>CM039673.1:408515569-409794069 GCA_022496015.1 Hordeum marinum
TCAATCCGGTGGCGCAACTGCAAACCCACCCCACTGGCAACGTGAGGCCCCCTTTTGGCATCCACAAGCCTGAGATCTTAGACCAAATCCGGCATATATAAAGCCAGATCTTTCCATGGGTCGCTTTGTACCAGGCCGTCCACGCATGCAGCTGCGAAACTTTCAGAAGAAAAAATCGTCATGAGATGATGGATCCCAGCATTGGGAAGATCCAATGCATGGCGTCGGCTCATAGCAAGTCCACAGCCCACACATGGTCATGTGTGCTGGAGCATGTCCGATAGTCCAAATCGACCAACCTCCATGCATTCACACACGTCCTTTCTTCAGAGTCACGGTCGGGTTATGTTCGTGCTACAGCTGTAGTAATATTCGTAATATTAGAGGACTGTTGATCCGACACTCTGAATCTGCGATCAATAGGACGCGGGATATGGAGCCTATGGAGAAACGGACTGCGGTACTAGGGGAGTAGGGCACTGCAGAGATCCAAGCATGCCGACTTGGGTCTACCAAATTTTGTCCATGAGCGTCCGGAATCGGAGTTTGTGGACTCATCACTCATGGCTGAAGACGCCACGATCTCATCGAAAGTGTACCGAGGATGCTAACCTTATGTGTTCGCATGTAAGGAGCATTTTCATCGACAACCCGCAAATTTTCTTTCGTATCCATTTGCGAACAAGAAGGTCAATGCACGAACATGGATACGAAAGAACACCATTCAACCATAGTAGCATATATTTTGATAACAACTCAAACCAATCAAACGAAATTCGTGCAAACACGATCGAATTTCATATAAACATGATGATTTTCATATAAAAATGTCAGATTTTTATATAAACATGTCGAATTTCATTACATTTACATCAATTAAGCATGTTAGAGTCCGGCTCTGGAGGTACATTCGATACCTAACATGGTTGCGCGCGGATCCCTTTGTCTTCCTCATGTCTGGCAGCCCGATCATCGGACTGTCATGAACCCCGAAGGTATATGCTTCAGTGCAAAGGACGACTCGCTTCCCCATCGCTCATTGGAGTGGATCCCTCGGCTGATGCTTCAGCGGGAGGGGAAGGAGGCGCCTCTGCTTCCGTGGAGCCCATGCAGGGTCGACGATGGTCCTCACAAAAGAAGAACATGGCAAGACACCGGCTATGTATGTCGGCGTCGCCTCGACGATAACCTTCATGGGACCAAAGCGGCGGTGATTGCAGCGGATGCGGAGGCGCTGACCACCCACTCGTCGTTTTTCGTGCAACCGGCTTCTGTCTCTGTGTGCATGGCGCGAACGTAGATAGCGGAGGTGCGGTTGCAGGCACAAGAGGTGCTGGCACAGGCAGGGGAGGCGTGGTTGCCGCCTTTCTCCCTGCCATGCCGGCGTGGAGCAACTCGCTACTCCTTATCGAGCTGGTCTGAAGTGGCGAGTTGCTGAACCACGTGTCGGCTTGGGCCGGGAAGTGGCTCCGTCGGGCTAGGTGAGGGAGGTGGAGCAGTGAGCTCCCTCACTCATATCCAGCGGCCTTGGTAGGCCACCCAACCGTCTTGTATGTCGGAGAACTGCTCTTCAATAGCCATCGAAAGAGTGGAGGAAATGGTGAAGGGGGAGATGAGGGAGCGGCGGAGGGGTGCGATTCTTGCCCGACGTATGGCCTCGTTTAAATAGAGGGCGAACGGGAGGAGCTCGGGCATTGCGTTTACTGCTGGCCTTCATTAACGGAAGTGTAGCCAGAGTAGGTTTCTCAGCTTCCACGAGTGTTTAATGGAGGTGTTTAAATGTGATGAGAAGGCATGTTCAATCGGGCGTGCAACATGTGGCACCCACGACCGGCGCGCCACTTCAATGACGAAGGCAGTGAGAGGTCGCATCCGCCGTGAGACGTCATTAATGTGGAGCGGCGCGCTCTACAATGACATGAATGTGGGTAGCTGGTGTTGGGCGGAAAGCACACGTGGAAGGGGGAGGGGGTTTTGATATGTCAGGGCAGTCATAAGCGGGCTTGGGAACGGTCCGGACTCTCGCAAACCTTCCCACGTTTGTCTCCGATTTGCAGAAGAAAATGTGTCCGGCTACGTCGTGGATCGATACAAAACTGCGTTGGATGACTTCCGTGATTTGTACAGTATGATCCGAACGGTTGCGGGAGGTTTGCGGGTGCGAAAATGCACTAACTATACATACTCTTTTGTGTATAATAATACTACGTATATATTGGATGATGCTTGCTATTCGTTCGAGATCGGTACATGGAATTAACCGAGAAATGTCCATTTCAGTGAAGGTTCCATCCAAATTGTTCACTTCATTGTGATAATTGGACACCATCGAACCTCTCAAGATGAGCATTCCACGACACCCGCCCGATCAAATCCCGTCTGAACTGGCCGAGGGTGGTTCCAAAAACTACTATTTTATAGGCTATGGTTTCAAAAAACTATCGGTTTTAAATTTTTCTCAGATAACTACCAAATGGGTGGTCGACTGTTTCAAAAAATCCAAAACTCACGTCACTAGCGATTTAAGCCCTTTTTTGACACGTCGGACCCACTCTTAAACAGTCCGTTTGTTCGACTATTTTGTTTGACCTTTAACTTACATATGGGACCCACATGTAAGTTCTCTCTTCTTCCTCCTATTTTCTTTCTCTTCCTTCTCCTCCTAATGAAGGCCGAGCTCCACACCTCCACCATCGTGTCTCCTCTACCCACTGCACGCCAAGCCATGGCTGACCGCGGAAGGAGCGCCGTGCCACCCAGGAGCACGAGCCGCACCATGGGCAAGGAATCGGGGCGTCGCGCCCAGCATCAAGGGCTGCCGCCATCCTTGCACCATGGCCACGATCTCATGTCGCCTCCAGCTGAGCACCATGGCCAAGGGTTCAGGCCGTCATGCCCTGGAAGAGAGAAGAGACAGTGGAAATGCGGCTGGGAGATCACGGCGGCTGCGGGCGTAGCTCGCTAGCAGGAGGAGGCGGTGGCCGGCTCGCACAGGACTCCGACGATCACGTGAGGGAGCTCTGTTGAAAGCACATTTTCTCCCTTGGTGGTTTTGGTAATTCATAACAATATATAAGTCATTGAACTAATGTTTCCATAAAGTATGTTTCAGGAAAAGTTCAATGATGGGTTGGCAAATAGATTGTGGAATACCCCAAGATGCAAGGAAATAGGTTGGCAAAGCTTCAAGCAAGAGTACTCTACATTTTATATTTGTGAGAAATCACTTTGAGTCCATAGGAAAGCCAATACTATTAAAAGGGGGTAAGGTTTTGTTGGTGAACAAAATGATCATACGTGCACAAGTGATAGTCACCAAAGACACCCACAAACTCTCCCACCAAAGTCTGTCCAAAGCCAAACACTCAAAATCGGTGCAACCAACACTCTACATTCGGTGCCACCGATTCCAAACCCTAGACAGACTCAGCCAAACCCTAGACTTTCAGCACAGCCAATACTGCATTCGGTGCCACCGAGTTAGGCTGCCAACTTTCTGTTACGCAAGTTCAAAGTTTTGGTCCCTCCGAGATTGTCGAATCGGTGTCACCGAGATTGAGCATTCTGACCATTGGTCACCTTATCGGTGTAACCGAGATTCCTATATCGGTCTCACCGAGATTCAAAAGTTGCTAACTTTAAGTCACTTCGGTACCACCGAGATTAACACATTGGTGTCACCAAGTCTGACTTATTGTGTGTAACGGTTGAATTTTTGGGAATGCCTATATATACCCCTTCACCACCACCTACTCGAAAGAGAAGCACTCGAAACTATTCCATACCTATACTATCGGTTTTCTAAGAGAGAACCACCAACCCTTGTGTTGAGGTCAAGATCTTCCACTCCAATAATATGGATCTTGATTTCTAGCCTCCCCAAGTTGCTTTCCACCAATCCCATCTCCTCTACCAAGCCATATCTATGAGAGAGTGATTGTGTGTTGAGGAGTCTATCATCTTGAAGCACAAGAGCAAGGAGTTCATCGACATTACATAGCCTATTACCTTTTGGAGGGTGGTGCCTCCTAGATTGGTTAGGTGTCGCTTGGGAGCCTCCTACTTCGTGTTGTGGAGTGAACCAAGAAGTTTGTAAGGGCAAGTAGAGCGCCTACTTCGTGAAGATCTACCCCGAGTAAGGCTAGTCCTCCGTGGACGTAGATCGTCATGGTATAGTCAAGGTTGCTTCTTCGTGGAACCCTCCGTGGGTAGAGCCCTCCATGGACTCTCACGATGGTTACCCTCCGTGGGTTGAAGACTCCATGAACGTGGATGTTGCCACCTATCGGAACCACGGGAAAAATCATCGTGTCACCAATTGCGTTTGCTTTTCCTACCCTCTCTTTACTTACATGTGCAATATCTTTACTTTCCAGTGCTATACTCTTAGACATGCATGTGTAGGCTGTACTTGACATACTATGAATGCTAAAATCTGCCAAGAATTAAAATTGGGAAAAACTAGATTTTTATTTGGTCAAGTAGTCTAATCACCCCCCTCCTCTAGACCTACTTTCGATCCTACAAGCGGTATCAGAGCTTTGGTCCCCATAGCATTGGTCTCACAACCTAAGAGAAGTATGGCGTCTAGTGAGGAAAATTATCACCGTAGAGGTCCGTACTTTGATGGCACAAATTTTGCTGGTTGGAAGCACAAAATGAAAATGCATTTGCTTGGTCATAACCCCTCCGTTTGGGTTGTTGTTCGTGTTGGCATGCAAGGTGAATTCTTTGCGGAAGGAAAGGAACCTGATCGTGAAGTGACCGCAGATGATTTCAAGATGTTGCAACTCAATGCTCAAGCATGTGACATTCTCTTCAACTGTCTATGCCCCGAAGAATTCAACAAGATCAGTCATCTTGAGAATGCAAAAGAGATTTGGGATACTTTGATTGATATGCATGAAGGTACAAAATCTGTGAGAGAATCCAAGTTGGATGTTCTACAAAGTCAACTTGACAAGTTCAAGATGAAGGATGGTGAAGGAGTCGCTGAGATGTACTCTAGGCTAGCTCTCATCACCAATGAGATTGTCGGCTTAGGAAGCGAAGAAATGACTGACAAATTCATCATCAAGAAGATACTTCGAGCTTTGGATGATCGGTATGACACCATTTGCACATTGATCCAAATGATGCCCAACTACAAAGATCTCAAGCCAACGGAAGTGATTGGTAGAATTGTTCTCATGAGATGACACTCAAAGACAAGGAAGAGCTTCACCACAAGTCTAGCGGTGCTTACAAAGCCAAAAGTGATGCTCCCGCTACCTCAAGTGACAACCTTGTCACAAATGAAGAGATAAGCCTCATGATCAAGAAATTCAATAAGATATACAAGAATAGAAGCAAAGATCGAAGCTCCAACTCAAGATATGAAGAGAAGCGTTCATCAAGTCGTGATCGGAACTGATACAATTGTGGGAAGCCCGGACACTACTCCAATGAGTGCACGGCTCCCTGCAAACGAAGAGAAGAGTCACCAAGAAGACAAAGCTCAAGAGACGAGTCACCTCGAAAAGAGAGAAGGAGTAGAGATGATCGTTATGAACGAAGACCCTCAAGGAGAAGTAGGGACTCAGAGAAGAAGGACAAGTAAACCAAGAGCTACTCAAGAAGGAAATATCAAGCCCATGTTGGTGAATGGGTTTCTGGCTCCGACTCCGACAACCACTCCGAGAGAAGCTATCACTCCAACTCTGACTATAATCAAGAGGAAGGTGTTGTCGGAATTGCACTAGTGACTACCAACTCCTATGATCTATTTGATTCACCAAACGAAGGGAGTGGAAGTTTCTTCATGGCTAAAGGCCCCAAGGTATCACACCCCGAGTATCTTGATTTCAATAGTGATGAAGATGACTTGTTAATTGAACATGACTTGCTATTTGACAAAACTAGTAATGTTAGTCAAAATGAACTTGTTAGTACTCACTCTAGTGTAGATAAGTCATGTGATGATGATAAGTTGGAAATAGAACGACTAACTCAAGAACTAAAAACTCTTAAGTTAGCTCACGAGTCAACTCTAGAAGATCATAGAGAGCTTGTAAGGACACATGAGAAGCTACGCTTCGAGAAGCTCAATTTAGAGCAAGAGCATGAGTTCCTTAAAGCTATCAATGATGATCTTTGAAAGAAGATTTCCTCTTATCTAGCCAAACCACTTCTCTTATCTACATTCATGCATCAAGTTATGTCTAAGCAAGCTAGTAACAAAGGAAAGAAAGGTTCTTCAACTAGTTGCAATAAAAATGATAAATCCAATGATATTGCTTCTAGTAGTTCTCTTGATCCCACTAAATCTTCTCTTAGCCAAGTTACACTTGAGCCAGAAAATGAACTCTTGAAAGGGATTATAGAGAAAGGTATCTACAAGAGTCTTGAAGGGTGCAAACAATTTGAGGAGATTGTACGCAAGCATGGAGGATATCGGAAGAATCGTGGTGTTGGCTACATCAACGCTAATGGAGTTGAATGGGAAGAAGGTCAATACCCCGATCCCAAGTTTGTTCCTCAAGAGGGGAAGTTGTTGGGGAACGCAGCAGAAAACAAAAATTTCCCGACCTACGCACCAGCCCAGGACCACTATGGAGACTGCATACAAGGTTTGATCATTTTCGTTACCGACTCGTAGCGCAGCGGAAGTAGAGTCGATGACGAACCGCGGTGTAGATCCCCGCAGCTAGGATTTACAACCTCCCAACCGCGAGGATGTATACCCTCATCTGCCCCTCGGACAGCCCTCCGGGAGGCGGTCACACAGTCCCCCGGACGGTGTCGCGGACAGCCCTTCGGGAGGACCTCCAAAACTTGGACTGTCACTCGGACAGCCCTTCGGGAGGACCTCCAAAACTCGGACGGTCACACGGACAGCCCTTAGGGAGGCACTCTCGAACTAAGACCGAAACTACGATCTCTCTACAAAGTTGCACACATACGGTGTCATCTATCCGGCAGGGCTTCGCCGTCCAGAACTAGTTCCTGCCGGAACCCAGACAGCCTTTTGGCTCTACGAAACTATTTCGCTGGGAGGGAGAGAGAGAGCTTGCAAAGCAAAGCATGTGTATGAGAGCACAAGGATGAGCATTTTGGGCTGCCTCCTCACCCCTATTTATAGGATGAGAGACTATGGTAAAAATACCAAAATGCCCTCAGATATTTTCACTATTCATAATAGTGATTCCACTATTCATAAATAGTGTTTCCCACTATTCACAATAGTGTTTTCCACTATTTCGTAATAGTGTTTTCACTAGTCATCAGATATTTTCTCCCAATAGTGTTTCCCACTATTCATAATAGTGTTTCCACTATTCACGAATAGTGTTTCCCTATTCACAAAATAGTGTTTCCAATAAAGTAATCCAAAAAGCACTTTCACTATTCATGACGATATTTTTCAGCGTCCGTTCGAACTAAAAATATTTATGTGGGCTTAGAACATTTCCAGTACCCACTAAAATAATTTTCAATACAATCCAGAACAATTCCGGAATAGTGATTTTCATCTGCGAAAAGCATCTGAAGCGGTTCCGGCAGCTCCGGAACATTTCCGGTTATTCTTCCGGAAAATTCCCAGAAGTTTCCAGAATGATTCTGGCACCCTCCAAGAATTACCAGGCATGTGCCAAAACCAATTTGACTTTATGGTATCCTCTGAAACAACTTTTCAGTTTCACCGAAATTGTTCCGGTGACCTGTCTACGGAACTTTTCTACTGTCCGAAACTTTTCCGGTGTCCGAAACTTTTCGGTGATTTTCTCTCAGACTCCCTGTCTAGTATTCAACAGATAGATGACCCTTAAGCGTGTGACCCTATAGGTTCGGTGAAGCATAGACATGACCCGGAACCCCTTCCGATCAATGATCAACATCGGAGCCGTGGACACCCATATCGATCCCTATACCCACACGAATAAATATTCGAGTGAACCTCCAGTTGACGTGTGCTATTCCTGTTGCTTCGCGATATGTTACAAATACCCGAGGTGAGACATGTTGGCATCCCCATGGATCAACAACTTGTCCACTATGCCAGTTACCTCGTTATCGCTATTGTTCTCTTTTCTCGTTCCCGTGTTCCGGCATCCCCGTGATCAAATCGCAAAGTGTCTGGCCAGACGATGATGGATACCGTAACACCGAGAGGGCCCAGAGATATCTCTCCATCGTCGGAGGAGCAAATCCCAATCTTGAGCTATCAAGTTACTTCACTTACTTTTCCATGAACCCGTAAGCCGCCGTAATAGCCACCCATTTACGGATGACGTTTAACAAACCCCAAAGTTCATGAAGCAAGCATGAAGAAACTCGATACTCTCATGGTCTAAGGAATTATGCAAACATTAACTTCTCTGTGTTATTAACCATTAACTTATGACGAATGTATCTCATAGCATAACATTAATTTGGGTCGATTCAACACAAATGTTCTTCTAACATTGTGCCCTCAAAATTGCCGGCATAGCCATCCCATGATCAGGAAAACAGGATCATCATGCAATACTTGAGCCAGTCTTAGAGGCCAGACTAGGAATACATTTTACCATTTATTATCCCACACGTGCACATGAGTTTCCCTCCAAGCCTCGTTTTATTTGTAGACTCGAGAATCATTGCAGTTATAGCATGGAACATAAACATAATTATGAACAGGGAGATAATCAATAACATTTATTATTGCCTCTAGGGCATATCTCCTAGAGAATCCCACTTGCACTAGAGTCAATAATCTAGTCAATGCTAATGCACTTTACACCTATGGCATACTGGTGTAAAATATGCTTCGCTTGTGGTATAGCCTGATGTCCAACGGATCTGACAACTTCAGCTCCGTGTGTAACTATGCATATCCTCGTGTTTTCACGCTATCACAAAATTCGTATTTGTGTGAACTTGGCTTTTCATATGTGTGAATCATTGGTCGAAACCCGATTCCTCAGACTGAGCTATGGAGCAACTATCTGCAATAGTGTCTCATAGACCAAAACCATCTTGGAACCATACTAAGTTCATGAATGAACTATATGATTCAACAACTTCTTTGTCGCTTCCAAAGCGTCAACATACTTAGCCTTTGTTATAGAATTCGCCACAGTATCTTGTTTGGAACAATTTCCAACTACCGTGCCACCATATTGTGTATTACACAAAACCCTTAACTTAAATCGAAAATCGCATGGAGCATTGATTGAGACTGTATCGATGTAATTTCTTACAACGAGCACTTCATAATCTCTGCTTGCGAGAAACATGTCATCAGCACTACTCTAGTACTTAATGACATCTTTCACTATTGTCCCATGATCAGTGCTTTGATCACTTTGGTATCTATACTCGCAACAACTTGGGAGTATTTAACATATCTGGTTGCTTTACATACCATGGAATACATGATTAATCCAAACACAAGAGTGTGTGGAATCTCCATCATGTATTTCACTCATCAGTGTTTTGGGACACTGAGTCTTGCAAAAACTCTTTCCATGTGACTTCGGCAAGAATCACTCCTTGGCATTTTAAATGCTAAAAGGTTTTAGCACCTTGTCAATATGTATTCATTACTTAGCCCCATTAGGTAAATCTATCTCCATAGATCATCATGTCTAATATTGAGGCTATTTAGCCTAAGCACTTCATGGAAAAAACTATTTTCAAATGAAGTCCTAATTCGTGTCAAGAAATTTATTTCCAATTAACAATGTGTCAATTACACAAGGTTTTTAGAAATAGTATTATGCTCTCACTTACTTTCTTGAATCACAAGCATCTTCGATACCCATTTGATGAAGTCAAACCCCTTTGACCATTCCATCAAAAACGAAGATTCCAACTCCACTTTGCTCTCTTCTGTCCATCGCTGGAACTCTGAAGTTTGCATACTTACTAGCATCCTCTGGATCGACAAATTACTTTGGACTGTATCACATACAAGTCCTGGGTTTCATTTACATCAGATGGAAATCCTTTTGTCATCCATGTTTCATATCTCATGATTGATATATGTATTAATTGCTAGTTCAACCCGAACCGACCTTAAGCATCGCTACGATGAAACAACCTCATCGTAGCCAACTCCTTGAACTTGTTATTTCAACAATCGAGCTTTATGGATAAAACATTTTTATTCGTATCAGTTTTTAGTTCCATAAATATTTGTTAGACTCTAAGTCCTCTGAAAGGTGTATCAAGGTTTTAATCTTGAATCACATATATGGAAACTATCTCAGATTGTATTGGCATTTAGCCAATCCCGGAGTCAGGGCCCATCAATGCTTCCTTGTGTATTGTAGGTATACTGTTGTCCAACAACAATATCTCCTTTGTGCACCTGATAGGTTTGCACGAGCTTTGCCTACGTGGTTCAGCTGCACGTTCGACCGAAGTCCATACATTTTATTGTAGAGACTTACGTATCAGTCGTAGTAGGAAACAACGGAATCACTTCCAGGGTTTCTTTCCTTTGAACCGATGACGAAGATACTGGTTATCTCATCGAGTTGCACTGTCCTCCCACTCACCTTTTGTAAGAACTATTCTCTTTAAAAACATACCGTTTTGTGGCAAAACCCTTTGCCTCGGTATAGTGGTGGGGGAATACCCAATGACTTGGGATAACCATACAAAATAGTACTTGTCTGATTTGGAATAGGTTTGTAACCTTTTACACAAGCCCCATATTCCAAATGTTAAGAAAAGATATAACATGGTTGGGCGTACCATACCATGGCGTCATTTCAACAGACCTAATGGATCTCTTTTCAGTGTAAAAGCCGCAGTCTCTAAAGCATCACTCTATAAAAGGGATAATGGCAAATCTATTTATGTCATCTTTGATCTTACCATGTCATAAATGGTTCGATTACATCTTCACGGACTTTCCACTTTGGAGTAGTGTTCGGGGAGGTGCAAGTTATGAAACTCTTTTCACAACTCATCAGACATTCGCTAAACTTGTAACTCAAATATTCCTTTCCGCAATCAAATTGCAGAAACATAATTTTCTTGGTACAATAACTTCTACTTCAATTTTTAAAACCTTTCGAATGATTTCAAAAGATCCAGACTTACGTCTCATCAAGTAAATATCCATATATCTACTTGAGTCATTTTTGAAGGTAGACAAATCCACTGTTTTCAACAACATTTATCGGACTACATACATCAAATGTATGATCACTGATAAGTTCTTTGCTCGTTCCTTATTGCCTGTGAACGGTATTTCAGTCACTTCACCGTTTGGAGGAAAGTTGCAAGTGTCATATGATTCAAAATCAAACGACTTCAAAATCCATCATAATGGAATTTTCCAGGCGGGTTTCTCCAATGTGACCAAATGCAGTGCCACACATATGTGGTATTCTTTTAGTCTTGCGACATTTAGCGTTAGTGTTATGGATGTATCATATTTCCATCAGTATTCATAACATACATCCCATCTAGGATGGAAGCATGGCCCTTCATGTTATTCATAATACTGAACAACAATTGTTGTTTTTATGAACAAATCTTTTGCAACAAACATTGTGCAATGGGCTAGAGTGTATGCAACTCTAAAATGAACTATGAAAATAAACCCAGAGGCAATGTATTATTATCAATATTCATAACATACGTCTCATTCATAATGAAAATATGGCCCTTATGTTATTCATAACACCGAACATGAAAAGTTCTCTTATGAACAACCTTCTTGCAAGATACCTTATGCAAAGGGCTAGAGTGTGAAACTCTAAAATGAATTATGAAACTTAATACATAGGGAATACACCGATGGAAGGCATAGTAACATTTACTATGTTCCCTGCGTGTATCTAAGCCTCATATTTCTGGCTAGTCTTTCAGGCCATAGTAGTTCTTACATCGAGTTGCAACAGAATGCAATCGAGCGGGTATCTTTGTGACCAACTCACAGTACCCAAGAATTAATGATTAACATGTTTAACCATAATTCCCAAGAACTATATCTTTGACCAGCCTTCTATACATCAAAAACTTGTATGACATTCATACATGAGCTGGATATTCCATTCTTCTTTCCTTTTTGCCATTATACTTCTAATAGTTTAACTTTCAGTATTTCTCCTACTCTCAGAAGAAGCACCCAACTTAAGAGTGGCGTTAGCCCCGGACTTCCTAGGCGTGAAAGTCTCACTAACACCCTTCGGACACTTCCTTTCTCTTTTGTTTTATTCACCTTTCATCATATGACAGGCGTTCTCCTGGATCCCTCTCTTATCAGTCTAATGCATAGTAAACTCCTTTACTAATAGTTTGCAAACAAACATTGCTTTGGATATCTCATATCTTTTTAGCCTTTGTCTGTCTCTGAAAATGATTTTCAGATTCCATGAATATCACATAACTATCCAAACTTTCGAAGTTCGGGTCTCATGGAAGCAAACATATTTCACTTGACCGAAATGGAATTTTAGCTTTTGGATCGAAGGACGGGAGTCATATCATCCATAGCATTAGCGGGAGAATACCGAAAGCATGCGATAGGACAAGTCTTTCTCGGCACTCTTGAGGACAATCCTCACATTACGTTACCAACCGTAAAGTTTTAACCAGATATTTAACAACTTATTCAATTTTAATAGGGAAGGTGGAAACGCGAGCCATTATCCTACAACTATTATGCAAATCACACTTAGACATTGTTCAAAATTAATTGCACTGAGAATTAAAACAAGTTAATTCTACAGTGAGCTCCCACTCAAATCAATATCTCTCATAATTGATTGTGGGTGATTCAAGATCCAAATTACAATTCAACGCCAAGGATGTATCCATCTCAAGTGACGAGAATTGCAATCGGTAGGCCAACTTGCCAATCACATCTCTATGTGACTCTTGTTCATCTTTCGATGCATGTGTTCCGAGCTCATGACTTTCATGCCTGAACGTCAAGACAACCAAGTGATCTCGCTGCGAGGTCTCAACTCACCCGCCTCACACTTCTCTAATCGTTCGTACCCATGTAACCATGTGATACCCCGAAGAGATAGGTGTCGTGACGGTGCTACACTTGGGAGAACACTAACTACTTGATATTTTGTGAGAGATCACCCTAATAAAAAGCGAATACCGCGCAATCAAGAAGAGTGCATCAAGAGGGATAAACATCTCAGGCAATTCATAATAGCATGATATGGTATAGCCCTTTCTGACGGAAGTCTTTCATTCCTTCGTCTTCGGCATTCGCGTCGGTGTTCACCTTTGCGAAGATTGCCACCACCTTGTTGATGCACCAAATAATATTGCTATCTCTATAGCTTAATAAAATAAGTGCATTACATAAGGTTGACACGCAGGTCATTAAAGTGCAATCATATGGCTCCAACCATCATGCCGAATCATGACACACAGGTCATGTTAATCAATTTACATCATATAGTCATCTCATACATAATCAAATTATTATGAACACTGCTATACCACATCACATGCACATGCAAACCATCCTGCAAAACCAAGTTAGACGCCTCTAATCGGTCCATGCAAAAACTTGTTTTACGTGGCTTCTAAGGTTTCGAAACAAACCGAATCTACCAACGTCCATCATCAAGTATGATAATTCAAGTTGCTAGATTAACTTTCCAGGGTGTATGAAACACGAGATAATAAAATCTCGAGCCCCATAATAAACTTCGTCATACGCGTGACCCCCGTGCAGATCACATCTGCATTGCCCTTTCGTCTGCGAAACATCCATATTTCTTTTGACTATGGTGGAACCCAAAGAACTGTTAGCACTTCGTTGATCTGTCAATCAGCATACTCAGGAGCAGCATGAAAGGATCGCGGATTGTCAGAACTTTGTAAGATTCCACCATTCTGTCAAGATATGGACTACACAAATTCACGGGAAGCAATAGGAACATCGGGTAACAGATTTCATCTGCTACCCGCACAAATAATTTTCAGCAATAGATCTCATCTACTACAAAATTATACTATGCAATACCCATACATCTCATGTATTCTAGATCATAACATGCATCTACTCATAGCCTGGCTCTTGATGCCACTGTTGGGGAACGCAGCAGAAAACAAAAATTTCCCGACCTACGCACCAGCCCAGGACCACTATGGAGACTGCATACAAGGTTTGATCATTTTCGTTACCGACTCGTAGCGCAGCGGAAGTAGAGTCGATGACGAACCGCGGTGCAGATCCCCGCAGCTAGGATTTACAACCTCCCAACCGCGAGGATGTATACCCTCATCTGCCCCTCGGACAGCCCTCCGGGAGGCGGTCACACAGTCCCCCGGACGGTGTCGCGGACAGCCCTTCGGGAGGACCTCCAAAACTTGGACTGTCACTCGGACAGCCCTTCGGGAGGACCTCCAAAACTCGGACGGTCACACGGACAGCCCTTCGGGAGGCACTCTCGAACTAAGACCGAAACTACGATCTCTCTACAAAGTTGCACACATACGGTGTCATCTATCCGGCAGGGCTTCGCCGTCCAGAACTAGTTCCTGCCGGAACCCAGACAGCCTTTCGGCTCTACGAAACTATTTCGCTGGGAGGGAGAGAGAGAGCTTGCAAAGCAAAGCATGTGTATGAGAGCACAAGGATGAGCATTTTGGGCTGCCTCCTCACCCCTATTTATAGGATGAGAGACTATGGTAAAAATACCAAAATGCCCTCAGATATTTTCACTATTCATAATAGTGATTCCACTATTCATAAATAGTGTTTCCCACTATTCACAATAGTGTTTTCCACTATTTCGTAATAGTGTTTTCACTAGTCATCAGATATTTTCTCCCAATAGTGTTTCCCACTATTCATAATAGTGTTTCCACTATTCACGAATAGTGTTTCCCTATTCACAAAATAGTGTTTCCAATAAAGTAATCCAAAAAGCACTTTCACTATTCATGACGATATTTTTCAGCGTCCGTTCGAACTAAAAATATTTATGTGGGCTTAGAACATTTCCAGTACCCACTAAAATAATTTTCAATACGATCCGGAACAATTCCGGAATAGTGATTTTCATCTGCGAAAAGCATCTGAAGCGGTTCCGGCAGCTCCGGAACATTTCCGGTTATTCTTCCGGAAAATTCCCAGAAGTTTCCAGAATGATTCTGGCACCCTCCAAGAATTATCAGGCATGTGCCAAAACCAATTTGACTTTATGGTATCCTCTGAAACAACTTTTCAGTTTCACCGAAATTGTTCCGGTGACCTGTCTACGGAACTTTTCTACTGTCCGAAACTTTTCCGGTGTCTGAAACTTTTCGGTGATTTTCTCTCAGACTCCCTGTCTAGTATTCAACAGATAGATGACCCTTAAGCGTGTGACCCTATAGGTTCGGTGAAGCATAGACATGACCCGGAACCCCTTCCGATCAATGATCAACATCGGAGTCGTGGACACCCATATCGATCCCTATACCCACACGAATAAATATTCGAGTGAACCTCCAGTTGACGTGTGCTATTCCTGTTGCTTCGCGATATGTTACAAATACCCGAGGTGAGACATGTTGGCATCCCCATGGATCAACAACTTGTCCACTATGCCAGTTACCTCGTTATCGCTATTGTTCTCTTTTCTCGTTCCCGTGTTCCGGCATCCCCGTGATCAAATCGCAAAGTGTTTGGCCAGACGATGATGGATACCGTAACACCGAGAGGGCCCAGAGATATCTCTCCATCGTCGGAGGAGCAAATCCCAATCTTGAGCTATCAAGTTACTTCACTTACTTTTCCATGAACCCGTAAGCCGCCGTAATAGCCACCCATTTACGGATGACGTTTAACAAACCCCAAAGTTCATGAAGCAAGCATGAATAAACTCGATACTCTCATGGTCTAAGGAATTATGCAAACATTAACTTCTCTGTGTTATTAACCATTAACTTATGACGAATGTATCTCATAGCATAACATTAATTTGGGTCGATTCAACACAAATGTTCTTCTAACATTGTGCCCTCAAAATTGCCGGCATAGCCATGCCCATGATCAGGAAAACAGGATCATCATGCAATACTTGAGCCAGTCTTAGAGGCCAGACTAGGAATACATTTTACCATTTATTATCCCACACGTGCACATGAGTTTCCCTCCAAGCCTCGTTTTATTTGTAGACTCGAGAATCATTGCAGTTATAGCATGGAACATAAACATAATTATGAACAAGGAGATAATCAATAACATTTATTATTGCCTCTAGGGCATATCTCCTACAGAAGTATGAAAATACTCTCCCCAAGGGAACAAAATCTCAAGATGACCTTCCACCACAAGACACCAAGCTCAAGGAAAATAACAAGCTTCAAGAGGACATTGACTCGTATGAAGATGAATCCCAAGCTTTAGTGAAGTGGGTTCCCAAGGCTACTACAAGCTCAACTTCTACAAGTGCTACTTCAACACCAAGGATCCCCATCAACTTGATGTGGGTTCCCGAGAAGAAGAACTAGAGAGTTCTTGAGGGGTGACTCCGCCAATGAAATTCACTCATATTCATTATTGGCAAGAACTAGTTGCAAACAACATCGACATTATGCAATAGTTCAAAGAGACACACATTCCCTCAAACGTAAGTAAGGGACAAGGTAATCAGAAAATCAATGGACATCATCACATATGCTTTGCACTCCATGTCCATAGATATCCTTGTATTTGTCTCTTGTGTGTTGGGACTAACCCATGTAGGTGAGAAGAGTAATGAAACAACAAGGATGCTCCCAAATCTCGGTGATCTGCATCAACCTTGAGCATCCAACACTACCTCACCAACATGAAGTCTTCTTCGACAAAACTCAAGGTTAGTTTATCTCTCTTATGGGGGGATGTCACATCAAGGGGGAGCTTTACTCTAAGACTTGAGTTAAAGCATCTCATAAGAATGTGACAACATTAAATGCTTTATGTAAAAGTGGTAACCCCACTTGTGCTTAAAAGATGAGCATGACCTATGATCAAGTACTATTACTTGGATCCTAAGTCAATATACTCATATATAGACCCCACTTGTGCTTAAAAGATGAGCATGACCTATGATCAAGTATTATTACTTGGATCCTAAGTCAATATACTCATATATAGATGACTTCGTCATCGCCAAAGTGCTTGTTAGATGCTATTGTGTTTGTGCATGTTTGCCATGATTTCATTTGACATCTTATTGTGTGAGCATGTTGGTCTATATTTATTTACTCATTCAAGGATATCCAATTGTTGCTATTTGGATTTTCATATTTATTTGCCAATTGGATATACAAGAATGCCTAGGACCACTTATTTAGCTATCTATACTTTCTCACCTCATACTCTATTCATGTTGCATCACAAAATTTGAATAGGTGCTTTTTGATCCCTCTATGTGTGGAGCACTCGGAGTTCCGTATCGACAAGGACTGACCATTAAAACCTCCTAAGTGCATCTCGGTGGAACCAACCCACAATTCTCGGTCTCACCGAATGCCTAGGGTTGATCTGGATTTCTTGCCTCGGTACTACCGATTCCATATTCTCGGTTACATCGAGTTTCCCTATCAGCCGACAGTTCAGAAACTCGGTGACACCAAAAATTTAGAACCGGTGTCACCGACAGTGAAGGGTATATAAGTTGTGGTCCCAACGGTTCGAAATTTCATTCGTCAAATCGTCGCGCCCCAAGCCCTAAGCTGCCGCAAAAGGACTCCCTGGTCGCCCTTGTCTTCTTGCACTCCTCCGCCACTGGGAATCACCACCGTCGACGGAATCTTCGTCCCCGTCGCCTCCATAGAGGATCCGTAACCGAGCTAGGGTACGGATTCGACGCCCTCTTGCGCTCCAATCTCCGATTCTTGCGCATTAGGGTTTCTCCATTATCTAGCTACAGTTTGAGATTGTTCAATCCACAAGATAAACTCCAGAGTCTAGGGAATCGAAAAATTCTAGGTTTAGTTGCCCGTGAAGTTGCATCTCGGTGATACCGAGTCAGAACAATCGGTTCCACCGATTGTCTTTTTGTGCTACTGAGGACAGAACTCAGTGAGACCGAGTGACAGTTTTCGGTCTGACCGAAACTGTTGCCAAGTTTTGGTTAAGGTTTTTGCGAGTCTCGACAGCACCGAAATGATTGACTCGGTGACACCGAAATCCAATTTTGTAGTGAACTACATCTATAATTTTTCTGTTCAAACTTTCAAAAACATCTGCATTTTGTGATGACTTATCCTATTCCACTCTTCTATACTCTATTCATAGGGTCAGCATGTCAGGGTCAGACAGTCAGAACTTGCCAGAGCAGAATGTTGAGATGAGTTCAGACACTAGTCCTGAGTCTAGTTCATCTTTAGATCCCGCCACTCCCAGTTCTCATGGGTTGCCTAAAGCTGCAACAAGGACCAGGAATAGACTCAACTCAAATGAAGAGGATTCAGATTTTGTCCCGGAAAAGATTCTTGCCAAGAAGCAAGAGAAGGCTACAAGGAAGGATGCCAATGAGGCCACCTCATCCAAGAAGGTGGTTAGCAAAATTTATGCTCCTACAGAAACCTTCAAAGCACACGAGAGTGCTAGGGCAACAGTGTTTGTTGAGGTCCCCACGAAGGCTGTGCCAAAGAAGACAGCCAGGAAGAGGGTCATCCATGTGTAGGGCAGGCCTACCTCCATGTTTGAAGATCCAAAGGAGGCTACTGCTGCTAGTGCTGCTGCTGAGGAGGAAGAGGAGGAACCTGCTGCTCGGGACCCTCCTAAGAAGAGAGCCAAGAAACTTTTTGTTGATGCTATGCCCAAGCCAGGACCCTCCAAGAGCACCAAGGAAACTTCAAAGAAAACTGCTACACAGAAGTCCAAGAGGACTACGAAGGATATATCTGCTTATGAGAAGAACAAGAAATCCACTTTCAGAGAAGCAGATGATGATGATGCTATGTCTGTTCTGATGAAGCTCGGACCTCACCTTCCAATTCATGATGCTAGCCACTAGTTGTTGAGGATATGAAGAAGAGTAAGGATTCAGGCTTGAGGGCATGGAGAGTTTTTGATCCATATGCCCAGAGGAGAAAGACTGCTGTTGATTACAGATTTTACACCAAAGAGCAGCAAGACGTCTATGAGACAATTTTGCTAGAGTGACATGAGATATGTTGACTGGAAGTACAAAGGAGAACGAGGACTACTTTCCATGTGTCCAAGAAAATTTTCACTGCATTGGACTTGATGAGTTTGTTGGCACAGAGTTTACTGCCTGGAATGATGATATGATCATGCAATTCTACTCCACTGCACATTTCTATGGAGATGGTAGGATTGTTTAGATGATTGAAGGAGCAAGATATGAATATATTGTTGAGGAGTGGGCTACCATCTTAGGAGTCCCAGAGGTTCAGGATGGAGATTTGGATGTCTACACAGAATCCAAGGAGAGCCACAATGCCATGAAGGACGTGTATAATCCTATCCCTACAAACAGAGTGCAATCTCACAAGCTTGGCTCCGTCTACTTTCTCCGGCCAGGTCTCCGTACCATGAACACCATCCTGAGGCATACCTTGATGCCCAAGTCTGGAGATGAGAAGATGATTCATGGATACTCCATCAACATGTTCATCCATCTTGATCGTCACACCAGGATTCGAGTGATGGACTTGATTGTAGAGACTGTAAAGAGGGTTGCTGTTGATCAGAAGCGCTCATGCTGCTACGCACCCTATATCTAGATGCTCATCAATTCTCAGCTTGAGAAGCACATATTTGCTCTAGACAGTCCCCATTTGCCACTTCAGCCGGACTTTGAGGACAATGTTGTGGTGATGGACCCAAATCATCCCACATCAGCTGCAGCTCAGGCACATGCAGAGGTAGAAGTAGAGGCAGCTCGAGTCACTAGTGCTCAGGTTCCTAGGTCCAGGAACGAGCAGATGGATCTTTTGATCACCACTATCATGGAGATGAAGAAGGATATCAAGACCATCATGGATACTCGGGAGAGCCTTGCGAACATATTTGATGATAGAGTGAAACTCTGAATGACAAGGTTGATGGGCTGACCAAGACAATCAATGAGCTCAAGAAGGAGGTTGATGGAGCCCCAATCCGTCACCACTCCTCAAAATCTGATTCTTCTTCTGATGATGAGGAAGATAGTGCACTTGTCAGGACGACTCCCCAGTTTATGACTAAGGCCAGGATTCCTAGAGTACCAGCTCCAGAGAGGAGGCCTTCATCTTCTGCTCCAGCCATAATATATTCAGCTCCATCAGCTCCAGTGCCTCTAGTATCTACTCCAGCTCCATCCAGGACTTCAGCGGAAGTCTTTGTCGACACAGTTCTTTCGACTCTGACATCGACGACCGAAGGAGATTAGCCGCAGAACGATTAGCTATATGCCTTTGAAATTTTTGGTAACTTGTTGCCAAAGGGGAAGAAGTTGTATATAGATCTTAGGCTTCGAGTGAGAGAGTGTCTATCTTTATTTCTCGATTTTACAAAACATTTGATTCTTTTGGTTTGATGTGAGATACTTTTGTGTTTGTGTGTGATCATACGTTGTTATGAGTGTTGCTACTATTTCCTATCATTTGATGATTATGTGATGATCACTCACATTGCTTGATTGTGTTGTGCTATGTTGTTAACTCTAATTATTCTCCCACACCACCAAGATGTATGTGACATGGAAGAAGTGCACCATGTACCTAATCGATTGTGCATATGCATTCAAACGCAAATTCAAAATAATACACAAATTTAGGTGGAGCTCTTGCTTATCACATACTTCTCAAAGCGACGATTATATTCATTGATTATATCATATGTCGAAGCTTTGATATATATGTTGTCATCAATTTCCAAAAAGGGGGAGACTGAAAGCACATTTGCTCCCTTGGTGGTTTCGGTAATTCATAACAACATATAAGTCATTGAACTAATATTTCCATCAAGAATGTTTCAGGAAAAGTTCAATGATGGATTGGCAAAAAAATTGTGGAATACCCCAAGATGCAAGGAAATAGGTTGTCAAAGCTTCAAGCAAGAGGACTCTACATTTTATATTTGTGAGAAATCACTTTGAGTCCATAGGAAAGCCAATACTATTAAAAGGGGGTAAGGTTTTGTTGGTGAACAAAATGATCATACGTGCACAAGTGATAGTCACCAAAGACACCCACAAACTCTCCCATCAAAGTCTGTCCAAAGCCAAACACTCAAAATCAGTGCAACCAACACTATACATTCGGTGTCACCGATTCCAAACCCTAGACAGACTCAGCCAAATCCTACACTTTCGGCACAACCGATGCTGCATTCAGTGCCACCAAGTTGGGCTGCCAACTTTCTGTTATGCAAGTTCACAGTTTCAGTCCCTCCGAGATTGTCGAATCAGCGTCACCGAGATTGAGCATTCGGACCGTTGGTCACCTTATCGGTGCAACTGAGATTCCTATATCGGTCTCACTGAGATTCAAAAGTTGCTAACTTTAAGTCACTTTGGTACCACCGAGATTAGCACATCTGTGTCACCGAGTCTGACTTATTGTGTGTAACGGTTGGATTTTTGGGGACGCCTATATATACCCCTCCATCACCATCTACTTGAAAGAGAAGCACTCAAAACTATTCCATACCTATACTATCAATTTTTTGAGAGAGAACCACCTACCCTTGTGTTGAGGTCAAGATCTTCCACTCCAATCATAGGGATCTTGATTTCTAGCCTCCCCAAGTTGCTTTCCACCAATCCCATCTCTTCTACCAAGCCAGATCTGTGAGAGAGTGATTGTGTGTTGAGGAGTCTATCATCTTGAAGCACAAGAGCAAGGAGCTCATTGACATTACCGAGGCTATTACCTTTTGGAGGGTGGTGCCTCCTAGATTGGTTAGGTGTCGCTTGGGAGCCTCCTACTTTGTGTTGTGGAGTGAACCAAGAGGTTTGTAAGGGAAAGGAGATCGCCTACTTCGTGAAGATCTACCCCGAGTAAGGCTAGTCCTCCATGGACGTAGGCCGTCATGGTATAGTCAAGGTTGCTTCTTCGTGGAACCCTCCGTGGGTAGAGACCTCCGTGGACTCTCGCGACCGTTATCCTTTGTGGGTTAGAGATTCCATGAACGTGGATGTACGATAGCGCCACCTATCTCAACCACGGGAAAAATCATCGTGTCACCAATTGCGTTTGCTTTTCCTACCCTCTCTTTACTTACATGTGTAATGTCTTTACTTTCCACTGCTATACTCTTAGACATCCATGTGTAGGGTGTACTTGACATACTATGAATGCTAAAATCTACCAAGAATTAAATTGGGAAAAGGTATATTTTTATTTGGTCAAGTAGTCTAATCACCCCCCTCTAGACCTACTTTCGATCCTACATTTGTGGAGGCGAGCAAAGGGAGCTCCGCAGCGGCGCCATGGTTGCTCACCGGCGCGCACCTCTCTGCAGCTGCTTGTGCGCGTGGGAGAGGGGCAATTTCGGGTGGTTGGGCACGAGATGTACATGGACTGCGGCTGGGGGCTGCTTGCTCATCATGGCTATGGCTGAGGGCTACTTGCTCGCCGTGGTCGGGCACGCGTGAGGGAGCAAGACGAGGCACGAGAGTAGGAGCTTCTTGCTCGCCGTGGCCATGGCGCCGGCACCGTCTCTTGAACACGGGAGGGACCCGATTGCTTTTTAAAAAAAATCACAAGGACCCAAGTGCTTTATTGATTTTTTTATCAGATTATATGACAAAGAGACTGTGACATGTGGGTCCCAAATGTTAGTTAACGGTCAAACAAACCGTCAAACAATCAATTTTCTTACATGTAGGCCCCAACTGTCATAATCACGATTAATAGTAAAGCACTCGGCTATTTGGGTTTTTTGAAACAGTCGACCACCCATTTGGTAGTTATCTGAGAAAAATTTAAAATTGGTAGTTTTTTGGAACCATAGCCTGTAAAGTAGTAGTTTTATGCTATTTACTCGTCTATATCGGATGATGCTTGTTATTCGTATGAGATCGTTACCTGGAATTAACCAAGAAACGTCCATTTTAGTGAAGGTTCCATCCAAAATTTTCACTTTCTTGTGATAATTGGACACAAGCGAACCTCTTAAGATGAGCATTCCACGACACGTGCCCGATCAAATCCCGTTTGAACTGGCCGAGGGTGGTCATCTTATGCCGTAAGAGTAGTGTCATGCCCTAGTTCCTTTCCTTCTTTTCCCTTCTTCTCTTCCTTTCATGACTTGCCTCACTTTCGTATAGTTGGTGCTCTTCCGCCATTTGCTCTGATAAAGAAATCACAGCTCTCCTATGTCCTCAAGAAAAAAAAAAGAAATCCAGCCTGGATGGCACATATAGAGCTATTGTGTCACGCTTGTTACACACAATATCGTACAAAGTTGGTACTGCTCACTGAGTGGTGGTTCATTGTCTAATCGTTTATTTTCTCAAATTCTGATTTCTGAACTGTCATCTTTTCCTCTTTTGAGGGAAATGAACTGTCTGCCTTAAGTATTATTATGGATGATAGATCCAACTTTTTGTGGACTTTGATGATGGCATATCTTGGAAATTTGAGGAGAATGGGGAGTACTCACCGGCTTTGACTTGTAGGGTTCAGTTCTTAGGTTCCACTTCGACTAACATGAACAAGACCATCTAAAAGGTTTGGGCGTCCCCAAAGGTCATGTTCTTCTCTTGGTTAGGGATTCAAAACATGATTTGGATGGCCGATAGGTTGGAAAAGAGGGGTTGGGAGAATTGTGCCATTTGCACCCTTTGCAAGAGAGCTAACGTGACATCCTCCCATCTCTTCTTTAAATATAGGTTCACACTGTGTGTTTGGCGAATGGTCCAGGAATGTGAGTTTGGGGGCATGGACATTCAGCAACGGACTATGAAGCACAACGCCAAGAGTTAGTGGACTAACATGTCGAAGCCCAATACCGCAAACCGAAAGGCCATGGCTTCCCTCACCATTTTAGTATGTTTGGTCATTTGGAACGAGAAAAAGGCTACAAATTTTAGGAAGAAACCGATGCCACCGTTCTACCTTCTCAAGCTTATCCAGGACGAGGCCTAACTATGAATCACCAGGGGGTTAGGCACTTGATCATCATCATGTCGTGGGAATAATCCGCTAAGTAGGTTGTTTGTTCTTTGTTTTCTCCACTCATAGGCTATGTTGTGGAGCCGTTATTATGTAGCATAACATAAATTCTTACCCCTCTTATTTAATGAACGAGGCAAGTATTTTGACTCGCTTTAAAAAAGTACGGTGGATGATGGATCCAAAGTGAAAACAAAAAACTTTTACATTAATTGGGCCAACCCAAAAGTGTGAATCACTTGATTTTCACTGAACTAGGAGATAGCTCTTGGACCAATGTACTTGTTACACAGTAGGTCTTTGTGATCTTGTATTACATGTACTTCTTTCTTTAAGACTCCCTTACTTATGTAGAGCGCATCGTCTTCAATATAATTTTGTCGATGCGGATGGAGGAGTGATCCACGTTGAAGCTTTTTTAATACACTAGCTAATTGTCCATGTGTTGCTAAGAGGCTCTAGCGGTTCAATATTAATTGTGTAATGCATAACGTGCAACTATACGTAAGGTGTCATTCTTAATAAAATGTTGTAGACTTTCTTTGTGTCCTTCAATCACTCTTCCTTTTTATCTTCCATGCATTATCTCCATCTACAGAATGCAATCTCACCACCATCGTCAATGGTGCATTCGACTCGCAACCCCCCCCCCCCCCCCGCCGCCGCCACGCTCGCCCACATGGCAGCTAAATTGAACACCCTAAGGATAAAATATCCATCCATACCTAGGTATGATATGGGGTAATGTTGCTATGTGTTATAATGTTCTATGTTTGGTATCTACGTTGATGTAGTAAAGGCATTTTTGCTATGTATATGTTGATGTATGTTTGGTATTTGTGCTGATATTTGTTCTCTTAATTATGACACATCAAAGATTCGTGGACCGCAACTTCAACAGTTCCGCCTCCTCCCCATCATCCCGCGACCGAGCCGCCGCCGTGAAGCTAGACATGCATGATATGCACACCATATTGTACAACTTTAACAGCTGAAATGCATGCATGTAATAGAATGATATCAGTGTGTCATGTAGGTGTTGTAATTTGAATATTTTTAATTAATATAAAATGAGACACATAAAATTATCTATTTAATGCATACTTTATATATTGATACATCAACAAAATGTGCAAACGCTAATGTAGTGTAACCAACATGTTCAATTTTCTTCTTCTATCAATATATAAAGTATGTATTAATATGCATGTTAAATGTGCAACCGCTAATTAACGCAAACCCCTAATGTAGTGTAACCAACATGCACGTTAAATGGTTTATTGGTGAGCGGGAGTGTAGTATTACTCATACCTCTAAATAGCAGAATAATGTTACTTATGTATTAGCAAATTTTGAAAGAACGGAGGACCATACCGTGGTTTGGATTCGTTACGGTCTACTTATTATTCCTAGTTTGTGTATGGGTGAATTTCTTTGCTCTTGAATATTGCACTCCTTTTCTCCCGCAAAAAAAATTAGTACGTCTTTTATATTATATTTAACTACAGGACAAAATTGTATGGTAGTCGCTCCCATTTATTTCACCATGGGCCTGAATGTATACTAGTCACTCCATTAAGAGCTTGAGAAACGTGAATATTGAAGAATACCTTATTCTTCGCTAGTCCCCAAGAATAGAGAAGTAATCTTAATGATTGCACAAGGGTCGAGTGCATGGTCCTGCCAAATTCGGCGTATGCAACAGCTATAGATATTGTACCGGTCTTTGAACTATATTTTTTTCCTCTACCTATTTTCTTGTTTCTTTTTCTTCTATTTTTTTAATTTAATATATTACTAAGACTGTATTTCGAAAATTTTGAGAAATATATTTAATCCTATTTTTAAAAATCCTGAACATTTTGAAAATTCAGAATGATTTTCTAATTTTTGAATATTTATTAAATTCAGAAAATTGAGTTTTCTTCATTAACAGTTTTTAGTTTCACCAGTAAAATAATAAAACTCGAGAGAAAATCCTAGAAAATAAATAAATTTAGACAATAAAAAAATCAAAGCAAAGGAAAAATTAGAAGATAAAACAAACGGAACAATCTGCACAAAAACGAACCGGAGAATCATCAACGGAAACAAATCGAAAAAGCTAGAGATATTGGGCTGCCCACGTCCGTCCGAGCGCGAGCACAATGCACTACTCGGTACAGGCGAGATTTAGCTTTGTGGTCGGTCGCATGGGGGGGGGGGGGGGGCTAGCTCCTAGTCAGGGCTTCGCACAGGGCGACCTCCAACTGGGCCGCCCCAGCAGACACGCGACATTTTTTTCTTTTTCTTTTTTTACTTTTCTGCTTATTTTTTTTCTTTTTTGGGTCGTTTTTCTGACATTTTTACTTTTTCCTCTTCCTATTTATCAAAACGAACAAACATAGAATTTCTCAATCATTTTCTGAAGTCATGAACGTTTTTTAAAACAGAGATTAAATTTGGAAATGTGAAAAAAATAAAAGACGAATATTTTTGAATCTTGAGAATAAAAATTTTAAACCAAGAACAATTTTGAAAAATCCTGACTAAATTTGGGACCACGAACAATTTTTTAAAGCACAAACATTTTTTGAATTTTGAGAACATAATTCTGAAAACCACCATAAATTTGGAAGGGTGAACAATTTTTTGAAATACCGAACAATTTTGAAAACTCCTGATCAAATTCATATACGTGATTTTTTTGAAAACACGAACATTTGTTTTTTGAATTTGAGAAAAACAATTGAAAACAAAAAACATATTAGAAAATCCAAAATATTTTTTGAAAATCCAGAAATGTTTCTAGTTTGAAAAACAATCTGAAAATCTAAAACATTTTTCTGGAAATCCATAACGGTTTTCGGAATAAGAAGAAACATTTTCCGAATTTGACAAACATTTTTTGAAATTCAGAAATTTTTTATAAAAACCAAAAATATTTTTCTAATTTGAATATTAATTTTTAGAAATCACGAACATTTTTGAAAATATAGAAAATTTCATAAAAATCCATAAAAATTTATAGAAAGAAAACTATTTTTATAATTTGAAGAACAATTTTTGAAAATCCCGAACTGTTTTTGAAAATCCTGAGCATTATTTGAAAATCCAGAACATTTTTCGAAAGACTAAAAGCACGTTAGAATACGAAGAACAATTTTTGAAAATCCCAACAATTTTGTTAATTCTAGAATAGTTTTTTGAAAACGAAGATTTTTGAAAATCGAGAACATTTTTCAAAAACCAAAAACATTTTTCGAATTTGAAAGAATTTATTTGTAAATCCCGAATATTTTTCGACTATCCATAATAATTTTAAAAAATTGAGAACATTTTTTGATACAGAAAAGAAAAAACCGGTTCAGGAAACCTTTTAGAAAGTTTCCATACCGAATCCCTGCAACCGGTAATGGGCCGGTCCAGATCGCATCGCTGCCTCTACGTCCTGTGCGAAGGTCCGACACTTGGACGCAGTGTGCGTTACACAGGATTTCCCTGCATGGGGAGCTTCTAATAGTGGGAGCAACCCACACAGGTGCCTCCAATGGGCCGGCCCCTCAGCAGACCACACAGGCATCATTAAAAAAAGATGTAAAGCTAGAGAGATCGCAAGGATTCGAATTATGACTTCAGATTAGAGGCGAGTGCGGCAAGCCACTAGACCAAACCTGCACAAATGATCATAGCTAGCGTGAATACTATAAAAACTCGAAGCCGTCTTCGCATATGAAATCCTTTTCAGAAAAAAATCAAAACATTTAGTGGAAAATGTGATTTTGTTTTTGAACTACGAATAATTTTAAAATAGGAACATTTTATGAAAATGATGAACATTTAGTGGAAAATCCTGCACAAATTCTAAAACATGAATATTTTTTAAATTTGTGAAACTAAATTGAAAATCCTATAAAATTGAAATGTGAACTTTTTTCAAAATTTGTGAACAATTTATGAAACTGGAACATTTTTTGATACTCCTAAAAAATGAAAATGTGAACATTGTATTAGATTTATGAACAGATGTTGAACTGGAACATTTTTTGAAACTCCTAAAAAATTACTTCAAAAATCTGTGTACAATTTCTTTGTATGAGAATATTTTTTTAAATGTTGTGAAAATTGAACGGTTTTTCGTAAAACGGAACATTTTTTATATTTTCATTTTTTTGAAAAAAATGATATTTTTGAATTAATGAAAAAAGTCGAAAACACAAACATTTTTTTAGAAACTTAACGTGTCCCGAAAACACAAACATTTTTCGAAGTTCTGAACTATTTTCGAGACGTGAACCTTTCTTAATAATAAAAATTGAAAAATAAAAAATAAACGAAAAGAAAAGAAAAAATAGAATCAGAAAGAAGAAAAAAACAAGAAAACTAGAAGAAACAGGAAGGGAAAAATGTCTGGAAAACTCTTGATCGCTAGCTTTGTGCGATAGGTCATCAGTTGGACGCAAAATGGGTCATATAAGATATTCCGTTGCATGCACGGCGATTATTTCTCGCCTTCAGCGAGTCAAGAGGAAACTCTCGCGTCGAGTTTTTCCTGGTCATGGTTGTTACGGGCCGGCCCATTTTTTAGTAGGGAAACGAGAAAGAAAATGGCAGCATGAGGGGTCGATCTCGAGACCAACTAGTTGGCGAACGCACCTTCGGGAGCCTCCCAACTATCACTCCCACGTGCTATCACTTGGCGCATTATCAGTCGCCATCACGTGTCGCGCTCTGAGAATTTCCTTTGAATTTTGTTTTTTTTCGCATGCGTTTTTGGCTCTTTAGGTGGGTTTTTATCAGGTTTTCTCAGCGTTTCACCGGTCCTTTTTTGCTTTTGGACAAAAAAAATTCAAAAAAAGTTTTTATGGCAAAAAAACAGATATTTTTCAAACACACAGGTTTATTGCACGAGAGGGACATTTTGCTTCCACTAGAGGCACGGCCATGCCTCTCGAAAATGGGAAAAAATGTGTTTTCTATTTTTTTCGTGAGAGACACGATTTTGTTTCAATGAGAGGCATAGTTTTGCTTTCCCGAGAGGCACAACGGTTCTTCTCGAAAACGGAAAAAACGCGTTTTCTTCACAAGCAGCACGGTTTTGCTTTCGCGAGAGGCATGGTCGTGCCTCTTGAAAACTAAAAAGTGTGGTTTTTGTTTTTTTTTTCTTTCGCGGGAAGCATGGTCTTGCTTCCGCGGGTGCAGCCTGTTTTCTCCATTTTTTCCTTTTTCTTTTTTTCCATTTTCTATTAAATTTTTGTTATTTTTTCTTCATTTTTATTTTTTATTTTCCTTTTCCTTTGGTTTATTTTGTTTCTTTTTCGATTTTTATTTTTTTCATGCTGCACTCCTTTATACATGATCAATATTTTTTAAATAATTGTTCAATAGTTTTTAATATTTGTTCAACATTTTTATTTACATGATCAATATTTTTCAAAAATACATTTTCAAATTTTCCAAATACTTTCACACCATTTTTATATACTTCTTCAATATTTTTATATACATGATGAAATTTTTAAAAATATGTTTTCAATATTTTTAAATATTTTTTCAACATTTTCCAAATACGTGTGCAACATTTTTAAATACTTTATATATATACATGATCAACATTTTTCAAAATATTTTTTCAACATTTTTCAAATAATTTTCAACATTAATATGTACATAATCATTGCTCCTAAGTGCAATTCTATCCATTTATACGTAACGTGTCCTCCATGAAATGGATTACTTTTCAAGTTTGCTTGCATGTACTAACACCTAGCGGTTAGTGATTACTTTCCAAAGAAATAATATTCTGATAGTTCTCTAGAAATGATTCTTTTTCAAAGCAAAATTGCATATTGTTTATTCTTTAATTTTGCACCATTATACATTCGGTTAACCCCCTTAAAAATAAATGTGGTGCATACATATATACCCAAGATATTTTCGAGTACATATACATACCTAAGATATCCCCGACTATGTATGTTACTCTAATTATTTATTAAAGGTATCACATACACAGTGAATTACATGACCCCATGTGTCTAACACGCCATTATCACATAACATATATTTTTTTTAATGTATTTTCTAATGATATACATTTCAAGGTATCTGAATAGGTCACACTTTTTGCGACTACTTTTCCTATACAAATTGACGTGACCAAATAATATAAAACATTACCATGCAAAAAATAAAAACACTTTGTTCTAATTATGTTTTTCTTTACATTTTTGGTATGTACTATGCATGAGATACCCATCCTCCGTATTTTTGTATGTACGTATACCCAGGGTTTCGTGCTCACATACTCTTTTTGAATACATGTATTGTCTTTCGTGACATACCCAGAAATGATATACCTTAAATGCGTACATGCCCAAAATAGTTATACTCTTTCTAGAAACAACTATATTGCTTGAAGATATACCCATAATTGATATTGGAGTCATACCAAAAAATGATATATACTTTAAACTGAGACATGCTCTAGATACATATGAATATTTTTATGGAGTCATACCAAATATAACCATACCCTTTATACCCACGATTATGATATACCTAAGAACGTAAAGTTCTAAAAAACCCACCACATACCAAACACAACGGGTACATGTCTAGCAAGAATGGCTGTCCATAATAACACATAAAAAAGTTCTAGTGTATGAAAAAGTGCACGTACCATGGAACATGCATGTCATTAAACCATGGAATATTAATGACTGATTTTCTCTATCTTATCTAATGTGAGTATTAACTGTCCATATTAAAAAATAATCAACAATAATTATACCTAGTAATAAGTGGGTTCATATCAAGCAATATTTGTTTCCTAATAAAAAAATGTGTTCATATTAATCAACAATAATTCTTTCCTAATAGACAGTTGTAGTACTGTTGCTAATGCACATATCTTAATGTAATCCAACGGGTATTAAGCAAGGTATCCACACACCTAGGTGTCCCAAACAGACGTCCTATATATTCATCACTCAGGGTTCAAAATTAGTTATTCTTCTTCCGAGGTTATCTTACAATCGTTTTATCAATAAATTACATTTGTAATAAAATTAATTACATTCATATTGAATCACAACATAAATTTGGGTATAACAAAACAAAAATATAGATCATAAGACAAGAAAAAAATACATTTTTATATATTTCACATTGTGTTATTACGTTTATAATTTTATGTAACATAAAATATTTTTTACGGCTATCATATAATTTTTTACGATCTCTTTTTATGTAGTAAACAAGAAAAAAATATTATGAAATGTAAAATTATGGTGCATTGGTGTTACAAATATAGGAGGTGAAGAATAAGTATTCCTCACCCAGAATGACGAATAGCGCATCCTATGTTTATACGTAAAAAGAGAACATAACAAAATATATAATCGCCGTAAAAAATATTAAAGTTTGTAAAATTACATACATAAAAACATAACGTAAAATATACATAAAATGCATTTTTTCTGGTCTTTATGACCTATATTTTTGTTTTTTTATGCAAAATTTTACGTAGTGAACCAATTTGAATGTAACTATTTGTATTCTAAATGTAATTTATATTTATAAAAAAAGCGTAAGACTACCTCGGATGGGGAATGTAAAAAACACGAAAATGAGGTTGTGGCCTCCCGTGCTGGTGCGCTGGCCCAGCACGCCCACCCCTTCATCGAGTCTGAAGCGAGACTCGCTGAAGGCGAGATAGAGACGCGCCCGGTTGCATGGCAAATATATAGATATGGGAGCGCAAACCTTATTCATGGTTGTAGAAAGACCACGTTGAAGCCCAAATAATGTAATGAGTTGGACTTATTCATGGTTAGGCCCGGCGTAGGCCACCTGTATTAGCACTTAGGAATGTTGGGGGAGAAACTAGTTGACGAGCGTTCTTTCGTGAGCCTCTCAATGATCACTTGTTTAGGCTGAGAGTGTATGGGGCGCGCTCAGTCGTCGTCACGTGTCGTGTTTTGGGATGCTTTCTTTCAATATTTTAATTTATTTTTTTGCATGCGTTTTCAACTTTTTTGATGGAGTTTTTTTGGCTTTTTGGTTTTCCACCAGCGTCCCTAGCTTTTGGCCGATTTTTTTAAAAAATATGTGAGAAATGTGTATTCTGTTTTTTCCTTCCGAGAGAGGCATGGATTTGCTTTGCGAGAGTCACGATCGTGCCTTTCGGAAATGAAAAAATATGTTTTTTTTTCTTCTGCGAGAGGCACGGTTTTGCTTTCGCGAGAGGCATGATCATGCCTCTGAGAAATGGAAAATTATGTTTTCTTTTTTTTTCTTCCACAAGAGGTACAATTTTGCTTCCGTGAGAGACATGTTTTTTCTATCGCGAGAGGCACTCGGAAAACGAAAAAAGCGCGTTTTTAGGTTTTTCCTTCCGCGAGAGACGGGTTTATTTCTCGTGGAGGCAGGGATTTCCACGAAAGGGAAAAAGTGCCTCCGCTTCGTTTTTTTGTCCCTTTTTTGGGAAATAAAAAATTTATCAAAATTTATCGATATGAGATCTACTATTGAAGATCTCGATGCGAACAATCCAAAGATGAAAACGGTTCGAGATATAGAAGCACAATTTATAAGATAAAATGCTTTGAATAAACGGATCTACGGAAAAAAAACTCTCAAATTGTGATAAGTGACGCACAGATGTGCGCAACTTGTTGCAACCTGATGAGGTCAAAGTGACCTTTAAAAAGAGCACACCTCAATTAGTGATTTCAATTTTTGTTACGAGAATGTATGTTGTGAAACAAGTCAACTCATGCACCAGGGCACCTCCTATTTCGTATGTGGAGTGACATGAGATGCCCAAACACGTGGACATCACCCCTCTCCTACGCGCGCCCTTTTGGTCCGGGCCATGTAAGGTGTGGACGCCCTATTAACCTTTTTTTTGTTTCATTTGAAAATCTTCGGGATCTCAAACAAAACCAGAATTTGAAAAAATGTTCAAGGTTTTTAATAATATTCTCGACTTCAAAACATGTTTGCAAGTTCGGAAAATGTTCCCGAATAAAAAATATTCATGATCTCAAAAAATATTCTTGGATTGAAAATACTCATGGATATTAAACATGTTCATGGATTTAAAAAAAATATGAATTCAAAAGATGTTTATAAATTTCAAAAAAATAGCGAGTTCTAAAAAAATTTAAAACCGTGAATTCAAAACAAACACGAGTTCAAACAAAAGTTTATGAAATTTTAAAAAGTTCACGAGAGTTAAAAATCTTCATAAATTTCAAAAAAGAATTGGGAGCTAAAAAAATTAAAGGGTAAAGAAATCATGATTTGAAAATTAATCTTGGTTGTCAATAAAATTGTTGATTTTTAAAAATCATAAATTTCCACAAACTTCACGAATATGATAAAAACGCAAATTTAAAAATTTAAAAATGTGAATAAAAATAAAAACACGAAAAACAGAAAAAGTAACATAGCAATAGACTGACGGTCGGCCCATTACCGCAGGCGGAGGCGCACATTTGGTCGCTATACACCGACCGACACCGAGAATAGGATCCCGGTGCCCAGGTGCACCCATGGCACATGAGCTGCCAAATTGATAAGGAAGGAACGTTGATACAACTCCGAGGTGGGCTGCTGGCATAGTTGCAAAGAGGGCTCTTGTTTTTTTTAATATAGTATGAGCAATGCTAACTGTCTCGTTATCTTCTCTTCCTCTCATCCTCTTCTGTACCATATGATTCGGGGTTAAGAAATGTCGGTATCGCTACATATCATGTACACTCGAGCTTCCTCCTCTTTCTCATGTACGACAGGAATGCTCATCTCTGTACCATCTGAAATTGGCTAACAACCGCCATACCATCTGAAATCTAAATGGAAAATGTCAAACTGAACTTTATGAAAGCATTACTAGTTCTTATTGGGGATTTTTTGTTCCAATCGACAATGTATCAATCCTATAGAAAGTAATACCCTCGATGGGTTCTTTTTTTAGTGTTTTTTAGCGGTTGGGTGCTCTTTGTTAGTAGGTTAGCCATCTTGTTCCCTGCAAGTCAAGTACCGCCCTTCATGAGCCCACAATGTTTGAGCAATAGTGCTCAAGTTCCTACATCTACATTGAATCCATAGACATGTGCTAGCTGTATATGTGAATTTTGACTGAAACAACACTTGATTTGATTTTGATGATCACCGGAACCACACTCTTCGTTACTTACTCCCTTCGGTCTTTGTTAGTGTGCATATAAGTTTTGTCCAAAGTAAAGGTATCTCTACTAAGACCAAACATATAGAAAAAGTATCAACATTCACAATTTCAAATCAATATTGTTAGATTCACTATGAAATATAGTTTCGTAGTATATATATATATCGTATTACAGATGTTGGCATTTTTAATATGAATTCGGTCAAATTTTATAATGTTTGACTTGACATAAATGTAATACGCGGAGTAAAAAGTTCCGGTGGGAGTACACAACAGTTTCAGGTTAGTGGAGAGGAATTTGGGTTGAGGATTCTTTCCAATTCTGTTTGAATTTTCTATATCACATATCAGCTTACAAGAGTGAACAGAAAATATCAGGCATGGAAAATAGCTTAAATGTGTGCCACCAAGCGGCAACCATTTCCTCTAATCTACACTAGAAAAAAAGAGTAAGAATTGTGATCTGCTACATTAATCTTGACCAAATATGTCTGAATTCGCAGTAGTATAATGGTAAATGTAATCGCCAGATTGCTTTTGTTTGTCTTTTCTGTTGGATGTGCACCTGAAAATAGATGTTTCTTGTGTTTATTAGGTCCTCTCTAAATGTTTAGTTGCAGGCTTAAATATGAAAACAAACTTGTGTGTTGTTCAAACAAATGTACAACTAGCATATATTTTCTCCTAAAAATATATACATTTTCTCCTTTAAAAAAATCAAAAGAATATCTTTTAACTCCCCAGGAGAGTTGCATGGTTATCAAACTATCTGTGAGTGCACGGTCAAGAGTATGGTAGTACCGTCTTGGAAAGGGCTATTTTTGAATGAAAGGGGTTTCCCGCCTGCTCCATTTTATTCATGAAGCACCAAGGTTCACATAATCCGGGTCTGCCAGGGTGGTCAGACCAGAGAGCATTTTTGCAAGCAGGCAACCAAACGGATGTCTAAAGAAATAACAACAGGAAATTAACATCTAGCAAGTATCTAGGTGGGTGAAAACCACCAGCGACAGAATAACATGAAGCTAAACGCTACTGGTCGATCTCCCGAGCACAAAAGTTACCTCCAAGCGATCCTGAGCAGCTCTCCTTTGCATTTTTCCAGCAGAAGAATGCACCGTTGGAGAAGCACTGATTGTGTGGCATTGCAGAGCATACTCCATTGTTGAAGAAAGCTTCTTAGCCGAGAAAACACACAACCCATTCCTCTCCAAATTCTCCCCCGAAAACAGAAGTCATTTCTTAGTGTACATAAGCTCCATAAGGAGGCCACCACCACCAAATTCAAGACTTTTTTTTATTTATGCATATGCCACATAGCAACAATATCATCAAATTGCACAGGGGCTTTAACATCAAAACAAACGGCTACATTGTCCCAGATCTGTCTAGCAACAGCACATTCCAGAAACAAATATTGGACTAACTCATTTTCAACACAAAACAAGCAGGTAAGGTCATCCACAATCCTTCTCTTGCTCAAGTTATCCCTAGTAAGGACCTTATTATAAATCAATAGTCACAGGAAAACATGAATTTTCTAGGGACAAAGGACCTTCCAGAACTTATCCCCAACACTTGATTTCACACCCCCAAAGTTAATAACATTATAAAATGATTTGACTGGATATTTCCCATTAGCTTCTAAAGTCCAAATAGGATAATCAGGCGTATCATTAAGTTGCACATTTTTATGCTAGAAAGCATTTGATGCCACATATCTATCCCTTCTTGGCCCACATTTCTTCAAGATGAGAGTTTCAACTCCTCACCATCCGACACCTTCGTAATAGTGCAATCTTGTTGATTGCAAATGGAAAACAACTTCCAAAATTGTACCTTGAGGGAACATTCCCCCACCCACACATCGTGCCAGATGCTTATATTTCTACCATTCCCAACCTCCCATCTATAGAATACTTTTGCGGACGAGAGAGCCCATGTAATACCTTTCCAAAATGGGGAGCATGCATTGTTTCTAGACCACAACACATTTTGGATTGTCAGTGTTATATTTGTGGTCAATCAACTTCTTCTAGTCTCTCCCCTCACCATCAAAATATCTTTTCCCCCAAGAGGGCACTAAGGCCACATTGAAGTCTCTAATATTTTGAACACCAAGTCATCCATATGATTTTTTCCTAGATACCAGGCCCCAATGGGCAAGGTGATACTTATGTTCATCACCCAGGTTGCCCCAAAAGAAATTTGCCATTTAGGAATTAATGTCATTGATAGCCCATTTGGGGAATTTGATCATAACCATAAGATAAGTAGGTATAGTAACAATGCAAGCACATAAAAGAATCAATTTCCCCCTATAAGAGAGGGTCCTCCCCAGCCAACCAGAAATCCCTTTGATAATCCTATCAATGATAGGTTGGAGATCTTCCCTTCTAAGTTTGTCAAAGTGCATAGGCACACCCAAGTATTTGATAGGAAAAGAGCCCGGTCGACAGCAACAAATTTGTGCAAAAGATATATCAACCTCATCCTCAACGTTAATGGTCATGAGGTCACTCTTATGGAAGTTAATTCTCATACCAAATAGATTTTCATAGCAGGACCAAATCCATTTAAAGTTTCCAGCCTTTTCAGTACATCAATAGAATTTTGAAGGAAAAGAAGGGTGTCATCAACATATTGCAAACTGATGACCCCTCCTAATATCACATTAGGCAAAAGCCTCGTAACCAGATTATGTCTCGCAACTTTAATCAACATTTTAGTAAACACATCAGCCGCGAGATTACACAGGAGGGTTGAAAATGGTCCGCTCTGTTTAACACCCTTCTCACTAAATAAAATATGGGCCATAGGTGTCATTAATTCTTATGCAAAAAGAACTCTAGACTAGTGTACTCTTGATCCAACCAATCCATTTCTTCCAGGAGCCTCGAGATGCTAGCATTTCAAAAAAAAAATCCCAATTGACTCTGTTATAAGCTTTCTTGTAATCTAGCTTAAGAATGAGCCCTTCCGAGCCAGAATTTTCACCTCATGTATAACCTCGTGCGCCATGACTATGCTTTCTAAGACAAATATGTCCTTAATAAACATAGTCTGGTTGAGGGATATTAACCTATCGCCAAGCGGAGAACACCTGTTGTTCATGACTTTAGTAAGGATATTTACCCCATAGTTGCTAAGGCTGATAGGCCTAAATTTCCTCATTTCTCTAGCATCTGGCTCTTTAGGGATAAGAACAATCAGAATAAAATTGAGCCTATATAGGTCTAGTACCCCTCTCTCAAAGTATTTTAAAAGGGTCGTAAAATCATTCCTGATTACCTTCTAAAATGTTTGCTAAAACAAGAAGGATAAACCATCTAGGCCCGGAGCCCCATGTTCATAAGAATCAAAAAATTGTGCACCCAGCCCACCTCAGTAGTTCGATCTTGTCCCTTCGATGTCAACCTGATGGCTCAAGTGCCTCTGGTGCGTGATCTAGTCGAGTGGTTTCATAGGATACCTTCTTTGTCGGTTGCGGGGCAAATATATCGGAGGTTAGGATACCTTCTCTGTCGGAGGATGCACAACCATCCGGGGCGGGCAAGAAGAGGAATATGGTGGTAAAGAGGAGGTTGCCGCATGCACTCATCGATTTTATGATTGCAAATGCCTGCAAGCTCGTCGATGAGCTCCCTGACGACGTGCTGGCCAAGCAGAGCGAAGAATACCGCGAAACCTACGCTGAGAAAAAGGACAAGGCCCAGAAGATAAATGCCTACAATCAGACCCTCATGGACCAGTACTACGTCAATGGCTATGTGGATGACGAATCTGAGGTCAGTGATGACAAGGAGGAGACGATGGAGAACTAAGGTAGCAGTCAAAGGGGGTTACCTTAAGTTGGGAGTAGTACCGTGTTCGTTTGTGGTCTACCTACTAAGTGTCTGCTTATTAGACGACCACCATGTTCTAATAATCATATTGGTGTTATCCTCTCGTTTGTTGTTGTTGATTCCTATGCTATTTATCATCCAGGTGTTATTATCACAACTTACTACTAGCGATTCTCATGTTTTTTATTAAACAAGCAAGTTTACGATCGCAAATGTTGCTGATTGGAACGACACTATAGTTTAGATGCCCAATCTATTGGGATATCCTCCTCATGTGGGCTGTGAGGAGATGACCATTTGAAGCCTTTTAGGCAGCCCAAAGAGGTGCATCCACTACCCATTTTAGTTATGACCTAGGGTCATTTTGGTCTTTACACGTGGGTGGATGGGGATACTTTACCCTCCATCAAGCAACCACCACCAAGGGTGACGAAAATTAGTTTAGCCTCCATTGGAGAAGAAGAGAGAAAACCAGGAGAGAAAGGGAAGAGGAGGAAGATTGAAGGACGAAGAAAAGGGAGCTCCTCCCCAAGTTTGTGATGGGTCAGATCCATTACCTTGTCTCCTTCAAGCTCTGGTTCCACCATCTTTGGTGAGATTGTTCCAATCCCTAGCTCTTGATCCCTAAATCCTAGTGTATTCATCAAAGGTTCAGAAATCTTGATGTATGAGATCCTCTAGTGCTATATAGAGAAGAACTTGTTGTATCCCACCTTTGATAACAGTGGAAGAGGATTTGGGTGGCTTCAGCCCGTGGTTTTCCCCCTCAAGTTGAGGAGTTTTCTATGTAAAAATCTGGTGTCTCTTTGTTGATGCTTGCTAATGTCCAGAAAGTTACCCCTACCACAAGACACTCGTCTGAGGAGCGTCTTGTCCGCTGAGTAACATATTTTACCTCCATATATGTTGTTGCATATGTTTCCTTCCGTGCTGAGCAATGATCCTTGAGTTAGTACAAGATGTGGTGCTAAGATTACTTCATTTTTGTTGAAGTTTTCAGTTCATCACAAGTGCTTTTGTGTGCTAATTCCCATCAGAGTGGTATCAGAGCCTTGGTTTCTTAGGAGGTTGCTAATCCCGGTTGTTTGATTGTTGCTGGAAGTGTTGCTCACAATGGCTTTGGAAGGAAGTGCTACTACAAGTGGCATGATAAAGCTTGATTCCTCCAATTACTCATTATGGAAGCCCATGATTGAAGACATCCTTTATTGCGAGGACATGTATGATCCAAATGTGAAAGACAAGATACCCACAGGTTTCGCAGAAGAAGAATGGACAATATTGCGTAGAAAGGTAGTAGGTATGATTCGGCTGTACATCAATCACAATGTATTCCACCATGTTGCAAATGACGCAAATGCATATGAGATGTGGTAGAAGTTGGAGTCTATGTATGAGAGAAAGACATCAATGAACAAGACATCGGTGATGAAAATACTTGCAAAGCTTGAGTACCGAGATGGCACAAGTGTGATTGAGCACTTTAATGTCTTTCAGCGCCATATAAATCAACTTTCAGCCATGAAGATCAACTTTGAGGATGAGGTGCAAGCATTGTTGCTACTGAGTTCCATGCCTGATATTTGGAACACACTTGTTGTGTCACTTAGCAATTTAGCTCCGGATTGGATGCTGACTTTGGAGATGGTGAAAAATAGCATGTTGAATGAAGAAGCCACAAAGAAGGAAAAGGGTGATGCCTCTTCTTCCGATTCATATGTGGCTAAAACCCATGGGAAGAATGAGAACTATGGATGCAGTCACACCAGATTTCAGCAAGACAAAAAAAGATCCAGAGGAGATCAAAATCAAAATAGAGAAAAGATATTACTTGCTTTCATTGTGGCAATCTGTGACACATAAAGAGCAAGTACAGGAAGTACAAAATAGGGCTGGCAGAGGGGAAACTTGCAAAGAAAACCAAGCAAAAGGCTGAGAGCAGCTCAACCATGACTACAACAGATGAGGACTATCTACTCATTGAAGATGATGAATGATATAGTGTTGTTCGTGATGATGCCATGAGTTGGGTTGTGGATTCAGGTGCGTCCTTCCAAATCACATCCCATAGGGAGTATTTCACATCTTACACTAGTGGTGCTACTGGCCAAGTGAGGAAGGTAAACCGTGGTTCGTCAACAAATGCTGGCAAGGGCTATATATGCATTGAAGCAAACACAAGTTGCAGATTGGTGCTCAATGATGTGAGGCATGTTCCTGACATAAGGCTGAATTTATTGTCAGCTAGCAAGCTTGATGATATCAAAGATCCTAGTTATTTTGGTGAAGGAAAGTGGAAGCTTACCAAAGGCTCTTTGATTGTGTCTCAAGGAAGTAGGCAAGGCACTCTACATGTGATTAAAACCAAGTTGTGCAATGAGGTGTTGAACATTGCTGAAAAAGACACTTCGGCGGACTTGTGGCACAAGATGCTTGGGCATATGAGTGATAAGGGCATGCATGCTCTTGCTCGCATGGAGTACCTCCCTGAGTTGAAAGGTATATCCTTGAAACCTTGTGCACATTGTTTTGCTGGCAAACAACATAGGGTTGCATTTTGTATACTCCCTTCACATCGTGTAGAAAATGTTCTTAATAATGTGCACACTGATGTTTGCTCCATGACTGAAAAATTCCATGGCGGAGCATTATACTTTCTGACATTCATAGATGACCATTTCAGAAAGGTTTTTGTGTATGTGCTAAAACACAAATACCAAACAGTTGAAGCCTTCAAGGAGTTCCATGCCAAAGTTGAGAGAGAAACTGGCAGGAAATTGAAGTGTGTGAGATCAGACAATGGTGGTGAATACTGAGGTCCTCTTGAAAGGTATTACACAAAGTTTGGCATCAGGCTTGAGAAGAGTCCACCAGAAACGCCTCAGCTCAATGGTCTTGCAAAGAGAATGAACATGACACTCACAGAGAGGGTCACAACTATGCTCTCTCATGCTCATTTACCTAATTCTTTTTGGGTTGAAGCATTAATGAATGCTATGTATGTGGTTAACCTATCTCCTTTAGTTCCTCTTGCAGGTGATATTCCTTGGAAAGTTTAGTGAGGGAAGGAGGTATCATACAAGCACTTGAAGGTTTTTGGTTGCAGGGCATTTGTACATGTCCCAATGGACAAGAGATCCAAGCTTGATAGCAAGACAAAGCAGTGCATCTACCCCAGCTAACCAAGTGAAGAGTTTGGCTACATGTTGTGGGATCTAACCAATAGGAAGATTGTGAGAAACCGAGATGTGGTGTTCATTGAAGACGAGACAATAAAAGATATTGGAAAACCAGAGAAGCCAATGACCAACACGCCTCAGGTTGACATGGATCCAATCTGTCCTCCTCTCGTGCATGGCAATCATTGGGGAGATGATGATGCTGAAGACAGTGGAGATGCAACTGACCAAGGCAGTACAAGTCAAAGTGACGAGCAGCCATCAAGTGATGATGAAGATGAAGTTGGTAATGATGGCGCCAACGAAAATCCACCCGATTCACCACCAGTGCAACAACAAAGAAGAAGTGACAGAGTTCGCATTCCTTTTTCTGAGTATCCAGCACATCAATATATGTTGATGACTGATGCAGGTGAGCCCTCGTGCCATGAGGAGGCAATGTCTGATGAGAACAAGGATGAATGGTCAGAAGCCATGTAGGATGAGATGAAATCCCTGTATGAGAATGATACTTTTGAGTTAGTAAATCTGCCAAAGGACAAGAAAGCACTCAAGAACAAGTGGTGTATGGAGTGAAGATTGAATAAAATACCTCACATCCAAGGTGCAAGGCCATATTGGTTGTGAAAGGTTTCAGTCAGAAAAAAGGGCATTGATTATGATGTGATATTCTCTCCGGTGGTCAAGATGTCTTTGATCTGAGTTGTGCTTGGCATAGCTGCCACCATGGACTTGGAAATTGAACAACTTGATGTAAAGACACCATTCTTGCATGGTGACCTAGAGGAGGATATATACATGGAGCAGCCAACAAGATTCATGGTTGCAGGCAAGGAGCACCTAGTTTGCAAATTGAAGAAAAGCTTTTACGGCTTGAAGCAAGCTCTTCGACAGTGGTACAAGAATTTTGAGTCTTTTATGACTGGGCTTGGTTACCATAAATCACAACCTCATCATTGTGTCTTTATGAAGAGGTACTCCGAGGGTGAGTTCATTATTCTCTTACTATATGTTGATGATATGCTGATTGTTGGAAATGAGGATTGCTCTCCTCAAGAAGGCATTGATTAAATCATTTGCCATGAAGGATTTAGGATCAACTAAGTAAATACTTGGCATGAAGATCTCCCATGATAGATCAAAGAAGATGCTTTGGCTCTCATAGGAAAGAACATTGATAAGGTACTTGAATGGTTCAACATGAAAGATGCAAAATATGTTATCTCTTCGCTTGCATGCCATCACAAACTAAATTCAAAATAGTGTCCTACAAGTAAGAAGGAGAAATAAGAAATGAGGAAAGTACCTTAACAATCTGCCGTGGGTAGTTTGATGTATGCCATGGTATGCTATGTATGCCATGGTATGCCCTACACCTGAGGTTGCCTGTGCAGTTGGAGTTGTTGGCCGGTTCATGAAAATCCAGGTAAAGCTCACTAGGAAGCAGTGAAGTGAATTCTCAGGTATTTCAATGGAACTTCTACATCTTGTTTTATGCTTTGGAAGTGGTGATCATGTATTGTAGGGCTATACAAATGCAGATTATGTAGGTGACAAGGATCGTAGGAGGTCCACATCTGGATACTTGATGACTTATGTAGGGGGAGCAGTGTCATGTCAATCAAGACTGGAGAAATGTGTTTCTACATCAACTACAGAAGCTGAGTACATTGCAGTAGTTGATGCTGGCAGGGAAGTTCTGTGGATGAAGAACTTCTTGCAAGAGCTCGACATGAATCAAGAGAAGTATGTTCTATTTTGCAACATTCAAAGTGCTATTCACCTTGCCAAGAATTCAAGCTATCACTCTCAAACCAAGCACATTGGTGTGAGGTATCATTGGATTCGAGATGTTGTGAGTTCCAAGTTGCTAAAACTTGAGAAGATCCATAGAGACGACAGTGGTTTGGATATGATGACCAAGATATGCCAAATGAGAAGCTACAAGCATGTTGCAAGGTAGCGGGCATGGCTGTGCCCTTCTCATGAGTCAGAGGGGGAGATTTGTTGGGATATCCTCCTCATGTGGGTTGTGAGGAGATGACCATTTGAAGCCTGTTAGGTATCCCAAAGAGGTGACGAAGCCCACTACCCATTAGGGTTATGACCTAGGATCATTTTTCTCTTTGCACGTGAGTGGATGGGTATGCTTTACCCTCCATCTAGTAGCCACCACCAAGGGTTACGAAAATCAATTTAGCCTCCATTAAAGAAGAAGAGAGAAAACCAAGGGAGAAAGGGAAAAAGAGGAAGATTGAAGGAAGAAGCAAAGGGAGCTCCTCCCCAAGGTTGTGACAGGTCAGATCGATTACGTTGTCTCCTTTGAGCTTCGGTTCCACCATCTTTGGTGAGATTGTTCCAATCCCTAGCTCTTGATCCCCAAATCCTACTGTGTCCATCCATGGTTCAGAAATCTTGATGTATGAGATCCTATAGTGATATCTAGAGAAGAACTTGTTGTATCCCACCTTTGATGATAGTGGAAGAGGATTTGGGTGGTTTCGGCCCGTGGTTTTCCCCCTCAAGTTGAGGGGGTTTTCACGTAAAAATGTGGTGTCTCTTTGTTGATGCTTGCTGCTGTCCAGAAAGTTACTCCTACCACAAGACACTCGTCTGAGGAGCATCTTGTCTGTTGAGTAACACATTTTACCTCTATATATGCTACCGCATATGTTTGCTTCCATGGTAAGCAACGATCCTTGAGTTAGTACAAGATGTGATGCTGAGATTACTTTGGTTACGCTGAAATTTCCAGTTTATCATAAGTGTATTTGTGTGCTAATTCCCAACAAGATCGTCATACACCTGCCTGACCCAAATGAGTTGCTACACCCTCTGACCCAAATGAGCTGCTACACCCTCTGACCCAAATGAGCTTCTTTTTGCTGTAAGCTCTTCTGTTTCTTTCACATTGTTGTCCGATTGTAATCTGTTGTAGTATGCTACTTCTCATTTCTCGGTTTGTGTTAAATAAATTTGTCCTTACTATGTACGTTGTTAAATAATTGATGTTTTCTTAAGAATGCAATTGCCCCATATATGGTAGAAGAAGATTTTTTATCCATTGGTCCTTCACCAAGGAAACACATGTAGTGTTTTGTGAGTCTCTACTCCTAAAGGGGATCTGCGGTCGTGATGGTAGGTTCGTATGATATGTGGGTTTTTTCCGTCTCATTTTATTTCGTCCCACCTCCCACTCGTCTTCTTATCCATCGATTTAGTTTTTTCTCCACTCTTTCAAGTCAACACTTTCCTAACATACAAAAGATCACAAATCTAACTTTCCTAACTTATTCAAATCAACTGATCTCTCTCATTAATGCAATTTATTTTAGGAAAAAATTATATTTTTAGGACACAAATAACAGAATTTAAGAAAATTACCTTTCTAAACAAATTGTAGATTGTCTCATATAGTCATATCCCACCACCACCCCTTCATGTTTTTTTCATCCTCTAAAAAAACTTTCTTAACCTTTCTAAACTTTCCTAGCCAGCCATGTTACAAACGAGAACGTTACCAAACAATGAAATCCAGTTTCGTAGCAATTGATTTTAAATCCTAACTTTCCTATTAATTCTTCACTCAAATGTTGTCTCATCAGAGATTTATTACCATATAGTAAAAAATAAATCACAATCAATCAAGCATTGGTGAGATATTTCCTTTCTTATTACCATTCAATGCCTTATACAATCATCAATCATACATGGCAGCCAACACAAATACATCACCCCGGATCATGCGTACATACCTTACAAATCGTGTGTACATTGTCCCCACGCTCGTCAAGCAAATCCGTTCACCATCAGGTCATGCTGGGGGGTAGGTGTGCCTTAGCCATGGAGGTCTGATGGTGGAAGGGACAATGGAGGCCTCGCCACAGGCACCAGTATGCTCCTCTACGTCCTCTCCTCTCCCTCCACCCTGACTCTACTTCCTTAGTTTCTTATTATCCCCTCCTCTCTCTCTACATCTCTTTGTGTGTGTTATAGGAGATCGACAATCGACGCCGCAGGCCCTGCCCGCTCGCCATCGGTCACCTCACCTCGCCGTTCGGTCCCATCGTTGGATCTGCATGACTCTGCTGCCTTGTGCCGTCCTTGATGGGTACACATCATGAAGGCACGGACATTGGATGCAGCGACTACAGTTGACCGGTCGATTTGGCAGCGTGGTGGGCATTGACGAGCTGACAATCGTGTTGGTCGTTGTCTGTTGCGGCGTCTATCTATCTACGAAGGCACAACGACTCGGGCATGTACCCAGAGCTCATCGTGTCGCTCCGCGCAACTTCCTTCATGTCGGCTGACTTGTGCATGCATCCACAATATAGAGACTCATGCATGCATCCACAATCTAGCTAGTTAATTCGTCCCTTGACTGCTATTTTTCTGGTTGTACCATTCCAACTTAATTAGGTATCATATGCACAATTCATCGTCTCATGCATGCACAATCTAACTATTTTTTCCACTAACTACAATTTATGAATTGCTCCAAAGATCAATTGTCAAGATAATTTTCGGACTTAGAACTTTTGAGGAATAGTTTCGTCTCATATCCCACCATTCTCTCTCACTAGTTTTCTTATCCATCGATTTATTTTTCTCTCCACTCTTTTCTTTCAAATCAACACTTTCCTAACGTACAAAAGATTATAGATCTAACTTTCCTAAGTTACCCAAATCAACTAATCTCTCTAATTAATGCAATTTATTTTAGGAAACAAATTGTAGATTTTCAGGAAACAAATAACGTAACTTAAGAAAATTAACAAGTAAACCATGGCAAAGAAATCATATTGCATATAGCTATATCTCTACTTCTAAAGGGGGACCTGATAGCCTCCCTTCTGAGGTTTTATTTCGTATCATATCCCACAACCACCCCCTTCATGTTGGTTTTTTCACCCTCTCAAGAAAAAAAATTCCTAACCTTTCTAAACTTTCCTAACCAGCCATGTTACAAACGGGAACGTTACCAAACAATGAAATCCAGTTTCGTAGCAACTGATTTCAAATCCTAACTTTCCTATTAATTCTTCACTTAGGTGTTGTCTCATCAAAGATTGATTACCATATAAGTAAAAAATAAATCACACAATCAATCAAACATTGATGAGATATTTCCTTTCTTATTACCATTCACTGCCATATACAATCATTAATCATAAAACTGACAACAACAGACATCCTATTTTTTTGTTTCATGGTACTGCACGACATTCTTGTACATTTTCTTGTTAGGATAGAAGGGCAAGTTGATTGTTGGTTGTTTCAAGAGTTAATAACAGTGACAGTGGCGTCTTAGTTGCACGCCCAACAACGGACATCACATTTTTTTCATGGTAATGAGCGACATTCAACTGTATGTTACAACATGTCAATGGCTTACGAGATATCGGATATGCAATCTTTGCTCAAGGGACATCATGGGTGTCTCACGCCTCCTATCTCTTGATGGTGGTGGTGGATCGACACAAATACGGGCTATTGGTAGGGGATCCCTCATTGGCGGTTCATGGGTAAGTACGGTGTAAAGAAGATAGGGTGCCATGGCGAATGTGAGGTTGGCGTTATCCCTTTTTAAAAGAACGAGCTCGAGCGAGAAATGTCCCGCTACGACGGGAAACCGGGCAGGAAGCGGAAGGTACGATAGAATAAGGTAAGGTTGCATCATGGGGTGGCGAGCTTGCTGGGCACCCATTTGATATACAAGCAGTGAGTTTTGAAAATTATTTGTTTGATTCATTTATGAGACAAGACTTTCGACACTCGGGTGCCCCTGTACCCTCTATGAAGAGTAAATTCAAATAAATAAAATCTGAAATTTTGAACATCAAACAAACATGATTAAACATTCAACGTTCTTGCAAATTTTCAGCCTCAAATAACATCCGAGGGGACCTCACCTAAAAATATCAATGGGCAAAGTTTATGTGCACTTTTAAGTATTTTTTTTGTGAGAGCTCCTCGAGTGTTATTTTTGGCTGAAAATTTGCAAGAACGTTAAAAGTTTGCTCATCTTTAATCCCCTAAAGTTTTTGTTTTTTATATTTTTTTCATTTTACTTTAAATTTACTGCTCATGAGGGTGTAGGGGCATCGGGAAGGTGTCACACCTTTCTTTTCATTTATTATTATTTTAGCCTATAGCAACGCACATGCGTTTTACTAGTATACTATAAGGGTTAATTGATCTGGTATTGGTACCCAACCAGTTTGCATGTGGTGATGTACTTATTGAAATGTTACTGTTTTGCGTGACAGACTATAAAAATGCATGTTTCATTCCATTAGTGCATACGCCCTCAGTCTCATAATATAAGACTTTTTTACAAGCTATGTTAGCTTGGAAAAACATCTTATATTGTGAGACGGAGGGAGTATTTTACTAGAAAAAGTGATTACTTGCAGAACATCATTTGAGCTTTTAATTTGTTTGCCTGATGACATTAGGAATCAACTGCTTGCTCCACGTATTCGGTTGCTGCTGTAGCAAACATTGTTTCTGCCCTCGGCATTTTTATGGTATGTCGAAATACCCGGATCTATAATTAGTACCAGTACTGACTGTAAGTACTGTAGTACGTATTTTGCCTTGCACCCAACGTGCCGTCTGAAGAATGCTAATTGCCTCCCTCCATTAATAAGTAGTACTCCTATACGGGAAGAATTCTTCGAGCATACACGTTTCAGTTCAATAGGTATTCGTACTACTCCGGTTGTTCGATTGTCATACTAATGCTATGTTGCTAAGGCCATTTAACAGGAGCAATCGACTCTTTATTTTTTTCTGTTCATTTGCTTGTTATTTACTCCCTTCGTCCGAAAATACTTATCGAAAGATGTATCTAAATTTATTTCAATTTTAAATATATTTATTTTTATTCATTTTACGACAAGTAATTTGCAAATGAAGGAAATACTTATTTTCTTCCTCGAAAGAGTGTCCATTCTTTGTGACGTTCCAGGAGCTAAAGTATCCACCACTCGTTTCGGCAGGGTTCCACTGTCATCATGATAACGGTCCATACAGAAAAACGCAGCCGCCAACTGCTAATAAAAGAAGCCAAAGTATCCGAAAACCAGGCGTTAAACATGACTACCTACTCTATTGCTGGATTACACTTGCACACTTGTTGGTGCTTTGATCTCGATCTGCATTTTGCAGCTTTTACTCTTCTTATCTGGGCACCCATCTTTTATAACTCTAGATCTCTGCACAGGCCCACCTCTACGGCAAGTCGACAACGGCTTATCCACGGGAATAAACTCAATAATTTCCATCATCATAATACCTTGCCAAAGCCACACATCATTTTCGTGTAGCCTTTACGTCAAGTGTATATATATGTATAAACAATATGCTAAAACCCATGAGTGGCATCCAGCGGCAGTGCTGCTCGGACCTGTCATGTGCCTTCCATTCCAAGTCGAAGTATAGGACAAGAAGTTGGATCGGATATGATGCACCCAGGTCGAAATGCTGCTACTGCTGACCAACTCCAAAGGAGCCAAAGCTCACCCCCTTGTGTGCAGATATATGCTCTGTTGAGTCGCTGAGCAAAACCGCAAACGAGAGAATACATAAAGAACACGTTTGATTGTCTGTATTATGTTTAATCAGGCTCGTGCGGGATGTTTTTAGGTTGTTTGATTATCTGGATCACATGAAAAAGTTAGCCCGCACGAAACTTAAAGCAGTGCTCAACCAGATCCGTTGAGAACGCTCGAATCGATAGTTCCTAGCGAGTCGGGCTAGGGCGATGCAGGGGAAGGAAACGCCGCATTCCGCAGCCGCGGGCATGGAGATGGCGCGTCTCCATAAAAGCGGCGGGACGAATTCGCGTCATCGCCCGCCGATTCGCGGTCGCTCTATATAGCCAAGGTGACCGGCGTGCCAAAACTCCCGCCACCCCTCCCCCTCTCGAGCTTTCACTCCGTCCCGGATCCACCTCGACGATGAGGTAAGCGGCGTAACTACTCCGGCGACCGGTTGGCTACGACGGAGGATCCACTCCTCTTCTCCTTCGTGTTGCACCTTCATTGCGGCTCCTCTGATGGCGTCTGTAAATTCGACCACCCACTTCCCTCTACTAGTTCTAGCTAGATCTGTCGATGGGGTGGGGTTAGATCATCCGATCTGTTCGACCGTGGTGTTGAAGCAGCAAGTTGGGATGTATTTGAAGCATGCTAGTGATTGTTTTCTTGGATGTTAATGGATGGATTGGTAGTATGCTTAGATGTTCATGAATGTATTGATAGTATGCTTAGATGTTCATGGATGGAGTGGTAGTATGCTTAGATGTTCATGGATGGATTGGTAGTATGCTTAGATGTATGGTATGGTAGTGTACATGTGTTGAACAAGATCATCCTTATGTGTCAATGATTGGTGCTGCCTTGAACTAGATCATCCTTGTGTGCATGTTGTACTATTTGTTGATGTATAGTTTGTTGTATGTTGATGACGCTTACGTTTGTAGTACATGACCACGTAAGAGTTTAGTCTGACCATCATGTCGTCCGAGAGTCAGCTCCCGACGTTCTATGTCCAAGACTCCCAGGCTAACATTGACCTGATGCCTCTTAGTTCAGAGGTTTTCGAGGTGGCATCTATTGTTCCTTCATTTCTGTTGGCTGAGCCCGACGATATAACTCATGCGGCTGCTCGAAAGGCTACCGTAAAGGAGAAGAAGGATGGCAGGGGATGCAACATGAAATGGCAGCCGTTCCTCTCTATTTTTGTGCTTAAAAATATGTGTGATATCATATCTAGTGGAGTGAGGACCGATAAGGTGAGGGAGTCCTGGATTAAGGGATCCTCGGGAGGCCGACCTATTCCTTATGGGCCAGACTATATGGGTCGTTTGCCGAACATTTGATCGATCGAAGGCCCTGTCTCCAGGAAGGAAGCTTCGGGAATCATGGCTTGTCCTCCACATTTGATGTAGCGAATAGGCATGTTTATCCCTTCGGCGTGTAACCGACCATGTGTAAACCCTAGGCACCCTCGGCGTCTATATAAGCCGGAGGGTTTTAGGTTGTAGACAGAGGACAACTCATCTAGGGTTTTAGCTATTTGATCTTGAGGTAGATCGACTATGTAACCTATACATCATCAATACAATCAAGCAGGACGTAGGGTATTACCTCCATAGGAGGGCCCGAACCTTGGTAAACATCGTCTCCCTTGTCTCCTATTACCATTTATTCTAGTCTCACATCTCGGGACCCCCTACCCGAGATCCGCCGGTTTTGACACCGACCTTGGTGCTTTCATTGAGAGTTCCGATGTGATCACTAGAGGAATCAATGGCTTGCGTCATCATCAACAAAGAGGTCCGCAACATGGACACCTTTGTCCCCGGACAGATCTTCACTTTCGGCAGCATTATGCTGCACGCTAACCCGACCGGCCATCTAGGCCGGGTCGGGAGCTTCGTCGCTGATCAAGAGGTCAGATTCGGGAACCTAGAGTTCTCCGTGGACTCTCGGGGTGATCTTTCTCTAACCGGGCACACAGTCTCGCCTGCCACGCCCGAATGCTCCGAGGCATTAACCTCGGATCCTTCTTTTGGTCACGACCACGGGATTTTCCCTGGCAACGACCTGACTCTAAGTCCGGATCCGGCCATAGTGCGGGACGTACGGATACTTGTTCCTGCCGAACACTCCCCTAGCACGGATGCAACGGAGGTTAACTCCAAAAGCTCCGAGCAGGTTGACTCGATCGAGCTCTCGATACTCAACGAGGCCCTAGATCGGATCTCGTCGATGAAGATTACCGATGATCCAACCCCGGTCCATGCTCAGATCGGTCACAAGGCGGGTCAGGACGAATTTTTGTCCCACCCACCACCCACTTGGTATCCATAGTCGAAGATTTAATCGGCATGCTGGACTATGCCTCCGAGGAGGCAGAATACATGGATGATGAGGATTGCGCTCCCACCCCCATTAACATTGGGTGATGGGCCGCCACCTCCACATACAACGTCTACATGATGGACACTCCTGCCGCTAATGGTGAGATCACGCCCAATAACGACGGCGACAAGTTGGGCGAAGCGCCATCAAGGCGCCGGAAGCCGCATAAATGGTCAAAAGGCAAAAAGGGGAGGAAAGCTATCATCGACACCAGGTACGGAGATACCTCGGAAGATCTCGGTGACCCTGCTATCCCCGAAAACCCACTAGAGGGTCAGGAGAGGCTTGAAGACCAGCACGACCCAGATGACCTCAACGATTCCGAGGATGACAACTACCTCCCCCCCTGTCGAGGAGGAGGACATCCTGAAAGCCGATGACTTCGACATCCCTGATAATCTTGAAGATCAGGAACTGTTCAGGCAACAGCTTATAGCAACAGCCTGCAGCCTGAAAGCAAAAGAACGACATCTTAAAGCCGAACAAGATAACCCCAACGATCGATGGATAAGTATCCTTGTAGCCGAGGAAGGATACAGTACCGGTCTGTCAGACCAACCTAAGAGTTATCCACATAGAAGGCTCCTACCATAATTCGACGACTAGCTCACTGATATGTCGTCTCCTAAACATGCCCCATATGATAAGCCAGACCAACCTCCTCGAGGACGAGACAGGATGGCTGACGACACCGGTTATAGTCTGGCGATGCCATGAAGATGGGGAAAGGAGCCACTAGAGCCCGATGATAGGTTCGACCTACGACATGACCTGGACTACAGAGCAGGATGTACAAGATCAATCTACGGATCCAGAGGGTACTCACCCGATAGACGGGACATGTATAGACCCTGGCTCAACCGCAACAATAGAGGCCGGGAACACAATTGGGCTAGAGCAGACGCCGAATACCGGCGAGACATAGCTTGGGTAAGAGGCGCCGCCCACCCACTGTGTTTCACGGACGAGGTGATGCAGCACCAGTTCCCAGAGGGGTTTAAACCCGCGAACATAGAGCAGTACGATGGGACAACTGACCCAACCGTATGGATTGAGGACTTCCTCCTCCACATCCACATGGCGCGAGGAGACGATCTCCATGCCATCAAATATCTCCCCCTAAAACTCAAGGGGCCAGCTCGGCACTGGTTAAACAGCCTCCCGAAAAACTCCATTGGATGCTGGGAAGACCTAGAGGATGCATTCCGATCTAACTTCCAGGGCACCTATGTTCAGCTGCCGGATTCCTCCGATCTAAGCAACGTCGTTCAGAAGCCTGGAGAGTCTGCGCGACAATTCTAGAATCGGTTTTTGACCAGGAAAAACCAGATTGTTGACTGCCCGGACGCCGAGGCAATAGCCTTCTTCCAGCACAATATTCGGGATGAATGGTTGGCCCGCCAGCTCGGCCAGGATAAACCTCGGACTATGTCCTCCCTTACATCACTTATGACCCGCTTTTGCTCGAGCGAAGATAACTGGCTAGCAAGACGCATCCACAACTCCGAAGACCCCAGAACCTCTGAAGTTCGGGATGGTAACTGGAAACCAAAGCGCAACAAGAACAAGCGCCGGCATAACAATAGTGATGCCGATGACACATCCATTAACGCCGGCTTCCACAATTCCCGACCTGGGAAGCGGAAGAAGCCTCCTAAAGGCAATCACGATGGACCCACCCCGCTGGAGAAGATCATGGAAAGGCCTTGCCAAATCCATGGCACTCAAGAGAAGCCCGCCAACCACACGCACTATAACTGTTGGGTGTTCAAACAGGCCGACAAGAGCCCCCGCAGCGAGGATGAGGATGAGCCTCGGGGTTCGATGGGTGGCAGGCAGAAGAAATTCCCTCATATACCACCCATATACCTAAGAAGGAGAGGAAGCGTGCCCTTCGAGAGGTCTATGCTGTAGATCCTGTAGCCCCAAAGTATAACCCATGGTCGGCATACCCGATCACTTTTGGTCGACATGATCACCCGACCAGTATCCGTCATGGGGGTTCGGCCGCCCTTGTCCTCGACCCCATTATAGATGGGTATCACCTCAAAAAAGTCCTAATGGACGGAGGAAGTAGCCTTAACCTGATTTACTCAGACATGGTGAAAAAGATGGGTATAGATCCATCAAGGATCAAACCTAGCAACACTACCTTTAAAGGAGTGATTCTAGGCATCGAGGCCCGGTGCATGGGCTCCGTAAGCCTGGAAGTAGTGTTTGGCTCACCCGACAACTTTCGAAGTGAAGACTTGATCTTCGACATTGTACCCTTCCGCAACGGTTATCACGCCCTCCTCGGCCAAACAACATTCGCTCACTTTAACGCCGTCCCGCACTACGCATACCTCAAGCTCAAGATGCCCGGCCCTAAGGGGGTCATTACTGTCAACGGCAATACAGAGCGCTCTCTCCAAACTGAGGAACATGCGCTGGCCCTAGAGGCCGAATTCAATTACAACGATGATCGGCAAACACCGACATCTGTCGTAAAGGCACGCAAGGCTGGGAAGCGAGCACGGTCTCATCCCAAGCTCTCAGAACCCTCCTCTCCCCTTAAATAGGGACCCGCCCCCCATCACATAGCCCTAGGACCAGCAAAGTACATGCCAAGAAAGCACAACTTTGCACTTAAAATTCCATGGGCGGCGGTGGGAAAAAAGGGTAAGTGTTCGGCTGAACCAAACTACTACCATCAAAATGTCTTCGGACACACTGCAGGTACCATGAAGGGCCTGCTAAAGGTGTAAAGCTTATCCACACTTCAGCGACTTCTCGAGACCTTGTTTGCATGATCCGTTCACCGAACAGTACCACCTATCGAGGTGCACCACTCCCGAGGATGTGCAAGAATAGACAAGCGACAGGGCACATCGAGAACGTAAGGTCACCAATCGAAGACCCCTAGTACAATCACTCCTATAAAATTTCTTTTTTCAAATACTTGTAAACAGTTGCTTCGGCAATCCGAGCAATAAGAGTTGTTGAGAAACATACAACATCACTATACGTGTTTACCTTGTTGTCCTTTTTGGCGCATATTTTATTTTATTCCTCTTCTCACGAAACTGTTCGGTATATGATGATGCAACTGGCTAATAGACCGGGGGCTCGAGTTTAAAAAATCGCCTTATGTGCAATTGATTATGCATTCGGCGTCTTGGGATTTGCTTTATATGCATCGGTTCCGAACTATGTCTTGGGTCAATAGTTGGGTTGCCCGGCTCCTGTGCTTGTCCCATTACGTTCCACTCGTTCGGCTAAAAGGGCAAATGAAGAACCCCTGCGATTGTGTTTCTGGCTAGTTTGGTCAAGCACCTCAAGGGAGAAAGCCAAAAACTGACTGTCATAGTATGCGAGAACCGGTCTATGAATTCGAGCTTAAAGTGTTATGCTCAAATCCTCGTCAGAGGATATTACATGTCATACGAGGGGTTTGTTTTTCATACAAACCATGTGATATTGGCTTCAGCCGCGGTTCATCCGAACATCACAAAACACCGGGGGCTAGTCATCAGCCCCCCGCAGTCCTTTTCACGCTCCTACGTCTAAGTAAAAGAAATAAAGCATTATGGTCTGATTACCTGGTCCGCCGCACTCCACCGCCTTCGGGTTCCAATAGCTCGGCTAAGGGACATAGTGCATTGGTAGAGACACCCCATGTAGTATCTACATGGGGGCTGAAGCCGACGACTCACAACTTTCAGTTTCAACGACCACACAGGAGTTATAAGGAACGCAAAACATCAAAAGCATGATAAATTATAACATTAAAACGTTGAACTGTCTTCGTACATATTACAATCTACTCATACATGTTCTCTTTCGAACACTACGACTCTATCGCCCGAGCACCCTCCATTACTCCGGAGAAGTACACCTCGAGGCGCCTATGTTCCTTTCCAAGAGGTAGAGGAGCGGTGGCTATATTCATCGGATCAAGCCCCGGCCAGTGCACCTTGGCCTTTTCAAAGGCCATCCAAGCTCCTTCGATGCAGGAGGAGCGCTTCAGTGCATCGATCCGGGGCGGGGTGTCGACCAGCTTCTGCACCAGTTCGAAGTAACTTCCCAGCAGTGGCTCATTGGGCCATAGCCGGATACAGAGATCCTTCATGGCTGGCTCCGCCATCCGGTGCAGCTCCATCAGTTGCTTCAGCTGCTCAGTAAGAAGAGGAGAGCGCTTGAGGGCTTCAAACTGCGCCCAGAATAGACGAGCTTCATCTCCTTCTCCCCGCGAAGCATAGAGCTAATTGGCGTCTGCTACACTCTTCAGGAGGACAGAGCAGGTGCCTGAGGAATGCCACACCTTGGTAAGCAACTCGAACTTTCTATCCCCGAACACACACTGCAATAAGTACGGCTTACCATCCATTGTAACCTTCGCCAGACGAACTTGCTCTTCAAAGAACCTCCTATCCACCCGCTCCTTTTGGAGTTCGGTTTTCAGGGTGGATAGTTCGGCGGCCTGATCCTTGCCTTTCTACTCAAGGGCCTCATACTTGTGGCCGGTGTCCTTGAGCTCCTGTTGAATCTCCTCCCCCCGAGCCTCGTGCTTGTCGTTGGTGGCTCTTAAGGCTGACAACACGGAAGCCACTTGTTCGGCCGCCGCCCTCTCGACCAAAGCCTCCTGCTTCACATTTTGTAGCTCGGCCTTGAGCTTCTCCATTTCCTTCGCCAAGGCTATATAATCATGAAGAATAAGAATACTGCATCGACAGTAGGATGACCAAATTTTTTTGGATGTTGAATAAGGCTTACATTGCGCCTCGTCGAATCTCCTGTTAAGAGCATCAAGCTCGTCTTCGGAGCTTTCGAGCTTCCAATTCAGCTCGTCTAGCTCGACAGCATTCATAGCCGCCGCTGATGACGAAGCCTACAAAAAGCAAATCCTTATCAGGTTACCTGGGTTCAAAATTACCGAACTGGCGTCAATATGATTCTATGTCTGGTCTTCTTAAGGGCTGGTTAGAACATTCCAAACATATAATTTGGTATAGAGTTCGAAAAATGATCCATGATTGACCCCTTGGTAAAAAAAAATCAAAATCACCTAGGGCTCGGGGGCTGCCATGTATGTAATAATAACACAAAGAAATTAATATTTTACAAATAGAGCGTCGTGTGGCTCACATGGAAGCCTGTCAGGAGACCCTTGAAGGCCTCCTTCAGTCCGTTATCGATGGACTGAATGCTCTGCAATACCGCACCCATAAGGGTGCGGTTCTCCTCCGAGATGGAGGTGCTCGATAGAGCCTCCCCCATGACCGGCCACCCATTGGTCGGTGGTGCTGGTGGTGATCGGACAACCCGATCAATGATCGGGGATTAAACCGGAGCCCCCGGCGTGGTGCGCTCCGGAGTGGTCCTCGAAGGAGACTGAACGTCTACACGTCCGGTCTCCTTAGTATTCGGGTGGGGTCCTGCCCCTCGGTGTTTGGTGGCTGAGGCGTTAGCCTTGACCATGATATCGTCTCCCCCACTGCTGGTGCCCGGCTCCATAGGAGCATGCTGGGACGAAACCTCTGCGGTGTCCTTCCCGGCGCCCAAAGGAGTGGGATGCGACGCATTCCCGCTCTCTGCTAGATCGGCGGGCGGGGTCTCCCCGTTCGAAATCTGGTCGGTGGGGAGGACGCGCGGTGGGCTACATAATCAGTAAATGCTCGCATGTTAGTAACCCTCAAAACCTATCGATGATAGCCGAGGGAGTATTTGGATCCTTACCTCCGAGCTGGGGGCTTGACCCTTAGGTTCCTTTGAGGAACCCTCTCGAAGTCATCAGACTCGGTATCCGAGTCCGAACTGTCGTCGAACAGGATTACCTGCGTCCGACGCGCTTTCTTCTGGGTAGGAGGAGGTACGTCCTCCATGGTGTTGGATGACACCACCCTCTTTCTTGCGAGGAGGGAATCCCCCTCCCCCTCATCCTCATCCTCATGCTCCTCTTGATTCGAGGAGGCATGGGTTTCCTCGGACACAGCCACTGGTTGGTCCCTGATGCGAAGGCCTTCCCGGCCTGGTTTCTTCTTCTTCTCCTTCTTTGCAGGCGCCTCAACGAGCATCTCCACCAACAGCCTGGACCTGATGTCTTCGGGCTGAGGCGCCGGGTAGTCAATGCCCGTGGCTTTGCACAACCATTTCTGCAAAAGTGATCGGAAGGGGGGGTTTAGTGTTGGGGAACGTTGCATGGGAAACAAAAAAATTCCTATGTTCACGCAAGACCTATCCATGGTGATGAGCATCTACGAGAGGGAGAGTGGATCTACATACCCTTGTAGATCGCTAAGCGGGAAGCGTTAAGAAACACAATTGGTGTAGTCAAACGTCTTCACAATCCAAACCGCCAAGCGTCCCATGATCCAATCACGATCCATCCCGCGATCCAATCACGATCCGTCCCGCGAACTTGATCACGATCCGTCCCGCGAACTCGATCATGGTCCTTCCGATCTAGCGCCGAACGGACGACACCTCCGTGTTCAGCACACGTACGTCTTGATGACGATCTCCGCCGTCTTGATCCAGCAAGAGGGAGAGGGGAGGAAGAAGATTTCTCCGGCAGCGTGACGGCGCTCCGGCGATGGTGGTGGACCTATTCCGGCAGGGCTTCGCCTAAGCACTGCAGAAATCCGATCTAGAGGAGAAACTATGCACTAGAGGAACGGGCAGCACGTGGCTGAAAATTCTATGCAAAAACCCTACAACCTCCAGTATATATAAGAGGGAGGGAGGAGAGAACTTGGAGCAAGGGCCAAGCCTCCTTGGTTCGGCCGAAGTGGGGAGGAGAGGAGGACTCCTCCTCCAATCCTAGTAGGACTAGGATTCCTTCTTTTTTGGCCTTTTTCCACCTTTTTCCCTATGGGCTTTTCTTCCCAGCCGCATGGGCCTTGGGTGGGACTTTCACAAGCCCACAAAGGGCTGGATTTACTCTCCCACAGCCCATGTAGCCTCCTGGGTCGAAATACCCCTCCCGATGGTCTCCCGGTACACTACCGATGAGCCCGAAACTTTTCCGGCGACCAAAATAGGACTTCCTATATATCAATCTTTACCTCTGGACCATTCCGGAGCTCCTCGTGACATTCGGGATCTCATCCGGAACTCCGAACAACCTTCGTTCACCACCATACATAACTCTATACTACCGAAACGTCACCGAACCTTAAGTGTGCAGACCCTACGGGTTCAAGAACTATGTAGACATGACCGAGACACCTCTACGGTCAATAACCAATAGCGGGACCTAGATGCCCATATTGGTTCCTACATATTCTACGAAGATCTTTATCGGTCGAACCTCTATGTCAAGGATTCAGTTAATTCCGTATGATGTTCCCTTTGTTCTTCGGTATGTTACTTGCCCGAGATTCGATCATTGGTATCTCCATACCTAGTTCAACCTCGTTACCAGCAAGTCTCTTTACTCGTTCCGTAATACAAGATCCCATTACTAACACTTAGTCACATTGCTTGCAAGGCTTATTGTGATGTTGTATTACCGAGTGGGCCCTGAGATACCTCTCCGTCACACAGAGTAACAAATCCCAGTCTTGATACATGCCAACTCAACAGACACTCTCGGAGATACCTGTAGAGCACCTTTATAGTCACCCAGTGACATTGCGATGTTTGATACACACAAGGCACTCCTCCGATGTCCGTGAGTTGCTTGATCTCATGGTCATAGGAACATATACTTGACATGTAGAAAACGGTAGCAATAAACTGACATGATCATATGCTACATTTGTAGTTTGGGTCTTGTCCATCACATCATTCTACTAATGATGTGATCCCATTATCAAATTGTTGGGGAATGCGACAAGAAACAAAAAAATCCGGTATAGCGAGCACGCCCAGGACCACTATGGAGACTGCATACAAGGTTTGATATGATCCGTACCGACTCGAAGCGCAGCGGAGGAAGAGTCAGTGGAGATCGTTGGTGCAGATCCCCGCAGCTAGGATTTTATGACCTCCCAACCGCGAGGATGTACTCCCTCGTCGGACAGCCCTTCGGGAGGCGGTCGGACAGTCCCCCAGACAAAGTCGCGGACAGCCCTTCAGGAGGACCCTCGAAACTCGAACGGAGACTCGGACAGCCCTACGGGAGGACACATGAATAGGCCCTCGGGCAAAAGATCGAAACTACGACCTCTCTACGGGGTTGCACACATACGGTGTCATCTATCCGGCAGGGCTTCGCCATCCAGAACTAGTTCCTACCGGAACCCAGACAGCCTTTCGGCTCTACGAAAGACTCTTTTCATGGGAGGAAGAGAGAGAGAGAGAGAGAGCTTGCAAAGAAAAGCATGTGTATGAGAGCACAAGGATTAAGAGATGGCAGCCCACATCTCCTCTATTTATAGGAAAACCAAGGGGTAGGGTTGGGACTTGAAATACCAAACTACCCCCACTTTATGTCACACATAAAAAATCATAAGAAGGAAAAGGGGTGCCATGTGGAGCTCCATGGAGGAGATCCACCCTTGGCTAGCCACCCCTTGGGGCCCCCCCATGAGGAGATACCTTGCTCCCCAATCCCTTCTAGAAGCCTTTTTGGAAATATCCAAAAAGGTGTTTTTCCATAAATATCCAAAAAGCACTTTCACTATTCACGACGACATTTTTCAGCGTCCGGTCGAACTGAAAATATTCATGTGGGCTTAGAACAATTCTAGTGCCCCACTAAAATAATTTTCAATGCGATCTAGAAAAGATCCGGATTAATGATTTTCATCTGCGAAAAGCATCTGAAACGGTTCCGGCAGCTCCGAAACATTTCCGGTTTTTCTTCCGGAAAATTCCCAGAAGTTTCCAGAATGATTCTGGCACCCTCCAAGAATTATCAAGCATGTGCCGAAACCAATTTGACTTAATGGTATCCCCGGAAAGTACTTTTTAGTTTTACCGAAACTGTTTCGGTGTTCTGTCTGCGGAACTTTTCCGCTGTCCGAAACTTTTCCGGTGTCTGAAACTTTTTGGTGATTTTCTCTCAAACTCCCTAAACTCCCTATTTAGTATTCAACAGATAGATGACCCTTAAGCGTGTGACCCTATAGGTTCGGTGAAGCATAGACATGACCCAGAACCCCTTCCGATCAATGATCAACATCGGAGCCGTGGACACCCATATTGACCCCTATACCCACACGAATGAATATTCGAGTGAACCTCCAGTTGCCGTGAGCTATTCCTGTTGCTTCGCGATATGTTACAATTACCCAAGGTGAGACATGTAGGCATCCTCGTGGATCAACAACTTGTCCACTATGCCAGTTACCTCGTTGCCGGTATTGTTCTCTTTTCTCGTTCCCATATTTCGGCATCCCCGTGATCAAATCACAAAGTGTTTGGCCAGACGATGATGGATACTGTAACACTGAGAGGGCCCAGAGATATCTCTCCATCGTCAGAGGAGCAAATCCCAATCTTGAGCTATCAAGCTACTTGACATACTTTTCCATGAACCCGTAAGCTGCCGTAATAGCCACCCATTTATGGATGACGTTTAACAAACCCCAAAGTTCATGAAGCAAGCATGAAGAAACTCGATACTTTCATGGTCTAAGGAATTATGCAAATGTTAACCATCTCTGTGTTATTAACCATTAACTTGTGACGAATGTATCTAATAGCATAACATCAATTCGGATCGATTCAACATGAGTGTTCTACCAACATCGTGCCCTCAAAATTGCCGGCATAGCCATGCCCATGATCAGGAAAACAGGATCATCATGCAATACTTGAGCCGGTCTTAGAGGCTAGACTAGGAATTCAATTTACCGTTTATTATACCACACGTGCACATGAGTTTCCCTCCAAGCCTCGTGGTTATTGTAGACTCGAGAATCATTGCAGTTATAGCATGGAACATAAACTTTCATTACAAACATGGAGATACAAAATAACTGTTATTACTGCCTCTAGGGCATATCTCCTACACAAATGACATCACATGTCAATGGCTAGGAAACCTTGACCATCTTTGATCAACGAGCTAGTTCACTAGAGGCATACTAGGGACATAGTGTTGTCTATTTACCCACACATGTAATGTGTTTCCAATCAATACAATTATAGCATGGATAATAAACGATTATCATGAACAAGGAAATATAATAATAAACACTTTATTTATTGCCTCTAGGGCATATTTCCAACATTTAGATCCTCTTGAGGGAAGATAGAGCTGAACAAACAAAGCTACGTTGTACCTGGGAAGAAGGCTTATCGGCGTGTTGACCCCGATCCTCCTCCTCGGCTGGCCAATCCTTCTATGCCTTGAAAAGTTCCTTCCACAGCTTCTCCCGAGTAGTGCAGAAGAGGTGACGAATCGTGGGCTCATCTCGAGCTGACGAGCCCAAAGGGGAGTATCTCAGCGTTGTCGAGGCCCTTTCGGAGCCATGAAGCCAATCTGATGGGGGGACCAGATCTGAATTCGGCCGGAGTAGCTTGGCCTTGCTCCCTTGGCTCGGTGATGTAAAACCACTCTTTCTGCCATAGTTTGACAGTGTCGATGAAGGTGCCAGAAGGCCATCCGACACGGGAGAGTTTGCCGATGACATCCGACACTTTGGCTTGATATTAATTATCTTGAGCCAAAGCCGAAGTGTGGCTCGACTCGCAATAAGGCCTCACAGACAACGATGAAGGCCGATATGTGCATGAAGGAGTTCGGCAGGAGGTCGTGAAAGTCCAGGCTGTAGAAGAACATGAGCCCCCTTACGAAGGGGTGCAGCGAGAAGCTCAGTCCCCGAATGAAGTGGGGAATAAAGACCACCCTTTCGCCTGGCTTGGGAGTGGGGATCACCTGGCCCTTCTCCGACGTGTGGTGGAAGATGTTGGCGGGGAGGTAGCCGACGGCCTTAAGGTCCCGGATGTGTTAGTCGATGACCGTGGAAGCCTCCCACTTGCCATTGGAGCCAGAACCCGCCATGGATTAGCTTGGAGGAGGTGTGGTGGAAGACCTAGATTTGCGTTGTGGAAGCTCAGAAGGTTGGGGAAGCATAGGATGCGAATGGGAACCAGGGTTAGGCCTTGGGGTTTTCTTTCCCTTTTATGAGGCTTATTGCTGTTTGGCCTCCCTATGCTGCGCCGTGAATCCCACCACTTATCGAGACGTGTGTGCCGTTGCACGCGCATGATTGAACATATCCCGTATAAAACGGGGCACGATCTGTGCATTGACGGATCATGCTGACAACGGCCTCGAACCGCGAATTGAGTTTTTGTAGCTGGTTTAAGCAGTTGTGGTGGCACGTGACCTTTCGTTAGAAAGGTCGTCAAGGGACACTATTTTATTCCTTGACATTCGGCCTTTAGGGCCGACCTATTTACGGTGTTTGGACACGCCTCTTATCGAAAAACTACATGTCATCGGAGGCCAAACTAAACTCGGCGGGGAGAACTCACCTCACAAGCCAACTGCTCTGACTATACGAAGCAGCTGAAACTAAGACCCTTGGCGTTGGAGGCAAGTTCGGGGGCTACTGAGGGAGTCCTGGATTAAGGGGTCCTCGGGAGGCCGACCTATTCCTTATGGCCCGAACTATATGGGCCGTTTGCCGAACATTGGATCGATCGAAGGCCCTGTCTCCAGGAAGGAAGCTTCGGGAATTGTGGCTTGTTGTCCACGTTTGATGTAGCGAATAGGCATGTTTATCCCTTCGATGTGTAACCGACCATGTGTAAACCCTAGGCACCCTCGGCGTCTATATAAGCCGGAGGGTTTTAGGTTGTAGATAGAGGACAACTCATCTAGGGTTTTAGCTATTTGATCTCGAGGTAGATCGACTTTGTAACCTATACATCATCAATACAATCAAGCAGGACGTAGGGTATTACCTCCATAGGAGGGCCCAAACTTGGGTAAACATCGTCTCCCGTGACTCCTTTTACCATTGATTCTAGTCTCACAGCTCGGGCCCCCTACACGAGATCCGCCGGTTTTGACACCGACATAAGGGGTTCAAGGAGGTGCATTTGAACTCTATGGCAAATCAAGCCTTCGACTTCTATGGACAGGAGATCACCACGACCCAGGTGTACAACCACCCGAGGAAGTGGAGAATCAGGTGGATCACCATCTCCAAGCTGATAGCCAAGCTGAGAGATCTGAGCGGTGCTTCATGGGATGAGGAGACCTACACGATCGTGTTGGAGGAAGAGCACTACCAAGGCCACATCGCGGTTAGCTCACAAACCATGCCATTCTAACTAATCATCTCCTATGAACAATTGTGCTATACTAACTAACCGTCACTCTGCCATGTTTCTTTCTTAGGATCACCCCAAGGGTTCAGAGTTTCTCAACACACCTATCCAGAACTACCACAATATGTAGCAGATCTTCTCCTTCGGGCTCGCAACCTGCAAGCATGCCATGAGGTCAGGTCAACCGCTAGGTTCGCCGAGGCCCCCGATGCTGCACATGCCACCGATGCCAAAGTATCTATACACCCATGAGTCAGACACCATCAATATTGATGCTCTTGAGAAGGAAGGCCAACACCTTCCTGCGCTTGATAGGAAAAGGAAGCGACCAGGCTTCATGGAGGAGGAGATGACCGTGTTCAACAGCATGACTCGCGCAGTGAAAGAGGTGGCCATCGCCATCAGAGAGAGCATGACGATGTACGTGCACCCTCAGCTCTACGGCGCCGTCATGGACCAAGTTGGATTCAGCCCAGAGGCTCTCATGGCGGCGCTTATCCACTTGCTTGACAACAAAGTCTAAGGTGTTGGCTTTGTTGCCATGAAAGAGGCTCACATGGTGCTATGGCTGAGGACCTGGCTGGGCAAGCACTACTACTAGTATTGTTTCTGTGGTGGCGAGGGCGTGCATGATCCTTGATGACGATGATGTATATTTTTTGTAGTTAGGCCTTGAAAACAGTCTTATGGTTGTATATTTTGGTGAGGTGGTATATACTAATGCCTCACGGTGATCACAAACTTGCGGTGATAGGATTACACCATCTTTTGGATGTGGTGGTAGGATGACACCAACGTAGTGGTAGGTTGAACTTGCTATGCGGTATGATCATGCATGCTTACTAATGCTCTTATGCTCCATTGCTTGTGTGTTCATTGCTTCATTGCTTGCTTCTAGAGTGCTTCATTGCTTTTTGATTCAACTTATTGCTCATTTGCACTGCTAGGGCAAGTGGTATCCGTGTTCGAAGGGAGGGTTCCAGGGGTTTACAATTCATGGGAAGGTTGCAGCAAAAAAGTTTCAGGGTACATCAACCAAAGCGACAGAGGGTTTAAGACTAGGCAGGAGGCAGAAGATGCTTACTCCAAGTATGTGCTATAGCAGGGATGCAACAAGGTTGAGGTTTCCAAGGTGGATCATCCGTTCGACTGAAGAACATCATCGTCTTCGTCTAGTTCACCGCCATTCCAGTGTTATGGTGCTGGTGTGCGAGGTGCGATCGGGTGTAAGGTATAATAGTAATGGATAAACTCACCAAATAGGGTACAAGATGAGCACAACTCTATACTTGTATGCAACCAAACAATGTGCATTTGTGTGACCACAACCAATGCGGGCAACTAAACGCGGAGCGAAAAGAGATTGTTACGATACAGAAAGGAAATATGCAGCCAACCAATCAACATGCAGATATTAATTTTTTTATGCATACGAATTCAACCAGACCCAACCCAAATGGACTAAGCATGTAAATGAGCAAAAAACGATACACGTAATCAAACACGTCCAAATTGATGTAGGCTGCAGCTTCTCGCTGATGGATTTTGAAGCAGCACCAGAGTCACATTGGCACTAGCAGTATTGCTGCTGCTGCTAAGGTCAGGAAATTCCGAGCCAGCGCCTGTTACTGCGTCTGAAGAACAGAGCAGAAACCAGGTACTTTGATCTGTTTCTAAACTCTTTATAAAGATTAAAACTAACATCTTCTGTTTATTTTTTCAAAGAAGAAACACGTGACAGAGAATGTACATACTGTGAAACAGATAGGGGCCTGTTCCAACTCAGCATTAAGTATTGTGGCCGACATCGCTGAGCACTAAACGGGACAGCCAAATCTGTCCTCGAGTGAGTCACTAATTCTAAAATGCAGGCCCCAAAGCACGGCTCAGATGGATATGATAGCACGGGGCCTCCTCATTAAGTGCAGCGAAAGATATCTTTTAGCATTCACAAAACATGCTTTGGTGAGAATCAACCTTGTGATGATTTTGACAGGGCAACGCCTGATACCGACAACAGATGTTCCGACGACAAGAATTAGAAGGGCAAGAAAAATCTACTCTACTAGCGATGGCATGCGTAAAAGGATGATGCCCCGTACGTACTATTCGAAAATTTCTCTTTTCTGGGTTAGAATTTAGAAACCAAAGTTTGCGTAGACGCTAACACTCGAGTAAAGAGTGATGGAAAGCTACGGTGTACTGTGATGAGTAACCATGAGTTGGTGAGACCATTCCTTCTGAATACTGATGTGTGGAGTGAACACATGAGCGTACGACTGAAGTCACGGCGAGCTGAGCAGAGCAACGCGGAGCAGAGTGGCGGTCAGATGATCGGCGGCGGCGGCGTCTCCCAGACGTCGAACACGTTCTCCTCGTTGTGCAGGGCGAAGAGGCGGTCGCCTCCGATGGAGAAGTCGCAGATGGCGCCGCCGTAGCTCCGCCTCAGCGTGGACGTCAGCACGTGCTCGGGGCCGCTGAACACGGAGATGCTGTCGTTCATCGACGAGAAGAGCTGCCCGCCGTGCGTCGCCAGCTTCGGGTAGCAGCTCTCCTCGCCGGGCGCCTTCCGGTTCATCAGCTTGCTCCGGGAGCTCCACCGCACGGCGCCGGCGTTGCTCCTCAGGTCCAGGAACCCAAGGTCGTCGTACTGGTTGATGACGCACACGGACCGCTCGTCCTCCATGGCTATGGCGTGGAGCACGCGCTTGTCCTCCAGCGACGCGGCCGTGCCGGCGTCGGACCACGACCAGACCACGCTCTTGTCCCGGAAATCCAGCAGGCCGATAGAACAGTTGTCCGTCTTGGGGAACAGCGTGGCCACCATGAGCACGTTGGTGGCGTCGAGCCACTGGAGCCTGTCGGCGTCGGCCAGGGCGCAGCCGGGGGGCTCGTAGAAGAAGTCGGCCTGCTCGCCGGTGGCGCTGTCCCAGACGCTGACGCCGTACTCGTTGAGGCGGCCCTTGCAGCTGGCGAAGATCCTCGAGTCCCTGTCGAAGGCCAGCGCGCCCGCGGTGAAGGACTTGGCCTGGCGGTCGTGCTGGACGCGGAAGCGGTGGCGGAGGTCCCCGGAGACGGCGGAGAAGGCCGCCATCCCGCCGTCGCACTTGCCGAGCCGCTCGCGCGCGGCGATGAGCAGCGTGGCCGCGTCGAGGTAGGCGACGTCGTTGACCTGCGAGTGGTCGAGCGAGACGGGGCGGCGCTCGTCGAGCATCCAGTTGTAGATGTGCACGGCGCCCCCGTGCGCGACGCAGCAGCCGCCGTCGGGCGCGGCGCGGACGGCCGTGCCGTCCCCGGGGGCGCGGCCGGGCACGGAGGACGCGAGGCGCAGGCGGTCGCCGTCGAAGCTCCCCCAGCGCGCGGCGCGGACGTGGTCGAGGAGGCCGTAGTAGAGCGCCTCCCGGTAGAGCAGCTTCTCCGGGAGGTGCGGCGGGACGTGGAGGCTGCCCGTGCGGAGCAGGTCGAGCAGCACCGCGAAGCACGCCGGGTTGCGGTCGATGAAGTACTCGGCCGCCGCGTCCTCCCCACCGGCGGAGGCGCAGGGCACGTTCCAGGAGGCGTCGAGCAGCGCGCCGAGCATGGAGTCGCGGCCGGCGTTGGCGAGCGTGGTGGTGGTGGTCTCGAACGCCTGCCCGCCCACGTTGAAGCGCACGCGCCCGCCTCCTCCCGGCCTCGCCGCCATCGGGCCGACAGACCGACCGGCCGATCACCGCGCCATTCGCTCTCCCCCGATGAACCTCGATCGGATCGATGCCGCCGGCGAGAGGAGAATCGGGTGGGGAATCGTGTCGCGGTGTCGGGGGGTTGGGTGAGGGCGGGATTGGGAGACTAGTTATGCGCACGCAGCCTTGATTGGCTGCTGTTGTTTTTTTGGTGTGGCGGGACGGGCGGAGGGGAGGGGGCAGGAGATGGTGCTGCACTGGCGCTTGCTTTGGCGTGACGACTGACGACGGCGTTCTAACGGGTGACAAGTCACAAGTCTTCGCTTCTCTCCGGGGTGGAATTTTTTAGCTCCTGCCCGAACCTAGTCCAGTCGTACATGCATTTTGATTTTGATAATCTAAGCAAGAGCAAGAGGAGACGAGGAGAAGTCGCCGCGCAGTAGTGGGTTCGAGGCAACACCACCACACCACGTACTCACTCGGCCGACCTGAGCTGAGCGGCAGTTAGGCTTAGACCGGCGCACGTTCGGACGGTACAACACCACCACATGCCCGGCTCGGCCCGGCCGGAGCAGTAGGCGCAACTGCCGAAACGTCGGCGACTACCGAGCAGCGACCTGACATGGGCGAGCATCTCCAACTCTCGTGGGAGAATTCAGCAGGACGACTCTGCCAAATCCAATCATCGCAGTCGCATGGCCGGCGCGGAATCTTCCTGCCTGCTTCTGTATTCTTGCTTACTTTGTGTTGGCCTATTTCCCCTCTATTCCTGCTCCTGTCGAGATCGTGGCCGCGAACTGGCGCGGCGACTCGGCGGCCTACACTGCACGTTTGTTTCCCTCTCTGTCTGCTGTCGTTGCTCCGGGAGTTCTTTTGGGTGTCCTGCTTTTAACCCTAACTTCAATGTGCGATCCCATCCGGTCCATATCTGATTGTTTGGAACAAAATCTGGCCCAACGGGTATGCCAAACGAACAGAATGGTCCGCAGTTGTTCGTTTGTGTCCAGTTTAACCCTAAACCGTGTGCAAATTTGAACGACCAAAGCGTTTGAACGGACAAATGTGGACACTCTCATCGTCCCTTTTCGTCCGCTCGTGTCTGCTCGTGGCCCACAAGTCAGTGAGAGCAACACGCGGGAGATCCTGCTTGCCTTGTGCACCGTCGCCCACCGCCCGTGCCCGCCGCCGTCCTCCTCCTCCCCCACGCCTCGTCAGAGCCGGAGCCGCCCCCATCCGTCTTTGCACCACGCCAAGGCTACGCCAGTCGCTCGCTGTCGGTGTCAAAACCGGTGGATCTCGGATAGGGGGTCCCGAACTGTGAGACTGGGATTGATAGTAACAGGAGACGAAGGAGACAAGGTTTACCCAGGTTCGGGCCCTCCTATTGAGGTAATATCCTATGTCCTGCTTCATTATATTGATGATATGTGGGTTATAGAGTTGATCTACCTCGAGATCGAATAGCTAAACTCTAAATGAGTTGTCCTCTTTCTACAACTGAAAACCCTCCGGCTTATATAGTCGCCGAGGGTATCTACGGTTTACACATGATCTGTTACATGCCGAACAGATAAACATACCTATTTGCTACATTAAACATGGAGGACAAGCCACGATTCCTGAAGCTTCCTTCCTGGAGACAGGGCCTTCGATTGATCCAATGTTCGGTAAGCGGTCCATACAGTCCGGCCCATAAGAAACAGGTCGGCTTCCCGAGGACCCCTTAATCCAAGATTCCCTCAGTAGCCCCCGAACTTGCCTCCAACGCCAAGGGTCTTAGCTTCAATCGCTTCGTATAATCAGAGTCTTCAGCTTGCGAGGTGAGTTCATCCTGCCGAGTTTAGTTCGGCCTCCGATGACATGTAGTTTTCCGAATAGAGGCGCGTCTGAACACCGTGAATAGGTCGGCCCTAAAGGCCAAACGTCAATGGGTAAAATAACGTCCCGTGATGACCTTTCTGACGAAAGGTCACGGCCCACCACGACCGCTAAGCCAGTTGCAAAAACTCGATTCGCGGTTCGAGGCCGTTTTCATCAACACGATCTATCAATGCACAGATCGTGTCCCGTTTTATACGGGATATGTTTAATCATGCGCGTGCAACGACACACACGTCTCGGGAAGCGGAGGGATTCACGACGCAGCAAGGGGAGGCCAAACAACGATAAGCCTCATAAAAGGGAAAGAAAACCCCAAGGCTTAACCATGCTCCCCATTCGCAGCCTCTGCTTCCCCATCCTTCTGAGCTTCCACAACGCAGATCTAGGTCTTCCACCACACCTTATCCAAGCTAATCCATGGCGGGTTCTGGATCCAATGGCAAGTGGGAGGCCTCCACGGTCACCGACCAAGACATCCAGACCTTAAGATCGCCGGCTACCTCCCCGCCAGCATCTTCCACCGCGCACCGGAGAAGGACCAGGTGATCCCAAACCCCAAGCCATGCGAAAGGGTGTTTTTTATTCCCCACTTCATCCGGGGATTGAGCTTCCCACTCCACCCCTTCGTCAGGGGGCTCATGTTCTTCTACGGCCTCGACTTCCACGACCTCCCGCCGAACTCCTTCATGCACATATCAGCCTTCATCCCCGTCTACGAGGTTTTTCTACAGGTCAAGCCACACTTCAGTCTTTGGCTCAAGGTATTTAACATCAAGCTGAAGTGTGTCGCAAGCAAACACGCAGACTGCAGCGGGGCTGTCATCGGCACGCTCACCTGCATCGTATGGCCCTGCGACACCTTCATCGACACCATCAAACTATGGCAGAAGGAGTGGTTTTACATCACTGAGCTGAGGGAGGAAGGTCAAGCCGCCCCAGCCGGATTCAGATCCCCCCACGAGACTAACCTTGTGGCTCCGAAAGGGCCTCAATTGGGGGTCGAGCAAGGAGGTGAGCGACCTGCAGAAGCGCATCGGCTCCATGATCGAGAACAACATCGCGCTGACCAACGTAGTCCAGGTCATGCTCCGGCGTCTCATCCTCCCCTTCCAGCGCCGGGATACTCCCCTATGGGCTCCTCAGCTCGACAACGAGCCCACAATTCGGCACCTCTTGCGCACTACTCGAGAGAAGCTGTGGAAGGCGCTTTTCAAGTCAAAGAAGGATTGGCCAGCCGAAGAGAAGGATCGGGGTCTACATGCTGCCAAGCCTGCCTCCAAGGTATATCATAGCTCTATTTGATCGGCTCTATCTCTCATAAAGAAGTTTCTAAAACATCTTTCTGATCATTCTTTGCACAAATGGCTGAGCAAAGCCACGAGCATCGACTGCCCGATGCCTCAGCCCGAAGTCATCGGGTCCGGGCTGTTAGCGGAGATGCTTGTCGAGGCGCCCTACGAGGCGCCTGCAAAGAAAGAGAAGAAGAAGAAGGAAACCAGGCCAAGAAGGCCTGCGCATCAGGGACCAGCCAGAGGCTATGTCCGAAGAAACCCATGCCTCCTCGAATCAAGAGGAGCATGAGGACGAGGACGAAGGCGAGGGGGGGGGGCGATTCCCCCCTCGCAAGAAAGAGGGTGGTGTCATCAGACGCCGCAGATGAGGTACCCCCTCCTGCCTCGAAGAAAGCGCGTCGGACATAGGTAATCCTGTCCGACGATAGTTCGGACTCGGATACCGAGTCCGATGACTTCGAGAGGGTTCCACGAAGGAGCCTGAGGGTCAAGCACCCATCTCGGAGGTAAGGATCCGAACACTCCCTCGGCTATTATTGATAGGCTTTGAGGGTTACTGACATGCGAGCATTTGCTCATTATGCAGCCCACCGCCCGTGGTCCCCACTGACCAGATTTCGGATGGGGAGACCCCGCCCGCCGATTTAGCGGAGAGCGAGAACGTGTCGCATCCCACTACTCCAGGCACCACGAAGGACACCGCAGAGGTGTCATACCAGTATGCTCCTATGGAGCTGGGCACCAACGGCGGGGAGATGATATCATGGTCGAGGCTAACACCACGGCCACCGAAGATCGGGGGGTGGGACCCCACCCGAATACTGAGGATACCAGACATGTAGACGTCCAGTCTCCTCCGAGGATCATTCCAGAGCGCACCACGCCTCCTGGCGTTCCGGTTCAATCCCCGATCGATGATCGGGTCGTCTGATCACCACCGACACCACCGACCAATGGGTGGCCGGTCATGGGGGAAGCTCTGTCGAGTGCCTCCATTTCCGAGGAGCACCGCACCGTTATGGGTACGATATTGCAGAGCATTTAGTCCATCGACAACGGAATGAAGGAGGCCTTCAAGGGTCTCCTGACGGGCTTTTAGGTGAGCCACGCGATGCTTTATTTGCAAAATATTAATTTCTTTGAGTTAACATTGTATACATGGCAGCCCCCGAGCCTTAGGGGAGTTTGAAAAAACTTACCTAGGGGTCAATCATGGATCATTGTCCGAACTATATACCAAATTATATGTTCGAAATGTTCAAACCAGCCCCGAAGAAGACCGGCCATAGAATCAGATTGACGTTAGTTTGGTAATTTTGAGCTTATGTAACCTAATAAGGATTTGTTTTTTGCAGGCTTCATCACCGGCGGCGGCTGTGAATGCCGCCGAACTAGACGAGCTGAATTGGAAGCTCAGAAGCTCCAAAGATGAGCTTGATGCTCTTAACAAGAGATTCGACGAGGCGCAAGGTAAGCCTTACTCAATATCCAAAAAAATGTGGTTATCCTACTGTCGATGCAGTATTCTTATTCTTGATGCTTACACAGCCTCAACGAAGGAAATGGAGAAGATCAGGGCCGAGCTACAAAATGTGAAGCAGAAGGCTTCGGTTGAGAGGGCGGCAGCGGAACAAGCAGCTTCCGTGTTGTTAGCCATAAGGGCCACCAGCGACAAGCACGAGGATCGGGTGGAGGAGATCCAATAGGAGCTCAAGGACGCCGACCACAAGTGCGAGGCCCTTGAGCAGAAAGGCAAGGAGCAGGCTGCCGAACTATCCACCATGAAAACCGAACTCCAAAAGGAGCGGATGTATTGGAGGTTTTTTGAAGAGCAAGTTCACCAGGCGAAGGCTATAATAGATGGTAAGCCATACTTATTGCAGTGTGTCTTCGGGGATATCAAGTTCGAGTTGCTTACTCGGGTGTTGCGTTCCTCAAGCGCCTGCTCCGACCTTCGGAAGAGCGCGGCGGACGCGAATCAGCTCTATGCTTCGAGGGAAGAAGGAGACGAAGCTCGTCTATTCTGGGCTCAGTTCGAAGCCCCCCGAGCGCTCTCCTCTCCTTACTGAGCAGCTGAAGAAGCTAATGGAGCTACACCGGATGGCGGAACCGGCCATGAGGGATCTCTGCATCCGGCTATGGCCCAACGAGCCACTTCCGGGCAGCTACTTTGGACTCGTATAGAAGTTGGTCAAGGTCGTGCCCCGGATCGCCGCTGTCACAGCCCTAGCTTAGGCGTTGTCTGTCGTTGCATAAGCAGCATGTCATGATGTTTAAATTCAATTAATTTGAAATGGGGGTGATCAAACCCTAGCACAAATAAAATTCAAATAGGTTAAACTATTAAGATAATTGAGTGAATCCAAAATGCTCTTCAAAAATGTTCCCCCTCTTTCATAAATGTTGGCAACAACATATCAGGGGTGAATTATATATTAACAACTATTTTGGCAAATTAAGTAAATTAGGAAAGTTTTTGAAAATCACTAATAAAGCATTGTAAATATTTTAGTTGCTTCAATTTTCCTAAAACTTTTTGTGGAGTTTGGAAATATTCTAAATATACTACATAAATAATTTCAGGAATTTTGGCTTTATAGTTTTTGCCCAAACAAAATTAAACAGAGAGCAGAAACTAGAAATAGAAAATAGAAATGAAATATGAAAGAGAGAGAGAGAGATCTCACCAGAGGCCCAGCAACAGGCTGGCCCAACTGGCCCATCTGCCAGTCATCGTCTACCTCTACCAGTAGGCAGAGGAGAAGAGGGCACGGCGATGGAGGCCAGGGCACCACGCCTCGTGCTTGCCTGGCCTCCTCCTCGTCGCGCTGGCGAGGGGATAGACCCTAGAGTGTTGTCTGGAAACTGTCGATCCCTCCATTTTCCCCCTCCTCTCGCTCTCTCGCCTTCTCCCTGCCATGGTCGAGCCCTGCTCGAGCTCGCCGTTGCCTCCCTCATAGCCAGTGCCTCCCCCTTGACCATAGTCGCGGCCCTGATCTTCCCTGCAGCCCCCATGACCTCCTCGTGGAGCCAAACTTCGTCGGAAGCACTGCAGCGCCTCGATGCCGTCGTCTTGAACCTCGGGAGCAGGAGATCGCCGGTGTCGATTCGGCCACCCGAGCACCTCCCCGAGCCTGCCGAGTCTCCCTGCTAGCTCCCTGTGAGCTCCTCTTCCTCTCCCCTCTCTTCCTGCCGTCGAGTGCGCCCCCTAGCTAGCTCCCGCTCATGCCCGAGTTGCCGCCGCTGCACAACTCGTCGCCGGCCACTGCTCCGGCGACCCCACGACCCCTCCGATGTCCCAAATGGATCGACACGACCAAGGGCTACCCCCTGGTGCTACCCGCGCATCGAATTGAGCCCCGTAGCCAACTCCGGCGCCCGGCCGCCGTGGTTTTGGTCGCCGCCGGCGAAGCTCCGGCGAGCGCTGACCTGGCTGGCCATTAGGGCTTAATTAACCGCTAATGACCCCCCTAACCTCTAACAGCGGGCCCTAGGAGCAGGTCAAACCCTGGTGAGCACGGGATTAACCCCTGGGTCACTGACCGGTGGACCCCACCTGTCAGGTTTGACCTGGGCCCGACACGGTTGACCCGCTGGCATTAGCCTGACGTAATGCTGATGCAGTTATTATTTTCTGTAATAAAAATCAATTCAGGAAATTCCAAAAGATGTTTAAAACTTCCAAAAATCATAGAAATTCAACCGTAGCTCAGATGAAAATAATTTATATATGAAAAATGATCAGAAAAATCCAATGAATTTGTTTATTCCATGTTCATGCATGATTGAGAAATTTAACATCCCCAAGTAGGACATTTCATGATTAGGGTAAAATGATAAATAGTGTTGAAGTTGGAATTTAGCATATAATTGAGTTCCACTTCAATTAATATGACTACCTATTTCACTAGGTCAATTAAGTATCTTAACTTGTCATATCATGCATCATGGTTGTTGCATTGCATTGAATGTGTTCCTTTCTTGTTTGCCGGTGTTTGTTCCCTCTCGGTAGACGATGGTTCCGATGATGTGACCGTTGGCACTAATGAAGAGAAGTATTATCTTTAGGACTGTCAGGCAAGCAACCCCCCTTGAGCATACTAATATGAACCCACTCTCTCACTCCTGCTCTCTTTTATTGCATTAGGACAACAACGATTCAACTATTACATGTTCTCGATAGTTGAACCAATTCCTTTGCATGACCTGTCTTTGCCACAGTAAATAGTTGAAACCACTTAGCATGAGTAGCAACTGCTTGAGCCTTGTTGTGCTTACTCATCCATGTTTGCTTACTGTGCCTGCTATGTTTAAAATCGTGTCGTGTCAGGTTTGATCCATCTGGGTGATGAATCAGAATGGCAATGTTCATGTCCTACTATGTGAGAGCTAAGTGTGTGAACACGATTTGGTAAAGGTAGTGATGAGAGGTCATGTAGGAGTACATGGCGGGTTGTCTCATTGGGACCGTCCTTAAGAAATGAGTTCTATGTATGTCATCCAAGACAAGATAGTACCGCACATTGGGATACTTAATTGACCCTCTCGGCTTATCAATCACCTAGATCCCTGTCCAGGAGTTGCAACTAGTTTCTGGTGTTTGTAGGAAAAGTGTTGGCGGCCGTGCATAGCACTGCCCAATGGGGTGGGCTGTGATGCGGTATAGGCATAGTGGCACGGTGTACCAAGTGGCACCCGAACGGTGGGCTTGGGAACCCTGCGCACATCATTTGAGGCCGTAGCGGAAAATTCGGCCGGACTTTCGTGCGAGTTCAGTCTCAAATAGGCGATAAACCTGGACTAGGGTCTTGTGTGATTGACGGTCGTGGCCGACTCCCTCGCTGGGCTTCCGCTTGAAGGTTGCCGAGGTGCCTTTTATGTGCACATGGCGATAAGTGGCGGGAGCATGTGTGAAGAAGTACACCCCTGCAGGGTTAAATAAACTATTCGAATAGCCGCGTCTTCGGATATGGACTACTTGGAGAACTTATGTGGTTCATAGATAAGTGGAATGGATACTTCTAAAATATGCAAGATAAGCGTGAGTGTTATAGATGGCCTTGTCGTAGGGAGACGGAAGTGGATCCATAGTGGTGTATTGATTTGGTGAATATGTGGACTCATGTGCGCTGTCCTACCTCAAACAAAGCACTTGTAGTCGTAGTACAGGTTAGCCAAGAGTTAAAGCTGGCTTGCTACAATAAACTCCATACCCCCCTTCATTGATACTGATGCAGGTGTAGTTAGTTCTGATGTAAGTCTTTTTGAGTACCCTTGTACTCATGTTTGCTTAATTTATGTTTTTGCAGAGGAGGCGTCAGTGTCATTAGTGGTATTTACAATGTGAAGTTTGATATTGACCGGATTAGCTTGGGAATCCTAGACAGAGGTCTGGTTCCTTTGGTAGGGTCGTTGTAGCTTTTTAGGCTCCTCCAGCCACTTTTGTAGATGTGTGTACCCAGACACGTTTAACTTCCGCTTGTTTGTTTGAATGCTTTGAATGTTGGGTCTTGTGACCCCTGCTTGTAATATCTTATTGTGTTGGCTCTTCCGAGCCTTCTAAATAAATGTTGTAATGTTGTATGGTTATGTTGTGATGCCATAGTTGTATCTATGCATATCGGGCATGTCGTGCGTACGTGTGACGTGCAATGGTATGTATGGGATTCGACACCTAGTTGTGTGCCTTTAGTAGTAATCTATACGGGGAAATGCCTCTTTGTGCGTCCACCGAGCCTTGGTAGCTTGCTACTGCTCCAGACACATTGATTGGCTGGCGTGTATCCTTCTTTGCTGCTGTGTCTGTCCTTTTGGGGAAATGTCTCGCAGTGTAATCGAGTCCTTGTAGCCTGCTACGGATCATCTACGTGTAGTGATGACATTTATGTCCCATGGTGTAATGGAGTCCTTGTAGCTTGCTATGACTCGTCTACACATGCTAGAGATCGACACCTGCATTGTTGGGTTACATATGCCTGTCCCTGTATGGATGTGCCACTTGGGTTCTACGACTAGTCATGTCGGCCCAGGTTCTTTGACATTTGAATGCTAGCGACACAGTCACATACGTGAGTCAAAAGATGCAAATGGTCCTGGCCTAGGTAAGGTGGCAGCCATGGAGATAACCGTGCGTGAGGCCGCAAAGTGATGTGATGTGTTACATGCTGGATTCTTATGGCTTAGGATCAGGGTCCCGACAGCCGCACTGAAGCGCTCCTCCTGCATCGAAGGAGCTCGGATGGCCTTTGCAAAGGCCAAAGTGCACTGGCCGGGGCTTAATCCGACGAAGATAGCCACCACTCCTCCGCCTCTTGGAAAGGAATAACGGCGCCCCGAGCTCTACTTCTTCAGAGTAATGGAGGGTGCTCGGGCGATAGAGTCGCCGTGTTCAAAAGAGAACATGTACGATTAGATGCGTTGTAATATGTCTGAAGACTTTTGAACGCTTTTATATTTGTTATGCATGGTTTATCATGTTTTTAATGTTTTGCATTCCTTTATAACTCCTTTGTGTCCGTGTAAACTAAAAGCTGCCACTCGTCGGCTTCGGCCCCCATGTAGATACTACATGGGGTGTCTATAGTTACGCACTATAACCCTTATCCGAACTATCGGTACCAGAAGGCGGTAGTGTGCGACAAACCAGGCAATCATACCATATTGCTTTATTGCTTTCACTTAGCCATAGGGGCATGAAAAGGGCTGCGGGAGGCTGGCGACTAGCCCCCAATGACTTGTGATAGTTGGACGATCCGCGGCTAAAGATGATATCACATGGTTTGTACGAATAGCAAACCCATCGTATGACACGGGATGTGTCATGGTTTTGTCACGGCAGATGTCCGAGGACTTATGTTCGAGGCCATCGCTAAGGTGATGGACTCAAAGGGGTTGATTGGGACGAAGGACACGAGTTTACCCGGGTTTGGCCCCTCGAGAGGAGGTAAAAGCCTACGTCCTGCTTGTGTTATATTGATTGGGGTATCGATTACAAGGGAGCGGATTCGCTTGACCTAGTTCTCGATCAGTTGGTTTCTGTCTAAATCGCCCCGGGTCTCACCTTTATATAGGAGGCCAAGACCACGGGTTACAAGTCTCATACCGACTCTTACAACGTATCCGACTCTATCTCTATGTCGCCTTGCCTTCGTGGGCAAGACGTCCCCAGGCGACTTAACCGCCCGAGTCTTCCATCTGCCTTGGTCTGGCTTATGAGCCGCTAGGTATAACCCAGCCCCACTTGGGCGGGTCTCACCACGGGGTTATATCCCCAACATTAGGCCCCAGGTTGATTTGAGATTGCTCATGTCAATCATCCATTTTACTTGGCGGCGAGTATCACCCTTCATCACCTGAAAGTAAGAAATGTAACCCGCCATGACGTCATATTGGATATGCCAAAAATATTCCCTAACTACCACAATGGATCTTTCATCATTAAACTGATGACCCGAAAATCGAGGCGTCCGTCTCGGTCGGTCAGTTTTGGTCGCCTTGATTCCCGCACCCGTTTCCTCTTTCTAGCCTCTTAAATAGGACCATGAAGGGTCCTTCTCATTTCCTCTGCGACCTGCACCTCTTCTTCTTCCTCTCGATGCCATCGCTCTAGAACCTCCTCGCTCCGGTGAAGCTTCAACACCGTCGCCGCCCTAGGCCGCTGCATCAACCTGAACAGACGAGAGTATCACCCATGCCTGTCACATCACCTCTGATACGTCCTTCTCTGACCCCTAGATCTGTAGCTTAGGGTAGTGAATCCATGGAGCTCTTCCGTCCACTAGAATACGAGTTCTTCGTAATGCCAGACGACATATAGATCAGTGAACCTTATAATGACCCTTTTTCCATTGCGGTAAATCATAGGAAACCAATAATAATGCAACCCAGATCCATAGTTGCCTCCTTTTACTATATTTGCACGTTTGCCAGTTCCTCCGTTCGTCTTTAGTTTTAGAATAAACCTGCTTTTTTCTCTGTCTGTAGATCTGTCACTTCAAAGATAAAATGTGAATCCTGTTTTCCACACTTACTTGCATTTTTCTCTGTTGCCCTGCAACGTAATCCGCCATTTAAACTTCCAGCTCTCGCCAGAAACGGCACCAGCGGCTTAGCTTCATAAAACTTAGATTTCATCAGCCGCCCTTAGTTGTTTGTTACCTTCTAACTCGCCATGCAATGTTACTTTCCGCAGTTTTAAGATGCCATTATGCCTCGTGCGTCCTCTTCCTGTAACTGGGTCGGCTTTGCCATCTCTGAGGACTTTTTGAAGGATTTCGTAGACGTAGGCACCTTGCCAGCCAAACACATCATCCATTGGCGGGTTCCAGGCAAAGAAAAGAAACCCATCCCCCAAGAGGGCGAAGTAGTCGTATTCGCAGACCATCTTGCACGCGGCTTCAGCCCGCCCGACTCTAAATTTTTTCGAGGCGTCCTTCATTTCTTCAAGTTGCATCCTCAAGACATTGCACCCAATTCTGTCTCAAACATGTGAAACTTCCAAATTTTCTATGAGGTTTACTTACAAGAAGAGCCGTCGGTTGATCTCTTCCTTGAGTTCTTTTATGCAAACTGTCAGACAGAAGTAGCAGCCGGCCCAAGCTTGGAACTCTGCAGAATCTCCATTCAATGAAGACGGGATATGGTTGTTTTGGCTGTTCAAATGCCAAGTCACCCTAAAGATTGGAACAAAACCTGGTTTTATTGCAAAGACACCTCTCCAGAGGGAGAACGTCCATTGCTGGGTTATCGTCCAACCCGACTCCGCACCAATACTGAGCTCCCTGACCGTATGCCGGCTTCCGAACGGGCGAAGTATGCTCCGACTTATGCCAAAATTAGAGCCCTTATGGACAATGGTCTGACATGGATGGATCTGACCCACTGTTGGGTCTCTTGGAAAGTCATGCCTCTGAGCCGGAGAAGCCGACTCATGTGTGAATATATGGGTGATGCCAACGACCCCCTCTGCTTTAATCCTGCCGCTTTGACTGAAGATGATATCGTTGCTGCCATCAAGAGCCTTGTCAATGAGTCTCAAGGATCTGTACCGCAAACCCAGCCCCAGAAGTAAGGGCAACTCTCAAGCTACTTACTTCCATTATTAGCTACTCATGTACATTTGCAATCTTTAACCTCTTTCGGCAGCTTATACTTTCAGGCTAACTCCAGCTTATGGAAGAAGAAATACGTCCCTCCTCCAAAGAAATCGAAGGATAAAGCTATTGGACGAAAGAAGAAACCTGCACCTCAAGAACAGCCTGAGGCTGACGACTCAGAGGTAGAACTTGACTCTCTTGGTCGTCTCTTCATACGCCTTATTGACAATGATAATTCATAGCACGAAACGGAGACAAGCCACGCCAACGTTCCTGAGGTAACCTATGTTTCATCTGACTCAGAACATCTTCCACCAAATAAGATACAGCGGGTCGTCTGAAAATTACCATTTTCTCATCCTCTTGCTTATGTATACCCCAACTTTCTTTTGAAAAAGAAACATCACCTCTCCCGACGCCAAACTCGAAGCGCCGGCTCTGAAGACCTTATGGCCGGGTTGTCCAACTCTCCGGTTCAACGGAAATGGCTGGCTGAGGTAGTTTGTTCAACTTAGCTTAGTCTGGTAAACTTTGCTTTTATAACTTGACTCTGTCTTTCTATTGCTTTAACTGTTTTCAGGAATCGCCCCCTTGTTCAGGCGACTCTATGGCAACCAAGCTGCCACCTCTGAAGATCAACCCAGAGTATGTGCTTTCATACTTGCATCTTATCCTTTGTCATCCTTTGGATTTTATATAATAACCTTCTACGCCTTCTAGGGCACAAGAAAAATGAAGGAAAACCGTCGGGTCTACCTCGGCCTCCACTGCTCAAGAACCGGAGGCTGCCAAGCCGGACTCCCCGGTTGCAGATGCTGATCCTTCTGCTGCCTCAAGGGATGTGCCCGAAGACACTCGTCGTTCTGCCGAGCCAGCGACCCATGAGACGGCAACTGAGTGTCCTCCGAGATCCAACTCTAAGCCGCCAAGCCCTTCAACGGTTGTTGACGACTTGGATACTCCAGACGTCATCATTACTAGCACCGACTTTCAAACTCCTCAACCTCGTGTGTTGACAAAGCATACTGAGAAAACTGAAGCCTCTAACAAGTTGGATTTTGAACTCCCCGTGCTAGAGAAGTTGACTGCTAATGAACTGCATGCTGGTTATCTGAACCGCCTCTCCACAAGCCGGAACATGGAGCTCAAGCCTGTTAACTTGATGAAGAAAAAATATGAGGTACCTCTTCCTATCCTTATCTCCTTATATAGCCCCCAAGAGCCGGTTTAATATTTGATAATGGTAAACTGGGTCTTCCAATCCATGCTTGACACAAGCCCACTCAGCCTGTAGCCCCCAAGTATTGGCTTAAAATCGAAATATTGAGCCGGTACTTTAGTGTTCAAGTAGTTGATCAATTTTAGCCCCCAAGTTCGGGTCAGTATAGAAATAATGGGCATGAACTTCCCAGTAAATATGAATAAGAAGCCATATGTAGCCCCCAAGTGCCGGCTTATTTTTGACAAATATGAGTCGAAACTTCATTTTAGTAGAGAACAAAGAGCCAAATGTAGCCCCCAAGTGCCGGCTTATCTTTGACAAATATGAGCCAGAACTTCATTGTAGTAGAGAACAAACAACCAAATGTAGCCCCCAAGTGCCGCCTCAAGTTGATGAAGATGAGCCAAAACTTACTTGTAGCATTGGAGAGCAAATAGACATTAGCCCCCAAGTGTCGGCTTAACTTGACGAAGATGAGCCAGAACATACTTGTAGTCTTGGAGAGCAAATAGACATTAGCCCCCAAGTGTCAAGTATATTGCTTGCAATCTGCTTGAGACTTGCATTATATTTGTGGTGACTTATCCTTCTTTTACCTTTTGTATGTCACAGGAAGCTTTAAACAATGCCGAGTCTGAACTGACCGGCTTGAAGAGCAATCTGGCCTCCCAGCAAGCCGCCAGGAGTGCAGCAAAAGAGAAGTACCGGCTTATGGCCGAAGAGCTTGTAAAAGCTAAAGCTGATTTCGTTGCCTTGAAGAAAGCTGCTGAGACGAAGAAAACTGCCCTGGCTTAATGTGTAGATGATGCTGACCAGCGGCTCATGGAGGTATCCGATGAACTGCATGCCCTGAAGCGCCATATTGCAAAGATGTCTGCTGCTATCTTTGGTAAGTACTAAAGACTTTAGCCAATATCCTTGTGTGAAGACTTATACATGCGGCTTATAACCAAAAATCTGTCTTATGCAGGACCAAGGAGCAATCAACTCGCTGCTGATAGCATGTTGTCACTGAAAGCCATCTACACACTATCAGAACAGCTGTACTGCAGAACGCTCTACACCATCAAAGCGATGCTTAATAAAGAGAGTATCCCCCAATCCATGAAGGGAGTCATAGAAATGTTGTCCACCCTGCCCAAGCAAGTCCAGGAGCTCAAGAAATCAACCGCTAGAAAAGGATCCATTGCAGCAATAAGCCGAGCTTTAGCCTTCGCCGAGAGCTAACTCCTGAAGAGATGATGGATGGGTTTCCATCAAAGAAGGACGACGACTCAGAGTTCATAGAAGCCGACTATGCTCGTTGCATGAAGGCCTCCAGAGTCCTTGCATCAGTATTAGCAGAAGAAGTGAACCTGTCAACATATCAGGCGGCTTACAATGCCAAGAAAAAGCGAGCGTGTGGCCCAACCTTCGAGGCCATGGATTTAATTCCTGCATGCCGTAAGCACTTCTTTGCTCCTGATCTTGACCCGTCTCCCCTCTTTTAAGAGGCAAACTTTGAAGCTTTAACCAACTGCAATTGGGAAGTGGATAATCGCTAGATCAAGGAGGTCGAAGACCCGGCGCAGGGTGACCCACCGTCCAGCTGATCAATTTGATAATGCCATGGATAATCCTGCTCTCGTGACCTGCCGAACTTTGGGGCGTGTAAAAAACTTTAAGTCATTGCTTTTGAGCTCTGTGGAGAGCATTGTAATAGGCCTTTAATAAAAACTTTGTCTTACCTGAACTGTGCCATCGTGCACATAGGAAATCGCACTGCTTTAACATATTGTGTCCGCCTTGTGCTTCAATTCATACCAGATTTCGTGGCAACTCTTCTTGAGATAACCAACGTGTGGAAAGAGAATATGTTCCATACTGTCTAGTAGGGCGGCTTAGAACAGCACAACCCGAAGATGTTATATCTTTCCTGATTTGTTTTTTGAATTTTTTTTGAACTCATGTGCCGGTTCTTCTGGGTGGACTCGCTAATTAAAACTCCTAATTAGTATAGGGTGTCTATCGAGATTGGCCGTCAGTTTCTTAGAACAGTTCAGGGTATCTAAGCGAGATTAACTGATAGGAAGTGTAGCGTCCCAGAAAGAGACACGACAGGGCATGAGTACCTTGGTAGCTCATAAACTGCCTCTCACGTGACATAAATCCGTCGTTTTAACCTTAAACAATGCAAGGTCTTTAAAAGATTAATTGTCTAAGAGTACGAACGTGCTACATAGCAGAGAGTCGGTGGTAGATGAGAGAGTTTATCCTCGCTTTCCGTAAGCCGGCCCTCACGTGACAAGAACCGCCGGTTTAACCTTATCCAGTACAGGGTCTCTAACGAGATTGGCCATCAATTTGATTGAACCGGCTCAGGGTCTCTAAGCGAAATTAGCTGGTAAGAGTTCGGCGGATCACCTAGTGGAGTAGCAAGATGCAAACGGGCAGGTTTAACTCTGATGGCTTAAGAGCTGAGCAAGAGGGTATGTAAGCTAAACCCGGTGGGTTCGAAGCCCCCAAATGACCTTTGTTGACGAAATCAACTGTTTGGCTTGAGAGCCGATCGATAGGGTGTGATAAGCTAAACCCGGCGGGTTGGAAGCCCCTTAGACGACCTTGTTGACGGAGTCAACTATTTGGCTTAAGAGCCGACCAATAGGGTATGATAAGCTAAACCCGGCGGGTTAGAAGCCCCCTAGATGGCCTTTTTGCACAAATTAAGATATGCGAAATGGCAGAGGCCCCGGCTTGCAGGGATGCCAACTTTATTCATATATATATATATATGATATGTACAATGATGGTGTACAATGTGAAGTCTCAACAACTCAGGTATAGTAAGGCCGCAGATGCGCTATGTTCCACGGCCGACGGGTCTCCTGCCCAGAAGTGCTTGAGTCGTCTCGGACGTCAATGAGGTAATATGACCCGTTGTTGAGATTTCTGCTGACCACGAAAGGCCCTTCCCAGGGAGGGGACAACTTGTGTGCATCTGTCTGATCTTGAATCAACCGCTACACTAAGTCACCTTCTTGAAACGTCCGGGTCTTAACTCTATGGCTATGGTAGCGATGCAGGTCTTGCTGATAGATCGCCGATCAAGCCGCTGCCAGATCACGTTCTTCCTCCAAGGCATCCAACGCGTCTTGACGTGCTATTTCGTTATCCTCCTCAATGTAAGCCGCCACCCCGTGGTGAGTCATGACGGATATCACTTGGTAATACGGCTTCTGCGCCATAAACCATGAAGAAAGGTGTATAACATGTTGATCTGTTGGGAGTGGTTCTGATGCTCCATAAGACGGACAACAACTCCTCTACCCAACAACCTAGCGTGCGCTGCAAAGGAACCATAAGCCGGGGTTTGATACCTCTCAAAATTTCCTGGTTAGCATGTTTTGCCTGACCATTTGACTGTGGATGAGCCACCACAGAAACGTCAAGTCGGATGTGCTCACTTTCACAGAACGCTCGCATAGACCCCTTGGATAAGTTCGTACCATTATCTGTGATGATACTGTGAGGGTAACCGAAATGGTAGATCAACTTCTTAATAAATTGAACCGCCATAACTGCGCCACACTTGCTAACCATCTCAGCTTCTACCCACTTGGTAAATTTGTCTACCGCCACCAAGAGGTGGGTCTTCTTGTTCTTGGATCTCTTAAAAGGCCCAACCATATCAAGCCCCCATACTGCAAACGGCCAAGTAATTGGAATCATGTGCAACTCTTGAGCCAAGACATGAGCACGTTGACCAAACTTTTGACATCCATCACATTTGCGGACCAAATATACCGCATCCTTATGAGCCGTCAGCCAGAAGAAGCCATGTCGAAAAGCCTTGGCCACCAGAGATTTTGAGCCGGCGTGGTGACCACAATCGCCAGCATGAATTTCATTCAAGATTTCCTTGCCTTCTTCGGGTGAGACACAACGGTGAAACACGCCAGTGATGCTGCACTTATGTAATTCACCATTGATTATTGTCATAGACTTAGACCGCCTGGTGATCTATCTGGCAAGATTTTCATCATCAAGTAACTCACTGCGAGTCAAGTATGCCAAGTAAGGCACGGTCCAATCAGGAATAGCATGTAAAGCCGCCACTAGCTGCCCCTTCGGGTCAGGTACGGCCAAGTCTTCATCTGAAGGTAACTTAACTGACGGGTGATGTAATACATCTAAGAAAACGTTAGGCGGTATCGGCTTATGCTGAGAACCCAGCCTTGACAGGGCGTCAACCACCTCATTCCTGCGATGATCAATATGATCCACCTGATAACCCTTGAAATGACCAGCGATGACATCCACTGCCCGACGATAAGCCGCCATCCGCGGGTCCTTGGAGTCCCAAGTGCCTGAAACTTGCTGGGCCACAAGGTCTGAGTCGCCGAGACACCTAACCCGGCTCAGGTTCATCTCCTTAGCCACACGGAGGCCATGAAGCAAAGCTTCATACTCAGCTGCATTATTAGTACAGGGAAACATTAATCCTAACACATAACAGAACTTGTCACCTTTGGGGGAAGTTAAGACAACCCCTGCCCGTGATCCTTCCAGCTGCCTGGATCCATCAAAGTGGATTGTCCAATACATATTATCCGGCTTTTCTTTGGGCGCCTGACACTCCGTCTAGTCGTTTATGAAATCCACCAGGGCTTGAGACTTGAACGCTGTGCGAGGCACGTATTTCAGATTAAGAGGTCCAAGCTCCAATGCCCACTTAGCAATCCTGCCGGTGGCCTCTCTGTTTTGAATTATGTCTCCCAACAGGGCAGAGATAACCACTGTGATCTGGCGCCCTAGGAAGTAATGCTTCAGTTTATGATTGGCCATGAACACCCCATATACCAACTTCTGCCAATGTGGATAGCTCTGCTTGGACTCTATCAGGAGTTCACTGATATAATAAACCGGCCTTTGAACCAGATATTATGCTCAACAACGACCGTGGCGCTGACTACCCTGTTATTAGCCGCCACGTATAAGAGCAAAGGTTCCTTCTCAGCCGGAGCTGCTAAGACTAGCGGCTCTGTGAGCTGCCTCTTGAGGGCCTCAAATGCTTCACCCATCGCTGCACTCTAGACAAAGTTGTTTGTTTTCTTCATCATCTGATATAAAGGGATGGCTTTCTCACCAAGGCGGCTTATGAAGCGAGTTAACGCAGTGATCCGTGCTGCCAGGCGCTGAACATCATTCATGCATGTCGGCTCAGATAGGGAAGTGATAACCTTGATCTTATCTGGATTAGCCTCAATGCTATGCTTAGAGACTAAGAATCCCAAGAGCTTTCCTGCAGGAACACCAAAAACACACATAGCCGGGTTGAGCATCATCTTGTAGACCCGTAAGTTGTTAAAAGTCTCCTTCAGGTCATCAAGTAGAGTCTCCTTCTTCCTAGACTTAATCACAATGTCATCCACGTATGCACGAACGTTGCGCCCAATTTGGCTGTGAAGACAATTTTGCACACAACGCTAGTAAGTCTGGGCACTCTTGAGCCCGAAAGGCATAGACACATAGCAGAAGGCACCAAAAGCCATGATGAAAGCCGTTTTCTCTTGGTCCTTGACTGCCATCTTGATCTGATGATAGCCAGAATTAGCATCCAGGAAACATAAACTCTCACAACCCGTCGTTGCATTGATTATCTGGTCAATGCATGGGAGAGCAAACGGGTCAGCCGGACAGGCCTTGTTAAGATCCGTGTAATCCACACACATGTGCCACGTGCCATTCTTCTTAAGCACTAGCATCGGGTTGGCAAGCCACTCTGGGTGAAATACCTCAACGATGAAACCCGTCGCCAGGAGCCGGGCCACCTCTTCCCCGATGGCCTTGCGGCTCTCTTCATTGAACTGCCGTAGGAACTGTTTGATCGGCTTAACCTTAGGATCCACATTAAGGTGGTGCTCAACGGACTCTCTTGGTACACCCGGCATGTCAAACGGCTTTCATGCAAAGATGTCTCGATTCTCACGGATGAATTCGATGAGTGCGCTTTCCTATTTGGGATCCATATGGGCCCCAATAGTAAACTGTTGAGATGAGTCGCCTAGAGTAAAATCCACTAGCTTGGTGTCATCCGCCGAAAACTTGAGGGGCAACCTAGATTCCGTGGTGGGCTTTTTGAGCGGAGTCATGTCCTCCGGGTCAACATTTTCCTTATAAAACTTGAGGTCTGCTTCTGCGCAACTCGACTCTGCATAAGCTGCATCTCCTTCCTCACAGTCAATAGCCGTCTCTCGATCACCATGCACCGTAATCGTTCCTTTTAGACCTGGCATCTTGAGCTACAAGTACACATAACAAGTCCTAGCCATGAACTTGGCGTAAGTCGGACGTCCAAACAGAGCATGATACGTACTTTTGATCTTGACCACCTCAAAACACAAGGTCTCTACCGTGTAGTTGTATTCATCACCGAAGGCGGCTTCCAAAGAAATCCTCCCCACTGAATAAGCTGACTTGCCAGGCACCACACCGTGAAAAACTATCGAGGAAGGCTTAAGATCCTTATCAAGCAACTTCATCCAGCGAAAGTGTCGTAGTACAAAATATTGATGCTGCTGCCACCATCCATAAGCACTTTGGTAAACACATATCCTCCAACTTGGGGGGCAACTACCAATGCCTGCCGTCCCGGGTCATCAACACACGGCGGGTGATCCTCTTTGCTCCAGATTATGTCGTACTCTGACCACTTCGAGTATTGCGGGAGAGCCGGTGTGATGGCATTGACCGCCCACTTGCGCAACTTCTGGTCTCGCCTGTTAAGGCCGGTTGTAAAAACATGATACTGACCCGAGATTAGCTGCTTTGGATTACTCTGATACCCAGACTGGTTATTTTGTTGCTGATTATTGCCACTGGATTGCTGATGATGCCCTCCTTGACTGCCCTGGCCCTGGTAGCCGGATCCTGAACCACCAGACCCCAGGCCAGCACCTGACCCGCCTGGCCCTGAGCCGCCTAGCGAGCCTCCACCATTGTTGTTATGTTACCGCACACTGTAATCCCAAAACTTTTGCATAATGTGGCAATTCCTCCATGAGTGATTCGCCACCTTATCGGGCCAGCTGTGCTCTGGACAGGGTTTATTGAGCATCTCCTCCAAATTAAAAGGAGTTTAACCCTTATTAAAGGCTTGTCTGAAGTTCCCGTTACCCTTAGCACGATGGTTCCTGACGCTGGTGTTGGCCACCAATTCTGACCCGCCATCTGGGTTCTTCCTTTTGCTCTGGTTGCCATTGCCTGCAGGACCCTTGCCATTGTTACTCTTCTTGCTCTGACTAGGCTACTCCTCGTCAGAGCCTGGATCCTTCGTATTGTCAGAGTCGGCGTACTTCGTGAGAGCCGCCATGAGGTCCCCCATGTCCTGACACGAGCGCTTGAGCTGGCCAAGCTTCTGCTTCGGAGGTGTAAAGTGCCAATTCTTCTCCAGAATCAAAACTGCTTGAGCCGTCGTAATCTGTTTAGACGAATGGATGATGGTTGAGACCCATCGGACCCAATGATGAGCCGACTCATTCTCCTGCTACACACAGTGATCCAAATCCACAATAGTCATGGGTTGCTTGCATGTTCCCTGGAATTTTTTGATGAACTTCGCCTTTAACTTGACCCAGGAATTAATGGTGTTGGGTGGCAAGCCCTTCAACCACGTGTGAGACGGCCCTTCCAGCATCATGATAAAATACTTGGCACATATTGCGTCGTTAACGTCTAACATCTCCATTGCTAGCTCATAGCTCTCAATCCACGCCTCCGAAGGCAGGTCAGTAGTGTAATTTGGGACGTTGCGAGGGCCCTTGAAATCCTTCGACAAACGTTCATTCCGTAAAGCCGATGCTAGGCACGACACTCTCACGACCCTGGTAGTTACCCCTAGTCCTACCGAGATGGAAGGTGCCGGTTCTTGGTGAGCCGTCGCCGCCGCCAGAGCCGCCGCCTCGTGTTGTGCCTTTGACCGGTCCACCAGCTCTAAGCGTCCAGAACCGCCTGATCGTCTCGTGGCGGGTTCCGATGTCGGTCACTGCTAGAAACCGCTAGCGACTCATAATGCCGCTTGAAGCTGCGGCTAGGGATGGGGGTTGAGTGCACAGGACTTCGGCTGTAGGAGTACTTCTCCAGCTGGGCCATCGCCGTCTGTACATATCCAATAGCGTTTCGCACCTCTTCTGCGAAGGGCGCCTCGTCCGGGATAGGAATCGTACCGAGCTGGGTTGCCGCCGCCACCATGTTCTCTGCCGGGTTTGAATAGTGGCCCACCGGTGTTGGGAAAGCCGTTGGTGAGGGCTGGTTCCGTCGAGGCGGGTTAGAGCGCTGTTGTCGAACCGCCGCCCGACTCTCTGGTGCTTCCGCGGTCCGTCCCGTCCTCGGCGTGTTAAAAAGATTCCTGGCCTCGAACTGTTCCAACAAGCGGGACTGATGTCTCATCCGCTGAACCGCCGCCGCGGATTGCTGCTCCAGCTCAAGGCGGAAAGCATTCGCCCTAAGGCGCTCTACCTCTACGTCCATCTCGGCCTTCAGCACGCTAATCCCTTGTTGGACTTCAGTTATTTGGTCCTTTATCCTTGCGATCTCTGCATTCCGGGCGGCTTGATTCTCTACCATGACCTCAGTTGCCATCAGGGCTGTGAGCTCATTCATCAGATCCAGGAGAACCTGAATCGGCGGCGGGTCAGCCCCCGACCTGGCTACCCTAGCAGCTATATTGCTCGTGCCTGGTGCTGAACCCGCCATGAAGATGGCTACATTCATCGACGGCCCATGGCCCTCCGACTCAGGATACTCCGACTCGGGGTAAAGCTTGTTGTAGCCTTCGAGCCTGCCATCATGAAGCGGGCAGATTGATTCCGTCTCTCTGCTCAAAGATTCATCATCCGAACAGACGAGAGTTTCCTGTGACATGGACCCCTCTAGATCCGTGCCTTGAGTAAAACCATGAAGACATGCTTCCTTCCCGGGTTAATACGAGCGGGTTGCACGCGTCGAGCGGGTTGCGTGCGCCGAGCCGGCTCGGCTAGGACTGACAAAACCTTCTAGTTGTATCTCATACAACCTTTCCTTAAGGAAGGAAACGATGTTTTGGCATCCATCTGCTAGATTTCATAATTGAAAAATGCAGCAACCGCTAACATGATTCCAACAGACTTTGGCATCGCTACGAGGGAGAAAGTCTCATCGTAGTCAAATCCTTGAACTTACCGGAAACTTCTTTGCGACAAGTCGAGCTTTATAAATGGTGACATTCACCATCAGCGTCTGTCTTCATTTTAAAGATCCATTTGTACTCAACAACCTGCCGTCCAACGAGCAAGTCTACCAAAGTCTGTACTTGGTTTTCATATATGGACCCTTTCTTGGATTTCATGGCCTCTAACCATTTGTCAAAGTCCAGGCCCATCATCGCTTCTCCATAGCTCATAGGTTCATCGTTGTCCAACAACATGACCTCCAAGACAGGGTTGTTGTACCGCTCAGGAGCAGTACACGTCCTTGTCGACTTATGAGGTTTGATAGTAACCTGATCCGAAGCTTCATGATCATCATCATTAACTTCCTCTTCAACTAACATAGGCTTCACAAAAACATCTTCCTGCGCTGCGCTTCTCTCTGGTTGAACAAAGGTTCAACAACCTCATCAAGTTCTATATTCCTCCCACTCAATTCTTTTGAGAGAAACTCTTTCTCGAGAAAGGACCCAGTTTTAGCAACAAACATCTTATGCTTGGATCTGAGATAGAAGGTTTACCCAACTGTCTTTAGGGTATTCTATGAAGATGCATTTGTCCGCTTTGGGTTCGAGCTCATTAGGTGAAAACTCTTTTTCACATAAGTGTTGCAGCCCCAAACATTAAGAAATGACAGCTTAGGTTTCTATCAAACCATAATTCACACGGTGTCATCTCAACGGATTTAGATGGTGCCCTATCTAAAGTGAATGTAGTTGTCTCTAATGCATAACCCCAAAACGATAGTGGTAAAAGGACAAGAGACATCATAATTCGCACCATATCCAATAGAGCACGACTATGATGTTCGGACACACCATCACACTATGGTGTTCTAGGTGCGTGAGTTGTGAAACAACTTTCACATAGTCTTAAGTTGTATACCAAACTCGTAACTCAGATATTCACCTCCACGATCATATCGCGGGCATTTTATCTTCTTGTCACGATGATGTTAAACTTCACTATGAATTTGCTTGAACTTTTTCAAACGATTCAGACTTGCGTTTCATTAAGTAAACATACACTATATCTACTCAAATCATCAGTGAAGGTAAGAAAATAACGATATCCACTGCACGCTACAAGACTCATTGGATTGCATAAATCAACATGTATCATTTCCAATAAATCACTTGCCCGCTCCATCAATCCGGAAAACGAGGTCCTTAGTCATCTTACCCAAGAGGCATGGTTCGCATGTCTCAACCGATTTGAAATCGAATGAGTCCAAAGATCCATCAGCATGGAGTTTCTTCATGCGCTTTATACCAATATGACATTTAGCGGCAGTGCCACAAGTATGTGGTACTATAATTATTAACTTTGTATCTTTTGGCATCAATGTTATGAACATGTGTATTACTACGATCAAGATTCAGCAAACCATTCTCACTGGGTGCATGACCATTGAAGGTATTATTCATGTAAACAGAATAACGATTATTCTTTAACTTAAATGAATAACCGTGTTGCAATAAACACGATCTAATCACGTTCATGCTCAACGCAAAACACCAAATAACATTTATTTAGGTTCGTCACTAATCCCGAAGGTAGAGAGAGCGTGCAATGTTGATCACATCAACCTTGGAAACATTTACAACACACATCGTCACCTCACCCTGAGCTAGTGCTCTGTTTATTCCGTAGCTTTTATTTCGAGTTACTAACATTTAGCAACCGAACCGGTATCCAATACCTAGGTTCTACTAGGAGTACTAGCAAGGTACACATAAATAACACGTATATCAAATATACTTCTGTCGATGTTGCCAGCCTTCTTATCTACCAAGTATCTAGGGTTGTTCCGCTTCAGCGACCGGTCTCCTCATAATCGAAGCACTTAGTCTCGGGTTTGGGTTCAACTTTGGGTTGCTTCACTGGAGCAGCAACTGACTTGCTATCCATGAAGTTTTCCCTCCTTGCTCCCGCCCTTCTCGAAACTAGTGGTTTGACTAACCATCAACACTCGACGCTCCTTCTTGATTTCTACCTTTGCGTTGTCAAACATCGCGAACAGCTCAGGGATCATCATTTCTATCCTTGGCATTTTATAGTTCATCACCAAGTTCTAGTAGCTTAGTGAAAGTGACTTGGAGAACTATATCAATCACTATCTTATCTGGAAGATCAACTCCCACTCGATTCAAACGATTGTAGCATCCAGACAATCTGAGCACATGCTCAACGATTGAGTTGTTCTCTTTCATATTACAGGCAAAGAATCTTGTTGGAGATCTCATATCTCGCAACATGGGCATGAGCCTGAGATCCTAATTTCAGCTCTTAGAACATCTCATATGTTCTGTGACGTTCAAAATGTTTCAGAGCCTCAATTCTAAGCCGTAATGCATGACGCACTAAACTATCAAGTAGTTATCAGAACGTGCCTGTGAGATGTTCACAACATCTACAAACAACGCTAGAGGGGTTGGCGCACCGAGCGGTGCATTAAGGACATAAGCCTTCTGTGTAGCAATGATGACAATCCTCAGATCACGAAGCCAGTCCGCAATATTGCTACCATCATCTTTCAATTCTATTTCTCTAGGAACATATAAAAATTCAAGGGAGCTACAGCGTGAGCTAGTAATCTACAACACAGTTTGCAAAGACACTACTGACTATGTTCATGATAATGAGTTCAATTAATCATATTACTTAAGAACTCCCACTCAAATTGACATCCCTCTAGTCATTCGAGTGATACATGATCCAAATTCACCAACTCAAGTCCGATCATCATGTGAGTTGAGGTGGTTTCAATGGTGAACATCATCATGTTGATCATATCTACTATATGACTCATGTTCGACCTTTCGGTCTCTTGTGTTCCGAGGCCATGTCTGTACATGCTAGGCTCGTCAAGTTTAACCCGAGTGTTCTACATGTGCAACACTGGCTTGCAGCCATTGTATGTGAACGTAGAGTGTCGTGGATTTGTCACGGCAGATGTCCGGGTCAATGGACTTAGGTTCGGGGCGAGACGCAACTACGTGGTGGCTTGAAGGGGTTGATCAGAATCGAGAAGACACGGAGTTTTACCCAGGTTCGGCCCCTCCGATGGAGGTAAAAGCCTACGTCCTGCTTGTCTGGTATTGATGATGATGTAGATCTCTTGGTTAAAGGGTGCTAATTGCTACCTCTAATCTCTTGTGCCTCTAATCTCTTGTGTTGTCTAAACTTGTAGACTTGTGTCCCTTGAGAACTTGTCCCTCTAGGGGTGCTCTACCCCTCCTTATATAAGTGGAGAGGGTAGGTTTACAAATAGAGTCCTACTAGGAGTAGGAGTAGGACTAGTCTCTCACGAATCCTACTCCGGGTCTTATTTCCTTTAAGGGAATCCTTCTCTCTTGTGGGCCTTCTCCTGTGGGCCTTCTCTTGTGGGCCGCCTGGCGCCGGCTCACCCGCCGGGTCATGGGCTTGGTCATCCTATGACCCACTTGCCGGGTCATAAATAAGATGTCATGTCTTTAACGGGTCTCCTGTGAGTTGCCTGGCCGGGTCATTAATAAGATGTCATGTCTTCAGCCGGGTCTCCTGTGAGTCGCCAGGCCGGGTCATACCATGGGGTATATCCCCGTCATTAGCCCCCAGGTTAGTTTGAATTTATTCATGGTAAGCTCTTGAAATAAGAGTAACAAATATGTTAAGTGGCCGGCTTGCTCCTTTAGCCCGCTTATAAAATGGATCCTCAGAAATCCGGATCTTTTCTCCATATGAGTGAGTCATCTTGATAATCATCTTGTTTGTCAATGTCTTTTGAAAAATATTGAGAATAGAACACCCATATGCCATTGAGTCGGCTTCCAATACTCTTGGCAGGTCATCTCCGTCGGGTCATAATCATTGATGATGCCAGGTCATTATCGTTGGTGACTCCGGGTTAAATAACTAGAATCCTGCTGACTTGATAAATATTGGGATGAAAATCCATCTGGTGTAGAACCGGACTTCCATTGTTGTGAAGCAGAGCGGCTTATATAAACTTTGGCGGGTTTATGATCTTTTGATAACACCGGGTCATAAGTGTTGGTGACGCTGGGTCTAACAACTGAACTCCATATTTAATATCTTGAAAATTATCCTCAAAGTTTTTGATATGTCCATATTACCTGTAGCCCCCAAGCTCCGAGATTATCCATGATAACTTGGTGCTTTGCAAATAACATTTTGGACTGTGTAGCTCCCAAGTGCCGGGTTGTCCTGCCTGCAGCAACCTGGGACTTATAATTGCCTTATATCTTATAATGCTTCAGCGGGTGTAGCCCCCAAGGGCCGGCTCATCAGAAAGCTTCGGCGGGTGTAGCCCCCAAGGGCCGGCTCATCAGAGCGCTTCGGCGGGTGTAGCCCCCAAGGGCCGGCTCATCAGAATGTGATGCGTTGGGTCTTCAATTTGAATCTCTTAATCTGTTGGAATAGCTGAATACTGTAGCCCCCAAGTGCCGGGTTAGTAAGAATTACTGGGTTGGGACTTTAGAAAAATATAGAAGGGTTGGCTCGTCTCCTTGAGATAATATGGTCTTGTTGACGATGTAATGGTTTGAAAGCCGGCTTGCATTAGCCCCCAAGTGCCGTGGTGCATGCTTGCAGCGACATGGGACTTGCATAATTGATATAAACTTGGACTTGGATAATGTAGCCCCCAAGTGCCGGGTCGTCTGCCTGCGGCGACTCGGGACTATGTGAGAATAATACGTCTCACCATAATTTGTTGAATGAATCTTTGACTGTGGTCGTAATATAACCCAGAATGAATATCCTGGAATAATTCCTTTGTCTTTGACATGAAATTCCTGCTCGTGGTTGCAGTGCAACCCGGCAAATATAAGTTTGAGAAATCCGTGAGTGTTGTAGATTACTACAGAGCACAATTAAAGAAATCCGAGAACCGACCAATTAGATGACACGACATTATATCTGATAGGGCGGATCTTGAAAGATAATAATTTCTCCGAGCTGGTTTGAAAAAATCCCAATCATTTATTACTGGTTATGATAAATCATGAAGATCCAGCCATGTTGGCTATTAAAAAATCCATTTGCTTTTGCAGAATACTTTAACGGCGGCTCATCTTAAGCGATAAAACTTGCAAAAATGAACAAGACAAAATATATTCTGTATTGTTGTAAGGGCGGCTTTGACAAAGCACAACCCGGAGATGTTATAACATTGCTCCTTCTTTCATAACCTTGCTCTGGCCCCGCTTGATAAGCCGACATGACATGTGAATATGATGCAATGTATGATGCAATGCAATGTATGATGCAATATGTGATGTAATGCATGATGATCTTGCTTTTTCTCAAAAAACTCATATGATGGTTCTTCTGGGTGGACTCGATGCTTGAAATCACACCAGTTTAGGGTCTCTATCGAGATTGGCCGTCAATTTCTTGAACCGGCTCCGGGTCTCTAGGCGAGATTGGCCGTCAATTTCTTGAACCGGCTCAAGGTCTCTAGGCGAGATTGGCCGTCAATTTCTTGAACCGGCTCAGGGTCTCTAGGCGAGATTGGCCATCAATTTCTTCAACCGGCTCAGGGTCTCTAGGCGAGATTGGCCGTCAATTTCTTGAACCGGCTCAGGGTCTCTAGGCGAGATTGGCCGTCAATTTCTTGAACTGGCTCAGGGTCTCTAGGCGAGATTGACTGGTAAGAGTTCAGCGGGTCACCTCAATCTTAGCCGGTACAGGGTCTCTATCGAGATTGGCCGTCAATTCTTTGAACCGGCTCAGGGTCTCTAGGCGAGATTAACCGGTAAGGCAGGCGGGTCACATAGCGGAGCAGCATCAATCTTGTAAGCCGCCATCTTGTATGAAGAAACGATAGAAGCTCCAAGTGTCTTTATGATGATCCAATGATCCGGGCACCCATGTTTGAATGGTGCATCACGGCGGTCCGTCCTCTTGGGAAACTTTCAATCATCCGCCAATAATGTAGTAGCCCCCAGGATTGGGTTTTATCTTGCAAAGACCCGGGGTTCTTGTTAAAAACGACCAAATGTGTCTTGCCATGTTTGTAGCCCCCGAGTCTAAAGTTGACTCGAAGAGGTGGCTTGAGAATCTTCACTGGAAGTGTGAGGTTGGCCGTGGCGGGTTATAAATGATCCCGTATGAATTGCTTCAATGATCCGGTCGATGGTTCGTTCCGGTTGTTTCTTGAAGTGAACCGAACTGTAATTGCGGCGACTTGTGCGCCTGTCCGTCGGGCGGCTCATACAGGCGAGCACTACACCGGTATATTGACGTTGATAAAACTGTGGGTGGCGTCTTGCGTGCCTCCGTTGGGCGGCTTTGTATGCAGCTACTGGTGTGTTTGATGTAGGCGTAAAAATCAGCCGCGGCATTCTAAGCCGGTGCTGTTGTGAAGGACACCACAACGTTGTGAGCTGGCGCAGATGGCGAGAGACGGCGACGGTGTTGTAAGCCGGTGCGCAAATCCGTTGAGCAACATGACACAGATGATCACCAGTATAAAATGATGCTGGCACGCGCTCCATCTCCGCAATATAAAGCCGTTTTTGTAATCAATAATGGTCCTGCATAAAAACATTACAAACCAAAAATTGTTCTTTAAATTTTTTTAATATGTACTTATAGAATAAATGGAGTGGATGGCACCTGATATTTTTGTCAGACGAACATGGACAGTGCAAATCGAAATTAATCATGCATATCGATCCATTGGTTTCTTTTCTTCGCTACTGAAGCAAAGCACATAGGTTGTAGGATAGTGAACCCTGAATGTTTCCTGTAGCATGTAGTCTGTAGTAGCTTTCGGGGGCCTATGCCAGTCGGCATGTAGCCCCCAAGGCGGCATGTTGCCTCTGATGATCTTTGTAGAAACTAGTGATGATCTATGTACGGACATAATCGGACGAAATATATGTCCTTCATCCAACCAGGCCCGCTTCCGATTTTTTTAAAGAGAAAACGGCTCCTGACTTCCCTTTTCTGAACCACCTGGCTTCGACTTCTCCTCCTTCCCCGCGTGGGCAATGGATTCCCCAGGGAGAAGCCAGTGGTGGGGATAGCAAAAGATGGGGGAGCCGGCAACGGGCGGGCGGCGGGGGTGCGTAGGAGTTGTGGCAGCTTGGTCTGGGGCGGCTCTTATGCGCTGCCGGATCCGGGGCGGGGTGAGGGAGCGAGATGGAAGGCAGTGCACGGGGCGGAGTCGGCCGGCTCGAGGCCTGTAGCCCGCGGCGATGGAAGCCTGTGGGCGATCGGAGCGGTGCGGGTCGCGCGGACGACCCAGAGACGGGCGCAAGGCAAGGCATCGGTGGGGAGTGGCCTCAACGACGGCGAGTAGCCTGAGCAGGCACAGCAAGGAAAACGGCAGCGATGACTCAGGAAGATGGCGCAACGGCTGTAATGGCCAGGGTGCGGCGATAGGTCTGCCACGACGAAAGCGGGGCACAGCTCAGAGCAGAGCCATCGGAAGCAGAGCGTGTTCGAGAGGGGGCCGACTCGGAGAAGCACTGGCAGGGACAAGGCCGATCTGGAGCACGTTCGAAACGGGGCCGACTTGGATTGTCGCTGGCAGAGACGGGCGATGGTCAATCGGAACGTAGGAGGATGAGTCCATGGCAGTAAGAACCGACGGAACCCGGCGCAGTAGCAGGCTAGTCTGGCGTGGCGGAACCAGCTACGGAAGGCGTGGCGGCAGAAACCGAGTCCACGGCAAGGTCGACTCGGACACGGCCATGGGAGCAGGTCTTTGCCAGGGCCCGCCCAGACAAGGCCACGACGTCGGGCCAGCGAACCCGGAGCTGCGCGTGGAGGCGGGCACGGCTGAAGCAGCAACGCAGGGCAGAGCAGACCCGACGCGGGTGTGGCATGGCGCGGGCGAGTGGAAGTCGAGCCAGCCGGGCGTCAAGGTGTAGGCGGAGGCGGCATTGGTGACTCAAATGTGCGGCGTTTACTCTGTTTTTGGAACGTGGCTGGTGTAGTGCAGCTGGGGGATTCCTTTTGTTTTCTTCTTTGAATCATTTTTGTGTAGGGAAGCTGGCGCTTCTTCTCCTCTGGCCTGATGATTTCTCGAGTGTATGTGAACTTATTCCTCATAAGATTAGAGAACTTTGGAGTCTTCCAGCTTTCCTCAAGGCAGCCATGACCTGGACTATGCAGCTGTTGCCATTGAAACTTTTTCAATCTCAACAGATGAACTTTCGAGCGGATGTAGATTTTTCTGGTGTCGACTTTCTTCGTCTGGCGCATCACAAGCTTCTCGATCCCTGTGGAGATCCCTTCAAGAACACAACACCACTGTGCGTTGCCCCACGGTGGGTGCCAACTGTCATGGATTTGTCACGGCAGATGTCTGGGTTAACGGACTTAGGTTCGTGGCGAGACGCAACTATGTGGCGGCTTGAAGGGGTTGATCGAAATTGAGAAGACACAGAGTTTTACCCAGGTTCGGCCCCTCCGATGGAGGTAAAAGCCTACGTCCTGCTTGTCTGGTATTGATGATGATGAAGATCTCTCGGTTACAAGGGTGCTAATTGCTACCTCTAATCTCTTGTGCCTCTAATCTCTTGTGTTGTCTAAACTTGTAGACTTGTGTCCCTTGATAAGTTGTCCCTCTAGGGGTGCTCTACCCCTCCTTATATAAGTGGAGAGGGTAGGTTTAAAAATAGCATCCTACTAGGAGTAGGATTAGGACTAGTCTCTCACGAATCCTACTCTGGGTCTTATTTCCTTTAAGGGAATCCTTCTCTCTTGTGGGCCTTCTCCTGTGGGTCATGAGTGATGTGAGGGCAGACATAGTTCGAGGTTTGTCCTGGCCGAGTTGGTGAGCCAGCCATTCATCCGGATATTATGCTAGAAGGAGGCTATTGACTCGGCATCCAGGCAGTCGACAATCTGGTTTTTCTTGGTCAAGAATCGATTCTAGAATTGCCGCGCAGACTCTTCGGGCTTATGAATGATGTTGCTTAGGTCGGAGGAATCCGGCGACCGAACATAGGTGCCCTAGAAGTTAGATCGGAATACATCCTCTAGGTCTTCCCAGCATCCAATGGAGTTTTTGGGGAGGCTGTTTAACTAGTGCCGAGCTGGCCCCTTCAGTTTTAGGGGGACATATTTGATGGCATGGAGATCATCTCCTCGAGCCATGTGGATGTGGAGGAGGAAGTCCTCAATCCATACGGTTGGGTCAGATGTCCCATCGCACTGCTCTATGTTCACGGGTTTAACCTATTGGAAATATGCCCTAGAGACAATAAATAAAGTGTTTATTATTATGTTTCCTTGTTAATGATAATCGTTTATTATCCATGCTATAATTGTATTGATTGGAAACACATTACATGTGTGGGTAAATAGACAACACTTTGTCCCTAGTATGTCTCTAGTGAACTAGCTCGTTAGTCAAAGATGGTCAAGGTTTACTAGCCATTGACATGTGATTTCATTTGATAACGGGATCACATCATTAGGAGAATGATGTGATGGACAAGACCCAAACTACAAACGTAGCATATGAGCGTGTCAGTTTATTGCTATTGTTTTCAACATGTCAAGTATATGTTCCTATGACCATGAGATCATGCAACTCATGGACACCGGAAGAGTGCCTTGTGTGTATCAAACGTCGCAACCTAACTGGGTGACTATAAAGGTGCTCTACAGGTATCTCCGGGGGTGTCTGTTGGGTTGGCATGGATCAAGACTGGGATTTGTTACTCCGTGTGACGGAGAGGTATCTCAGGGCCCACTCGGTAATACATCATCACAATAAGCCTTGCAAGCAATGTGACTAAGTGTTAGTCATGGGATCTTGTATTATGGAACGAGTAAAGAGACTTGCCGGTAACGAGGTTGAACTAGGTATGGAGATACCAACGATCGAATCTCGGGCAAGTAACATACCGAAGAACAAAGGGAACATCATACGGGATTAACTAGATCCTTGACATAGAGGTTCGATCAATAAAGATCTTCATAGAATATGTAGGAACCAATATGGGCATCTAGGTCCTGCTATTGGTTATTGACCTTAGAGGTGTCTCGGTCATGTCTACATAGTTCTCGAACCCGCAGGGTCTGCACACTTAAGGTTTGGTGACGTTTTGGTAGTATAGAGTTATGCATGGTGGTGACCGAAGGTTGTTCGGAGTCCTATATGAGATCCCGGACATCCCAAGGAGCTCCGGAATGGTCTGGAGGTAAATATTGATATATAGGAAGTCCTATTTTGGTCGCCGGAAAAGTTTCGGGCTCATCGGTAGTGTACCGGGAGTGCCGGTAGTGTACCGGGAGACCATCGGGAGGGGAATTTCGACCCAAGAGGCTACATGGGCTGTGGGAGAGTGAATACCAGCCCTTATTGGGCTTGTGGAAGTCCCACAGAAGGTCCATGCGGCTGGGAAGAAAAGCCCAAAGAGAAAAAAGGTGGAAAAAGGCAAAAATGCCAAAATAAGTAGGAGTCCTAGTCCTACTAGGATTGGAGGAGGAATCCTCCTCTCCTCTTGGTTCGGCCGAAGCCTAGATGGCTTGGCCCTTGGGCCAAGCCTCCTCCTCTCTTCCTCTTATATATACTAGAGGTTTTAGGGGTTTTGCACTAGATTTTCAGCCACGTGCTACCCGTTCCTCTAGTACATAGTTTCTCCTCTAGATCGGTTTTCTGCAGTGCTTAGGCGAAGCCCTGCCAGAACTGCTCCACCACCATCTCTGCGACACCGTCACGCTGCCGGAGTAATCATCTACCTCTCCGCTCCCTCTTGTTGGATCAAGAAGGCGGAGATCGCCATCAAGTTGTACGTGTGCTGAACACGGAGGTGCCGTCCGTTCGGTGCTTGATCGAAATAGATCGTGATTGGATCGCGGGACGCTCGGCGATTTGGATCGCGAAGACATTCGACTAAACCAACCGTGTTTCTTAATGCTTCCCGCTTAGCGATCTACAAGGGTATGTAGATCCACTCTCCCTCTAGTAGATGCTCATCACCATGGATAGGTCTTGCGTGAGCGTAGGAAATTTTTTGTTTCCCATGCGACGTTCCCCATCAGTGGTATCAGAGCCAGGTCTATCTGTAGATGAGATCTCGAGTAGAACACAAAGAGTTTGTGGGCATTGATGCTTAGATTTATTCCTCCCTTGGTTGTGTTTTGGTTCAGCGGTATTGTGGGATGAAGCAACCCGGACCAACATTAGTCGTACGCTTATGAGAGACCGGTTCCCTCAAGTGCAACTTGTTGCAAAAGATGGCCGGCGGGTGGCAGTTTCTCCTACTTTAGTTGGATCGGATTCGACAAAGGCGGTCCTTGAGAAGGTTGAAAAGCAACTTATGTATCATCGTTGTGGTTTATGCGTAGGTGAGAATTGTTCTTTCTAGATACCCGTAGTAGCCATGTAAAACATGCAACAACAATTAGAGGATGTCCAATTTATTTTTACAGGGTATGTTGTGATGTGATATGGCCAATTACATGATGTGATATATGTTATGTATGAGATGATCATGTGTTGTATAGAATATCACGAGTTGCATGTCGATGAGTACGGCAACCGGCAGGAGCCATAGGGTTGTCTTTAATTATTGTATGACCTACGTGTCAATCATTAAGCGCTATGTAATGCTTTACTTTATCGCTAAACGGTAGCAAAAGTAGTACAAGCATCATGGGCACGACAACCCCGATGGCGACACGTTGATGGAGATCAAGATGATGGAGATCATGGTGTCGTGCCGGTGACGATGGAGATCATGCTGGTGCTTTCAAGATGGACATCAAAAGCACAAGTTCATGGCCATATCATGTCACTTATGATTTGCATGTGATGTTAATCCTTTTATGAACCTTGTTTTGCTTAGGACAACGGTAGCATTATAAGGTGATCCCTCACTTGAATTTCAAGACGAATTGTGTTCTCCCCGAGTGTGCATCGTTGCGAAAGTTCGTCGTGTCGAGACACCACGTGATGATCGGGTGTGGTAGACTCTACATTCACATACAACGGGTGCAAGCCAGTGTTGCACATGCAAAACACTCGAGTTAAACTTGACAAGCCTAGCATGTACATACATGGCCTCGGAACACAAGAGACCGAAAGGTCGAACATGAGTCATATAGTAGATATGATCAACATGATGATGTTCACCATTGAAAGCACCTCAACTCACGTGATGATCGGACTTGAGTTGGTAAATTTGGATCATGTGACACTCAGATGACCCGAGGGATGTCAATTTGAGTGGGAGATTTAGTAATTGGATTAACTAAACTCATTATCTTGAACAATAGTCTAAGTAACCTTTGCATATTTATGTTGTAGATCAGTGGCTCGCGCAGTAGCACCCCTAAATATTAATGTTTTCCTAGAGAAAGCTAAGTTGAAAGATGATGGAAGTAACTTTGTTGACTGGGCCCATAATCTGAGGACTATCCTCACGGCTTCCCAGAAATCATATGTCCTTGATGCACCGCTTCATGACTAACCAGAAGACATGTCATCCGAAGACGTTAAGAACGCTTGGGAGGCACATTATGGAGATTACTCAATAGCTCATTTTGCAATATTGTATGGCCTAGAACCGGGACTTCAAAGACATTTTGAACGTCATGGAGCATATGCGATTTTCCAGGAGTTGAAGTTTATCTTTCAGAAGAATGCCCGAATCGAGAGGTATGAGACCTCCGATAAGTTCTATGCTTGCAAGATGGAGGAGAATGGGTCTATCAGTGAACATATACTCAGAATGTCTGGGTATTTGACTCATCTAGCGGAGTTGGAAATTGCCCTTACGCCAGAGGCGATCACTGACAGAGTTCTTCAATCACTGCCACCTAGTTACAAGAGCTTTGTGATAAACTATAACATGCACGAGATGAACAAGTCCGTCGCTGAGCTGTTTGCGATGCTAAAAGTCGCTGAGTCTGAAATCCAGAAAGAACATCAAGTGTTGATGGTCAATAAAACCACTAGTTTCAAGAATAATGGCAAGGGCAAGGGCAAGAAGGGTAAAACCAAGAAGGATGGCAAAGCAGTTGCTACTCCTATGAAGAAGCCCAAGCATGGACTCAAGCCAGAAACTGAGTGCTTTCATTGCAAGGGAACTGGTCACTAGAAGCAGAACTGCCCCAAGTACCTGGCTGACAAGAAGGCAGCCAACGACAAACAAGGTATATATGATATACATGTTATTGATGTGTACCTTACTAGCTCTCGTTGTAGTGCCTAGGTATTTGATACCGGTTCGGTTGCTCATATTTGCAACTCAAAATAGGAACTACGGTATAGACAAAGCCTGGCAAAGGATGAAGTGACGATTCGCGTGGGAAATGGTTCCAAGGTTGATGTGATCGCCGTCGGCATGCTCTCTCTTCGATTACCATCGGGATTAGTGATGAACCTGAATAATTTTTATTTAGTGCCTGCGTTAAGCATGAACAGTATATCTGGATCTTATTTATTGCGAGACGGTTACTCATTTAAATCAAAGAATAAAGGTTGTTCTATTTATATGAGTAATATCTTTTATGGTCATGCACCCAATGTGAGGGGTTTATTCATATTGAATCTTGATAGTGATGATACACATGTTCATAACATCGATGCCAAAAGATGTAGAGTTGATAATGATAGCGCCACTTTCTTGTGGCACTGCCGTTTAGGTCATATTGGTGTAAAACGCATGAGGAAGCTCCATGCTGATGGACTTTTGGAGTCACTTGATTTGGAATCACTTGACACATGTGAACCATGCCTCATGGGCAAGATGACTAAAACGTCGTTCTCTAGAACAATGGAACAAGCAAATGACTTATTGGAAATCATACATACTGATGTGTGCGGTCCAATGAATGTTCAGCGTGTAGTGGATATCATTATTTTCTCACATTCACTGATGACTTAAGTAGATATGGGTATATTTACTTAATGAAACACAAGTCTGGAACGTTTGAAAAGTTCAAGCAATTTCAGAGTGAAGTTGAGAATCATCGTAACAAGAAGATTAAATTCCTGCAATCTGATCGAGGAGATGAATATCTGAGTTATGAGTTTGGCAGTCACTTAAGACAGTGTGGAATTGTTTCACAGTTGACACCGCTTGGAACACCACATCATAATGGTGTGTCCGAACGTCGTAATCGAACCTTATTATGTATGGTGCGTTCTATGATGTCTCTTGCTGATCTGCCACTATCGTTTTGGGGTTATGCATTAGAGACACCTGCATTCACTTTAAATAGGGCACCATAGAAATCCATTGAGACGACGCCATATGAACTATGGTTCCGCAAGAGGCCAAAGTTGTCATTTCTTAAAGTTTGGGGATGTGATGCTTATGTCAAAAAGCTTCAGCCTGAAAAGATGGAACCCAAAGCAGAGAAGTGCGTTTTCATAAGATACCCGAAAGAGACAGTCGGGTATACCTTCTATCTCAGATCCGAAGGCAAAGTGTTTGTCGCTAAGAACGGAACATTTCTTGAGACAGAGTTTCTCTCGAAAGAATTGAGTGGGAGGAAAATAGAGCTTGATGAGGTTATTGAACCTTTACTTCAACCAGAGAGTAGCGCAACGGAGAAAGATGCTTCTGTGGAGCCTATGACAGTTGAGGAGGAATTGAATGATGATGATCATGAAGCTTCGGATCAAGTTACTATTGAACCACGTAGGTCGACAAGGGCGCGTACTGCTCCTGATTGGTACGGCAACCCTGTCTTGGAGGGCATGTTGTTGGACAACAATGAACCTATGAGCTATGAAGGAGCGGTGATGGGCCCGGATTCTGAGAAATGGTTAGAGGCCATGAAATCCGAGATGGGATCCATGTATGAAAACAAAGTATGGACTTTGTAAGTATTACCTGAAGGGCGAAAGGCCATTCAGAACAAATGGATCTTTAAGAAGAAGACGGGCGTGGACAGTAATGTCACCGTCTATAAAGCTTGTCTTGTGGCAAAGGGTTTTTCACAAGTTCAAGGAGTTGACTACGATGAGACATTCTCACCCGTAGCGATGCTTAAGTCTGTCAGAATCATGTTGGCAATAGGTGCTTATTTCGACTATGAAATTTGGCAGATGGATGTCAAAACAACGTTCCTCAACGATTTCCTTGAGGAAGAGTTGTATATGATGCAACCAGAAGGTTTTGTTCATCCAGAGAATGCTGACAAAGTTTGCAAACTCTAGCGATCCATTTATGGGCTGGTGCAAGCATCTTGGAGTTCGAATAAGCGCTTTGATGAGGTGATCAAAGCGTTTGGGTTTATACAACTTTATGGAGAAGCTTGTGTTTACAAGAAAGTGAGTGGGATCTCTATATCATTTCTAATATTATATGTGGATGACATATTGCTGATTGGAAACAATATACAAATGCTGGAAAGCGTAAGGAATATTTGAACAAGAGTTTTTCAATGAAGGACCTAGGAGAAGCTGCTTTCATATTAGGCATTAAGATCTATAGAGATAGATCGAGACGCTTAATAGCACTTTCACAGAGCACATACCTTCATAAAGTTTTGAAGAAGTTCAAAATGGATCAGTCCAAGAAGGGGTTCTTGCCTGTGTTACAAGGTGTGAAGTTGAGTAAGACTCAATGCCTAGTGACTGTAGAAGATAGAGAAATGATGAGTGTCATCCCCTATGCTTCAGCCATAGGCTCTACCATGTATGCAATGCTATGCACAAGACCCGATGTCATCCTTTCCATAAGTATGGCCGGAAGGTTTCAAAGTGATCCTAGAATGGAGCACTAGGCGGCGGTCAAGAATATCCTTAAGTACCTGAAAAGGACTAAGGAAATGTTTCCTGTTTATGGAGGTGATGAAGAGCTCGTCGTAAAGGGTTACGTTGATGCAAGCTTTGACACTGATCCAGATGACTCTAAGTCAGAAATTGGATACATATTTATTCTCAACGGGGGAGCGGTTAGCTGGTGTAGTTCCCAGCAAAGCGTGGTAGCCGATTCTACGTGCGAAGCGGAGTACATTGCAGCCTCGGAGGCAGCAAAGGAAGGTGTCTGGATGAAGCAGTTCATGACAGATCTTGGTGTGGTGCGCAGTGCATTGAATCCAATGAACCTGTTCTGTGACAACACTGGTGCCATTGCTCTGGCCAAGGAACCAAGGTTTCACAAGAGGACCAGACACATAAAGCGACGCTTTAACTCCATCCGCGATTACACCGAGGAAAAGGACATAAATATTTGCAAAGCACACACGAATCTGAATGTTGCAGACCCGTTGACTAAACCTCTTGCAAGGGCTAAACATGATCAACACCAGAACTGCATGGGTGTTCGATTCATTACAATGTAAATCACATAGTGATGTGAACTAGATTATTGACTCTTGTGCAAGTGGGAGACTGTTGGAAATATGACCTAGAGGCAATAAATAAAGTGTTTATTATTATGTTTCCTTGTTCATGATAATCATTTATTATCCATGCTATAATTGTATTGATTGGAAACACATTACATGTGTGGGTAAATAGACAACACTTTGTCCTTAAATTGCCTCTAGTGAACTAGCTCGTTAGTCAAAGATGGTCAAGGTTTCCTAGACATTGACATGTGATGTCATTTGATAACGGGATCACATCATTAGGAGAATGATGTGATGGACAAGACACAAACTACAAACGTAGCATATGATCGTGTTAGTTTATTGCTACAGTTTTCTGCATGTCAAGTATATGTTCCTATGACCATGAGATCATGCAACTCACGGACACCGGAAGAGTGCCTTGTGTGTATCAAACGTTGCAACATAACTGGGTGACTATAAAGGTGCTCTAAAGGTATCTCCGACGGTGTCTTTTGGGTTGGCATGGATCAAGACTGGGATTTGTTACTCCGTGTGATGGAGAGGTATCTCAAGGCCCACTCAGTAATACAACATCACAATAAGCCTTGCAAGCAATGTGACTAAGTGTTAGTCACAGGATCTTGTATTACGGAACGAGTAAAGAGACTTGCCGGTAACGAGGTTGAACTAGGTATGGAGATATCGACGATCGAATCTCTGGCAAGTAACATACCGAAGAACAAAGGGAACATCATACGGGATTAACTGAATCCTTGACATAGAGGTTCGATCGATAAAGATCTTCATAGAATATGTAGGAACCAATATGGGCATCTAGGTCCCGCTATTGGTTATTGACCGTAGAGGTGTCTTGGTCATGTCTACATAGTTCTCGAACCCGCAGGGTCTTTACACTTAAGGTTTGGTGACGTTTCCATAGTATAGAGTTATGCATCATGGTGACCGAAGGTTGTTCGGAGTCCCGAATGAGATCCTAGACATCACGAGGAGCTCCGGAATGGTCCGGAGGTAAATATTGATATATATGAAGTCCTATTTACGTCGCCGCAAAAGTTTCGGGCTCATCGGTAGTGTACCGAGAGTGCCGGTAGTGTACCGGGAGACCATCGGGATGGTTATTTCGACCCAAGAGGCTACATGGGCTGTGGGAGAGTGAATACCAGACCTTATTGGGCTGGTGTACGTCCCACACAAGGCCCATGCGGCTAGGAAGAAAAGGCCAAAATAAGGAGGAGTCCTAGTCCTACTAGGATTGGAGGAGGAATTCTCCTCTCCTCTTGGTTCGGCCGAAGCCTAGATGGCTTGGCCCTTGGTCCAAGCCTCCTCCTCTCTTCCTCTTATATATACTAGAGGTTTTAGAGTTTTTGCACTAGATTTTCAGCCACGTGCTACCCGTTCCTCTAGTACATAGTTTCTCCTCTAGATTGGTTTTTTGCGGTGCTTAGGCGAAGCCCTGCCGGAATTGCTGCACCACCATCGCCGCGGCGCCGTCACGCTGCCGGAGAACTCGTCTACCTCTCCGCTCCCTCTTGCTGGATCAAGAAGGCGGAGATCGTCATCAAGCTGTACGTGTGCTAAACGCGGAGGTGCCGTCCGTTCGGTGCTTGAACGGGACTGATCGTGATTGGATCATGGGACACTCGGCGATTTGGATCGCGAAGACGTTCGACTATACCAACCGCGTTTCTTAACGCTTCCCGCTTAGCGATTTACAAGGGTATGTAGATCCACTCTCCCTCTCGTAGATGCTCATCACCATGGATAGGTCTTGCGTGAGCATAGGGAAATTTTTGTTTCCCATGCGACGTTCCCCATCATAAACCCCTTTGGGAACTGATGCTGCATCACCTCTTCCGTGAAATACATTGGGTGAGTGGCGCCTCTGAACCGAGCTATGTTGCGCCGGTATTCGGGATCTGTTCTAGCTCAGTTTCATTCCCAGCCTCTATTATTGCGGTCAAGCCATGGTCTGTACCCTTCTCGTCTATCGGGTGAGTAACCTCTGGATCCGTAGATGGATCTTGTACAAGCTTCTCTATAGTCTAGGTTGTCTCGCAGGTCAAACCTGTCATTGGGCTTTAATGGCTCACTTCCCCGTCTTCGGGGCATCACCGACCTATAATCGGTGTCGTGAGTCGTCCTGTCTCATCCTTGAGGAGGGCGGCCTAGCCTCTCGTATGGTGTATGTTTGGGAGACAGAGTATCAGTGAGCTCGTCATTAAATTGTGGCAGCAGCCTTCTGTGTGGATAGCTCTTAGGTTGGTCCGATAGACCGGTATCGTACCCTTCCACAGCTGAGAGGACTCTCGTCCATCTATCATTATGGTCATCTTGTTCGGCTTTAAGTTGTCGTTCTTTTGCTTTCAGGCTACGGGTCATGGCTATGAGCTGTTGCCTGAACAGTTCCTAATCCTCGAGATTATCAGGGATGTCAAAATCATTGGTTTCCAGGATGTCCTCCTCCTCTACAGGAGGGAGGTAGTTATCATCCTTGGAATCGTTGAAGTCATCGGGGTTGCATTGGTCTTCAGGCTTCTCCTGTCCCTCGAGAGGGTGTTTGGGGATATCGGGGTTGCCTAGGTCCTCCGGGGTATCTCTGCCCCTGGTGCCGAAGATAGCTTTCCTTCCCTTTTTGCCTTTTGACCGCTTATGCGGCTTCCAGCACCTTGACGGCGCGTCGCTCGATTTGTCGCCATCGTTCTTCAGCGTGTTTTTGCCGTTAGCGGTAGGAGTGTCCACCGTGTATACATCGTATGTGGTGGTGGCAGCCCATCACCCGGTGTTAATGGGGGTGGGAGAGCAATCCTCTTCATCCATGTATTCTGCCTCCTCGGAGGCATAGTCCATCATGTCGGTTAAGTCTTCGACTGTGGCTATCAAGTGGGTGGTAGGTGGGTCAAAAAATTTTCCTAACCCGCTCTGTAGCCGATCTGGGGATATAGCAGCGTTGGGTCGTCGATAATCTTCATCGACGAGATCCGATCTAAGGCCTCGTTGAATGTGGAGAGCTCGACTAGGTCAAATTGCTCGGAGCTTTTGGAGTTGATCTCCGATGTGTCTAGGAGAGTGGAGTGTTCGATAAGAAAAAGTATCCGTCCTCTGGCTCTATGTCCGGATCCGTACTAGGAGTCGGGCCATCGCTAGGTTAACCCCGTGGGAGTGACCGAAAAAGGAACTCAAGGTTAAAGCCTCAGAGTCGTCGGGCATGGCAGGCGGGACTGCGAGCCCGGTTAATGACAAGTCAACCCTAGGATCTACGGAGAACTCTAGGTTCCTAAATCTGACCTCTCGACCAGGGAAAAGCTTTCGACACGGCCTAGATGGCCGGTCGGATCGACATGCAGCACAACGCTGCCAAAGGCGAAGATCTGTCTATGGACGAAAGTGTCCATGTTGCGGACCTCTTCATTGATTATAAGGAGAGACATTGTTTTCTGGGCGATCATAGCGAAACTCTCAATGAAAGCTCCAATGTCGGTGTCAAAACTGGTGGATCTCAGGTAGGGGGTCCCGAACTGTGAGACTAGGATCGATGGTAACAGGAGACGATGGAGACAAGGTTTATCCAGGTTTGATTGTATTGATGATATGTGGGTTACAGAGATGATCTACCTCGAGATCGAATAGCTAAGCCCTAGATGAGTTGTCCTCTTTCTACAACCTAAAACCATCCGACTTATATTGACGCCGAGGGTATCTAGGGTTTACACATGGTCGGTTACAAGCCGAAGAGATAAACATGCCTATTCGCTGCATTAAACGTGGAGGATAAGCCACGATTCCCGAAGCTTCCTTCTTGGAGACAGGGCCTTCGATCGATGCAATGTTCGGTAAGCGGCCCAGACAGTCCGGCCCATAAGAAACAGGTCGGCTTCCCGAGGACCCCTTAATCTAGGAATCCCTCGCCCACCGTCGTCCTCCTCCTCCCGCCCTTCACCGGAGCCAAAACTACCATCGTCCTCCTCGTCCCCCGCACCTCGCCGGAGCCGGAGCCTCCCCTGTCGTCCCCCTTCCCACCCTTCCCTAGAGCCGAAGCTGCCGCCACGGTCCTCCTCCCTTGCACCTCGCCAGAGCCGGAGTCGCCCCCGTCCTCCTCCTCCCCACGTCGTGCCTTGCTGGATCTGGAGCCGGCGCTAGTGCTGCTGGAGCCTGCAGGGATGCTCTCACACACCTCGCCGTGGCCGAAGCCCTGCGAGCCCAGTCGACGCTGCTGGTGTGTCCATCGCGTCGACGTTAATGTTGAGGCGGGGCGATCTGCACGGCGAGCGCGCAAGCAGCAGGCAGGGCCAGCTACGCGGCGAGTGGGCGAGCAGCACGCACAACAAGCGGGCAAGCAACAGGAGGGGCGAACTGCGTGACGAGCGGGCGAGCAGCTAGCATGGCGAGCGGGCAATAAACACGCGGGGCTGCATGGCTAGGACGAACATTTTGAGGTGAGGGCCTCTTCTGCACATTGGGCGTAGATGCGTCGAATGTTTGTCCGCCCCCCAGACGTCCGCCCCAATCGCACCCCAAATGGACAAAAGTGAACGTTCGTTTGGGGTCGTGCACTGGAGTTGGCCTTATGCCTACTTCAAGTCTATTTCGGTTGAGTTTCGTCTGTCGAGGGAATAAGCCTGATAATACTTCCAGGGGTACGAATGGAGGGGCGAAGTCTAGCTACAGCTCAGGTGTTTCACTCGAATGTGTACGAGTTCAGGACCCACTCGGGAGTGGTAAAGACCCTACGCCTCGAGCCCGGAGGCTGGTTTGCTTTGCTTATGGGGGAATAGGAGATTACAGGTGTCGGAACCTATTTACGGCGCCAGGTGGTGGCTTATATAGAGTGCGCCACCATCGGCCGAGCGTCGTAATAAATGCTAGTTAAGGTGACATTACAAAAACTACCACTCTAATTAGGGCGTTACTGATAATGCATGATTACTATGGAAACGGATGCCCCTTCGGGTTCCTCTAAGGCTACGCGTCCAGGGCCGTTGAGCTCCTGCCACTCGAATGTATGTCACAGCCATGTGAGTGACTTTGTGGGTGCGTCCGAGTGCCTCTTGAGACACGTCTGAGTGCGTTTTTACTTCTGGAGCTCCAGTGCCAATGAGGGTCTATAGGTGGGCCCAGAAGTCAGTCTTGTGACCCTACCCATAGTAGACGACCTCATCAGTAGCCCCAGAATCCTGAGGTTTGAATGGGTGAGTGATCGACACTCAGGAGTGCCGATGACACCTCAGAGGTGTTTCCAGAAATTACATGCGTCATTTCCCACTCGGATCCATGCCTCGATGGATTTAGGATTAACATTCCTTGGTTGAATGTCTGAGTTTGCATATGCAATATTATTTTTGAAGCTATAGAGTTTCCTTGGAGGAATGATCCGAATGCTCTGTTATTCCGTCCGAGTGCTTCGTTATAATAGTCCAGCCATTCGGTTTGCAAACGAATCATCAGGTGATTCAGAGCGCCGAGCTCTTCTTTTATAAGGCATGAAAAGGATCCTCCACGTTCAAACTTGCAAAGGGCGCAGACAGACGTGCATCAAACGGTTGATCCGTGGGATTTGGGGGTAGTGGGCACGACGCCCCGATAACCGTGCCATGATTTTCGACACGTGTCCTTGAGAGCCTGAACAGGGGATCCGCGGATCTCAATCCGTCCGTGGATTGACGGCCAGAGATTTCGCTTGATTTCTTCTATAAGAGGCAGAGATACTTTGCAGGGGGGAATAGATCTCACTTCTTCTTCCTCCCATCGACTTCTCCGACACCAACCACTAGAGCCCACAGAGCATCCCGCTGTGAGCCAAACCCAACCTCGCCGGAGATGAACCGCAGAGCGACTGCAAAAGCAGAGCAGGCGAACAGGGGCTCGTGCGGTTCCTCAAGCGCTGGCGTGCCGGTGGGGTCGACCCAAGGCGATTGGATGGTGTCACGGGTCACCAAGGCCCAGTTGCTCGAGATGGAGGACCAGGCCTCCTGGCCAGAGGGAGTTGGAGGTTTCCAGAGGCGGGCGAGGACGATCCTTCACCGTAGGGGAACGAGCGCGTGCTCTTGGTGACTCACCTCGAGCGAGGTTTTTCCCTTCTGCCCCATCCGTTCTTCCACCGCTTCTTAGATTTCTTCGGAGCTGAGCTTCACCGCATTCCACCCAATGCCATGGTGTACCTAGTTGCTTTTGTTTCGTTGTGCAAAAATTCATGGGTTGCCACCCTCATTGGGGCTTGTTCAAGCACCTATTCACCTGCCGAGTGATGATGGTAAAGAAACCACTCGGTCAAAGGATAATACCAACGTGACCCAGCTGTGAGGGGGGTTGGGAATCCAGCTACGAGGCAAAGGTTATGTCCCAGCAATCAGTTCTCCTGACTAGGTGAAAGGTTGGTAGGAGAATTGGTTTTATTGCCAGGATATTACAATCGGAGATAACCAGTCGGGACTTCCTCTGTATACGTCGGAACGCATTCGATCGCTTCCCAAGCCGACTATAACCAAAGAAGATAAAGTAGACATAGACATCCTGGTGATTGCTCTGGTGTCCCTAGTGTAGAAGGTGTCAATGGTCTGGACCTGCTCGAAGTCTTCTTTCAGAGGAGAGTTCAACCACTGCAAGCAAGAGTCCACCCTATGTGGGAGTACACTGGGGCAGATGGCACCACTCGGACGCACCCTGAAGAACTTGAGGCAGAGACGATTGAAGCCAAGATCAAGGCAATCACTGCGGCGTGAGATAACCCTAGGAGGAGCAGGCTGGTGCCTCCATTCTCACCAGAAAATCTACCGAATGGGGTATCTTCAGGAGACTTGTTATCCGAATGACATTGTTCTGCTTGTTCGAGTATTAGCTTGATTTATTTTTCCACTCGGCACGCTTTCGTGGGCTTGATTGGTGATATTCCGATCGTGAACCAAAATCCGATTGATGTGGCAAGTGATACAGATATCATGGAAGATTCCACCGGAGTGGGGGAAGAAGAAGAAGACAACGACAAAGACAAAGACGACGAGGAGGACTCGGGCGAGCGCTGCGAGCTGGAGTCCTCATGTTTGGAAGGCCGTGTGCCCAAGTCCTGCTCCAAGTCACGCCATGACCCGGGGGTTGCTAGCGGAGGTGTGAAGGCGTCGAGTGTTTTCAAGCCAATTGCCAATGCTCCCTCGACCCGAGAGTGGTCGTGCGGAACTGGTCTCGTCTCCCAAGAAAGTCACGAAGCAAGCCAAGGTTGTTGCAGCCAAGCCTCGGAAGGCGGTTCCCATTCCGAAGATCAAGATGACCATCCGAGTTGCTTCAGCGTAATAATTTTCACTTGAATATTATTTTTTGAACCCATCCGAGTGAGTTTGAAAATCCTAATGTTTCCTTTACTGTGTTGATACTTCAACTACTTCGCCTAAACCTCAAACTCTGGAGAAGGAGCAAGCCGAAGTAGATGCGGCGTCCTCGAAAGGTAAACTTCGAGACTTTTCTTGTGCATGTTGTGCTTTTGCTTCTTGCTTATTTCCGAATGATTTTTGAACACTTGTAGCTCCGACTGATGTGATCGACATCGATGTGGTTGACAAAGCTGACCTGCCAAATCCTATTGCAAACATAGAAGGTGCAATGCAGGAACCATCACTTGCCAGTGCCCTGGGGTCATCACAGGGAACTAGCTCGGGTGCTGGAGTCGCACTCGGAACTGGCACGTCGACTCTTATGTCAATTCCTCATGAGATCATCATCTTCTCGCTACACCATGTCCCAGAGGACCAGACGGGAGCGAGCAAGGAGGCGCTTATCCACCTGGAGCTGATGTGCGATAAACTGAAGACGACGTACGATGCGAGTGCGGCGCCGCAAAAGAATGTCCGAGTAAGTACCCTCGTAAGTACCTTCCTCATTTGGCAGCTTGGTTCGTCTATCTGTGGTTTAAATTTGGAGTGGGTTTGCATCTGGTCACACCCACTGGGTGTTGACTTTCCAGTGGGGGTGCGCTGAGTGCGCCCACTAGGTGTAGTCCCCGAGACTGTCGTCGACCGAAGCAGTCGGCGGTAGTCTAATAGCCTAGAAATGTCTTGAACTTAAATTTCCAATGGGGGCGCACTGAGCGCACCCACAGGGTGTAGTCCCCAAGGCTATCGTTGACTAAAGTTGTCGGCAGGAGTCTTAGAGTTTTGAAGTCTGACCAAATGATCTGTATGTTGTATCTGATTGACGAATCACATGTCTTGTGTGACTAATTTTCCCCCCTCCATTTGTTGTTTGTAGTCTGTTTGTGAGCTCGAAAGCCACTAGAATGCTCTGAAGGAGGAGGTGTTGACCCTGTGCCTTGACTTAGAAGTTGAGAAAGCCAAGAGTGCCCGACTGGAGCAAGAGAAGAATGCGTTGGAAGGTATTGTTCTTCTTGTCTGACTGCTAGTGTCATTTTTCTTTCTCCCTATCTAACTGAGTCTACTTCATCAGATCTTCGTGAGGAAAATCGTAACCTTGTCGAGAGACTGAAGAATTATGTTTCTTTAGCAACCATGAAGAGGCCCTCAAGAAGAAGGACACAGAGCTTGCAACAGCTTAGAAGGAGGCCAATCGGAAGGCCAAGGACGTCGAGGAGAAGCTGAAGTCAGTCAGGAAGATGGAAGAGGAGAAGAAAACCCTTGAGGCCGTCATGAACAAGTCCAAGGAGGAGCTCGTCGAATGGAAGACCAAGCTTGAACATATCACTGCCAAGAAGGCTGAGCTAGAGCAATTCATCTATGAGTTCGGCGATACCGTGAGTGAAAATCTCAAAGGTAAGCTCTCCCGAATAACTTGTGTCTATTTTTGAACAACCAAATTAAGTTTGCTTGACTCTGATTCCCTTTTGTACTCGGTTAAACCCAGAATTCTTCTTAGACATCAACGAAGAGACTGAGAAGATCGAGAAAGAGTTGGATCCGTCCTGAGAACTGCTCAAGGATAGTGCTACCATGGCCTTTCTCCGTCTTGAAGAACACGTTGATGAAGCGGCTTCGTATATCAAGAGGCTCCACATTGGCATTCTGGAGATCGAAAAGGAGATCTTCTCCGACGAAGAACCCTCCAAGGTCCAAGAATCCGCTCTTACCCAAGTGAGAGACGTCTCGAGCCATGTGAAGATCTAGAAGAAGTCAGTGGCCCGAGCCGGAGCTGACATTGCTCTCTCACTGGTCCGAGTCCATTGCAAGCGAGTCGATGAGAAGAAATTGAAGTCCTTGGATGTCACCAATCAGAAGCACGCCAGAATTGAAGACTTCATGGAGATGTTCATGGAGGTAGCTACCCAAATTGCGGAAAGCCTTGACCTGGACACGTTTGTTGAAGTAGTGCCAAGCCCCGAGTGATCATCGGGCTAAAAAACTGCTTTAAACATTTGCCTTGGGATGCCAAGTATTATCTGTAAGACTTTGAAATGAGCCCGAGGCTCCTATTTTTCGTACTTCCCTTCGGGCAATGCAGATCTCATCTGCTATATCTTAACTTGATATTTTGAGTGTTTATGGTATTTGGACTTGGTATGAATTTTAACTTAAGCGACGCGGGGTCACAGCTAAGTCTCCGAATGTAGGCAAGACCTTCACTCGGAGATGTTTGTCCATAGATGAACAATTACGGTTTGTTCATCTTGACGGTCGAGTGTGGAGAACGTCCCACTCGAGCAGTTTCCTAACTTAGGTGACGCGGAGGCGCGGCTAAGCCCCCGAGTGTGGGAGAGACCCTCACTCCGAGTAGTTTGTCATTTAGGTGAACATTGATGGTCCTGTTCATCTTGACAATCGAGTGTGGAGAATGTCCCACTCGAGGAGTTTTCTAACTTAGGAGACACGGAGTCACAGTTAAGCCCCCGACTGTGGGAGAGACCCTCACTTAGAGTAGTTTCTCGTTTAGGCGAACAATTATGGTCATGTTCATCTTGACAATCGAGTGTGGAGAATGTCCCACTCGAGAAGTTTTCTAACTTAGGCGACGCGGAGTCGTGGCTAAGCCCTCGATTGTTGGCGAGACCCTCACTCGGAGAAGTTTGGTGTTAGATGAACAATGATGGTCATGTTCATCTTGACAAATGAGTGTGGAGAATGTCCCACTCGAGAAGTTTTCTAACTTAGGCGACAAGGAGTCACGGCTAAGCCCGGAGTGTGGGAGAGACCCTCACTCGGAGTAGTTTGTCGTTAGATGAACACTGATGGTCATGTTCATCTTGACAATCGAGTGTGGAGAATGTCCCACTCGAGGAGTTTTCTAACTTAGGCGACATGGAGTCGCGGCTAAGCCCCCGAGTGTGGGCGACACCCTCACTCAGAGTAGTTTGTCGTTTAGATGAACAATTATGGTCCTGTTCATCTTGACAATCGAGTGTGGAGAATGTCCCACTCGAGAAGTTTTCTAACTTAGGCAACGCGGAGTCGCGGCTAAGCCCCTGAGTGTGGGTGAGACCCTCACTCGGAGTAGTTTGTCATTTAGATGAACTATGATGGTCCTGTTCATCTTGACAATCAAGTGTGAAGAATATCCCACTCAAGAAATTTTCTAACTTAGGCGATGCGGAGTCATGGCTAAGCCCCCAAGTGTGGGCGAGACCCTCAATCCGAGTAGTTTGTCGTTAGATGAACAATGATGGTCCTGTTCATCTTGACAATCGAGTGTGGAGAATGTCCCACTCGAGAAGTTTTCTAACTTAGGCGACACGGAGTTGCGGCTAAGCCCCCGAGTGTGGGCGAGACCCTCACTCGGAGTAGTTTGTCATTTAGATGAACAGTGATGGTCTTGTTCACCTTGACAATCGAGTGTGGAGAATGTCCCACTCAAGAAGTTTTCTAACTTAGGTGAGGCGGAGTTGCGGCTAAGCCCCCGAATGTGGACGAGACCCTTACTCAGAGTAGTTTGTCATTTAGATGAACAATGATGGTCCTATTCATCTTGACCATAGGGTGTGGAGAATGTCCCACTCGAGAAGTTTTCTAACTTAGGTGGCGTAGAGTCGCGGCTAAGCCCTCGAGTGTGGGCGAGACCCTCACTCGGAGTAGTTTGTCGTTAGATGAACAATCATGGTCATGTTCATCTTGACAATAGGGTGTGGGGAATGTCTCACTCGAGAAGTTTTCTAACTTAGGCAACGTGGAGTCGGGGCTAAGCCCCCAAGTGTGGGCGAGACCCTCACTTGGATTAGTTTGTCGTTAGATGAACAATCATGGTCCTGTTCATCTTGACAATCGAGTGTGGAGAATATCCCACTCAAGAAGTTTTCTAACTTAGGTGAGGCGGAGTTGCGGCTAAGCCCCCGAATGTGGACGAGACCCTTACTCAGAGTAGTTTGTCATTTAGATGAACAATGATGGTCCTATTCATCTTGACCATAGGGTGTGGAGAATGTCCCACTCGAGAAGTTTTCTAACTTAGGTGGCGCAGAGTCGCGGCTAAGCCCCCGAGTGTGGGCGAGACCCTCACTCGGAGTAGTTTGTCGTTAGATGAACAATCATGGTCATGTTCATCTTGACAATAGTGTGTGGGGAATGTCCCACTCGAGAAGTTTCCTAACTTAGGCAACGTGGAGTCGGGGCTAAGCCCCTGAGTGTGGGCGAGACCCTCACTTGGAGTAGTTTGTCGTTAGATGAACAATCATGGTCCTGGTCATCTTGACAATCGAGTGTGGAGAATATCCCACTCGAGAAGTTTTCTAACTTAGGCGACGCGGACTCGCGACTAAGCCCCCGAGTGTGGGCGATACCCTCACTTGGAGTAGTTTGTACTTAGGCAAAATCAGGTTTGCGGCTAAGTGTTTTGTGTTTTATACCCACTGGGGGTGGTAGTCGAATTTCAACAAGTTACAATGAAACAAAGCTTTATTCATCGAGATCACTCAGATTTATTATGAAAGTATTTATTTACATTCATCGCATTCTAAGTGTAGATGTCGGGACCCCGATCCTAAGTCATATGAATCCAAATTGTAACATATCACATCACTTTGCGGCCTCACGCACGGTAACCTCCACAGCTGCAGCCTTACCTTAGCCGGGACCGTTTGCGTCTTTTGGCTCATGTATGTGAAAATGTCATTGGCAATCAAACGACAAAGAACCCGGGCCGACATGACTAGTCATAGAACCAAAGTGGCACATCCGTACGGAAACAGGCATACGTAACCCAGCAATGCAGGTGTCGGCCTCAAGCGTGTGGAGACGAGTCATAGCAAGCTACAAGGACTCCATTACACCGTGGGACATAAATGCCATCACTGCACGTAGACGAGTCGTAGCAGGCTACAGGGACTCCATTACACTGCGAGACATTTCCCCGAAGGGACAGACACAACAGCAAAGAAGGATACATGCCGGTCAATCAATGTGTCCGGAGCAGTAGCAAGCTACCAAGGCTCGATGGAAGCACAAAGAGGTAGTTTCCCATAAAGAGTACTACTAAAGGCACATGACTAGGTGACGGATCCCATACATACCGTTGCACTTCACACATACACACGACATGCCCGAAATGCGTATATACAACTATGGCATCACAACACAACCATATATCAACACAACTTTTATTTAAGAGGCCCAGAAGAGCCTTGCATAATATGTTCTTACAGGTAGGGGTCACATGACCCGACACTCAAGTCATACAAGCAAATTCATACAAACCAAGCGGAAGCATAAAGCTGTCTGAGTACAGACAGTTGAAAGGGGAAAAGGCACATGGCCTGACTATCTACAGCCCGCCACAGGGCATAAGGTTGTAGCTGGGGCACCAGCTATTCGGCATCGCTGACATCTAGAAAGAACCCACCTGATGGGTCCTGGGTCTTATCTGCAACATTTATTAAGCAAACATGAGTACAAACGTACTCAACAAGTCTTTAAAGCAGACCTAGACTAATTATGCTCATGTATCAACAAGGGAAGTGGTGGAGTTTATGCAGCAATGCCAGCTTTGACTCATGGCTAACCTATACTACACAATTTTGACTCTTTGATTAGATTTTAGATATCGCACACGAGTCCACATCAATACACCACCATGGATTCACTTCCATCTCCCACGAGAGTGCCATCCACGGTACTCACACTTGACTTGATGTTTTTATGAGTATCCATTAAATTATCTTTGAACAACATAAGTTCTCCAAGCATTCCATATCCGAGGACGCGACTATTCGAATAGTTTCATACCCTGCAGGGGTGTACTTCTTCACACACGCTCTCGCCACTTATCGTTGTGTGCTCACAAAACCATGCACCTCGGCAACCTTCAAGCGGAAGCCCAACGAGGGAGTCGGCCACGATCGTCAATCAATAAGACCTCTAGTCTAGGCTATCGCCTATTTGAGACTGAACTCGCATGGAAGTCCGGCCGAAGTTTCCGCTATGGCCCCAAACGATGTGTGTAGGGTTCCCAAGCCCACCATTCGGGTGACCCTTGGTACACCGTGCCACTGCCTACAGCATCGTAACCCAACCCTAGGGTAAGTGCTATGCACGGCCTCCAGCATGCTATAAACACTAGAAACTACTTGCAACTCCTGGACAAAGGACTAAACGATTGATAAGTCGAGAGGGTCAATTAAGTATCCCAACATGTGGTAGTAACTAGACTTGGGTCACAAACACGGAACTCAGTTCCTAAGAACGGTCCCAATTAGACAACCCGCTATGTACTCCTACATAGCCTCTCATCGCTACCTTTACCAACTCGGGTTCATCATAAGCTTATCACATCAGAACGACATTGTTTCACTCCAGTTCATCACCCTGATGAATCAGACCTGGCACAACTCTAGGCATAGCAGGCATAGCAGGCAAGGTAAGCAAAGCACAACATGGCACAAGCATCTACCAGGTATGCTAGGTTGCAAGGTTTAGCTATTTATTATGACAATGACAGGTCATGCAAAAGAATAGGTTCATCTACCATGTATGACGGACAAGTGAACGTTTGTCCTAATGCTGTGAACAAGAGCAGGAGCGAGAGAGTGGGATGTTATCGGTATGATCAAAGGGGTTGCTTGCCTTGTTGGGAAGCGGGAAGGTTTTCTACTTCATTGGAATACTCGGAGGTATCCTCAGAAGCAGGGCCCACCGCAATGCAGATGAATAACAATCAATACACGGCAAGTGCAACAATATGACGCATGATCATGACATGGCAACATGAATGGATGAGCTAATGAAACTATTATTCGAGTTAGATGGAGTGGATTTTAATATAGTTCAAAGTCATTCTCCATTTCATATTCCATATATCGACCTATTACTAAATGTCAATGTTCAACTACATAGGTTGCTCTAACATGCATGATAACAGCACCATTGGATTCATTGGATTTTTCTGATAAACTTTAATATATAAATTATTTTCATCTGATTTACAGATTAATTTATATTAATTTTAGAAGTTTTAAACATTTTTTGGAATTTCCTGATTTGTTTTTATACTAAAATTCAGTTAATGTGTCAGCCTGACGTCACTGTGATGTCAGCACGTCAATAGACCCGGCCAGGTCAAACCTGACAGGGTGGGGCCCTCGTGCCAACGTCAGGGGCTAATTCCCCGTGCTGACCAGAGGTTTGACCCTCTGCGGGGCCCGCTATCAGCGGCTAACGTCTTAATTAGTCGGGCTGGTTAGCACTAACTGGCCGACCACGTCGGTGCCCACCGAAGCGGGGCTGCCGGTGACAAAACCCGCGGCGGAGGACCGCTGGAGTTGGCCAGAAACATTCCACGATGCACGGTTTCGCGCGTCGAAAGCAGCTACGGGTCTCCCACGCTCGTCCGCGTCGATTGGGGTTGGTCTGGGGGCTCGGGGAGGTCTGCAGAGACGGCGACGACGACATGGGCGGCCGCCAGAGCTCGGGTCAGCGAGGTTGTGGATCTACGATGCACTAGCGAGGGGAATGAGCAGGACTACGGACTCCTAGGGGTGCGGGGAGCCCGATGAGCTCCGAGGTTTGAGCGAAAAAGCACGACAGCACCATGCCCGTCGTCAATGGCGGAATGCGACACTCAGGCTTGCATCGATTCAGGGCCTAGAGCTCGAAATCGAGTGTGCGATTAAGGGGAAAAGATCCACAACCTCACCTAGATCTCGCAGCCGTCCTCAGTGTGCTTGGGGAAGCTGTGGTTCAGCGGCGAGCTTTGACTCTTCGTCGATGGCTGAAGGTTGAAGACGATGACGACGAAGACGACAGAGGGCTCCTCCGGTTGCTGGGCTCGGTGAGGAGGTCGGGGTCAACGTCGCAGTTCTTTCGAGCATGGGGACATGGCGAGGGGGTCTCGATGGCTATGGGGGCGACGGCAGCAGGGCAGTGATGGCTTCGGCCATGGCGAGCAGAGGCGAGGGAGAGGAATGGCGGCGAGGAGAGGGTCCAAGCGGCAGCTGGGGTCTATCCCCTCACCAGCGCGACGAGGACGAGGTCAGGCAGGCAGGAGGCATGGCGCCCTGGCCACGCTCGCCGTGCCTCCCTTCGCCTCTGCCTACTGGCAGAGGTAGGGGACGACTGGCACGGGCCAGGTGGGCCGGCTGGGCTGCCAGGCCTCAGGTGAGGTTCTCCCCTCTGATTTTTATTTTATTTTTGTCACATCCTAGCTAGTTTTCATAGGACAGCATGTGTGTGTGCATCATATATCATTTTTGCATCAACATGAAATGGGGATTAAAGGAAACCCCACTCATGTGAATCAAACCAATTCAAAATTTGTGAAAATTCAACAAATCCAAAATGCCCATCTAAAATGTCCCCTATGTCTGATAAATATGGACATGATTAATGAAGGGGTCATTTAAAATATTTGAACAACTATAGAAATTTAAAAATAAATGATAAAGCTTCTGAAAATATCCAATAAAGCATTATCATTATTTTAGTTTTCAAAATATCCTTAAACTTTTTAGATAAGTTTGAAATATTCAAACTACAATATATAAAATATTTGGGATATTCTAAATAGCATATGTGCCTGGAAATAAAATAAAACAAATGTCAGAAATTAGAAAAGAATGCAAATAAAGAAAAAGGGGGGAGAAAACCCACCTGGGCTCACCTGAAGAAGAGGCCCAGCCCACGGGGGGCAGCAGCAGCGTCTTCTTCGCAGCCCAAGGGAGAGGATAGGCTCCTCCACCGCCTGGACCCGTTCCCCCTCGCCATTCCTCTCTTCCCCTCTCCCTTGCTTCCCCTCGCCGGACTGAAGCCGTCGGCGATTCGCCGCCCTCCGTGCGTCCCCGACCATGCCACAGCGCCAAAAGCCCCACTGGTGAGGCCCCGGTCCATTTCCCCCTGGTTCCATCACCGTTCCCCTCCTCTAGCCCCATCGGTAGCCAGAGCCGAGCGGAGCTTGCCGCCGGCCATCGCGTAGCCGTGGCCACAGCGGCCAAAGCTCGCTCCCGTCCACGGGCTCGTGCTTGTAGCGTCCCCAGGAGCCCGTAGCCGCCCGTAGCTCCACCTCCCGCAGCCTGTAGCGCCGTAGCCGGTCCTGCCCAAGCCATCACCGCCGCCCGGCTCGACGTGGTCGTCGTCTCCGGTGACCCCGAGCCCCCTCTGCTGCCCTGCTAGACACGCGCATGCACGGGCTACCTCCCGGTGCCCTCCGCGCGCCAAATGGTACCCAGAGGCGCAACTCCGGCGGGTCGCTGTCGTGCTATTGGTTGCCGCCAGCCCCACTCCGGCGGGCGCCGACGTGGCCGGACATTAGGGGCTAATTCCCCTCTTATTTAGGCCCCTAGCCACTGACCAGTGGGCCCTAGCTATGGGTCAAACCCTGGTCAGCGCGGGAATTAGGCCCGTGTCACTGACGTGCGGGCCCCGCACGTCAAGTTTGACCTGGCCTGGTTAGTCGACTAGCTAACGTCATAGTGACGTCAGGTTGATGTCATATTTCATTTTCCAGTTTTAAAATAATTCCAGAAATTGTTTAAAACTTTAAAAATTCATATAAATTAATCTGTAAATTAGATGAAAATAATTTATATATGAAAATTTATCAGAAAAATCCAGTGAATCCAATGGTGCTATTATCATGCATGTTATAGCAACCTATGTAGATGAACCTTGACATTTATTAATAGGTTAGCATATGGAGTTTGAAATGAAGAACGATTTTGAACCTATATTCAAGCTCACTTCAAATTAACTTGGACACTAGTTGCATTAGCTCATCCATACATGCTACCATGTCATGATCATGCATCATACTGTTGCACTTACGTGTATTGAATGCTATTTATCTGCATTGCGGTAGGCCCTGCTTCTGAGGATACCCCCGAGTATTCCAACGAAGGAGAGAACCTTCCCGCTACCCAGCAAGGCAAGCAACCCCGTTGATCGTTCCGATAACATCCCACTCTCTCGCTCCTGCTCTTGTCTATTGCATTAGGACAAACTCTCATATGTTTGTCATACACGGTAGATGAACCTATTTTTTTGCATGACCTATCATTGTCATAGTAAATAGCTAAACCTTGCAACCTAGCATACATGGTAGATGCTTGTGCCATGATGTGCTTAGCTTACTTTGCCTGCTATGCTTGCTATGCTTAGAGTTGTGTCAGGTCTGATTCATCTGGGTGGTGAACTGGAGTGGAACATTGTTGTTCCGATGTGATAAGCTTATGATGAACTGGAGTGAAACATAGTATAGGAAGCTTGAAATGCCTCTGATGAGTTGTGTCATCTCTCCGTAGTTTGTATTTCAGCTTGGGCTTGTACTCAACTATGTCGTGGTGTGTATGAATCATAGTGTTTATATGGCAGTTGTTATTTCCATGTTATTCGGTGTTTACCCTGCATGCCATGTTGTCTAGTACATTCCTTATCTCATGTCTTAGAGTTGATGTCCTCTATGTCTAAGTTGTGGGTTTGTTTTCCCAGGATGGTGGCAACTATGAATAACCCCGTGTCTGCCCCCGAGCAGGGCGAGGGAAGCGAGCCAAGGCAAGAGAACCTGCCACATGCGCCTTCTTTGGCAGAAGTGATGCTAGAAGCTGAACGGAACAAAAGGGAGACCAACAGGCTGTTGGAACGAATTGAGCAGAACACAACACGTGCTCCCCACAATGATCACAATGATGGTGTGTCACTCGGTGATTTCGTCAAGTTGTGCCCACCTAAGTATCATCATTCGGTCGACCCACTCGATGCGGATGACTGGCTGACCAGCATGTTCCGCAAGATCCGAGCTGCCAATGTGTCCGAGGCCAACAAGGTGATCTTTGCTACCTACTTTTATGAAGGACCCGCCAATCTGTGGTGGGAAAGCTATGAAGCCATGCGTCCCGAAGGCCCTGCACCAACTTGGGCAGAATTCAGTGCAACGTTTCGTACCCATCACATCCTGGAAGGGATGATGGATCGCAAGAGAGAGGAATTTTGTGCTTTAACCCAGGGCAGTCTGTCAGTGGATGCCTATAGCCGTGAGTTCGGCAATCTTGCCCGCTATGCTCCAGAGGAAGTTTCAACTGATGCCAAGAAACAAGCTAGGTTCCGCAAGGGACTTAACCTTGATCTCCATCGAGATTTGCGCATGCATGAGTGCACAACCTTCAGGCTCTCGTTAACAAGGCTATCAATGCCGAGACTGGACATACCGACTATGAGGCCATGAGGAAACACAACCGTGACTTCAGCCTCGCATCTGTCTCAGGCTCCAACAAACGCCGGGTGTGGGTTCCCAATGCAGCTCTGTCGCCAAGATACACCATGAGGCCATCCTTCCAAGCGCCTCGCCCAACTCAGCCCAACCCTCCAGCCAGGCCAATTGGAGGTCCGCCTGTCAATGTTGCTCCCCGTGCCACCGTTGTCTGTTACGAATATGGGGAACCAGGACACTACTCCCGTGACTGTCCTCAGAACAATGCTAAGCCCGCTGGACGTGGGAAGCCGGGAAAAGCCTTCTATGTGAAGCCAGCTCCTACTCGTGGACGAGTGAATTATGTCTCTGCTGAGGAAGCCTTTGAGGATCCTGATGTTATCCTAGGTACGCTCCTTGTCAATAGTCATCCAGCATTTGTTCTTTTTGATACTGGGCCATCTCATTCTTTCATCTCAGAAAGTTATGCACAGTTGCATAACATGTCTTTTTGTGATATGCCTACTCCTTTAGTAGTTCAGACTCCTGGTTCAAAGTGGCAAACTTCTAGGGTAAGCCATGATAATGAGATTTTGGTGGATAGGCTAGTCTTCCTAGCATCTTTGATAGCCCTCAAGTCTTCGGACATCAATATCATTCTAGGCATGGATTGGATGAAAGCCCACCATGCTAAGATTGATACTCATACTAGGAATGCTCAACTTACACATCCATCGGGTGAGATAGTTAATGTCTCCACTCGAGCAGCCAAGCGCCAACTCTATTCCCTCAATGCTAGCCCTCTTCCAGAGTTAGAAGATGGCCTGAAGACCCTATAAGATGGCACCCTTAGAACTAGCCGAACTTAAAATTCAACTCGATGAGGCTTTGAAGAAAGGTTTCATCCGTCCTAGTTCTTCTCCTTGGGCTTGTCCTGTCCTCTTCGTCAAGAAGAAGGATGGATCAGATCGGATGGTTGTGGATTATCAGCCAGTGAATCTAGTCACCATTTAGAAGTATCCAATCCCCAGGATCAATGATTTGTATGATCAACTCGCTGGATCCTCTGTCTTTTCCAAAATGGAGTTGAGCTTGGGATACCATCAAATCAGAAATAGAAACGGGGACATTCCAAAAACGGCTTTTGTTACTCGTTATGGCCAATACGAGTACACCGTGATGTCCTTCGGTTTAACCAATGCTCCAGCCACCTTCTCTTGCTTGATGAATTCGATCTTCATGGAGTATTTAGATAAATTCGTCGTGGTTTACCTCGACGATATACTCATCTACACGAAGAACAAATAGGAACATGCTGAGCATCTAAGGCTGGTATTGATGAAACTTCGAGAGCACCGTCTGTATGCCAAATTCTCCAAGTGTGAATTTTAGTTGCCAGAAGTGACCTATCTGGGCCACGTGATCTCTGGTAAGGGTATTGCTATCAATCCCGAGAGAGTTCAGGCCGTCCTTGATTGGACTCAACCTGAATCGGTTAAGCAAGTTTGGAGTTTCCTTGGCTTAGCAAGCTATTGTTGCCGCTTTGTTGAGAATTTCTCCAAGGTTGCGAAACCTCTGACTTAACTCCTCAAGAAAGATAAAAAGTTCGAGTGGACTCCACAATGCGAGCGCAGTTTTCAGGAGTTGAAAAGACGACTGACCTCTGCTCCCGTTCTGGTGCCACCAGCCTTCTCTAAGGACTTTGTTATCTATTGTGACGCCTCGCGACAAGGATTAGGTTGCATTCTCATGCAAGATCGTCATGTGATTGCATACGCATCTCGACAGTTGCTTCCAGATGAGGATAATTATCCAACACATGATCTTGAGCTTGCAGCTGTGGTCCATGCACTGAAAACCTGGCGACATTACCTTCTAGGTAATCGTTGCGAAATTTACACTGATCACCAAAGTCTGCAATATATTTTCACCTAGCCGGATTTGAATCTTAGGCAAATATGGTGGGTTGAGTTGATTACATCTTATGACTTAGGGATAACTTACACCCCGGGGAAGGCCAATGTCATGGCTAATGCACTAAGTCGTAAGTCTTATGGTAACAACCTGATGTTACAACAAGGTCAACCACTTCTCCATGAGGAATTTCGGAAGTTAAACCTTCACATTGTTCCTCATGGATTCCTTTCCAACCTGGTGGCGAAACCTACTCTTACGGATCGAATTATAGAAGCCCAGAAGCATCATGCCGGGATATTTCGGATTAAGAAAAACATTAAGAAGGGTAATGTTAGATGCTTCTCGGAAGATGATCGGGGTGTTGTCTTCTTTGAGAACTGCTTGGTGATCCTGAAGAAGCAACATCTACGACAATTGATTCTTAAGGAGGCTCATCATTCTCCTCTCAAAATTCATTCGGGTAGTACCAAGATGTATCAGGACCTACGCTAGAGGTTCTGATGGACTATGATGAAGAGAGAAATTGCTCAGTTCGTTGCTAATTGCGACGTTTGTCGTCGCGTGAAAGCCTAACATCAAAGGCCTGCTGGCACCCCTCAACCTTTAGCTATTCCTGAATGGAAATGGGATAAGGTCGGTATGGATTTCATTACCGGATTTCCCAGGACTAAGAGAGGGAATAATGCTATCTTTGTGGTCATCGACCGCCTTTCCAAAGTGGCTCATTTTCTTCCTGTTCGGGTAGTATAACTGCTAGCCAGCTAGCGGAGTTATATGTTTCTCAAAGAGTTTCTCTTCATGGTGTTCCATTGGAGATTAACTCAGATGGTGGAAGTATCTTTACTTCCCGATTATTGGAAAGTTTTCAAACCGCTATGGGGACTCATCTATCCTTTAGCACTGCTTTCCACCCGCAATCAAGTGGTCAAGTTGAGAGAGTCAATCAAATTCTCGAATACATGCTCCGATCTTGTGTTATATCCTTCGGTATGAATTGGGAGAAATGTGTTCCATTTGCCGAATTTGCATACAACAATAGTTATCAATCAAGCTTGGGCAAAGCCCCTTTTGAAGTTCTCTATGGACAAAGGTGTCGAACACCTCTTAACTGGTCAGAGACCAGAGAGAGGCAACTCTTTGGCCTGGATATGATCCAGGATGCAGAGGAGCAAGTTCGCATTATTCGTGAAAAGTTGAAAACAGCCCAATCTCGTCAAAAGAGCCAATATGATCACCATCATAAGGCTGTGACGTATGAAGTTGACGAGAAGGCTTACCTTCAGGTTACGCCTTTGAAGGGTACCCATCGATTCGGTATCAAGGGCAAGTTGGCTCCTCGTTACATTGGACCTTTTCGCATTCTTGCTAAATGAGGAGAGGTTGCCTACCAATTGGAACTTCCATCACATCTTTCCAAAGTTCATGATGTCTTTCACGTCTCGCAACTCAGGTGTTGCTTCTTGGATCCTGTCCGTGAGGTAGACCATGAAGTGCTTGATCTTCAAGATAACCTTACATATCGAGAATACCCTGTTCATATTCTTGATCAAGATGAGTGTTCCACTCGGCGACGGAACATCAAGTTTCTCAAGGTTCAGTGGTCACATCATTCTGAAAAGGAGGCCACATGGGAAAGAGAAGATCGTCTTCGACTAGAGTACCCCATGCTCTTCCCGACGACTTCAAAATCTCGGGACGAGATTCTTTTGAGTAGGGGTGAGTTGTCACATCCCTAGCTAGTTGTCATAGGACAGCATGTATGTGTGCATCATATATCATTTTTGCATCAACATGAAATGGGGACTAAAGGAAACCCCAAACCCTCATCTGAATCAAACCAATTCAAAGTTTGTGAAAATTCAACAAATCCAAAATGCACATCTAAAATGTCCCCTATGTCTGATAAATATGGACATGGTTATACAAGGGGTCATTTAAAATATTTGAACAACTATAGCAATTTAAAAATAAATGATAAAGCTTCTGAAAATATCAAATAAAGCATTATCATTATTTTAGTTTTCAAAATATCCTGAAACTTTTTAGATAAGTTTGAAATATTCAAACTACAATATATTAAATATTTGGGATATTCTAAAATTGCATATGTGCCTGAAAATAATATAAAACAAATATCAGAAATTAGAAAAGAATGCAAATAAATAAAAGGGGGGAGAAAAACCCACCTGGGCTTACCTGAAGAAGAGGCCCAGCCCATGGGGGGCAGCAGCGTCTTCTTCTTCATGCCAGGAGGAAAAGCAGCTATGTGCCTCCACCGCAACCGGCCGTGGCCACGCGCTGGCCACCTCCTCCCTGCCTGCCTGGCCGCCTCCTCGTCGCGCTGGCGAGAGGATAGGCTCCGCCGCCGCCTGGACCCGTTCCCCCTTGCCATTCCTCTCTTCCCCTCTCCCCTACTTCCCCCTTGTCGAACTGAAGCCGCCGGCGATTCGCCACCCTCCGTGCGTCCCCGACCACGCCACGGCGCTAGAAGCCCCTCCGGTGAGGCCCCGGTCCGTTTCCCCCTGGTTCCATCACCGTTCCCCTCCTCTAGCCCCGTCGGTTGCCAGAGCAGAGCGGAGCTCGCCGCCGGCCATGGCATAGCCGTGGCCACAGCGGCCAAAGATTGCTCCCGTCCATGGGCTCGTGCTCGTAGCGTCCCCAGGAGCCCGTAGCCGCCCGTAGCTCCACCTCCCGCAACCTGTAGCGCCATAGCCGGTCCAGCCCGAGCCGTCGCCGCCGCTCGGCTCGATGTGGTCGTCGTCTCCGGCGACCCCGAGCCCCCTCTGCTACCCTACTAGATGCGCGTGTGCATGGCTACCTCCCGGTGCCCTCCGTGCGCCAAATGGTTGCCGGAGGCGCAACTCCGGCGGGTCGCTGCCGTGCTGTTGGTCGCTGACGTGGCCGGACATTAGGGGCTAATTCCCCTCTTAACTAGGCCCCCAGCCACTGACCGGTGGGCCCCAGTTGTGGGTCAAACCCTGGTCGACACGGGAATTAGGGCCGTGTCACCGACGTGTAGGGCCCGCATGTCAGGTTTGACCTGGCCTGGTTAGCCGACCAGCTGACTTCGTAGTGACGTCGGGCTGATGTCATATTTCATTTTCCAGTTTTAAAGTAATTCTAGAAATTGTTTAAAACTTTAAAAATTCATATAAATTAATCTATAAATCAGATGAAAATAATTTATATCTGAAAATTTATCAGAAAAATACAATGAATCCAATGGTGCTATTATCATGCATGTTAGAGCAACCTATGTAGATGAACCTTGACATTTATTAATAGGTTAGCATATGGAATTTGAAATGTAGAATGATTTTGAACCCATATTCAAACTCACTTCAAATTAACTTGGACACTAGTTGCATTAGCTCATCCATACATGCTACCATGTCATGATCATGCATCATACTGTTGCACTTACGTGTATTGAATGCTATTTATCTGCATTGCGGTAGGCCCTGCTTTTGAGGATACCCCCGAGTATTCGAACAAAGGAGAGAACCTTCCCGTTACCCAGCAAGGCAAGCAACCCCCTTGATCAGTCCGATAACATCCCACTCTCTCGCTCCTGCTCTTGTTTATTGCATTAGGACAAACGCTCATATGTCTGTCATACACGGTAGATGAACCTATTTTTTTGCATGACCTATCATTGTCACAGTAAATAGCTAAACCTTGCAACCTAGCATACGTGGTAGATGCTTGTGCCATGATGTGCTTAGCTTACTTTGCCTGCTATGCTTGCTATGCTTAGAGTTGTGTCGGGTCTGATTCATCTGGGTGATGAACTAGAGTGAAAGATTGTTCTTCCAATGTGATAAGCTTATGATGAACCCGATTTGGTAAAGGTAGCGATGAGAGGCTATGTAGGAGTACATAGCGGGTTGTCTCATTGTGATAGCCTGGCTTATTAGGGATGATAGACTACTCATATGAATAAGAAATTCCTTCTTTTCCGGGAGCCCATTTGAACAGAACTCCCCGGTTAAGCATGCTTGGCTTGGAGTAGTTCTAGGATGGGTGACCGACCGGGAAGTTGGTCCCGGGTGCGCATGAGTGAGGACAAAGTGCACAGAAAAGGCTAGTATTGATGTGTGAGGACAGTCTAGATCCCGCCAGGAGTAACGACCACCGGCGGGTGTGTCCGGGGTGTTACAAGTTGGTATCAGAGCCGACCCTCGTGGTTACACGGATGTTTGCCGACATGTGCGCGGTCATGTTGTTCATGAAGTTGGTGACCCGCCGTGGCACACGGAATGACACATGTATCGAACTGGAAGCACAGACATTTGTGGCAAGAGGGGTTGTTCCTGTGACCCGACGAGGACGTCGGTTCCTCTAAGTGGTGGTGTATGTGATAGCCTGGCTTATTAGGGATGATAGACTACTCATATGAATAAGAAATTCCTTCTTTTCTGGGAGCCCATTTGAACAGAACTCCCCGGTTAAGCATGCTTGGCTTGGAGTAGTTCTAGGATGGGTGACCGATCGGGAAGTTGGTCCCGGGTGCGCATGAGTGAGGACAAAGTGCACAGAAAAGGCTAGTATTGATGTGTGAGGACAGTCTAGATCCCGCCAGGAGTAACGACCACCGGCGGGTGTGTCCGGGGCGTTACACTCATTGGGACCGTTCTTAGGAACTGAGTTCCATGTTTGTGATCCAAGATTAGTTACTACCACACATTGGGTTCCGGTAACTCGACCTCTCTCAACTTATCAGTTGCTTAGTCCTTAGTCCAGGAGTTGCAAGTAGTTTCTGGTGTTTATAGCAGAGGCCGTGCGTAGCGTTGACCCTAGGGGTGGGTTACGATGCGGTAGGCAGTGGCACGGTGTACCAAGGGTCACCCGAATGGTGGGCTTGGGAACCCTACACACATCGTTTGGGGCCGTAGCGGAAACTTCGGCCGGACTTCCGTGCAGGTTCAGTCTCAAATAGGCGATAGCCTGGACTAGAGGTCTTATGTGATTGACGGTCGTGGCTGACTCCCTCACTAGGCTTCCGATTGAAGGTTGCCAAGGTGCATGGTTTTATGAGCACACATCGATAAGTGGCGAGAGCGTGTGTGAAGAAGTACACCCCTGCAGGGTATGAAACTATTCGAATAGTCGCGTCCTCGTATATGGACTACTTGGAAAGCTTATGCTGTTCATAGATAATCAAATGGATACTCATAAAAATATCAAGACAAGTGTGAGTATCGTGGATGGAACTCTCCCAGGAGAGGGAAGTGAATCCATGGTGGTGTATTGTCATGGAGTTAGTGGACTCGTGTGCGATATCTAAAAAGTAAACAAAGAGTTAAAACTATGTAGTGTAGGTTAGCCATGAGTCAAAGCTGGCATTGCTGCATAAACTCCACCACCCCCCTTGTTGATACATGAGCATGAATAGACTAGGTCTGTTTTAAAGACTTGCTGAGTATGTTTGTACTCACGTTTGCTTAATAAATGTTGCAAATGAGACCAGGACCCATCAGGTGGGTTCTTTCGAGATGTCGATGATGCCGAATAGCTGGTGTCCCAGCTACGACCTATGCCTTGTTGCGGGCTGTAGATAGTCAGGCCATGTGCCTTTTTACCCTTTCATCTGCATGTACTCAGATAGCTTTATGCTTCCGCTTGGTTTGTATGAACTTGTTTGTATGACTTGAGTGTCGGGTCATGTGACCCCTACCTATAAGAACATATTATCCAAGGCTCATCTGAGCCTCTTAAATAAAAGTTGTGTTGTTGTATGGTTATGTTGTGTCTATGCATATCGGGCATGTCATGCGTACGTGTGATGTGCAACGGTATGTATGGGATCCGACACCTAGTCGTGTGCCTTTAGTAGTACTCTTTACTAGAAAATGCCTCTTTGTGCTTCCACCGAGCCATGGTAGCTTGCTACTACTCCGAACACATTGATTGACCGGCATGTATCCTTCCTTGCTGCTGTGTTTGTCCCTTCAAGGAAATGTCTCGCTGTGTAATGGAGTGCCTGTAGCCTGCTACGACTCGTCTACGTGCAGTGATGGCATTTATGTCTCACGGCATAATGGAGTCCTTGTAGCTTACTATGACTCGTCTACACACGCTTGATGCTGACACCTGCATTGCTAGGTTACGTATGCCTGTTTCCGTACGGATGTGCCACTTGGGTTCTATGACTAGTCATGTCGGCCCGGGTTCTCTGCCGTTTGATAGCCAGCGACATGTTCACATACGTGAGCCAAAAGACGCAAACGGTCCCGGCTAAGGTAAGGCTCCAGCCATGGAGCTTACTATGCGTGAGGCCGCAAAGTGATGTGATATGTTATAGTCTGGATTCATATGACTTAGAATCGGGGTCCCAACAATTTTTCTTATTCTTTTCTGTTTTGCATTTTCTGACATTTGTTTTCTTTTATTTCGGGCACAAAACCGAGGCACAAAATACCCAAATATTTTATAGTTTTTAGCTTGAATATTTCAAACAACCATAAAGAGTTTCATAATATTTTGAATGCTAAAATAATTATAATGCTTTATTTGGTATTTTCCGGAGCTTTAATATTTATTTTAAAATGCTATATGGATTCAATTATTTATATTGGCCCCTGATATATTCATGTCCATATTTATCAGACATAGGGGACATTTTAGATGGGCATTTTGGAGTTGTTGGTTTTTCACAAACTTTGAATTAGTTTGATTCAAATGAGGGTTTGGGGTTTTCTGATCATCCCCGTTTCAAATTGATGCAAAAAGTGAAACATGATGCACACACATGCTGTCCTAAGAAAGCTAGCTAGGAATGCGACAGTAAAACTTGTGGAGCAGGTCCGCGTTCCAAGTCCGAGGTTTTTCTGCATCATCCTTGATGTTGTACAATCGGTATGCTCCATTGTGCAGGACTTTGGAGATGACATCCGGTCCCTGCCATGGAGGCGCCAACTTGTGGGGTCTTTGTTGATCCAATCAGAGAACCAGATCTCCTTCCTAAAAGGCTTGGCCTCTGACCTGTGTGTCGTGATAACGCCTCGGATCATGTTGGTAGGCGTGGATCTTATGAGGGCCAACTTTATTTCCTCCTTCAGGAGGTCGAGGCCATCTTGTCGTGCTGCTTTAGCCTCACCTTCATCGTATTGTTCCACTCGAGGGGAATTATATTGAAGATCACACGACAACACGACTTCCGACCCATAGACCATGAAGAAAGGACTGCGCTGCGTAGAGCAGTTAGGGATCATCCGAATGCCCCACAAGACCGAAGGAAGTTCTTTGACCTAGGCTCCAGCAGCATGCTTTAGATCTCTCATCAATCAGGATTTCAATCCTTGAAGGATCATTCCATTTGCTCGTTCTACTTGTCCATTTGACCGCGAGTGAGCCACGGAGGCATAATTAACCCAAGTGCACTGGGAGAAGCAAAACTCACGGAATTCCTCCTATTCGAAGTTCTTCCCATTATCTATAATGATGTCGTGCGACACACCGAACCTGTAGATAATCTTCCGAATGAAGCTGACGGCAGTGCCTGCATCAAGACTTTTGATGGATTTAGCCTCAACCCACTTAGTGAATTTATCAACAGCCACGATCAGGTGGGTGAATCCACTCGTCCCCGTTCGCAAGCTCCCAACCATGTCAAGGCCCCCATACGGCGAATGGCTAGGTGAGCGGAATCCTCTTCAGCGCAGAGGCGGTTTTGTGGGATTTGTTCTTGTAGAACTGACATCCGACACACTTATCGACCAGCTCTTTGGCAGCTTCATTGGCTCGGGGCCAGTAAAAACCTGCTCGGAAAGCCTTAGCAACGAGTGTCCAAGAGGACGTGTGGTGGCCACAAGTTCCCGAGTGAATATCATGTAGGATCTGAAATCCATCTTCCGCAGAGATGCATTTCTGAGTGACCCCTGTGGTGCTTTTCTTATACAATTGGACTCTCAATACTTCAAATGATTTAGATCGACAGACAATCTAGCGGGCTTCTTCTTCGTCTTCGGGGAGTTCTTCCTGGAGCAAATATGCTAAATGTGGGTGAGTCTACTCGGGAGTGATTACCAGCATTTCGTGGACTAGGTCGACCACAGCCGGAACGTCAACCTCAGTCTAATTTGAAGGACCGACTGCTTGCGGGGGCTCCTCTGTGAAAGGATCTTCTGCAATTGTAGGGGTGCACAAATGTTCGAGGAATATATCCTTGGGAAATGCCCGCCGAGTGGATCCAATCTTTGCTAGATCATCGGCCGCTTGATTCTTCACGCGAGGAATGTGATGCAGCTCCAAACCTTCAAAATTTTCCTCGAACTTTCTAACCATATTCATAGCTGGACTCCGAATGTCCCATTCCTTCATCACTTGGTTGACAACGAGGTCTGAATCTTCGTAGACCATTAAACAATGAAGGGAGAGTGAAATGGTCATTCGGAGTCCACATAGGAGAGCTTCATACTCGGCCTCATTGTTTGATGAATCGAAATGGATTTGGAGGATGTAGTTCAGTCGGTATCCTTTGGGAGAGTTGAGGACAACGCCAGCCCCTGAACTGTTGAGCATCTTGGATCCGTCAAAGAACATGGTCCAATGTTCGGAAACACTCAGGGTCGGCTTCTCTTGCTCAATCCACTCGTCCATAAAATCGACCAATGCCTGGGACTTGATTGCTTTCTTGGCACAAACTTGATCTCCAACGGAAGGAGCTCAATTGCCCATTTCGCCACTCGGTGAGCTGCGTCTCAGTTATGTAAGATACCCGACAGGGGAGCATTGCTGACGACCGTAATCAAGTGGTCATGGAAATAATGAACCACCTTCTTCACGGTCAAGTAAATACCATAAACCAACTTCTAGTAATGTGGGTATCTCTACTTGGAAGGAGTCAAAACTTTTGACATGTAATAGATGGGTCTTTGGACTTTGAATCTTTTGCTTGGATCCTCGCGTTCGACTACCAGGATGGTGCTCACCACTTGATTAGTAGCTACAATATACGGGAGTAGCGGTTCCCGACTACCCGGAGCAGCTAACACCGGCTGGGTGGAAAGCAACGCCTTGAGTTCTTCAAATGCGGCTTGTGCCTCAGAAGTCCACTCGAATTTGTCAGATTTCTTCATCAATCCATAAATTGGGAGAGCTTTTTCGCCGAGTCTTCAAAAGAGTCGGCTCAGGGCCGCAAGGCAACCTATCAACCTTTGCACATCATGCAGGCGCTCTGGCTGCTTCTTTCGGACTATTACACCGATCTTGTCCCGGTTAGCATCGAGCCCTATCGGATTTCGAGCTCCGCAAAATCCTTAAGATTCGAACACAGAGGCATGTGCGAAGATCCCCTGCAGCCTCGCCCGACCTAGCTCGCTACTCGATGAACACAGCAAAGAACTCGCACCATGATGAGGAAGAAGATGAACACGATAGTTTACCCAGGTTCGGGCCGCTGCGAAGCGTAATACCCTACTCCTACTTTGGTTGATCGCCTCTCGAGGTGAGTTGGATGAACAAGTACAATGTTTCGGGGCCTCCTCAGGGCTCTTACTAGTGTTCGAGGCTCCTTGTGGTTTGGTGGTCGATGAGTGGTGGAGTCGGTCGATTGGGTTGGGATCTCTTTGGTCTGGATCAGATTGGGATCCCCTTCTACGAAGTAGCCTACCCTCTATATATAGCGGTGGCCCGGGTCCTCTTCCCTTATCTCAATGGCGGGAAAGGTTCCCACAACGGCCAATTTTGAAGGGAGATAGGGTTTCATGCTTTCCCTGCCCAAAGGCGGTCTTCGCGTGCAAAGTAGTTGTCGACGCTGCAGGGACAGGCTCATCGATCACATCTGCCCTACGGGACGGGTGGTTGTGGTCTTCTTGCACCAGAATGGAAACCTTTGGGGGCGCTTTGGGAACCCGTGTACGTCCTTGCACCCTTTGCACCAAGGGAAAAACTGCGCCGCCTAGCGCACTGGTGCTCGCATGTCCTTCATTGCGTCACCCTTGACTCCTGAGGCCGGGCCTTGCATAGAAATCTCTACCACTCCGGAGGCGTCCTGAGGAGGCCCATCCTTTGTGGGTCTTGTCGCTGTTCTTCCTCGTGAGGCCAGGGCCCTCGTGAGGGCCTTGTCTCGAGTGGGGCCGCGCCTGGTCCTATTTGGTTGATGAAGTGGGCCACGCCCTAGGCCACATGCAGGTATGTCTGGGTACCCCCGTTCCCAGAATGACGATGGTAGCCCCCGGGTCCAAGGCGCGCTCGGGCCGTCCTCGGAGTGGAGTCATGAGGGCGGTCAGGAGTGCTGTGGGCCCCATACGCGTGCGGGCCAGGCCTGGCGCGTGTTGTGTGGCTTGATGTCGGGTGCCCCTCGCCCTTTTGGCCTCCGCTCGAATTGCCAAGAGCCTGACTTCTAGCATTGGGCCATTATTGCTTTCCCTTCCTGCACTCCAACTCTCGCTTCCTAGGTCTTCTGCTCTAGCAGGTGCCTCCCCAGATCCAGCGCTGCTCTGTCCTCTTACTCGCTGCTTCGGCCTTGCCAGCCCTATGATGGCTCCCGCCGGCAAGTAGAAGCCAGAGGCATAGACCTCTGCCTCTGCTCCCACCTTGCCGGCGCTCATCGGGTCTACCATTGCCAAGACGAGGACCTCTTCCCCGTGCTTCCATGGATATCGTATGAGTCCAATGAGAAAGGGCAGACCCTGATCTGGGGTGGATCCTCGGCGAAAAGGCCCTCGACCAAGGCGGCCTACCCCTTCTTCCTCCACAGCATCTTCGCAGGGCTCATTCCGCCCTCCTCTGCATTCTTCACCGCGATCCTTGACCACTACGGGATCCAGGCCCTTCACCTCCAGCCCAATTCCATCTTGCTCATGTCCGTCTTCGCCTTCTACTGCGAGGCCTTCGTGGGTGTGTGGCCTTTGGGAGCCCTCTTACATCATTTCTTCAGCTTGCGCTTGCATGACGGTGCCCAACGGTTGGCGTGTGTCTCTTTCGTCGCGGTCCAGAGCGGCAACATGCTCCTGAAGGCCGGGAAGATGGTAGAGAACTGCAGGCACCGTTGGGTCCTCATGGATCTCAAGGAGACCAACCCTCAGTTGGATCTGCCAAAGGGGTTGCTGGAGAGCACTTCTGCGTGGAGCTCCGTGAAGCTTTCCGACCCCTGGGCCGAGCCCATTTTGGGGCGCTTCAGCCGCGATATCAGCGCCAAGAAGTTGACTGGTGGAATGATAGTGAAGGAGTTATTGGTGCAGGGCTTGGCGCCCCTTCAGGCCCATTCTAGGCCCTTGTGGGACTATCAGGGCAACGACGACAACCTCAGGCTTCGGTCCACATGCATATCTCCCGGGGAACTGAGCAGGGCTGTGGCGACCTTGCTCGGTGATGACCCCGGTGACCTTCCCGAGGCTCACGATCCACTGTACTGCCGCGACAATGGGGCCGACCTGGTTGCCGCGATGACTCTCTTCAATGAGCTAGGTCTTTTCAAAGCTGAGGGCCCTGGTCTGGTGGTGGTGTCTTCCGGCGATACCTCGTGTGGGGAAGACTCGGAGAGGGCCGCCGACGATGGCCCGGCGGGGGCGTCCCCCCGTCGCAGGGTACCCTTCTACGCGAGCTTGAAGATGACGATAGCGTTGGTGAAGTTTCTGTTGCAGGCTCCTCACGCACCGCTAAGTCCTCCAGGGGGCTAGGGTCAGCCCCTTGCGCCATGCGGTCTGCGTGCGTGTCGACTCCCCGGAAGCGCGGTGCCGAGTCTCCTCCGGCGCGCCCTGCCTCCGCTGGTAGGACGACCGAGGCGCCAACGTCGCCCCCACTCGAATCACAACTCGCCAGCAAGGTGCGCGAGGGCGGCGCCCTGGCGATCTCCTCCATGGCTGCCTCGGTCGTCAACGACTCTGCTCCTCTGCGTGGCGGCCCCCTCTCCATGGGGAGCTTAGGCGCCCCCGTCGTTGCCGGGACGGAAAGGAAGAGGAAGTGGGTTGACATCGATGAGTAAGTGACCCGACTTGGTTTGGCTCACACATCTATGGCTTGTGCACTACTGACCTTCCCTTGTTAGTGACCAAGGATGTCGCTATGTTAAAGATGAGGAAGAATAAGGCGGGCATTAAGCCGAAGGCGACTCCCAAGGCGCCGCCTGCCCTTGCCGACAAGCCGTCGCCTGCTGTTGAAGAAGAGAGGGCTCATGAGGCGACCCCTTAGGCCCCCATTGCCGAGCCCCCTGAGCCCCCGATGCTTGTTGACGTGATCACTCCTGCCCTTGGGGGCGCGGTGACGCTGACATCCGGAAGGCCAACCCCTGAGGGCTTGCTGCCTGCCGATTCGTCCGTGTTTGTGGTCGCCGAGCAGCCTCCGGAGCCTCCTATCCTTTGTGGCATTGTTTCCCCGAGGGCGCCCCCTGCGATCGCGCTGGGGACTCCTCAGGGGGAGACCTTGACGCCTCCGGTGCCTATCCATGACGTCCTGGACGGGGCCTTCGCTGCTCTGAGTAAGGTTCGTGATGCCTTCGGGAGTACCGGTGATTGCCTCACGGGTAGACGCCTTGAGCTCCTCTCAGGGTGGCTCCGGGCCGCTGCCGTCGTGGCGGTGTGGGGTCAGGCCACAGTTGCCGCGGCGAATCGCGAGGAGGAAACTGCGGCCGCCCGTGCCACATGCAAAGAGATGGAGGCCCATTTGAATACCTTCCAGGAGGAATAGGCCAAGCTTGCGGTGCAACTTCGTCAGCGGACAAAATACCTCAAGGACCGCAAGGCCAAACTTGCCGCTCGGGAAACCAAGCTGTGTCAGGTGGTAACCCACCAGGACACAGAGCAAGCACGCCTGGACGCACAGGAGAAGGAGATTGCTTCGAGGAAGATCCTTCTTGACACCAAGGAGGAAGCTATCACGGCGGCCGAGGACAAAAAGGCTGCAGAGCTGAGCGCCTTCCCAGCCGTCGAGCTCCAGCTTCGCAAGGCGCTCCAAGGCCTCTATAGAGATGGGTTTGCGGAGCCCCTAGCCGCTCCGGAGAGCAGCTTCACGGTGCTTGCTCTGAAGCTCATCGAGGCGCTGGAGGACGCCATCGTCAAGGTGGATAGGGTCTTGGACAGTGAGTGTCGCGACCTCTTTTCTGAAGCGGCGGCGTGCATATTCAGCCATCTTCATCTTCGTGAGCCGGGGTTTCACTTCGACTCCCTGATCCTCCCGGTCGCCCCTGAGGTCCGTGTCGGCACTGCATCAGCGGTGAGGGGCACCGTGGAGGCGCTGGTGAAGAGGTTCACCCGCGTCACGGTTCCTCTCCCTCTGAATGCTGCTGAGGCTGGCAGCGGAGAAGACGATGCTAGCAATGCCGACGACGAATCCCCTGAGGGTGGGATAAATGGTGGAGGCGGTTCCTCCTAATTCCTTCATCCTGCTCCTTTCTTGCAATGCACATCGTGCCTCATGGAGGTGTTAAACTCATTTGTGTTTGCGGGAACTTTTAATGCTTGTAATAATTGTTGGACTGCATGATTGCTTTCTTCGCCTTGTTTCCTTCTTGCTTGCTATGATGCTCTGGGTTGGCAAGGCCCAACCCGCGCATACCTCAACCGCCGTTGGGCCGACCGGAAACCAAGGACGATCGAAGGGGCGAGGTACGGGTCCAGTTAGGCTCTTGAGTCACGATGCTCAGGAGTCCCCCTTGACGTGCGAGCAGCCCTCATGAAGGGAACATGGTGAGGATTGAAATAACTTGAAGCTTCCAAACACCTTCAGGGCTCTGCGTCGGCAGGGCCTGGCCTGCGCATACCTCAACCGCCATTGGGCTGATCAGAAACCAAGGACGGTCCAAGGGGCGAGGTGCTACGAGTCCAGTTAGGCTCCTGAGTCGCGATGCTCAAGAGTCCCTTTGACATGCGAGCTTCACCATCCTTCCTAGGGATTTTGAGCAGTTTTTTAGCGCTCTGGGCTCTGCGCCGGCAGGGCCCGGCCTGCGCATACCTCAATCGCTGTTGAGCCGACCGGAAACCAAGGACGGTCCAAGGGGTGAGGAGCTACGGGTCCAGTTAGGCTCCTAAGTCGCGATGCTCGGGAGTCCCGCTTGGCGTGCGAGCTTCAGCGTCCTTCCTAGGGATTTTGAGCAGTTTTTTGAGCGCTCTGGGCTCTGCGTCGGCAGGGCTTGGCCCGTGCATACCTCAACCGCCATTGAGCCGACCGAGAACCAAGGACGGTCCACGGGGTGAGGGGCTACGGGTCCAGTTAGGTTCCTGAGTCGCGATGCTCAGGAGTCCCCCTTGACGTACGAGCGGCTCCCATACCTTTCCTTGCGAGGTTTTCTGGAGATGGGCGCGTGAAGACCAGGTTTGGTAGACCTAGGAAGGCGGCGTGTACCAGGATTGGCGGGTAGTAGCCCCATGCAGCCACGCGTGCATCCCTAGGGAACGCGGCGAGAAAGGGGCCGCCAGGGACCTTTCTGAGGTTTGATGCAGCCACTAGGGCGGCCTCAGTTGTTTATCCCCATGCACCGGGCATGGGGCTTCCACCTTGCGTGGGCATATCCATTGGTGGACTGTGTTGACCGCCAGCATGGAGCTATGTCTTCCATAGTGTGTGGGCATAGTCATAGGTGGGCCGTGTTGACTTCTCCGCCAGCACTGGGCTATGGCTGCCAAATTTTGTGGGAAGGGACCCCTTCGCATCCTCAGGGGCCCCGGGTGTGTATATCCCATAGACTTCATATGTGTGGTTGGCAGGGTAGAACTGGGAGGTGTATCTGGGAGGTTGCAAGGATGCTTTGGCCTCGCGAGTGTCCCTACCTCAAAGGCGGTTTGCGCGTGAATCTTCTTGTAGATGGGGCTATTTGAAACCTTGCTTGCTTCTTCTTCTTCGGGAGTGAGGCAGGTTGGGGTCCTTTTGGCACTCTACGTCTGTAGGTCCCGGTCCCGCACATTTCCCGACCACCGCAACATACGACCGGAAACCAAGGACGCAGCTGCGGGGTTAGGCCCGACACCCTCGACGTTGACTGGAAACCAAGGACGACATCAAGGGGTGAGTGGCTTTACGACCAGTAAGGCTCCTGGAGAGCCCCCTTCGACGCTCTAGTGGCTCTACGTCGATAGGTCCCGGTCCCCGCACATTTCCCCACCACCGTTAGGCATGACCAGAAGCCAAGGACGCACTTCACGGGGTGAGGCCCTGCCACTCTTGATGCCGACTAGAAACCAAGGATGACATCAGGGGGGCGAGTGGCCTTATGACCAGTAAGGCTCCTGAGGCTCGATGCTCAGGAGCCCCCTTTGACGCTCGAGCGTCCCTCATTCCATCCCATCGGTTGCTGCCTTAGGAGGCCGCGGGGCCTCCCAAGACTCCATGCAGAAGTGACGCACTGCAGCCGAAGAACCCAAGCGGGGGGCCAACTGCCCAGCGATGCAAGTAAGGTAGTGCGTCAGGACACAGAATAGATGCACAAGAACTATTGAAACATGCATAAATGAAGCAACGGCAGGGGCACGCCCTGATCACCTGAAGATCATGTGGCCCAGTAGGCGCCCTTGGACAGAGTGAACCCAAAAAAATACCTAGAAACAGCCAACAAAAAGTAACCAGGTGGCCATGCAGCTGAAGAGCCGATGCCACCATCGTTACCCGATCTCACGCCTCCACGAGCATGACCTTCATGGGTCCGTCGTCTCCCGAGGCTTGGAACCTTCGCTTGGTCCGAGCACCTCCTCAATCTCCTCGCTGCGCCCTTCTAAGCAAGGCACGAGCATGGCTCGATGAAGGCGCCGGAAGGTGACGCCCATGTTCGCCAGCCCGAAGGGCATGCAGACGTAGGTGTTCGGGTAGAACCATCCATGATCGGCATGCGCTGGCCAGAAGGGGCCTTGAGCCGTGGCCCTGTTAACTGTGAGCGCGTTGATGCAGATGCACGGCTGATCGACCTTGCCGATCACGACGACTTCGATTGGTGGTGCAGGTCAGTCCCCGCCTCGCACGGCCTGTGATCCCCGAAGCTCTTCGATCGCTCTGAGGACGAACTCTCATGAACTGGGCCCCGTACCCTGGGATCCCAACTCGAGCTGGCGCGCATCGGAGGGTGACTTCAGGTTGTGCTCGAGCACCTCTCTCGCCTCACTGACCAAGCCGGAAACTTCCCCGGTGGGAGCCCCCAGGCCCGGCCAAAGAGGGGCGTCGATCTTACTTTCCTATGCGGTGGGAGGCGGGGGCCCATCCCTAAGTGCAAAGGCTGAAGTTGCAGGATGCCCTGTGGGGAGGAGTTGCTTCTTCTTCTTGCGTGGGTCCTCATGAGGCAGCGTGTCTTCCTCATCATTCGCGCGCTCAGCCGCCGCAGCGCGGTAAGCACGCCCGAGGGTCCAGACGGCGTCCTTCTCATTGCAAGAAATGGTGATGACACCACCACTCCCTGGCATCTTGAGGACCATGTAGCCATGGTGGGTTACTGCCATGAACTTGGCGAGAGCCGGGTACCCAAGGATCGCATTGTACGAAAGGTGGATGTGCGCGACATTGAAGACGATGATCTCGGTGTGGTAGTTCTTGCACCCGCCGAAGGTGACAGGTAGACGCACGTGCCCGATTGGTATGGTGGACCCGTCTATGACCCCTGAGAAGGGCTTAGTTGGCATGAGCTGTTCGTATGGCACTTGGAGCGTCTCAAAGGTCTCGATGGAGAGGATGTTGAACCTCGCCCCATTGTTGATGAGAGTCTTGGTGACGAGGACGTTGCTGATGGTTGGGGTACACAACATGAAGAGCTTGCCGGCCATGAACAAACACCTGAGCTGATCGCTTGAGTCGAAGGTGATGGCGGTCTTGGACCAATTGAGGGGGCGCATCGCTTCAGGCTTTGGGAGAGCCGCATTCACCTCCCATGAGAAATGCTTGAAGGCACGGTTCGAGGCTCGGGCTTGGGCACCGCCCAAGATACAGGCCACCACCCTGATTTCCTGGAAGCCACCAGCCTCGTCATCCTGCTTGTCTTCCTCTTTCCTTCTAGGTGGCAGAGGCAACGCAGGTAGTCCAGCCTCACGTGGGCGAGCCTCACAAGGCGGACCGCGTCGTGACCCCTCTGGAGGGTCGTCGTGCCAGCGGTCCTCATGAGGCAGGTCGCGCTAGTGGTCCTCCAGAGTTTGATCGCGTTAGTAGTCCTCCTGAGGCTGGTGGCGCCACCCCTGACGCGGCTCCCGGTTGTTCCAGCGGCCTCCGCCGCGCCCGAAGCCCTCGGTCGCCTCGGCCGGGGCACCTACTAAAGTGCTCGACACGGATCAATCAGAGTTCCTGGCAGTCGGCGGTGTCGTGGTTGTTGGTGTCGTGGAAGATGTAGGTCGGCCTTCCTCCTGGGGTTGTTCCTCTCCCCAGCTGCGCTTCACCTCGGGTTCGGTCGCAAGCACCGCCGGGTCCTTGCGCTTTGCTTCCTTAGCCTTGGTCTTCATCTCTTCTAGATCCGCCGCCGGAGGCCCGAGGACCGATAGGAAACCCTCCTCGGCCTTGGTGCACTTGTTCGCCAGGTTTAACATCTCCAAGGCAGAGCACAATTCATCATTCATGGCAAGCTCTTCCTTCATCTTGAGGTCACTGACTCCGTCGGTGAAGGCCGAAATGATGGCCTCGTCCGTCACCTTGGGGATCTTGAGGCGTCTGGTTGTGAAGCGTTGTATGAACTTGTGGAGGGTTTCCCCATCCTGCAGCTTGATACGCCGTAGGTCATTCACGATGGGTGTGCGGTCGCGGGTGCCTTGGAAGTTGGCGATGAAGCATTTGCATAGACCCTCCCAGGAGGTGATATATGCCTCCGGGAGGTTGAAGAGCGAGGAGAGTGCGCCTCCCTTGAGCGCCATGGGGAACCAACACGCCATGACCTTATCATCTCCTCCTATCGCCCGGATCCTTAGCGAGTAGAGCTACAAGAACTCGGCTGGGTCTGGGGTGTCGTCATAACATGGGGGTAGGTCAGGCTTGAACTTGCATGGCCACGCAGTCGGGTAGAGCTCCGGGGCGATGGCGAGGCACCCCACCGGCTCGACGGGCACCGCGTGCGCGGGGGCGACCTAGTCTTGATGCTCCTCTGGGGCCGCCTCAAGCGGTATCTGGCCGCGGCGTTGGGTCGGTAGCATAGAGAATGCACGCGTGTCGGTGCGCGTCGGGGAACTACTTGGCAGCTTACTTTATCTCCCGGCCTCGCCCCCGGTTCGTGAGGCTGGCCATGGGGTGCGCTTCTCGCCTGGGCTCGGGGTCGGCATCGCATCGCGGAGGCGGAGGTTGAGCATCTTGTACCACATCATGAGCCAGGGACGGTTGGGGTCGAAGCAAGTAGGAGAGCGCCAAAGCATTGCCGGTAGCGCTGACGAGCTCCGCGATGCGCCGAAGCCAGTCGTCATGGTGGTCAGGAGTGGGGCGGTAGCGAAGCAGTTCGTTAGCCATGGCGAGCGCACCATGGCCGCCCACCGGTCCTGTCCGAACATGGGAGGATGAACCGGAGGCTGGGACGATCGACGGAGTGGCGTTGTGGCTCTCGCGCTGCGCGGTGACCGGCTGGGAGGAGTCTTGTTGCTCATGGGCGTCGGGGCTCGTGGCGGCGTTCACCACAGGCGAAGGTGACCTGCATGCACCGGCGCGGCACACCGGTGCCGTCTGGGCGACGCCGGGTGACACAACGCTCGGCGTGGGCTCGTCAAGCGTCACACATCGTAGCGGCAAGGTGGGAGGAGATCTTGGCTTGAGGGATACTCCGACATGCCCCCTACCTGGCGCGCCAAATGTCGGATTTTGGGCTCCGCAAAACCCTTAATATTTGAACACAGGGGCATGTGCGAAGATCCCCTACAGTCTTGCCCGACCTATCTCGCTACTCGATGAACACATCAAAGAACTCGCATGATGACGAGGAAGAAGATGAACACGACAGTTTACCCAGGTTCGGGCCGTTGTGAAGCGTAATACCCTACTCCTGCTTTGGTGGATTGCCTCTCGAGGAGGTGAGGTGGATGAACAAATACAGTGTTTTGGGGCCTCCTGAGGGCTCTCAATGGTGTTCGAGGCTCCTTATGGTTTGGTGGTCGATGAGTGACAGAGTCGGTCGATTGGATTGGGATCTCTCCAGCCCGGATCGGATTGGGATCCCCTTCTACGAAGCAGCCTACCCTCTATGTATAGCGGTGTCCCAGGTCCGCTTCCCTTATCAAAATGGCGGGAAGGGAGCCCACAACGGCCAATTTTGAAGGGGGGCAAGGGTTCGTGCTCGCCCTGCCCAAAGGCGGTCTTGGCCTGCAAAGTAGCTGTTGACGCCACAGGGACAGGCTAAGCGATGACATTCGCCCTGCAGGGCGGGTGGTTGTGGTCTTCTTGCAGCGGAATGGAAACCTTTGGGGGTGCTTTGGGAACCCGCGTACGTCCTTGTTCCCTTTGCACCAAAGGGGAAACTGTGCCGCCTGGCGCACTGGTGCTCGCCTGTCCTTCCTTGCGTCACCCTTGACTCCTAAGGACGGACCTTGCATAGAAATGTCTGCCACTCTAGAGGGGTTCTGAGGAGGCACGTCCTTCGCGGGTCTTGTCATTGTTCTTCCTCACGAGGGCCTTGTCTTGAGTGGGGTCGCACCTAGTCCTATTTGGTTAATGAAGTGGGCCACGCCCTGGGCCGCAGGCAGGTAGGTCTGGGTACCCCCGTTCCCGGAACGGCGACAATCCCTCGTTCGGAAACAAGGAAACCGAGTAGCTTTCCTGCAAGTACTCCAAATGTGCACTTGGCTGGATTCAACTTTATTCCAAAGCGCCACAAATTAGCGAAGGTTTCAGTGAGATCCACCAAGAGGTCGGAACCTTTCCTGGACTTGACCACAATACCGTCCATGTAGGCCTCCACATTCTGACTGATCTGTTTCTACAAGCATTTCGGAATCATTTGCTGGAAAGTAGCACCAGCATTCTTCAAACCGAAAGGCAATGTGACGTAGGATAGACACCCGAATGGGGTGATGAAGGCCGTTTTTATTTCATCAGGGCTGTACATTCAGATCTGGTGGTACTCGGAGTACGCATCCAGGAATGACAGGCGTTCACATCCGACAGTAGAGTCCACTATTTGGTCTATGCGAGGTAAAGGGAAATGATCCTTCGGACATGCCCGATTGAGGTGTTTGAAGTCAATACACATTCGGAGCGATTTATCCTTCTTGGGCACCAAGACGACATTCGCGAGCCACTCGGAGTGGTATACCTCGCGAATGAACTCAGCGGCTAGGAGCCGAGCTATTTTTTCACCAATCGCCTTGCGCTTCTCTATGAAGGATTGGCGCAAGTACTCTTTGACTGGCTTAACTTTGGGATCAGTTCACAGTCGGTGTTCATCCAACACCCTGGTAACACCGGGCATGTCAGACGGCTTCCATTCGAAGATGTCCCAGTTCTCACAGAGGAACTGGATGATCTCGGCTTCCTATTTCTCTCCAAGTGAGGTGGATATGTTTGTCGGTGCAGCACTTGGATCAGTCAGATGAACATGGACTTTCCTGGTCTCGCTGGCCGATTGAAAAGCCGACTCGAAAACAGGCTGTTTCGACCTAAATAAGTCAGTTGTGTCCACCTCCTTCTTGTATCCTTCGAGTTCCGCTGCTAGCACTTGTTCATTGGCCCTCCTTCTTGGAACCCTGCTGGAGGCATTCCTTAGCCATGACTTGGTCGCAAGTCACAGTGATCACGCCATTCGGCCCTAGCATCTTCAACTTGAGGTAAACGTAACATGGTCTGGCCATGAAATGCGCATAAGCAAGTCTTCCCAAGATCGCATGATAGGCACTGCGAAAATCCACAACCTTAAAGGTCAACAGCTCCTTCCGGTAGTTTTTCTCATTTTTCCTGAATACCATGTCGAGAGAGGTCTGGTTGAGTGATTCCGCCTTCTTCCCAAGGACTATCCCATGGAAATACATGTTGCTCTTGCTCATTCATGACATCGGAATTCTTCCTCGGAATCCACTCTTTCTTCTTTTCTGCTTCATCTTGCCCTGGCCCATTCCGGAGACGGTCGCAACCTCTGCCTTTGTAGGAGCATCAGCCTTTCGCTTCTGCGGTTGTTGCTTTTTTCCTGCGTTGCCTCCCGACTGAGGGGCATCACCGACACATCCTTTTCCACTATGTAGGCGGTCTTCTTCCTCGCCATTGGCATACTTATTTGCTATATCCATAGCACAACTGAGGGATGGGTCTCCAGCTTGGCCAAACTTGAGAATCAGCTCTCGATACCGAGTGCTGGCATTGAAGGCGCACATGGCTTGATGCTCAGTTATGTTCTCCACGGTGTTGTGCTACGTGGTCCAGCACTGAATGTACTCTCGGAGAGTCTCATTGATCTTTTAGAAGCAATGCTGCAGCTCTGTTAAGCCACTTGGGCGCTTGTAAGTGCCCTCGAAGTTCTTAATGAACACTAGATGGTAGTTGGGTGGAGTCTCAGCCTCACGAATGTATCTGCTGAAACAGATGAGTCCGGAGGCCCCCTAGACACTCACTCGGTCTCGCTGATCTCTATTCCGATCTACCACATGTTGGGTGATGATGGGTCTGGCATTGAACTGAGGAGGTCTATGGCCATTATCACCATAACTTCTTTGCCGGACGGGGCTCTGCTCTTGGTCCCTTGCGCAAGGGCGACCCCCATCATAGTGTTGCAGGCCATATGACCAGCCCTCAAAGGGGGCGTCTGACTGGCCTCGTGGTCGTCACAGTAGCGCCCTCCGTATGGACCTCTCGGAATAGGAGAAGTTCGCTGGCCTTTCCTTGGAGCCAGTGGGCCATGAGCCGACTGAACCGTTTCTGCCCGAACAGACTTTGTGTAGATATATTATTGGGATTGTGATACTTCGGAGTTCTGCTTGAAAGCTGTCTTCAGGAGGGCTTGGATCTGCCAAATGCCCTCACCTGCCACCGAGTCAGACGGACGGAGCAAATCATCGATCCGGGTAGCTGCAGCCAGGTCCAGCAAAGGCGTGCGCATCACCGGTATGGTGTACGACCGCTCTTTGGTGAATAGCTGGTGACGACTCCGACTGGAGCTGGGAATCTCTCTTGCGGCACGCTCGTCGAGTGACCATTGAAGTCGTTCCAACCGCTCGAGCTCCGCCAAAGTGGCTTTGCGTTTGGACTCTAGAGCCATCTCCTCCGGGGAAGTCCCCACGATGGGAGTGAGGAGCACCTCGTCGTTCCTGCGCCGGATCTCCTCCCGCTGATCCCAAGTGACGAGGCGAGGGACGTAACTATCGGAGGTAGCCTTGGCTCGATCGTCGTCCCGTCCACGAGCATCTCCTGCAGAGTAACCAGGTGGAGGGTCGTCCCGAGATGGGCCGGCCATCAAGACTTCGGCGATATCGCCGCTGTCCTCGCAATCGTCTGTGTCGGAGGAACCATCATCTGACGATGGGAGGAGACAGTGTACGGATCCGTCGGAGCCGCACACAGGAGTTTGCTCGGCTGCGGTCTGAGCCTCAACCGCGTGCTTGATCTAGCATTACAGCTGTGAACGCCCAGAACGTTGGCGACAGCCTGCAATGCAAGTCGGTGTAGTTGGTCGATACGGTGTTGACGGTTGTCACAGTAGAACTCCAAACGTCGTCGCAGTGACATGCACTGTGCCTCAAGTGGGCAGTGCATCAATATCCAGTCGAGCTTCCTGCAGCCACGTCGAGTCGTCGATGATGAAGATGAGGGATCCAAAGAGGATCTCGCCGCCGGGAGTCATCATGCTGATCGGAAAAATGGAAGTTCCACCTGCGCCTGAATTCGCTAGACCTGCAGCCCCACGTCGGGCGCATATTGTCGAGGGAATAAGCCTGACAATACTACCAGGGATACGAATGGAGGGGCGAAGTCTAGCTACGGCTCAGGTGTTTCACTCGGATGTGTACGAGTTCAGGCCCCACTCGGGAGTGGTAAAGACCCTACGTCTTGAGCATGGAGGCTAGTTTGCTTTTCTTATGGGGGAATAGGAGATTATAGGTGTCGGAACCTTGTTACGGTGCCTGGTGGTGGCTTATATATAGTGCACCACCACTGGCCGAGCACCGTAATATATGCTAGGTAAGGCAACATTACAGAAACTGCCGCTCTAATTAGGGCATTACTGATAACGCATGATTACTATGGAAACCTACGCCCCTTCGAGTTCCTCTAACATTACGCCTCCGGGGCTGTTGATCTCCTGCCACTCGAATGTATGTCACAGCCATCCGAGTGACTTTGCGGGTGCGTCCGAGTGCCTCCTTAGACACATCGGAGTGAGTTTTTACTTCTGGAGCTTGAGTGCCAATGAGGGTCTATAGGTGGGCCCAGAAGTCAGTCTTGTGACCCTACCCATAGTAGATGACCTCATCATCGTCCGTGTGAAATCAGCAAAATAAACTCATTTGTCCGGTTTGGCCCATCCGTCGGTCGTAGCATTCAACGCATGGCCCTATTTCAAACTGTTCGCGTTGGACGAAATAAAAAAGACTTTCGAATTTTAAAAAACACAAAAGGGAATTGCAAACTAATTGAAAAACATAAATATATTACAAAACATGATTAAACAGTCCCTGGGCATCATGACCCGCACTTAATTAAACATAATTTAAAGAAAAACAAAAAAGATAGATGTGTCGTTGCTGCCCTCGTCAATGTTGTGGCCACCGTCGTTTCAAGCGCTACTATCCTCATCGTTGTCCTTGGTCGGGTCGATGTAGGGCGAAGGCATCCAAAGGTGGGGTGGCAGGCCCCAAAAAGGGTCGATGTCCTATGCAGGGTCTGGTGGTGGAAGTGGTGCTGGTGACCATGGATCCTATGACAGTTGCGGTGCTGGTGGCGGGCTCCATGGAACCATGGTCGTCCAGGACCACGACTTCCCTTACAGCGACGACGGACACGCCGGTGCGGCCTCCTCCATCACCTCCTCCTTGACCTCGTCCTTGAAGTCGAGCTCCGACACATAGACTTCACTATTGGCCGAGAGGGCGAGCATGTGCTCAAGCCCCTCCCACTACTCCTCCTACTGGCGCTTGTACTCGCGCTCGGAGTCCTCCATGATGGCCCGAATGAGGCACTCCTCCTCTTCGGTCATCATGGGAGAGGTTTCCAACGGTGATGGCGATGAAGAGGGAGAGGGGGTCGGCATTAGGCCCTTGACGCGAACTCTGGGGCGGTGTTGGCGCATGCCGACACGGCGCGCAGGACAAGCTACGAGCACAACCGACAAAGAACGTATGCTGGCGCATGGCGTGCTCGTCTTCGAACCACATGTCCTAGAGAGACAAATGCACGACGTACCTTGGGTCGCCAAGGTAATCCCAAGGGATGTGGGCGTGGCGGCGGGTGATCCCCTCCAGGCGGGCAAGACCGCTAGCCGGGATGGGGCGACGGGGGGGAGGAGGGGGTCGGCACCCGATGCGGGCTCAAGTGCCACCCATTGGGGAGGTGGGCATCCGACCATGGAAACGGAGTGCCGGTTTCCAAGTAGCGCCCGCAAATATCCACCTTCACGTTGAAAGCACAACATGCTCCCTTGGTGGTTTTGATAATTCATGGCAACATACATTGTCTCTTGGACTAACACCTCTATCTAGTGTATTTCAGATAATAGTCCATGGAGAGTTGAGTTGGCAAAAGGATTGTGGAATCACCCCAAGATTCAGGGAAATAGATTGGCCAAGCTTCAAGCAAGAGGACTCTACATTTTACATTTGTGAGGAATCACTTTGAGTCCATAGGAAAGCCAATACTATTAAAAGGGGGTAAAGTTTTGATGGTGAACAATATGCTCAAATGTGCACAAGTGAAAGTCACCAAAACATCCACATACTCTCCCACCAAAGTCTGTCCTAAGCCAAACATGCAAATCGGTGCAGCCAACATTCCTATCCCGATGCCACCGAGTTCCAAACCCTAGACAGACTCATCCAAACCCTAACACTTTGGTGTAGCCGACACTGCACTCGGTGCCACCGAGTTGGGTTGCCAACTTTCTGTTATGCAAGTTCTCATTTTCGGTCCGACCGAGAATGGTGAATCAGCATCACCGAGTTTGGTAAGTCTGACTGTTGGTCACCTTGTCGATGCAACCGAGAGTTGTATATCGGTCCCTTCGAGATTCAAAAGTTGCCACTTCTAGTCACTTCGGTACCACCGAGATTTACACATCGGTGTCACCGAGTATGACTTATTGTGTGTAACGGTTGGATTTTTGGGGATGCCTATATATACCCCTTCACCACCACCCACTCAAAATAGAATCACTCAGGACTATTCCATACCTATCCTACTCAGTTTTTTGAGAGAGAACCACCTACCCTTGTGTTGAGGTCAAGATCTTCCACTCCAACCATATGGATCTTGATTTCTAGCCTCCCCAAGTTTCTTTCTACCAATCCCATCTCTTTTACCATACAAACCTATGAGAGAGAGATTGTGTGTTGAGGACTCTATCATCTTGAAGCACAAGAGCAAGGAGTTCATCGTCATTATCGAGCCTATTACCTTTTAGAGGGTGGTGCCTCCTAGATTGGTTAGGTGTCGCTTGGGAGCCTCCTACTTCGTGTTGTGGAGTGAACCAAGAAGTTTGTAAGGGCAAGGAGATCGCCTACTTCGTGAAGATCTACCCATAGTGAGGCTAGTCCTTCATGGACGGAAGCCGTATGGAATAGTCAAGGTTGCTTCTTCGTGGAACCCTCCGTGGGTAGAGCCCTCCATGGACTCTCATGATCGTTACCCTTTCTGGGTTGAAGACTCCATAAATGTGGATGTACGATAGCACCACCTATCGGAACCATGGGAAAAATCTTTGCGTCTCTTATTGCGTTTGATCTTCCTATCCCATCTGTTTACTTACATGTGCAATGTCTTTACTTTCCGCTGCCATATTTGTAGACATGCATGTGTAGGGTTGTTAGACTTGCTAGACTTCTTAAAACTATTAAAATCTGCCAACCAAATAACTTGGGAAAAGGTTCGGTTTTAAATTACTGCTAGTAATCTATTCACCCCCCCCCTCTAGACACGCCTCTCTTGATCCTACACATGTATGGCCAGTCGCACATTGAGCTGCCTGAGGGGAGATGGAGAAGGCCACGAGGGAGGGGACTGGTTGTCCGCGCTCCCGGACGATGGTGAACGACATCGTGGTCATGGTGGAAGTTCTTGTCGGCCACTCACTTCCAGAAGCCCATGGCGACTGGCTGACAAGGAGATAGGTGAGCGACGCTAGGGTTTTGTTGTCGGGCACGGTGGGGGCAGTGGAAGATTTAGTGGGGACGGGAAGTGGAAGTGGCCACACCAATCCACGGCTTGTCCATAAAAAAGGACATGGTCGGGGTGGCTGGGTGGCTGACCGGCGGGCCCGTCCACACATGTGGATTAAATGGGGACGGTGAAAAGTAGTTGGAAGGCTGACTGGCAGTCCCAAGGCGGACGTCCAAAGGCCGCGCGCGCACCCGCTACGCGTTCGTTTGACCACAAAGCCAGAAAAAATGCGTCCAGGCGGATATCAAGCGGACATTTTTTTGCGGATGTGGTCGCGCGTTGGACTGCCTTGCCTATCCATTTGAGCTGAAACGGACGGACTACATCGACAATTTGGGGGTCCGCGTTGGAGTTGGCCTTAGAGCAACTCTAACCGATGCCCTCTTTTGCCCCATTTGTGTCCGTTTCAATCCGCACATCCGGCCTCTTTTGCGTTTGGGTCGGATGTGCATCCAACACGCGGACACATTTGCGTCCTCGCAGCCGGCCGGCTTCCAAATTTTGTGTGTGCAAATATATGGAAGAAATTGTTTGTAGTCCACATAATTCATAGTTTATTATAGGTCAAATAGAAGTTAACTTGTTTCAAATAAAAATATCTCATAGTTTCATAACCGAATGAAAATATCTCATAGTTTACAAGTCAAATAGAAATTAAATTGTCTCAAATAAAATAGGTCAATACATCTATGAGTTGCCAACATGAACCCACATATGCTCAACCAAATCATCTTGCAGCTGAACTTGAATTCCCCAATGATGCATTTGATGATAAAATTCAGTGAAATATGCAAATGTTTCCGCTCCTCCATGCTCAAGCACAACATTTTTCACCCTAAAACTGGAACCCTTGGTCATAGATACGTTCCGAGCGCTCATCCTCAATGATCATGTTCTGCATGATCACACAAGTTGTCATCACCTCCCAAGAAGTCTTGGTGCTCCAAGTTCTAGCAGGATACCAAAGGATGCCCCGTCATGATTGAATAACACCAACGGCATGCTCCACATCCTTCCTATCACTCTCTTGTTCCTGGGCAAATCTCTTACTTTTCTCTCCTACAGGGTTGGGGATTCTCTTCACAAGAGTAGTCCACTAAGGATAGATACCATCAGCTAGGTAGTATCCATTTTCGGACATGAGTCCATTGATCTCAATATTGACCTTTGGATTGTTGCCTTCTTCAAGCCTTCCAAACACTGGAGATTGTTGAAGCACATTGATATCATTGTGAGATCCTGCCATGCCAAAGAAAGAGTGCTAGATCTAGAGATCTTGTGATGCAATGACCTCGAGTATGACGGCGCAAGCTTTGACATGGCCCCTATACTGCCCCGGCCAAGCAGAAGGGTAGTTCTTCCACTCTCAGTGCATACAATCTATGCTACCATGCATCCCCGAAAATCTCCTGCTCGCATTTATCGCCAACATCTGGGCGGTATCCATAGCATTTGGCTCTCTCAAGTACTTAGGCCCAAACACTGCTACCATAACCTTGCAGAACCTATACATGGATTCTAGGCATGTGGACTCGCTCATACGGACATACTTATCAACGAGATCACCAAGAACTATGTAAGAAAGCATCTATAGACACGGTGCATTTCTGATAGGAGAAGCCAACCTTTCCTAGGGCATCCTCCTTACACACGAAATACTTGTCGTATCCCACCACCACCTCCTGGACACTGTTGAACACATGTTTAGCCATCCGGAAACAGCGTCGGAATAGGTGCAGTGGAAAGAGTGATTTAGGTGCCTCTAAGTAGTCTTTCTAGAGTAGGAAATGACTGCTCTATCAATTGAGATTCAACGCCGGAGTTGTAGGACCGAAAGTATGTCTAGAGGGGGGTGATTAGACTACTTGACCAAATAAAAGTTTTGCCTATACCAATTTTTAAGGTTGACAGTTTTTAGCATTTCAGGGCAAGTCAAGTACACCCTACACATGAAAGTCTAAGAGTATATAGCAGCGGAAAGTAACAACAAGCATGTATTGAAGGGATAGGGTAGGAAGATCAAATGAAGTTGTAGACACGATGATTTTTCCCATGGTTCCGATAGGTGGCGCTATCATACATCCATGTTTATGGAGTATTCAACCCACGAAGGGTAACGGTCGCGAGAGTCCATGAAGGGCTCCACCCAAAAGGGTCCACGAAGTAGCAACCTTGAGTATTCCATAACGGCTTCCGTCCACGAAGGACTAGCCTCATTATGGGTAGATCTTCACGAAGTAGGCGATCTCCTTGCCCTTACAAACTTCTTGGTTCACTCCACAACACGAAGTAGGAGGCTCCCAAGCGACACCTAACCAATCTAGGAGGCACTACCCTCCAAAAGGTAATAGGCTCGGTAATGACGATGAACTCCTTGCTCTTGTGCTTCAAGATGGTAGACTCCTCAGCACCCAATAACTCTCTCACAGATTTGGCATGGTGGAAGAGATGGGATTGGTGGAAAGCTACTTGGGGAGGCTAGATATCAAGATCCATATGATTGGAGTGGAATATCTTGTCCTCAACACAAGGGTAGGTGGTTCTCTCTCAGAAAATCTATTAGGATAGGTATGGAATAGTTCTGAGTGCTTCTCTTTCGAGTGGGTGGTGGCGAAGGGGTATATATAGGCATCCCCAAAAATCCAACCGTTACACACAAAATGACCAACTCGATGACACCGATGTGTTAATCTTGGTGGTACCGAAGTGACCAAAAGGTGGCAACTTTTGAATCTCGGTGAGACCGATATAGGAAACTCAGTTGCACCGATAAGGTGACCAACGGTCAGATTTCCAATCTCAGCGACGCCGATCCAACATTCTCGGTGGGACCGAAAATGTGAATTTGTGTAACAGAAAGTTGGAAACCTAAACTCAGTGGCACCGGTATGGAATCAGTTGCACCGAAGTGGCTAGGGTTTGGCTTGAGTCTGTCTAGGTTCTGGAATCGGTGGCACCAGTATGGGAAAGTTGGTTGCACCGATTTTGAGTATTAGGTATGGAACAGACTTTGGTGGGAGAGTTTGTGGATGTTTTTGGCGACTATCACTTGTGCACGTTTGAGCATATTGTTCACCAATAAAACCTTACCCCTTTTTAATAGTATTGGCTTTCCTATGGACTCAAAGTGATTTGTCACAAATATAGAATGTAGAATCCTCTTGCTTGAAGCTTGGCCAATCTATTTCCTTGCATCTTGGGGTTTCTCCACAATCTCCTTTTGCCAATCCTATCATTGAATATTTCCTGAAATATACTTGGTGGAAACATTAGTTCAATGACTTATATGTTGTTATTAATTACCAAAACCACCAAGGGAGCAAATGTGCTTTCAATCTCCCCCTTTTTGGTAATTGATGACAACATATAGATAAAAGCCTTGACATATGATAAAATCAATGAATATAATCGTCGCTTTGAGAGGTATGTGATAAGCAAGAGCTCCCCCTAAATTGTGCATTATTTTGAATTTGCGTTTGAATGCAAATACACAATCGATTAGGTATATGGGGAACTTCTTCATGTCACATACAACTTGGTGGTGTGTGAGAATAATTAGAATGAATAACAACGCACAACACAATCAAGCAAAGGTGAATGATCATCTCATAAGCATTCAGATGATAGGAAATAATTGCATCACACATAACAACGTATGATCACACACAAACACAAAAGTATCTCACGTCAAACCAAAAGAACCAAATGTTTTGAAAAGCAACAAACACCAAAACACTCTCTCGCTCGAAGCCTAAAGATCTATATACACTTCTCCCCCTTTGGCAACAAGTTACCAAGAAGTTCAAAGGCATACATCTAAACATTCTTGGGGTGATCTCCTACGGTTGTTGATGAAGGAGTCGAGAGAACAACGTCGGCGAAGATCTCTGCATATGTCATGGATGGAGTTGGAGTGACAGATGGAGGAACTGGAGCAGATGAAGCAAGAGCTGAGGTGTGAGTAGCAGTAGCTGATGGAGCTGGCACAGTGGCTGATCTGGCCTGGGTATGAAACTGTGTGCATGTCCTGAGAGGTGATTCATCCTCATCATCATCATCTGAAGAAGTGGTGTGAGGAAGTGGCACTGAGTCAACTTCCTTCTAGAGCGGTGTGACTGTCTTAGTCAGCCTGTCCACCTTATTAGTAAGGGTCTTGATCCTAGTTTCAAATATCCTGACAAGACTGTTCTGGTTGTCCAGAATCCCCTTAATGTCTTTCTGCATACCATGAACTAATTATATCAACAGATCCGTTTGCTCATTCCTGGATCTAGGGACTTGAGCACTAGTGGCTCTAACTGCCTCTGCTTCTTCCTGAGCTGCAGCTAAAGTGGGATGATCAGCATCCATCACCACAACATTGTCCTCGAGATCTGGGTATAGGGGTAAATGTGGATGATCTAGAGCAAAGATGTGCTTCTCCAACTTTGAATTTATGAGCATTTGGATGTAGGGTGCATAACAGCAAGAGCGCTTCTGGTCAGCAGCAACCCTCTTGATTGTCTCAACAATCAAATCCATGACTCTGATACTAGTGTGTCTGTCAAGGTGGATCAACATATTGATGGAGTAGCCTCGGATCATCTTGTCATCTCCTGACTTGGGAATCGAAGTATGCCTCAGAATGGTGTTCATTGTGCGGAGGCTAGCCTGAAGAAAGTAGATAGATCCTAGCCTGTGAGACTTCACATTGGCAGCAGGGATCTCCTTGTACATATTTGCCATAGCATTGTGGCTCGCCTTGGATTCTGAGTATACATCCAAGTCACCATCCTGTGCTTCAGGAACTCCTAAGATAGCAGCCCATTCTTCAATAGTTGATTCATACCTTGCACCTTTAGTCATCCATACAATTCTACCATCTCCGTAGAAGTATGAAGTGGAGTAGAATTGCATGATCATCTCATCGTTCCAAGCAGTGAATTCTGTGCCAACAAACTCATCCAAACCTATGCAGTGGAAATTGTCTTGGATAGTTGGAAAGTACTCATCATTCTCCCTGATGACTTTCCAATCAACATATCGCATATCACTCACAGCTGGACTCTTGTCAAAAAGCACAGTCTCATAGAAATCATGTTGCTCTTTGGTATAGAATTTGTAGTCCACAGCTGTCTTCTTCCTCTGGGCATATGGATCTATAGCTCTCCATGCCCTCAATCCTGAATCCTTCCTCTTCTTCATATCCTCAGCTAGTGGGTAGCTGGCATTGTGAACTGGAAGATGTGGTCTGAGATTCATCAAAGTTGTTATGTCATCTTCTTCCTCAACTCTGGAAGCATTCCCTTTGTTCTTCTGAGAAGCTGGAATCTGCCTAGTTGTCCTCTTAGGCTTCTCAGCAGTAGCCTTTTTGGATGTGCTAGTCTTTGGCATAGCATCAGCCATAAGCTTCTTTTGCTTTTTCTTGGGAGGGGCCTTCTCAACATGCTCTTCCTCCTCTTCAGCATCAGCATCAGCAGCTTCTTCGGGGTCCTCATACATGGAGGTTTTCTGCCAATAACATGAATAACCCTCTTTCTTGCTTTCTTCTCCCCTGCCTTCTTAGGCATAGCTCTCTTGGGTACCTCAACTGAAACAGTTGCTCTGGCAGCCTCATAAGCCTTGAAGGTTGAAGCAGGAGCATAGATCTTTCTGACAACTCTCCTGGAAGAAGTGGCTTCAGTAGCAGACTTCTTAGCAGCTTTCTCTTGCTTCTTAGCAAGAATCTCTTCAGGGATAAAGTCTGAATCCTCTTCATCAGAATTCAGCTTCTTTCTGGTCCTTGTAGCAGCTTTGAGCAACCCATGGGAGCTGGGGGTGCCTAGATCTGAAAAATAACTAGGCTCTGGGCTTGTGCCTGAACTCATGTCTACAACCTGCTCTGGCATGTTCTGACTGTCCTCAGCATCTGAAATACTGACCCTGTGAATGGAATATAGATGAGCAGAAGTAGATGAGTCATCACAAAATTATCAGTAGGTTTTTGAAATTTTGAACAAATATTTTCAAAGTTTTGCATTCTGTCATAAACAAATCGGTAAGACCGAAGCAAAAGTTTTGGTGACACAAAAACTGACTGTCCCTCTTAACAGAAACTTGGCACCCTTTTCGGTGAGACCAAAAAGGAATGCTCGGTTTCACCGAGACAGTTCTCAGCACACAGAAACGAAAATCAGTCGTACCGATTTTCTTGATTCGGTTCTACTGAGTTGCGTCGGGCGGAAGGCAAAACCCTAGAAATCAATGGTTCGCTAGCCTATGGGGATTTCTTGTGGATAGGAATAAGTGCAATGAGTGGCTTATAGAGAAAATCAAGTCCAATGCGCAAGAATCAGAAGGGAGCGCAAGGGAGGTCGAATCCGTACCCTAACTTGGTGCAGATCCGCTACGGCAGCGACGATGGAGCAGATTTCATCGACGACGGTGATTCCCAATGGCGGAGGAGCATAGAAGACAAGGGCGACGACCAGGGGTCTCGAGGCGGCAGCTTAGGGTTCTGAGGCGCGACGTTTGAAGATAAAAATTCAAAGCGTCATGGTCCACAACATATACACCCTCCACTGTCGGTGATATAGATTTTATGTTTTCGGTGTCACAGAGTTTCACAACTGTCAGCTGACAGGGAAACTCGATGTAACCGAGAATATGAAATCGGCAGTACCAAGATTGGAAAACCAGATCAACCCTAGGCATTCGGTAAGACCGAGATTGTGGGGTTGGTTCCACCGAGATGAACTTGGGAGGTTTTAATGGTCAGTCCTTGTCGATACGGAACTCCGAGTGCTCCACACACACAGGGATCGAAAAGCACTTGTTCAAATTTTTTGATACAACATGAATGGAATATGAGGTGAGAAAGCATAGGTAGCTAAAGAAGTGGTCCTAGGCATTCTTGTCCATCCAATTGGCAAAAGATAAAATCAATAACCAAATAGCAACAATGGGATGTCCTCGAATGAGAAAATAAATGCAGACCAACATGCTCACACAATAAGATGTCAAAAGAAATCATGACAAACATGCACAAACACACTAGCATCTAGCAAGCAATTGGGTGATGACGAAGTCATCTATATATAAGTATTTGACTTAGGAGCCAAGTAAGAGTACTTGATCATAGGTCATACTCATCGTTTAAGCACAAGTGGGGTTACCACTTTTACATAAAGCATTTTTAATGTTGTCACACACTAAGATATGCTTTGACTCAAGTCTTAGAGTAAAGCTCCCCATTAATGTGGCATCCCCCCATAAGAGGGATAAACTAACCTTGGGTTTTGTCGATGAAGACTTCATGTTGGTGAGGTAGTTGTGGATGCTCAATGTTGATGAAGATCACCAAGAGTTGGGAGCATCCTTGTTGTTTCCTTACTCCTCTCACCTACATGGGTTAGTCCCAATACACAAGAGGCAAATACAAGTATATCTATGGACATGGAGTGCAAAGCATATGTTATGATGTCCATTGAATAGTTGATTACCTTGTCCCTTGCTTACCTTTGAGGGAATGTGTGACTCCTTGAACTATTGCATTGAGTTGATGTTGAGTGCAAAAAGTTCTTTCCAATAATGAATGTGAGTGAATTTCATTAGCGGAGTCACCCCTGAAGAACTTACTAGTTCTTCTTCTTGGGGACCCACATCAAGTTGATGGGGATCCTTGTTTTTTAAGTAGACTTTCTATTAGTTGAGCTTGAAGTAGCCTTGGGAACCCACTCCACCAAAGCTAGGGGTTCATCTTCATATGAGTCAATGTCCTCTTGAAGCTTGTTGTTGCCCTTGAGCTTGTGGTCTTGTGGTGGAAGGTTATCTTGAGTGTTTGTCCCCTTGGGAAGAGTATTTTCATACTTCTCCTTTTGAGGAACAAACTTGGGCTTGGGATATTGACCTTCTTCCCATTCAACTCCATTAGCATTGAAGTAGCCAACACCACAATTATTCCGGTATCCTCCGTGCTTGCGTACAATTTCCTCAAATTGCTTACATCCGGCAAGACTCTTGTAGATACCTTTTTCTATAATTCCTTTCAATAAAGCATTTTCTAGCTCAAGTGTAACTTGGCTAAGAGAATCATCATTAGTGGAATCAATAGAACTACTAGAAGCAACATCATTGGGTTTAGCATTTTTTTGTTGCTACTAGATGAAGAACCTTTATTGCCTTTGTTACTAGATTGCTTAGTTGTAACTTGAGGCATGAAAGTATACAAGAGTAGTCGTTTGGCTAGATAAGATGAAATCTTCTTTAGGAGATTGTGATTGATAGCTTTGAGAAAGTCATGCTCTTTCTCCAAGTTGAGCTTATCGAAGCGTAGCTTCTCATGAGTTTTCACAAGCTCTCTATGATCTTCGGGGGTAGATTCATGAGTTAACTTAAGAGTGTTTAGTTCTTTAGTTAGTTGTTATATTTTCATATTATCATGAGAATTATCAAGTTCATTTAGATAAACATCACTAGTTTTATCACAAAGCAAGTCATCATCACAAAGCAAATCATCTTCGTCACTATCAAAATCAAGATACTCGGGGTGTGATACATTGGGGCCTTTAGCCATGAAGCAACTTCCACTCCCTTCGTTTGGTGAATCAAATATATCGTAGGAGTTGGTAGTCACTAGAGCAATTCCGGCAACACCATCATCTTGACTATAGTCGGAGTCCGAGTGATAGCTTCTCTTAGAGTTGTTGTCAGAGTCGGAGCTGGAAACCCATTCATCAACATAAGCTTGATGTTTTATTATTGTGTAGCTCTTGGTGTCCTTGTCCGTCTTCTCTGAATCTGTACTTCTCCTTGAGTGTCTTCATTCATAACGATCATCTCTACTCCTTCTCTCTCTTTGTGGTGACTCATTCCTTGAGCTTCATCTTCGAGGTGACTCTTCTCTTCTTTTGTAGGGAGCCGTGCACTCATTTGAGTAGTGTTCGGGCTTCCCACAATTGTAGCAATTGCGGTCATGACTTGACGAATGCTTCTCTTCATATATTGAGTTGTAGTTTCTTTCTTTGCCTCTATTCTTGTAGAACTTGTTGAATTTCTTGACCATGAGGCTTAACTCTTCATTGGTGACAAGGTTGTTGCTTGAAGTTGCGGGAGCATCACTTGTGGCTTTGTAAGCACCGCTAGACTTGAGCAACAATCATGAGCAACAATCCTTCCAATGACTTCCTTATCCTTGAGTGTCATATCATGAGCAACAATCCTTCCAATGACTTCCGTAGGCTTGAGATCTTTGTAGTTTGGCATCATTTGGATCAATGTGCACACGGTGTCGTATCTCTCATCCAAAGCTCTAAGTATCTTCTTGATGATGAATTTGTCGGTCATTTCTTTGCTTCCTAAGCCAGCAATCTCATTGGTGATTAGAGCTAGCCTAGAGTACATCTCTGTCAATCCTTCACCATCCTACATCTTGAACTTGTCAAGCTGACCTTGAAGAACATCTAACTTGGATTCTCTCACGGACTCGGTTCCTTCGTGCATATCAACCAAAGTATCCCAAATCTCTTTTGCATTCTCAAGACGGCTGATTTTGTTGAATTCTTCGAGGCATAAGCAGTTGAAGAGAATGTTGCATGCTTAAGCATTGAGTTGCAACATTTTCAACTCATACGCTGTCACTTCACGATCCGGTTCTCGTCCATCCGCAAAGAACTCACCTTGCAAGCCAACACAAACAACATCCCAAATGGCAGGGTTATGACCAAGAATATGCATTTTAATTTTGTGCTTCCAACTAACAAAATTAGTGCCATCAAAGTATGGACCTCTACGGTGATAACTTCCCTCACTAGACGCCATACTCTCCTAGGTTATGAGACCTAAGCAATGGAGACCAAAGCTTTGATACCACTTGTAGGACCGAAAGTATGTCTAGAGGGGGGTGATTAGACTACTTGACCAAATAAAAGTTTTTCCTATACCAATTTTTAGGGTTGACAGTTTTTAGCATTTCATGGCAAGTCAAGTACACCCTACACATGCAAGTCTAAGAGTATATAGCAGCGGAAAGTAACAACAAGCATGTATAGAAGGGATAGGGTAGGAAGATCAAACGCAGGTGTAGACACGATGATTTTTCCCATGGTTCCAATAGGTGGCGCTATCATACATCCACGTTTATGGAGTCTTAAACACACGAAGGGTAACAGTCGCAAGAGTCCACGAAGGGCTCCACCCAAAAGGGTCCACGAAGTAGCAACCTTGACTATTCCATATCGACTTCCTTCCACGAAGGACTAGCCTCACTATGGGTAGATCTTCACGAAGTAGGCGATCTCCTTGCCCTTACAAAATTCTTGGTTCACTCCACAACACAAAGTAGGAGGCTCCCAAGCGACACCCAACCAATCTAAGAGGCACCACCCTCCAAAAGGTAATAGGCTCGGTAATGACGATGAAATCCTTGCTCTTGTGCTTCAAGATGATAGACTCCTCAGCACCCAATCACTCTCTCACAGATTTGGCATGGTGGAAGAGATGGGATTGGTGGAAAGATACTTGGGGAGGCTAGAGATCAAGATCCATATGATTGGAGTGGAATATCTTGACCTCAACACAAGGGTAGGTGGTTCTCTCTCAGAAAATCTAATACGATAGGTATGGAATAGTTCTGATTGTTTCTCTTTCAAGTGGGTGGTGGTGAAGGGGTATATATAGGCATCCCCAAAAATCCAACCGTTACACACAAAATGACCAATGCGGTGACACCGATGTGTTAATCTCGGTGGTACCGAAGTGGCCAAAAGGTGGCAACTTTTGAATCTCGGTGAGACTGATATGGGAAACTCGGTTGCACCAATAAGGTGACCAACGGTCAAATTTCCAATCTCGGTGATGCCGATACAACATTCTCTATGGGACCAAAAATGTCAATTTGCGTAAAAGAAAGTTGGCAACCTAAACTCGGTGGCACTGGTATGGAATCGGTTGCACCGAAGTGGCTAGGGTTTGGCTTGAGTCTATCTAGGTTCTGGAATCGGTGGCACCAGTATGGGAAAGTTGGTTGCAGATTTTGAGTGTTAGGTATGGAACAGACTTTGGTGGGAGAGTTTGTGGATGTTTTTGGCGACTATCACTTGTGCACGTTTGAGCATATTGTTCACCAACAAAACCTTACCCCCTTTTAATAGTATTGGCTTTCCTATGGACTCATAGTGATTTCTCACAAATATAAAATGTAGAGTCCTCTTGCTTGAAGCTTGGCCAATCTATTTCCTTGCATCTTGGGGTTTCTCCACAATCTCCTTTTGCCAATCCTATCATTGAACATTTTTTGAAAAATACTTGGTGGAAACATTAGTTCAATGACTTATATTTTGTTATTAATTACCAAAACCACCAAGGGAGCAAATGTGCTTTCAGGAGTGTACCCCGGGATCGAGCACTAGAACATCGGTCATTGCCTGCTAAGGGCTCATGAACGACCAACACGGCAAGCATGTAGGCATCCGACCAGCAGGTAGAGGCAGGCGAGGACGTGTTGCTGGCCACGAGGACCGAGCGAGGAGGTGTTGGCGGTGATGTTGATAGATGCTCCGGCTACGGTGGGGTTGACATGTTCAACGAGGGCATTGGAAGGTGGCCCGTTGCTGGATGGGTGTGGACGACTTGCCTGGGTATGGATTCAAAGATAGGCGACGACAGCACTGGGGGGTGTCGATCGGTAGTGCTAGGAGGAATATGGATTGGCCAATGTGCCACTAATGGGCGGGCTAGGGGAAGGAGTAGGTAGGCGAGGTGTGTGTCCGTTGTTGGTGTAAAAACTGGAAGATATTCGGGTAGGGGGTCCCGAACTGTGGATCTTGGGTTGATGGGTTATAGGAAGCAAGGGAGCTAGTATTTACCCAGGTTCGGGCCCTCTTGATGGAGGTAAAACCCTACATCCTGCTTTGATTGTATTGAGTATGGGGTATCGAGTGCAGAGTTGATCTACCTCGAGATCATATGATGTGGTCTAAACCCTAAGAGTAATGAGCTAAACCTCATCATGATATGATTGTGTCTAATGACTAGCCTGGCCTCGACTTATATAATACACTAGAGGCCTAAGATAACAAGAGTCCTAGTCGGCTACGTCGGTGGAGAGGATTCCTTGTCTTCATCAACAAGTATTGTGGAATCTTCCTTGCATATGTCATCGGTTGTCCGAAGTGGCCCATGAGTCCGGCCCGTAGAGATAGGCTGGCGGCCCGAGGACCCCTTAGTCCCGAACTCCCTCTGTAGCCCCCTTAACAGGTCTTCAAGCTAGGGACGCTCCTTTGTTCTTCCGAATTGTTCTTCATCTTCGGTCGTCGGTCTTGAAAACTGGTTCAATAAATCATCACTCGTCTTGAGGATCGCCGAGGTGAATCCGAAGAGTTCACAAGTCGGCATCCAAGGAGCCCCTTTAAGTTATTAGGCTTTATCAAAGCCTTAATATGTTTATGTCAAACCTCGGGTTTGGAGTGTTTCCCATGTGGCGGTCACCTCTCGCATCCGAGCTCCAACATCGAACTGCGTCTGAGGTGACTTTTTATAGCCGAGCTCCAACGTTGGTCGCCATACGAAGTGTCATTTTGCAGCCGAGCTCCAATGTTAGTCAACATCCGAGGTGTCATAGATTATTTGGTCTGTGAAAAATTGAAGGAATTCGGTTGAGCTTAATGTCGGAAATGCCCTCTATGGAGCCAGCCACTTGCGCCCAAGCTTTATGCCGGACTACTTTCGAGGTGGTGCACCACCCCAACCGTGGGCTGATTTTTTGTGGATATTTTCAAGTGGTGTAATTTATTCTCTGCCGAGATATATAGCCAGTAGCCCTTAAGGTGTGTGTTGGTTTAAAACCCAGAATGCAACTAAAGAATAAAATAAAACCACTAATCCCAGTAGCCTGTGAGACTTAGGTCGATTCGTGAAACCGTCCTGAGGATCAATTCTTTGCTTGACATCATACTTTAGGAATCAAAATGCGTTGTGCAGTAGCCCCCAAGACTTAGGTCGGGTGCGGCCGACCAATCATGAGGATCGTAAACTCGTCGGAAACTATATTGCACTTGTTGTGTATGTTTTTACAATGCCGAAGTACAAATCGGCATCAAAGATGCCGAACTAAAGGTCAGAAAAGATTTCTCAAGCAGAACTACCATGCCGAACACCTCAAACAAGATGATGTCCCGCCTGCTGAAAGAAAAATATAAAAATAGGTTAAAGGTGTCATAAGCCTGGAAAACCAAGAAACTTTAGCAAAAACTTTATGTCAAAACTAAATCAAGTTTCTTGGTGTCAATCTGAAAATTGGTCTTAAAATTAGTATGTGATTCTGCCATGCTTTAACATGACACATCCGATCTCAAGACTTCGAGCGGGTCAGCCTTTGGCTTCAACCTCCATATCCCGAAGGCGGAGTGTTTCTCCGAGGCCAGTTTGGCGAACTAAACTCGAGCAGCTTTAGAAAGAAACAAGGCTATCCGACTATTGGTCAAACACTCAGGTTGAGAAAGGAGCGGTGGGAAAAGACTTTGCGATGACCAACAAGAAAACATTATTATAAAATGGCTCATATAAATTTAAGAGCCCTTAGTTAACATGGGAAAAGGAAGTGTTTTGAACAAACGACGCTATTAGCAAGCTAAGTTTTTAACAAATAACTTTTTTGTTTAACACAAATATAACACTAGGATGAACCGAGTAGAAATTAAAAATTAGAAAAAGGTTGAGCATGAAAGCGACTTAGCTGGTAAATGTGCTCGATGTGACGTGGGTCGAGCTTGTGCCGGGTCAAGGTCCCAGCCCCCAAGCCGGTCCCGAAGTGTGTGAGCAAAGAGGTCGGCTTGATGAAGTGGCGATGCAGCATGGACGATGTGGCGAGGCAAATCCCCCGGTCCAACCTAGGTGTTGAAGCTGGTCTTCTCGTGACGCCGAAGTCCGGGAGTAGGTTGATGAAGAGATGGCGAAGCCTCCAGTCTAGCCGAGGTGACGGAGCAGGTCGGTAAGGTGACGCTAGAGCCCCCATAACAGCCGACGTGTCGAAGCAGGTCAGTGTGATGTACATTGGCTTGAAGAAGCGATAGCACGGCGATGCCTACGCAGGTCGGAATTTGTGATGCAGTCAATGCTGGCTTGATGAAGCAACGACGTGCCCGACCCATGCAACCCGTGGGGTGACAAGGTTCTCTTTAATGATAGTTCGGCCCTCGTGATGCCAAACTCTTGGTCGGCTCGCCGAGGTGATGAGAAAATTTTCTCCAAAAAGGACGTCCAACAACCCGTTCATGAAAAATATGAACTCGGGTCGGATTCGTTTTCGCGTAGAAAACAGATTCAAAATATGTTGTACTCATCGGATGTTTTCCGGAGTTTGGACGGTCGGATCAAGCTGAAATTATGAGGGATGATCGGTATAGAAATTTTGCAGCCAATGAATGGTGGGATTTTCCAACGGATATCCGAGATAGATACTTGACACCTCGCTCTAAGCTCATCCAAATTCGACAGAGTTCCAGTATATCGGAAATTACTGGAGATTTCTCTATCGGAAGACAATGAAATTTTGTAGGGTCATTGTAGATACAATTCCACATAATTCCACCGAAGCAATCGTCAACGCGACGCACGAGGAAACGGGGACGACAAACACAAATTTGTTGTCTAGAAAAAACTGCCACCAATCTGCAGACGAGCCATCGATCCTTCTGGCGATCCCACAAAGGAACTCTCAATGAAAGCACCAATGTCAGTGTCAAAACCGGCGGATCTCGGGTAGGGGGTCCCGAACTATGGATCTTGGGTTGATGGGTTACAGGAAGCAAGGGAGACAGTATTTACCCAGGTTCGGGCCCTCTCGATGGAGGTAAAACCCTACGTCCTGCTTTAATTGTATTGAGTATGGGGTATCGAGTGCAGAGTTGATCTACCTCGAGATTGTATGATGTGGTTTAAACCCTAAGAGTAATGAGCTTAACCTCATCATGATATGATTGTGTCTGATGACTAGCCTAGCATCTGCTTATATAATACACTAGAGGCCTAGGATAACGAGAGTCCTAGTCGACTACGTCGGTGGAGAGGAGTCCTTGTCTTGATCACCAAGTCTTGTGGAATCTTCCTTGCATATGTCATCGGTTGTCCGAAGTGGCCCATGAGTCCCGCCCATAGAGATAGGCCGATGGCCCGAGGAACCCTTAGTCCCAGACTCCCTCATCCGCTTCGTGTCTACGCCGACAAAAACGAGGCCCGAATTTGGGCTCCAAATGGGCCGCGTGGCACACAAAAGCGGATGCATGTTCGTTTGGGTCGCCGCTTTGGGTCGGTTTTTGTGTCCGCGCCAACCCAAACGGACACATGCGGACGAAATGGACCGGCCGATTGGAATTTCTCCTAGTCCATTTCTAACCAATCTCAAATAACCAGTTAGAGAAATGTAAACGCGGTTTTACTCCTTTGATCTTCACAATTTGCTCGTCTTGAAAGAGATTTTTCTCAAACGACTGGGAAGCAGATAATAGCACCCTTCCTTGGCGCCCCCATTGTAGATGCCCTAACCAATTCTAAATTTGCGTTAGAGGAGGATAAATTATCCTTCGAAGTGGTGCACCTCCTTATATTTACTCCACTGAACGGAGGTCGAGTAAACACTCTCACTTGCTCTCCTCTTCCTCCCCGCCTCCTCTGCCTCTTCTCCTTGCCATCCGCGTTGTCGGTGACTTCCTCTGCTGTTCCTCGCCACCCCCTATTCTCCCAATGGACGAATGTGGTGGTAGAAGGTCCCCATCATTGATCCATAGCGCAGATCCATGATGCCATTCTTGTCGCGGTGCTTCTAGCGGATCCTCCTCGAGCCGACGTTACCCAACTGGTATGGCCCGCATGCGCCGCATCTTCGACTTCCCTAACCTCCCTCTATCGTCGAAGTCATAGAGGAAGTACCTCGGGGTCCGGTAGCAGCCATGGGGGACATGTGTGGCAAAGATTACGAACCGCGAGAAGTGACTCGGTTCATTCCACACGATGGAGCTCGCGGGCTCGAGTGCGACCGGTGGAAAGTTCGATTCCACGGCGAGAGGTTGCGCCTGGATTTTCCATGGTCGACGGCGCCCGTCCACCTCATCCCGCCGGCGCCTAGAGTGATGAATGTGGCCCTGGTGATGGAGGACTGGAGGTGAGGGAGTGCCTCGAGGCAGAGGCCGCCGACGAGAAGAAATGGCAGACCTTCGCCACAAGTACCCGGAGCTAATGGAGGCAGAGCAGGCCATCTTTGCGGAGTGGGCAGTCGGCGGGGAGGACATAGACATGTCCGACGACGAGGAGCGAGAGGAGGAATTTGACGTTCAAGAGAGCTGGTGCATCTTCCCCGACTCCGGCGATGACGGCACCGGCACGGACCCAATGGACGGTGGGATGATGCGGCAAGATTGGCTCATCCTTGTGAATAAGTAGGGTGATGAAGATGAAGAGTAACTCTAGTTTTCAATTTATGTTTAAGCTTATGTTTATGTTTATATTTATTTCTAAAGACATTGTGTTAAATTTTGATTGTTTGAATTCGGTTGTCATGACAATATAATCAATTTATGTTGTTTAGATCAAAAGTAGGTTAAAAATTTATGCAAATTTGAATTTCATTCCGTTATATATAGGGGATTGGCTAGGTCCGGCCAAATCTTAGTGGAGTAAATATAATTCACTAAGGGTTTACTCTGTCATATCATCCTTTACTTTTAGAGGATAGGTTAGAAATGACCTTAGTTATTAACTATCATGGCACTTATTTTGAATTGGAGAGAGTATTAGTTGCAATGGAGTTCCTTTTCAAACCAGATTCATAATGCTCATATCAAAAGGATAAAAAGATTTGTAGTGCATGTTGTCATTGCATAGTTGCACGCTACACTATCCTACCTTTGGTAGGGCACGTAAGAGCATCTGTAGCAGATGCCTCGCTGAACTGCATAATTCCCATGAATGTAGCATTTTGTGTATTTTGTTCCAAACATGTGTGTTATAATTAGTCTGGCCCATAAATATAATACAGGCAACCCATAAAAACTTTGTTTGGGCATTGTATCTATCGGACATCATTCAATTTAGGGTTCATGTCTCTCATTTTCTCCCCTGCCTTCATTCTCCTATGCCGCCTCCGTTTCTCTCTTCTACAAGTGATTCCACGTGACGCGGAGCTTTTATTCGACAGGCGATGGCAGGATCCGCATGTGGGCATGGTGGATGTGGCCGTTGTTGATAGTCGTTGTGCAAGATCTTCCATGATGACGTGGAGGCCATCAGCTCCATGCCCCCTCCCTCCCCCTCATCAAGGCTTGGCGATCGTAGAAAGCATGGGACCGCGACTGCCTCTCCTACAGCATTGTGCGCTCCCCTTGGGGAGTTCTACCCGCACACCATGAGTTGCCTCCAGGTGGATGCGGAGCTCATCATCATAGAGCGCACCTTCAAGGACAAGAAGGCATTGTTGATAGGGTCGCATGTAGCAGCCCTAGACCGATGCTATAGGTGACTTCGATATATTCCGTTATCGCATCACTTGTTTGTCGCATTCATCATCGCATCATTTGCATTGCATCGCCACTCTGTTGTCTTCATTATTTAAAACATGCATGCGTTTGTATTTGTCGATTCTCCACGTTCTTGTCGTTGACCGTTTCGAGACCAAACACACTTGCACGTGCCCGTGGCATCATTAAAATAATGTTTTAAAGTGGGAATAAAATATTCTTTGAATGATTTTAAAGTTGGTGAACGGTCTTAATATATTATAAGTAGACTGTTTGCCAAATGTCGTTGCATTCGGGGCTCGTTTGATACCCAAACCGTTAAACCTATAGCGGCACTATAGCCGGTAAAACGTCAGAAGTTTTTGGTTTTAAAAACTCAGTGATGGGCCGCAAATATTCCCTATCATCTCAGCTCAACTCCGCCGACACAGCCCACCTACCCAACTAGCTTAACCCCGCGACTGAAACCGTCCGATCGCGGTCGGAGGGTCCGAACACAGCCTCAAACGCCTCTCCAAGCCATCCATGCCTATAAAAGGAAGGCTACCCCCTGTCGCAGTTGGAAACCCTAGCTACTGCCTCGAAATCCATGCTAGCCACCCCTCAGCCGTCGCCTATCCCCGCGCACCAAGTGGCGTCATGTCTCCCTCCTCCTCATGTCAGGCCTGCATCACGACGGAGCCCCACCGTTGGGCTGATCTGGCTCAGCCGCCGCCGGATCCGGCCACCCCGGGCCCCCTTCGCCGGATCTACCGCTCCCCATGCCTCCCCATTGACGCCGCTTGTCGGTGCCATGGAGGACCACCGACGGCCTCCTCTGCCACGCAGATCTTGACGGGCCTGTCTCGAGACCCTGTCGTCCACCCAACCTAACGTCGTCCCTGCATTGAACCATCCCGTCCAGATTCGTCCCGTTTCTCGTGAGGTGAAAATCCACCAAGTCTGTGGAGTGTCCGTTTTTGGTCATATATGCATTTTTTGATGATTGTATCTCATAAACCGTGCATCCGAGTGACATGACCTTTATATGTAAAGTGATCCACAAATTGTGATCTAAATGATAGTGTTATTTGCAAACCAATTAGGGTTCATCCACATGCTCAAATCTATGTTGCAAAAGTGCACTATGTGATAACTATTGAAACTGTTAAAAGCATTCGAACTTGTGTTCATGATCGGATCATATGCATAGTATGTCTTCATGTGATTTGTTCTTTGTGATGTTCTCTATAATTTCATGCCTTTGGTTGCCATGCAAGACATCTGTAACATGTCAATTTCTTGCACTTAAGTGGCCTTTGTGATAAAACTATTTTTTGTTAACAGAAAGTTCCTTTTGCAAAAATCATATTAAATGATCCATGTATCCTATGAATTTGTGCCAATGGAGTAAACTAAAGTATGCCATGTCTACTGCATGCACATACCAATTTCATGGATATTTAAATTGCTATACCTACTACTTTGTGCATCCCAAAATATCATCATGAACTAACTGTTTTGCATCCCAAATTTTCACGAAATCTAAAACTGTTGTTTTAGAAGTTGTAAACTTGTCTTGATGAATGCCATTGATCTAGAGGTAATGTGAAGATGTTCGGTAAACATGTTTTGATCTTCATAATATATGCTATCACACCACACATTTTGTTGCCATGAGCACTTCTTGTGGCCTAGTTAAAAGTTGCTCTCAACATGTCATTTTGATGTTTTGTTTGAATGAAAACTATGATTTTCCCTAAGTCCTTAATCTGGTCTGAAACTTTGCATCTTGTGAAAATCATATCAATTAATACATGATGCCTATGAAAATGATCTTTATATGAATTGTGAAGCATTTTAAGTGTACTACAGCATCATGTCATTTGTTTTCATGTTAGCATCCTATAGCATCATGTGTTATTGCTCCAAAGTAGGCACCATGTTGTTGTTGACATATTTGAATTAAAACTTGTGTTGTATGCATCTTGAGAACCGTGGCTCTGTTTTGATCATGCCCTACATGAAACTTGTTTAAAATTGCATGTAGTTTCATAATATCCTTTTGCATTCATGATTAAAATGTTCGTGGTTGTTGTTTGCATGCATTTTGCACACATGCCATGCTAAACTTGTGAGGGTCATATCTTTTAGGATGTAGCTCCGAATTATATGATCCATATATGTAAATCGCTTGGAATGAATAGGATCACATGGTGCACGTTATTTTCCTGTTTAATAAAATTAAAATATATTCTTGACAGATCTGTACCAATTTCGAAAATTACATAAGGGGGCATTTCGGAAATGATATACGTTGATTTTGTGCTCATTTAAAATTGCCTACATATGTAGGTTAATTATGCTTCACCTCTTTCCATTATAAAAACATTTCAACTTGTTGGATACTTAAACAAGATTGAACTAAATAATTCGTGTGTGGAGTTTCGGCAATATGCAACTCATTGCATACTGAGCTTCACTTAATGTGTAGTATTTGATTGTTGTGTTTGCCATGTTATGCATAATTGAATGGACATGTATCATATTTGAGTGTTCATCATGTCATGAATATGTCATGTTGTTTACCGTGTCATTTGTTTGTTTCCGGATTGCTTGTTCTCTCTAGAGTTCTGATAACTTTTTGCAGTGTGAGGATTCGTTCGACTATGACCGTTAGTCTACTTCATGGATTCGATCTTGTTCCAAGCGGGATTCCAGGCAAGATGATCATTACCATGGATACCAGTACTATCATTGCTATGCTAGTTGTCTTGATTCTATCGCTATGTCTCGCTACCTACCACTTGGTTGTCAAGCCTAGCAAAATAACATGATAAGACTCTAGCCTTCCACTTCCCAGCAAACCGTTGTTTGGATAAGTTACCGCTTTCTCAGCCCCTCTTATAGCGTTGCTAGTTGCAGGTGTAGGAGGTTCCATGTGAAAACATCGATATCTTGGGATATCACATTATTCTTGCTATTTAAATTAATACACCTATACACTTGGTAATGGGTGGAAGGCTCGGCCTTTTTCTTGGTGTTATTTTCCACTCTTGCCGCCCTAGTTTTCGATTATGGATGTTATGTTCCATATTGAGCGCTCTTAACATGCTTGGAGTTGTTATGGGGACCCCCTTGTTCATTCGTTTTGGGATAAAACTCTCCCGAAAAGGCCCAACATTGCTACTAAAATTTGCCAACATAATAATATTGAAAACCTTTATTAATGCATAGGGCTTCATGAACCCGTGGATTTAATTCAACATAATACAAAGGGGCCACTGATGATGTTGTTGGTCCCAAAAGGGCAGACTGCGGGGCCACCGCAGGGAAACTCGAGGTTTGGTTTAACTCGTAGTGTGACCCATCCGATAGTGCCTTGAGAATGAGATACGTCTAGCTCCTATTGGGATCTGGCTTGTTGGGCAGTCTTGTTGGATTTGTTTTACCTTTAACGAATGTGTTGTGCACCAGGATTCTGAAGACACTTTGGGCTATCCCATGGTTGAGGTTTTCCACCGCAGCTTGTGCCTAGTTCGTGATGGATGAGTTGGAGCACCCCTGTAGGGTTAAATCTTTCTAAAAGTTGTCCCACGGTTATTGGCAACTTGGAAATTTAAAATACCCAGTTATAGAAAACTTGAAGTGAACCCAAGTAAAATACACCAACCGTGTGCATAACCATACCCATCTCTTTTCGAGGGAGTTCAGAAAGAGAACACGGTGGGGTTATGTTTGACACGTAAGTAGGTGTTCAGGATCACTTCTTGATCATTACGAGCTCACGTCCATTATCCGTAGATCACTCTTCTTGTTCTTGTACTCGTAAATTAGCTAGATATCAAATGCTTAGTGTTGCTGCAACCTCACCACTTAATCATACCTCGCCCATTAGTTTTTGCTAGTCTTGATACCCTTGGTAATGAGATTACTGAGTCTCGATGGCTCACAGATTTCTACAACAACTAATGCAGGTACATGTAATGCAATGCTTTGACGGGAGAGCTATGATTGTTCTATCTGGAGTTCTTCTTCATCATTGATCATAGGATGACTTCCACGTCGGCAGCCCAAGATTAGCAGGGTGGACGTTGTGTTTTTTCATTTGATTTCATCTATAGTTGAATCCTGCTCTTCTGTATGATGATTGCTATGTATTGATGTATTGAAATATTCATGTTGTAGCTTGTGGCGAGTGTAAGCCAACTCCAAATACTCATCTCTTGTTAACATGTATTGTGACGATTTCTGTTCTTACGAAGCTACCCAAAATGTGTTTCTATCCATATTGAGGCCCTCCAGTCGTCGCGGGAATAGTACCACATTTTGTGCGTGACGTCGCCGTGGTGAACGAGGAACGCGCCTCCGCCCATGTTTGTCGCAAGTCGGCGAAGGCGTTCTTCCTTAGCGTCAAACAGTGAGCCACCATTGCTCCCACGGCTATATATGTATTTTATCTATGTATGATGAATTCCGGTGTGTTGTGTAATGAACTTTGTAGCGGAAATTATGTTTTATCTATTTTTTAAAATATTGCAGTATGTTTTTGCCATATCTGTTATGTTGCGGCGCATCACTTCTTGCTCGTTTTAGAGGGGACCGTAAACCAATTTTGTGGGAGGGGAATATAGCGCATCGCCTAGAGTTGCTCTAGATCCCTCGCATGGCCGGTATGAATGACTCCATGGTGTCATGACACGGTTGGCTTACAATTGTTAGAAATTAGTCACGGCATTACCAGCGGCGCCATCCAGCAACATAAGGGCAGCTCGAACGCTATACCTTGAAACCGCCCCTAAATGTACAAATCACGGCGTTCGGATTTTTTTTACCGTTTAACGTCGTGTCGTAAACTTTTGTGAATGCGTCCGTGGGTCCGAATTCCTGCAAATCGGCATCAACCGAGGAAGGTTTATGGATGTCCAGAGCTTCATCACGTAGGCATCCGACTCCCTCGACCTATCCATGCATGCACATTTGGATTATTCCACACTATTTTCGCACCAAAACCCATGCTTTTCCACCCTCTTCGCTTCGATCGGCGCTGCCCTTCACCCAAATGCCTTCCCTTGTTGCCGTCCACCGCCACATGGACCCGGTCAAAATTTCCCAACTACTGCCGAAGCCAGAGACTAACCTAGAGGATCCAGAGGTAGTGACCACTCGCAAGATCAAGTCGGTGATACTTAACATCCCTCGTGCAAGCACATGAGTAGGGAGGTAGCAGTTGCAACGGTTGGTCAGGCACCTTTTCCAATGCACTTGTCTGTCTGGTTGGAGCAGTTGCAACCTTCATACTACTGCGCTGCCTAGCAACTCGATCTTTAGCAGCACATCTGCCCCACGCGGAGCGTTGACCTCTACACGCCCATCAATTATGTGACTCTCCATCTACGTAGCTTGTCGTGAAGTACGTCGGCATGGATCAAGTAGGTGCCCGCTCTCTGTTTGTGGGTTTGTCTCAATCGGGCATGATGTTGGCTGATGATGAGAAGATGTCGGACATCATCCCTGACAAAAGCAACTTTGATGATAGACAAGTGGATGACTCCGATCTGGATCTGGACATGTACACCTAGCACCCATGGCGTACACCGACAAGCCGAACTCCTACACCGACTAGCTCGACGTTGAGTTGGGTGATTGGCTAGGAAGTGTCAACCCAAAGAAGAAGGGTAGCGGAGAAAGTTTCAATTTGAGGGATGATACGTCCATTTTGCATCATATTTTCTACTGTTATTTACAATATATTTTTATCATTACGATGCAATTATTATATCTTTTCTCTCATAATTTGCAAGATTTACTTGAAGAGGGAAATTACCGACAGCTAAAATTCTGGACCTAAAAGAGATGCAACAGAGATAACTATTCTCTGGAGGTCCAAATGACCTGAAAATTTCTGGAGATATATACAAAAAATGCTGGAAAGAAGAAACCATGCGGAAGATCAACCGTGTGCCCACAACGGTAGGGGGCGCTCCCTACACCCTTGTGAGGTCCATGGGGGCCCTCTGTTGCCCATCTTTTGGCATATGTGGCAATTTTCCCTAGAAAAAATAGGAGGAGAATTTTAGGACGAAGTGCCGCCGTGTCGAGGCGGAAACTGGGCAGCAACACTTTTGCTCTCCAACGGAGCGATTCTGCCGGGGATACTTTCCTCCGAGAGGGGGAAATCGAAGCCTTCATCATCACCATCGTTCCTTTCATCATCGGAGGAATCATATCCATCAACATCTTCACCAACACCATCTCATCTCAAACCCTAGTTCATCTCATATATTCAGTCTTTGTCCCAAAACATCATATTGGTACATGTGGGTTGCTAGTAGTGTTGATTACATCTTGTAGTTGATGCTAGTTGGTTTAGTTGGCGGAAGATTATATGTTTAGATTGTTAATCATATATTTATCTCCTCTAGTCGTGAACATTAATACGATTTGTGAGTAGTTCCATCTATTCTTGAGGACATGGGAGAAATCTTCTTATAAATTGTCATGTGAATTTGGTATTCGTTCAATGTTTTGCTGAAATGTATGTTGTGATTCCTCTAGTGGTGTCAAGTGAACGTCCATTACATGACACTTCACCATATTTAGGCCTAGGGAAATGCATTGTGGAGTAGTAAGTAGATGATTAGTTGCAAGAGTGATAGAAACTTAAACCCTAGTTTATGGGCTATTCCATACGGGACTGATTTGGATCCATATGTTTCATGTTGTATGGTTAGATTTATCTTAATTCTTCCTTCATAGTTGCAGATGCTTCCCAGAGGGGGTAATCAAGTAAGAGAAGAACCTTAGCACTATTCCACCCACATACAATTTATCAAAGTAGTGAAAGCGAATCAACTAAAACATGATGATTATGACTAGACAAAATTCCCATGTGTCCTCAAATACGTTTTGCTTATTATAAGCATTACTCTTGGATTGACATTGGCAATATAAGGATTGGGATACCTTGTTGCACCTTGTTACTTTGGTTACTAGTTACTTGCCACAAATTATCCTACTATCAAACTCTCTGTTACTACCCTTTTTCAGCACTTGCACACAATACCTTACTAAAACCGATTATCAATTCCTTCTGCTCCTCGTTGGGTTCAACACTCTTACTTATCAAAAGGACTATGATTGATACCCTATACTTGTGGCTCATCAAGGGAGACCAAATTTTTGTGTGATACGTGGTTGGCTAGTACCATTGATCCATTTAATGACACTAAACAAATGGGCTCAACTTTTTGAACAAATTTTCAAGCTTGGTTCATGAGCACAAACACTACGATCCCTTCGCATGGAAGCATTTCTGGATCTGTTGGGAAACATAGTAAAAATAAAAAAATCGCCCTACGATCAAACAGGAACACTATGAAGATACAATAACGGTTGTGATTGGATCGTTACCAACTCCGAGTTGTAGCGAAAAAAGACGAGTTGGTGTATATCATTGATGAAGTCCCTCAAACTATAGATGATTAGGCCACGAACCATACATGAATGATCCCTTGAACCGAAGACCAAAAGCATGACCTCGCTCCTTGGTTGCAAGCGTACGGTCTTCATGATCTGGCAGCACTTCATCGTCCAGAGCTAATCATCGATGTACAATTAGAAGCCAGAGATTAGAACCACACTATGCTTCTAATTATGAGTATTAGAGTATCTAGTTCAATCTCTAATTGATTAACTAGGATCAACTATAACTAGAACTAGAAGACTAGACGAGGCTTAAAAAACTTTTGTCTAAAAGTGCCAAAACCCTCTAGTATATATAGGTTGAAGGAGAGGAGAGAGGGAGCGACAAAGGTGAAGGAAAACCTCCCCCTTGGCCAGTCAAGGAGGGGGAAAACCCCTCCAATTTGGCCTCCCCCTTCCTTCCACAAGGAGGAAGGGGCTCCTCCACCTATTGGGCCCAAGTGTCCCAATTCTTCTTCCACCACTTGGCCTTTTAAGGCCCGTTGATATTAAATTGAATATAAAAGCCTTCTAATAAGTGTTAATTTAACAACCCTAGAAACATTTTCCACCTATATATTATTTATCGTCATTACGTGATACTCTACAAAACCCTTCTGGTGACCCCGAAACGCATTCGGTTCCTCTCAAAACTATTGCGAATATTAATGAAACAATGCCACAAATAAATCCTTGATAGTTTCATACTACTAACACTCGGCATGGCATTATTACCTTAACCTTGTGACCCTGTAGGTTCGGTAACTCATAGACATGAACGAAACCCCTTCGTTCAATGACTGATCGCAGAACCATGGACATCCATATCGATCCCTATGAGTACAAGAATTATATTCGAGTGAACCTTGGGTTACCATGTGATATTCCCTTTGCTTCGTGATACTTCAAAAAACCCAAGAAGCATGGGTATCCTCTTGAGTCATTCACATGCTCACTATATTGTTATTCTCATTACCAATTTTGTTCTTCTTTCTCGTTGATATGTTCTGCCATCCCCATGACATAGTCACATGTGTCTGTCCGGACGATGACGGATGTTGTCAAAACAATAGGGCCCCAAGAATATCCCTCCATCTTTGGAGGAGAAAATCCCACTCTCAAGCTATCCAGTCCCTTATCAAACTTTCTGATGAGAATCTAAGTTACTATTATGATCACCTAGTTACATATGATGTTTCAGCAACCCTAAAGCTCATCGTCCGGTAAGAAGTGACTATGATACTCTCATGATATAAGGAACATAAAACACACATTAACACTCCGTGTTATAACAATTGATTTCAGATGATATTATCTCAAAGTATAACAAACAAGTTTGGGTCGATTCAATATGATCTTTCTTCTAACATCACACTCTCTATGTTGTTTTAGGATCATTGTTACACATAATGATATCCTAAGATCTGAAAAACATGATCACCAACAACACTTGAGCTAGTATTATAGGAAAGACTAGAAATCTTATTTTATTTTGTATCATTCCACACATGCATATGACTTTTCCACTGAATCGCATATTCCAGGATCATAGCAGTTATAGCATAGAATATAAACTCTGAACCATGAATATGGAAATATAATAATACAATAGTATTTCCTCTAGGGCATATTTCCAACAGGATCATCGTCCAAGTCACTCACCCATATATGGTACACCATTCAAGATGTCATCAACAAGTATTGTAGCCTTTAAAAACAACTCCAAAGGCGTTGTCGAAGTGGTGCACTAATCTCTAAGCAAGTAAGTTGTCCATGTGTTGGTCATTTGGCCAGATATGCGACATCTGTTTGTCATTTTTCCGGATATATTCTATGTTTGGGCAGATATGCTATATGTGTTATCATTTGATCGGATATCACGTTTGCACATTGTCAACCATGTCCTTTTTTGCTAGCCATTCCATGCATGCACATTGCTCTTGAACGTGGATAATAAGCAGTTTATCCTCATGCATTGTTGGTTGAAGTTGAATATGCACCAACAAATGGCTCCTATCCATTACCAATTTCATCAAGATTGTTGTCATTGCCAAAGAAGACGAGGATGGTTATCCAACTGATACAACAAAGAAGGGATTGAGATGACAAGCAAGGTCGAAAGGGGTGGGGGGAAGTGGGAGGAGGAGAAGGATAAGGGAGAAGGGGCGACAGCCAAGATGATAGGGAGTTTCGAGGTGGACATCATGGAGAAGAAGGAGGACGCGTGTGTCAAGATTAATGATGTGAAGAATGAATAGAAGATTGAGTGGTTTGAAAATTTCATGGTGGCAATAAACAAGAAGATCCAGCTTGAAGACAAGAGGGTTGAGCTCGTGGCTAACTCGAACGATGCCAAGATGTTGACCTTGAAGATGGAGGATTTGGATCCCAAAGTGGCAAAGATCGTGCATGCCTAACATGCAATGATGTTCACGCGCTTAGCGACCGAGTTGGAGGATTCAGTCACCAAGTAGTAGTCAGTTGTAGAGTGAAAATTTTGCTACGGATAATAATTTATCCATGCAAAAATTGACTTTTTTTGCACGGACAACCGGACTAGAAACTTTGGGGGTCGTTAGATGTGAAAACTTGTTGAGCGTCCGGTGCTTTTTGGTTGTGATGTATATGTTTGCAATTATTTTTCACATATGTATAAAATGGTATTGATTCAACATATTCATGTTATTAGAGGAGGCTATACCTGGGGCGGATATCTGGTGCACATGATTGCATGGCCCATTACTGTATTTGTGTTCGCGGATGTTAGTGTGTTTGATTTTGGGTAAGCCATTGTACATGCATGATATGTATCTGATGTATCTATAACTTTTTGTTGTTTCATGCTATTATATTATCAATCTTGGATATTTTATATGCAATCATATGATATTTTATATCTTTTTTGAGACTAACCTATTAACCCAGTGTCGGTTCTTGTTTTTGGCTGTTTTTGAACTTTTTAGAAAATCAATATAAAGTGGAGTCCAAATTGGATAAAAAAAATACGGGAGTTATTTTTGGACCAAAAGAGACCCAGGAAACTTCGGGAGGAAGCTAGAAGACCCATGAGGTGGCCACGAGCCATAAGGGCGTGCCCTGGGGGTAGGGCATGCCCCTAGGCTCGTAGGCCCCTTGTGGCACCTCCTAACCTAATTACACTTCTATATATTTCCATTTATCCCAAAAACATGAGGGAGACACCTGAAACACTTTTTCCGCCGTTGCAAGCCTCTATTCTTTCGTGATCCAATCTGGAGGCCTTTTCCGATACTCTACCGGAGGGGGGTCGATTACGGAGGCCGTCTACCTCAACCTTGTTGCCTCCATGATGATGTTTGAGTAGTTCACCATGGACCTATGGCTCCATATATAGTATCTAGATGGCGTGTTCTCTCTCTCTCTTTGATCTTCAATATCATGTTCTTCGCGATCCTCATGAGGATCTATCCGATGTAATCTTGTTTTGCGATGTGTTTGTTGGGATCCGGTGAATTGTGGGTTTATGACCAGACTACTCATTGAAAGTAATTGGGTCTTTGCTAAACTTTATTATGCATGATTGTTATGGCTTTGTAATTCCCTTCTATCTATCTCTTTGGTTTGCTCAACTTGATTGATTTATCTTCAGTGGGAGGAGTGCATTGTAGTGGGTTCAATCAGGTGGTGCTCTATATCCCATGACAGAAGGGGGCAAGACACATATTGTATTGTTGCTACTAAGGATAAAATGATGGGGTCTGAACATATTGCTTGTCTTACTTTGTCTACATCATGGCATCTTGCTTAATGTGTCACTTTGTTTCTTATGAACTTAATACCATAGATGCAGAATCATTTCAGTCGATTGGGAGTAATAGTAGTAGATGCAGAATAGTTTCGGTCTACTTCTCAAGGACGTGATGCCTATATACATGATCATTGCCATGAATAAGATAATAACATCAATTTTCGAACGGTAATTTGTCTATCCACCGTATGCTATGTGTTCAAAAGAGAAGCCTCTAGTGAAAACTATGGCCCCCGGGTCTATTCAAATCATATTACTAAAACCCTAAAAATCATCATAGAGATTATTTTATATTAGATTAATTGATGAAAATAAAACGTGGTAGCTAGGGTTTATGGTGCTTTTTTCATGTATTTTTCATATATACTAAAATGTCTACAACAGATGGAGACAAGAAAAATAGGTGAAGCATAAGGGTTTCAAATGTAAAGTTGTATATGTGGTGGCAGTTAGAGTTGTAAATGTATACTTCGGGGGTGATGTTGGAGCTTCTTAGGGTCATAAATGGAAACTTTAGTGGCGGTTAGGGTTTCGTATGCAAATCTTGGGTATTCTTGTAGCAATGTTGTAAATGTGAGTATATGGTGTTTTGTGAGGGCTAGGGTTGTATATGTTAACCTAGGGTATCTATTGTGGCACTAAGGGTATAGGTATGAATTAATTTGTCTATGGTTATTAGTATTGGTGCGATGAAAAATAAGGTCATGTGTAACGTTGATGGGGGTCTGGTCTTTTACACTTCCATACATGCTTGACATAGATGTGCGAAGTGGGTGGGGGTATTACCAAACTTATAATAGAACGACAATATGGAACTTCTACAAAAGCATATGTAATAAGTATTTTAATTATCTTTTGGCACTATAGGTATCTATTGAATATACGCATTAAGGAGACATTCGTAAAACCTAGACACCAAATTATGACATCATCACCTTTCATTTACAAGTGTGTTTCACGCAGATGCATAACCTAACTTAGTTAATGTGATTCTCTTTCAAAACAATATTATCACCTATTTTCCTATCCTTGACAATCAAAGTTCTAGTGATCTCATGTGAAAAGAACAATTTATGGACCATATTGTCACATAGTGTCCTAACATCAGCAATCAAAGTGACATGAGATAGTATCTATCTTAAGTACCCATTTTGAGCTTATTTGAAGGACTGTTAATACCAGCACATGGAGACAAAGTGTCAAATAACCCCGACTCTTGGATGGTCCACCATATCCACTAAAGGAGTGGTGGACTGAGCCTGCCATATACTCCATGTTGCTTATACATGTGGAGTTGGGGTAATTGGTAATTTAAGTGGACCTTAGGTGATCATGTGAGTATTTTATTTAAAACCCATGGATGGAAATAAAATTCCTTGTTGGATATTCTTTTAAGGAATGTTTCATATATACAACAAATTTCTACATAGGATAGGGACGAGAAAATTGGTGATGCGTAGGGCTTTAAATGTGGATTCATATCTTTGGTGGCAGTTAGACTTGTAAATGTAAACCTCGTGGATGATATCAAGGGTTCTTAGGGTTTAAAATGTAAAATTTATTGTCCGCTAGGATTTGGTATGCAAATATTGGGGGCTATAAATATGAGCATATGTTGTTTTTGGAGGGGGCTAAGGTTGAAGATGTAAATCTAGGGTATTTATAGTGTCTAATTAGGGATAAGATAAATCAACATATATTTTGCTTAGGTTTGTAAGTTCGGTTCTCTACATGATGGGATTCGAAAACAAGGTCATGCATGGGTAGCGTCTACGGGATTTTATTTTGCACAATCATACGCACTTGCCATAAATGTTTGTGGGGGTCCAATCATTATAATAATGTGATGCTTTTACGAAAGAATATAATAATGATTGCTCTTGTATTTTGTCACTATAGATGTCTACAAAATAAATGTGTGAGGGAACATTCATAAAACCTAGCCACCAAATTATGGCATCTCCAACCTTTCGGATATACGTGTGTTACACATGTTTGCATAACCTGAATTTATTAATGTGATTATCTTTTCTAACCATATTGTCACTTTTTCCTATCCTTTTCAAACAAACATTAAGGGCGCTCATAAGAAAATACCCATTTATGGATCATATTCTCACATATTGTCCTATTCCCAACAATCAAAGTGACACAAGCTAGTATATATCACAACTACCCCTTCTAAGATTATTTGAAGGTTAGTTGATGCCACCACATAGAGCAAACATGCCATATGACCCCCAATCCTAGACAATCCATTATATTGATTGAAGGAGTGGTAGATTGTGCCTGCTGTGAACTCCCTATTGCATATAAATATGGGGTAGAGGTAATTGGTAATTCAAGTGGTTCTTGCGTGGCAATGTGGTTATTATCTTTGAAACGAATGGTTAAAATAAAAGGAAACTGCGGGTTTATGAAAACAATCATGTGTGTTCATATACATTACAAATTTCTATGGAAGATATGAACCAGAAAAATAGGTGACGTGTAGTGTTTTAAATGTGGAGACGTATCTTTGGTAGCAGTTAGGCTTGTAAATGTAAACCTCGAGCCGATGTCGGAGGTTCTTAGGTTTGTAAATGCAAACTTTTGTGGTGTAATTCTTGGGTATGTTTCCGACATGGGTTGTAACTGTCCATCGTATCCATTGAAGGGGTGATAGATTGAACCCGCCAGACACTCCCTATTGCATATAAATGTGGATCCAGGGTAATTGGTAATTTAAGTGGTTATTGGGTCCTAATGTGATTATTATTAAATGAATGTATGGAAATAAAAATGTGGTGGCTAGGATTTACGGAGATCTTCTTTATGTATGTTCATATATACTACAAATGTCTACAGAAGATACGTACGAGAAAAATAGGTGACGAGTAGGGTTTTTAAACATGTATATGTATCTTTGGTACCACTTAGGCTTTTAAAGGTAAACCTCATTTCATTGGGGTTATAAATGCAAAATTTAGTGGCGACTAGGATTTAATATGCAAATCTTTGGTATGTTTGTGGCATGGGCTGAGTCTAAGGTGTTTTTCATGGGGATGGGGTTGTAGATGTAAATCTAAGATATTTATAATAGTGTTCAAGGGTATAAATTTGTATTGACATATTCTTGTCTAGGATTGTAAATTTGATTTGTTTTTATGATTGAAAAGAGGAAACAAGGTCATATGTGGTGTTTATTTTTTTGCATTTTTTTATGTACTTGACACACATGCACGGGGGTATTTCAAAAAATTATAATGGCACGATGCTCTTATGAAAGCATATATCATAAAAAAATTGGTTTTCTCTAGTCACCATAGATGTTCATTGAATACACACGTGAAAGAAACATTCGTAAAACCTAGACACCACAATTATGACATATCTAACCTTTCTGATATTGCATGCAATTACATATTCTAACTTAGTTGAGGTCCTATTGTAGAACATATTGTCACCTATTGTCCTGTCCTCGGCAATGGAAGTTCTAGAGAAATCGTATGAAAAAGAACCGTATATAAATCATAGTTTGATATATAGTCAAATCCTAGAGAATCAAAGTAATAAAAGTTAGTACCTATCATAACTACCCCTTCTGGCCTTACTTGCACGTTAAATGATGCCACCACGCAAAGCGAAAATGTAGGATCACCCCGACTCCTAGGCCATCCACTATTTCCAGTCAAGGAGTAGTCAACTAAATCCTCTGTAAACTCCGTATAGGTTATAATTGTGAACCTAGAGAAGTTGGTAATTTAAGTGGGTTTTGGGTCAACATGTGATTGTTTTAATTAAAACAAATGGATGATAATAAAATACGCCAACTAGGTTAATGTAGATTTATTTCATGTTTTTTCATATATACTACACATGTGTTGATCTATATAAAAGATAGAGACAAGAAATAGGTGACACTTATGGTTTTAAACATGTAGTTGTACCTTCGCTACCAACCATTGTAAATGTAAAACTGCATGGGGTGATCTCATAGGCTTTTTCGATGGAGGGTGTTCTCATAGCTTGTTGGTTTTAAATGCATACTTTGGTGGTGGATTGGATTTAATGTGCAAATATTGTGTACTTTTTTGGCAATGGTTGTAATGTGAGTATACATAATATTTGTGAGGCTACAGTTGTAGATGTAAAGTTGGGATGCTTATTGTGGCGCTAAGGATTATTAGTCAAAAAATTGGCTAGGGTTGTATCTTTGGGTTTTTAACGATGATGAGAAGATAAGGTCATGTAGAATTTATGAGGATTCTTATGTGCAATTTCCTGTCCATATTTGCTAGAGATGTGTGGGAGAGAGATTATTAGAGTAATTATACATGGTGATCTTCCAAAAGCATACATCATAATGATTGTTTTTGTATCTAGTCAATATAGATGTCTATTGCACAAATGCAGGGAGACATTCATAAAACCTAGACACCAAAATATGACATCACCAACCTTTCATTTACAAGTGTATTTCACACAGATGCATAACCTAACTTAGTTAATGTGATTCTCTTTTGAAACAATATTATCACCTAATTTCCTATCCTTGATGATCAAAGTTCTAGTGAGCTCATATGAAACTAAAATTTATGGACTATATTCTCACATGGTGTCCTAACATGGGCAATCAAAGTGACACGGGCTATTAGCTATCTTAAGTACCATTTTGAGCTTATTTGAAGAATTGTTAATACCAGCATGAGGAGCCAAAGTGTCAAATAACCCCGACTCCTAGATGGTCCACCATATCCACTAAAGGAGTGGTGGATTGAACTTGCCATGCACTCCATGTTGTTTCTACATGTGGAGTGAGAGTAATTGGTAATTTAGGTGGATCTTAGGTGATCATGTGAGTATTTTATTTAAAACCAGTGGATGAAAATAAAATTCCTCATTGGAGATTCTTTTCAGGAATGTTTCATATATACAAAAAAATTCTACATAGGATAGGGGCGAGGAAAATAGGTGATGCATAGGGTTTAAAATGTGGAGTCATATCTTTGGTGGCAGTTAGACTTGTAAATGTAAACCTCGTGGGTGATGTCAAGGGTTCTTAGGGTTTAAAATGCAAACTTTATTGTCCACTAGGATTTGATATGCAAATCTTGGGGGCTATAAATGTGAGCATATGTTGTTTTTTGAGGGGGCTAGAGTTGTAGATGTAAATCTAGGGTATTTATAGTGTCTAATAAGGTATAGGATAAATCAACATATATTTTTCTTAGGGTTGTAAGTTTGGTTCTCTACACGATGGGATTCGAAAACAAGGTCATGCATGGGTAGCTTCTACGGGTTTTTATTTTGCACAATCATACGCACTTGTCATAAATGTGTGCGGGGGTCCAATCATTATAATAATGTTGTGATCTTACAAAAGAATATATAATGATGATTGTACTTGTATTTGGTCACTACAGATGTCTACTGAGTAAACGTGTGAAGGAACATTCATAAAACCTAGCCACCAAATTATGGCATCTCCAACCTTTTGGATACACGTGTGTTGCACATGTCTGCATAACTTAAATTTATTAAATTCATTATCTTTTCGAACCATATTGTCACTTTGTCCTGTCCTTGTCAAAAGAATATCTAGGTTGCTCATACGAAAATACCCATTTATGGATAATATTCTCACATATTGTCCTATTCCCAACAATCAAAGTGACACAAGCTAGTATATATCACAACTACCCCTTCTAAGCTTATTTGAAGGTTAGTTGATGCCACCACATAGAGCAAACATGCCATATCACCCCCGATCCTAGACAATCCATTATATCCATTGAAGGAGTGGTAGATTGTGCCCACCGCGCACTCCCTATTGCATAAAAATATGGGGTAGAGGTAATTGGTAATTCAAGTGGTTCTTGGGTCGCGATGTGATTATTTATTTTAAATGAATGGTTGAAAATAAAAGGCAACTGCTAGGGTTTATGAAAAATATCGTGTGTTTTCATATACACTACAAATGTCTACGGAAGATACGAACCAGAAAAATAGATGACATGTAGTGTTTTAAATGTGAAGACAGATCTTTGGTGGCAGTTAGGCTTGTAAATGTTAACCTTGAGCCAATGTCGGAGATTCTTAGGGTTGTAAATGCAAGCTTTTGTGGTGGAATTATTTGGTATGTTTCTGACATGGGTTGTAAATGTCCATCATATCCATTGAAGGGGTGGTAGATTGAATAGCCACACACTCCCTATTCCATATAAATGTGGATCTTGGGTAATTGGTAATTTAAGTGGTTCTTGGGTCCAAATGTGATTATTATTAAATGAATGGATGAAAATAAAAAGGCGGTGGCTAGGATTCATGGAGATCTTCTTTATGTATGTTCATATATACTACGAATGTCTACAGAAGATAGGGACAAGAAAAATAGGTGACGAGTAGGATTTTTAAATGTGAAGTTGTATCTTTGGTGACAGTTAGGCTTTTAAAGGTATACCTCATTTCATTAAGGTTTTAAATGAAAAATTTAGTCGCAACTAGGGTTTAATTGTTGGGGAACATCGCATGGGAAACAAAAAAATTCCTACGCACACGCAAACCTATCCATGGTGATGAGCATCTACGAGAGGGAGACTGGATCTACGTACCCTTGTAGATCGCTAAGCGGGAAGCGTTAAGAAACGCGGTTGGTGTAGTCAAACTTCTTCGCGATCCAAATTGCCAAGCGTCCACGATCTAATCACGAACCATCCCGCGAACCAATTACGAACCGTCCCGCGATCTCGTCACGATCCTCCCGCGATCCGATCACGAACGTCCCGATCTAGTACCGAACAGACGGCACCTCCGCGTTCAGCACACGTGCAGCTTGATGACGATCTCCACCGTCTTGATCCAGCAAGAGGAGGTGGAGAGGAGATAGAGTTCATCGGCAGCGTGACGGTGCTCCGGTGATGGTGGTGGTGGAGTAATTCTGGCAGGGCTTCGCCTAAGCACTGCGGAAAACTAATCTAGAGGAGCATCGGTGGAACGAGTAGCACGTGGCTGCAATTTCTGCCAAAACCCTAGCTATTCCACTAGTATATATAGGAGGATAGGATAGGAGAGGCATCCAAGGGCCTCTTGGTTCGGCCGGCTAGGAGGAGGGTGGAATCCTATTCCACCTCCAATCCTAGTTGGAGTAGGATTGCCTCCTATTGGCTGATTTTCCACTTTTTCCTTTAGGACTTTCTCTCCTGCGCCATGGGCCTTTGTGGATGTTTTCCCAGCCCACTAAGGGCTGGTTAATACTCTCCCACAGCCCATGGACCTCTTGGGGTCGAAATACCCCTCCCGGAGGCCTCCCGGTACACTATCGGCACTCCCGGTACACTACCGATGAGCCGGAAACTTTTCCGGCGACCAAATTGGGACTTCCTATATATGAATCTTTACCTCCAGACCATTCCGGAGCTCCTCGTGATGTATGGGATCTCATCCGGGACTCCGAACAACCTTCGGTCACCACCATACATAACTCTACAATACCAAAACGTCACCGAACCTTAAGTGTGCAGACCCTGCGGGTTCGAGAACTATGTAGACATGACCGAGACACCTCTATGGCCAATAACCAATGGCGGGACCTGGACGTCCACATTGGTTCCCACATATTCTACAAAGATCTATCGGTCGAACCTCTATGTCAAGGATTCAGTTAATCCCGTATAACGTTCCCTTTGTTCTTCGGCATGTAACTTGCCCGAGATTCGATCGTCGGTATCTCCATACCTAGTTCAACCTCGTCACCGGCAAGTCCCTTTACTCGTTCCGTAATACAAGATCCCACAACTAACAATTAGTCACATTGCTTGCAAGTCTCATTGTGATGTTGTATTACCGAGTGGGCCCCGAGATACCTCTCCGTAACATGGAGTAACAAATCCCAGTCTCGATCCATGCCAACTCAACAAACACCATCGGAGATACCTGTAGAGCACCTTTATAGTCACCCAGTTACGTTGCGACGTTTGATACACACAAGGCACTCCTCCAATATCCGTGAGTTGCATGATCTCATGGTCAAAGGAACATATACATTGACATGCAGAAAAACAGTAGCAATAAACTGACACGATCATACGCTATGTTTGTAGTTTGGGTCTTGTCCATCACATCATTCTCCTAATGATGTGATCCCATTATCAAATGACATCTCATGTCCATGGCTAGGAAACCTTAACCATCCTTTGATCAACGAGCTAATTCACTAGAGGCATACTAGGGACATTGTGTTGTCTATTTACCCACACATGCAGTGTGTTTCCAATCACTACAATTATAGCATGGATAATAAACGACCATCATGAACAAGGAAATATAATAATAAACACTTTATATATTGCCTCTAGGGCATATTTCCAACATTAATATGCAAAACTTTGGTATTTTTGTGGCATGGGCTGAGTCTAAGGTGTTTTTTCATGGGCCTAGGGTTGTAGATGTAAATCTAAGATATTTAAAATAGTGCTAAGGACTTAAATTTCAATTGACATATCCTTGCCTTGTATTGTAAATTTTATTTGTTTGTATGATTGAAAAGAGGAAACAAGGTCATAGGTAGTGTTTATTTTTTTGCATATTTGTACGTACTTGACACACATGCCCGGGGGTATTTCAAAAAATTATAATGGGACGATGCTCTTATGAAAGCATATATCATAACAATTTTGGTTTCTCTGGTAACCATAGATATTTATTAAATACACACGTAAAGAAACATTCGTAAAACCTAGCCACCACAATTATGACATATCTAAACTTTCAGATATTGCATGCAATTGCATAACCTAACTTAGTTAATGAGATCCTATTTTAGAACATATTATCACATATTGTCATGTCCTCGACAATGGAAGTTCTAGAGTAATCGTATGAAAAAGAACCATTTATAAATAATAGTCTGATATATAGTCATATCCTAGATAATTAAAGTGACAAAAGTTAGTACCTATCATAACTACCCCTTCTGACCTTATTTGCACGTTAAATGATGCCACCACGCAAAGCAAAAATGTAGGATCACCCCGACTCCTAGGCCATCCACCATATCCAGTGAAGGAGTAGTCAACTAAATCCTCCGTAAAGTCCTTATAGGTTATAATTGTGAACCTAGAGTAGTTGGTAATTTAAGTGGGATTTGGGGCAAAATGTGATTGTTTTACGTAAAACAAATGGATTAAAATAAAAGACGCCAACTAGGTTAATGTAGATTTATGTCATGTTTTTTCATATATACTACACATGTGTTGATCTATATAAAAGATAGAGACGAGAAATAGATGACATTACAGTTTTAAACATGCAGATGTACCTTCGCTACCAACCATTGTAAATGTAAAACCGCACGGGGGTGATCTCATAGGCTTTTTCAATGGAGGGTGTTCTCATAGCTTGTTGGGTTTTAAATGCATACTTTGGTGGTGGCTCGGGTTTAATGTGCAAATATTGTGTACTTTTTTCGGCAATGGTTGTAAATATGAGTATACATAATATTTGTGAGGCTATAGTTGTAGATGTAAAGTTGGGATGCTTATTGTAGCCCTATGGATTATGAGTCAAAAATGTGCTAGGGTTGTATCTTCGGGTTTTTAACAATGATGACAACATAAGGTCATGTAGAATTTATGAGGATTCTTCTGCCCAAATTTCCTGTCCATATTTCCTAGAGATGTGTGGGAGAGAGATTATTACAATAATTATACATGGTTCTCTTCCAAAAGCATACATCATAATGATTATTTTTTTACCTAGTCAATATAGATGTCTATTGCACAAGTGCAGGAAGACATGTGTAATACCTAGCCACTGCAATCATGACATCACCAACCTTTGGAAACATGCATGTTGCACTGTGGCTGAATAACATAACTTTGTTAATGTGATCTTTCGGGTTACCTTGTAGATAAGTTCTACAACACTATATGAAAAAAAAACGTATAGTCTTTTATTGTCATATCTGTTGAGGAACGTTACATGGGAAACAAAAAAAATCGTATGCATATACAAGATCTATCCATGGAGATGAGCATCTATGAGAGGGAGAGTGGATCTACATACCCTTCTAGATCGCTAAGCGAGAAGCATTAACAAACACGGTTGATGTAGTCGAACATCTTCTCGATCCAAATTGCAATCCGTCCCGCAATCCAATCACGATCCATCCCGCGTTCCAATCACGATCCGTCTCGCGATTCAATCACGATCCGTCCCGCGATCCAATATAGTCCTTCTGATCTAGCGCCGAACAGACGACACCTCCATGTTCAACACACGTACAGCTCAATGACGACCTCCACCTCCTTGATCCAACAAGTGAGGGTGCAGAGTTAGATGATTTCTCCGGTAGGACAACGGTGTGGTGGTGGTGGTGGTGAACTAATCCGGGAGGGCTTTGTCGAGCTCTACCGAACTAATCTAGAGGAGAAAATGATCTAGAGGGAGAGAAGGCAGCATGTGGCATTTCAGGTGGTGGGCTGCCCCCAAACCTCCACTACATATAGGAGGAAGGGGTGGGAGGAATCACCCTAGGGTTTCCCCTAGGTACTTGGTCAGCGCACAAGAGGGGACGAGTCACCTCCCATAAGGGAGGTGGAGTCCTAGTAGGACTCCTTCCCACTTGGCCCTCTCCCCACCTCCTTGCACAAGAGCCTCTAGGGGATGGCTGCCCAGCCCACCAGGGGCTGGTGCACCACCTGCTAGGCCAATGCGGCCTGACGGGGTTATTACCCCTGGGTATACCAAGACGAGCGAGCTCAAGCCCTTTACAGAAAAAACTAAACGTTCGGCTGGCGTACGGTCGGTTGGCATAAGGTCGGTTGGCCCGTGGCCGGCTGACAGGCGGCCGGATGGCCTCCTGGCCGGTTGGCCCACGGCCGGCTGAATATGAGTTGGTCGTCTGGCCCTCAACCAGGCGCATCCAGTCGCCCCGTGCCCGCCCTCCCGCTGACCTTTCGACGGGCAGGCGCTCGTCCCCTCTCACTGCAACCAAGTACACCGACAAGACGCGACCCCCATGATGGACCTCGGCGTGACTACAGCAACCGTTGATGCGCGGGCGCCCATGGCTAATGTTCGGCCGCTCGTATCGTTGACTGTGGTTGATCACGACCGGGCGAGGCAACAGTGTCGGCACGCCCCTGCCCACTCCATTACCTGCCTTCGCATGGCTACGGTGTTGCCGGCCATACCGGAGACTTCGTCCAGCTGGCGCACGGCGACACCGCTTGGGCGGCCTGTGCCGTAGCAGGTGAGCCCGGACCAATTGAAGAGCCGGCTGGCAGGCCCCAGTTGGCGATGGGACCGTGCAGCCGGCGGGCCCTACAAGCGACAAGACAATGAAGCAGGTGGGCCCCTGGCCGGCTGGAGAGGCTGCCAGCTAGGTCCCCCTTTCATTACTCTAGGAATATTGTAAGCCGGGGGGTTGGCCTATAAACCCCCCGAGGCCCCCATGAGTTGGGAAAGCACGCACGCAAGCACGAAGGGATTTCCCCCATCTCACCCTCTCATGTAGCAAAGGAAGAGGAGCCGGCTGCTCCTTCTTCCACCTCTAGACAACAACTCAAGAAGCACCATTGTAACATCATCCACCATATAACTAGACTAGCAGGACTAGGGGTGTTACCTCCCACGGAGGGCACCGAACCTAGGTACATCGTGTGTCCCTCACCGTTTGTGCCTAATCCTATTCCCGGAACCCGTCGGTGTCCTTCGGCCCCAACCACGCTCGATAAGCCTACCCATGGCATTTGTCGTGACAAAACGACGATAGTTGGCACCCACCATGGGGCCCTCCACGCTGCCGGCTGGAGTCACGCTCCGGGCGGGACCCTTCACCACCTCCCCGGTCTCCCCTCGTTCGGGCGGAACTGCATGCTCGTGGGGCTTGCTCCCGTGGGCCGGGACCTCGTTCCCGCTGGCCTTGCGGGTGACGTTGTCGGCCTCGGCAACGACCCTCCGATCGACATCGCCATGCTCACCGAGTGCATCAGCAGGCTGAACCTCGACGGCGAGCCAACAGTCGACGAGTACCCTAGGCAGGTACTTGACTGTATTGATCTGCCCTCGTCTGGGGGTGCACTCGCCTCAGACGAGGTCGATGGCTCCCGCGTCCTTACGGGGGTAATGGTCACCACTTCCTTCACCTCTTCTGGCCGAGCGCGGGTCGAGGCTTACGCGGCCGCCGCCCGCGCCGGTACCTCTGAACTGCTCGGCGCTACCCTTCGGGGTCTAAGCACCCCCATCGCTCCAACGGTGAACCCGGCCACCACCATAGCCGAGCTAGAGGTGGCCCGCAGACAGCTGTTCGAGGATGCCAACGCCCTCATGACCGAGCGGCGATGGATGGAAGTCGCGCAGCATGAGTATATCTCCGCTTATGGCCTCACCCCGGCTGGCACCGAGCCCAGGCGGCGTGGGGATGTACGTGACCGTGGCCGCATGGTTGCGGAGATCCTCAACGGAAGGTTGCCCGTCTATGACACCCCCGCGGCCAACATGCAGGCCGCCAAGGTAGCTTACGAGGACCTGGCTAACTTGGAAGGTGAGGAGCGCACTTTACGTGAGCAGCACATCAAGGACCTCATCGACACCGCCAACGCGCAGCAAGCCGGGCTCAACCTCGCCGGAGCCATCTCCGGGGCTCCCCGCCCCGAGGGCAAGGGCACTTGGGCTGCTGGCCGTCAGCCGGCCTAGCACTCCAGCTCCCCTCGTGCCTCCTGCCGGCAGGCCGAGAGAAGCCACGCTCGGCGTCCCTAGTAGCGCGGGAATGAGCAGATGGCTATGAGCAGTCGGCGCAACGACCTCCCGGCTGGCAGCAGCCGCTGCAACAAGGTGCCGGCTGGTGGTAGCCGACATAGCCACGAACACACCTCGCCTCCATGGCGGGACCCAACACGGTATCCCCTATCGGCCATCCGTGCCAAACTCGTGGCCCGGCTCGGACCGCGGGTCTCCCACTGCGAGAACGACGTGCGTCTCCGCCTCGACTTGCTGGCGCAGTCGGCCCTCCTCGAGGAGGAGGGCTAGATCGGTCCGGTGTTTTTTTGCCCCCGGATCCTCAACGAGCCATTTCCATCCGGCTTTACCCTCGCGCACGACACCCCGATGTATAACAGTGCCGCCAAGCCGGAGGACTGGTTGATCGACTACACCACCGCAGTTGGCATAGCCAGGGGAAACAAGCATGTAGCCATGCGCTACATCCCCCTCATGTTGATCAGCTCAGTCCGCACCTGACTAAACAGCCTGGCAGCCAGTAGCATTAACACCTGGACGGACTTCGAGGAGGCATTCGTCCGCGACTTCATCAGCACCTACAAGCGGCCCGGACGCCCCCGCAAACTAGCCATGTGCATTTAGGGCCCGGACGAGGCCCTCCGCGACTACCTCACCCGATGGACCGAGATCTGTGACTCCTGCGAAGGAGTGCACGAGGTGCGGGCCATCCAGTACTTCATCGAGGGCGCGACGGCACCCACCTCAAGCACTAGATCCTATGCTTCGAGCCAGCAACCCTAGCAAACCTTATGGCCAAGGCAAACAAGTACGCCATGTCCGACTCCGCTATGCGGGTCAAGGTCAGCATGCCCGGCAAAGCAGCCTCGCCACCAGCTACATCACGACTGGCTGCCGACAACCGGTAGCCGCAGAACAACAAGCGCAAAACCGACCAGCCGAATTCCCGCTACAGGAGCCGGCAGGTCACCACCACCGAAGAAGAACAGTCAGCTGCCCAGGCTTCTAGCCAGCATCAGCACACCGGCAAGGCCGCCTTGCAGCCCAAGCTCACCTTTGAGAAGATGTCGACCTTCCCTACAAGCATCATTCCAGGGCCAAGGCGTCCAAGCATACGCTCCGATAGTGCAGCTTCTCACAACTATTGGCCCAGGGGGATGGCCTTCCGGGTCCTTTGGCATCGCCTCTCCGTGTGTGGGCACCGGTTTCGACTCCCTCTCCAGTCCCGACTCCAGCTCCGCCCCCGCGCGACGGTCGCCTGCTCGATCAGTTCTCCAACCAAGACGGATCATATGTCGTCTTCACCAGTGAGTAGATGGACAAGCACACCCAGCATCGGCTCCGGCACGAGGTGAACGCCACCATGTCTTCAACCCCCTAATTCATGCACTAGTCCGAGAAGACGGTTACCTGGAGCCGGGCGGACCACCCAGCCGTAATTCCAAGCCCTGGCAGCTACGCCCTCGTCCTAGATCCCACCATCATCTTCGAGAGACGCACCTACCGTTTCTCGCAGGTGTTGATCGATGGGGCAGCAGCATCAACGTCCTCTATCGCGACATGATGCTCAAGCTAGGGCTCCAGGAGAAAGACCTGCGGGCGAGTTGGATGGTTTTCCATGGCATCGTGTCGGGAAAATCCTGCACCCCCATTGGCAAGATTAAGCTTGACGTCCTCTTTGGCGGCTAGAGCCATTTCCGCTGTGAACCGATATGATTCGAGCTAGTGGACCTCGATAGTCCCTACCACGTGTTGCTGGGCAGGCCGGCCCTTGTCTAGTTCATGGTGGTCCCCCATAACACCTACCTCAAGCTCAAGATGTCGGGTCCCAAGGGCATCATCACCATCGCCGGGGACTACAAGATGCCCATCCACAACCAGGCTAGCAAGCCGGTCCCGCTCCGACATGATCGCTTCGAGATCCCACGCCAGCCGGTCCCGCTCGAAGGCCACCTCGTCCCTCTTCTGTCGGATCGAGGTCAAGGCCTCCAGGTCTTCTGCGAAAAGATCAATCCAAGTCAGCAAAAGTGCAAAAGATCCGTGTCGGCTACCGAATAGCCGGCCCAACTCTCGAGGGCTACACCTAGTGGGTGCGCTCGCGCACCCCCACTGGAACGAACATAGCCCGCGTCCTCTTCAGCTCCTCCTCCATACGGTAGAAGCCGGACTTGCATCGGTTGTGGATGGCAACTGCCTCATCAAAAAGCGCATACTGCTTGACGCTCCTTGCCTGCTCCGCACGAGGAGGCCAAAGTTAAACAAGTAAAAGAAGATTCAGCCCGGCTGCCACGTGGCCGGCCAGCCAGTCCGAATCTCAGGGGCTACACCCAGTGGATGTGCTCGCACGCCCCCACTGAAAACTTGGCGTGGGCTAAAGAAGCTTACCTCTGCGCTCCGTAGGGTGCTGTTGGCAGCCTCCGCGAACCTGGCCAGCCCTTCGCGGCATTGCGCCAGGACACGGTCCGGTTCCCCGGGCACAAGGGCCTGGCCGCTGGTTGGCGGAGGCAGGACGGCTGGGGCGTGAGCCAGCGCCTCCCAGTCTCGAATCACGTCGAGCATGGTCCCCTTCGACCGGCTCGCCCCACCGCTCAACCATGCACCCGCTGCGGCGCCGACTGGCGAGAGGTTGGCAGTAACCATGAGGGCGCAAGAGCCAGCCTCGGCCTCCTTTGTAGTCGGCATCGCCGGCTCAACCACCTATCGAACCGGCTCGACAGCCGAATGGTCCTGTTCCTCCACCGACCGATGTCTCCGGCACCGCCTCCGGCATAGCCTGGGCGGCTGGCACGTCAGCCACGACCGGATCGACGGTAGGCAGAGTCACTACGGCCCCGGCCTGTTGGGCCCTCTCCTGGGCCGGCTCAGGAACTGCTCCCGCCGGTCGGGTCACCTCCACTGCAGGTGGAGCCATGACCATATCCACGGCCGACTCTTGCAGCTCGTTTGACGGAGGCCTCGACATTTGCGTCGATTCCGCCAGCGAGTCCGTCGCGTGCGCCTGGTCCGTGGGCCGCCTCCGCCTTCCGTCACTCGAGGCCCCCGAGCGCGAGGGTCCGCCCTTTGCTCCTGTCTTCGAGGCTCGCAACTCTGCGAGCCTCCTCTTCTCTTCCCACAACATGGCCGCGTGCTCCTGGGCCTGCCGGCTGGTGGGCTCCACCGGTTCAGCAGTCGACTTCGTGTCGTGGAGCTCAATGGCATCCCTGAAACAAGCAAAGGCCGAACCCTCAGGCGCTTGCCGTCTCATAAACTCAAAGAAACCCCCAAGAACTAGAAGTACTCACCTGGCGACGACGGGAAGGTCCTGCTTGGCCTATGCCGGCGGCTTGGTACCGGCCGCTCACGCTCTCGTACAAGTCGGCGGCTGAGCCGACGGCTGCTCCACGGCCGGCCTTTTCTCCTGCCAAGTCGCATCACCTACGTGCCTCCCGGCTGGCTGCTTCTCGCTCCTTCCCCGTGGCCCCCGATGAGCTATGGGAGGAGGCGTCTCCAAGACCTGGACGTCATCATCATCATCATCATCATCATATTAGTCCAATCCCTGATCGAGGGAGCAGAGTCGAACTCACCACCCGCTCAGGACCTGCCGCCTCCCGGGTTGCCCATTGTCCCGTCTTCCTCGACCTCCTTGGAGGACTCGACCCCCTCGTCGACAGCCTCCCCCAATTCGAAATCCTCCGGGTCGGATTCCGCGTGATCCGACTCAAATATTTGGGGGTGCAGGCCAGCCGGCATGTTTTGTCGCACAAATATCTGCGGTCAGCTCCACGCATGAGCTGGGGCTCAAGAGAAAACCAAGTTAAATTCAGAAAGGAGCATGACGTACCAGGGGCATCGTGTCTAACCGATTGTGCGGCTGCTTCCCAAAATGCCACACCCCCGTATCCAACTAAAAGTTGGTGATGGAGTTCACCCGCTCCGCCACCTGGACCGGGGTCAGCTCGAAGATCAATAGCCGACAGGGGTCGTCCCGGCCGCTCATGTCGCAGATCCGGTGCGGCCTCAGCTGTAGGGGCAGCACACGGCAGTCGACGAAGGCGGCGACCAGGTCGGCCGCCACCAGCCCCTCCACGTTCCTCATGGTCTGGATCCGGCCCACCATCCTGGTGACCTCGTCGTTCGGTGCATATAGCATCCAATTCGGCGCCGAGGACGCGATGTTGAAGTAGGCCGGCAGCCAGATGTAGTCCCACGCCGGATCGACGTTCTTCACATAGAAAAGCGTCATGTTCCACTTCTTGCAAGATTTGATGAGCTTGAGGAGGGGGAGATGGAGGTCCGGACGCACACCACCGTCCCTCCACACACATACACGGCATCGTCATTCTTCAAGGCCTTGAGGTAGAAGAGCTTCCTCCACAGCTCCCGAAAGGGGGAGAGACCAAGGTAGCCCTCGCATAGGGCAACGAATCTGCAGAGTTGCAAGATCGAATTCAGCCCCAAATGATGCGGCTAGAGGTCCATAACGTCAAGAGTTTCCTGAAGAACTGGCTCGCCGGCAGCCCGAAGCCTCACAAGAAATGCGAGGCGAAGACCACATACTCGCCTGTCGGGCTCCGGCACCACCTCACTACTCGGAGGACGGGCGGCAACGCAGGTCGCCAAGGGCAACATCCGCACGCGACGGAGGTGCTCGATGTCCCCCTCCATCACGACGGAGCCCCTCCAACTGCCACGGGGGCGTCGGCCATCTTCGCGGTGGGCAGGCACACCAAACGGAGCGTTGGAGCCTCCGAGTCCTTCGGATCTTGACGATCTCCCATCGGCTACCGCGGCAGGCACATGAGCAAGGCAAAACGAGTGCGAGAAGCCGAGCGGCAAGAGGAAGAAGACGAAGGGAGACGAGAGTGCTAACTGCCTCTGCCTCCTCCCCTCCCCTTATAAATAAGGGAGCGAAGCCGGGGGGTCATGGGAGATAAACTGCGCCCACTCCCCCTGGAAAATCCGTTCGGCATGGTCCATAACCGTTGGGATCCCGCCATAGTGGATCCCCGCCCACGGCCCGAGGCCTACTGGGCTAGGCCCATATTGGTGTCCCGTCGCTTGCCACGTCTGGGGCCCACGGCGCCCACCACGCCACGCGTCGTGTGCCGCATCTATGCGTGCGTGTTCCGAAGCATCGTGGTGGGAACCAAGGTGTCGGGTCTGGCTGATGGTGCGCCCGGCCAGCCGGCACGCCTGGCCAACCGACGCGTCGTACCAAGGCACGCACCGATAGCTCGAAGATAGAGATGAAGCCCCCCGCCCCTCGTCGAAGGGACGCGGGACCCCGCCAGCTTCGGGGACTACTGACGGGGTTATTACCCCTGGGTATACCAACACGAGGGAGCTCAAGCCCTTTTCAGAAACAAAAAACTATACGGAGGCTAGCGTATGGCCGGTTGGCCCGTGGTCGACTGGCCTCCTGGTCGGCTGACCCGTGGCCGGCTGAATAGGAGTCGGCCGCCTAGCCCTCGGCCAGGCGCATTCGGCCGCCCCACGGCCGGCCCTCCCGCTGACCTTTGGACGGGCAGGTGCCCGTCCCCTCTCACTGTAACCAAGTACACCGACAAGACGCGACCCCCACGATGGACCTCGGCGTGGCTACAGCGACCGTTGTCACGCGGGCGCGCATAGCTATAGTTCGGCCGGTCGTACCACTGACCGTGGTTGATCGTGACCGGGCGAGGCAACAGTGTCGGCACGCCCCTACCCACTCCATTACCTACCTCCGCATGGCTATAGTGTTGTCGGTTGTACTGGAGACTTCGGTCGGCTGGTGCAAGGCGACACCGCTTGGGCGGCCCGTGTCACGGCAGGTGAGCATAGACCAATCAAAGAGCCAGCTGGTGGGCCCCAGTTAGCAATGGGACCGTGTAGTTGGCGGGCCCTACGGGCGACGAGATGACGCGGTAGGTGGGCCCCCTGGCCGGCTAGAGAGGCTGCCAGCCGGGTCCCCCCTTTAAGTGCTCTAGGAATATTGTAAGTCGGGGGGTTGGCCTATAAAACCCCCCGAGGCCCCCATGCGTCGGGCAAGCACGCACGCAAGCATGAAGGGATTTCCCCCATCTCACCCTCCCACGTAGCAAAGGAAGAGGAGTCGGCTGCTCCTTCTTCCACCTCTAGACAACAGCTCAAGGAGCACCATTGTAGCATCATCCACCATATAACTAGAGTAGCAAGACTAGGGGTGTTACCTCCCACGGAGGGTCCCGAACCTGGGTACATCGTGTGTCCCTCAACGCTTGTGCCTAATCACGTTCCCGGAGCCCGTCCATGTCCTTCGGCCCCAAACACTCTCGATAATCTTACCCATGGCATCTATCATGAGAAAATGACAACACGGCCCCTAGGGTGCGTGGGGCCCCTTGGTGGACCCCTGGAACCCATTCGACACTCTCGATACACTATCGGAAGTGCCTGAAACTTTTCCAGATCCCAAATACCACTTTTCTATATATCAACCTTTACCTTTGGACCATTTCGGAGCTCCTCGTGACATTTGGGATCTCATCCGGGACTCCGAACAAACTTTGGTCACCAACATACATAACTCAATACTACTGAAATGTCATCTAATGTTAAGTGTGCAGACCCTGCGGGTTCGAGAACTATGTAGACCGAGACACCTCTACGGTCAATAACCAGTAGCGAGACCTGGATGCCCATATTGGTTCCTACATATTGTACGAAGATCTTTATCGGTTGAACCTCTATGTCAAGGATTCAGTTAATCTTGTATGTAGTTCCCTTTGTTCTTCGGTATGTTATTTGCCCAAGATTCGATCGTCGATATCTCTATACCTAGTTCAATCTTGTTACCAGCAAGTCTCTTTACTTGTTCCGTAATACAAGATCCCATGGATAACTCTTTAGTCACTTTTCTTGCAAGGCTCATTGTGATGTTGTATTACCGAGTGGGCCATGAAATACCTCTCCGCCACACAGAGTAACAAATCCCAGTCTTGATCCATGCCAACTCAACAGACACCCTCAGAGATACCTATAGAGCACCTTTATAGTCACCTAGTTACGTTGTGATGTTTGATACACACAAGGTATTCCTTCGGTGTCAGTGAGTTGCATGATCTCATGGTCATAGGAACAGATACTTGACATGCAGAAAACTATAGCAATAAACTGACACGATCATATGCTATGTTCATAGTTTGGGTCTTGTCCATCACGTCATTCTCCTAATGATGTGATCTCGTTATCAAATGAAAACTCATGTGTATGGTTAGGAAACCTTAACCATCTTTGATTAACGAGCTAGTCTAGTAGAGGCTTACAAGGGACACTTTGTTTTCTATGTACCCACACATGTATTTGAGTTTCCAATCAATACAACTATAGCATGGATAATAAATGATTATCATGAACAAGGAAATATAATAATAACCATTTTATTATTGCCTCTAGGGAATATTTCCAACAATATCCTCGGATGTAGGCTATTATATATTATAAGTACAAATAGCTTTCTTATCACAAGGATTTCTATAACTAGCATAACCAAGAGAGATCATACGACAACACTTTTATACAAAGACATCAGTACCTACCAAATTTTTCATATAAATGCATACAAAAAATTTTACATGGAGGAGAAAGATGGAAGAATACAAAATAAGGTCGACTCTTTATGAATAGTCAAAGATCTAGAAACAATTTTGCCACCAGTATTTGTGTTTGGTAACCACTAATGTTAATCTATTTCATAAACACCATAGACTACACATTCGTATTAATATATAAGAAAAATTGTAAAAGGACAAGTCCATATACAGAGCCTACCTCTACCAACATACAAAAGATCCAATAAAGTAACAAATGAACATAAATGTTTATATGACATGTATGCTTGATGGGTCGCTGCATGCTGCTATGCTCCATCCTCACTAAATAGCCGCTACAGAAGGATGACACAAATAACCAACTTCACAACAACTAAGTGAACATCATTTTCCATTTCCCATTGGCTTTACGAGCTACAATAGACATTGTTCTCTAAGGGCATGATCAAATTCGTCGTTGAACAACATAGCAAGGGACAGGCCTCATGATTCTCAACCCCATATTTGAAACAACTATCATCCATTGCCAAGAAATACTTGTAGATATCACAACTTCCCCTCTCAAGCTTATTTGTAAGACCGTTGTTGACACTGTGTGCAGCTAAAGTTTGAATGACCATTGGCTCCTGCAAAATCAACCATCCAGTAAAGATGGGTCAACTACACCACACACACCCCTAACAAATGTTGTCACAGGGTCAGTTTAGTGGTTTTAAGTATGTAGTTAGGTTATGTTTGGTAGCGGCTAGGGTTGTAAATGTTAAACCAAGGTGACCTTAGGGGTTGGGGTATATAAAAACTTTTGGTGGTAGCTGGGTTCTAAATGTGAATCTAGGGTATTTTTGCGACAACTAATGTTTAAAATGTGAATATGTTATACTTTAGGTGGGGCTAGGATTACACATGTAAATGTATAGTATTTTTGTGGCACTAGGGATTTAAGTATGAACCAAAGCCATCCTTTTGGGTAGATAGGGTTGCAAGATTATTTTCGTAGGATGAGAAAATAAGGTCGCGTCTGATATTTATAGAGGGTTCTAATACGTCTCCAATGTATCTATAATTTTTTATTGTTCCATGGTAATATATTATCATTTTAGGATACTTTTTGGGTATTTATTTACCAATTTATAATATTATTGAGCACTAACCTATTGACCCAGTGCCCAGTGCGAGTTCCTGTTTTCTGTGTGTTTTTGTCTTTTCAAAGTTACAGTACCAAACGAAGTGCAATTGCCATGAAACTTTTTGACGATTTTTCTGGACCATTACAAGACCTAGAAGCTTTGGAGGAAGGCCGAAAGCTACACCAGGGCCCCACCACATATCCCACCGTGCCACTAGGGGGCGTGGCCAGATATGTGGTGGCCCCCCTGGTGCATCTCCCAACGTCGTTCTCTGGCCTATAAATTCACATATGCCCTAAAAGCACCAGAAGTGATCCAAAAACACTTTTTCCGCCGCCGCAAGTATCTGTTCCGACGGGAGGCCATCTACACCTTTGTTCCGGCACCTTGCCGGAGGTGAGATCGATCACAAAGGGCTTCTTCATTGACCTTGCTGCCCTCACCATGATGTGTGAGTAGTTCACCATAGACCTACGGGCACGTAGGTAGTACCTAGATGGAAATCTCTCTCTCTCGATCTTCAATACAATATTCATTGCATATTTGCCTTGATCTATCTGATGTAATCCCTTTGTATGGTGTCTTTGTTGGGATCCGATGAATTGTGAGTTTATGTTCAGATTATTCATGAAAAGTATTTGAGTCAAATCTGATTTCTATGATTCTTATTTGCATGATCATCATAGCTTCGTAATGCTCTCTGATCTATTCAGATAGTTTGTCCAACTAGATTGATATTTCTTTGGTGGGAGTGGTGCGTTATGGTAGGTTCAACCTGACGAGTTTCTATATCCCAGTTACAGAAGGGGACAAGTTGCGTCTTCATGTTGCTCCTACTAAGGATAAAACGATGGGGTTTATTCATATTGATTGAGTTTACTTTGTCTACATCATGTGAATGTTTTCCAAGCATTACTCTGTTTTACTCATTGTTCAAGAATTCGTCTGATTAATCAGTTAACTTGCCAGTTAATCACTACTCGTAGGGTGGCCGAATCAAATAGCACCTATTCATCGTGTTAACTTACCATGTCGATTAATTGGCTGGTTAGACTGATTAATCAATTTTTAAACCAATTAATCAGTTGCCAAACCAATTAATCATGACTGGCTCGTTAACTGGTGGGCAAACAAATCCCAAAATTTTGGACAATAACCACTCCCACCCCCTATTGCTACTAAATATATACGGTTTGGCCCTCCTCCTGCTCTGTTGTGCTCCTTTCATCCCCTCCTAACCTGGCTAGTGGCTAGCCAGGTCCTCACCAGTGCCGGCCACCACACTACACCTCCAAGATCGAAGTGCTCCCCCACTCTGGTCGCCTGCCTGCACCCCCCCCTATTTGCTACTCACCATCCTCTCCTATGGGCAGCTCCCCATCGCCTGACCCGTGGGATGCTCCCTAGTCTCTTCCTCCATGGCGTCACCGGCAGGCAAGGTATTACCATCTTCTTACCCTATGTTAGTGGAGAATCCACAATTCATATATTAGTAGACTATAGGTTACAATTTTGTAGATTAGTGAATGGAATTGTTGGTTTGGTTGTTATTTGTAGTAGATTGTGTGATGTATGTTAGCAAGTATACAAAGTAGTTTAAAAGTTTAACTGATAGTTTGAATTTTGAGATTTTATAGTTCTAGATGCATAAGGATTATTGATTTTACCTCTTGTCTATTTTTTGAATGCCTACAATAGAATATTCTGTTATATTACATAGCTACGTGTATGGAAGTATGGTGAAAAATATTAAAAAATCTAGTTATAAGTTGTCAAGTTCATATTTAATCTACCAATTAATGGTCGACCAATTAATCCAGTTAATAGTCCGATTCACCGATTAGTCGCTACTCCCAAGCCGACCGAGAAGCTACCAGTTACTGATTTCGTGAACATTGGTTTTACTTAATACTCTAGATGCATGTTGGATAGCGGTCGATGGGTGGAGTAATAGTAATAGGTGCAGGCAGGAGTCGGCCTATTTGCTTATGGATGTGATGCCTATATACACATGATCATTGCCGTGAAAATTGCATAACTATTCGCTTTTCTATAAATTACCCGGCAGTAATTTGTTTAATAATTGTATGCTTTGCTTATGAGAGATGCCACTAGAGAACTCTATGGCCCCCTGGTCTATTCACTTATATATATTCACAAACGCTATCATTACCTTGCTGTTATTTATTACTTGTTATTTTAGTTTGCACTTTACTATTATCTACAATTATCTACATAGCTCACTTGATTGCAAATAACAATATTATGGGGATTGATAACCCTCTTGCCGGTGTTGGGTGCAAGTTGTTTTTCTTTGTGCAGCCGCTGAAGACAGTTGAGGATTGGTATTCCTATTGGTTCGATAAACCTTGGTTTCATAACTGAGGGAAATACTTACCCACTTTGTGTTGTGATTATCCGTTCCTCTTCACGAAAAACCCAATGCAGATCACAAGTATCAGGTTCTTTTGCATTAATTTCTCATTTGTTGCTAATGATGCGCAAAAGCATATTATGGGAATAAGAACTGGATGTGGCTCTTCTGGAAGCATATTCATAGTGATAGTTGTTGTACTTTGCCATTATAAAAGGTTGTTGAATTGACACACGAATGCGGAATTATAGAATCAAGCTGCCACAATAACAGCATCTCTAACCTTTTAGATAAACATGTGTTGGACGTATATGGATTGTTTAACTTAGCTAATGTGATCCTTTACCGGGTTGCCTTGAAGAAAAGTTCTAGAGCAGTCATATGAAAATAGTAATTTATCATTTATTGTTCACTAGGGAGCATATGTGCCCTGGATCTATTTTTAATATCCTCATTTATAACCCTTCTTTCAGCTATTGTCCTACCATCAACAATCAAAGAGATGAAGCTATTATATATCATTAGACGAAACCTCGCGTTGGTGAGGAATTGGATATATAGTTGCTAAATATTGTGTGGTATATTAATTCAGTCCTTATGATTTAAACTATTGGTTAAATATATGCATAAGCAAAAAAATAACATGAAAAATTCATGCATGTCACAATTAAATGCAATGTGATATCAAACCCACTTAGAATGCACTAATGCATATTGCAGGTAGAGGGTTCTCATGCGTAGACGAGATGGGGTGCTACTAGATCAAGCTACTAAATCTAATGGTGACAACAATTTTGATGATGTGCAATCACTCATGATGAGATAATTAGAATTAGTAGTGATCACTCTCTTATATTTATAGTATATGTACTAATAGCTTGCTTTTCTAAGGATTTGTAAAGCCAACGCAACCAAGAGTGATCGTGTAGCACTATTTCTAAACCTATAAATAAGTGTATGAATCATATGAACACATATGAAGTTGTTTGCATGGAGGTCAAAATTAGAAGAAGAGAAAATAAGGTTGACTCTCTACAAATAGTCAGACCTCTTGGTAGGATTTTATGACCGGTGTGTATCCTTGTTCCCCTTTAATATTAGTTTATACTATAAATATACACCTTAGAGTACGTTTATATATTAAGATGTGAGAGGAATATAAAGTACAAGTACATATATGATCCTATACAAAGTGATTCACCTGCCTCCACCAACATACACAAGACCCAAGAAAATAATAATTGGGCATGAATGTTCAACATCATATTTTTCCTTGCTAGGCCACTAGGTAGTTTTAGTGGCTTTTTGGTTGTAATGTGATATTTTTTTAAATGAATGAGAATAAAAGATGATGGCTATGGTCTACGCATGGTTCTTTTAGCATGAATTTTCCCTGTATACTGTAAATGTATACAAAAGATAGAGATGTGAAAAATAGTTGGCAGGTAGGGTTATAGACATGAGTTCGGGTTATCTTTGGTGGCGACTAGGCTTGCAAATATTAACTCAAGGTGATCTTTGATGTTTTCGGGGTTGTATATACAAACTTTTTCGTGACTGCTAGGGTCTAAAATGTGAGTCTAGAGTATTTTTGGTGGCAAGTAGGATGTTAAATGTGAATATATTATATTTTAGGGATTTCTATTTTTGTTCCCCCCCTTCCTTAGTTGTACTCAATTTTGCCCCGCCGGTCTAACTTTGCTCACTTTCCCCCTCCTCCGCTCGCCCACGCCTCACAAGAGGACAAACGGTGCCTTGTCGTCGGGTCAAGGCCTTTAACCATTACTTCACCTAGTGCTGACTCATGGGACCGGCCTGAAATGCTGACATGTGAGGCCGGTTAGTGGACGGTTGGGTCATTTTTCAAGAAAAGGGGGATAAAATATCTCTCTCTCACTTCGCATCTGCCGCGGACCGAGCATCCCACATCCACCTCCCCATGCCCCATCCCCACCCCCAATCCCACGGCCGCTCTCGGCGATGACGACCCTGTTGGAGGTGATCTGTGCCGGTAACCCGATCCTACTAGAGAAGTGCAAGGAGATATGCTCTTTGTTTCCAAGCACGAAAGCTCTGGCGGAGCATGCGGTGCAACTGTTAATACATGCTAGGCTGGATGAGCTCTGACGGATAATCCCAGATCGAGTCAATGGGGTGACTTGTTTCGGGGGTTTTGTCTGGCGATGAATGACGCAATGGAGTCGTCGGATCCTCATCAACAAGTTCGTTGGTATTCGTACGGGGCTCGATGCGTCCCATCGGATCCAGCGGTCGAATGAGAGCTCGCAACTATCCCAGGGATGAGATATGTGCAGCCTCCTCCTGGTATGTCGCTAAACATTATTATGCCTGATAATTTAGAGAAGTCTATGAGGACGATGAGGCATGCGCACAGACACTGTCCAGTGAATGATGAGGAGGAGGAGGATTGGTCGTCAGAGCCTGCTCTGGTCGCCGACGAGGGTGAGTATGCAGAGAAGAATATGTATTCGTACGTCATTGAGAGAATTCGGCAACGTGTTAGCAATTCTCATGCATGGGGCAAAGCTGGAGGATGAGTGGAAGCCTGTAGTTGTGTAACTATAGTTATCAAGTACTGAAATATAGTTTATTCATTGTTACTTATTGTAGTTTATTTATCGTTGATGTAGCAATGTTGTTAATCCGAGATGTTTATGAGTTGTATGCTACCTTATGAGATGGATGCTACCTTATGAGCTTGATGCTACCTTATCTACTAAAGGTTTCTTGCTTATCATTGATTCTGCCAATGTTGTGGATCCTTTATTTGTGTATGTTGTCTTATGTGCTTAATGCTAGCATATGTGCTGAAATCATATAAATTGGTTGGGAACTTAACATTTCTTTGTGTATAACTCCTACATTCCTAAAAGTGGTTGGGAATCCCATGTGGTATACTTGACATTTCTGTAATTAATTGTCATTAACCAAATCATCATTCTTTTTGTGTGGAATTATTGATCATGATTGTAACACCCTTTCTTCAATCTTTTTGAGGAAAATGGAAAAATAGTTTTTATTAACCAAATCTTCAATATTTATGTGAAATTATGGATCACTATGGTAAAAGCCATATTAGTTCAAAAATATGGTCATGTTATCATGTAATATGCCCTGAAGATGCCCATGGGGCATGGTCATCTTTGTTGAAAGTCACTGATCTTCGTACGAGATAGGACAGTTTGTGAAGGGGGCTTTTTCAAGTTTATGGTATTGTCAATTTATCATTTTTTCCACGAGCCATTGCACATAGGAGGCCTCCATGTGAAAGGATTTTAATTTTGATCTTTTTTCCATTTTCTATAATTCCTTTCGATGTGTTGTCAACATTACATGGATGACTAGTCATATAAAGTAGTTTGGAAATTGAGCTTTGTTTGTGGATACTGCCTACATTCCTAATGTGGGAGCTGAAAATGATTTTTCAGAATTAATTGGACCAAACTATAGGACACTTCGAGTTTAAATTTGAATTACTTTATGTAAATTGCCAAAAATTCAATAAATCAATGAAACACGGCAATATCACTCTGAAATTCATGAAAAGTTGACAGTTGGAATCCCATGCGGTATGCTTTAGTTACAAATTGTAAAGATATGATAACCCACAAGTATATGGGGTCATTTGTAGCCTTTTTCGATAAGTAAGAGTGTTGAATCCAATGAGGAGCTAATGGTAGAATTGATATTTTCTCGAGTTATATCGACCACCGATACAACTCTACACACGCTAACGCTTACTTTACCTACAACAAGAATAAAAAACTACTTTGCGAGAATAAAATTAGGAGTACTTTGTGAGAATAAAACTAGGAGTACTTTGCAAGAATAAAATAGGAGTATTTTGCAACAATAAAACTAGTTACAAAAAGCTCTATACTAAACTATCAACTTTTATTATCTCGCAAAGTATTTTGCAACAATAAAACTAAGAGTACTTTGCGAGAATAAAACTGACTTTTCATTTGTGGTATTGCCATTTTATACTTTTTCCCACAAGACATTGCACATAGGAGGCATCCATGTGAAAGCGTTTCAATTTTTGTGCTTTTTTTCATTTTTTAGTTCTTTCGATGTGTTTTTAGCATTGCACGGATAACTAATCCTATAAAATGGTTGGGAAATTGACTGTCTACATTCGTAATTTGCGAGGTAAAATTTATTTTTTATAACTTATTGGACCAAACTAGAGCACATTTCTTAGGACCTATTAGCTTTTCTTTTATATACATGTATTGTTTCTCTAATAAATAAAAGGTTGGGGGTTCCCTTACAGTATTCAGTCAAAAAAAAACTAGAGCACACTTGAGGTTCAAATTTGAATTACTTGATATAAATCGCCAAAAAATAAATAAATAAATAAATAAAATATGGCAATATCACTCTGAAATTTATGAAAAATGGCAAATGGAATTCCATGTGGTATGCTTTACTTGAAAATTGTAAGGGCACAATTTAGAATCTTATTTATGGCACTTACTTCAAAAAAGTCATGTTTGGCACTAGTAAAATGGAAAATTAATTTTTAATAACAAAATCTTCAATGTTTTTGTGAAATTCTTGATCACTATGGTAACACCCATGTTACTTTCAAAATTGGTCATGTTATCATGTAATATGCCATGAAGATGCCCATGGGGCATGGTCATCTTTGTTGAAAGTCATTGATCTCATAAGAAATAGGTTAGTTTGTGAAGTTTTTTTCAAGTTTGTGGTATTGTGAGTTTATCATTTTCCCACAATCCATTGCACAAAAGATGCCTCCACGTGAAAGGATTTCAATTTTTGAGCCTTTTTAATATTCTATATTTCTTTTGATGTGTTCTCGGTATTGCACGGATGAGTAATCATATAAAATGGTTGGGAAAATGAGTTTCCTTTGTAAATATTGCCTACATTCCTGATGTGGGAGGTGGAAATGATTGTTTAGATTTTATTAGACCAAACTAGAGCACACTTGCTGTTGAAATTTGATTACTTGATGTAAATCGCAAGAAATTAAACAAATCAATGAAATATGGCAATATCTCTCTACAATTCATGAAAAAATTGCCAGTTCGAAGCCCATGTTGTATACTTTAGTTGAAAATTCTTAGGGCACAATTTACAATCTTATTTATGGCACTTGCTTCACAAAAAAGTCATGCTTGGCACTAGGAAAATGTAAAAATAACTTTTGTTTGTGGTACTACTAGTTTATAATTTTTCCCACAAGACATTGCACATAGGAGGCATCCATGTGAAAGGATTTTAATTTTTGACCTTTTTCATTTTCTATAATTTATTTCAATGTGTTATCAACATAGCATGGATGACTAATCATATAAAGTGGTTGGGAAAATGTTTTTTATTTTTAAATGTTGCCTACATTCGTAATGTGGCAGGTGAGAATGATTTTTCAGAATTAATTGGACCACACTAGAGCACACTTGCAGCTCAAATTTGAATTACTTGATGTAAATCACCAGAAATTCAATAAATCAATGAAATATGGCAATATCACTCTGGAATTCATGAACAACTGGCAGTTAGAATGCCATATTGTATATTTTAGTTGAAAATTGTTAGGGAAGAATTTACAATCTTATTTATGGCACTTGCTTCACACAAAAAATGTCATGCTTGGTACTAGGAAAATGGAAAATTAATTTTTTATTTGTGGTATTGTCATCTAATAATGGTTCCCATAAGCCATTGCACATAGGAGGAATCCATGTGAAAGGATTTCAATTTTTGAGCCTTTTTCATTTTATATAATTTCTTTCGATGCATTGTCAACATTGCATGTATGACTAGTCGTATAAAGTGGTTGGGAAATTGGTTTTTCTTTGTGGATACTGCCTACATGTCTAATGTGAAGGGTGAAAAGTGGTTTTTTAGAATTTATTGGACCAAACTAGAGCACACTTGCAGTTCAAATTTGAATTACTTGATGCAAATCACTAGAAATTCAATAAATCAATGAAATATAGCAATATCACTCTGAAATTCATAAAATATTGGCTCTTGGAATCCCATGTGGTATACTTTACTTGAAAATTGTTAGGGAACAATTTACAATCTTATTTATGACACTTGCTTCACAAAAAAGGTCATGTTTGGCACTAGGAAAATGGAAAATTAACTTTTTATTTGTGGTGTTATTAGTTTATAGTTTTCCCACAAGCCATTGCACATAGGAGGCCTCCATGTGAAAGATTTTCAAATTTTCAGCCTCTTTCTCATTTTCTATAATATCTTTTGATGTGTAGTCAAAACTGCATGTACAATCATACAAATTCACTTTCTGATTTGTGTGGAGCATCGGGTTTCAAACGAGATTTGTACAAATCATGAGTCATTCAAAGTGCATGTAAACAACTTGAAATACAATCCAGTCTTTGCATACAAATTCATACATATTTTACTTAAATAAAACAACAAATTTGGTGTGGCCCTACTCCCAAATCCTAAACTAAATGTTCTGGTTCAACCTGCAAGCGACACACGACAAGCACGTCGTCGAAGCTCAGGCCATCCCAGAAGGCACGTCACCCGATGTTTAAATGCGACATCAGGTTTGGGGCCATCGAAGCGCTGGATGGGCGGTGTGGTCCTGCTCGAGGATCTGCTGTCATGTTGGGCTGCTAGGATCGAAGCCTGGATTCCCGTCTCCTTCAACGTCAAACCTACACAAAACCTACGGATAGCACGCGCAAAGGGTTCGTACCAATTGCGGGGACAGGCGCCACCAGAAGTCCCCCCACACTCGGAACCCATCCAGCCGGCAGACACACGTCCGGCAGCACCGGGTCATCGCGAATGGCGAGAAGCTTGGCTTCATGAAGAGTGATACTGCGCGGCCATGTCATGGATGTGGAAGGGAAGGAGGGAGAGGAGGGCTAGGGTTTGTATTGAAGTGTCACCTGTGATGGATAAGGTTGTGGAGGCGAGCGGCGAAATGGGATGGGGTTTGCATATGTGGCACGAGAAGGGGTGAGTTTGTGGCGTTAAGCCACCATCAATGGGTGCAGCGGTGCGGTTCCCCATGTGTGAAAATGCGAGCAGTGGCCTATGTGAAAACAGCAGGCGACGCTGATTCAGTTTTGCATGCCCATGGGTCCCACGCATCGTCCACGGATTGTGTAGGATCAACCGGCTATTGCGAAATTAGTAATGCATTCGGCCAAATGTGGGTCCCACACAACTGTATGCACCGATGATGTGAATGATGGGGAACGTCGCATGGGAAACAAAAAAATTCCTATGCACACGCAGATCTATCCATGGTGATGAGCATCTACGAGACGGAGAGTGTATCTACATTCCCTTGTAGATCGCTAAGCGGGAAGCGTTAAGAAACGCAGTTGGTGTAGTCGAACGTCTTCGCGATCCAAATCGCCGAGCATCCCGCGATCTCATCACGATCCGTCCCGTGAACTCATCACGATCCGTCCCGCGAACTCATCATGATCCGTTTCGCGATCTTGATCACGATCCGTCCCGCGAACTCATCATGATCCGTCCCGCGAACTCAGCACGATCCGTCCTGCGAACTCATCACGAACCCTCTCGCGATCTTGATCATGGTCCTTTCGATCTAGCGCCGAACGGACGGCACCTCCGCGTTCAGCACACGTGCAGCTTGATTACGATCTTCACCGTCTTGATCCAGAAAGAGGAAGTGGAGAGGAAGAAGAGTTCACTGGCAGCATGAAGGCGCTCCGGCGATGGTGGTGGAGCAATTCCGGCAGGGCTTCGCCTAAGCACTGCGGAAATCCGATCTAGAGGAGCACCGGTGGAACGGGTAGCACGTGGCCGTAAATCATGTGCAAAACACCCAATACCACCAGTATATATAGGAGGAGAGGAGGAGAGGAGGCAGCTTGGCCTCCAAGGCTAGCTGGTTCGGCCGAACCTACTAGGAGAGGAGGATTCCTCCTCCAATCCTAGTAGGACTAGGATTGCTCCTTTTTGCCTTTTTTTTCCACCTTTTCCTATTGGGTTTTTTCCTCCAGCCACATGGGCCTTGTGTGGGAGTTTCCACCAGCCCACTAAGGGCTGATATTCACTCTCCCACAGCCCATGAAGCCTCTTGGGTCGAAATACCCCTCCCGGAGGCCTCCCGGTACACTACCGGCACTCCCGGTACACTACCGATGAGCCCGAAACTTTTCCGGCGACCAAAACGGGACTTCCTATATATGAATCTTTACCTATGGACCATTCCGGAGCTCCTCGTGATGTTCGGGATCTCATCCGGGACTCCGAACAAACTTCGGTCACCACCATACACAACTCTATACTACCGAAACGTCACCAAACCTTAAGTGTGCAGACCCTGCGGGTTCGAGAACTATGTAGGCATGACCAAGACACCTCTACGGTAAATAACCAATGGAGGGACCTGGATGTCCACATTGGTTCCTACATATTCTACGAAGATCTTTATCGGTCGAACCTCTATGTCAAGGATTTAGTTAATCCCGTATGATGCTCCCTTTGTTCTTCGGTATGTTACTTGCCCGAGATTCGATCGTCGGTATCTCCATACCTAGTTCAACCTCGTTTCTACCAAGTCTCTTTTACTCGTTCTGTAATACAAGATCCCGTGACTAACACTTAGTCACATTGCTTGCAAGGCTTGTTGTGAGGTTGTATTACCGAGTGGGCCCTGAGATACCTCTCCGTCACACGGAGTAACAAATCCCAGTCTTGATCCATGCCAACTCAACAAACACCCTCGGAGACACCTGTAGAGCACCTTTATAGTCACCTAGTTACGTTGTGATGTTTGATACACACAAGGTACTCCTCCGATGTCAGTGAGTTGCATGATCTCATGGTCATAGGAACACATACTTTGACATGCAGAAAACAGTAGCAATAAACTGACACGATCATATGCTACGTTTGTAGTTTGGGTCTTGTCCATCACATCATTCTCCTAATGATGTGATCCCGTTATCAAATGACATCACATGTCAATGGCTAGGAAACCTTGACCATCATTGATCAACGAGCTAGTTCACTAGAGGCATACTAGGGACAGAGTGTTGTCTATTTACCCACACATGTAATGTGTTTCCATTCAATACAATTATAGCATGGATAATAAACGATTATCATGAACAAGTAAATATGATAATAACTAATTTATTATTGCCTCTAGGCCATATTTCCAACAGTCTCCCACTTGCACTAGAGCCAATAATCTAGTTCACATCACCATGTGATTCGCATTGTTATGAATCTAACACCCAATGAGTTCTGGAGCTCGATCATGCTTTGCATGTGAGAGAGGTCTTATAGTCAACAGGTCTGCAACATTCAGATCCGTGTGTACTTTGCAAATCTCTATGCCAAACTGTAAACACTGATACCACACTCCACTTGGTACTATTCCAAATGGCTGCTCCTACTATACGTATCCAGATTGCTACTATGAGTTATCCGGATTGGTGATAAAGCTTGCATCGACGTAACTCTTTACGACGAAGTCTTTATCACCTTCATAATCGAGAAACATCTCCTTAGTTTTTAGTTACTAAGGATAATCTTGACCGCCGTCCAATGATCCACTCCTGGATCACTCTTGTACCCCTTGACGGACTCATGGCAAGGCACACACAAGTGCGGTACACAGCATGGCATACTATACAGAGCCTATGGCTAAGGCATAGGGGACAACATTCGTCCTCTCTCTTTCTTCTGCTGTGGTCGAGCTTTGAGTCTCACTCAACTTCACACCTTACAAACTAGGCAAGAACACTTCTCTCTGACTTAATCCATTTTGAACTCTTTCAAAATCTTGTCAAGGTATGCACTCATTGAAAGTCTCATCAAGCATCTTGATCTATCTCTATAGATCTTGATGCTCAACAATTAGGTAGCTTTATACGGGTCTTCCTTTGAAAAACTCTTTTCAAACAACCGTTTATGCTTTCTAGAAATTCTACATCATTTCCGATCAACAATATGTCATCCACATATACTTATCAGAAACTCTATAGTGCTCCCACTCACTTTATTGCAAATACAAGTTTCTCATAAACTTTGTATAGACTCAAAAACTTTGATCACCTCATCAAAGTGTATATTCCAACTCCGAGATGCTTGCTTCAGTTCATAGAAGAATCACTGAAGCTTGCACACCTTTTAGCATCCTTAGGACTGACAAAACCTTCTGGTTGTATCACATACAGCCATTCCTCAAATAAACTGTTAAGGAAACGATGTTTTGACATCCATCTGCCAGATTTCATAATTGAAAAATGCAGCAACTGCTAACATAATTCCAACAAACTTTAGCATCGTTACGAGTGGGAAAGTCTCGTCGTAGTCAACTCCTTGAACTTGCCGAAAACTTCTTTGTGACAAGTCGAGCTTTATAAATGGTGACATTTACCATCAGCGTTTGTCTTCATTTTAAAAGTCCATTTCTACTCAGCGACCTACCGTCCAACGAGCAAGTCTACCAAAGTCTACACTTGGTTTTCATACATGGATCCTTTCTCGGATTTCATGGCCTCTAACCATTTGTCAGAATTCGGGCCCATCATCGCTTCTCCATAGCTCGTAGGCTCATTGTTGTCCAACAACATGACCTCCAAGACAGGTTTGTTGTATTGATCAGGAGCAGTACACATCCTTGTTGACCTACGAGGTTTGATAGTAACTTGATCCGAAGCTTCATGATCATCATCATTTACTTCCTCTTCAACTGACGTAGGTTCCACAGAAACATCTTTCTGCGCTGCACTACTCTCTGGTTGAAACAGAGGTTCAATAACCTCATCAAGTTCTATCTTCCTCCCACTCAATTCTTTCAAGAGAAACTTTTCCTCGAGAAAGGACCCAGTTTTAGCAACAAACATTTTATGCTTGGATCTGAGATAGAAGGTTCACCCAACTTGTTCTTAGGGTATTCTATGAAGATGCATTTGTCCGCTTTGGGTTCGAGCTCATTAGGTGAAAACATTTTCCACACAAGCGTCGCAGCCCCAAACATTAAGAAATGACAGCTTAGGTTTCTATCAAACCATAATTCACACGGTGTCATCTCAATGGATTTAGATGGTGCCCTATTTAAAGTGAATGTAGTTGTCTCTAATGCACAACCCCAAAATTATAGTAGCATAACGATAAGAGACATCATAACATGCACCATATCCAATAGAGCACGACTATGACATTCGGACATACCATCACACTATGGTGTTCCAGGTGGCGTGTGTTATGAAACAACTTTCACATTGTCTAAAGTTGTATGCCAAACTTGTAACTCAGATATTCACCTCCACGATCATATCGCGGATATTTTTATCTTCTTGTCACGATGATCTTAAACTTCACTCTGAATTTTCTTGAACTTTTCAAACGATTCAGACTTGTGTTTCATTAAGTAAACATACACTATATCTACCCAAATCATCAGTGAAGGTAAGAAAATAATGATATCCACCGCACGCTACAAGACTCATTGGATTGCATACATCAACATGTATCATTTCCAATAAATCACTTGCCCGCTCCGTCAAACCAGAAAACGGGGTCCTTAGTCATCTTTGAGAAGAGGCATGGTTCGCATGTCTCAACCGATTCGAAATCAAAAGAGTCCAAAGATCCATCAGCATGGAGTTTCTTCATGCATTTTATACCAATATGACATTTAGCGGCTGTGCCACAAGTATGTGGTACTATTATTATTAACTTTGTATCTTTTTGGCATCAATGTTATGAACATGTGTATTACTACGATCAAGTTTCAACAAACCATTCTTACTGGGTGCATGACCGTTGAAGGTATTATTCATGTAAATATAATAACCATTATTCTCTAACTTAAATGAATAACCGTGTTGCAATGAACATGATCTAATCACGTTCATGCTATTTATTTAGGTTTGTCACTAATCTCGAAGGTAGAGAGAGCGTGCGATGTTGATCACATCAACCTTGGAAACATTTCCAACACACATCGTCACCTCACACTTAGCTAGTTCTCCGTTTATTCCGTAGCTTTTATTTCGAGTTAATAACATTTAGCAACCGAACCGGTATCCAATACCCAGGTGCTACTAGGAGTACAAGCAAGGTACACATCAATAACACGTATATCAAATATACTTCTGTCGACGTTGTCAGCCTTCTTATATACCAAGTATCTAGGGTTGTTCCGCTTTAGCGACCTCTCTCCTCATAATTGAAGCACTTAGTCTCGGGTTTGGGTTCAACTTTGGGTTGCTTCACTGGAGCAGCAACTGACTTGCCATCCATGAAGTTTCCCTCCTTGCCCTTGCCCTTCTCGAAACTAGTGGTTATACTAACCATCAACACTTGATGCTCCTTCTTGATTTCTACCTTCGCGATGTCAAACATCGCGAACAGCTCAGGGATCCTTAATTCTATCCCTGGCATTTTATAGTTCATCACCAAGTTCTAGTAGCTTAGTGAAAGTATCTTGGAGAACTATATCAATCACTATCTTATCTGGAAGATGAACTCCCACTCGATTCAAGCGATTGTAGCACCTAGACAATCTGAGCACATGCTCAACGATTGAGCTATTCTCGTTCATCTTGCAGGCAAAGAATCTTGTTGGAGATCTCATATCTCGCAACACGGGCACGAGCCTGAGATCCTAATTTCAGCTCTTAGAACATCTCATATGTTCCGTGACGTTCAAAACGTTTCGAAGCCTCAATTCTAAGCCGTAATGCATGATGCACTAAACTATCAAGTAGTCATCAGCACGTACCTGTCAGATGTTCACAACATCTACAGACGACGCTAGAGGGGTTGGCGCATCGAGCGGTGCATTAAGGACATAAGCCTTCTGTGCAGCAACAAGGACAATCCTCAGATCACGGAGTCAATCCGCAATATTTCTACCATCATCTTTCAACTCTATTTCTCTAGGAACATATAAAAAACAAGGGAGCTACAGCGCGAGCAAGTAATCTACAATATAATTTGCAAAGACACTACTGACTATGTTCATGATAATGAGTTCAATTAATCACATTACTTAAGAACTCCCACTCAAATTGACATCCCTCCGGTCATTCGAGTGATACATGATCCAAATTCACCAACTCAAGTCCGATCATCACGTGAGTTGAGGTGGTTACAATGGTGAACATCATCATGTTGATCATATCTACTATATGACTCATGTTCGACCTTTCGGTCTCTTGTGTTCCGAGGCCATGTCTGTACATGCTAGGCTCGTCAAGTTTAACCCGAGTGTTCTGCATGTGCAACACTGGCTTACACCCATTGTATGTGAACGTAGAGTCTATCACACCCGATCATCATGTGGTGTCTCAACACGACGAACTTTCGCAACGGTGCACACTCGGGGAGAACACAATTTATCTTGAAATTAAGTGAGGGATCACCTTATAATGTTACCGTCGTCCTAAGCAAAACAAGGTGCATAAAAGGATTAACATCACATGCAAATCATAATTGACATGATATGGCCATGAACTTGTGCTTTTGATCTCCATCTAGAAAGCACCGGCATGATCTCCATCGTCACCGGCATGACACCATGATCTCCATCATCTTGATCTCCATCAACGTGTCGCCATCGGGGTTGTCGCGCCCAACATGCTTCTACTACTATTGCAACCATTTAGCGATAACGTAAAGCATTACATAGCGCTTAATGATTGACACGCAGGTCATACAATAATTAAAGACAACCCTATGGCTCCTGCCAGTTGTCGTACTCATCGACATGCAAGTCGTGATAATCTATACATCACATGATCATCTCATACATCACATATATCACATCATGTAATTGGCCATATCACATCACAACATACCCTGCAATAACAAGTAAGACGTCCTCTAATTGTTGTTGCATGTTTTACGTGGCTGCTACGGGTATCTAGCAAGAACAATTCTCATCTACGCAAAAACCACAACGGTGATACACTAGTTGCTTTTCAACCTTCTCAAGGACCGCCTTTGTCGAATCCGATCCAACTAAAGTGAGAGAAACTGGCACCCGCAAGCCATCTATGCAACAAGTTGCGGTCGAGGGAACTGGTCTCTCGTAAGCGTACGAGTAATGTTGGTCCGGAACGCTTCATCTCACAATACCGCTGAACCCAAATCCGACCAAGGGAGGAAGCAATCTAAGCATCAACACCCACAAACCTTTTGTGTTCTACTCGAGATCTCATCTACACATAGACCTAGCTCTGATACCACTGATGGGGAACGTCACATGGGAAACAAAAAAATTCCTACGCACATGCACATCTATCCATGGTGATGAGCATCTACAAGAGGGAGAGTGAATCTACATATCCTTGTAGATTGCTAAGCGGGAAGCGTTAAGAAACGCGGTTGGTGTAGTCGAACGTCTTCGCGATCCAAATCGCCGAGCGTCCCGCGATCTCATCATGATCCGTCCCGTGAACTCATCACGATCCATCCCGCGAACTCATCACGATCGGTTTTGCGATCTTGATCACGATACGTCCCGCGAACTCATCACGATCCATCCCGCGAACTCGTCACGATCCATCCCGCGAACTCATCACGAACCGTCTCGCGATCTTGATAACGGTCCTTCCGATCTAGCGCCGAACGGACGGCACCTCCGTGTTCAGCACACGTGCAGCTTGATGACGATCTCCGCCATCTTGATCCAGCAAGAGGAATTGGAGAGGAAGAAGAGTTCACCAGCAGTGTGACGGCGCTCCAGCGATGGTGGTGGAGCAATTCCGGCAGGGCTTCGCCTAAGCACTGCGGAAATCCGATCTAGAGGAGCACCGGTGGAACGGGTAGCACGTGGCCGTAAATCATGTGCAAAACACCCAATACCACCAGTATATATAGGAGGAGAGGAGGAGAGGAGGCAGCTTAACCTCCAAGGCTAGCTAGTTTGGCCGAACCTACTAGGAGAGGAGGATTCCTCCTCCAATCCTAGTAGGACTAGGATTGCTCCTTTTTGCCTTTTTTTTCCACCTTTTCCTATTGGGTTTTTTCCTCCAGCCACATGGGCCTTGTGTGGGAGTTTCCACCAGCCCACTAAGGGCTGATATTCACTCTCCCACATCCCATGAAGCCTCTTGGGTCGAAATACCCCTCCCGGAGGCCTCCCGGTACACTACCGGCACTCCCGATACACTACCGATGAGCCCAAAACTTTTCCGGTGACCAAAACGGGACTTCCTATATATGAATCTTTACCTCCGGACCATTTCGGAGCTCCTCGTGACATCCGGGATCTCATCCGGGACTCTGAACAAACTTCGGTCACCACCATACACAACTCTATACTACCGAAACGTCACCAAACCTTAAGTGTGCAGACCCTGCGGGTTCGAGAACTATGTAGACATGACCGAGACACCTCTACAGTCAATAACCAATGGCGGGACCTGGATGTCCACATTGGTTCCTACATATTCTATGAAGATCTTTATCGGTCGAACCTATATGTCAAGGATTCAGTTAATCTTGTATGATGCTCCCTTTGTTCTTCGGTATGTTACTTGTCCGAGATTCGATCGTCGGTATCTCCATACCTAGTTCAACCTCGTTTCCGGCAAGTCTATTACTCGTTCCGTAATACAAGATCCCATGACTAACACTTAGTCACATTGCTTGCAAGGCTTGTTGTGAGGTTGTATTACCGAGTGGGCCCTGAGATACCTCTCCGTCACACGGAGTAACAAATCCCAGTCTTGATCCATGCCAACTCAACAAACACCCTCGGAGACACCTGTAGAGCACCTTTATAGTCACCCAGTTACGTTGCGACATTTGATACACACAAGGTACTCCTCCGATGTCAGTGAGTTGCATGCTCTCATGGTCATAGGAACACATACATTGGCATGCAGAAAACAGTAGCAATAAACTGACACGATCATATGCTACGTTTGTAGTTTGGGTCTTGTCCATCACATCATTCTCCTAATGATGTGATCCCGTTATCAAATGACATCAATGTCAATGGCTAGGAAACCTTGACCATCTTTGATCAACGAGCTAGTTCACTAGAGGCATACTAGGGACAGAGTGTTGTCTATTTACCCACACATGTAATGTGTTTCCATTCAATACAATTATAGCATGGATAATAAACGATTATCATGAACAAGGAAATATGATATTAACTAATTTATTATTGCCTCTAGGGCATATTTCCAACAGTGAATGCATGTGGCCTTACCTTACATGTCGTTCCCACGCGACTGTATGCACCAGTGATGCGAATGCATGCAGCCTTACATGCAGCTCCCACGCGACTGTATGCGCCCGCGATGTGAATGCGCAGTCGTACATGTCGGTCCCACGCGTCAGCACCAGCAATGCAAATGCATGCGGCCTTACATGTCGGTCCCACGCGTCAAGCTTTGACCCGACCACAGAGCATTGTTTGTCCTCTTGTGAGGCGTGGGCGAGTGGAGGAGGGGGGAAAGTGAGCACAGTAAGATGGGTGGGGCAAAACTGTGTAGAACTAAGGAAGGGCACGAAAATAGAAATCCCTATATTTTAGGCGGGGGTTAGGATTGTAGATGTAAATTTGTGGCGATAGGGATTTAAATATGAGCCCATGACCTTTTTATGGCATCTAGTGTTACAAGTGTGACTTTTTTATTTTAACCAACGGGTTAAGAAAATAAGGTCGCATCTAGTGTTTACGAGGGGTATTTTACGTTAATTTTCCATATTAAGTTGCCAAAGAGACGTGGGGGCATATTATGGCAATAATAATGACCCACAACTCTTTTGAAAGCATATTCATAATAATTTGTTGTCGTATTTGGTCATCATAGAAGTCTATTAAGTACACATATTAAGGAGGCATTTATAACACCTAGCCACGACAATTACGATATGTCCAATCTTTCAGACACATGTGTGTTGGACACGTCTGAATAGTTTAACTTAGTTAATGTGATACTCTTTCATGTTGCATTTTATATAAGTTTTAAAGAACTCATATGAAAAAAGAACCATTTATCATTTGTTATTAACAAGGGAATATATGCATCCGAGCTCTTTTTTTAATATGCACATTTATAAGCTATTCTTTCACCTATTGTCCTATTATCGGCAACCAAGCAACAAAGCTACTATTTTTCATATGTATGAATTGCTTGCTTTTCACAAGGCTTTCTAAAGTCAACACAGCCAAGAGAATCATGCAGCAATACTTAAACACATGCAAAATAATGGTATCAACCATATGAACATGTATGAAGTTTTTTGCATAGAGGAGAAAATAGGAAGAAGAGAAAATAAAGGTTGACAATCTACAAATAGCTAGAGGTCTACATAAGATTTTAATACCAGTATGTATTATTGTGCATATATGGACCTATACAAGTGGTTTGCCAACATACACAACACCCAAGAAATAATAAATGAACGTTTATGGTGGTATTTGTGCTCGCTAGGGCTTGGGGTAATTTTAGTGTTTTTCTATTTGTAATGTGATTTTATTTCAAATGAATGGATGGGAATAAAAGGCGGTGACTATGGTTAAGATGGGTTCTTGTATCTTGAATTTCCCTTTTATAATCTAAGTTTCTACAAAAGATTGAGTGTAGAAAAACAAGTGGTGGGCGGGCTTTTAAATGAAGTAGGGTTATCTTTTGTTGCCGTTAGGGTTGCAAATGTTAACCCAAGGTGGTCTAAGAGATTTTGGTTTGTATGAGCAAAAATATGGTGGTTGGGGTCTAAAATGTGAGTCTAGAGTATTTTGACTACATTTAGGGTTTTCAATGTGAGTGCAGTGTATTTTAGGTGGGGGTAGGATTGTAGGTGTAATCTGGGGTATTTTCTGGCGTTTAGGGATTTAAATATGAACCCATGGCATTTTGTGGCACAAGGGTTGCAAGTGCAATTCGGTTTCATTTTAAATGATAGGGTGCGAAAATAAGGTCACATCTAACATTTATGGTGGGGTTTTTGAATTAACTTTCTATATTAAGATGACAAAGATATGCGGGAGCATATAATGGCCATAAGAATTTCATGTAGCTATCTCAAACGCATATTTTTAATAACTGTTGTTGGCTTGGGCCATTATAAATGTCAATTAAATACACACATGAAGGAGACATTTATAACACATAGCCACCAAAATTTCGATATCTCCTACCTTGCGTATACGTGTGTGTTGGACACGTTTGGATGGTTTAACTTAGTTAATGTGATCATTTTTCTTTATTTTTGCGAGGGAAAAGGGATGTTTTATTTCAAGCTCATGTGAGTTACAATCATTAGCAACAAATTCGGAACAAAAGGTGGGGATTGGTTAAGCTAGCATGCATTTCTATCCCTAGATCTACAATGTGCAACTTTGTTTTGATCAAGAGAAACTTCCGGAATAAACACCCTATTCTCCATTAAACCTTTAATCTCCGCCAAGAGGTGATCATATGCTCATTTGTCGAGACACTCATTTGCCAATTCTGACAACGCCACTGCACAATCCGATTGAAGCCGGACTGGGAGATTCAAACGCTGGATAGCAAGACTTATCTGCTCCAAGAGCCTCATTGCGATGAAAAATACGCTGGTATGCAGCATAGATAACGCTCTTGTCATCCCGCGATGTCATTCCCGACCTTGTGTGCCGTTCTCGGCACAAAAAGAACCATCAATGGACCACACTACCCACCCTAATGGCGGAGCGGGCCATGGTGCTATTTGGAGCAAAGAATTAAGATAGTTGCATGGATAATCACAAGATACCTGTGTCGGTGGGATAGGTATAGCATGCGCTACTTCATTACGCAGATGCCAAAACCGCAAGAACACCATAATGATCATGTCCCGAACGTGCTCATGTTGATCAACAAGTAGGTGAAGGAACCATTCCTCACACATACATGTAATATCTTTCATGTTTGGCAGTGGCCACACAAAATACGGCTTTTGGGCAGGCCAGCAAAGAATGATACGATGATTCATCTTCCCGCCTGGACATCGCACATGTTGCACGCGTACTAATATGACGTCGATTCTTCTCCAAGTTTGTAGCTAGTGTACCTGAGATCACCTTCGAGGCAAATACTAATGTGATCCTCTCTCGTGTTAACTTGTACAAAAGTTCTAGATCACTTTGTATGAAAAGAATCATTTATTGTTCTCTAGGGAGCATATGTGCTATGGCTTTGTTTTTTATATCCTTGTTTATAGATCATTCTTTCACATATTTTCATGGCATTCGCAATCAAAGTGACAAAGGTACTATCTATCATATCTATGAGTAGCTAGTTTTTCACAAGGATTTCTAAGGCTAGCACAACCAAGAGAGATCGTGCAACAATATGTTAACACATACAAAATAACGTATCAATCGTATGAATAGGTATGAAGTTTTTTGTGCACGCAGGGGGGGGGGATATGAAGTTGTTTGCTTGGAGGGACATGTGAAGTTGTTTATAGAGAAGAGATGGTTTTAAAACCAATAAGTGCCATTGTTTGCCTTTAGTCTCTGATTTATTTTATAAACATACACCATAGTGCATGCTTATGTATTAGTAAGATTTAAGGAGAACGTTAAAGAAGGGTATATATATGGTTTTATACATACACGTTTACCTGCCTCTGCTAACATACAGAAGACCCAAGAAAATAATAGGTGAACATGAATATTCACGGTGATATTTGTGCTTGCTAGGCGAATGAAAAGTTGGGGTGATCTCGGAGTTGTGGGGGTTGTAGATGCGAATTTTGTGTGATGGCTAAGGTTAGGTTTTTTTTTTTGGTGCATGCCTGTAGATGTGAATGTAGAATAGTTTAGGTGGCAACTAGGGTTTTAAATGTGAACCTGAGGGTATCTTTTGTGGTGGCCACAGACCGCAAGCCTCCTTTGGTTAGCATGAATTTTGTAGGAATTATATAGGATAAGGTTCCTATAGAAAAATCCTTTAGAGCTTTTGAGTTTGTAAGGAATAAGACTGTCCTATTCCTATATAGGAATTATTCTTGTCCCATGTTTCAAAGGAAAATAAACTTTAGCCTAGACTTAATGGAGAAAATTCTATGATGTGAACGAAAGGACATCTTTTTTCCTATTCCATTCATATGACATCTCATTTCGTATAAGTTTTCTGTTGCTATGATACTCCTATCCTATAAACCAAAAGAAGTTGTCTATTCCAAATCCTATGAGTAGTACTCCTATCCTATGAACCAAAAGAGGTTATCTATTCCAAATCATGAGTAGTAATAGAATAAGAGGTGTCCTTCAGTTCACATGATAAGGTTTTTTCCAGTGAGTCTAGACTAATATTTATTTTCCTTTGTGTGAAAGATTGGAACCAAGCCTACGTAAGAACTTTTTTCTATAAAAAATCAAATCCTATAGAATTTCTATAAAATTCCTACAAATATATTTTTTACCAAATATCTGGTCCCTCCGTTCCAAAATACTTGTCTTGCTTTTGAACGAAAACCATGAGAAGTATTTTGAAACAGAGAGAGGACAAACCAAAGGAGGCATCTAAGCTGGGTGAAAGCCAGCCATGCTTCGTAGCCAGCACAAACGATCCGGTCAACTCGAACTCTGTCAGTGCTCAAGACAACAGAAAAAAATGTGACCGCATGCGGAGAAACGAAAACTTGCATCCAAGAAGTCGATAAGAAATGACTGTAAAAGAGCTCGACAACGAAAAGTACAATGAAGGAGGGCTCCTCACTTTGAGGTTTCTTCGTTCATACTTGGGATGCTACAAAGTTTACTTCTCAGATAGCCTCGGAAATACAGGTAACCGAACTACTACTACATTACTAACATCACAATGCAATAATAAAACGGCTTGAACCAAAGCAAGCATGGCATCCAATCTTCCAAAGAGGTTTCAACGCCGACCACACGCAACAACAAAAGTAAAGCCTAAACATTACAGCTACTAATCAGGAGACTAGCTACAACAATTAGCTAGCTGGTTCAGCAGTTGAGCAACTAGTTGTGCATCTTCCTTCTGCGCTTCTTCCCTGTGGAGGCCTTAGCGGACACCGGTTCCTCTTCTTCCTCCTCTTCATCAGATGACTCTGGTACTTTCTCCTTCCGTTTGCCTGAAAGGCCGTTGCTCTTGGATCCATCAGAAGCTTTCACAGCGCTTGCACCTTTTGGAGTCTTGCCTCCGGTCTCATCCTTGCTGCTTCCCTTGCCAGCAGATCGAGGCCACCTCCCCCCACCTTCAGCATCCTTTTCTGCAGTCTTCACCTTCGGTTTGGTTGAAGTCACAGGGCTATCCTCACGCACAACCTTCGGACGCCCTCTTTTCTTGGGAGGATTGCTGTCACCAGTGCTGTCCTGCTTGCCTCTCCTACCACGAGACCTGCTTCAAATGAGCAGAAACTCAATGTTAGTACAAACCAGGAAATCATAGATCAACAGCATACTCAGATTGTCATGCTAAACAAATAAAATTGGAGATTAACAGACGATGAGAGACATCCAGACAAGCACACATCTAAGGATCCACCCAAGTCTCGATGATTTAGACAATATTGGTGCTTTGGACAACCAAATGCATGCATGCTACAGCACCTTATTTTGAGTTTACTACCACAGTGAGGATGTCAGTTCTAAGATAATGAGATGGCAGAGATTGCAGTTCTATATGAATGGACCACATATACAAAGTTTTAAGTGCTAAAATGTCAACTGTCAGCTAAACGTAGAACATATAGAAAAGGTGCAGAGTATAATATTATGCTTACATATCAGATGCTGCAATAGGATTCTCGTCTTGCTCCTGCAGGATAGCAGACAAATTAGACAGGAACAAAAGAGGATAATAGCAGCATCACCGCATCAGGCTTCACAAGGCATACCTCATCAATGAACTCCCATCTTTCATTCTTAAGTCGCAGATGTTCAACATCACCGTCATCATACACAACCTGAATGCCAAAAAGTAACATAAAAGAACAGAAAACATCTTGTTAGTAGCTCGTGGACAGCCCAAAGGAAGAAACATGGAGATGGCAAATAGTGCCCGTCTACTGAATGTGCACCTTGTGCTTTTTTGAAGAAGCATCAAATGACTTAACAGCACCCTCATAGAACCTGCAGAGCAAGAAACAGATTCAAAACTAATAAAACAACTGACTAACTTAACTCATGGAGGAAATGACATAACTATTTATAAAGAAAGTTAAAGCAAGGACAAATAAATATTTGTATAGCTCGACACAGAAGAAAGTGTTGGCTTACAAATCTTGTTCAGAAATAAAAACAACAAACTGACAATGGCAGGAACAATCCTACACCAAGGAAACTTGCAGCACTCACTTTTTGTCATCAGGCCACCACACTTTGATTCTTGAGCCAACAAGGCTCCCATCAAGAACTTTGCTCTTCTTTGACTGAGGAACCTGTCCAATAGCATGGAAAAGGTGTTAACAACTGAAAGAAAGGAATCAGATCGTAATAAGACTATTCACCATCACTAGTATTCTAGTAAATTAATAAAAGTGTGTATACCTCTTCAGCTTCCTGCACGAGTTTCCTTTTTGACACTCCACTGTCCCCTGGTTGGCCTTTGCTTTTTCCCGTCTTGGTCGATGATTTAGGAGACGCCATTTCCTGGATTGAGATAAAATAGTTATTGCAGATAACCAGGTTAGATCATTAATACATGCTCAAAATATCAGCTGCTCATTAAAGATTAATACTGCTGATGGAACTGAAGCTCTATAAATTTGAACATAACTAAGTATACTTGGTTACACGATGCCATTACCATTCAGAAAAAATATTATGTTAAACAAAAGAAATAGAGAAGTAAAAAAAAAACATAGTGACCATCAGACAATGGGTATAGAAATATTATAAACTGTTCATGAGTTATAAACTGTTCATGATTGTAAAATCATGTAAACATGAAATATAAATAGGCAAAGCAGAAATCCAACCTTCAGCAATCATTACCCATGCATGACTTATGTGCAAAGTAAACACCTGAATATGTCTACTGGTAGCAAGAAAATTACCTTCAAACTGAGATCCTCATCAGTGTCTTCATCAGAGAGAGTGTCCTCTTTCCGCAGATCGGAACTGGCCGTTGGTGGCTTCTTTGAAGATTCTTCTTCACTGGACTTTCTTGATGATGATTTGTTATCTTTAGCGGGTCTTCTTGCAGGTCTTCCACCAGAAGTACTGCCTGAGCGAACATCTTTAAATTCTAGACCTGATCCTTGGCTCTTCCCAACAGGCTTCTTCTCCTGTGACTTTACTGCAGGAGGCCGGCCTCGCTTTGGTTTATCTACAGCAGGTGTACTATCAAGAGGAGGCTTTGATGTGTCATCAGCAGGTGTACTATCAAGAGGCTTTGATGTATCATCAGTATCTTTGTTGCAAGCCTCTACGGTCAGCTTATTATTGCCACCATTTGTCCCCGGTGACAGCTCCCCAGATGCAAGGTCCTGGTTATCGCTAGCAACCTTAGAATGTTCAATCACCTTGGACTCAGTGGAAGTGCCAACCTTACTACTTTTCTTTGAGTTGACACCAGATAGCTTTTCGGGCTCTGTGGTGGCTGTTTTTGGTGCCCCCTTGTCATCAGAAACTGCTGTCTGCTTGTCATCAGTAGGCAGTTCAGATTTCTGTTCAGAAGAAGTTAATCCATTTGGAGCACTGTATGGAGGACTTCCATCTTGTTCGTCTTTCTCTGACTTTGAAGATTCCTGAAAAATAGAAAATATTCACAGTTATGATATATATATATTACGTACTTTCTAGAACTCTAGATACTTATATCCAAAGCAGATACTCAGGTGACTCATCAGAAACAACCATCTGAGATAAATTTTTGTCTGCTACCTACGTAGTTAGAACATGTAGAATTTAAAATCACCACGGCCGAAATATACTGCATATCTATCAAAAAGCACTCTGGCTAATAATCTCATGTTCTAGACAATGAGCAAAACAAACACTTCTACATCATGTTATAGGCTCGACCGCAAACCAAATCATGCATCGTGCTATTGACACTAGCAGAAACCAAAACGTCTTTAACATATGTCAAGATACTCTCAGTGAATAACATATCTGAATAACACCATGGAATCTTCTAGTATAATCACCAAACTGTTCTTTGCAATCACAAAGTTAAACCTATTCTGGCAGATATAACTGGGAGTCAAAAGGCAGAATTAAGAGTTAAATTGTTTCTGTTTTGGTCCACAATCCCTTTCACAGGACAATCTGGTATTTTTAACTAAACTGTAGTACTCCCTCCGTCCGGAAATACTTGTCATAGGAATGGATGTACCTAGATGTATTTTAGTTCAAGATACATCCATTTTTATCCATTTTTGCGACAAGTAATTCTGGACGGAGGGGGTACATCTTAAGCAAAACTGGCACTGGATGCCTTTCAAAAATCAAAACAGTTTATGTCCCTCTCCTACCACTACAAGTACCCAGATAGCATGAACATATTATATTACAACGAGTGAGCAACAAGCCTGACAGCTACAAAAATCAAAAATAACTAAAAAGAATCTAGAAGAAAATTTGCACCCCTGGACCCCTGTTTGCCCCACTCTAGTTCAAACAAAAAAGTATACAGAGCAGACTTGCTCATTCAAACACCATTGATAAATGAACTAAGTGTGGCACAAAACAAAGCCAACCCTTCAATCAACAAATTTCCAAAATGTATTTGTAGACTTTTGAATTTTTTCGACGAAGTGTAGACTTTTGAATAGGTGTCATAAACTGTTACTACGTTAGCAAGTTCAACTGACCGTGTCATTTTCAACAGCTTCGATGTTGTCGTCTCTTCCAGCATCTGAAGAACCTTCTACCAACTTTACAACATCGTCACTGTACTCATTTAAGGGAGTGCCCTGAAGTAACTCAGCAAACGCCGGCTTTAATTTTTCAGGACAAAGACCTACTATCCTCTCTGCAAGCTGAAAAGATGCTAGAAGAGAATCCTGGAATGTCAAATTGAAAAGGATTAGTGAAGATAGTAAGAATTATATTTCTAGTAATGCTAACAATGTATCAATGTGCTCACCTTCTTTTCCTTTTTAAGATTTCGAAGGAGGCAAGATGCCAGACCTGGATGGACAGGCTCACTCTCCTGGATTACAAACATCATTATAGTTTCCATAGAGGTGATGACACTTTCTTGAAGTGTTGGCCTGAAACAAATTAAGAAAGTAAATGAATGAGATTAGAAATAAAAATGCAGTTAACAATAATAACAGAACTAAACTACACACAACGTGCCCATGCCATATATGGAGGGAACAAGCACAAGAAAATACACACACACACATAAATAGTGAATTATTGTATTAATCTGCTGTGACTGCGGAGTTCCCAATTGAAAATAAATTGTCAATCCATAAGGAAAAGCACTGACATGCCGTTTCAACTATCAACTTGCAGCAATACAAATAATCATGGGTATTTTGAAAACTTCTAGTCTTGGAGTTAAAATGGTAATGAGTCCCAAACCAACAAATGGAGAACAAGGAAACAACAAAGATTTGATGGAATTATCATTAGGTTTGTGACGTGGGCTGGGCTCAACTTGACCTCAGTTTTCAAACAAGTGATTTTAAAGCTAATCATTAGGGTGGAATTTTGACAAACCTAGGTAAGCAGATGTGATCAATAATCTAATCACCAAAATACAAGTTATTGACAAGGATATATCTGTAAAAATGTCACTGTAGGAGAATAGTAAATAAGTAAATATGGATGTATTCAGTGTTAGGGCCAGCACGACCAATAAGTTGGCGATTTCAGGTCAATGAAACATCATAACCAAATCCGAAATTAAAACATTAGAACATTCAATGCCAAAGAATATTTATTGTTGTATATCATGCTCCACAGAAAAGTAGTACAGTGTACACTCTACATCTATAATCATGTCATATGAGTGACAGTAAATCTCTAGGGATCTCTCAACGTCACCACAACTGTGTTGAATCCTCTCACGATTCATTTGACATCATTGATACAACTTTCTAAGTAAAGACAACTACTATGTTATTTCCTCTCCCTAATCCATTTGACATTCCCCATGTTACTTCCAAAAGTAAAGACAAAAACTACACCATGTCTTCTCACTAGTCCATTTGGAATCTACCATACTCAACATATCCAGACGCTATTCCCCACACAAAATACATATACAGAAGAACACAAATAATATATACAGAAGCTATTCCCCACACAAAATAACATATAAAGAAGCTATTCCCCTCACAAAATAACATATACAGAAGCTATTCCCCACACAAAATAACATATACAGAAGCTATTTGAAACTAAAAAGAAGAGAAAAACATGTTCCACACCTTATGATCCTGAAAAAGTGTGTGAATGTTTCCTGGATCAAGTCGTCACAGTCAAGGTCCAACATTAGGACGCAAGACCTGACCTTGGCGATGGTTTCCAGCATGGAAACTCGCTTTGCAAACAATGGGCTTTCGGCATCATCCAGCTTGCCGAAAGCGTCCACAACCACTGTGAACACACCCTGAGGCCACCAAGTAAGTAGAAGTGTAAGCCGCCAAGTAAATAGAAGGGTAAGCCACCAAGTTACAATGTTTCATGATAAGAGATCATCATGAGAAGACTCACCCTCATCACATCATCTTCATAAGGGGGATCTGGTGCGGAGACCCTGGTAACCTCAGTTAGGCAACATGCTATACCAACCTTAACCCCCGGGTGAGGGTGGTTTAGCAGATCTTCTCTGACCAAAGCATCCATCATGGGCCGAAGAGCAGTGCGCATGCTGTCGGGTGGCGACTGGTCCACCCTGGACAACCAGATCTCTGCTTCCTGCATAAACGAAACATCAATTGTGAGTATCTAGTCTAGCAATCAAAATAGCAGCCACTCCCTGTAACTAACCAGTTAGGGTAGACTACAGAGCACAGATACAATCCAACGCTAAATAGATGGTTTAGTGACTACTCCTACCTAACAGAAACAGTGACAATAGCAAAGGCAAAAACAGTGATTCTACGCAGGGGCCGGGAGGCGATAAATCTCCAACCTTATCTAAGAAGTATACAAAATATCGACGGATACGAGAACGATGATGCTAACAGCGGGAGGCAACAACAACAAAAAAACAGCAGTGATTCGAATTCGCCGGGGCGCTCACCTCGAGCAACGCCTGCAGCTCCTTGTTGGACTCCGGGAGCGAGACGAAGCGCGCGGCGACGTCGCGCAGCCGCCGCTCGACCTCCATCTGCGCGCCCCCCGACGCCATCAGCGGGGAGGGCTCGTGCGCCGCCCCAATCGGGGGACGGTGGAAGGATCTCGCCGGGGATGGTGGTTAGGGTTTCAGGAGGGGAGGGGAGGGGGGTCGCGGGGGGGGACGGGAGCACGAAAGCTTTGGTGGGTAGTTTGGGGGGAAGTTTTGGCGATAGAGACGAACGGGATTTCTACCACTTCAATTTTTTCCCTCCTCTCTCTCCTCCCCTACCCTACCCTACCCTACCTTCTCGCTCGCTCTCTCCCTCCCAATCCGCGGGTCGTGCTGCGGACGGTTTTGCCCGCTCTGCGTTGTGGGGGCCTGAGCCAGACGTGGGGTATTTATACTCGCACGTGAAAATCTTTTCCAGGTGCGCTATAAATGTCTGCTATAAATAGCGAATATCGCAATATTGCGTGGGCTGGGGTGTTGAGTGTGAAATTGGAGTGTTTTGCTGGTGGCCGGGGGCGTAAACGTGAACCGAGGGTAATTTTGGCGGTCCTTGGGGGTTGTGATGCGAGATTTTCTGTTTTAAATGGACGGCCGAGAATAAAAGATGGTGATTGTAGTAAATCTTTTCGAGGTATGCTATAAATGTCTCCTGAAGATAAAGACAAAATGTTAGGTGGCGGGTGGGGTTCAAGTGTATAATTAGAGTATTTTGTTGGTGGCCAGGGATATGTATGTAAAACCTTGCGTGGTTTAAGAAAGTTTTGGGTTGTGATGTTTGTTTTTTTAACAAATGGACGAGAATAAAAGATAGCAACGAGGGTAATACTTTTCATGTATGCTATAATGTCTTCCGAAGATAGAAACGAAATGTTAGGTGACACGTAGAGTTTTGTTGCAAAGTTGGACTGTTGGTGACGGCTAGGGTAACAAACATGGACCCGAGGCAATTTTAGTGGGTTTTGGAGTTGTAATGTGAAAAAAAATCAAAGGGTTGGACAAAAGGTGCCTGGTAGGTTTACATAGGATTCTTTTTCTATGAATTTTTCTATATACTATAGATATCCACGAAAGATAGAGATGACGGCATATAGAGAAAAAATATAAAAGGTGATCTCGAAGCTTGATGAGGTTATAAATGCAAAATTGTGGAGGGGCTAGGGTTTAAAATGTGAATCCACAATTTTTTTTGGTGATTGTAGGGTTTAAATGTGATAATAGTGTACTTCGATGGTGCCTCGTGGTTGTAAATGTGAACATAGGACCATTTTTCTATATCAACAAGGGTTTAATATATGAAAGTAGGGTGGTTTTAGTGTGCCAAAGGTTGTAGATGTAAATTTAGAGTACTCCTTTTGTGGTAGCTAAGGGTTTAGATGTGAATCTAGGGTATTTTGTGTTGTGGCGGGGTTGTTATTGCAAATGTTATGTTTTAAACAATGGGATGGGAAAATAAGGTCATGGGTGGATTATAGTTGCTTGTTTATTGCACACATGGAAGATACATTTATAAACCTGCCCACCCCAGTTATGACATCTCCAAATTTTTCGGATACACGTGTTTTGGACACGTGAGGGGAGTGTACCTTAGTTAATGAGGTCCTATTTTGTGTTAACCTTTCATAAAAGTTCAAGAGCACTTGTATTAAAAGAGCCATTTATAAACCAAATTGTCGCGTATTGTCATTTCATCACCAATCAAAGCGACGTAAGATATTATCTACCATATATATAACACAAATATTTCTAAAGCAACCAAAACTAAGGGAGACCATGTAACATTGGGTTAACACATACAAAATAGGGGTAGCATTTGAAAACAAACATATACGTACATGTTTATTGCATGGAGGAAAAAAATTGGAAGAAGACGAGACAAGAGTGACTCTATACAAATAGTTGAAGCTCCAGACATGACTTTAGTATCAGCGTAGGTATTGTAGTTTCATGTTGGTATGTTTAATAAAACATACACCAAGATGTAAGGAGAACGTAAAAGGACGGGTACATGGTGAACTATACAGGGAGGTATGTCTACTTCCACCAACATAGACAAGACTCAAGAAAATAACAATGAAAATAAATGTTCACTGTGACATTCGTTCTTCCGATGGTATGCCGCCATGCAACATCATCGCCAAAATAAGCATTGGAGAAGGACAAGGAAATGACCATCTTATCAATAACTAGAAAAACACCAACACATGTCGCCCATAAGCTTTACATGATGTATTAGCCAGCCTTCTTCGAGAGTGGGGTTGAAGTCACTACTGAAAGGATAAGACGAGGGACACACATTAAGCTTATCTAGCATATATTTGAATCTCTGCTAGTTGTCGACACCCGAATCAACTTGTTGCACGCTTGCAGATATCATAATTGTCCCTTACAAGCTTATTTGAAGAACCAGTTTTGAGATTGTATGGAGCCAAAGTGTCAGGACATTATTGACTCTTGAAAATACACCATATCTAGTGAAGGGTCGGTCTATTGAACTCTCTACACACTCCTTCTTGGTTTATACTCGGGGTAATTCCAGTAGTTGGGATGGGGTTCTAATGTGATCATTTCTTGCAAACAAACTTTTCGAAATAAAAGCTCACGACTAGGGTTCATGGGGGGTTACTTTTGCATGAATTTAGAATATATAGTATATATGTCTACAAAAGGTGGAGACGAGAAAATAGGTGGAGCGTAGGGTTCTAAGTGTGAAGTTATGGGTATCTTTGTAGTGGCTACGACTGGAGTTGTAAATGTTCTCAGTGATCTCAAAGGTTATCGGGCTTGTAAGTGCGAGTTTTGGGTGGCGGCTAGGCTTGGAACGTGAATCTATGGTATTTTCGATGTTGGGTATGATTGAAAATGTGAATGTATGGTATTTTCTAGCAACTTGGTATATTGATATGTAGCGTGTTTGAAGACTCGTATCAAAATAAGAATTTAGAAAAAATATATGTATGAACAACTTGCTTTTCACAAGAATTTTTAAATCTAGAACAACCAACATGGGTCATGCAACAACACTTATACAAAATAAAATAATGGTATGTGAAAGCACAACATGCTCCCTTGGTGGTTTTGATAATTCATGACAACATACATTGTCTCTTGGACTAACACCTCTATCTAGTGTATTTCAGATAATAGTCCATGGAGAGTTGGGTTGGCAAAAGGATTGTGAAGATTGTGGAATTACCCCGAGATGCAAGGAAATAGGTTGGCCAAGCTTCAAGCAAGAGGACTCTACATTTTACATTTGTGAGAAATCACTTTGAGTCCATAGGAAAGCCAATACTATTAAAAGGGGGTAAGGTTTTGTTGGTGAACAAAATGCTCATACGTGCACAAGTGATAGTCACCAAAAACATCCACAAGCTCTCCCACCAAAGTCTGTCTATAGCCAAACATTCAAAATCAATGCAACCAACATTCCTATCCCGGTGCCACCGATTCCAGAACCTAGACAGACTCAGCCAAACCCTAGCCACTTCGGTGCAACCGATTCCATACCGGTGCCACCGAGTTTAGGTAGCCAACTTTCTGTTACGCAAACTCACATTTTCGGTACCACCGAGATTGTTGGGTCGGCGTCACCGAGATTGGAAATCTGACTATTGGTCACCTTATCGGTGCAACCGAGTTTCATATATCGGTTTCATCGAGATTCGAAAGTTGCCACCTTTTGATCACTTTGGTACCACCGAGATTAAGACATCGGTGTCACCGAGTTGGTCATTTTGTGTGTAACGGTTGAATTTTTGGGGATGCCTATATATACCCCTTCACCACCACCTACTCGAAAGAGAAGCACTCAGAACTATTCCATACCTATCCTATCAGATTTTCTGAGAGAGAACCACCTACCCTTGTGTTGAGATCAAGATCCTCCACTCCAACCATATGGATCTTGATTTCTAGCCTCCCAAGTTGCTTTCCACCAATCCTATCGCTTCCACCAAGCCAAATCTGTGAGAGAGTGATTGTGTGTTGAGGAGTCTATAATATTGAAGCACAAGAGCAAGGAGTTCATCGTCATTACCGAGCCTATTACCTTTTGGAGGGTGGTGCCTCCTAGATTGGTTAGGTGTCGCTTGGGAGCCTCCTACTTCGTGTTGTGAAGTGAACCAAGAAGTTTGTAAGGGCAAGGAGATCGCCTACTTCGTGGAGATCTACCCATAGTGAGGCTAGTCCTTCGTGGACGGAAGCCATACGGAATAGTCAAGGTTGCTACTTCGTGGGTGGAGCCCTCCGTGGACTCTCGCGACCGTTACCCTCCGTGGGTTGAAGACTCCATAAATGTGGACGTACGATAGCACCACCTATCAGAACCACGGGAAAAATCTTTGTGTCTCCTATTGCGTTTGATCTTCCTATCTAATCTCTTTACTTCATGTGCAATGTATTTACTTTCCGCTGCCATATTTGTAGACATGCATGTGTAGGGTTGTTAGATTTGCTAGACTTGCTAAAACTTTTAAAATCTGCCAACGAATTAACTTGGAAAAAGGTTAGGTTTTAAATTCCTGCTAGTAGTCTATTCACCCCCCCCCTCTAGACACTCTTCTAGTGATACTACTAGTGGTATCAGAGCATTGGCCTCCATTGCTTGTTTAATCATCATGGAGGAAGATGGATGTGTCCAGTGTAGAGAGTTTGAGTTGTAGAGTGCCCATTCTTGATGGAGAGTATTGTAGTCAATGGAAAAATGCCATGATTGATATATTTGATAAATTCCATTTGACAAAATATATTGAAAACCCATATGTGCTCCCCATTGATGAATTGCATCCTACCCACGAAGAGGAAATTAACATGCTTGGTAACCTTAGGACTGTCGATCTTATTGTTAGAGGCTTACCAAGATTTGTGCTTTCTCATTTGAAGAACTTTGCATGTGCTTATACCTTGTGGACTAATTTGGAGAAACGTTATCCGAATCTTTCATTAGGAAATCTTGATGAAATTCTTCATAAAACCATTGCTTTTCACAAAATGAAGCCTAGTGATCCAAACTTTGATAAATGCATATTTGAGCTCCGTGATCTTATGCGTGCTAAAGGAGATGTCATCACTATCAACAACATTATATTTGAAGCCATTTGCATTCATAAACTTGAACATTATCATGATCACAATTCTAACGAATCTCTTGTTCTTTATGACGAGGATTTCCCACTTGATTATGACAATGTGGCAATGTGGAACATGACTACTTTGGTGAAGATGAGTTGTTTGACATCAAGCATGAAAAGATCATGAAGAATTTGAGTCTTATGTCAAACTTTAAGGATTACATGTCCGAAGGAAAAGAGTGGATTCTCAATAGCGGATGTACCAATCATATGACCGGAGATAGACAGATGTTCGAAGAGATCACACCAAACCATGGACCGCGAAGGTACGTAATGTTTGGAGATAACTCCAAAGGTAAGGTACTTGGTCTTGGTAAGGTAGCCATATCCCATGATAGCTCTATTAAAAATGTTATGCTTGTTAAATCTCTTGGCTATAATCTTCTTTCCATATCTAGACTTGCCGACTTCGGTTTCAATGTGTTATTCATGAAAGTAGATTGCCAAGTGTTTTGTCAAGATAATCATAAAATGGTCTTTACCGATTTCAGTAGAGGTGATCTATACATTGTTGATTTCACTAAGAGATCCAAACCTCGTACTTGTCTTATTGAAAAATCTTCTAAAGGGTGGCTTTGGCATAGAAGACTAGGACATGTTGGCATGCGTAATTTAGACAAGCTTATCAAGGGTGATCATATACTTGGTGTTAAAGATGTTATCTTTGACAAAGATAGACTTTGTAGTGCTTGTCAAGCTAGAAAGCAAGTAGGTGGAAGTCATCCTGTTAAGAATATCATGACTACTAGGAGACCACTCGAGTTACTTCACATGGATCTTTTTGGTCCTAATGCTTACAAGAGTCTCGGTGGAAATTCCTATGATCTAGTTATAGTTGATGATTTTTCCAGATTTACGTGGGTATTCTTTCTTGATGATAAGTCGCAGGTTCAAAAGATCTTCAAGAAATTTGCTCGCAAAGCGCAAAATCAGTTTGAAGTGAAGATCAAGAAGGTTCAGAGCGATAACGGATCGGAGTTCAAGAACACCCATGTGGATACCTTTCTTGACGAAGAAGGTGTCTCACATGAGTTCTCGGCTACGTACACACCTCAACAAAATGGAGTTGTTGGAGGAAGAACCAGACGCTCATTGAGATGGCAAGAACGATGCTTGACGAATACAAGACGCCAAGACACTTTTGGGCAGAAGCCGTTGAAACAACATGTCATGCCACAAACCGACTTTACTTGCACAAGCTTCTCGGTAAAACGGCATACGAGCTACTCACCGGTAACAAACCCCAAGTCGGATACTTTCGGGTATTTGGCTCAAAGTGCTACATTCTTGATAAGCATCGTCGCACTAAATTTGCTCCTAAATCTCGTGAAGGATTCCTACTTGGTTACGGATCAAACTCTCACACTTATCGTGTCTACAACAACTTCACTCGAAAAGTTGAAGAGACGGTAGATGTGAAGTTTGATGAATCTAATGGTTCGCAAGTCGAACAATTGCCAAATGATGTAGGTGGTAAGGACCCTTCGGAAGCTACTCTAGATCTACCCATCGGCAACATTCGTCCCATGGAGGTGAAGGAAAGTACTTCATCAACTCAAGTGGAAGCCCCTACTTCGCGTCAAGGTGAACCTCAACACGACATGGAGGCATCCACAAGCGGTACACGACGATATGATGAAGAGGAGGAAGTGCATCATGAAGATCCACCACAACCACCTTCACCACCACCTCAATGGAACGACACCTTCAACAACAACGAAGATGAAGGGGATGATGACGAAGAAGAAGAAGCTCCACCATCCAACAATCGGAAGCTGACCCAAGTTCGAGCACAAGTGACCAAGAACCATCCCCTAAACCAAATCTTTGGTGATATACAAACAGGGAGAATCACTCGCTCTAAAACTCGTCTAGCTAACATTTGTGAGCATTATTCTTTCATCTCTAGCATTGAGCCATTGAAGGTAGAACAAGCTCTTGAGGACGCGGATTGGGTGAACGCCATGCATGAAGAGCTTCACAACTTCGAGAGGAACAAAGTGTGGACACTCGTGGAGAAGCCCGAGGACGAACAAAACATCATCGGAACCAAATGGGTGTTTCAGAACAAACAAGACGAAGACGGTCAAGTCGTGTGCAACAAGGCTCGTCTCGTAGCCCAAGGGTAACGCAAGTCGAAGGTATGGACTACGATGGGACTTATGCCGCCGTCGCTAGACTTGAAGCTATTCGTATTCTTCTTGCTTATGCTAATCACCATGATATCACACTTTATCAAATGGATATCAAAAGTGCATTTTTAAATGGTGAAATTGAAGAAGAGGTCTATGTTAAGCAACCACCTGGTTTTGTGAATCCTAAGAAACCTAATCATGTTTACAAGCTTCGTAAAACTCTTTATGGTCTTAATCAAGCCCCTCGTGCTTGGTATAAATGTTTGACGAAGTTTCTCATAGAAAAAGGTTTTGAAATTGGTAAAATTGATGCAACCTTGTTCACTAAGTGAGTTAATGATGAATTATTCGTGTGCCAAATTTACGTGGATGATATTATCTTTGGTTCCACTAACCCCCAATTTAGTGAAAGATTTGGAAGGTTGATGTCCGAGAAGTATGAGATGTCTATGATGTGTGAGCTGAAATTCTTTCTTGGTTTGCAAATCAAGCAATCAAGAAAAGGAACTTTCATCTCTCAAACTAAGTATACCAAGGACTTGATCAAGAAGTTCAACATGTAGGAGTGCAAAGGTATGAAAACTCGCATGCCCACTAGTGGACATATTGATCTTACCAGGGAGGATGAACAAGTTGATCAAAAGGTTTATCGATCTATGATTGGTTCATTGCTATATCTATGTTCATCTCGTCCCGATATTATTCTTAGTGTTTGCATGTGTGCTAGATATCAAGCTGCACCTAAAGAGTGTCATCTTTTGGCTGTGAAACGCATTGTGAGATACTTGATACAAACACCAAACTTTGGCATTTGGTATCCCAGTGGATCTTCTTTTAATCTTGTTGGATATTCCGATTCAGACTATGCCGGTGACAAGGTTGATAGAAAGTCCACCTCGGGTACTTGTCAAAGATCTCTTGTGTCTTGGTCCTTCAAGAAACAAAACTCAGTATCACTATCTATTGTCGAGTTGAGTATATTGCTACTAGATCTTGTTGTGCGCAATTACTATGGATGTCACAAACGCTTAAGGATTATGGAATTTATGTTAAAAAGGTTCCATTACTTTGTGACAATGAAAGTGCTACTAAAATTGGTCATAATCCTGTGCAACATTCTCGAACTAAGCATATTCAAGTTCGACATCATTTCATTCGTTATCATGTTGCCAAAGGAGATATTAATCTTAAGCATGTTCGCACTAACAAGCAATTAGCCGATATTTTTACCAAGCCACTTGATGACAAAACATTTTGTCACTTGAGGAGTGAGTTGAACATCATTGATGCTTCAAACTTGAGCTAGACTCACTCGGTTGCAAGCAAGGGCATGAGCTTTCTTGTTATTTCCATGTTCCCGTAACTCGTTATCATATGGCATGGAATTCTATGCTCCCTTTCATTACATCTAACATTTTGTAGGTATTGGAAGAACTTTATTCCACAAGATTGCCATCACTCCAATCATAAGCAATATTGTCATTACCAAGTATCAACAACCCCTCTTGATGATGGAAGGAAGAAGATAACAAAAACATATCCTTGACATATACTTGATCTTAGTTGCAAAATCTTAAGTGGTATCATGTCAGTTGGATATATCCATTGTTCTTCCTTGCATAACTAACCTTTATAGGTGACTAGTGTACTCTAACGAGAAGGATTTCTCCCAATTCAAGATGATCTTCATCAACCTCGAGCATCCTCAACAAGTTCACCTATGAGCAACGTCATCAACATCACTCAAAGGTATGTACTCATATCCTTGAAAAGTCTTTACTCCAAGTCATGGGCTAAAGCAACTCAAGTGATATGAAGACATTAAAATGCTTAATCGAAAAATGGTAACCCCATTTTGAGCTTAACGTAGAGTATGACCTATGATCAAGTATTCTTGCTTGGCTCCTAAGTCAATATACTCTAATATAGGTGACCTAGTCACCGCCCATCATCTAGTTAAGAATCTTGCGTGATTTGCTCTCTATTTGCATGATCTCTCGTAACCACTCAAGTCTTATCTAATTGATGTCCTTTGTAAAAATTTCGCATTCCTTTTTTGAAACTATTTCTTTTGTCTCTGTGAAAACAGAAACATGGTCTTTCATTCGGAGCCACCGATCTAAATAACTCGGTTCTACCAAAATTGCTAATGAGCTGCACTAAACAATCTCGGTACCATCGATTTATTTATCCCGGAGTCACTGATTTTCCTTCTTTTCTAAATCTGTGTTTCTTAAATGATTTTTTTAATTGGTATCTGTTCTTGTGATGTTCTTGTTCCTTTGATGACCCCTTTAAAAAAGGGAAGAGAGAATAACAAGGTAGTCTTAGGGTGAGAAATTCTTTATTCAAGGATCCCTAGCTCCAAGGAGAAGACTAAAATTTGCAGAAGGGAGAGAAGTTATATTTAATGATTCCCTTAGTTCTTTTCTATGGACCCTACTTTCAATGACCCTTGTTCTCGAGGATCCCTTCCTTGTCAATGATCCCTGTCACTACTCCTAAGTCTAACCTTTTTGCTAATTTATGAAAAAGGGGGAGAATATTAAAGCTTCATTCTCAAGGGAGTGTTACATGCTTATGAAAAGGGGAAGATATGATTTAGGGGGAGAGGAAAATATCAAAAGTTTATACTTATACAAGGTGAGAACAATGTAGGGGAAGAAAAATTTATTTTGGAGAAAAATTTGCAGACTATTTTATCTTATTTGACTGTTCACTTTAGAATTTTTCTCACCCTATCCAATCCCAATATCTACATGTTGAGATTCAGGGGGATAGAATGAACTACCACTTTCATATCTAAGGGGAGAAAAGATATAAAAGATTAATGCTAAAGGAGGAGACATATCAATCTTAAGGATTATCACATTTTATATGTTCTCCATATCTTGGTATCCTTTGAGTTCTATTGCTTTTATTTGGTAGAATACTCTTGTGTTTCCTAACATCGTTTTCTCAAGTGTGTCTCTGCTACTAGAATGCTCAAGAACTCAAGGTAAGTATATGCATCATATCTTTGATCAATATGATCTCTTTCTTCTTGCACATATTGTTTGCAAGAGTGAAGTCTTGATCAAGGATACACCTCATTCATATACATTTGATGCAAATAGCCAAGATGCACATGACTTTTCATATCCCTTCTAGTATTTGTGTGTCCATGCATTCCAAAGCAACTATCCTTTAAAGGACTGCACACATTTAGGGGGAGTAAATCTAAGTCATGTGTTTCTCAAAGTCTTCATTACCTCCATGCATATCTTTATTTGAAGCTTTGATTGTATGTTGTCATCAATTACCAAAAGGGGGAGATTGAAAGCACAACATGCTCCCTTGGCGGTTTTAATAATTCATGACAACATACATTATCTTTTGGACTAACACCTCTATCTAGTGTATTTCAGATAATAGTCCATGGAGAGTTGGGTTGGCAAAAGGATTGTGGAGATTGTGGAATTACCCCAAGATGCAAGGAAACAGGTTGGCCAAGCTTCAAGCAAGAGGACTCCACATTTTACATTTGTGATAAATCACTTTGAGTCCATAGGAAAGCCAATAATATTAAAAGGGGGTAAGGTTTTGTTGGTGAACAAAATGCTCATACGTGCACAAGTGATAGTCACCAAAAACATCCACAAGCTCTCCCACCAAAGTCTGTCTATAGCCAAACATTCAAAATTAGTGCAACCAACATTCCTATCCTGGTGCCACCGATTCCAGAGCCTAGACAAACTCAGCCAAACCCTAGCCACTTCGGTGCAACCGATTCCATAACGGTGCCACCGAGTTTAGGTTGCCAGCTTTCTGTTACGCAAACTCACATTTTCGGTACCACCGAGATTGTTGGGTTGGCGTCGCCGAGATTGTAAATCTGACAGTTGGTCACCTTATCGGTGCAACCCAATTTCATATATCGGTCTCACCGAGATTCAAAAGTTGCCACCTTTTGATCACTTTGGTACCACCGAGATTAACACATCGGTGTCACTGAGTTGGTCATTTTGTGTGTAACGGTTGGATTTTTGGGGATGCCTATATATACCCCTCCATCACCACCTACTCGAAAGAGAAGCACTCAGAACTATTCCATACCTATCCTATCAGATTTTCTGAGAGAGAACCACCTACCCTTGTGTTGAGATCAAGATCTTCCACTCCAACCATATGGATCTTGATTTCTAGCCTCCCTAAGTTTCTTTCCACCAATTCCATCTCTTCCACCAAGCCAAATCTGTGAGAGAGTGATTGTGTGTTGAGGAGTCTAACATCTTGAAGCACAAGAGAAAGGAGTTCATCTTCATTACTGAGCCTATTACCTTTTGGAGGGTGGTGCCTCCTAGATTGGTTAGGTGTCGCTTGGGAGCCTCCTACTTCGTGTTGTGGAGTGAACCAAGAAGTTTGTAAGGGCAAGGAGATCGTCTACTTCGTGAAGATCTACCCATAGTGAGGCTAGTCCTTCGTGGACGGAAGCCATATGGAATAGTCAAGGTTTCTACTTCATGGACCCTTATGGGTGGAGCCCTCCATGGACTCTCGCGACCGTTACCCTCCGTGGGTTGAAGACTCCATAAACGTGGACGTACGATAGCACCACCTATCAGAACCATGGGAAAAATCTTTGCGTCTCCTATTGTGTTTGATCTTCATAACTCATCTCTTTACTTCATGTGCAATGTCTTTACTTTCCGCTGCCATATTTGTAGACATGCATGTGTAGGGCTGTTAGACTTGCTAAAACTGTTAAAATCTACCAACCAATTAACTTGGGAAAATATTAGGTTTTAAATCCTGCTAGTAGTCTATTCACCCCCCTCTAGACACTCTTCTAGTGATCCTACAATATGATTTGACTTTCTCTACAAACACATACAAATATTATTTTCATGGAGGATACAATCGGATGACAAAGTAAGGTTGACTCTTTACAGGTGGATTAAGCTCTCCTAAGGGTCCCTTTAGTGTTAGTTTGTCTTAGAAACATACTACACGGTGTATGTGTTTGTATTATGAACTAAGGAGATCGCAAAAGGAAAAGTACATACATGAACATGTAGAAAGGTTCACCTACCTCTCCAAATACAGACAAATCAGAGAAAATGGAAAATGCGCATAAAATATTCAATCGTGGTTACTAGAGTCATTGCATGCCAACATGCTCCCCATCACCAAACTAGATTTCGAAGAAGGATGACACAAATGGCCATCTTTTATTACTATAAAAATGTCATTAAATGTGGCCCATGGACTTTACAAGTCGTTATAGCCACTCATCTCCAAGGATGAGATCGAATTCATCGTTGAAAGAGCATGACGAGGGACACACTTCATTCTATCCATACTACATTTAAAGCCACCACCAGACTCCACTAATATGCTTGTTTCACGCTTGTAGATTCCTTGACGACTCTCTAGAGCGTATCCAAAGGAAATATGATGTCTCCACATGGAACCAAAGTGACGGATGGCCATAAAAAATCCATCGCAACGAGTGAAGGACCGTTCAACTAAATCCTCCATGTCCTTGTAGGTTATAAATGTAGCTCGGGGTAATATAAGTGTTTTGGGGTTGAAATGTGATTATTCCATTTCAGACAAATGGACAGGAATAATATGCCGGGTTAGGGTTAACGGGGGCTATTTTCCGAGATTTGTGTATATATATTACAAACGTTTACAAGGACACATGCATGACAAATACACGATGGATAGGGATTAAAATGTGAAATTGGTAATCTAAGTGTTGTAAATGTAAGCTTGGGGTGATATCAAAGGTCATCAGTCTAGCAAAAACAAACTTTTGGTGGCATTTATGGTTTAAATTGTAAAAATCTAGGATATTTTGGTGTCGACTAGAGCCAAAATGTTTATGTAGGATGTTCTTGGTGGCAATTTGGGTTTAAAGTGTGAATACATGGTACTTTTAGCGAGGCTAGGGTTTTTATATGTAAATCTATATATTTTTTATAGTTGTTAGGCATTAAATCTGAATCTAGGTTTTTTTATTCTAGGGTACTTTTGGTTGTAAGTGTGATGTGTTTCTAAATGATGGAACGAGAAAATATGATGACAGTTAGGGGGTGTTGAGGTTTCTATATACTTGGCATATATGCATGTGAGATGGTTACAACAATTTGAATGGTAAAACCTCTTATAGAAGAATATTTTATAACAAGCTTTCTCATATTTGACCAATATATGTTTGTTGAATACACACATGGAGTGGGAAATTATAAAACACAACCACCACAATTATGACAACTTCAACCTTTCTGGCACACATAAATGTCTTGATAGTTCAACTTAGTTAATCTAACTCTCTTTGGTGCTACATTATACATAAGTTCTAAAGCACTCGTATAAAATGAGCCATCATAACTTTGCAAGCCATATTGTCACCTATTGTCCTATCATCGGTAGTTAAATAGCTTGTTTTGAATAAGCATTTTGGAAGCTACCACAAGGATGAAGATAATGCAAGACACTCTACACATACAAAATAACCTTTTCAATTGCCACTTTTGTACAAACACAGATGATGTTGTTTAATGCATACTAGTACATATGTTGCTGCCCTTTAGTATTACTTGTTTTATAATCAAGCACTATATGGGATAGGACATGTACATATACGTATTTATAGAAAGAGGTACTCATATTTCCATCAACATACAAAGGACACATGGAAACAAGAATTGAACGTGAATGTTCACAACAGTGGCGGAGCTACACCAAAATTATTGGGGGGAGGGGGCAAACACAAAATGTGAACATTACATGAAGTAAACTACTAATTTTCCTTTGAACTAATCCCTCTATTTATTTTTTCTTCACAAAATTGTGCAAAGCTGGGGGGCCACAGCTCCCCAAGACAACACTAAGCTCCGCGAGTGACAATGACACATGTGATTGCCATGGTCACCATATGCTGTCGTATCCCCTCGCTCTAACATAGTCACGAGAGAAGGATGACCAATTTACTACAAACTAGAAAACATCGTCACCTAATGCACATTGGCTTTTCGAGCCACAAGAGCCACATGTGTTTGAGGATGGGATAAAGACATTGATCAAATACACTCAAATTCGCTTCCCGCACACTTGTACATGCCATAGTTGCCCCTGACTAGCTTAGTGAAATGATCGTTGCTTCCATCGTGTGGGGCTAAAGCATTGGATATGGCCAGCAACTCCAAAACAATCCACTACATCAGGTGAAGGAGCAGTCCATTGAACCCTCCACACACTCCGGAATAGTTATAAATGTGGACTCACGTAATTTTTAATGTTTTTGGCTTGTAATATGATTTCTTGACCCAAATGAACGGGACATAAAGGAAGCAACTAGGGTTTACAAAGGGTTCTATTTGCATGAATTCCCCATATACGCTATAAATGTCCACAAAGGATAGAGATGAGAAAAATAGTAATGGCTATGCTCTTAATGTGAAATAGGGGTATCATTAGTGACACCTAGGGTTGTAAATGTAGGCTTCAGATTTTTTTCTCAAAGTTTGCTTTGGTTGTATACGTGAACTTTTTATGGCGGTAATGATTTAAAATGTTCATCTATGATGTTTTCGATATTGGCTAGGGCAGTAAATGTGAATGTTTGGGTATTTTTCGTGCCAACAAGAGTTTTTTAATGATTTAGAGTATATTTGGTGGGGGTTGGAGGTGTAGATGTGAATCTAGGGTATTTTTGTTAGCATGGAGGTTTCAATATGAATCTGAGATATTTATTGTGTCGTTGAGGGTTGTAGTTGCTATTTTAAATGGATTGATGGGAAAATGTGGATGATTAGGGTTTTATGCATGGTTTATTCGAGCAGTTTTTTCATATGTTTATCGAGGATGCATGGGAGATTATTACGACAATTAGCATGGCATTAAAATGCTAAAAAGCATACATCATAATTACTTTGTCATATTTGGCATTGCATATGTCTATTACATGCATGCAAGAGTGTGGCGTTTGTGTAACCTACACACCACAATGACGACATATCTAACCCATTTCATACATGTGTGTTGGACACACATGGATAGTCTGACTTAGCTAATGCAGTCCTCTTTCATGTTATCTTGTACAATACTTCTACAACACTTGTATAAAAATAACAATTTATAAACCATCTTTCATCTATTTTCCAATCCTCGACAAACAAAGCGAAAAAATCCATCATCTAGCATATGTATGAATAGCCTCCCAATCACACGGATTTATAAATCTAGCACAACCAAGGGACATCACGCAATAATACCTTCACGTATACAAAATAGTGGTATCGACCTGCTCCTACTAACACATATGAATGATTTTGTCTGGTGGAAAATAATTGTAAGATGTCAAAATGATCTTGACTCTTTAGATATATCCACCACTTTAGAGACAATTTTATTTATATATACATCATTGCCTTTTAGTACTAGTTTAATTTTTAACATGCACCAAAAGTATGCATATTTAGTAAGATACATATTCAAGGATAAGATCAACATGCAAGTATATATAGGCATATTTTCGTGAACATGCACAAGACCCAAAAATAACAAACAAACAAAAATGTTCACAATAACAGTTGTGCTTGCAGGTTCGACGCATGATGCCATGATATGTCGTCACGAAAATAGCTGCTAGAGAAGGACAACATAATACCCTGTCCTCCGAACAACTATAAAAAGAGCACCACACACTGCCCATTCCAGGTAAATTTATTGACCATCTATGAGGACAAGATTAAAATCATCGCTCAAAAAACATGGCGAGTGACAACCTCATCCTTCTCTGGCCCAAATTTCGACCAAGTGTGTTGAGGGAGATACCAAGATCTACTCATTGTGCTCTTATAGAAACAACAACGTAGCATATTTGAAGGACCATTGTTCCCACCACATAGAGCCAAAGTATCATGTGATAGTCGATTTGTAAACAATACACCATATCTAGTGAAGGATCAGTCGATTGAACCCTGAATGTTGTTCTTGTCAGCTATAAATGTGGGCCTAATATGTGCTACGACGATGGTTTTGGTTATCATTCATTGAATACCTAATATCCTTTAACTAGTCTTATGACCAATGCAAATTAACGTCACTGTTAATTCAGCTCTCAAACAAGTATAAGTGAAGCACGAGAGCATATTATTTCTATAAAATCTACACGGCACTGTGCTAGGAAAGCTATAAGTGAAGTACTAGAGCAACTGCCTAGCTCAAAAGATATAAGTGGAGCACATAGAGTATTGTAGCAAATTATCATGAAGGTGTGTCTCTCTCAAATAGGTGTGTCCAGCAAAAGATGATTGTGACAAACTGGAATTAAAATCAAACAAAATCAAATGACGCTCCAAGCAAAACACATATCATGTGATGAATAAAAATATAGCTCCAAGTGACATACCGATGGATTGAGACGAAAGAGGGGATGCTTTCCGGGGTATCCCCAAGCTTAGACACCTGAGTCTCCTTAGAATTATACTTGGGATGCCTTGGGCATCCCCAATCTTAGGATCTTTCTACTCCTTATTCCGTAGTCCATCGTGATCACACCCAAAACTTGCAAACTTCAATCACACAAAACTCAACAAAACTTCATGAGATCCGTTAGTATAACAAACATATTGCATACTTGAGGTACTATGATAAATCGATTCAAATTCATTTTTGCATAATAGGTATTGTATTCTAACTTCCCCATGGCTTACACCCCATGATATAGTCCATGGGATAATAACAAACAAGCAAACTATGCAAGCAAAACAGATTCTGTTTAAAACAGAACAATCCGTAGCAATATGTAAATACCCATACTTTTGTAACTCTAAAAATTCTGAAAAATTAGGACAGCGTAAAGAATTTGTATGGAAATACTATGTTAAAATTTCAGACTATTATCATGCTCCAGTAAAAAATTGAAAATTCATGCACTTGAATCAAAGTTTTTGTTATGTTTTAGCATCGTTTCTACTCATCTTTTGGGTCATCATAAAGGCTTTACTTGGCAGAAACACGAATTAAAACACAAAAACATAATCATTACAGAGGAAAAAAAGCATGTTGTCACACAATAACAGAAAGGAAAAAACAAAAAATAAAGATACATATTGGGTTGTCTCCCAACAAGCGCTATTGTTATGCCCCTAGCTAGGCATAATGCATAATTTCAAGTGTTGTCATCTTTGATATCCAACTCCTTAATAACACAACTATGATTAATAGAATAAAGGAAGGCTTTATCATATGATCCTTTATCAATTTTGAAAATTTGGGGTGAACACTAATCATTTTGAGATATTTGTTTCTTTTGGAAGTAGGTGTACTAATGCTCTTAGGAATATATATGAACTTGGGATTTTTGTCGTGTGAGGTACTAACACTAGTTTTGGATGGTGTGAAAGCAGAGCCCACTTTGTCAATAACCTCTTCCATTTTATCAATTCTACTCAATCCTTGTTCTACCCTCTTATCAATAATAACATATTTTTCCTTTAAAGTTTTCAAAGTTATTCCTACTCGTGACCCAAATTGAGTGATATGATTATGAAGTTTTTTTATCTAACTCCTTAATGGCTTCACTAGTGATCATTTTCTTTTCAATAGCATCAAGACTTTGCATAACATGTTTCAATGTCAAATTTGTTTCATTAACGATAAGAGGTGGTGTTCCAACAAGATTTTCAATTGCATTATAAGCATCCAAAGTATGACACATTAAGAAGTTACCACCGGTGATGGTGTCAAGGACAAACCTATACCAATTTGTCATACTAACATAAAAAATATGAAGCAAATTGGTGGTGGATAGCTTATTAGTTGCTTTATTTTGAGCATGGAAAATCCTATACCATGCATCCGTCAAACTTTCTACTCCCCTTTATGTAAAATTGATAATATCATTATTGGGAGTGAAACGCACAAAAGAAGAACTAGCCATGACTTCAAACAAGAAACTAGTAACAAGCAAAGGTAAATATTTTTGTATTTTTGATTTTTATGAGACACACTAAATATAAACAAAAAATAAGAAAGAATACCAAGTGAATGAAATTTTGTGCGAAGTTACTTGATATTTGGTGATGGTATTCTCAGGCAACTGCGCCAGAAATCCTTCCTGATACTCATGATCTGTGTTGGGTTTTCCTTGAAGAGGAACGGGTAATCGCAGCACAAAGTGAGTGTTGGAAATATGCCCTAGAGGCAATAATAAAATGGTTATTATTGTATTTCCTAGTTCATGATAATTGTCTATTGTTCATGCTATAATTGTGTTAACCGGAAACCGTAATACATGTGTGAATACATAGACCACAACATGTCCCTAGTGAGCCTCTAGTTGACTAGCTCGTTGATCAATAGATGGTCACGGTTTCATGACCATGGACATTGGATGTCGTTGATAACGGGATCACATCATTAGGAGAATGATGTGATGGACAAGACCCGATCCTAAGCATAGCACAAGATGTGTAGTTCGTTTGCTAAAGCTTTTCAATGTCAAGTATCGTTTCCTTAGACCATGAGATTGTGCAACTCTCGGATACCGTAGGAATGCTTTGGGTGTGCCAAACGTGACAACGTAACTGGGTGGCTATAAAGGTGCACTACGGGTATCTCCGAAAGTGTCTGTTGGGTTGGCACGAATCGAGACTGGGATTTGTCACTCCGTGTGACGAAGAGGTATCTCTGGGCCCACTCGGTAAGACATCATCATAATGAGCTCAATGTGACTAAGGATTTAGTCACGGGATGATGTATTATAGAATGAGTAAAGAGACTTGCCGGTAACGAGATTGAACAAGGTATAGAGATACCGACGATCGAATCTCGGGCAAGTATCATACTGATAGACAAAGGGAATTGTATACGGGATTGATTGAATCCCCGACATCGTGGTTCATCCGATGAGATCATCGTGGAGCATGTGGGAGCCAACATGGGTATCCAGATCCCGCTGTTGGTTATTGACCGGAGAGGTGTCTCGGTCATGTGTACATGTCTCCCGAACCCGTAGGGTCTACACACTTAAGGGTCGATGACGCTAGGGTTATAGGGAAATGGTATACGTGATTACTGAAAGTTGTTCAGAGTCCCAGATGAGATCCCGGACGCCACGAGGAGCTCCGGAATGGTCTGGAGGTAAAGATTGATATATAGGAAGTCCAGTTTTGGTCATCGGAAAGTTTTCGGGCTCATCGGTAGTGTACCGGGAGTGCCGGGAGGGTGCCGGAGGACCCCCGGGAGGGGTATGACGACCAAAGGACTTCGTGGGCCCTTAGAGGAGGTGTGCCAGCCCTTGGTGGGCTGGTCAAGACCTTCTAGAAAGGCCCATGTGGCTGGGATCAATAGATAAAGGGAAAAAGGATTTAAAAGGAGGAGATCCACCTTCCTTGTGGGAGGTGGACTCTTCCCCACCTTCGGCCGAAGCTCTCCTCCTTGGAGGAGGGGCCAAGGCAGCCCTCCCACTCCCTCCTCCTATATATATGTAAGGGTTTGGGCTGATTTGAGACACGACTTCTCTCTTTCTCGGTGCAGCCCTACCCTTCCTCTTCCTCGTTCTCCGTAGCGCTTGGCGAAGCCCTGCCGGAGTTCACGTAGCTCCACCGTCACCACGCCGTCGTGCTGCCGGAGCTCTCCCTCAACCTCTCCTTCCTCCTTTCTGGATCAAGGCGTATGAGACGTCATCGGGTTGCACGTGTGTTGAACGCGGAGGCGTCGTTGTTCGGCGCTGAGATCGGAATCCACCGCGATCTGAATCGCTGTGAGTACGACTCCACCAACCGCGTTCTTGTAACGCTTCCACTTAGCGATCTTCAAAGTTATGAAGATGCAATATCTCCCTCGTTGCTGATTTCTTCATGGGTAGATCTTGGTGATCGTAGGAATATTTTTGATTTACTACTACGTCTCCCAACAGTGGTATCAGAGCTAGGTCTATGCGTAGAATCTATGCACGAGTAGAACACAAAGCAGTTGTGGGCGTCGATCTTGTTAATTTGCTTACCACTACTAGTCTTATCTTGATTCGGCGGTATTGTGGGATGAAGCGGCCTGGACCGAATTTACACGTACGCTTATGTGAGACTGGTTCCACCGCCTGACATGCACTTGTTGCATAAGGTGGCTAGCGGGTGTCTGTCTCTCCCACCTTAGTCGGATTGGATTCGATGAAAAGGGTCCTTATGAAGGGTAAATAGCAATTGGCATATCATGTTGTGGTTTTGGCGTAGGTAAGAAACGTTCTTGCTAGAAACCTATAGCAGCCACGTAAAAACTTGCAACTACAAATTAGAGGACGTCTAACATGTTTTTGCAGCATATGCCTTGTGATGCAATATGGCCAAAGGATGTGATGTGATGCATTGTGATGTATACGATTGATCATGTTCTTGTAATAGGATTCACGACTTGCATGTCGATGAGTATGACAACCGGCAGGAGCCATAGGAGTTGTCTTATTTTATTGTATGACCTTCGTGTCAATCATAAACGCCATGTAATTACTTTACTTTATTGCTAAACGTTAGCCATAGTAGTAGAAGTAATAGTTGGCGAGACAACTTCATGAAGACACAATGATGGAGATCATGATGATGGAGATCATGGTGTCATGCCGGTGACAGTGATGATCATGGTGCACCGAAGATGGATATCAAAGGAGCAAGATGATATTGGCCATATCATGTCACTATATTGATTGCATGTGATGTTTATCATGTTTACATCTTATTTGTTTAGAACGACAATAGTAAATAAGATGATCTCTCAGTAAAATTTCAAGAAAAGTGTTCACCCTAACCGTGCACCGTTGCTAAGGATCGTTGTTCCGAAGCACCACGTGATGATCGGGTGTGATAGGTTCTAACATTCGCATACAACGGGTGTAAGCCAAATTTACACACGCGGAACACTTAGGTTGACTTGACGAGCCTAGCATGTACAGACATGGCCTCGGAACACGGAAGACCGAAAGGTCAAACATGAGTCATATAGAAGATACAATCAACATGGAGATGTTCACCATGGATGACTAGTCCGTCTCACGTGATGATCAGACACGGGCTAGTTGACATCGATCATGTGTCACTTAGATGACTAGAGAGATGTCTATCTAAGTGGGAGTTCATTAAATAATTTGATTATGTGAACTTAATTATCATGAACTTAGTCTAAAATTATCTTTACAATCTATATTGTAGATCCAATGGCCAACGCGAATGTCACCCTCAATTTCAACACGTTCCTAGAGAAAACCAAGCTGAAAGATGATGGAAGCAACTATGCAGACTGGGTCCGTGGCTTGAGGATCATCCTCATAGCTTCCAAGAAATTGTATGTCCTTGATGCACCACTAGGTGACCCACCCCTTCTCCCAGCAGAGCAAGACATTGCGAACACTTGGCATTCTCGCTGCGATGATTACTCCCTTGTTCAGTGCAGCATGCTTTACAGTTTAGAACCGGGGCTCCAAAAGCGTTTTGAGCAACACGAAGCATATGAGATGTTCTAAGAGCTGAAACTGGTTTTCCAAGCTCATGCCCGGGTTGAGAGATATGACGTCTCTGACAAGTTCTTTAGCTGTAAGATGGAGGAGAATAGTTCTGTCAGTGAGCACATCCTCAAGATGTATTGGCTACACAACCGCTTGACTCAGTTGGGAGTTAATCTCCCGGATGACTCAGTCATTGACAAAATCCTCCAGTCGCTTCCACCTAGCTACAAGAGCTTTGTGATGAACTACAACATGCAGGGGATGGATAAGTCCATTCCTGAGTTGTACTCGATGCTGGAATCAGCAGAGGTCGAGATCAAAAAGGAGCATCAAGTGTTGATGGTGAATAAGACCACTAGTTTCAAGAAAGGCAAGGGTAAGAAGAACTTCAAGAAGGACGGCAAAGCTGTTGCCGCACCCGGTAAGCAAGTTGCCGAGAAGAAGAAGAACAAGAATGGACCCAAGCCTGAGACTGAGTGTTTTTATTGCAAGGGTACCGGTCACTGGAAGCGGAACTGCCCCAAGTACTTAGCGGATAAGAAGGACGGCAACATTAAAGGTATATGTGATATACTTGTTATTGATGTGTACCTAACCAGCGCTCGTAGTAGCTCCTGGGTATTTGATACCAGTGCAGTTGCTCACATTTGTAACTCCAAGCAGGAGCTGCAGAATAAGCGGAGGCTGGCAAAGGACGAGGTGACGATGCGTGTCGGGAATGGTTCCAAGGTCGATGTGATCGCCGTCGGCACGCTACCTCTACATCTACCTTCGGGATTAGTGTTAAACCTTAATAATTGTTATTTAGTACCAGCTTTGAGCATGAGCATTGTATCTGGATCTCGCTTGATGCGAGATGGCTACTCATTTAAATCTGAGAATAATGGTTGTTCTATTTATATGAGAGAGATTTTTTATGGTCATGCCCCGCTGGTCAATGGTTTATTTTTGATGAATCTCGAACGTGATGTTACACATGTCCATAGTGTGAGTACCAAAAAGTGTAAGGTTGATAACGATAGTCCCACTTACATGTGGCACTGCCGCCTTGGTCATATTGGTGTCAAATGCATGAAGAAGCTCCATACTGATGGACTTTTGGAGTCTCTTCATTTCGAATCATTTGACATGTGCGACCCATGCCTCATGGGCAAGATGACCAAGACTCCGTTCTCCGGAACAATGGAGCGAGCAACTAACTTGTTGGAAATAATACATACCGATGTATGCGGTCCAATGAGTGTCGAGGCTCGTGGTGGCTACCGTTATGTTCTCACCCTCACTGATGACTTGAGTAGATATGGGTATGTCTACTTAATGAAACATAAGTCTGAAACTTTTGAAAGGTTCAAGGAATTTCAGAGTGAGGTAGAGAATCAACGTGACAGGAAAATAAAGTGCCTACGATCTGATCGTGGCGGAGAATATTTAAGTCACGAGTTTGGCACGCACCTAAGGAAATGTGGAATTGTTTCACAACTCACGCCGCCCGGCACACCTCAGCAAAATGGTGTGTCTGAACGTCATAATCACACTCTATTAGATATGGTACGATCTATGATGTCTCTTACCGACTTACCGCTATCATTTTGGGGATATGCATTAGAGACTGCCGCATTCACTTTAAATAGGGCACCATCAAAATCCGTTGAGACGACACCATATGAATTATGGTTTGGAAAGAAACCTAAGCTGTCGTTTCTAACGTTTGGGGATGCGATGCTTATGTGAAGAAACTTCAACCTGAGAAGCTCGAACCCAAAGCGGAAAAGTGCGTCCTCATAGGATATCCCAAATAGACTATTGGGTATACCTTCTACCTCAGATCCGAAGGCAAAGTATATTTGTTGCCAAGAATGGATCCTTTCTCTCGAAAGAGTTTCTCTCAAAAGAAGTGAATGGGAGGAAAATAGTACTTGATGAGGTAATTGTACCTCCACTCGAACCGGAGAGTAGCACGACACAGGAAGTTGTTTCTGTGGAGCCTACACCGGCTGGAGAGGAAGTTAATGATGATGATCATGAAACTTCAGATCAAGTTACTATTGAACATCGAAGGTCCACTAGGACACGTTCCACACTAGAGTGGTACGGCAACCCTGCCTTGGAGATCATGTTGTTGAACAACGATGAACCTTCGAACTATGAAGAAGCGATGGCGGACCCGGATTCCAACAAATGGCTTGAAGCCATGAAATCCGAGATATGATCCATGTATGAGAACAAAGTGTGGACTTTGGTGGACTTGCCTGATGATAAGCGATCCATTGAAAATAAATGGATCTTTAAGAAGAAGACTGATGCGGATGGTAATGTGACCGTCTATAAGGCTCGGCTTGTCGCTAAGGGTTATTGACAAGTTCAAGGAGTTGACTACGATGAGACTTTCTTACCCGTAGCGATGCTGAAGTCTGTCCGAATCATGTTAGCAATTGCCGCATTTTATGATTATGAGATCTGGCAAACGGACGTCAAAACGACATTCCTTAATGGCTTCCTCAAGGAAGAACTATATATGATGCAGCCAGAAGGTTTTGTCGATCCTAAAGATGCTAACAAGGTATGCAAGCTCCAGCGCTCCATCTATGGGCTGGTGCAAGCATCTCGGAGTTGGAACATTCACTTTAATGAAGTGATTAAATCATTTGGGTTTGTACAGGTTTATGGAGAACCATGTATTTACAAGAAAGTGAGTGGGAGCTCTGTAGCATTTCTCGTACTATATGTGGATGACATACTGATAATGGGAAATGATATAGAACTATTGGAAAGTGTAAAGGCCTACTTGAATAAGTGTTTTTCAATGAAGGACCTTGGAGAAGCTGCTTACCTATTAGGTATTAAGATCTATAGAGATAGATCGAGACGCCTCATAGGTCTTTCACAAAGCACATACCTTGAAAAGATATTGAAGAAGTTCAATATGGATCAGTCCAAGAAGGAGTTCTTGCCTGTGTTACAAGGTGTGAGATTGAGAATGACTCAATGCCCGACCACGGCAAAGGATAGAGAAGAGATGAGTGTCATCCCCTATGCTTCAGCCATAGGCTCTATTATGTATGCCATGCTGTGTACCAGACCTGATGTGAACCTTGCCATAAGTTTGGTAGGGAGGTACCAAAGTGATCCCGGAGCGGAACACCGGACAACGGTCAAGAATATCTTGAAGTACCTGAAAAGGACAAAGGACATGTTTCTCGTATATGGAGGTGCCGAAGAGCTCGTCGTAAAGGGTTACGTCGATGCTAGCTTCAACACAGATCTGGACGACTCCAAGTCGCAAACCGGATACGTGTGTATTTTGAACGGAGGGGCAGTCAGCTGGTGCAGCAGCAAGCAAAGCGTCATGGCGGCATCTACATGTGAAGCGGAGTACATAGCTGCTTCGGAAGCAGCAAAGGAAGGAGTCTGGATGAAGGAGTTCATCACCGACCTAGCAGTAATTCCAAGTGCGTCGGGACCGATGACTCTATTCTGTGACAACACTGGAGATATTGCCCTTGCGAAGGAGCCCAGGTTTCACAAGAAGACAAGACACATCAAGCGCCGCTTCAACTCCATCCGTGATTACATTCAGTAGGTAGATATAGATATTTGTAAAGTGCATACGGATCTAAATGTCGCAGATCCGTTGACTAAACCTCTCTCACGAGCAAAACATGATCAACACCAGAATGCTATGGGTGTACGATTCATCACAATGTAACTAGATTATTGACTCTAGTGCAAGTGGGAGACTGTTGGAAATATGCCCTAGAGGCAATAATAAAATGGTTATTATTGTATTTCCTAGTTCATGATAATTGTCTATTGTTCATGCTATAATTGTGTTAACCGGAAACCGTAATACATGTGTGAATACATAGACCACAACATGTCCCTAGTGAGCCTCTAGTTGACTAGCTCGTTGATCAATAGATGGTCACGGTTTCATGACCATGGACATTGGATGTCGTTGATAACGGGATCACATCATTAGGAGAATGATGTGATGGACAAGACCCGATCCTAAGCATAGCACAAGATCGTGTAGTTCGTTTGCTAAAGCTTTTCAATGTCAAGTATCGTTTCCTCAGACCATGAGATTGTGAAACTCTCGGATACCATAGGAATGCTTTGGGTGTGCCAAACGTCACAACGTAACTGGGTGGCTATAAAGGTGCACTACAGGTATCTCCGAAAGTGTCTGTTGGGTTGGCACGAATCGAGACTGGGATTTGTCACTCCGTGTGACGAAGAGGTATCTCTGGGCCCACTCGGTAAGACATCATCATAATGAGCTCAATGTGACTAAGGATTTAGTCACGGGATGATGTATTATAGAACGAGTAAAGAGACTTGCCGGTAACGAGATTGAACAAGGTATAGAGATACCGACGATCGAATCTCGGGCAAGTATCATACTGATAGACAAAGGGAATTGTATACGGGATTGATTGAATCCCCAACATCGTGGTTCATCTGATGAGATTATCGTGGAGCATGTGGGAGCCAACATGGGTATCCATATCCCGCTGTAGGTAAAGATTGATATATAGGAAGTTCAGTTTTGGTCACCGGAAAGTTTTCGGGCTCATCGAGAGTGTATCGAGAGTGCCGCGAGGGTGCCGGAGGACCCCCGGGAGGGGTGTGACGACCAAAGGACTTCGTGGGCCCTTAGAGGAGGTGTGCCATCCCTTAGTGGGCTGGCCAAGACCTTCTAGAAAGGTCCATGTGGCTGGGATCAAGAGATAAAGGGAAAAAGGATTTAAAAGGAGGAGATCCACCTCCCTTGTGGGAGGTGGACTCTTCCCCACCTTCGGCCGAAGCTCTCCTCCTTGGAGGAGGGGCCAAGGCAGCACTCCCTCTCCCTCCTCCTATATATATGCAAGGGTTTGGGCTGATTTGAGACACGACTTCTCTCTCTCTCGGTGCAGCCCTACCCTTCCTCTTCCTCGTTCTCCGTAGCGCTTGGCGAAGCCCTGCCGGAGTTCACGTAGCTCCACCGTCACCACGCCGTCATGCTGCCGGAGCTCTCCCTCAACCTCTCCTTCCTCCTTGCCGGATCAAGGCGTAGGAGACGTCATCGGGATACACGTGTGTTGATCGCGGAGGCGCTGTTGTTCAGCGCTGAGATTGGAATCCACCGCGGTCTGAATCGCTGCAAGTACAACTCCACCAACCGCGTTCTTGTAATGCTTTCGTTTAGCGGTCTTCAAAGGTATGAAGATGCAATCTCTCCCCACTCGTTGCTGGTTTCTCCATGGATAGATCATGGTGATCGTAGGATTTTTTTTGATTTACTACTACGTCTCCCAACAGTGTGTAAGTATTCCCCTCAGTTATGAAACCAAGGTTTATCGAACCAATAGGAATACCAATCCTCAACCATCTTCAGCGGTTGCACTCAAAAGAACAAACAACTTGCACCCAACGCCGGCAAGAGGGTTGTCAGTCCCCTTGATCTCGTTATTTGCAAACAAGTGAGTTGTGTAGATAATTGTAGATAATAGTAAAGTGCAAAATAAAATAAAAGGTAATAAATAACAACAAGGTAATGATAGCGTTTGTGAATATATAAGTGAATAGACCCGGGGGCATAGAGTTCTCTAGTGGCATCTCTCATAAGCAAAGCATACGGCGGGTAAACAAATTACTTTGGGCAATTGATTTAAAAGCGAATAGTTATGCGATTTTCACGTTAATGATCATGTGTATATAGACATCACGTCCATAAGCAAATAGGTTGACTCCTGTGTGCACCTATTACTATTACTCCACCCATCAACCCCTATCCAGCATGCATCTAGAGAATAATGCTTGGAGAACATTGACATGATGTAGACAAAGTAGATTCAATCAATATGAATAAACCCCATCGTTTTACCCTGAGTAGCAACAACACAAAGATGCAACTTGTCCCCTTTTGTCACTGGGATATAGAAACTCGCCAGGTTGAACATACTACAATGCACCACTCCCACCGAAGAAAGATCAATCTAGTTTGCCAAACTATCTCAATATATCGGAGAGCATTACGAAGCTATGATGACCATGCAAATAAGAATAGTAGTAATCAAATTTGACTCAAAAAGATTTCATGAATAATCTGAACATAAACTCACAATTCATCGTATCCCAACAAACACACCATACAAAGGGATTACATCAGATAGATCAAAGCAAAGATGTTATGAACATTGTATTGAAGATCGAGAGAGAGAGAGAGATTGCCATCTAGGTACTACCTATGGACCCGTAGGTCTATGGTGAAGTACTCACACATCATGGTGAGGGCAGCAAGGTTTATGAAGAGGCCCTCCGTGATCGATCTCCCCTCCGGCAGGATGACATAACGGAGGCGTAGATGGCCTCCCGTCAGAACAAAGACTTTTGGCGGCAGAAAAAGTGTTTTAGGAGTGCTTATGGTGTTTTTAGGGTAGATGTGAATTTATAGGCCAGAGAACGACGTCGGGAGACGCACTAGGGGGCCACCACATATCTGGTTGCCCCTGGTGGCATGGTGGGGCCCTGGTGCAGCTTCCGGCCTTCCTCCAAAGCTTCTAGGTCTTGTGTTGGTCTAGGAAAAATCATCAAAAAGTTTCGTGGCAATTGGACTTTGTTTGGTATTGTAACTCTCAAAAGGCAAAAACACGCAGAAAACAGGAACTGGCACTGGGCACTGTGTCAATAGGTTAGTGCTCAAAAATATTATAAATTGGTAAATAAATACTCAAAAAGTATCCTAGAATGATAATATATTAGCATGGAACAATAAATAATTATAGATACATTGGATACGTATCAGTAGTTCAGGTAACAACACCGATAGTTATGATTTAGGCATGGCTCATGTTCATGCACAAGAGAACTATTCGTCGTGGTGAGATACTTGTCATTAGATATGCTCCAATGCTTATGTGGGAGTAGGAGAGTTATGATCCGCATCCCCTAGGGTGACAATAACCGGGATTCTTTCCGGTGATTACCGTAGTTTGAGGAGTTCATGTATTCACTAAGTGCTAATGCTTTGGTCAGGTTCTCTATTAAAAGGAGGCCTTAATATCCCTTAGTTTCCATTGGGACCCCACTGCCATGGGAGGGTAGGACAAAAGATGTCATGCAAGTTCTTTTCCATAAGCATGTATGACTATATATCGAATACATGCCTACATTACATTGATGAATTGGAGCTAGTTATGTGTCACCCTATGTTATAAGTTATAACTGTTGCATGATGAATGCCATCCGACATAATTATCCATCACTGATCCATTGCCTACGAGTTTTTCACCTTGCTAAGTTACTTTTCCGTTGCTAATGTTACAATCACTACAAAACTGCTACTGTCACTTTTGCCATCGTTACCGTTACTTCCGTACTACTTTGCTACTAAATACTTTTCTACAGATACTAAGTATTTCAGGTGTGATTGAATTGACAACTCAGCTGCTAACACTTGAGAATATTCTTTGGCTCCCCTTGTGTCTAATCAATAAATTTTGGTTGAATACTCTACCCTCGAAAACTGTTGCGATCCCCTATACTTGAGGGTTATCAAGACCTTTTTCTGGCGCCGTTGCCGGGGAGCATAACTCTATTCTTTGAGTCACTTGGGATTTATATCTGTTGATCGCTATGAAGAATCTGAAAGACCCAACAACAAGGATCTATCCCTCTACTACGAGGGGAGGTAAGGAACTGCCATCTAGCTCTGCACTTGATTCACCTTCTGTTATGAGTAAACTTGCCACACCACCACCTGCTATTAATTCTGATATGTCACAAGTAATTGATGATGCCACTTCTACTATGCATGATGCTTATGATGATACTTTGCTTGATAATACTCTGTCACTGGGTGAATTTCTTGATGAACAAATTGCTAGAGTCAATGTTAAAAATGATGATATTTCTGAAACTGATGAAATTATTGAAACTGAACACTATGAGACACCTGCTAGACCTAGCTCTCCTAGCTATGAATTGCCTAATATACCTAAGGGTTATGTTATGGAAGGAGAGGTAGCTAGGGACTTTCTTGCTTGTAAGGATAGAGATGATCTTAAGAAATTGCTATGCAACTGGAAGGAAAATCTTTGAATGCTAGAATGCAATATGATCCTAAGTTTGCCACTTCACCTATCTTTGTTACTGATAAGGATTATGTATTCTCTGTCGATCCTGAGTTAATGACTTTGGTTGAGTCTGATCCTTTCCATGATTATGAATCTGAAACTGTTGTGGCACATCTTACTAAATTGAATAATATAGCCACCCTATTTACTCATGAGGAAAAAATCTGTTATTACAAATTCTTAAGTTGTTTCCTTTCTCATTAAAGGGTGATGCTAAGATATGGTTTAATTCTCTTGCTCCTGGTTGTGTGCGTAGTCCCGAGGATATGATATATTACTTCTCTGAAAAATATTTTCCTGCCCATAAGAAACAAGTTGCCTTGCAGGAAATATTTAACTTTGTGCAAATTAAAGAAGAGAGTCTCCCACAAGCTTGGGGGAGGCCTCTCCAATTACTTAATGCTTTTCCTGATCATCCTCTCAAGAAAAAATGAAATACTTGATATCTTTTATAATGGACTAACCGATGCTTCTAGGGACCACCTAGATAGTTGTGCTAGTTGTGTTTTCAAGGAACAAACTGTTGAACAAGCTGAACTACTATTGAATAATATATTGAGCACTGAAAATGATTGGGCTATTCCTGAACCACCTCCGAAGAAAAGAGGTATTCTATTTCTCAATCCTGAAGATATGCAAGAGGCAAATAAATCTATGAAATAAAAAGGTATTAAAGCTGAGGATGTTAAGAATCTACCACCTATTGAAGAAATACATGGTCTTGATAACCCGACGCAGGTAGTAGAGGTAAATTCTCTCCGTAGATTTGATGAAGGTGATATTCCTTATAATAAGTCCGCTAGCCGATGCTTGGATGAGTTTGATAACTTTATTATTAAATAAGAAAATTTTAATGCTTATGTTAGTAGACAATTAAAACATAATGCTTACATGCTTGATCGCTTAGGTGATTATATGAGTAGAACTATCAATGATCTTAAGCTTATTAATAAACATGCTTCCATGGTAACTACTCAAGTAGAACAAGTACTTAAGGCACAAAATGATTTGCTTAATGAGATGAATAGTAAGAACAATGATCATTCTGTTAGAGTTGTGACTAGAGGTGGTAAAATGACTCAGGAACCTTTGTATCCCGAGGGCCATCCTAAGAGAATTGAGCAAGATTATCAGGGAATTAATATTGATGCACCTAGTCGTTCCAGGAATAAGAGGAAAAAGAATGATGATAGGACTTTGCATGCTTTTAGTGAACCTGTTATAGATACACCTAAAAACCCAAATGATATTTCTGTTTCTGATGCTGAGGCACAATCTGGTGATGAACATGAGCCTAGTGATAATTTTAATGATGATGTCCATGTTGATGCTTAACCTAGTAATGATAATGACCTGGAGATTGAACCCGCTGTTGATCTCGATAACCCACAACCTAAGAATAAAAGATATGACAAAAGAGACTTTGTTGCTAGGAAGCATGGTAAAGAAAGAGAACCATGGGTTCAGAAACCCATGCCCTTTCCTCCTAAACCATCCAATAAAAAGGATGATGCGGATTTTGAGCTCTTTGTTCAAATGCTTAGACATGTCTTTTTGCGTATGCTCTTGATTGATATTCTGAAAATGTCTCCTTATGCTAAGTACATGAAAGATATTGTGACTAATAAAAGAAAGATACCGGAAGCTGAGATTCCCACCATGCTTGCTAATTATACTTTTAAGGGTGGAGTACCAAAGAAATTCGGAGATCCAGGAGTACCTATTATACCATGCTCTATTAAAAGAAACTATGTAAAAACTACTTTATGTGACCTTGGAGCCGGTGTTAGTGTTATGCCTTTCTCTTTATATCGTAGACTTGATTTGAATAAGTTGACACCTACTGAAATCTCTTTGCAAATGGCTGATAAATCAACTGCTTTACCCATCGGTATTTGTGAGGATGTACCTGTCGTAGTTGCAAATGTTACTATCCTAATGGACTTTGTTATTCTTGATATTCCCGAGGACGATAGTATGTCGATCATCCCTGGTAGACCTTTTTTGAATATTGCAGGGGCTGTTATTGATTGCAACAAGGGCAATGTCACTTTTCATGTTAATGGTAATGAGCATACGATACACTTTCCGAAGAAACAACCTCAAGTTCATAGTATCAACTCCATTGAAAAAAAAATCAACAATTATTATTAGAGGTTTGAATTCCCTCTCCCTACTATCAAGAAGAAATATGATATACTTATTGTTGGGGATATGCATATCCCTATCGAGGTAAATTAGAGTTATTCGAAAATTCTCTGGTTTCATGTTACTCGAAAGAAGTTTGTTAATAAGACTTGATCAACCTTATTGATGGTTTCCTTTTGATGATCATGAGATGGTTGAATTTAGAAAGCACAACTTTCTATACCCAACTTTTACTTTCTGTTAGTTAGAGTAAATAAAGTAAAAAAATGCTATTATTTTTTTGTTTTCTAAGTTTTTCGTGCAATTGAAATATGACATGAAAATAAAAGTTCCGCAAATGCCATAAAAATGTAGTATGATTTTTTGTGGAATATTTAAGAATATCTGGCACTGAGTACATACCAGGGGGCAGCACTAGTGGGTCACAAGCCCACAGGGCACGATCACCCCCGTAGCCGCACCCAGGTGGCTTGTGGGTCCCATGTAGACCCCCCTCACTTATTCCAGAGCCCATCCACTTCGTCTTCCTCTAGAAAAATCCCACCATTGCTCACACTCGTGTTCTAGCTCATTTTGCTACCATTTTTTTATCTCCTTGTGCAAAGCTTCATTGGCAAAACTGTTTTAGGGGATTGTTCTTCGGTATGTGACTCCTCTAATGGTCCAATTAGTTTTTGTTCCAGTGCTTTATATATTGCAAAATTGTGCTGCTGTGGTGACCTTGTTCTTGAGCTTGCATGTCAAATGTGTATGGTCTCAAGTAGTTTTGATGCATGATATAGCCGCACTTGTGAGAGCAGTTGCTATAAGTTTTGTTGAGTTTTGTTTACCTTTATTTTGAGTCACTAAAAATTCCAGAAATTTTTAGAGAAAGAAAAATGTCGAGGAGAATATACCAAGGGGAATCCTCGAGCAAGAAGGCCCCGAGACTCGCGATACGTGAGCCCGACCTTGAACCACCGAGGAAAGCACAAGTGCGGCCTTGTGAATGCCCGTCGGATCAATTCATGGTTGATGCCGGTTTCAAGGAAGAATTTTATGCATACGCATAAAATGACGCCCTTGAAGATTTCATTTCAGACCAGCGCAAGCAATATTATGAACTCACAGAATCTTTCATGCGGAGGTTTGAATTTTCATCCAGGCGTAATAAGCCTTCCGTTCTATTAAATCTTTATGATAAATCTTATACTATGGACCTAGAGGATTTTAACCGTGCATGCAAAATACCACAATGGGGCAGCCATAGTGATCCTCACAAAACTGAATATAATGATTTTCTTGCTAGCATCAGTGTGGGAGAAACTAGAAATATTACACAGGCTACCTTGGGGAGCATTCATTTTCCTGCTATACATTATTTTGCTCTCTTCATAGGTAGATGTATTAACGGTAAAACTGATCATAGCCACCTTTGTGTACATGATCTTAGTATTCTTAAGAGTGCGGTAATGGGTGATAGATGATATAACTTGGGGGCCATTATTCCTAGGAGGTTGCATAATAATGCTAAGGATGGGGATTTCTTTGGTGGGATCTATGCCACTCGTGTAGCTAATTATCTTGGGGTACCCATACGGGGGGATGATATTGAGTTACCACCTGCTTTTCTTGATTACGAGGCTTTGGTGCGTTATCAGTTTCTTAAGAGGAACGAACAGTCCCTCCTATACCGACTAATATTTGACAGAAAGCATGCTGTCCATATTACCCTTCCTGCTCCGGCCTTCTTTAATTTTCAGGAAAAACGGAGATACTTTATAACTAGAGAGGAGGCAAATGAGTACGAGAGAAATGCGGAAGCCGCTCACCTCCATGCTGCAGCCGTTCAGGCGGTAGCCGTCGCAGCCCAGTAAAACCCCGACTATGGCTTTGGATATCATCTGGGCCAGCCATGGCCCTAGACCAACTTAGGCCAAAATCCTAAGCTTGGGGGCATACGTATTTATCACCGACATTACATTCATATTCACACATTCATATTAGTAGTCGGTGTTCATACTTTTTCATTGTACCATCCATGGTAGTTTATTTCTTCTTTTTGCTTTCTTCTTGTTTGTTTAATTAACTTTGAGAGATATCCAAAAAAGTGGTTCTAGCTTTACCTTTCAGTTTGTTTAGTTATAGTACTAAAATAAAATCCAAAAATATTTCTCGTTCTTCTTTTGCTTGTTGGGAGCTTTCCCGTGTAAATAGTATTTCTCGTTCTTGTTTTGAATTTTCTTTCATTGGGTCGTAAGGAGAAGACCACAATGAAAATGTCGAGTGGCTCTCATATGCATTATTGTTTATCTATCATAGAGCCCACATTACCTTGCCTTTTCCTTTGAGTTATTGTTTGCAGATTCCAGCTTAGTCCAATGCACTTGCACTTCTATTATTATTTGCACCATTCGTTCGTGCAAGTGAAAGGCAATAATGACGATATATGATGAAAAGATTGGGATGGAGAAAAGCTGGTACGAACTCGACCTATTTTGCTTTTGTAAATATGATTGGCTCATCATTACAAATTCAGTTCATTATGGGTGAAACATGTTTGCAATGACAATTAGAGATTATAGTTACTCATGCCATGCTTAATTAGCTAAGAGTGGATAATGGTTTGTCTTGAGTGCCAACATGCATATTAAAATGGTTGTGATGTAGTATGATAGGATGGTATCCTCCTTTGAATCATTCAAGTGGCTTGACTTGGCACATGTTCACGCATGTAGTTGAAACAAAATCAACATAGCCTCCACGATGTTTATGTTCATGGCGATTTATATACTACTCATGCTTGCATTCAATGTTGGTTAATCTCAAAGCGTGTTGATGACTATTGTCACTCTGTAGTTGGTCGCTCCCAGTCTTTTGCTAGCTTTCACTTGTACTAAGTAGGAATACTGCTTGTGCATCCAATTCCTCAAACCCAAAGTTGTTCCATCTAAGTCCACCATACCTACCTATATGCGGTATTCACCTGCCGTTCCAAGTACATTTTCATGTGCCAAACTTTAAACCTTCAAATAATATTCTGTTTTGTATGCCCGAATCTCTCATTTAGCGACTGGGGGTTGTTAGTATCTTCCATGCTAGGTGGGTTATTCTCACGATATGTGTTGATTCACTAGCATTCACGAGAAATTGACTCGTATTCGGGATGCCCATTTCCATGCTCAAAATCAAATCAAAATATAATGAAACAAAACTCCCTCGGGACTTTGTTTGTATGGACGGTATCCGTGGATTCGGCTCGCCGTGGAGTGTGATTGATTGGTGGAGGGGGAGTAAAAACTTTATCATTCTGTTTGGGAACCAACTATAATGTATCTAGCATGGAAGATGGTGAAATCTCTTGGTCATTATTATGACAATGAAAACATATCACTCAAAATTGTTATTCATCCATGTTTTAAAATCTCAAGCTCTGGCACCTCTGCAAATCAATGCTCCCCTCTGCGAAGGGCCTATCTATTTACTTTATTGCTGAGTCATCATCCTCTTATAAAAATCACCAGTTAGAGAGCACCACCATCATTTGTATGCTTTGCTATTAATTGATATTGAGTATGAGTGTGACTGGATCTCTTCTACAATGAATTACAATGTCCAGTCAGTCCTTGTTCTCAAGGGTGCTCTGCATTTATGTTTTGCGGTCTCAAAAAGGGCTAGCGAGATACCATTATAGCATATTGTATCATGATTGTTTTGATAAAAGTGTTGTCATCCGAGATTTGTTACTATTGCTTGCTAGTTGATTATGCCATTGATAGAGTAAATGTGAGACCTAAATATTATCGTGAATGTGGTTAGTCTATAATCTTTGCTGAAAATCTAAACATTAGTTAGACATATTTACAATAACAAGATCAAACAGAGTTTGTAAAAGTTTTTCTTTATCACTTCCAGTTTGTCAACTGAATTTCTTGAGGACAAGCAACGGGTTAAGCTTGGGGGAGTTGATACGTCTCCATCGTATCCACTTTTCCAGACTCTTTTGCCCTTGTTCTGGACTCTAATTTGCATGATTTGAGTGGAACTAACCCGGACTCATGCTATTTTCAGCAGAATTGCCTTGGTGTTATTTTTGTGCAGAAATAAAAGTCCTCGGATTGACCTGAAAATTTATGAAGATTATTTTTGGAATTAATAAAAAATACTGGCGAAAGAATCAACCGGAGGGGGCTACCCATAGGGCGCGGCCACCCCCCTGGCCGCGCCTAGCAAGCTTGTGGGACCCCTAGAGATCCACCGACCTCAATTCCAATTCTATATATTCCTATTCGTGGAGAGAAAAAATAGAGAGAAGAGTTCATCGCATTTCACGATACAGAGCCGCCACCACCTCTTGTTCTTCCTCGGGAGGCCAGAGCTGGAGTCCGTTTTGGGCTCCGGAGAGGGGAAATCGACGCCATCGTCATCACCAACCATCCTTAATCACCAATTCCGTGATGCTCTCCGCCGTTCGTGAGTAATCCCATCGTAGGCTTGCTAGACAGTGATGGGTTGGATGATATTTATCATTTAATTGAGTTAGTTTTGTTAGGGTTTGATCCCTAGTATCCACTATATTCTGAGATTGATGTTGGTATGACTTTGCTATGCTTAATGCTTGTCACTAGGGCCCGAGTGCCATGATTTCAGATCTAAACCTACTATGTTTTCATGAATATATATGTGTCCTTGATCCTATCTTGCAAGTTGTATACACCTATTATGAGTTACGATCCGCATCCCCTAGGGTGACAATAACTGGGATTCTTTCCGGTGATTACCGTAGTTTGAGGAGTTCATGTATTCACTAAGTGCTAATGCTTTGGTCTGGTTCTCTATTAAAAGGAGGCCTTAATATCCCTTAGTTTCCATTAGGACCCCGCTGCCACGGGAGGGTAGGACAAAAGATGTCATGCAAGTTCTTTTCCATAAGCAAATATGACTATATATGGAATACATGCCTACATTACATTGATGAATTGGAGCTAGCTAGTTATGTGTCACCCTATGTGATAAGTTATAACTATTGCATGATGAATGCCATCCGACATAATTATTATCACTGATCCATTGCCTACGAGCTTTTCACATATTGATCCTTGCTAAGTTACTTTTCCGTTGCTACTGTTACAATCACTACAAAACTGCTACTGCCACTTTTGCCATCGTTACCATTACTTCTATACTACTTTGCTACTAAATACTTTGCTGCAAATACTAAGTCTTTCAGGTGTGGTTGAATTGACAACTTAGCTGCTAACACTCGAGAATATTCTTTGGTTCCCCTTGTATCGAATCAATAAATTTGGGTTGAATACTCTACCCTCGAAAACTGTTGCGATCCCCTATACTTGTGGGTTATCAGCAAGCCAAAATGTGCTTGTTGTTGTTGACTTTGATCCGAAGCTCACATATGTGCTGTGCTGGCTAGCTGGGAATGGTCAGCACATGATGCTAACATACTCACCTTGAGTCGTCCTGATGGCATCAACATCCACGATGACAATTTTTACATAGGAGATGTTGGCTATGCATGTCGACTAGGTGTTCTTTCACCCTTTAGTAAAACCAAGTACCATCTGAATGAGTTCTCTGATAGGAACTATTCTAGGACTCCACATGAGTTGTTCAATCTTGGACACTTTAGTCTTAGAGTAACTGTTGTGAGGGAATTTGGAGCTCTGAAGAACGGGTTTAAGACCTTGGATCAGAAGCCGTTCCACACTTACCCCACGCAGGTTAAGCTTGTTCTTGCTTGTTGCATTTTGCACGACTGGATCCTACAATGGGTTGCGATGAACTAGTGCCTGGGGAGGAAGATGTGGCGCCCGACGATGTTGTCAGCCCCGGCCATGGTGTGGAGGCATTTGACAACGAAACCTGGAAGAACAAAAGAGTGGAGTGAGCACAACAATGTGGGATAATAAAGGTCACACAAGGATCTAAAGAAGAAGAAGAAGAAGAGAAAGAGCAGCAACATAAGAAGAGGAAGAAGCAGCAACAACAACAGAAGGGGAAGAGAAAAACTAGCTGCAATAGCAGAAGGGGAAGATGACGGAATTCGATGATGAACTTTCCCCATTCAACCATATGTCTCTTAATAACGTGTACTGACATTTGATAGTAGTTAGGATGAACCGCAATTTGTTTCATAGCTAGGAGTGAAACTATTCAGATCATGTGTCGTAAGGTCATCACTAGTGAGAAGTGGTGAAAGCGCCTTATGCAGGGTACCACCAAACAACATGTCCTATGTGCGTCTAATGCGATGCGGCTAAGAGCATCTCCAACACCCCCCAAATGCCCCCAGGCCCCTTTTTTATCACCGGCTCAAAAAAACCCGCCCAGTCACGCCCCCAGGAGCCCAAACTTCGTCGGTTAGTAAAAGCACATTTGCTCCCTTGGTGGTTTTGGTAATTAATAACAACATATAAGTCATTGAACTGATATCCTCCACAAGTATATTTCAAGAAAAGTTCAATGATGGCAATGGCTAAAGGATTGTGGAATTACCCCAAGAATCAAGGAAATAGGTTGGCCAAGCTTCAAGCAAGAGGACTCTACATTTCACATTTGTGAGAAATCACTTAGGGTCTATAGGAAAGCCAATACTATTAAAAGGGGGTAAAGTTTTGATGGTGCCACAAAATGCTCAAACATGCACAAGTGACAGTCACCAAAACATCCACATACTCTCCCACCAAAGTCAGTCCTAAACCAAACATGCCAAATCGGTGCAACCAACTTTCCTATCCCGGTGCCACTGAGTTCCAAACCCTAGACAGACTCAGCCAAACCCTAACACTTCGGTGCAGCCGACACTACACTCGATGCCACCGAGTTGGGTTGCCAACTTCCTGTTACGCAAATTCTCATTTTCGGTCCGATCGAGAATGGTGAATCAACGTCACCGAGTTTGGTAATTCTGACCGTTGGTCACCTTGTCGGTGCAAGCGAGAGTTATATATCGGTCCCTCCGAGATTCAAAAGTTGCCACTTTTTGTCACTTTGGTACCACCGAGTTTTACACTTTGGTGACACCGAGTCTGACTTATTGTGTGTAATGGTTGGATTTTTGGGGATGCCTATATATACCCCTTCACCACCACCCACTCAAAAGAGAAACACTCAGAACTATTCCATACCTATCCTACTCAGTTTTCTGAGAGAGAACCACCTACCTTTGTGTTGAGGTCAAGATCTTCCACTCCAACCATATGGATCTTGATTTCTAGCCTCCCCAAGTTTCTTTCCACCAGTCCCATCTCTTCTACCAAGCCAAATCTGTGTGAGAGAGATTGTGTGTTGAGGAGTCTATCATCTTGAAGCACAAGAGCAAGGAGTTCATCGCCATTACCGAGCCTATTACCTTTTGGAGGGTGGTGCCTCCTAGATTGGTTAGGTGTCGCTTGGGAGCCTCCTACTTCGTGTTGTGGAGTGAACCAAGAAGTTTGTAAGGCAAAGGAGATCGCCTACTTCGTGAAGATCTACCCATAGTGAGTCTAGTCCTTCGTGGACGTAAGCCGCATGGAATAGTCAAGGTTGCTTCTTTGTGGAACCCTCCATGGACTCTCGCGACCGTTACCCTCCGTGGTTTGAAGACTCCATGAACATGGACGTACGATAGCACCACCTATTGGAACCACGGGAAAAATCATCGTGTCATCACTTGTGTTTGCATTCCTAACCCTCTCTTTACTTACATGTGCCATGTATTTACTTTCCGCTGCTATACTCTTAGACATGCATGTGTAGGGTGTTACTTGATATGCTATGAATGCTAAAACTTGCCAAGAATTAAAACTGGGAAAAGGCAAAACTTTTATTTGGTCAAGTAGTCTAATCACCCCCCTCTAGACCTACTTTCGATCCTACAGTTAGGGCCGACATTGGCGCCTGTGGACCAAGGTTGAACCCAGCATGCTGGGGGCACCCGGGGGCACCGCAGAAAGGAATTTGGCACGAAAACAAACGACGCCAAATTCCTCCCGCGTGGACCTGCCGAGTCAGCGAGACTGGGCGTCGCCGAGAATGTTCGTCCTCCTCATCACCTTGGCTCCCGCGTCGGTTCAATGCGCCGGATTCCGAGGTCTAGAGACGCAGTGACGGCAAGCCGCCACGCGTCTCGCCCTTTCCTACCACGCATGCACACCGCTCCCGCCCCTTCCCCGCTATAAAAGTCGTGCGTCGCCACCCCTCGCAGCACACTCGCCCCTCCTGTTGGAAATATGCCCTAGAGGCAATAATAAATTAGTTATTATCATATTTCCTTGTTCATGATAATTGTTTATTATCATGCTAGAATTGTCTTAATCAAAAACTCAGATACATGTGTGGATACATAGACAACACCATGTCCCTAACAAGCCTCTACTAGACTAGCTTGTTGATCAAAGATGGTCAAGGTTTCCTGACCATATGTGACGCCCATATAATTAAGTGACAGTAATTCCCTGCTAATGATGCCACGTCACCACGATTACTATTGTTAACCCACGTTGATTCAATCCCGTTCGAATTCAAAATTCGACATCAAGTCAAACGACGAAAGTTTTCGAACTTTCAAACTAAAATGTTCTAAGTGTGACAAATAAATCATAAGTAATATTGGTGAAGAAATCATATTTTTTATAAAAGGTTTTAATGCACTAAATAAATAAAATAGGTAGCCGAAAGCAATTATTAAATATATTTTTAATAATAAACAAATATAAGCATATTTTATTAAAGTGTCGAATTGTTTGTGGCAGTGTCCTATTTTAATTTACTAATTTAGTTACAAGTATTTTATTTTATAAATATATAAATAAAGGGAAAACACAAACAAGCATAAAAAAAGGAAAAACAAATGACCCCCCACTAGGCCTTGGCCCAGCTAGCCACGAGACCCACGTGATCACGAGGCCTAGCCGGTCGGCCCACCCCGCCCCCTGGGGATAACTCCCCCCACACCCCATCGAACACTAGCCCGACCCCTACCCCACCTCTCACTCCCACCGCATCGCTCACTTCCCTGCACCCGATCCAGATTGGGCCGCCACCCCGTCGCTCCCCCGGCGCCCCGCGCCACCGGCGCTCCTCCCCCATCGGTGCCACGACACCGACGCCCACTCTCGTCGTAGCCGGCGCCTCTCCGCCCGCGTCGCACCATCACCGGCGCCCGACGATGTCCTACGCCGCCGACGCCTCCTCGCCCCTCACCACCGGCGCCTCCCTGGCCACCTCCCCGTCTCCTCCTTGCCGGACCACCCCGAGCCTCGCCGCCCCCTTCTTAGCGCCGCTGGTGAGCCCATCGGGGCTCTTCCCTTCCCTCATCTTCTTCCCCCCATGGCCGCACCCGCACCCGGCCCCGGCTCGCCGCCACCTCGCTCCCGCGCGTGCACGCGCCTGCACCCTGCATCGCCGTGGCCATCGGGCCTCCCCTGGCTGCCCGCCATCACTCGCTGCCGGTGCGCATCGTGCCCCTGCTTGCGCCGCTCACCGCGGCCACTGATCCTTGCCGCCTCTAGCCCTGCGCCGCTCGTCGCGCGCATCGCCGCCGCCGTCGCCGGCCATCGCCGCTGCCGTCGCCGGCCATCGCCGCTGCCGGCGAGCCCCTCCCCGACGCGCCTATTTGCCCCAGGACGACCCTGTTTGGGTTAGTGGGGGATTAACCACCCCACTAACCCCCCCTCTGACCCAATGACACTGGGGCCCCACCACCCCAAAACGTTTTTAATAAAAAGATAAAATAAAAATAATAAAAATAAACAATTAAATGATTAGTTAAATTAATTAATCAATTAATTAGGAGTTAATTAAATAATTAATCAATTAGTAAGTAATTAGTTATGTAATTAATTATGTGATTGAGGTTAATTAGTTGATTAACATGTTAATTAATTTTAACCGAAAAGGACACGTGGGTCCCACCACCTTTAATTAAATTGATTAATATTAATTAGACTTTAAATCAAATCGAGTCTATGACATGTGGGGCCCACTGCTGATGTCCACATGACATCATGATGATGTCATAATGCAACTAATTGATTTAATTTAATCTGCTTTTAATTCCAAAATATTAATAAAACTTTAAAAATTAATATCAAATAATCCATAACTCGGATGAAAATAATTTATACATGAAAGTTGATCAGAAAAATCCCACGAGATCGAATATGGTGTCCGTTCATTTGTCACATGCTCCTAGCATGATGAACATGGACATTTAGCCTTAGGATCATCTATCCGGTAGTAGCCCAAGACCCGAAAAATGTCATCAGATATTCTTCCGCTCCGTCCGCGACATGTAGTACTGCGTTAGTCCATGCCTAGCTCTACATATTGCCATGTCATGCATCGGGTTGCATTTGTCTGCTTTATATTTATTGTTTCTCCCCCCTCTTCTTACCGGTAGACCCCGAGACTAACGGTGTTGCTGGGTACGACTACACCGTTAATGATCAGGCCTTTGCTGCAGAGCAGCAAGGCAAGCAACCCCTCCTTAAGCATTCCGATATTGCCTATTCCTTTCCCTCTTATTCTCGCATTAGATTTTTGCTACTATATTCGTTAGCTCCTATTCTGATGCATAGCCCGTTTTTGATGAACTGCTACTATACCTGTTGCTCTATCAACTGGTTAGTATAGGTTGGTCAATGAATCCCTAGTGACCCCTTAGTTCTAATTGCCCCTGCTTCTTCATCGACGACCCGATGACTCGACGACTCAGTCAACCGACCGACAAGCCAGGACACTCACATCACCGAACTCCCCTTAGTTGTACGACTCTGCAGTGCTACTATCGAGTACCTAGGGTGACATCTCGTGAAGTACTCATGATGCTAGCCCTATAGCGCAGCTAGTCGGTCGTGGTTATCGAGGGTGATTCCTCCTTCACCATTCTCGACGATGTCTCTGTCGTGCATCCCCTCAAGTGTGGGACACTCAAGGGTGATTCCTCTAAGTCCACCTTGATGGTTACATCGAGTGGGGACCATTGAGGGTGATGCCTCAGTTCCCGTCTTGTTGTTTCATACACACATTTACTATGACCTGGTTACAAAAACATGTTGGGAATGGGTCGGCCCTGAGGGGTACCCATAGTTTGATGATGATGAGGTGTGGACGGGTAAGAGAGGCCCTTGCCACACATCCTTGAGACGGGGCGACGGGACCGCGCTTATGGGTCGCGCTTGCCCCGCATTAATAAAATGCTAATGGGTTGGGTATTTGATGTGAGTTGGTCGTTTGACCTTTTTACGCACCAAAACTTCACATGGGAGAAGTTATGGGTACTCAGCTTGTTGTATCAGCCGAAGCTCTTCGGACATCAGCAATGGAGTGGCGTGCGCCCGAGTGGTCCCCAACGGCGTCGCGCTTGCTATTAGGGGTGCTAGGACTGACCTCGGCCGCCCTTGCATCGTGTAGGAGTGCAAAGGGTGAGTGGGCCCTTGACCCATGCACGCTTAGGATTTAGACCGGTGGGCTAGCCTCTTCGTTGAGTCTAGGTGAGGCAACGATGTTTTGGATCCCGAGGCCGGGCATTACCTAGGAAAGTGTGTCCGGCCGGAGGTGATCAATCATGTTGGAAATGCGGTGCACCCCTGCAGGGATGAATTCATCTATTCGAATAGCCGTGTAGACGGTAATAGGACGACTTGGAGTGGTACTTGACCTTATACAACTACAATTGTGTTTTTAATTATGAAATGAGTGTTGGCTCCGGGATTGCTTCCTCGTAGGGAGCCGAGGAAGAATCTCTAGGCATGGTTACTTAATAAATTTGCTACAATAATATGACTACATGTGAGTTATCAGTCTACTCTCTTCTAATGCTGCAAGATGCTGAAGATGCTAGTCTTCGATAGGACTAGGCTTTCCCCCCTATTCTTGCTTTCTATAGTTAGCCCAGATATAACCCCTCCCCTTGATAATGATGCATACTTAGCATAGTTCTGATGTCAGTCTTGCGAGTACTTTGGATGAGTACTTACTGCTGCTTTGCTTTCTCTTTCCCCCTCGATACGATTCTGCGTTCAGACGATGGAGCCCAGGAGATGGAGTACGCTGGAGACGACTACTACACCATCGCAGGAGCCTACTACTACATGGAGGTGTCCCCCGACCAGCAGTAGGATAGGAGGTTCCCAAGCAGGAGGCCTCACCTCTTTTGATCCGTGTTATGTTTGTGCTAGCCTTCTTAAGGCAAAACTTGTTTAACTTATGTCTGTACTCAGATTTTTTTGCTTCCGCTGACTCGTGGTTGTTGAGCTTTGTATTCGAGCCCTCAAGGCCCCTGGCTTGTAATATGAAGCTGTATGACTTTAATTTGTGTCTAGTATTGTGTTGTGATATCAATCAGTGAGTCCCTAATCTTGGTCGTACGTATTGCGTGTATGTTTAGCGTATGGTTGAAATTGGGGGCATCACAAGTTGGTATCAGAGCCAACTGCCAGTAGGTATCCCTCTTTCTAACTCCTTGGCCGAAGTTGAGTCTAGTCATTGAAAAACTTTTACTAACATTGTTGTGTGGCTTACGGGTCCACTTCTCAATCGGGTGGTATTAGGATCTTTTATTCCCTGTCTATACTTTGGGTTCTGATCTCTCTTCTCTTTCAGGTTAAAGATTTTACTAACTCTGACTCTAGGTTCTCGTAACTACTTCTCCCGGAGAGCCCTCATACCAGAAGATCACCTGCTCCGTCAGAAGATTCTGAAGATACCCTTTTGATGTTTTCCGAGGCTTTGTGCTAATTGGCTTTGCAATTCCCTACCACCGATAAGTCCTATGGAAGACTAATTGCACTTGTCATTCATACAATCTTTTCTCGTTGCTCTTGTTGTTACAAGATGCCCCAAAATACTCTCCATTTCCCCGATAACCCTTTGAGTTTACTTCCTTATAGTTCTTTTCCGCATGGAAGCCTTACAGATAATTCCTCACAATTGTCGAGGGTCCGTTCATCCTAGTTGTTCATGTGTTTCACAAAATTCTTCGAAATACTTTTCGATCTTCCGAAAATCCTCTCCAGCTTGTTGCTCTTGAAATTCTTGCTTGCTCGCATTATGGTTAATTCCATATGATTAGTAGTTTTCGTTGACATCCCTTGTCTTTGCCATTTTGAGCCTATTAATTCAATGTGTGCGTATGCACGCAGTCATCAGGTGATCTATTTAAATTATCTTTCTGGCTCTGGACATGAGTTTGTTCTCGACAATTCAAACCTTTATTGATTGTCCGGCTAAGTCTTTTCAACTTATCCATCCTTGATCAGAGCGTCTGCTTCTGATCCTTAGTTTTGGAAATCATAATTCCTTTGTATTTTAAGCATCACACTATTCAGGTGTTTCTTGAATCCGATACCTCTGCATTCTTTCCTCCTCTGATTGAGTACCGATACTCACATCAACTTCGTTGTGGATCGCCCAATCCATTGTTGGATTATTATCCGACAGTGTTGGTCGTATTCAATCACCTTGTGAGTTCTTCCCCTGATACATAATGCCTTTGGTAATTTGTACCTCTATTTTGCCAACCATGCTCTACCTCCGAGCTTGTGTTAATTATCTTGAAGCTTGTGGTATATGTTCCTAAGGTGCCCCGATGGGTTGAACCTATGCCTTCCTTGATCCTGTGAACCCGACAGTTTTCACGAGTCATAATTTTTTGGTGTTTTGCTAGATAATCTTTCAAAATTATAATTTCACCAAAGGCAAGGTGTAAATGGAAGGTGATGCATTGATGAAGTGGGAGTCGACCTTGAACCTTGTGTTCATGCCCATGGAGACAGTGTTGATCTTATCATAGAAGCTTCTCCTAACAATAATCTTCCCTTTGTTTGAGTTGATCTTGTATCTGTGATTTGGTCCCTTGCAACCATGGTTACGACCATGATTGTTCTTCTTTGATCTCATTTTTGGACAAGTTAAAGCACTTGTCTTCTGTAGATCAATACATTGGTCCAAGCTTTAATTCTGATCTACCTCGGGGTATTATCCCTGGTGTCTTGATAAATATCACGGAGCTTTATAACTTCTTATTAGCTCATCATCAACTATGTTTCCTTCACTAATTCCAGTTCCCTCGAGTTCTAAGTTGTTGGACACTCAAGGACACCGATAATTGAATCGAGTCCGATTTGCGATTAAACAACTTGTAGTAATCTTCTTTGCTTTGGAGTTTGTACTCGGTCATGCCTTTGCAAGCTGTTAGGCTACACCATCGTCATCATGCTAATGCTTGACCATACTATCTATGTCCTTCATCACTGGAGCACCATTCCAATAGTGCATTAAGCTTACATCGAGCTTTGAACGTCATGTTGGTTGTCTTGAAAGGCAATTCTGATTCTTACCTAGCACTCTAACATGTGGTTTCGACAACCATTCGCTTCACCATTTCTTTGCTTGATGTTGTCGCTAATTGATTACGTCTTCAAGAGACTTCTCAACAATTGTGTCATGGTCAGCATCAACATTCTGAACTCTCCTAGGATATCAATTAATTTCTTGATGGGAAGTAGCATCCTTGCCTTCCTTTCAAACGTAGGCTTGTCTTGTTTTGGTTGAACCTTAAGTTCCTTGTTAGCCGTCTTGTGATATGTTATATCTTGGAGTATTACCATCTTTTCCAAGAATGACGTGAGATTTGCACACGTCATAAAAAATCTTGATATAGTGATACTTCTTGCCATCACCTTTCATTTCTTATGTTTCCGTGTTGTTTCTAACCGGAATACCGACAAATGGATTGTGATGTGTAAATTCAATACTTATGGCATAGCAACTCTATTAGCTTGGAGTAAATGAACAATAAGCCCATTCTTAGTGTGTTGGCTGTTGAATCAACATTCTATCATTGGTCATGCTACTTAGTCCAGATTTTGGTTACACCTTTCGATTAATATTTAATTGTGGATATTTTCCCTTGGGCATACCTCAATATATCATCTGGTTTGAACAATGTTATCACCTTATTCACCCTATCGTGGAAATCCATCTTTGTGGAAATCTCGACGAGTTGTTGCTAAGCCCATCAGCCACCTCCTCTTCTTATTTGTGGTTCATGATGAACATTTAAGCTAGTGTTGGAAACCATGAAAGCATTATCTTTGTGCCTAGCTCATGAAGGATATGTTTGATAAAAGACTCGTTTTTCTCTAAGTTCATGTGCATTTTTTCCGCCATGGTTGTGAGGAAATTTTGTTTCACTTCCTCTGGGATCCTTCCAAATCAGTTATGCAAGTTTCCAGGAAGCTATGGGAACTCATTTGTCCTTCAACACCGCTTTTCACCCTCAATCCCAGAGACAAGTTGAAAGAGTCAATTAGATTCTCGAAGACATGCTTCGAGCTTGTGTCATTTCTTTCGGTAACAAATGGGAGGAATCTCTCCCGTATGTTGAGTTCTCCTACAACAATAGCTATCAAGCTAGTCGGAAGATGGCTCCCTTTGAAGTGTTATATGGATGTAAGTGTTGGACTCCTCTGAATTGGTCAGAAGCTGGGGGACGTTCACTTATCGGTCTGGATATTACCCAACATGCCGAACATGAAGTCCGCATTATTCATGCAAATCTAAAGGTTGCTCAGTCTTGTCAGAAGAGTCAGTATGACCGTCATCACAAAGATATGGTCTATCATCCCGGCGAAAAGGCTTATCTTTGACACATGCGAATGAGAGGTGCACACCGTTTTGGGATCTAGGGCAAGCTAGCTCTTCATTATATTGGTCCTTTCACTGTTCTCGAAAGGCGTGGTAAAGTGGCATATCAACTGGAACTACCATCAAATCCTTCTCAGGTTCATGATGTGTCCCATGTGTCATAGCTTCGTCGCTACTTCAAGGATCCTATCCGAGCAGGGGATCATGATATGCTGGAGCTGCAACAAGACCTTTCTTACCTAGAGCAACCAGTCTGCATTCTCATTGAAACTGGATGCCGGACTCGTCAGAAGGGTACTAAGTTCTTCAAAGTGCAGTGGACAAATCATTCTGAAGATGAAGCCACTTGGGAACGCGAAGATCATCTTCGTGCAGAACACCCCGGGCTCTTTCCTTCTACTTCTTAATTCTTGGGACGAGAATTCTTATTAGTAGGGGAGAATTATGACGCCCGGATAATTAAGCGACAGTAATTCCCTGCGAATGATGCCACGTCACCACGATTACTGTAGTTAAACCCGCGTTGATTCAAACCCGTTCGAATTCAAAATTCGACATCAAGTCAAACGGCGAAAGTTTTTGAACTTTCAAACTAAAATGTTCTTAGTGTGAAAAATAAATCATAAGTAATATTTGTGGAGAAATCATCTTTTTTATAAAAGGTTTTAATGCACTAAAATAAATAAAATAGTAGCCGAAAGCAATTATTAAATATTTTTAAATAATAAACAAATATAAACACAGTTTTTTAAAGTTTTGAATTTTTTGTGGGAGTGTCCTATTTTAATTTACTAATTTAGGTGCAAGTATTTTATTTTATAAATATATCAATAAAGGGAAAACACAAACAAGCATAAAAAAGGAAAAACAAATGACCCCCCCACTCGGCCTTGGCCCAGCTGGCCACAAGGCCTAGCCGGCCAGCCCACCCCGCCCTCTGGGGATAACTCACCCCACACCCCACCGAACCATAGCCCGACCCCCACCCCACCTCTCACTCCTCCCGCATCGCTCTCCTCCCTGCACCCGATCCAGATCGGGGCACCGCTCTGTCGCTCCCCCGGCGCCCCGCGCCGCCGGCGCTCCCCCCACCTCCCCCACCTGTGCCACGACGCTAGCGCCCACCCTCATCATAGCCGGCGCCTCTTCGCCCACACCGCACCGTCAGCGACGCCCGACGCCGTCCTACGCCGCCGCCGCCTCCTCGCCCCCTCACCACCGGCGCCTCCCCAACCACCTCTCCATCTCCTCCTTGCCGGACCACCCCGAGCCTCACCGCCCCCCTTCTCAGCGCCGTTGGTGAGCCTACCGGGGTTCCTCCCCCGGCTGCCCACGCGTGCCGTGCCCCCGCTTGCGCCGCTCGCCGCGACAGTGCTCCTTGCCGCCTCTAACCCTGCACCGCTCGTCGCCCGCGTCGCCACCGCCGTCGCCGGCCATCGCCGCTGCCGGCAAGCCCCTCCCCGGCGCTCCCGTTTGCCCCAGGCCAACCTTGTTTGGGTTAGTGGGGGATTAACCACCCCACTAACCCCCCTCTGACCCAATGACACGGGGGCCCACCCCCCAAAACGTTTCTAATAAAAAGATAAAAAAATTAAAATAATAATTAATGATTAGTTTAATTAATTAATTAATTAGGAGTTAACTAATTAAATAATCAATTAGTAAGTAATTAGTTAAGTAATTAATTATATGATGAAGGTTAATTAGTTAATTAACATGTTAATTAATTTTAACCGAAAATGACAGGTGGGTCCCACCGCCTTTAATTAAATTGATTAATATTAATTAGATTTAAATAAAATTGAGTCTATGACATGTGGGGCCCACTTGTCAGTTTGACCAGTCTGGCCCGTGTTGACTGCTGATGTCAGCATGGCATCATGCTGATGTCATAATGCAATTGATTGATTTAATTTAATCTGCTTTTAATTCCAGAATAATTTTAAAACTTTAAAAATTAATATAAAATAACCGTAACTCGGATGAAAATAATTTATACATGAAAGTTGATCAGAAAAATCCCACGAGACCGAATACGTTGTCCGTTCATTTGTCACATGCTCATAGCATGATGAACATGGACATTTAGCCTTAGGATAATCTGTCCGGTAGTAGCCCTAGACCTGGAAAATGTCTTCAGATATTCTTTCGCTCCGTTCGCGACGTGTAGTACTGCGTTAGTGCATACCTAGCTCTGCATATTGCCATGTCATGCATCGTGATGCATTTGTGTGCTTTATATTTATTGTTTCTCCCCCTCTTCTTACCGGTAGACCCCGAGACTGATGGTGGTGCCGGGTATGACTACGCCGTTGACGATTAGGCCTTTGCCGTAGAGCAACAAGGCAAGCAACCCCCCTTGAGCATTCTGATATCGCCTATTCCTTTCCCTCTTATTCTTGAATTAGATTTTTGCTACTGTATTAGTTAGCTCCTATTTTGATGCATAGCCTGTTTTTGATGAACTGCTACTATACCTGTTGCTCTATCAACTGGTTAGTATAGGTTGGTCAATGAATCCCTAGTGACCCCTTAGTCCGAGTTGCCCCTGCTTCTTCATCGACGACACAACGACTCGAAGACTCGGTCAACCGACCGACAAGCCAGGCCACTCACATCACTACACTCCCCTTAGTTGCACGACTCTACAGTGCTACTATCGAGTACCTAGGGTGACACCTCGTTAAGTACTCATGATGCTAGCCCTGTAGTGCAGCTAGTTGGTCATGGTTATCGAGGGTGATTCCTCCTTCACCATTCCCGACGATGTCTCTGTCGTGCATCCCCTCAAGTGTGGGACCCTCGAGGGTGATTCCTCTAAGTCCACCTTGATAGTTACATCGAGCAGGGACCATGGATACTCAACGTCATTGTATTAGCCGAAGCTCTTCGGACGTCAGCAATGGAGTGGCACGCGCCCGAGTGGTCCGCAACGGCATCACGCTTGTTATAAGGGGTGCTAGGACTGACCTCGGCCGCCCTCGCATCGTGCAGGAGTGCAAAGGGTGAGTGGTCCCATGACCCCTGCGCGCTTAGGATTTAGACCAGCGGGCTAGCCTCTTCGTTGAGTTTAGGTGGGGCGACGACGTTTTGTATCCCGAGGTCGGGCATTACCCAGGAAAGTGTGTCCGGCCGGAGGTGATCAAGCGTGTTGGAAATGCGGTGCATCCCTGTAGGGATGAATTCATCTATTCGAATAGTCGTGTCCACAATAATAAGACGACTTGGAGTTGTACTTGACCTTATACAACTACAATTGTGACTTTAATTATGAAATGAATGTTGGCTTCGGGATTGCTTCCTCGCAGGGAGTCGAGGAAGAATCTCTAGGCATGATTACTTAATAAATTTGCTACAATAATATGACTATATGTGAGTTACCAATCTACTCTCTTCTAATGTTGCAAGCTGCTGAAGATGCTAGTCTTCGATAGGACTAGGCTTTCCCCCTATTCTTGCTTTTGGTAGTCAGCCCAGATATAACCCCTCCCCTTGATAATGATGCATACTTAGCATAGTTCTAATGTCAGTCTTGTGAGTACTTTGGATGAGTACTCACCGTTGCTTTGCTTTCTCTTTCCCCCTCGATACGATTCTGCGTTCAGACGATGGAGCCCAAGAGATGGAGTACGCCAGAGACGACTACTACACCACCGCAAGAGCCTACTACTACGTGGAGGCGGCCCCCGACCAGCAGTAGGATAGGAGGTTCCTAGGCAGGAGGTCTCGCCTCTTTCGATCCGTGTTATGTTTTTGCTAGCCTTCTTAAGGCAAAACTTTATTAACTTATGTCTGTACTCATTTTTTTGCTTCCACTGACTCGTGCTTGTCGAGCTTTGTATTCGAGCCCTCGAGGCCCCTAGCTTGTAATATGAAGCTGTTGTATGACTTTAATTTGTGTCTAGTGTTGTGTTGTGATATCAATCAGTGAGTCCCTAATCTTGGTCGTACGCATTGCGTGTATGTTTAGCGTACGGTCGAAATTGGGGGTGTCACACCATAGACATGAGTTGTCATCTCATAACGGGATCACATCATTAGGAGAATTATGTGATGGACAAGACCCAATCATAGGCATAGCATATGATCGTGTTAGTTTATTGCTAGTACTTTATCCATGTCAAGTATCCGTTCATATGACCATCGGATCACACAACTTCTAGACATCGTAGGAATGCCTTGTGTGTATCAAACGCCACAACATAATTGGTTGACTATAAAGGTGCTCTACAGGTATCTCCGAGGGTGTCTGTTGGGTTGGCATGGATTGAGACTAGGATTTGTCACTCCGTATGATGGAGAGGTATCTCTCGGTCCACTCGGTAGCACAACATCACAAGAAGCTTGCAAGCAATGTGACTAAGGAGTTCGTCACGAGATCTTTTGTTACGAAATGAGTCAAGAGACTTGCCAGTAACGAGATTGAAGTATGTATATATGGAGATACCGACGATCGAATCTCGGGAAAGTAACATATCAATGGACAAAGGGAACTGCATACGGGATTGTGTGAATCCTTGACATTATGGTTCGACTGATAAAGATCTTCGTAGAATGTGTAGGAACCTATATGGTCATCCAGGTCCAGCTATTGGTTATTGACAATAGAGTTGTCTCGGTCATGTCTACATAGTTCTTGAACCCGCAGGGTCTGCACACTTAACGTTCGGTGACGATTTGGTATTTTTGAGTTATGTATGTTGGTGACCGAAGATTGTTCGGAGTCCCGAATGAGATCCCGTACTTCACGAGGAGTTCCGGAATGGTCCGGAGGTAAAGATATATATATATATATATATATATATATATATATATGGGAAGTCATATTTTGGCTATCGGAAAAGTTTCGGGTTTTTTCCGGTATTGTACCGGGAAGCTTCTAGAAGGTTCCAGAAACTTCCGAAGGAGTTTGGAAGTCCACGAAGGGTTCCACCACGTCCTAAGGGTTTGCATGGGCTGAAGAAGGATCCATGCATGAAAACCAAGTATGGACTTTGGTATACTTGCGTGATGAACGACATGCGGTTAAGTACAAATGGACCTTTAAGAAGAAGACACACATTGATGGTAAATGTCACCATTTATAAAGCTCGACTTGTCACAAAGAAGTTTCCGACAAGTTCTAGGAGTTGACTATGATGAGACTTTGTCACCTGTAGTGATGCTAAAGTCTGTTGGAATTATGTTAGCAGTTGCTGCATTTTCCGATTATGAAATCTGGCAGATGGATGTCAAAACATCGGTTCCTCAATGTTTTCCTTGAGGAAAGGTTGTATGTGATATAACAGGAAGTTTTTGTTGATCCTAATGATGCTAAAAGTTATGCAAGCTCCATCAATCCTTCTATAGACTGGAGCAAGCATCTTGGAGTTGGAATATATGATTTGATGAGATGATCAAAGCTTTTTGGTTTATACAAAGTTTGCGAAAAACTTGTATTTACAAGAAAGTGAGTGGGAGCACTATAGCATTTCTGATAAGTATATGTGGATGACGTATTGTTGATCGGAAATGATGTAGAATTTCTGGAAAGCATAAAAGGGTTGTTTGAAAGGAGTTTTTCAAAGGAATACCTGGAATGAAGCTACTTAAATATTGGGCATCAAGATCTATAGAGATAGATCAAGACGCTTGGTAAAACTTTCAATGAATACATACCTTGATAAGATTTTGAAGGAGTACAAAATAGATCAGTCAAAGGAGTTCTTGGCTGTGTTGTAAGGTATGAATTTGAGTAAGACTCAAAGGTCGACCATGTCAGAAGAAAGAGAAAAGACAAAGGTCATCCCCTATGCCTTATACATAGGCTCTATATAGTACGCCATGTTGTGTACCACACCTGGTGTGTGCCTTGCCATGAGTCTGTGAAAGGATACAAGAGTGATCTAGGAGCGGATCACTGGACAACAGTCAAAATTATCCTTAGTAACTAGAGGACTAAGGAAACATTTCTCGATTATGGAGGTGATAAAGATTTCGTCGTAAAGGGTTGCATTGATGCAAGCTTTGACACCAATCCGGATGACTTTGAGTAGCAATCTGGATATGTATAGTGGAGCAATCGTTTGGAATAGCTACAAGTGGAGCATGGTACCAACATCTACAATATGACATAGAGATTTGCAAAGTACACACGGATCTGAATGTTGCAGATCTGTTAACTAAAACCTCCCTCACAAGCAAAACATGATCAAACCCGAGAACTCATTGCGTGTAAATCACACGGTGATGTGAACTAGATTACTAACTCTAGTGCAAGTGGGAGACTATTGGAAATATGCCCTTGTTCATGATAATCGTTTATTATCCATGCTAGAATTATCTTGATCGGAAACTCATACACACGTGTGGATACATAGACAACACCATGTCCCTAGTAAGCCTCTACTAGACTAGCTCGTTGACCAGAGATGGTCAAGGTTTCCTGTCCATAGATATGAGTTGTCATATGATAACGGGATCACATCATTAGGAGAATGATGTGATGGACAAGACCCAACCGTAAGCTTAGCATATGATCGTGTTAGTTTATTGCTAGTACTTTATCCGTGTCAAGTATCCGTTCCTACGACCATGAGATCACGCAACTCCCTGACACCATAGTAATGTCTTGTGTGTATCAAACATCACAATGTAATTGGGTGACTATAAAGTTGCCTGCAGGTATCTCCGAAGCTGTTTGTTGGATTGGCGTGGATTGAGATTGGGATTTGTCACTCCGTATGATGGAGAGTTATCTCTAGGCCCACTCGATATCATAGCATCACAAGAAGCTTGCAAGCAATGTGACTAAGGAGTTAGTCACGGGAAGTTGTGTTACGGAACGAGTAAAGAGACTTGCCGGTAACGAGATTGAACTAGGTATATATGGAGATACCGACGATCGAATCTCGGGCAAGTAACATACCGATGGACAAAGGGAACTGCATATGAGATTGTCTGAATCCTTGACATCGTGGTTCGACCGATAAAGATCTTCGTAGAATATGTAGGAACCTATATGGGCATCCAGGTCCAGCTATCGGTTATTAACCGTAGAGTTGTCTCAGACCTGTCTACATAGTTCTCGAACCCGCATGTTCTGCATACTTAACATTCGGTGTCGACTTGGTATTGTTGAGTTATGTATGTTGGTGATCGAAGGTAGTTCTAAGCCCAGATGAGATCCCGGACTTCACGAGGAGATCCGAAATGGTCCATAGGTAAAGATTTATATATGGGAAGTCATATTTTGGCTACTAGAAAAGTTTTGGTTTTTTCCAGTATTGTAGCGGGAAGCTTCTAGAAAGTTCCAGAAACTGATGGAGGAGTTCGGAAGTCCACCAAGGGTTCCACCACGTCCCAAGGGTTTGCATGGGCTGAGGGGAGGCGCCCTGGCCTTATTGACGCAGAAGTCCCTCAAGGCCCATGAGCTTGGGAGAGGTGGAAAGTCCACCTGTTTATGGACAGGGAGGGAATTGGACTAGGAGTCCAACTCCTCCTCATTGGCTGCGCCCTAGGGCTTGGAGGGGCTGATCTCCATGCCCCTCCACCTATATATAGAGGGGAGGGGCGTCCCAAGAGTACACACGAAGCCCTTGGCACCCCTCTCTCCCTAGATTGTTTTCTCATCCATTCGCGGTTTCGGTAGCGCTAGGCGTAGCCCTGCCGGGATAGCACCATCACCATCGCCACCATGTCGTCATGTTGCCGGAGAAATCATCTACTACTTCGATCTCGCTCGTTTGATCGAGGAGGCAGAGACGACATCGAGTTGTACGTGTGTTGAATGCGGAGGTGTCGTTCGTTCGGCGCTATATCGGGACGGATCGTGATTGGATCGCAGGACGGATTGCGATTTGGATCGTGAAGACATTCGACTACATCAACCATGTTTCTTAACGCTTCCTTCTTAGCGATCTACAAGGGTATGTAGATACACTCTGTCGGAATCAGGGCTCCGCGAACCCAACAAGGTTCAAACTCTTAGGCGTGTGAAAAAATCTCAACCAACTTTGGCCTCCTGCTCGCTGCTTCGCGGCCAAGCCTCGTCGAATGCGTGCGAGCAGGCAAGAAGATGAACACAGAGATTTACCCAGGTTCGGGCCACCTTGTGATGTAATACCCTACTCCTGCTTTGGTGGATTGGCCTCACGAGGAGGATGGGGATGAACTAGTACAATGGTTGAGCGATCTCGCGAGGGCTCTAGGGTCAGGATGGATCAACCCCTTCTACAGTGGAGGCTAGTTCCTATTTATAGTGGCCTTGGTCCTCTTCCCTTATCGCACATGCAGGAAGGGCTCCAAAAATAGTCAATTTTGAAAGGGTACAAGAGGTAAATCGTATCCTTACGGAAGGTGGTCTTCGCCTACAAAGCTTCCGGGCATGACGCAGAGATGGGCTCGATGATGACATCCGTCCTATTGAGATCGTGGTCTTGGTCTTATTGCACTAGAACGGAAACCTTTGGGGGATTCCTTGGGAACCTGCGTACGTCCTTGCCTCCTTAGCACAGGAGAGGAAACTGTCCTCCTCTATGCCCGCTGGTGCCCGCCTGGGCTTGGTCATCATGGCTCGCGTCATCGCAGCCTCATGAGACCGGGTACCTACATAGAAATCTTTGCTCCCTGGGAGGCAGCCCGGGGAGGCCACTCCTCTGAAGGTCTTGGCATTTTTCGCCTCGCGATGCCGGGGCTCTTGCGAGGGTCTTGACTTAGGGGGCTTGCCGCTAGGCTGTACCGGGCCATCGATGTGGGCCACGCGTTGGGCTGCAGGCAAGCAGATCTGGGTACCCCCGATTTCAGAACGCCGACAATAGCCCCCGGGCCCAAGACGCGCTTGGGTTGGCTTTGGGGCCAAGCCAAGGAAGGAAGGTCGAAGCATCACATGCCCAATCGCCTGCGTGCCAGGCTTGACGCGTGTCGTGCGACGAGGCACGAACGCCTCCACTTCCCCACGTCCCTCGGCAACCGCCCTGGCTGACAAAGGCTGGCGCATGCCGCGTGGCCATCATTGCCTAGAATGCGGAGGGACACCGGTTGGCCTCCGATTGACTATAAGTGGGCGAGGGAGACAAAGGCCCTAGCCCATCTTCATCTTCTTGCCTCCCCATCCAAGTCACCGCTTCCACAACCATGGCGCCAATGAGGACCCCCCTGGAGGGATCGGGCTTGCCGCCGCCCAAGAGGGGCAGCGGCCGCACCCGCAAGTACACCGCGACACCGGCGGTAGTTCCCCGAGGGCGCGGGAGCACTCCCGTGAAGGCCGAAGCTACCTCCATTAGCCATGGGAAGGCTCCCTCCCGCACAGGCAGCTGTAGTAGTCATGGCGGTCATGCCCAAGGGAGGAAGCTCGCTGCCAACCGGAGGGCCTACTGGCCTATGGCTGCAGGCCGACGACTTCTGCAGCAAGGCCTCATGGGTGGAGGTCGAGGTCACCCCTGTAGGCTATGTGTTCCTGAACCGCGGGTGGCAGATGTTCCCTCGCGCTCGCGTCCTGTAGGGGAGGTGTACCCTCCACTTCAAGTACGACGGGGCGGTAACGCTCTTCATCAAAATCTTCGGAGAAGACGACAGACGCTTGGGGTGCTGTCCCAAGGGCGACAATGTCGACAACGGCCACCTCTCTGCCGATGAAGGCCAACGCGACGGGGGCGTCCTTGGCGATGAACTTGCCCTTGGTGACGGCCACAACACCTCCAGCAGTAGCGACGCCTCCTCCGGGGAAGCTCGAGCGACGACGACTACGATGAGCCGACACATCGCTGCGCCCGGGCCAAGGAGGATGGCGATCCGCCATGGTGCCGTGCCCCTGCCCAGGAGTACGTCGAGCTGCCATGCTACCATGCCCCCATCAAGGAGGAGGAGGACTCTCGCTGAGCATGGGTGGCGCCGGAGCTAGGCCTCAGGAGTGGCGGTCTTCGGGAGGCCACCTTTTGTTTTTTATTTCTTGCATTAAGAACCATGGAGAGCCCCGCGGGGGCATGTAATGAACTATGGCGCTTTCGCCTTTATGTTAGCGTCTTTCGTCTCATATTCTAGCATGCATATTGCTACTAATTTAAAGGTTCTTGCCCGTCACGATTAGGATAACTTATCTTGGTGTGCTCGTGGCGGGTTCCTGCATCGTGGGGGCGCACTCCTTCGGAGCGTCGATCCTATGCGCGCTTCTCATTCCCACAATGATGCACCTGGGGCACCGAGGCAGCTTAGAGATCTTGTCGGGGGGGGGGGGGCTTCTTCCTTGCGGACCAAATGGCTCCAATCGCGTCCCATGAAAGTGCCAAAACACGCTTTACGTAGGGTTACTCGATAATGAGTCAAACCGTGGCTTTTCTTTCCTAGGTCATCCTTCTCCTGGCGACCATTTTGGGTTAGATCCCTCGAGCAAGGGTCGATCATCGCTGGTATGCCACGTCGCGATGCCCGACAAGGCCAAGATATGAGCACTCCTGAGGCTGGGGGCCGGGGGCAATATGCGGCCACTAGCTCGCTTGAGAGCATCATGCGAGGATTAGAATGCCAAAGTTTTGGCGAGGTGTGTGTGCGGGCAGGCCCGCGTGCATACCATGTCTAGCCCCGCACGTGGGGCGCGAGCGCGCGCACGAGAGAGAGAGAGCTAACAGGTGCCAAACCTCTTAATACGAGATTCGTAGAGGGAAATGCTGCAAGGAGAAAAATTCCCACCCCTTTTTCGAATAAAGATGCGAAAACTTCAAACCTCATTCCAAAAAGTGTCAAATTTGGTTACAAAAGAGTGTTGGAGATATGCCCTAGAGGCAATCATGTATACTGATATTTCCTATGTGTTTATGAATGAAGATAGTCCTTTGGACATTATCAATGATGTGCATTAACAAGTACGTGACTTGTTTGTGAGACTATGCATTGTATGATAACTGTCCTAAATGGTCTCTAGTCGAAAGAGCTATATGGACGCGCATCTAGTTAGACTAGCATATGACACGGTGGATGGTTCGGTCTCATTGACCATTTAGCATTGGATGCTAGCCAGATAATATGGACTCATAAAGGTCTGGTTGAATTCGACGTAGTCGGATTCGAGTCGAGATAAGGTCTAAGTTGGACAGACCCAACTATACACAACGATAGGTCATCTATGAGTCTCTAGTACAACATACGTTCTATGTCCTAAGACCTAAGATGACGCCTGTACTCGGGATGGTGACAGACTAGCTTTGGGCCGACCAAACGCTACTCCGTGACTGGGTAGTTACAAAGCTAGGTTTAGGGATTGTCCAGACCCATCCTGCGAGACATGGCCTAGCACGATGGTATTTGCCCCTCCGATCGAGAGCGATATACTCTAGGCCCCTTGGGTGATTCGACCTGGATAAGCATGGCCATGCGATGAGGATTATGAGATAATCCGATGTGTTGGTCAGATTCACCGGAACGAGAAAGAGGTCGTGCTGCAACAAGGATGACCATGTCGCATTGTGCACGACAACATATATCGTGTGGAAAAGGGAACAGAAGTGTGAAGTACACGTTCGTCTAACCAGCTTCATCAGACACTTGGAGTCAGCATGCCTTGCTAGAGGCTGCTACCAACTAGTCGAGCCGGATGTGGCTGGCCCGCAACCAAGTGAACGAGAACCTATAGGGTCGCACGCTTAAGGGAAGGAACATGTGGGCTTTAGGATCCGTGCGAGGCCCAAGAGTTGAGTTCGCGCCGGATGCCTATATATAGTGGAGGTGTGGCACACCCATCTGGTTGATCGCTTCATCGTTATCATTAGGGCTTTGCATGTGTTGCAGCTAGCCACCTCCACCCACCGCTGACTGTGTGATCGGACCTAGCAGTCCGCTGAATGGAGTTCCTCCTACACATGTGGATACCATTAGAGGCGGTGCACTTGCGCCGCTCCGGCAAACCTGTACGCGGGATCCAGCGACTGGCTGTTCGAGGGAGATCGGATGAGGAGGAGACGGACCACGTGGACACACTACCCCAACACTACTTCCGCTGCACCGCATTGCCCGTCTAGTGGTAACGATCTGTGATCCATCTCCATAGCTTGTTGTTGCTTGTTTTGTAATGTCTACTACGCAACCTTCTTCTTGTAGACTCGTGTTGGGCCTCCAAGCATAGAGTTTTGTAGGACAATGGCAATTTTCCCTCAAGTGGATGACTTAAGGTTTATCAATCCGTGGGAGGTGTAGGATGAAGATGGTCCCCCTCAAATGACCCTCCAATTAAATACAAGAAATCTCTTATGTCCCCAACACACCCAATACAATGGAAAATTGTATAGGTGCACTAGTTCGGCAAAGAGATGGGGATACAAGTGCAATATGGATGGTAGATATAGGTTTTTTGCAATCTGAAAATATAAAAACAGAAAGATAACAAGTAACAAAAGTGAGCACAAACGGTATTGCAATTCTTGAAAACAAGGCCTAGGGTTCATACTTTCACTATTGCAATCTCTCAACAATACTAACATAGTTGAATCATATGTAAATCTCTCCCGCGCAGCAAAGAGTTCACTCCAAAGTCACAAATAGCGGAGAACAAACGAAGAAATTATTGTAGGGTACGAAACCACCTCAAAGTTATCTTTTCTGATCAATCTTATGAGCTATCCCTATAAGTGTCATGAATATCCCTAGAGTTCATACTAAAATAACACCTTAAGATACACATCAACCAAAAAACTAACGTCACCTAGATACTCCAATGTCACCACAAGTACCCATGGGCTTGATTATATGATATGCATCACATAATTTCAGATTCACCATATTCAATCCAACACAAAGAACTTCAAAGAGTGCCCCAAAGTTTCTACTGGAGAGTCAAGACGAAAATTTGTGCCAACCCCTATGCATAGATTCCTAAGGTCACGAAACCCGCAAGTTGATCACTAAAACATACATCAAGTGGATCAATTGAACATCCATTGTCACCCCAGATATTCCATCGCAATACATACATCAACTGTTCTCAAATCCTTTAAAGACTCAATCCGATAAGAAAACTTCAAAGGGAAAACTCAATTCATCACAAGAAGATAGAGAGGGGAAAACTCCATATGATTCATCTATATTAATAAAGCTCACGGTACATCGAGATCATGTCATCTCCAGAACACGAGAGAGAGAGAGATCAAACACATAGCTATTGGTACATACCCTCAGCCTTGAGGGTGAACTACTCCCTCCTCGTCACGGAGACCGCCGGGATGATGAAGATGGCCTCCGGTGATGGTTTCCCCCTCCGGCAGGGTGCCGGAAAGGGCTCCCGATTGTTTTTTCGTGTCTATAGAGGCTTGTGGCGGCGGAACTCCCCATATAGGTTTCTTTTCGGAGGTTTATATATTTATAGGAATTTTTGGCGTTTCTCTCATGTCAAGGGGGTGCTTGAGGAGTCCACAAGCCATAGGGGCACGACCTAGGGGGGGCAGCAGGCTTGTGGCCCCCTCGTCCACTTGCTAGCCCAGCTCTTGTGCTTCGGGGGTCTCTTTTGGTCCATATAAAATCACCGTAAATTTTTTGCCCATTCCGAGAACTTATATTTCTGCACAAAAAATGACACCATGGTAGTTCTGCTGAAAACAGCGTTAGTCCGGGTTAGTTCTAATAAAATTCATATAGAATTATTGTAAACATGGCATGAATACTTCATATATTATAGATATGTTGGAGACGTATCAGCATCCCCAAGCTTAATTCCTGCTCGTCCTCGAGTAGGTAAATGATAAAAGAAATAATTTATGAAGTGTGAATGCTGGCAAGTGCACAAGTTTGATCAATGATAGTTCCAAACACTTTTTCTAGCATCATTAAAAATCGTAAACAGTAGCTCATCTCATAAAGCTTCTGATGATGAAGTAACAAGCTATTCACATGTTAAAGTATAGACCATAAAGTTTCTTGAAACTAACAAACTATGCATTCAGTCACCAAACAATTGCAATTCATCTTATTTTCAGGAAGGGTCTATGTAAGAGCTTTGATTTAGCAAATTCCACATACTCAACTATCATATAGTATTCCATGATTGCTAACACTCAAAGCATATTTTTAGAGCAAATGGCATCCGTTGAACATAGAGAATGATAGGGGCTTAAAGTTTTGCCTCCCAACTTATTTATCATATAGATAATTGTTAACAATAATAATTCATGATCAAATATATTTGTATGGCCATATATGCCTAGATCATTCCCCAACACATGATGCTTGCCAGGAGAAAAAGGCAAAATATAGGAAGTAGTGAAGATCACCATGACTCTTGCGTAAAGGTAAGTACTAGAAAGTAAAAGATAGGCCCTTCGTAGAGGGAATCAGAGGTTGTCATGCGCCTTTTGTTTTTGGATGTGCAAACCCTTAATGCAAAGGAACGTCACGTTGTATTGCCCTTTGTGATAGCAACCTTTATTATGCAGTCCGTCGCTTTTATTTCTTTACCATCACAAGTTCGTACAATGCTTATTTTCCCTTACAATAAAAGATCATACATATTTAGGAGCAAATTTTATTGCATTTTGTATCGATGACAACTTACTTGAAGGATCTTACTCAAGCCATAGGTAGGTATAGTGGACTCTCATGGCAAAACTAGTTTAAGGATGTTTAGATGCACAAGTAGTTTTTCTACTTGGTGTGGAAGTTTTGGCTACTATGAGGTGGAAGCAAGCACCACATGCTGGAGAATCCATAACAATATAACCTCTATACAAATACCTAAATATAGCTCATTAAGTTGTCTTACTTGTCCAATTTAAACTAATTTGCTCGAGTTTGAAAATAATTAATTAGGTCACAATCATAGAAGATGTTCAAGATAATATATTTATATGTGGAATCTCTCTTCCTTCAATATTCTTTCATGAATTGTTCAAGTGACCAATGCGGTGTTTGCTAACTTTCAATAAATTTTACTACCTATACTTATTATGTGTGAAGTCATTACTCCCCATGGGATAAGTATATGAAGCATATTTAATTTCAAATTTATGATATTAAATTCATTTAGCCATTTACTCATATGATATAAGTGACGCACAAGAGTGAATGACAAACTACTCCAAAAAGATATAAGTGAAGATCAATGAATACTTAATTAGTTAAATTGCCATGTGAGACTCTCTCTTATTCAAAATTTTGGATACAACGATTATATTGAAACAACAAACAAAATAAAATGGCATTCCAAGGATAGCACACATCATGTGAACGAATAAAAATTTAGGCTCAACATAGGCTAACCGACAGTTGACGAAGAGAGGTGGGATGCGTAGCGTTCCCAAGCTTAGATGCTTGAGAGTTCTTGAAATAATTACTTGGGGTGACTTGGCCATCCCCAAGATTCAGCCATTGTCTCTTTTTCAATCCTCTCATATCCCGGTTTCACCTATTTTCAAAAACTTCATCCACACAAAACTCAAAAAGAATTCGTGAGATAGGTTAGTACACATAAGAACAAATCAACACTTCATGTACTGCCAAGACAAGTTGCACAATAATTTTCAAACATTAGGTATTGTATACTATCATTTCCACAATTTATATCTACAAATATAGGCTATGGAAACTATAGGACAAGTAGATAACAAAACTATGGCAGCAATCTGTCTAAACAGATCAGTCTGTAGAAAATTATTAAACCAGTGTACTTATGTAACTATAAAAATTTAGGAATTTATAAATAATTTATATGAAAATACTGTGTAAAATTTTCATAAACTTTCCACATTCCAGAAAAATATGAAAATTCAAACACTACAGCAAAAGTTTCTGTTTTTACACAACACACATAGAAACATGCAATGCAAGCATCCTAATGCAATTCTTGGAATTTTTTATTGAAAAACAAGTTTATGAATAACACCTAACATATAACAACAAAATAAAGTGACGATCCAAGAAAAACTCATATCATGTGATGAATAAAAATATAGCTCTAAGTAAGATATACCGATAATGTTGAAGACGAAAGAGGGGATGCCTTCCGGGGCATCCCCAAGCTTAGGCGCTTGAGTCTTCCCTGGATATTACCTTGGGGGTGACTTGGGCATACCCAAGCTTAGTTTCTTGTTACTCATTGTTCTCCTCATATTGATGTCTTACCCAAAACTTGAAAACTTCAATCACAAAAAACTTAACGGAACTTCATGAGAAGGGTTAGTGTAATAAAGATAAATCATTCACTTAGGTACTGTCAAGACAAGATTCATAATTGTTCCCACATGATTCCTACTTTATTATATCTTTCCCATAGTTACATTACTAAATATAAACTATGGAAACACTAAAGCAAACTATGCATGCAAAACAGAATCTGTCAAAAAAATAGAATAGTTTGTGAAGATCTGTAGTCTAACCATACTTCCCTGTGTCTAAAAATTGTGAAAAACGAGGACAACCTGAAGATCATTATCACGCTCTAGTAAATAATAAAATTCATGTAGTGGAGTCAAAAGTTTTTGTTTCTGTTCAGCATCAATTCTACTCATCTTGTGAGTTATCCCAAAGGCTTTACTTGGCACTTTATTGAAATAAAAGATAAAAAACATGATTACTACAGTAGCTTAATCATGTGAACACTCAAAAACGGAAAGTAGAAGTGTTGGGTTGTTTACCAACAAGCGCTTTTCTTTAATGCCTTTTTAGCTAGGCACGCCATTTTAATGATACTCTTCCAAGCCTAATTCCGATGATAATTTTATTCGTACTCTAAAAGATATAAGTGAAGTTCATAGAGCATTATACAATTAATATATATTAACCAATATCCAAGCTCAAAATATATAAGTGAAGCACAAGAAGCATTCTATAAAGCCATACTCAAAAGATTTAAGTGAAGGACAAAGAGCATTCTACAAAGCCATACTCAAAAGATTTAAGTGAAGCGCATGAAGCATTCTACAAATCAATGAAGGACTATCTCATACTAGAAGGGTGCATAAAGTAAAAGAAATACACTACAGATGCATATCATGTGAACAAAACAAAAACCGAGGTATACCGATAATTGTTGAAGAATAAAGATGGGATGCCTTCCAGGGCATCCCCAAGCTTAGATGCTTGAGTCTCCTTGAAATATTTACTTGTGGTGCCTTGGGCATCCCCAAGCTTGAACTCTTGTCTCTTCGTATTCTTCTTATATCTTCAAACACTTCATTCACACAAAACTTAACAAACCCTCATGAAATTCGTTAGTATAATAAAGCAAAATACTACTTTAAGTACTGTTGTGAACTCATTCCAAATTCATATTAGCATTATATATACTGTAGTCCAACTTCACCATGGTTCATACCCCCGATACAACCCATAGATTCATCACAATAAGAGAACAACACATAGAAAACATAATCTTTCAAAAAATAGGACAATCTGTAGCAATCTGGAAACTTCGTATACTTCTGTAACTCATTTTTTTTTGAAAAATTAGGAAAATTTAAAAAATTGCATAGAAGTACTTTGTAAAAATTCCAGAAACTTTGGACATTCCAATAAAAATGTAAATTCACGCACTACAACCAAAGTTTCTGTTTTTGCACTGCACACACCAAACAAGTAGTCTAATCATCCTAAAAGCAAATTTTGGCACATTATTTTTATATTAAAATGGATAAATACTAGGGGGTAATCATGTTTTAGAAGCTTCCATAAAAAATTCTACATTGTTTCCATGAGCATGAACACAAGTGTTCAACATCGACCCTCACTTCTCCAATGCACAACCTTCCAATCACTTCTCTTTTTGAAAAATTCTTAGGCATAAGAGACAAGTAACTCTTTTTGTGTTTTTCATTATTTTTTTGTTTGTTTCACCCACAATAAAGAAAGCAAAAAGGTAAAACAAAATCTACTTAGTGAAGAAAGCAAACAAGCACACACGAGAATATCAACCCCACGCTATTGCTCCCCGGCAACGGCCCAAAAAAGAGCATGATGTCTACTATGCAACCTTCTTCTTGTAGACTCGTGTTGGTCCTCCAAGCATAGAGTTTTGTACGACAGTGGCAATTTTCCCTCAAGTGGATGACCTAAGGTTTATCAATCCGTGGGAGGTCTAGGATGAAGATGGTCTCTCTCAAACAACCCAACAATCAAATACAAGAAATCTCTTGTGTCCCTAACACACCCAATACAATGGAAAATTGTATAGGTGCACTAGTTCGGCGAAGAGGTGTTGATACAAGTGTAATCTGAAAATATAAAAATGGCAAGGTAATAAGTAACAAAAGTGAGCACAAACGGTATTGCAATGCTTGAAAAGAAGGCCTAGGGTTCATACTTTCACTAGTGCAATCTCTCAACAATACTAACATAGTTGAATCATATGTAAATCTCTCCCGCGTGAGAAAGAGTTCACTCCAAAGTCACAAATAGCGGAGAACAAACAAAGAAATTATTGTAGGGTACGAAACCACCTCAAAGTTATCTTTTCTGATCAATCTTATGAGCTATCCCTATAAGTGTCACGAACAGTCCTAGAGTTCGTACTAAAATAACACCTCAAGATACACATCAACCAAAACCCTAATATCACCTAGATACTCCAATGTCATCACAAGTACCCATGGGCTTGATTATACGATATGCATCACACAATTTTAGATTCATCATATTCAATCCAACACAAAGAACTTCGAAGAGTGCCCCAAAGTTTCTACCGGAGAGTCAAGACGAAAACATGTGCCAACCCCTATGCATATATTCCCAAGGTCACAGAACCCGCAAGTTGATCACCAAAACATACATCAAGTGAATCAATATAACAACCCATTGTCACCACAGATATCCCATTGTAAGACATACATCAAGTGTTCTAAAATCCTTTAAAGACTCAACCTAATAAGAAAACTTCAAAGGGAAAACTCAATTCATCATAAGAAGATAGAGAGGGGAAAACTCCATATGATTCATCTATATTAATAAAGCTCGTGGTACATCAAGATCGTGTCATCTCAAGAACACGAGAGAGAGAGATCAAACACATAGCTATCGGTACATACCCTCAGCCTGGGTGAACTAGTCCCTCCTTGTCATGGAGACCGCCAGGATGATGAAGATGGCCCCCGGTGATTGTTTCCAGCTTGTAGCGACCCGATCTCAAGGGATCGGAGTCTCTATGCTTAAGTGTCATCCCTGGATCGGTATGCTGACACACACAGTACTTGAGGATTTACAACAGAGTTCAATCACACATTTATTACATTGAGAATCCTCAAAGAGTATATTTATTACAATAATGTGGCCTAAGGCAAAGTAAAACAAAAACATGCGGAAGCAAATAAAGGTAATGAGTCCATGAACTCCACGAGCATGCTGAGTGCAGAACAACGATCTATCGTACCTTATTCGTCGTCGGATAAATCTGCAACATGATAGGTTGCACCCGTGTAGGTCAGTACATGTAATGTACTGGCAAGTCACATCATAAAGTGTAATGAACCTACATAGTACATGCACTTTGGCTGGTGGAAAGCTCTAAGTTTAGTTTTGCATAAAGCTAGTTTTTCCCTACCAGAAATGATTGCTCTACTTCTACAATTATCATAAGTCTGAGATGATGCCCATCTCAACCATTCCAAAAGTTTATACCCAATTGATTAATTAAGAGTGATGATATCTCCCTATATTTCCACTACTAAAAGCTCAAGTTGTCCATGACCGGGGACACGGCTAATCGATTAGGTTTTAACTCTACAGAGGTTGTGCACTTTTCCCCACAAGACTCGACCACCTCCTTGATCGAAGATCGAGACATAGTCTTTCGATAGCATTTCCCCTAAGCCACGGATAGGCCGGTACACCTACATCGTCTACATCTGCTAGCCTATCCCGGAAGAGGTCACACCATCTACTCAACTAAGCCAGAGCCCATATTGGCTTGCGGCTGCACACGAAAGCTTATAGACATGAAAATACGGTTGATCCCTTTGAGCCTGGGTGGACGGACCACTAGTGTGCACTCCATGGATTCCCATGAATGCTCCCACTGTACTTTGCCACCATACAAACCAATTTTCACCTAGTAGTTCATTTGAGGTAGGTCTGAACCATGCAAACTTTGTCGCCACCGTGTTATGTTACAATGCCTCACCAAAGTAGACGTGGATTGGGGAGTGCTATTACTTTGAGATGTGAGTGACAAAGTAGTAACTAGGACCAACTTTAATGAACTACCTGGGTGGAAATTGGTTTGTATGGTGGCGAAGTACAGTGGGAGCATTCATGGGAATCCATGGGAGTGCACACTAGTGGTCCGTCCACCCAGGCTCAAAGGGATCAACCGTATTTTCATGTCTATAAGCTTCCGTGTGTAGCCGCAAGCCGATATGGGCTCTGGCTTAGTTGAGTAGATGGTGTGACCTCTTCCGGGATAGGCTAGCAGATGTAGATGATGTAGGTGTACCGGCCTATCCGTGGGTTAGGGGAAATGCTATTGAAAGACTATGTCTCGATCTTCCGACCAAGGAGGTGGTCAAGTCTTGTGGGGAAAAGTGCACAACCTCTGAAGAGTTAAAACCTAATCGATTAGCCGTGTCCCCGGTCATGGACAACTTGAGATTTTAGTAGTGGAAATATAGGGAGATCTCATCACTCTTAATTAATCAATTGGGTATAAACTTTTGGAATGGTTGAGATGGGCATCATCTCAGACTTATGATAATTGTAGAAGTAGAGCAATCATTTCTGGTAGGGAAAAACTAGCTTTATGTAAAACTAAACTTAGAGCTTTCCACCAGCCAAAGTGCATGTACTATGTAGGTTCATTACACTTTATGATGTGACTTGCCAGTACATTCCATGTACTGACCTACATGGCTGCAACCTATCATGTTGCAGATTTATCCGACGACGAATAAGGTGCGATAGATCGTTGTTCTACACTCAGCTTGCTCGTGGAGTTGATGGACTCATTACCTTTATTTGCTTCCGCATGTTTTTGTTTTACTTGGCCTTAGGCCACATTATTGTAATAAATATACTCTTTGAGGATTTTCGATGTAATAAATGTGTGATTGAACTATGTTATAAATCCTCAAGTACTGTTTGTGTCAGCATACCGATCCAGGGATGACACTTAAGCACAGAGACTCTGATCCCTTGAGATCGGGTCGGTACACAGCTCCGGCAAGGTGCCAGAACGGGCTCTCGATTGGTTTTTCATGGCTACAGAGGCTTGCAGCGGCAGAACTCCCCATCTAGGTTTCTTTTCGGAGGTTTATGTATTTATAAGAATTTTTGGCATCGGTCCACGTCAAGGGGGTGCTCGAGGAGTTCACAAGCCATAGGGGCGTGACCTCGGGGGGGGGGGGGAAGCAGGCTTGTGGCCTCCTCGTCCACTTCCTGGCCCAGCTCTTGTGCTTCAGGGGTCTCTTTTGGTCCATAAAAAATCACCATAAATTTTCAGCCCATTCCGAAAACTTTATTTCTGCACAAAAAATGACACCATGGTAGTTTTGCTGAAAACATCATTAGTCTGGGTTAGTTCTAATAAAATCGTACCAAAATCGTATAGAATTATTGTAAACATGGCATGAATACTTCATAAATTATAGATACGTTGCAGACGTATCATTCTGCGCATAGGATTTTTTTATTTGCATGCGATGCACCTATGGTAGAACCCAACAAAGAGAGTAGAGAATAGTCCATCTGGCACCTAAGCTAGTCTTCCCACCGGCGTGGAGCATGGGGCCTCCACTAGCCGTGGGCATATTCATTGTAAGACTGTGTTGTCCGCCAGCGCGGAGCATGGGGCTTCCACTTGGGTGTGGGTGGGAGCCCCCGCGGCGCCAAGGAGCGACACATCGGGAGACTCCGGGGCATGTACAACCCCACTCATTACTACGTGAGAGTGGCATGGGTAGAACTTACAGCGATGGTGGATGTTCTACGCATTCTGGATGGGGACTCCGTCCTGCGTCTCCAGGCATACGACGCTAGGCCTGGAGACACGGGCGACCCTGAACGGGCCCTCCCACATGGACGAGGGCTTGTGTAGGCCCTCCCTGGATATAACCCACCTCAGGACGAGGTCTCCAACTTCGAGGGTCCTGGAGCGGATGTTGTGGAAATGGTAGTGCCGCAGATCCTTCTGGTACCTCGCTGCATGGAGCAAATCTTGGCGGCAAGCCTCCTCCCCGAGCACGGGATCTTGTCCCCTTGAGGCATCCTGACGCTCCTCGTCGAATGCCAAGACTCGCGGGGAGCGATGCTTGACCTCATGCGGGAGGACTGCCTCAACCCCGTAGACGAGGAAGAACAGGGTCTTGCTGGTAGGCTTAGTCACGATGGTGCGGATGGACCACAACACAGACTGAACCTCACTGAGCCAAACCCTACCGCATGCCTCAAGCTTCTTCTTGAAGCTCCTCGTCTTGAGGCCCCTCAGGACCTCCTAATTGGCACGCTCAGTCTCACTGTTGCTCCGTGGGTGCGGCACTGAAGTGTAGCATATCTGTGTTCCAAGGTTTGGACAATATGTCCTAAAGAGGGTTGCTAGTGAACTGTGAGTCATTGTTGGTAATGATACGGTTGGTGACACCAAAGCGACTCACGAGACCCTTGATGAACTTGACGGCCAAGCCAGTGGGGATGGTGCGCACGGGCTCCACCTCCGCCCACTTGGTGAACTTGTCAACGACGACGCAGAGGTAGATGTAACCTCCGGCTGCCCGAGGGAAAGAGCCCAATATATCCAGCTCCCAGACCACAAAAGGACAAGAGAGCGGGATGGTTTGGAGACCCTGCATGGGATAATGAATCTTCCTGGCGTGAAATTGGCAGGCCTCACAGGATCGGACCAGCTCTATGGCGTCGTGGAGCGCCGTGGGCCAGTAGAAACCACTGCGGAACGCCTTCCCCATGAGGGTGAGAGATGAGGAGTGGTACCCTAAATCGCCACCGTGGACGTCAGCCAACATCTCGCGCCCTTGCTCCTCGGATATGCACCGTAGCGATACGTCGTTGGGGCGCCTGCGGTACAGCTCGCCGTCCTGCAAACAGTAAGCAGCGGTCTAGCGAGCCACACGTTCCGTGCCCTCCTCCTTCTCCAGTAAGGTGCTGCGGAGCAGGTACGACTTGAATTCCCGAGTCTAGTCGCCGACTTGAGGTTCCAGCGCCAGGAGCAGGTGGGCTCGTGAGGTCAGACCACAGGTCGGGGCGCCTGCGGGCGGGGCCAGTGTGTAGGACCAAAAGTATGTCTAGAGGGGGGGGGTGATTAGACTACTTGACCAATTATAAGTTTTGCCTATACCAAGTTTTAGGGTTGACAGTTTTTAGCATTTCATGGCAAGTCAAGTACACCCTACACATGCAAGTCTAAGAGTATATAGCAGTGGAAACTAACAACAAGCATGTATAGAAGGGATAGGGTAGGAAGATCAAACGCAGTTGTAAACACGATGATTTTTCCCGTGGTTTCGATAGGTGGCGCTATCGTACATCCACGTTTATGTAGTCTTCCACCCACGGAGGGTAACGGTCGCAAGAGTCCACGAAGGGCTCCACCCAAAAGGGTCCACGAAGTAGCCACCTTGACTATTCCATAACGGCTTCCGTCCACGATGAACTAGCCTCACTATGGGTAGATCTTCACGAAGTAGGCGATCTCCTTGCCCTTACAAACTTCTTGGTTCACTCCACAACACGAAGTAGGAGGCTCCCAAGCGACACCTAACCAATCTAGGAGGCACCACCCTCCAAAAGGTAATAGGCTCGGTAATGACGATGAACTCCTTGCTCTTGTGCTTCAAGATGATAGACTCCTCAAAACCCAATCACTCTCTCACAGATTTGGCATGGTGGAATAGATGGGATTGGTGGAAAGCTACTTGGGGAGGCTAGAAATCAAGATCCATATGATTGGAGTGGAAGATCTTGACCTCAACACAAGGGTAGGTGGTTCTCTCTCAGAAAATCTGATAGGATAGGTATGGAATAGTTCTGAGCGCTTCTCTTTCGAGTAGGTGGTGGTGAAGGGGTATATATAGGCATCCCCAAAAATCCAACCATTACACACAAAATGACCAACTCGGTGACACCGATGTGTTAATCTCGGTGGTACCGAAGTGACCAAAAGGTGGCAACTTTTGAATCTCGATGAGACCGATATAGGAAACTCGGTTGGACCGATAAGGTGACTAACAGTCAGATTTCCAATCTTGGTGACGCCGATCCAACATTCTCGGTGGGACCGAAAATGTGAATTTGCATAACAGAAGGTTGGCAACCTAAACTCGGTGGCACCGGTATGGAATCGGTTGCACCGAAGTGGCTAGGGTTTAGCAGAGTCTGTCTAGGTTCTGGAATTGGTGGCACCGGTATGGGAAAGTTGGTTGCACCGATTTTGAGTGTTAGGTATAGAACAGACTTTGGTGGGAGAGTTTGTGGATGTTTTTGGCAACTATCACTTGTGAACGTTTGAGCATATTGTTCACCAACAAAACCTTACCCCCTTTTAATAGTATTGGCTTTCCTATGGACTCAAAGTGATTTCTCACAATTATAAAATGTAGAGTCCTCTTGCTTGAAGCTTGACCAACCTATTTCCTTGCATCTTGGGGTTTCTCCACTATCTCCTTTTGCCAATCCTATCGTTGAACATTTCCTGAAATATACTTGGTGGAAATATTAGTTCAATGACTTATATGTTGTTATTAATTACCAAAACCACCAAGGGAGCAAATGTGCTTTCACGATGGCAGCTCTTCCTGGACCAACGCCAGGCCCGCGGCCGAGGGCGCCGCTGATGGCTTGAAGAGCCTATCCTCGAACATGCCGGTCTCGTGTGGCTTGAGGCATGACGCCCTTTTGGCGATGTCGTCTGCTTCCTTGTTCACGCCACGTGGGACGTGCTGCAATTCAAAGCCCAAGAAGTGCTTTTCAATTTTACATACCTCCTCCAAGTATGCCTTCATGTGCTCGTCCTTCGGCTTGTACTCCTTGTTGGAGAAGTTGATGAGGAGCTGGGAGTCGCCCTTGATGGTGAGGCGTTTGATCCTTAGGGCGGTAGTGGCCCTGAGGCAATCAAGCCCTCCTATTCCGTGATATTGTTGGAGACCTTCTCGCCATGCTGGAAGCAAAGCTGCACGGCGTAGTAAAGCATGTCCTTGTTCGGTGAGATGAGTACAACTCCAGCCCCCGCGCCCTGCCGTACGAAGGCACCGTCAAAGTGCATGACCTAGTCCTCGGGCGCCTCATCACCAGGCGCGAGGGACAGGCCCTCATTGAGCCCCTGGTCGGGAGTGTCCGTCCACTCCGCCACGAAGTCAGCAAGGGCTGATGTCGTGGTTTTGTCACGACAGTTGTCCTCGTGCAACGACTTAGGTGTGAGGCCATTGCCAACGGGTGGCGAATCAAAGAGATCAAACAAGAACGGGACGTGGGTTTACCCAGGTTCGTCCCCTCCAACGGAGGTAACAGCCTATGTCTCACTTTGTGTCTAGATTAATGTAGATCTCGATTACAAGGATGTGGGACCGCTAACCTAGTTTTTTGAGGGTGACTAACCTGTCTTTTCTGCCCTAGAGACTCGCCTTTATATATAGGTCAAGTCCCTGGGGTTTACAACAGAGTCCAAGCCATCATATGACTCATAACCTAACATATCTCTATTACATCTTGTCTCCCAAGTAAGGAGTCTACCAACACCTTATGCCTTGTGGGCTTCAAGCCGCCCATCCCCTTGCGCTTGGGTTGCCGGATGGCGGCTTGCCCATCAACCTTGGTTGTCTTATCTTCACGATGTGGTCCATCTTACCTTGACTTCAGAGCCGCCACCTTATCAACCCATCCCAATAGGGCAGATCATACCATGAGCTATATCCCCGATAGTCGCACCCTCGATGACCCTCGTTGTGCTGAATTCTAGTTGGAAGGCCTGCATCACGATGTTCCACTCTGCAACCCTTCTATTAGCGTTGGGGTTGTGCAGCACTTCCTCTAGGGGGCATGTAGAGACGACCTTGATGTGGTGGCCCTGGAAGTAATGGTGCATCTTCCTTGAGGCGACGAGGAGTGCAAGCAGGAGCTTCTGCTGCATAGGGTAGTGTGCGCATCTCGTAGCACGGTGCTGACGAAGTACACCGGATGCTCGACGAGGGGCGAGGTGTCAGCGCCGTCCTGCTCCGCATGGAGCATGAGGGACTCTGGTGCCTCGTGGGTTGAAGTGACGAGGGCCTCAGGAGCGTCATCCTGGGGCGACGAACATTGTGCGACCCCTCGTGGGCTACCTTGCTCGGAGCCTGCGCCAGCACGCTCCTCTTGGACCACTACAAGCGCTGCACTGACTTAGTGAGGGGTGGCCGCCAAGTAGAGCACCAGGGGCTCGCAAGGGCGAGGCGCCACCATAACAGGTGGGCTCGTGAGGTACCGCTTGAGGTTCTCGAAAGCCGCCTCTGCTTCAGGGGTCCACTCGAAGGGGCCCTTCCTCTTCATGATCTTGAAGAAGGGGAGGGCGCGCTTCCCAAGCTTGGAGATGAAGCGTCCCAAGGAGGTCATGTAGCCCGCTAGTTTTTGCATTTCTTTGAGGGTCTAAGGCGGGCGCATCTTCGCGATTACCTTGATCTTCTCTGGGTTTGCCTCGATCCCTCGGTGCGACACCAAGAAGCCGAGCAACTTGCCGGACGGGACCCTGAAAACACACTTTTTCGGGTTAAGCCTCAGGTTCACTCGACATAGGCTGGCGAACGTCTCCTCCAGGTCCTCGATCAGGGTTCTTGCCTCTCGCGACTTGACCACGATGTCGTCGACGTATGCGTCTGCATATCTCTCAAAATTCTACCCTAGGGCGATGTGCATCAACCGCTGGAAGGTCGCGCCGGCCTTCCACAACCTAAAGGGCATGCAGGTGTAGCAATACACGCCGCATGGGGAGAGGAAGGCCGTCTTTTCAACATCCTCCACTGCCATCTTGATTTGGTGGTAACCTGAGAAAGCATCCAAAAAGCATAGGAGATCGCACTCGGCGGTGGAGTCCATAATCTAGCTGATGCGTGGGAGCGGGAAAGGGTACTGAGGACAAGCCTTGTTGAGACCCTTGAAGTCGACGCACATGCGCTCCTTCCCACCCTTTTGGGGGGACAATCACTGGGTTGGCCAGCCAATCCGGGTGCCACATTACCCTAATAACACCGGCTTCCTGCAACTTGTGGACCTCTTGGACTATGAATGTGTGGGGACCCCGACTCATAAGTCGAGATCATCGAATGCACGTGTACAGTGATCCCAGAGATCAATGCTCACTGAACACACAGAAGCTGAATAACAAGAGTCTTCCATACTTAATGTCTTACACAAATAATGACCACGAAGGTCTTAGTCTTACATAGATAGGGCCACACGGACCAAACACTTAAAATAGAACAAGCAGCGGAAATCTTGGTCGAAAGCGTGAACCCATGCCATCTGCCTTAACCTACAGACATTCTGAAAGGATCGATATGGTTGACTAGAGGGGGGGGGGTGAATAGGCAACTAACACTTTTTAACTTTTCTTTAACAATTAAGGTTTAGCATCAAATAAGTTAGCTAGATGTGCAACTAGGTGAACATGCTAACCTCTAAAAGTACACAAACAAGCACTGGATATGACACAATAAACGCTTGCAAGAAGTAAAGATGCGAGATAACCAAAAGTGGAGCCGGTGGAGACGAGGATGTGTTACCGAAGTTCCTTCCCTTGTGGGGAAGTACGTCTCCGTTGGAGCGGTGTGGAGGCACAATGCTCCCCAAGAAGCCACTAGGGCCACCGTATTCTCCTCACGCCCTCACACAATGCGAGATGTCGTGATTCCACTATTGGTGCTCTTGAAGGCGGCGACCGAACCTTTATAAACAAGGTTGGGGCAATCTCCACAACTAAATTGGAGGCTCCCAACGATACCACGAAGCTTCACCACAATGGAATGTGGCTCTGAGGTGACCTCAACCGTCTAGGGTGCTCAAACACCCAAGAGTAACAAGATCCGCAAGGGATTAGTGGGGGAATCAAATTTCCCTTGGTGGAAGTGTAGATCGGGGCCTTTGCAACCTATCCCTAGGAAATCAACAAGATTGATTGGCTAGGGAGAGAGATCGGGCAAAAATGGAGCTTGGATCAACAATGGAGTTTTGGGAAGGAAGAGGTAAGCTTCTTGAAGAAGAAGACCTCCCTTTTATAGTGGGGGACAAGATCCAACCGTTATCCACTCACTCAGCCCTGCGCACCATGGTACTACCGCAAAAGTCACGGTACTACCGCGATGGCTTGTGGTCCTAGCGCTAGCACGGGAGTAGCTGGCCCTGGCCGTTAGCACTAGGACACAAGCGGTAGAACCGCCGGAGTGGTACTACCGCACGGTTGGCAGAGGCAGCCACTGGAGGTGCATGGAAGTAAAAAATTACTTCCGTGCCAACCTCTGCAGAGGGAAACTCTGCGAAAAAGTCTGCACGGTAGTACCGGACGAGAATCGCGGTACTACCGTAGTAGGGCGGAAGTAAAAAATTACATCCGCGCCTACTACCGCAGGTGTAGTGCCCAGGGCAAGAGACAGCGGTACTACCGCTCCATGCAGCGGTACTACCGCTGGCACCTGTGGTACTACCACTCCCTGGAGCGGTATTACCACCGGCCACCGAACCCAAACACCTCGCAAGCGTTCCTTTTGCGCAGAGAAGGAAAATGGGTTGGGGCTCCATTGAAGAGAGGGAAAGGTGGTGCAAAGGAATAGATGTGCACGTGTTGATTCCACCCAGACCTTTCCGATGCGGACCCCCTCTTGATAGTACGGCTTTCCTGCAAATCAAATCCACTGAAAAGAAATGCATAGAACAACCGTCTTTGAGAGATTGCGAGGGGCACTGAATCGTCTTGTGCCTAGACCTGAGATATCTGAAATGCTCAATGCACACGATTAGTCCGCAAAGGCATTGTCATCAATCACCAAAACAACTTAGGGAGAAATATGCCCTTACAATCTCCCCCTTTTTGGTGGATTGATGACAACACGGGATTTGCACATAAGGATATAAAATAAGCACATGCAACCTCAAGACCTACAAAATATAGGATATCTCCCCCTAGATGTGTGCATACTCTAGATATGCTTTGGACTGCAGGGCACACACACTAGGATCAACACTCCCCCTATATTTTATAGGCAATGCAATCTTTGCAACAGAATGAACAGAACTAAGTATGGAAACTAGGCATAGCATGTGAGCATAAAGATAAGGGAACGTTATGGACAGACTCACAAGCTACGAATAATACTAGACAATAATAAAGTAGTAGTGATAGCATATGTCTCACACCATATGATAGAGGAAGTCTCTAGGTCACACACACACAAACGACATAAACCAAGGTTCAACGAAAGCAGAGAGACAACAAAAAGGCAAACACAAATACGCGCAAATCCTACACTCTCTCCCCCTTTGGCATCGAGACGCCAAAAAGGCAGAGAGGACACCTAACACCTAGGTGGTAGCTCCCATGCAGAAAGATCAGTCATCGGACTCCTTTGAAGCAGCTGGGATAGACTCCGCATCTGAATCATCCCACTAGAACTGCTACTTAGCATTCCAAGTGGCCTTAGGGGTGATTTCCTTCTCAGACCCACTCGAGATGGTCTCTCCAAGCTTCCTCAGAATACGCTTGTCACGCTGGCGACTCTCCTTATGAGCAACGTGAGCCTTATACTGACCCTTGGCCTGCATGCAGAACAAAGTCTTCATCTTGTGAGAGAGCTTCTTGGCCCAAGATAGCTCAGAAGACGGAGGTACATAGGACTCATAACTGTTGTCATCCTCCTCTTCAACCTCATCCTCATCGACCTCCATACGAGTAGACGGTGGCTTAGTGGTGGTGTTGGCCCACTTGTCCTTCATACGCAGACGAATGGGCTCATGAAGAAATGTGTGCTCCGGCATGTCCTGACCTGGAAACTTCTTGTCCTAAGTAGCACGAATTAGGTAGAACAAGTATGGCCCATAAATGGGGACCTTCCGATGAAACATAGTAGTGCGAAGCTCAGACCACATAACATGAGACACATCAAGGATGCCAATGTCTTCATTTCTTCCTTTCTCACATAGCAGCAACATATCCACCAGATAGGAGTGTACCTTGTCCTTGTCTCCCATGTGAGGAAACAGAGTGTTGCGGAAGATCCGGTGCATGACATCAAGGAAAGGGTTGAGCACAGGAATTTGCTCAACAGATCGTAAGGTCTTTAGAATATGGAAAGTACGAGCTGATCTTTACCGGCTGGGTGAGGGTTGCCGTGAGGGTGCAGACCAAGTTGCACATCAAGTCCGGAGTCAGGAACATGCAACAATTCCATGAAGTCCTTCCAGGTGGTCGTCAGTTGCTCGCCATGGGTCATCCATGTCATGGTCCGCTCCACATCAGAGTGAAAGTGAACAGAGGCAAAGAACTGACCCAAAAGCTCTGGATCAAAGTCAAGTTGGAAGGTTATGATGTCTACTATAGCCAACTGCTGCACCAACTCCACAGCCTCACCAAAGTATTGCGGATGCTTCCTCATGTGTTCCAGATCAATGTATTGGATAGGAACATAGTGATTTTTCTTGCCCTTGATCACATCCAAGTGAATAAGATACCGCTGCTTGGTCCAGAACAAGTCATATGCCTTGGAAACTTCCCTTGGCTTGTCGTAGGGATTCATCAACCTTCGAGCCAGAAACTCAGCTTGTGGCATAACATCAAAGTTCTCAACTGGTTGCTTGAGCTTGGATGCGGTCCTCTTGAAATGGCGTGGAGGATCATTGGAGCCCTCAAGAGCATCTGGATTGTGAAGCCTCTTGGAACTTGTGTCACGAGACGGATTGGAACGGCGTGGAGTAGAGCTGGAACCAGAGCCACCACCTAGGGCACACAATGAAAACACAAAAGGATAAACGAGAAAATAAGGCAAGGATGAAAGCAAACATAGAAACCATGTAGAAGAGAGAATGGACAGGACAAAACGAGGTAGTTGTGGATTGAGAAGAGTACCAATATGTTCTTGCGGAAGTAAAAATTTACTACCGCTCCAGACGCGCTAGTACCGCTGGAGCGGTAGTACCATGGCTGGAGCGGAAGTAATTTTTTACTACCGCCCCGACAGCGAAAGTAAAAAATTAGTACCGCTTCAGATGCGGTAGTACCGCTTCAGACACGGTAGTACCGCTGGGAGCGGTAGTACCGCAGCTAGAGCGGTAGTAATTTTTTACTACCGCCCCGACAGCAGAAGTAAAAAATTAGTACCGCCCACGATGCGGTAGTACCGCGGGAGTAGTAGTATCGTGGCGCCTGCGGAAGTAATTTTTTTACTTCCGCCCTACAAGCGGTAGTACTGCACCAGGTGCGGTAGTACCGCACGGGCGGAACTTTGCAAGAACACAGATCAGATCTTGGTACTACCCTAGATCAAAAAATACCCCGTTTAATCCTATCAATACGCACTTCTATCACACTAACACTTGCAAAACATCTCCTCATGCATAGATCGGATCCAAACAAAGCTAGACCATCTCATATTCCCCCAAAAGCCTAGATTCAAAAAGAGAGAGGCAAAACAAGAGGGGATTGGGGAAATACCGGGGTCCATTGCAAGAGGACGATGTGGGGAACGATCCCACCAGAGCAAATAAGAATCAGGTGGCCGGAGATGAAGATCCAACGAGGAGTTCCGGCAGCAGTTGAGAGGAGGAGAGAGAGACGTGAGGGGAAGAGAGAAAATGGCGTATGGGGAAGATGGGAAATCCCCTGCCCGCTCTTGACCCCCACACGCACACGATGTTACGGTAGTACCGCAGTCATCGCGGTAGTACCGCTCAACGGGCGGAAGTAATTTTTTTACTTCCGTGCGGTAAGAGGTAGTACCACTCCAGCGGTAGTACCGCTCTCCTCCATGGTAGTACCGTGATGCCTTCTTGGTGTATAAACGCGACAATAAAACAAAACAAGAAAGAGGCAGATCGCCAAAATCCGCACAACACACGAGACAAGAAAAACTATGATCTAGGATAAAAACACGAGCATGGTCCATCAAAGAAGAGAATAAAATAGGACCAACTGGTGAGCCTCGACTTCACATGAAGAGAGGGCGGTGGCCCTAGAGCCACCTATGTTTGAGTCAGATGGTATGGCACCATGAAGAATTATCCTTGGGCCCATGACCAAGACTCGTCTTTTAAGCATAGTAACCATCACAAATGGCAAGTGATAGACTTTGACTAGTTTATGCATAATAGGAGGAGGAATAGTTCATTGAGAGAACTAGACTCCCCCTAAATCCATGCCTACACCTAGACAAGACATAATGATGAGTGTGGGGAGGCATGCACTAAGTCAATCCACATTGTTCTAATCAATGATATTTAGCTCATGCCTTAACTCGCGAAATCTTGCTTCATCTAAAGGCTTCGTAAAAATGTCTGCAAGTTGCTCGTTAGTGCTCAGATGAATAAGATTGATGTCTCCCCGCTTGACGTGTTCCCAAACAAAGTGATGACGAATATCAATATGCTTCGTCTTGCAATGTTGAACTGGGTTGCTAGAGATCATAATGGCACTTTCATTATCATAGTAAAGAGGCACTTTGTCATAATGGACACCGTAATCCTTTAAAGTTTGCCTCATCCATAGAATCTGAGCACAACAACTGGTAGCAGCTACATACTCGGCCTCGGTGGACGAGAGAGAAACACAATTTTGTTTCTTTGAAGACCAACTTACCAAAGACCGACCAAGAAATTGGCAGCCACCGGAAGTGGACTTTCTATCCACACGGTCTCCAGCCCAATCCGAGTCAGTATATCCAACGAGATCAAATGAAGCCCCCTTGGGATACCATAAGCCAAAGTTTGGGGTATGAGCCAAATATCGAAAGATTGGCTTGACAGCCACATGGCGACTCTCCTTAGGTGCGGATTGAAATCATGCACAAATACCCACACTTAACGTGATATCTGGTCTAGATGCACAAAGGTAAAGCAAGGATCCTATCATGGAGTGATATACCTTTTGATCCACCGCTTTACCATTGGGATCGCTGTCAAGATGGCATTTGAGTGGCATGGGAGTGTTGGCCTTGGGAGGATTGAGCTCATCCATCTTGAACCTCTTGAGCATGTCTTGAGTGTATTTGGCTTGATTGATGAAGGTACCTTGACTTTGTTGCTTGACTTTGAAACCAAGGAAGTACTTCAACTCTCCCATCATGGACATCTCAAAGTTGTTTGTCATCAAAGTGGCAAACTCTTCATTGAAAGCTTTGTTAGGAGAACCAAAAATAATATCATCAACATATAGTTGGCATATGAACAAGTTCCCGTTGACCCTCTTTGTAAAAAGAGTGGGGTCGATTTTCCCAATTTCAAACCCACGGTCTTGCAACATCTCGGTAAGGTGCTCATACCACGCACGTGGGGCTTGTTTAAGGCCATAGAGAGCCTTATCAAGAACGTATACATGATTGGGGAACTTGGGATCCTCAAACCCCGGGGGTTGCTTGACATATACCAACTCCTTAAGAGGGCCATTAAGAAAAGCACTCTTGACATCCATTCGATATAATTTAAAATTACGATGAGAGGCGTATACAAGTAACATGCGAATAGATTCAAGGCGAGCAACAGGAGCAAAGATTTCACCGTAGTCGATACCCTCGACTTGGGAGTATCCTTGTGCCACCAGTCTTGCCTTGTTGTGAATGACAATATCGTTTGCATCTTGCTTGTTTTTGAAGATCCATTTCGTTCCAATAACATTGTGATTCTCCTTAGGTCTTGGCACCAGTCGCCACACTTGGTTGCGCTCGAAGTTGTTGAGTTCATCATGCATAGCTTCAACCCACTCCATATCCTCGAGTGCATCTTGAACCTTAAGGGGCTCAATGCAAGAAACAAACGCATGATGTTCACAAAAGTTTGTTAATTGTTTACGAGTGGTTACCCCTTTTTACAAGTCACCATACACGTTCTCCAATAGATGCTGTATAACTTTGAGCTTGGCGGCATTCTTGGCGGCTTGTCTCTCGAAGATTTCTTCCATGGACGGTTGAGAGACTGCATTCTGTGAGTCATCATCTTGATGATCTTGAGTACCTTCTTGAGGTTGCTCTTGATCTTGAAGAAGATCTTGATCTTGAGAGTGCTTAGAGACAGGAACTTGATCTTGGGCATCACTTGGTGAGACACCATCATCAGTGGATTCATCCTGCCCTTGATCTTGTTCATGTGGTAGAGGACCTTCAGTTTGTTCTTCGGAAGCGTGTGGGTCTTGCGTCGGTGATGGTTCCACTTGAGTGGAACATTGTCCTTCTCCTTTGGCCACAAGGGGTTCCTCAACGGGTAGGAAGTATCCCACACCCATTCTTCTTATGGATTGGGGAGGAATTTCATCACCTACATCACAAAGACCACTTTGCTCCACTTGGGAGCCATTATTTTCATCAAACTCTACATTACTCGTCTCCTCAATGAGTCCCATGGACTTGTTGAGGACACGGTAAGCGTGAGAGTTTGCAGCATAACCAACAAATATGCCCTCATGGGCTCTAGATTCAAATTTAGACAAATGGGCACCTTTCTTAAGAATGAAACACTTACAACCGAACACCCGAAAGTATGTGAGGTTGGGCTTGTTCCCGGTAAGAATTGTTGGAAATATGCCCTAGAGGCAATAATAAAATGGTTATTATTGTATTTCCTTGTTCATGATAATTGTCTATTGTTCATGCTATAATTGTGTTAACCGGAAACCGTAATACATGTGTGAATACATAGACCACAACATGTCCCTAGTAAGCCTCTAGTTGGCTAGCTCGTTGATCAATAGATGGTCTCGGTTTCATGACCATGGACATTGGATGTCGTTGATAACGGGATCACATCATTAGGAGAATGATGTGATGGACAAGACCCAATCCTAAGCATAGCACAAAGATCGTGTAGTTCGTTTGCTAAAGCTTTTCAATGTCAAGTGTCATTTCCTTAGACCATGAGATTGTGTAACTCCCGGATACCGTAGGAATACTTTGGGTGTGCCAAACGTCACAACGTAACTGGGTGGCTATAAAGGTACGCTACGGGTATCTCCGAAAGTGTCTGTTGGGTTGACACGAATCGAGACTGGGATTTGTCACTCCGTGTGACGGAGAGGTATCTCTGGGCCCACTCGGTAAGACATCATCATTATGAGCTCAATATGACTAAGGAGTTAGTCACGGGATGATGTATTACGGAACGAGTAAAGAGACTTGCCAGTAACGAGATTGAACAAGGTATGGGGATACCGACGATCGAATCTCGGGCAAGTATCATACCGATAGACAAAGGGAATTGTATACGGGATTGATTGAATCCTTGACATCGTGGTTCATCCGATGAGATCATCGTGGAGTACGTGGGATCCAACATGGGTATCCAGATCCCGCTGTTGGTTATTGGCCGGAGAGGTGTCTCGGTCATGTCTACGTGTCTCCCGAACCCGTAGGGTCTACACACTTAAGGTTCGATGACGCTAGGGTTATAGGGAAAAGGTATACGTGATTACCGAAGGTTGTTCGGAGTCCCGGATGAGATCCCGGATGTCACGAGGAGCTCCGGAATGGTCCGGAGGTAAAGATTGATATATAGGAAGTCCAGTTTTGGTCACCGGAAAGTTTTCGGGCTCATCGGTAGTGTACCGGGAGTGCCGGGAGGGTGCCGGAGGACCCCCGAGAGGGGTGTGACGACCAAAGGACCTCATGGGCCCTTAGAGGAGGTGTGCCAGCCCATATTGGGTCGGCCAAGACCATCTATGTGGGCCCATGTGGCTGGAGATAAGGAGATAAGGCAAAAGGGATTTAAAAGGAGGAGATCCACCTCCCTTGTGGGAGGTGGACTCTCCCTTTAATTCGGCCGGCCATCTCCTCTTTGGAGTAGAGGCCAAGCCAGCCCTCCACGTCCCTCCTCCTATATATACTTGAGGTTTTGGATGTTTTGAGACAGGGATTTGATCTCTCTCTCTCACGGCGAAGCCCTACCTCTCTTCTTCCTCCTCCGCAGCGCTTAGGCGAAGCCCTGTCGGAATACCTTGCTACTCCACCACCACCACGCCGTCGTGCTGCTGTTGGAGCCCTTCCCCAACCTCTCCTTCCTCCTTGCTGGATCAAGGTGTTGGAGACGTCACCGGGCTGCACGTGTGTTGAACGCGGAGGTGCCGTCCGTTCGGCACTTGATCGGATCTACCGCGATCTGAATCGCTGCGAGTACGACTCCATCAACCGCGTTCTTGTAACGCTTCCGCTTAGCGATCTTCAAAGGTATGAAGATGCAATCTCTCCCCTCTCGTTGCTGGTTTCTCCATAGATAGATCTTGGTGAACGTAGGAAAATTTTGATTTACTACTACGTCTCCCAACAGTGGTATCAGAGCTAGGTCTATGCGTAGAATCTATGCACGAGTAGAACACAAAGCAGTTGTGGGCGTCGAGTTTGTTAATTTGCTTGCCGCTACTAGTCTTATCTTGATTCGGCGGTATTGTGGGATGAAGCGGCCCGGACCAACTTTACACGTACGCTTACGTGAGACCGGTTCCACCGCCTGACATGCACTAGATGCATAAGGTGGCTAGCGGGTGTCTGTCTCTCCTACCTTAGTCGGATCGGATTCGATGAAAAGGGTCCTTATGAAGGGTAAATAGCAATTGGCAAATCACGTTGTGGTGTTGACGTAGGTAAGAAACGTTCTTGCTAGTAACCTATAGCAGCCACGTAAAAACTTGCAACTACAAATTAGAGGATGTCTAACTTGTTTTTGCAGCATGTGCCTTGTGATGTGATATGGCCAAAGGATGTGATGTGATGCATTGTGATGTATGAATTGATCATGTTCTTGTAATAGGATTCACGACTTGCATGTCGATGATTATGACAACCGGCAGGAGCCATAGGAGTTGTCTTATTTATTGTATGACCTGCGTGTCAATCATAAACGCCATGTAATTACTTTACTTTATTGCTAAGCGTTAGCCATAGTAGTAGAAGTAATAGTTGGCGAGACAACTTCATGAAGACACAATGATGGAGATCATGATGATGGAGATCATGGTGTCGTGCCGGTGACAGTGATGATCATGGTGCCCCGAAGATGGAGATCATAGGAGCAAAATGATATTGGCCATATCATGTCACTATATTGATTGCATGTGATGTTTATCATGTTTACATCTTATTTGCATAGAACGACGGTAGTAAATAAGATGATCTCTCAATAAAATTTCAAGAAAGGTGTTCACCCTAACTGTGCACCGTTGCTAAGGATCGTCGTTCCGAAGCACCACGTGATGATCGGGTGTGATAGGTTCTAACGTTCGCATACAACGGGTGTAAGCCAGATTTACACATGCGAAACACTTAGGTTGACTTGACGAGCCTAGCATGTACAGACATGGCCTCGGAACACGGAAGACCGAAAGGTCGAACATGAGTCGTATAGAAGATACGATCAACATAGAGATGTTCACCATGGATGACTAGTCCGTCTCACGTGATGATCGGACACGGGCTAGTTGACATGGATCATGTATCACTTGGAAGACTAGAGAGATGTCTATCTAAGTGGGAGTTCATTAATAATTTGATTAAATGAACTTAATTATCATGAACTTAGTCTAAAAATGTCCTTGCAAATTATGTCGTAGATAGCTCGCGCTGTAGCTCCCCAGTTTTATTGATACAATCCTAGAGAAAAGTAAGTTGAAAGTTGATGGTAGCAATAATGCGGACTGGGTCCGTGATCTGAGGATTGTCCTCATTGCTGCACAGAAAGCTTATGTTTTTGATGTACCGCTAACTGCATCACTCCCTCAAGCGTTGTCTGTAGATGTTGTGAACATATGACAGGCACTTTTTGATGACTACGTGATAGTTCAGTGCGTCATGCATTACGGCTTAGAATTGAGGCTTCAAAATGTTTTGAACGTCACAGAACATATGAGATGTTCTAGGAGCTGAGATTGTGATCTCAAGCTCGTGCCTATGTTGAGAGGTATGAGACCTCCAACAAGATTCTTTGCCTGCAAGATAAAGGAGAATAGCTTAATCGGTGAGCGTGTTCTCAGATTGTCTGGGTGCTACAATCACTTGAATCAAGTGGGAGTTAATCTTCCAGATGAGATAGTGATTAATGCAGTTCTCCAAGTCACTGCCACCAAGCTACTAGAGCTTCGTGATGAACTATAACATGCCAGGGATGGATAAGATGATCCCTGAGTTGTTCGTGATGTTTGACACCACGAAGGTAGAAATCAATAAGGAGCATCAAGTGTTGATGGTTAAGTGAAAACCACTAGTTTCAAAAGGGGCAAGGGCAAGAAGGGAAAAACTTCAGGAATGGCAAGCCAGTTGTTGCTCTAGTGAAGAAACCCAAGGTTGAGCCCGAACCCGAGACTAAGTGCTTCTGTTATGAGGAGAATGTTCGCTGAAGCGGAAAAACCCTAGATGATTGGTAGATAAGAAGGCTGGTAATGTCAATGGAAGTATATTTGATATACGTGTTAGTGATGTGTACCTTGCTGGTACTCCTAGTAGCACCTGGGTATTAGATACCGGTTCGGTTGCTAAGTGTTAGCAACTCGAAATAAAAGCTACGGAGTAAATGGAGACTAGCTAGGTGAAAGGTGACGATGTGTGTTGGAAGTATTTCCAAGATTGATGTGATCACCATCGCACGCTCTCTCTACCTTCAGGATTTGTGATAAACCTAAATAAATGTTATTTGGTGTTTGCGTTGAGCATAAACGTGATTAGATCATGATTAGTGCGATACGGTTATTCATATAAGTTAGAGAATAATGGTTATTCTGTTTACATGGATAATGCCTTCAATGGTCATGCACCCACTCGAAATGGTTTATCGAATCATGATCGTACTAGTACACATATTCATAACATTGGTACCAAAAGATACAAAGTTAATAATGATAGTACCACATGCTTGTGGCACTGCCACGTAATGTCATATTGGTATAAATCGCATGAAGAAACTCCATGATGATGGATGTTTTTTGACTCACTCGATTTCGAATCGGTTGAGACATGCGAGCCATGCCTCTTGGGCAAGATGACTGAGACCCCGTCATCCAATATGATGGAGCGGGCAAGTGGCTTATTGGAATTAATACATGTTGATGTATGTGGTCCAATGAGTGTTAAAACACACAGTGGATATCGTTGTTTTTCTTTACCTTCACTGATGATTTGAGTAAATATGGGGATATTTACTTAATGAAACACGAATCTGAAATATTTGAAAGGTTCAAGGAGTTTCAGAGTGAAGTTAAAGATCATCGTGACAAGAAGATAAATGTCTATGATACGATCATGGAGGTGAATATCTAAGTTACGAGTTTGGTATGCAATTTTAGACAATGTGGAAATTGTTTCACAGCTCACGCCTCCTGGAACACCATAGTGTGATGGTGTGTTCGAACGTCGTAGTCGTGCTCTATTGGATATAGTGAGTACTATGATGTCTCTTATCATTTTGCCACTATCGTTATGGGGTTATGCATTAAAGACAAATCCATTCACTTTAATAGGGCACCATCTAAGTCTGTTGAGATGACACCGTGAGAATTATGGTTTGACAGAAGCCTAAGCTGTCATTTCTTAATGTTTGGGGCTGCGACGCTTATGTGAAAATGGGTTTTTCACCTAGCGAGCTCGAACTCAAAGCAGACAAATGCATCTTCATAGAATACCCTAATGAGACATTGGGTATACCTTCTATCTCAGATCCAAGCGCAAAAGGTGTTTGTTGCTAAGAACGGGTCCTTTCTTGAGAAAGAGTTTCTCTCGAAAGAATTGAGTGGGAGGAAGATAGAACTTGATAAGGTTGTTGAACCTTTGTTTCAACCAGAGAATAGCGCAACACAGAAAGATGTTTCTGTAGAGCCTACTCAGTTGAAAAGGAAGTTAATGATGATGATCATGAAGCTTCGGATCAAGTCACTATCGAACCTCGTAGGTCGACAAGGACGCGTACTGCTCCTGAGTAGTACGACAACCCTGTCTTGGAAATCATGTTGTTGGACAGCGATGAACCTACGAACTATGGAGAAGCGATGGTGGGCCCGGATTCCAACAAATGGCTAGGAGCCATGAAATCCGAGAAAGGATCCATGTATGAAAACCAAGTATGGACTTTGGTAGACTTGCCTGTTGAATGGCGGGTCATTGAGTACAAATGGACCTTTGAGATAAACATAGACGCTAATGGTGAAATGTCACCGTTTATAAAGCTCGACTTGTCGCAAAGAAGTTTCCGCCAAGTTCAAGGAGTTGACTGCAATGAGATTGTCTCATCTGTAGCGATGTTAAAAGTCTATTAAAATTTTGTTAGCAGTTGCTGCATTTTTCGATTATGAAATCTGGCAGATGGATGACAAAACAAGGTTTCCGTAATGGTTTTTGTGAGGAAGAGTTGTATGTGATACAACCAGAAGGTTTTGTCAATCCTAAGGATGCTAATAATATGCAAACTCCAGCGATCCTTCTATGGACTGGAGCAAGCATCTCGGAGTTGGAATATATGCTTTGATCAGGTGATCAAAGTGTTTAAGTTTATACAATGTTTATGAGAAACTTGTATTTGCAAGAAAGTGAGTGGGAGCACTATGGAATTTCTTATAAGAATATGTAGTTGACATATTATTGATCGGAAATGATGTAGAATTTCTGGAAGAGCATGAAGGGTTGTTTGAAAAGTTTTTTTTTTCAAAGGAAGACCCAGATAAAGCTACTATTTTATTAAGCATCAAGATCTATAGGGATAGATCTATTCGCTTGATAAGTTTTTTCGACGAAGACATACCTTGACAAGTTTTTGAAGGAGTTCAAAATAGATGGGTCAAAGAAGGAGTTCTTGACTGTATTGTAAGGTGTGAAATTGAGTAAGACTCAATACCCGACCACGGCAGAAGATAAAGAAGAGATGAGTGTCATCTCCTATGCTTTAGCCATAGGCTCTATATAGTATGCCATGCTGTGTACCGCACCTGTGTGTGCCTTGCCATGAGTCTGTCAAGGGGTACAAGAGTAATCCAAGAGTGGATCACTAGACAGCGGTCAAAGTTAGCCTTAGTAACTTGAGAACTAAGGAAATATTTCTCGATTATGGAGGTGATAAAGAGTTCATCGTAAAGTGTTACGATGATGCAAGCTTTAAAACCAATCCGGATGACTCTTAGTAGAAATCCAGCTACGTATAGTGGAGCAGCCATTTGGAATAGCTCCAAGTGGAGCATGGGAGCAGTATCTACAAATATGAAATGGAAAGTTTGCAAAGGTACACACGGATCTGAATGTCGCAGACCCGCTGACTAAAAAACCTCTTTCACGAGCAGAACATGAACAAACCCCAGAACTTATTGGGTGTTAATCACATGATGATATGATCACATGGTGATGTAAGTGTTAATCACATGGTGATGTGAACTAGATTATTGACTCTAGTGCAAGTGGGAGACTGTTGGAAATATGCCCTAGAGGCAATAATAAAATGGTTATTATTGTATTTCCTTGTTCATGATAATTGTCTATTGTTCATGCTATAATTGTGTTAACCGGAAACCGTAATACATGTGTGAATACATAGACCACAACATGTCCCTAGTAAGCCTCTAGTTGGCTAGCTCGTTGATCAATAGATGGTCTCGGTTTCATGACCATGGACATTGGATGTCGTTGATAACGGGATCACATCATTAGGAGAATGATGTGATGGACAAGACCCAATCCTAAGCATAGCACAAAGATCGTGTAGTTCGTTTGCTAAAGCTTTTCAATGTCAAGTGTCATTTCCTTAGACCATGAGATTGTGTAACTCCCGGATACCGTAGGAATACTTTGGGTGTGCCAAACGTCACAACGTAACTGGGTGGCTATAAAGGTACGCTACGGGTATCTCCGAAAGTGTCTGTTGGGTTGACACGAATCGAGACTGGGATTTGTCACTCCGTGTGACGGAGAGGTATCTCTGGGCCCACTCGGTAAGACATCATCATTATGAGCTCAATATGACTAAGGAGTTAGTCACGGCATGATGTATTACGGAACGAGTAAAGAGACTTGCCAGTAACGAGATTGAACAAGGTATGGGGATACCGACGATCGAATCTCGGGCAAGTATCATACCGATAGACAAAGGGAATTGTATACGGGATTGATTGAATCCTTGACATCGTGGTTCATCCGATGAGATCATCGTGGAGTACGTGGGATCCAACATGGGTATCCAGATCCCGCTGTTGGTTATTGGCCGGAGAGGTGTCTCGGTCATGTCTACGTGTCTCCCGAACCCGTAGGGTCTACACACTTAAGGTTCGATGACGCTAGGGTTATAGGGAAAAGGTATACGTGATTACCGAAGGTTGTTCGGAGTCCCGGATGAGATCCCGGACGTCACGAGGAGCTCCGGAATGGTCCGGAGGTAAAGATTGATATATAGGAAGTCCAGTTTTGGTCACCGGAAAGTTTTCGGGCTCATCGGTAGTGTACCGGGAGTGCCGGGAGGGTGCCGGAGGACCCCCGAGAGGGGTGTGACGACCAAAGGACCTCATGGGCCCTTAGAGGAGGTGTGCCAGCCCATATTGGGTCGGCCAAGACCATCTATGTGGGCCCATGTGGCTGGAGATAAGGAGATAAGGCAAAAGGGATTTAAAAGGAGGAGATCCACCTCCCTTGTGGGAGGTGGACTCTCCCTTTAATTCGGCCGGCCATCTCCTCTTTGGAGTAGAGGCCAAGCCAGCCCTCCACGTCCCTCCTCCTATATATACTTGAGGTTTTGGATGTTTTGAGACAGGGATTTGATCTCTCTCTCTCACGGCGAAGCCCTACCTCTCTTCTTCCTCCTCCGCAGCGCTTAGGCGAAGCCCTGTCGGAATACCTTGCTACTCCACCACCACCACGCCGTCGTGCTGCTGTTGGAGCCCTTCCCCAACCTCTCCTTCCTCCTTGCTGGATCAAGGTGTTGGAGACGTCACCGGGCTGCACGTGTGTTGAACGCGGAGGTGCCGTCCGTTCGGCACTTGATCGGATCTACCGCGATCTGAATCGCTGCGAGTACGACTCCATCAACCGCGTTCTTGTAACGCTTCCACTTAGCGATCTTCAAAGGTATGAAGATGCAATCTCTCCCCTCTCGTTGCTGGTTTCTCCATAGATAGATCTTGGTGAACGTAGGAAAATTTTGATTTACTACTACGTCTCCCAACAAGAATCTCATAAGGGGTCTTGTTCAACCCTTTGCGAAGATAGAGCCGGTTAGATGCATGGCACGCTGTGTTGATGGCTTCGGCCCAAAAGTTGTACGTAGATTTAAACTCTGCCATCATGGTTCTTGCCGCATCAATCAACGTCCTGTTCTTCCTCTCAGCAACACCATTTTGTTGAGGGGTGTAAGGTGTGGAATATTGGTGCTTGATCCCTTCGTCATTGTGAAACTCATTCAGGGTGTAGTTCTCGAACTCGTTGCCGTTGTCACTTCTAATCATCAAAATCTTTGCATCATGTTGGCGTTGGACTTCATTTGCAAAGTCGATGATGGTCTATTGGGTCTAACTCTTCTTCTTGAAGAAATAAACCCAAGTATATCTCGAGTAATCATCCACAGTCACCAAGCTATATTTTTTTCCACCAAGACTGTCAAAAGATGGAGGACCAAGAGATCCATGTGAAGGAGCTCTAAGGTCCTCTTAGAGTATATTGTAGTGGTTGGACGATGAGCCTTCTCATGTAGCTTTCCTTCGATACAAGCACTGCAAGCACGATCTTTGGCAAAACTCACATTTGTTAGTCCAAGGATGTGATCCCCTTTGAGGAGACTTTGCAAAGATCTCATATTAACATGGGCTAGCCGGCGATACCAAAGCCATACCACATCAACTTTAGCCATTAAGCAAGTCGCAATCTTAGTGGGTTGCTCCAAGAAGTTCACCACATATAGACCGTTCTCGACATGCCCAACAAAAGCTACTTTAAGACTCTTGCTCCACAAAAGGGTCACAGAGTCAATACCAAAGAAAGTACTAAAACCCATGGTTGCAAGTTGATAAACTGACAGTAAATTGTATGTGAGGGTCTCAACAAGCATGACCTTCTTTATGGTGAGTTCCGGAGAGATTACCACCTTGCCAAGACCCAATACCTTTGAAATTGCATCATCACCAAACGAGACTTGAGTGGCCATAGATGTGTTAGGATGAACGTCCACCACCAAGTCCTTGCTTCCAGTCATATGATTTGTCGCTCCACTATCGAGCAACCATGATGTTCCTCCGGAACCAAACCCCTACAAGAGATCAATGTTTGATTTTAGGTACCCATTCTTTAATGGGTCCTTTCATGTTAGCAACAAGGGTCTTAGGAACCCAAATACACCATTCAATGTACTCATAAGAAGAACCAACAAATTTGGCATAAACATGCCCATCACTAGCACGGCATAACACATAAGAGGGGTTAAAGTCGTCGGTCTTGTTGGGTTGGATGTTCTTTCTCTTGCCCTTCTTGGCATTTTCCAACATAACTTGGTTTTTCTTCTTCTCATGAGGACCTTCACCAGCTCTTACAAAGGTTTGCTTGAGCGATGGGGCTTCCTTGGTGTTAACCTTCTTCTTATCAGTTGTTTTGGGTACAAACCCCACTCCTTCTTTTGCCACAACTTCCTTCGAAGAAGTCAGAAGGTCATTGAGTGTCTTCTCACCTTGGATACACGTCACCAAACCCTTTTTAAGCTGCTCTTTGAGCTTGGCATTTTCCTCCACAAGGTGTGCATGCTCACAACATAGGTTAGTAGCAGATGCATTATCAATTAGAACAAAAGGAGGACATGTGGCAATTTCCTTAGTGAGTTTCACTTGGAGTTGATCATGTGAATCCTTAAGAGAGGTATGAGCACACGTCAATGCCGCGAGCCCGTGCGGTACTACCGCACGGTTGGCAGAGGCAGCCACTGGAGGTGCACAGCAGTAAAAAAAATACTTCCGTGCCAACCTCCGCAGAGGGAAACTCTACGAAAAAGTCCGCACGGTAGTACCGGACGAGAATCGCGGTACTGCCATAGTAGGGCGGAAGTAAAAATTACATCCGCGCCTACTATCGCAGGTGTAGTGGCCAGGGCAAGAGACAGCGGTACTACCGCTCCATGGAGCGGTACTATCGCTGGCACCTGCGGTGCTACCGCAGGCCACTGAACCCAAACACCTCACAGGCGTTCCTTTTGCACAGAGAAGGAAAACGTGTTGGGGCTCCATTGAAGAGAGGGAAAGGTGGTGCAAAGGAATAGATGTGCATGTGTTGATTCCACCCAGACCTTTCTGATGCGGACCCCCTCTTGATAGTATGGCTTTCCTATGAATCAAATCCACCGAAAAGAAACGCATAGAACAACCGTCTTTGAGAGATTCCGAGGCGCACTGAATCGTCTTGTGCCTAGACCTAAGATATCTGAAATGCTCAATGCACACGATTAGTCCGCAAAGGCATTGTCATCAATCACCAAAACCACTTAGGGAGAAATATGCCCTTACACATTTTGACCGGGAAGCGTCCTAGTTTGCATGTTTGTCTCCAGCGAACTCTTCAACATACTCATGTTCTTCCATGCCTGGACAATTAAATAACCAGTGGCAAGCCAATGAGTACTTTGAATGTACTCGCAAGCAACCCAAGTGTGGAACGAGGTAACAATGATGCATGATATAGCACTAATGGGTAAGTTTGCGGAAAGCTAAGTTTGAATGCAAATGCCATGATCAAGTAACTTGTAACATGCATCAACAATAAGCAAGTATCCATATGATCAAGATACCGATATCATCATAAGTATCGGTTGAACATCTCATGTTTACTCATCAAGCTATGTCATCGCACTTAATCCAATCCTCACACCAAGTCATTGGACTTAGCTCATGTGACCTCTTGTCACCATCACACCCATACTCACACCAAGTTTCACGAAAACATCTGGACGTAGTCTAAGGGGAACTTCCGTGTCATCCACGACTTGTGGTATATAACATACCCGAGGTAAGCACCCGAACAATGCCTTTCCCATGGTGATACTCAACAAAGAGTCCACTCATTGGTGCCATCCCTCATGATATACATCACTCGTATCATCCATGAGGGCACGCAACAGTGTGCCCGATGCCTGTAAAGACAGCGCATGACCTTCCACTCTAGGACGACCCCGTCTCAAGAGTGACCACTTCACTCTTGCCACTAGTAATGCGGGCTCCTTGCTAGTACCAACCATAGTAAACAACAAAGCCCCGTCTCGTAAGGGGTATCGTGGTTGTGCATGTAAGGTTGGGACGGTCAGCAGACCTTAGAACTCTCCATTTTCGAAAACACACACTCACTTGCTCCAGCATACCACTTCTTTCTCAAATGGTTACCCAACTCATCATCATCTCCCTTGGGCATTAGTGGCACCCGATAGGGTTCTTGAAAGAGTCTTTGAAATCATTTATTTCCATCACCATGCATAAGTCCCATCCCATTTGCATAGCATCTATTAGCAACCTAACTACTCCCACCCGCCCAACCCTCATAAGGGGTAGGGTCATGCACGATGCAAGTGTCAACGAAGAAGTACCGGAGGCATCCCACCGAAAGGGGAACACCACAACACATGATCAAATACGATGAAAGTAAAGTGCTATATGACATGCAATAAAAATGGTTTCTTATCATGGTCAAAGGGCTGCTTGCCTGGCTCAACAAAGTCTCCGGGGTCTTCGAAGTCTTCGGGTCCAACTTCTTCATCAACAACGCAATCTATCGGCACGATAAAATAATGATAAAAATAAGAAATCACACAAAACAGAGTACTCAAACTACTACCAAAAATGTTAACCTACTCTGATAAATACTAAAAGTCATACTAAAAATATTCTCTTAGGGTTTTGCTGTGGAAAAGATTTTGAAAATAATGTAACAGAGGCAAAAAGGTGCCAATATATAGGTTTCAAAATAATACAGTACTAAAAACATTTTCAAACATTTTTACAAATGGCACTATTAAATCCTAGGGATTATTTTATGAATTTAGGTGGAAGAAAAAATGGCATTGGATAAATATTTCATCTTGTGGGATTTTTGCAATGTCCACAGAAAAAGGAAAAAAGAAAAGGGCTATTGTGCCCTAGGCTAAGTGCCTAGCCGCACTGGGCCAACCGGCCAGGCTGGCCCAGTTGAGCTACGGCGTGCGCGTGGCCAGGTTTGAACCTGACGCGCGGGCCCCAGCGTTAGAGAGAGAAGGAGAGGGAGAGAGATGTGGGGATGATAGGTGGGGGCCACCTGTCATCTCCTTCCTCTCGACGGGAGGGGGAGGACTCTCACCGACGGCGAAGGAGGGCACGGTGAGGGGATCTGAGGGCAGGGATGGACTCAGGAGGCTGCCGCCAATCGGGAGGTGCCGAAGATGGTTGACAGGGAGGCGCAAGTCGCCGGCGACGAGGTTCCGCGGCAGAGGCAGCTTCGGGAGTGATCACCAGGGGCCTCTCCATGCTGCAAAGAGGATGGGGACGAGGGGTAATCGAGTCAGAGTGATGAGAGAGGAGCAACCGAAGTGGAAGGAGGGCCGGCGAGGCTTGCTACCGAGAGATCGACGGTGGCGACGCTGCGGCGATGCTCCGGTCGATCCCGGGTGCTCGAGCCTTAGAACGAGGGGGACTAGCCACGGGGGCTCTATTGGGAGAGGGAGAGAGGGTCCAGAGGGGAGAGAGGGCTCGGGGAAGGGCCCTTTATAGGGAGACGTGAGTCCACCAAGGGTTTGTGCGCCGGCGAGGCCATGGCGTTCGCTGGAGGGCTCGCGGGACATCGGGAATAGGTCTGTGGCGTTCCTGGGCATCGCCCACGACCAGAGGGAGAGGAAAGAGAGGCGGGGGAGCGCGCGCGTGTGAACTCCCCAGTTGGCCGGTTTGGACGGCCGCGGCGCATGCGAGAGGAGGTCGGAGGAGGGAGAGAGAGGAGGGGCTGACAGGGGTGGTGTGGCGCGGACGCCGAGGGGGACCAAGTGGCACACGGGGGAGGCCCGAGGCTGTCGGGGATGCCTGTTGGCCAACGGCTACAGTGCGGGTGCGCACTATAGCACGCTCCAGAGCGCGAGCTCTACATGCCAGGGCATCTCCTAGGCACATTGACGCGTCCACTAGTGTCCTGAGGACCTAGGGAGGTATAACAATAGGCAATAGGCCATTGGATGCTCTGGTGATGCCTTAGGGTTGAAGGAAAAGGGGATAGGGGGTAGAAATGGATGCTACCAGGGGTAGAAATGGAGTTTCACCATAGTACACTTGAGCTATGACCCTGAGACTTCTACTGGAGGTGAAAGGTAACTATTAGAGACTGTGGTAAAAAGTTGGGGCCAAGGGTAAAAGGTTAAGAGGTAGAAATAGCGGTTTTACCAAATCACCAGAAGGTGTTTGGTGTAGTTTTGGGCAAGAAAGAATTACGAGCTTACTTAGATATTTACCAGGTTCAAAGGCTAGGTAAAAATGATATGCTTCACCAAATTTGAGCTCAAGGGGAAGAAGTTGATAATGGAAACTTGATGAACCCTAGAAATTGGCAGAATCAGATTTCTGTAGATCCAATGATTCTAGGGCTTTAAACCTTGATGTACCACTTAGTGTATCATCACTATTTGGCCATTAGAGCCTGCCCACAAAGTTTGAGGCCAAGGGGAGATACTTCACAATGTAAAGTTGCTCAAATTTGATTCTGGACAGGAATGGTTTTGGGATTATTTGATGAACCAAACTAACTTTGATTGGGATGAAACTTTGCAAGATCATCACCCATGATAGTGTTGACTTGCTAGAATTTTCCTGGAATTTACTGAGAATATTTCTTATAGAAACATTCCAAAAGTTTGATCTTAACAGAAAGGGTTTTGAGGGGTTTTGCCCATGATCTGATCATTCCCTTGTGTTGAAACTCATATATATGGAAAATATATGTCCACTGAGTTTCTCTAAATTTTCTCAAATATTTTCAAACATTTAAATAATTTTTTCCCTAGGAAAAACCATTTCTGGCCTTAAGAAAAAGCCTTTAAATAAAATGTGAAAATAATCTTTAAAAATAATGTTTGGTGGTTTTGAGAAGTCATAAATATATTAGGTTCTAAATAAAGCCTTTGGGAAATAAGGGTCCACCTGATTTGAGGACTTGCAGTGCAAACCTCATTTCAGGGTTTTTTGGAAACTTAAATTAAATAAATTCATTTTTGGTTAAAACAAAATTTGATAAAAATAGTTTTGGGCACTATTCACATGGCATGATCATTGGCCAAGGGGTTTGGACCAAGGAAGATGATTATGAAGTGGAATAGAACCTAGTAGTGCCATAAAACACAATCAACAATCAAGCAAACAACATAGCAAGCAAGCACAAACACATAAAAAAGTTTTAGTTGGCTCCAAATTTTATAAACCCAATCATGCCAATGTGCTACAAACATAGGGTGTGACAGAATGCTTGCTTCTCTTGTGCTTGCCATCTTGCCTTTTGCTTCACCTGGCGTGCATTGGGGCATACCATTAGGTGGTGTTCGATCACTATCGGTGTCAAAACCGAAGGACCTCGGGTAGGGGGTCCCGAACTGTGAGACTAGAATCGACGGTAACAGGAGACAAAGGGGACACAGGTTTACCTAGGTTCGGGCCCTCCTATGGAGGTAATACCCTACGTCCTACTTGGTTGTATTGATTATATGGGGGGTTATAAAGTTGATCTACCTTGAGATCGAATAGCTAACCCTAGATGAGTTATTCTGTCCCTATACCCTAAAACCCTCCGGCTTATATAGACGCCGTGGACACCTAGGGTTTACACATGGTCAGTTACATTCCGAAGGGATAAACATGCCTATTTGCTAAATCAAATCAGAGTGCAAGCCGTGCTTCTAGAAGCTTCCATCTTGGAGACTGGGCCTTCAAATATTCCTGTGTTCGGTAAGTAGCCCATATAGTCTGGCGCATAAGAATAGGCCAGCTTCCCGAGGACCCCTTAATCCAGGATTTCCTCGGTAGCCCCCGAACTTGCCTCCAACGCCAAGGGTCTTCAGCTTCAATTGCTTCACGAAGAAAGTCTTCGGCTTGCGAGGTAAGTTCCTTTCGCCGAACAGAGTTCGGCCTCTGATGACAAACAACTTCTGACTAGCGGCACGTCCGAATACCATGAAATAAGTTGGCTTTGAAGGCCCAACGTCAGGGAGGAAAAGATAACATTCCCTGATGACCTCTCTAACGAAAGGTCACGACCCACCATGACCGCTAGGCCAGTTACAGGAACTCGATGCACGGTTCGAGGCTGTTCCATCAGCACGATCTATCAATGCGCAGATCGTGCTCCGTTTCACATAGGATATGTTTAATCATGCATGCGCAACTATGCACACATCTCGGGAAGTGGAGCAATTTGTGGCACGGCAGAGGGGGCTCAAACGATAAGCCTCATAAAAGGGAAAGAAACACCCGCGGCTATTCACGCTCTCCCTCTGCTTCCGCTACCTCCTGTTCCTCTAAGCCTCTGACGCCCAGATCCAAATCTTGCACCTTCCTCTTCCGAGCTCACCAATGGCAGGCTCCCGATCCAACGGCAAGTGGGAGGCCTCTACAATGACCGATGAGGACATCCAGGACCTCAAGAAAGCCGGATACCTCCCCACTGACATCGCCCACCGCCCGACGGAGGAGGGATAAGTGATCCCCACCCCCAAGCCAGGGGAAGGGTGGTGTTCATCCCCCACTTCATCAAGGGGATCAGTTTTCCCCTCCACTCCTTTGTGAAGGGGTTGATGTTCTTCTACATCCTCGAATTCCATGACCTATCATGCACATCTCGGCATTCATCCTCATTTGCGAGGCCTTCCTACGCATCGAGCCACACTTCGGGCTTTGGCTTCAGGTGTTCAACATCAAGCCCAAGTGCGTCGGCGGTAAGCACGCAGATTGCGGCAGGGCCGTCATTAGAAAGCTCACCTGCGTCGGGTGGCCGTCGGGCGCCCTTATTGACACCATCAAGAGGTGGCAGAAGGAGTGGTTCTACATCACCGAATCACAAGAAGAAAGTCAGCATCCCTCCATCGCATTCAGATCTGGTCTTCCCACCAGACTGGCTTCATGGCTCGAAAAGGGCCTCGTATGGGGACCGGGCAAGGAGGTGAGCACCTGCAAAAGCGCATCCACTCCATGGTCGAGGAGGGCACCAAGTTGACCGATGTGGTCCAGGTGATGCTCCGAAGACGCATCCTCCCTTGCCAGCGCCGAGATACTCCTTTGTGGGCTCGTCAACTCGATGCCGAGCCCACAGTCCGGAATCTCTTCCACACTACACGGGAGAAGTTGTGGAAGGCGCTCTTCAAATCACACAAGAGTTGGCCATCCGAGAAGGAGGACAAGGGTCTTCATGCCGCCAAGCCCGAATCCGTGGTACGATACATCCTAGCTTGGTCGGCTCTATTACATAAGGAGATTTCATAACCCCTTTCCCAATCTACCTTTGCAGAGATGGCTGAAGAAAGCCATCAAATTAACATTCTAATGCCTCAGCCCGAAGACGAGAGGACCGGGATGCTAGCAAAAATGCTCGTGGTAAAGCCTTATGAGGCTCCCATGAAAAAAGAGAAGAAGAAGAAACCAGACCAAGCTGGTATCCGCATCAGGGACCAACCTGATGCCGCATCCGGGGATACCCCCGCCTCCTCAAATCAGGAGGAGGCTAAGGAGGAGGAAGAGGAAGAGGAAGAAGAAGAAGAGGAGGAGGCCGAGGTCGAGGGTGAGGGGGGAGGTAATTCCCCCCGTGCCAGGAAGAGAGCAGCGTCTTTGGACGCTCCAGAGCAGGTCCCTCCTCCTATCCAGAAGAGGGCGCGTCGGGCACAGGTGATTCTGACCGACGATAATTCGGACTCAAACACTGCGTCCGAAGACCTTGAGGAGGTTCCACGGAGAAGCCTGTGGGTCAAACCCCCTCCAAAGAGGTTAGGGTCCGAAAACACTCCTATTCATCATGAATAGATTTAGAGTTTACTGACATCAGGTTATTGGCTCTGCAGCCCCCCGTGCGTCATCCCCACTGCTGTGATATCAGACGGGGAAACCCCGCCCGCCGAATTGGCAGAGAGCGGGGATGCCTCGCATCCCACCACTCTAGGTGCCACGAGGGACGCCGTGGAGGTGTCGTCTCAGCACACTCCTGTGAAGGCGGACACCGATGGCGAGGTCGATGGTACCATGGCCGAGGCTAATACCTCGGCCACTAAAGACCGGGGGGCGACACCCCTCTCGGACATCGAGGTGGCCGGATGAGCGGGTGCTCAATCCCCTGCGAGAACATCTCTGGAGCGCACTATGCCTCCGGAGGCACCGGTTCAATCCCCGGTAGGTGATCGAGGTATCCGATCATCACTGGTACCACCGACCAATAGGTGGTCGATCATGGAGGAGGCTCTATCAACCGCTTCCATCCCTGAGGATCACCGCGCCCTTATGGCTACGGTATTGCAGAGCATCCAGTCCGTTGACAGTGGACTGAAGGAGGCCTTCAAAGGTCTCCTATGGGTTTTCAAGTAAGTCACCTGATACTCTTATTAGCAAAGTTTTTATTTATTTCTTATTATATATATGGCAGCCCCTGAGCCCTAGGTGAGGCGAAAAAACTCACTTAGGGATCATTCTTGTATCTGATATCAGACTAGATACACTTTAAGTGTCTGGCATGTTAGGATAACTCAACATATGATCAGATTGACTATAATTCGTGAATTGAGAACCCATGTAAATATCAACTGTATGTGTAATGCAGGCTTCGTCATCGGCGGTGGCAATAAATGGTGTCGAGCTGGACGAGCTAAATCGGAAGCTGGAGCGCTTCGAAGATGAAGTTGAGGCCCTTAACCGAAGATTCAATGAGGCCCAAGGTATGTAAAAACAGAATCCGAGTACCTTTGTCTGAATTCCATTATCTGAATACTATCAATGTAGCTTTTTCACATTGTATAATGTACACACAACCTCGGCGAAAGAGATGGAGAGGCTCAAGGCCGAGCTCCAACGCGCGAAGGACAAAGCGGCTGCTGAGAGGGCGGCTGCTAAAGAAATGGTTGTCGCCCTCTCCACCATGAAAGCCACCAGTGGCAAGCATGAGGCTCGCATGGCAGAGGTCCAGTAGGATCTCAAGGACGCCAGTGATAAATGTGAGGCCTTGGAGTAGAAGAATAAGGCGAGCTCGACCGAACTGTCCACTTAACAACCGAACTCCAGAAGGAGTGGGTGGATAGATGGTTCTACGAGGAGCAAGTGTGCCAAGCCAAGGACATAACAGATGGTAAGACATACTCACTAAAGTGCGTATTCGGGGATAGCAAATTCGAATTGCTTACCCCGGTGTGGCATTCCTCAGGCGCCTCCTCCGATCTCCAGAAGAGCGTGGCGGACGCCAATCAGCTGTTTGCCTCGCGGGGAGACGAAGATGAAGCTCGGCTGTTCTGGGCATAGTTTGGAGCCCCCGAGCGTCCTCCTCTTCTAGTGGAGCAGCTGAAACAGCTGATGGAGCTACACCAGATGGCAGAGCCGGCTATGAAGGACCTCTGCATCCGCTTATGGCCTGGCGAGCCGCTGCCAGGCAGCTACTTTGGCTAGGTGCAGAGGTTGATTGCTACTTCACCCTGGCTCGACACCATCAAACGGTCCTCCTGCATCAAGGGAGTCTAGATGGCCCTTGCAAGAGCGAAGGTGCACTGGCCGGGGCTAGATCCGATGAAGGTAGCCACCACCCCGCCGCCTCCCGGGAAGGAGCATAGACGCCCCGAGATATACTTTGATGGAGTGATGGAGAGTGCTCGGGTGATAGCATCCCAGTGTCCGGGCGATTATTTATTTGAATGAATTGTAATGCGTCCAAAGACTTGTCCAAACTTTTGATGATATTAGTATTTGTTCTTATATGGTTTTGCATTCCTTTATAACTCCTATGTGGCTATTTAATACTAAAAGATGCGGGTCGTCGGCTTCAGCCCCCATGTAGATACTACATGGGGTGTCTATGCCAATGCACTATCTCCCTTAGCCGAATAATCAGACCCGAAGGCGGTACAGTGTGGAAAACTAGGCAATCAGACTATAATGCTTTATTTCTTTCACTTAGCCGTAGGGGCACGAAAAGGACTACAGGAAGCGTACGATTAGCCACCGAAGTGTTCTAATGTTCGGACGAACCGTGGCCAAAGCCGGTATCACAATGTTTGCATAAAGGCAAATTCCTTGTATAACACGGAATAACCGCTTACGAGGATTGAAGTATAATACTTCCAGCTCGGGTTCACAGATCGTATCTCGCATACTATGACAGTCCGTTTTCGGCTTTCTCCCCTGAGGTGCTTGACCAGACAATCCGGAAGCACAATCGCAAGGGTGCTCCCTTTGCCCTTTTAGCCGAACAAGCGGAACATAAAGGGGCAAGCACAGGAGCCGGGCAACCCAACTATTGACCGAAGACATAGTTCAGAACCGATGCATATAAATCGAACACCAAGATGCCGAACGCATGATAGAATGTACATAAGGCGTTTTTTTTAAAACTCGAGCCCTGGTCTATTAGCCGGTTGCCTCGCATCATACCAAACAGGTCCGCGAGAAGAGGGAGAGGGAAAAAATATGTGTCAAAAAGGACAGTTGAGGCAAACTTGTGCAACACAATTTACATTTTTCTCAACAACTCTTATAGCTCGGATTGCCGAAGCAATTGTTTACAGGTATGTGAAATAAATAAAAATATACATGATTTGTTGTACCAGGGATCTTTGATTAATAACTTGACGTCCTCGATATGCCCCGTTGCAAGTTGACTCCTGCTCTTAGATGCACCTTGATGGGTGTTAGTATTCGGCGAACGGATCTTGCAAACAAGGCCTTGAGAGGCCACCGAATTGCAAGTGAAGGTTTACGCCATAGGCAGGTTCTTTAGGAGCACCTGCATATTTTCCGAAGACGTGTTGATGGTAGAGGTTCAGGCCAGCCAAACACCCATCTTTATTTCCCCACCGCTACCCATGGAATTTTAAGGGCGAAGTTGTGCCTCCTTGGCGTGTACTTTGCTGGTCTTAGGGTTGTGCGGTGGGGGGCGAGTCCCTATTGAAGGGAAGAGGAAGGATCTGGGCTTTCGGTTTGAAGCCGAACTCACTTCCCAGCCTTGTGTGCCTTTATGGCAGATGTCAGAACTTGTCGATCTTCTTTATAGTTGAATTCGTCCGCCAGGGCCAATGCATGTTCCTCAATTCTAAGGGAGTGCTCAGTATTGCCGTTAATAGTAATGACCCCCTTGGGGCCTGACATCTTCAGCTTGAGGTATGTATAGCGTGGGACTACGTTGAAACGAGTGAACGCCGTTCGACCAAGCAACACGTGATAGCCGCTGTGGAAGGGCACAATGTCGAAGATCAAGTCTTTTCTGCTAAAGTTATCGAGTGAGCCAAACACAACTTCCAGGGTTACGAAACCCGTACATCGGGCTTCAATGCTTGGGATTGCTCCTTTGAAGGTAGTGCTACTGGGTTTGATACTTGACGGATCTATGTCCATCTTTTTCACCGTATCTGAGTAAATCATGTTAAGGCTACTTCCTCCATCCATTAGGACTTTTGTGAGGTGATACCCATCTATAATGGGGTCTAGGACAAGGGCCGCCAAACCCCCATGATGGATACTGGTCGGGTAATCACGCTGATCAAAGGTGATCGGGTATGCCGACCATGGTTTGTACTGCGGGGCTATGGGTTCCACAGCGTAGACCTCCTGAAGGGCGCGCTTCCTCTCCTTCTTAGGTATATGGGTGGCGTATATCATATTCACCATTTTGACTTCAGGAGGAAATTTCTTCTGTCTGCCACCAACTGGACCCCGAGGCTCATCCTCGTCCTTGCTACAAGAGCTTTTGCCTTGGTCTCGGGTGGTATCTTGTCGGCCTGTTTAAACACCCAACAATTGTGGTGTGTGTGGTTGGCGGGCTTCTCCGGAGTCCCATGGATTTGACAAGGCCTTTCCATGATCTTCTCCAGCTGGGTGGGTCCTTCGCGATTGCCTTTAGGAGGCTTCTTCCCTTGCCTAGGTCGGGAGTTGCGTAATCCGGCGTTTACAACCGTGTCATCGGCATCGCTATTATTGTACCGGTGCTTATTCTTATTGTTGTTTGGTTTTCCGTTGCCATCCTGGGTTTCAGAGGCTATGGGATCTTCGGAATTGTGGCTGCATCTTGCCAGCCAATAGTCTTCACCCGCGCAAAAGCGGGTCATGAGGGAAGTAAGGGTGGACATGGTCCGAGGTTTATCCTGACCAAGCTCGCGGGCCAACCATTCATCCCGAATATTGTTCCGGAAGGAGGCTATGGCCTTAGTATCCGGACAGTCAACAATTTGGTTCTTCTTAGTCAAGAACTGATTCCAAAATTGCTGAGCAGACTCGCCGGGCTTCTGGACAACATTGCTGAGATCGGAAGAGTCCAGCGGGCGGACATAGGTTCCCTGGAAGTTAGAGTGGAACGCATCTTCCAGGTCTTCCCAACATCCAATGGAGTTTTCGGGGAGGTTGTTTAACTAGTGCCGAGCTGGCCCCTTAAGCTTAAGAGGTAGATATTTGATGGCATGGAGATCATCTCCTCGCGCCATGTGGATATGGAGGAGGAAGTCCTCAACCCATACAGTTGGGTCAGTAGTCCCATCATACTGTTCTATATTCACATGTTTAAACCCCTCGGGGAATTGATGTCGCATTACCTCATCTGTGAAGCATAGTGGGTGAGCGGCACCTCTGACCCGTGCTATGTCGCGCCTGTAATCAGCGTCTGTGTGGGCCCGATTGCGTTCCCGTACTTTGTTGTTTTGGTCAAACCATGGTCTGTACCCGCCCCGTCTATCGGGTGAGTACTCTCTGGATCTGTAGATGGATCTTGTACGGCCTGCTCTGTGATCCAGGTCATCTTGCAGGTCGAACCTGTCATTGGGCTCTAATGGCTCCTTATCCCGTCTTCGGGGCATTGCCGGTATATAATTGATGTCCTTAGTCGTCCTGTCCCGCCCGTGAGGGGGGCGGTCCGGCTTGTCGTATGGAGTACGGTTTGGAGACGGAGTATCAGTGAGTTCGTCATCGAATTGTGGCAGTAGCCTTCTCCGTGGGTAGCTTTTGCGCTGGTCTGACAGACTGGTGTCGTAAGGACCTTCGTCCATCGATCATTGAGGTCATCCTGTTCGGCTTTGAGTTGTCGTTCTTTAGCTTTCAAGTTGCGAGCCGTTGCTATGAGCCGCTGCATGATTTTTTCCTAATCTTCGAGGTTATTGGGGATGTACAAGTCATCGGCTTCCGGTATATCTTGCTCCTTGACGGGAGGAAGGTAATTATTATCTTCGGAGTCGTTGACGTTATCGGGGTTGTTCTGGTCCTCAGGCCCTTTTGGACCCTCTAACGGGTGTTCGGGGATATCGGGATTGCCATGGTCAGCGAGGGTATCATCGTCCCCGTTGCTGATAATAGCTTTCCTTCCCTTTTTGCCTTTGGACCACTTATGCGGTTTCCGGCGCCTTGACGGCCATCGCCCGACTTGTCGCCATCGTTGTTAGGCGTGTTGTCGCCGTTAGTGGTTGGAGTATCTACCATGTAGAACATCGTATGTGGAAGTGGCAGCCGACCTCCCTGTGTTAACGGGGGTGGGAGCATGGTCCTCTTCATCCATGTATTTTGCCACCTCGGAGGCATAGTCCAGCATGTCGGTTAAATCTTCGATAGTGGCTATCAAGTGGGTGGTGGTTGGGGTAAAAAATTCGTCCCGACCCACACCGTAACCGAACTGAGCATAGATCGGGGTTGGATCATCGATGATCTTCATCGACGACATCCGATCTAGGGCCTCATCAACCGTTGATGGCCCGATCGGTTCCAGCTATTCGGAACTTGCGGATTTAACCTCCAAGGCATCCGGACATGGGGAGTGTTCGGCAAGAACACATGTCCGGTCATCTGGCTCAATGGCCGGACTAGGATAGGAGATCGACCCATCGCCATGGGTGACCCCATTGGGATGTGTGAAGAAGGGGCTCGAGGTTAAAGCCTCAGAGTCGTCGGGTGCTACAAGCGAAGCTACAAGCCCGGTTAACGACAAGGTACCCTGAGAGTCTATGGAGAACTCTAAGTTTCCGAATCTGACCTCTCGATCAGGGGCTAAGCTCTCAACATGGCCTAGATGGCCAGTGGGATCAGCGTGCAGCACAACGCTGCCTAAGGCGAAGATCTGTCCAGGGACAAAAGTGTCCATGTTGCGGACCTCTTCATTGATGACAAGGCGAGACGTGGATTCCATCTTGCTCACAGAGGAACTCTCAATGAAAGCACCAGTGTCGGTGTCAAAACTGGCGGATCTCGGGTAGGGGGTCCCGAACTATGAGACTAGAATCAACGGTAACAGGAGACAAAGGGACAAAGGTTTACCCAGGTTCGGGCTCTCCTATGGAGGTAATACCCTACATCCTGCTTGGTTGTATTGATGATATGGGGGGTTACAAAGTTGATCTACCTCGAGATCGAATAGCTAACCCTAGATGAGTTGTTCTGTCCCTATACCCTAAAACCCTCCGGCTTATATAGACGTCGAGGATGCCTAGGGTTTACACATGGTCGGTTACATGCCAAAGAGATAAACATGCCTATTTGCTACATCAAACGCGGAGTACAAGCCGTGCTTCCCGAAGCTTCCATCTTGGAGACCGGGCCTTCAAGCCATGAGCAGCGCTGTTGGAAATATGCCCTAGAGGCAATAAATAAAGTGTTTATTATTATATTTCCTTGTTCATGATAATTTTTTGTTGTCCATGCTATAATTGTATTGATTGGAAACACATTACATGTGTGGATAAATAGACATCACTTTGTCCCTAGTATGCCTCTAGTGAACTAGCTCGTTGATCAAATATGGTCAAGGTTTTCTAGCCATTGACATGTGATGTCATTTGATAACGGGATCACATCATTAGGAGAATGATGTGATGGACAAGACCCAAACTACAAACGTAGCATATGACCGTGTCAGTTTATTGCTACTGTTTTCTGCATGTCAAGTATATGTTTCTATGACCATGAGATCATGCAATTCACGGACACCGGGGGAGTGCCTTGTGTGTATCAAATGTCGCAACGTAACTGGGTGACTATAAAGGTGCTCTACAGGTATCTCCGAGGGTGTCCGTTGGGTTGGCATGGGTCAAGACTGGGATTTGTTACTCTGTGTGACGGAGTGGTATCTTAGGGCCCACTCGGTAATACAACATCAGAATAAGCCTTGCAAGCAATATGACTAAGTGTTAGTCATGGGATCTTGTATTACGGAATGAGTAAAGAGACTTGCCGGTAATGAGGTTGAACTAGGTATGGAGATATCGACAATCGAATCTCGGGCAAGTAACACACCGAAGAACAAAGGGAACATCATACGGGATTAACTGAATCCTTGACATAGAGGTTCGATCGATAAAGATCTTCGTAGAATATGTAGGAACCAATATGGGCATCCAGTTCTCGCTATTGGTTATTGACCGTAGAGGTGTCTCGGTCATGTCTACATAGTTCTCGAACCCACAGGGTCTGCACACTTAAGGTCTGGTGACGTTTCGGTAGTATAGAGTTATGCATGGTGGTGACCGAAGGTTGTTCGGAGTCCTGGATGAGATAACAGACGTCACGAGGAGCTCCGGAATGGTCCGACGGTAAAGATTGATATATAGGAAGTCCTGTTTTGGTCGCCGGAAAAGTTTCGGGCTCATCGGTAGTGTACCGAGAGTGCTCGTTGTGTACCGAGAGACCATCGGGAGGGGTATTTCGACCCAAGAGGCTAGATGGGCTGTGGGAGAGTGAATACCAGCCCTTAGTGGGCTGGTGGAAGTCCCACACAGGCCCATGCGTCTGGGAAATAAAAGCCCAAAGAGAAAAGGTGGAAAAAGGCAAAAAAAGGCAAAAAAGGAAGGAGTCCTAGTCCTACTAGGATTGGAGGAGGATTCCTCCTCTCCTATCCACTTTGTCCGAAGCCTCCTAGGGCTGGCCCTTTGGCCAAGCCTCCTCCTCTCTTCCTATTATATATTCTAGAGGTTTTAGGGTTTTTGGCACAAGATTTCAGCCACGTGCAACCCTACCCTCTAGTTCGTAGTTCCTCCTCTAGATCGATTTCAGCGGTGCTTAGGCGAAGCCCTGCTGAGATTACGCCACCACCATTGCCGCAGAGCCGTCACGCTGCCGGAGAACTCGTCTACCTCTCCGCTCCCTCTTGCTGGATCAAGAAGGCGGAGATTGTCATCAAGCTGTACGTGTGCTGAACGCGGAGGTGCCGTCCGTTCGGTGCTTGATCGGGACGGATCGTGATTGGATCGCGGGACGCTCGGCGATTTGGGTCGTGAAGACGTTCGACTACATCAACCGCATTTCTTAACGCCTCCCTCTTAGTGATCTACAAGGGTACGTAGATCCACTCTCCCTCTCGTAGATGCTCATCACCATGGATAGATCTTCCATGTGCGTAGGAATTTTTTTGGTTCCCATGCAACGTTCCCCAACAGTGGTATCAGAGCTAGGTCTATGTGTATATGAGATCTCGAGTAGAACACAAAGAGTTTGTGGGCTTTGATGTTTAGATTGCTTCCTCCCTTGGTCGTGTGTTGGTTCGGCGGTATTGTGGGATGAAGCGGCCCGGACCAACCTTACTCGTATGCCTACGAGAGACCGGTTCCATCAACTGACGTGTAACCTCGTTGCACAAAGATGGCTGGCGGGTGCCTGTTTCTCCTACTTTAGTTGGATCGGATTCGACAAAGGCGGTCCCTGAGAAGGTTGAAATGCAACTTATGTATCACCGTTGTGGTTTATGCGTAGGTGAGAATTGTTCTTGCTAGATACCCGTAGAAGCCACGTATAACATGCAACAACAATTAGAGTATGTCTAACTTTTTTTTGCAGGGTATGTTGTGATGTGATATGGCCAATTACATGATGTGATATATGTGATGTATGAGATGATCATGTGTTGTATAGAATATCACGACTTGCATGTCGATTAGTACGACAACCGGCGGGAGCCATATGGTTGTCTTTAATTATTGTATGACATGCGTGTCAATCATTAAGCGCTATGTAATGCTTTACTTTATCGCTAAACGGTAGCAATAGTAGTAGAAGCATGATCTGCGCGACAACCCTGATGGCGACAGATCATGGTGTCGTGCCGGTGACGATGGAGATCATTCCGGTGCTTTCAAGATAGAGATCAAAAGCACAAGTTCATGGCCATATCATGTCACTTATGATTTGCATGTGATGTTAATCCTTTTATGCACCTTGTTTTGCTTAGGACGTCGGTAGCATTATAAGGTGACGCCTCACTTAAATTTCAAGATGAATTATGTTCTCCCCGAGTGTGCACCATTGCGAAAGTTCGTCGTGTCGAGACACCAAGTGATGATCGGGTGTGATAGACTCTATGTTCACATACAACGAGTGCAAGCCAGTGTTGCACATGCAGAACACTCGGGTTAAACTTGACGAGCCTAGCATGTACAGACATGGCCTCGGAACACAATAAGACCGAAAGGTCGAACATGAGTCATATAGTAGATATGATCAACATGATGATGTTCACCATTGAAACCACCTCAACTCACGTGATGATCGGACTTGAGTTGGTGAATTTGGATCATGTGACACTCAGATGACCTGAGGGATGTCAATTTGAGTGGGAGCTTTCATAATTTGATTAACTAAACTCATTATCTTGAACAATAGTCTAAGTGACCTTTGCATATTTATGTTGTAGATCAATGGCTCGTGAAGTAGCACCCCTGAATTTTAATGCGTTCCTAGAGAAATCTAAGTTGAAAGATGATGGAAGTAAATTTCTTGACTGGGCCCGTAATCTGAGGATTATCCTCACGACTTCCATGAAATCATATGTCCTTGATGCACCGCTTGGTGACCAACCAGAAGACATGTCATCCAAAGACGTTAAGAACGCTTGGGAGGCACGTTCTAGAGATTACTCAATAGTTCAGTGTGCAATATTGTATGGCTTAGAACTGGGACTTGAAAGATGTTTTGAACGCCATGGAGCATATGAGATGTTCCAGGAGTTGAAGTTTATCTTTCAGAAGAATGCTCGGACCGAGAGGTATGAGACCTCTGATAAGTTCTATGCTTGCAAAATGGAGGAGAACGGGTCTATCAGTGAACATATACTCAGAATGTCTGGGTGTTCGAATCGTCTAGCGGAGTTGGGAATTTCCCTTCCACCAGAGGCGATCACTGATAGAGTTGTTCAATCACTGCCACCTAGTTACAAGAGCTTTGTGAATAACTATAACATGCACGGGATGAACAAGTCAGTCGTCGAGTTGCTTGCGATGCTAAAAGTCGCTGAGTCTGAAATCTAGAAAGAACATCAAGTGTTGATGGACAATAAAACCATTAGTTTCAAGAAGAATGGCAAGGGAAAGGGCAAGAAGGGTAAAACCAAGAAGGACGGCAAAGCAGTTGCTACTCCTGTAGAGAAGCCCAAGACTGGACCCAAGCCAAAAACTGAGTGCTTTCATTGCAAGGGAACTGGTCACTGGAAGCGGAACTGCCCCAAGTACCTGGCTGACAAGAAGGCGGCCAACGACAAACAGGGTATATATGATATACATGTTATTGATGTGTACCTTAATAGCTCTTGTTGTAGTGCCTGGATATTTGATACTGTTCAATTGCTCACATTTGCAAGTCTAAACAGGAACTACGGAATAGATGAAGGCTGGCAAAGGATGAAGTGACAATGCGCGTGGAAATGGTTCCAAGGTTGATGTGATCGCCGTCGGCATGCTCTCTCTTCAATTACTATCGGGATTAGTGATGAACCTGAATAATTGTTATTTAGTGCCTGCGTTAAGCATGAACATTATATCTGGATCTTGTTTATTGCGAGACGGTTACTCATTTAAATCAGAGAATAATGGTTGTTCTATTTATATGAGTAATATCTTTTATGGTCATGCACCCAATGTGAGGGGTTTATTCATATTGAATCTTGATAGTGATGACACACATGTTCATAACATTGATGGCAAAAGATGTAGAGTTGATAATGATAGTACCACTTTCTTGTGGCACTGCCGTTTAGGTCATATTGGTGGAAAACGCATGAGGAAGCTCCATGCCGATGGACTTTTGGAGTCACTTGATTTTGAATCACTTGACACATGTGAACCATGCCTCACGGGCAAGATGACTAAAACGCCGTTCTCTGGAACAATGGAACGGGCAAATGACTTATTGGAAATCATACATACTGATGTGTGCGGTCCAATGAATGTTACAGCGCGTGGTGGATATCGTTATTTTCTCACCTTCACTGATGACTCAAAGAAAAAGAAGAAATCTTCAAAGTCCTCAAAGCACAAGATGAATGGTTCCAGAAAGGCTCGAGGATTCATCAGCAAGGAAATGGATTGTGAGGAAGAATCTGAAGAGTATGAAGAAGAGGAAGAATCTGAGGAGGAATCAGAATCTGGTGTCGCTAGCCTTGCTCTCGCCACTGCTTTCGTCAGCAAGTCCATCTTGAACGATGAAGAATATGACTACTCCAATGAATCTGACATTAGCAATGATGATTATGCTCCCACCTGTTGCTTCACGGCAAAAGGATCAAAGGTACACAAACATCATTCCTCTTCTGAACCAAGTGAAGGTGAATCTGATGAATTTGTGAAACCTAGCTATGCTAAACTTGTTAAAATTTCCACTAAGCAACAAAGTGCACTTGAAAAGCTTCAGAAAATGCTAGAAAAAAGCGATGATCTATTGAACTATGAAGTGGATCAGACTCAAACTCTATCTAACGATCTCAAAAGTATCCAGACAAAGTATGATAACCTTCAGAGTCATCATAACAACATCTTAGCCGATCCTGAGAAGCTTTCTTATGATTTTTTTTCAAAGAAAGCAAGGTCTTGAGAAACTGAGGGTGTTAGATGAGGATCTCCAAAGGGAAAACGATTCCTTACTGGCTCAATAGATCAGTACGGCTCAGGAAGAATTTGTTCCACCTTGTTTGAAATGCATCGAACGTGAAACTGGTAATTCTTCACGTGAATGTTCAAAGGCTTATATTGCTGCAAATTCTTCAACTATTCCAGTGGTCTCAAATTCCTCATCTGAGGATACCACAAGTATCATTGACGACAATGCAGGGTTGAAGGAATTGTATGTGATAGGCATGTACAAAAGTCTCAAAGGGCATCAAACCCTTTGCAATGTCCTCAAAAAGCAGATTCTGAACAGGAACCCTAGGAAAGAGGGTATTGCCTTTGTTTGGGAGACGTAGTAAATCAAAAAAATTCCTACGTATCACCAAGATTTATCTATTGAGAAACCAGCAACGAGTGGGGAGAGATTGCATCTTCATACCTTTGAATATCGCTAAGTGGAAGCGTTACAAGAACGCGGTTGGTGGAGTCATACTCGTAGTGATTCAGATCGTGGTGGACTCCGATCTTAGCGCCGAACAATGGCGCCTCCGTGTTCAACACAGTACAGCCCGGTGACGTCTCCCGTGCCTTGATCCAGCAAGGAGGAGGGAGAGGTTGGGGAAGAGCTCCAACAGCAGTATGGTACTTGCCCGAGATTCGATCGTCGGTATCCCTATACCTTGTTCAATCTCATTACCGGCAAGTCTCTTTACTTGTTCTGTAACACATCATCCCGTGGCTAACTCCTTAGTCACATTGAGCTCATTATGATGACGTCTTACCGAGTGGGCCTAGAGATACCTCTCCGTCACACGGAGTGACAAATCCCAGTCTCGATTCGTGCCAACCCAACAGACACTTTCGGAGATACCCGTAGTGTACCTTTATAGCCACCCAGTTACGTTGTGATGTTTGGCACACCCAAAGCATTCCTACGGTATCCGGGAGTTGCACAATCTCATTGTCTAAGGAAACGATACTTGACATTGAAAAGCTTTAGCAAACGAACTACACGATCTTGTGCTATGCTCAGGATTGGGTCTTGTCCATCACATCATTCTCCTAATGATGTGATCCCGTTATCAACGACATCTAATGTCCATGGTCATGAAACCGTGACCATCTATTGATCAACGAGCTAGCCCACTAGAGGCTCACTAGGGACATGTTGTGGTCTATGTATTCACACATGTATTACGGTTTCCGGTTAACACAAATATAGCATGAACAATAGACAATTATAATGAACAAGGAAATACAATAATAACCATTTTATTATTGCCTCTAGGGCATATTTCCAACAGTCTCCCACTTGCACTAGAGTCAATAATCTAGTTACATTGTGATGAATCGAACACCCATAGCATTCTGGTGTTGATCATGTTTTGCTCGTGAGAGAGGTTTAGTCAACGGATCTGCGACATCCAGATCCGTATGCACTTTACAAATATCTATATCTCCCTCCTAAATGTAATCACGGATGGAGTTGAAGCTGCGCTTGATGTGTTTTGTCTTCTTGTGAAACCTGGGCTCCTTCGCAAGGTCAATAGCTCCAGTGTTGTCACAGAATAGAGTCATCGGGCCTGACGCACTTGGAATTACTCCTAGGTTGGTGATGAACTCCTTCATCCAGACTCCTTCCTTTGCCGCTTCCGAAGCAGCTATGTACTCTGCTTCACATGTAGATGCTACCACGACGCTTTGCTTGGTGCTGCACCAGCTGACTGCCCCTCCGTTCAAAATATACACGTATCCGGTTTGTGACTTGGAGTCGTCCAGATCTGTGTCGAAGCTAGCATCGACGTAACCCTTTACGACGAGCTCTTCGGCACCTCCATATATGAGAAACATCTCCTTGGTCCTTTTCAGGTACTTCAGGATATTCTTGACCGCTGTCCAGTGTTCCGCTCCGGGATCACTTTGGTACCTCCCTACCAAACTTATGGCAAGGTTCACATCAGGTCTGGTACACAACATGGCATACATAATAGAGCCTATGGCTGAAGCATAGGGGATGACACTCATCTCTTCTCTATCCTTTGCCGTGGTCGGGCATTGAGTCATACTCAATCTCACACCTTGTAACACAGGCAAGAACCCCTTCTTGGACTGATCCATATTGAACTTCTTCAATATCTTGTCAAGGTATGTGCTTTGTGAAAGACCTATGAGGCGTCTCGATCTATCTCTATAGATCTTAATACCTAATTTGTAAGCAGCTTCTCCAAGGTCCTTCATTGAAAAACATTTATTCAAGTAGGCCTTTACACTTTCCAAGAGTTCTATATCATTTCCCATTATCAGTATGTCATCCACATATAATACGAGAAATGCTATAGAGCTCCCACTCACTTTCTTGTAAACACAAGGTTCTCCATAAACCTTTACAAACCCAAACGCTTTAATCACCTCGTTAAAGCGAATGTTCCAACTCCGAGATGCTTGCACCAGCCCATAGATGGAGCGCTGGAGCTTGCATACTTTTTTAGCATCTTTAGGATCAACAAAACCTTCTGGCTGCATCATGTACAATTCTTCCTTCAGGAAGCCATTAAGGAATGCCGTTTTGACGTCCATTTGCCAGATCTCATAACCATAAAATGCGGCAATTGCTAACATGATTCAGACAGACTTTAGCATCGCTACGGGTGAGAAAGTCTCATCGTAGTCAACTCCTTGAACTTGTCGATAACCCTTAGCGACAAGCCGAGCCTTATAGACGGTCACATTACCATCCACGTCAGTCTTCTTCTTAAAGATCCATTTATTTTCAATGGCTCGCTTATCATAAAGCAAGTCCACCAAAGTCCATACTTTGTTCTCATACATGGATCCTATCTCGGATTTCATGGCCTCAAGCCATTTGTTGGAATCCAGGCCCGCCATCGCTTCTTCACAGTTCGAAGGTTCACTGTTGTCCAACAACATGATCTCCAGGACAGGGTTGCCGTACCACTCTGGTGTGGAACTGTCCTAGTGGACCTTCGACGTTCAACAGTAACTTGATCTGAAGTTTCATGATCATCATCATTAACTTCCTCTTCAGCCGGTGTAGGCTCCACAGAAACAACTTCCTGTGCTACGCTACTCTCCGGTTCGAGTGGAGGTACAATTACCTCATCAAGTTCTATTTTCCTCCCACTTACTTCTTTCGAGAGAAACTCTTTCTCGAGAAAGGATCCATTCTTGGCAACAAAGACTTTGCCTTCGGATCTAAGGTAGAAGGTATACCCAATAGTCTCTTTGGGATATCCTATCAAGACGCACCTTTCTGCTTTGGGTTCGAGCTTCTCAGGTTGAAGTTTCTTCATGTAAGCATCGCATCCCCAAACTTTTAGAAACGACATCTTAGGTTTCTTTCCAAACCATAGTTCATATGGTGTCGTCTCAACGGACTTTGACGGTGCCCTATTTAAAGTGAATGCGGCAGTCTCTAGTGCATATCCCCAAAATGATAGGGGTAAGTCGGTAAGAGACATCATAGATCGCACCATATCCAATAGAGTGCGATTACGACGTTCAGACACACCATTTTGCTGAGGTGTGCCAAGCGGCATGAGTTGTGAAACAATTCCACATTTCCTTAGGTGTGTGCCAAACTCGTGACTTAAATATTCTCTGCCACGATCAGATCGTAGGCACTTTATTTTCCTGTCACGTTGATTCTCTACCTCACTCTAAAATTCCTTGAATATTTCAAAGGTTTCAAACTTGTGTTTCATCAAGTAGACATACCCATATCTGCTCAAGTCATCAGTGAGGGTGAGAACATAACGGTAGCCACCGCAAGCCTCGATGCTCATTGGACCACATACATCGGTATGTGTTATCTCCAACAAGTCAGTTGCTCGCTCCATTGTTTTGGAGAATGGAGTCTTGGTCATCTTGCCCATGAGGCATGGTTCGCACTCGTCAAATGATTCAAAATCAAGAGACACCAAAAGTCCATCAGCATGGAGCTTCTTCATGCGTTTGACACCAATATGACCAAGGCGGCAGTGCCACATGTAAGTGGGACTATCGTTATCAACCTTACACTTTTTGGTACTCACACTATGGACATGTGTAACATCACATTCGAGATTCATCAAAAATAAACCATTGACCAGCGGGGCATGACCATAAAACATCTCTCTCATATAAATAGAACAACCATTATTCGCAGATTTAATTGAGTAGCCATCTCGCATCAAGCGAGATCCAGATACAATGTTCATGCTCAAAGCTGGTACTAAATAACAATTATTAAGGTTTAACACTAATCTCGAAGGTAGATGTAGAGGTAGCATGCCGACGGCGATCACATCGACCTTGGAACCATTCCCGTCGTGCATCGTCACCTCGTCCTTTGCCAGCCTCCGCTTATTCCGCAGCTCCTGCTTGGACTTACAAATGTGAGCAACTACACCGGTATCAAATACCCAGGAGCTACTACGAGCGCTGGTTAGGTACACATCAATAACAAGTATATCACATATACCTTTAACGTTGCCGACCTTCTTATCCGCTAAGTACTTGGGGCAGTTCCGCTTCCAGTGACCGGTACCCTTGCAATAAAAGCACTCAGTCTCAGGCTTGGGTCCATGCTTGTTCTTCTTCCCGGCAACTTGCTTACCGGGTGCGGCAATAGCTTTGCCGTCCTTCTTGAAGTTCTTCTTACCCTTGCCTTTCTTGAAACTAGTGGTCTTATTCACCATCAAAACTTGATGCTCCTTTTTGATCTCGACCTCCGCTGATTTCAGCATTGAGTACAACTCAGGAATGGACTTCTCCATCTCCTACATGTTGTAGTTCATCACAAAGTTCTTGTAGCTAGGTGGAAGCGACTGGAGGATTCTGTCAATGATCGAGTCATCTGGGAGATTAACTCCTAGCTGGGTCAAGTGGTTGTGCAACCCAGACATTTTGAGTATGTGCTCACTGACAGAACTATTCTCCTCCATCTTACAGCTGAAGAACTTGTCGAAGACGTCATATCTCTCGACCCGGGCATGAGCTTGGAAAACCAGTTTCAGCTCTTGGAACATCTCATATGCTCCGTGTTGCTCAAAACGCTTTTGGAGCCCCGGTTCTAAACTGTAAAACATGCCGCACTGAACAAGGGAGTAATCACCGTAGCGTGACTGCCAAGCGTTCATAACGTCTTGGTCCGCTGGGAAAATGGGTGGGTCACCTAGCGGTGCATCAAGGACATACAATCTAATGGAAGCTATGAGGATGATCCTCAAACCACGAACCCAGTCCGCATAGTTTCTTCCATCATCTTTCAGCTTGGTTCTCTCTAGGAACTCGTTGAAGTTGAGGGTGACATTAGCGTTGGCCATTGGATCTACAATATAGATTGTAACAACAATTTTAGACTAAGTTCATGATAATTAAGTTCACATAATCAAATTATTTAATGAACTCCCACTTAGATAGACATCTCTCTAGTCATCCAAGTGACACATGATCCACGTCAACTAGCCCGTGTCCGATCATCACGTGAGACGGACTAGTCGTTCATGGTGAACATCTCCATGTTGATCGCATCTTCTATATGACTCATGTTCGACCTTTCGGTCTTCCGTGTTCCGAGGCCATGTCTGTACATGCTAGGCTCGTCAAGTCAACCTAAGTGTTTCGCGTGTGTAAATCTGGCTTACACCCGTTGTATGCGAACGTTAGAACCTATCACACCCGATCATCACGTGGTGCTTCGGAACAACAATCCTTAGCAACGGTGCACAGTTAGGGTGAACACCTTTCTTGAAATTTTATTGAGAGATCATCTTATTTACTACCGTCGTTCTAAGCAAATAAGATGTAAACATGATAAACATCACATGCAATCAATATAGTGACATGATATGGCCAATATCATCTTGCTCCTTTGATCTCCATCTTCGGGGCACCGTGATCATCACTGTCACCGGAACGACACCATGATCTCCATCATCGTGTCTTCATGAAGTTGTCTCGCCAACTATTACTTCTACTACTATGGCTAACGTTTAGCAATAAAGAAAAGTAATTACATGGCGATCTTGATTGACATGCAGGTCATACAATAAAATAAGACAACTCCTATGGTTCCTGCCGGTTGTCATACTCATCGACATGCAAGTCGTGAATCCTATTACAAGAACATGATCAATCTCATACATCACAAGGCATCACATCACGTCCTTTGGCCATATCACATCACAAGGCATATGCTGCAAAAACAAGTTAGAAGTCCTCTAATTTGTAGTTGCAAGTTTTTACGTGGCTGCTATAGGTTTCTAGCAAGAACGTTTCTTACCTATGCCAAAACCACAACGTGATATGCCAATTGTTATTTACCCTTCATAAGGACCCTTTTCATCGAATCCAATCCGACTAAGGTGGGAAAGACAGACACCCGCTAGCCACCTTATGCAACAAGTGCATGTCAGGAAGTGGACCGATCTCACGTAAGCGTATGTGTAAAGTTGGTCCGAACTGCTTCATCCCACAATACCACCGAATCAAGATAAGACTAGTAGTGATAAGCAAATTAACAATATCGACGCCCACAACTGCTTTGTGTTCTACTCATGCAAAAATTCTACGCATAGACCTAGCTCATGATGCCACTGTTTGGGAGACGTAGTAGTAAATCCAATTTTTTTCCTACGTGTCACCAAGATCTATCTATTGAGAAACTAGCAATGAGTGGGGAGAGATTGCGTCTTCATACCTTTGAAGATCGGTACGCGGAAGCGTTACAAGAACGCGGTTGGTGGAGTCATACTCGTAGCGATTCAAATCGCGATGGACTCCGATCTTAGCGCCAAACAACGGCGCCTCCACGTTCAACACACGTACAGCCCGGTGACGTATCCCGTGCCTTGATCCAGCAAGGAGGAGGGAGAGGTTGGGGAAGAGCTCCAACAGCAGCACGACAGCGTGGTGGTGGTGGAGCAGCAAGGTATTCCGGCAGAGCTTCGCCTAAGCACTGCGGAGGAGGAAGAAGAGAGGTAGGGCTGTGCCGTGGGAGAGAGAGATCGTGTCTCAAATCAGCCCCAATACCTTGGATATATATAGGAGGAGGGATAGGGAGGGCTGCCTTGGCCCCTCCTCCAAGGAGGAGAGGTTCGGACGAAGCTAGGGAGGAGTCCAGCTCCCACAAGGGAGGTGGATCTCTTCCTTTTGAATCTCCTTTAGCCTTATCTCTTTATCCCCAGCCGCATGGGCCTTTCCGGAAGGACTTGGCCAGCCCAATAAGGGCTGGTACACCTCCTCTAACAGCCCACGATGTCCTTTGGTCGTAACACCCCTCCCGAGGGTCCTCCGGCACCCTCCGGCATCCCGGTACACTACTGATGAGCCCGAAAACATTCCGGTAACCAAAACTGGACTTCCTATATATCAATCTTTACCTTCGGATCATTCTGGAGCTCCTCATGATGTCCGGGATCTCATCCGGGACTCTGAACAACCTTCGGTAATCACGTATACCATTTCCCTATAACCCTAGCGTCATCGAACCTTAAGTGTGTAGACCCTACGGGTTCGGGAGACACGTAGACATGACCGAGACACCTCTCCGGTCAATAACCAACATCGGGATCTGGATACCCATGTTGGCTCCCACATGCTCCACGATGATCTCATCAGATGAACCATGATGTCAGGGATTCAATCAATCCCGTATGCAATTCCCTTTGTCTATCGGTATGATACATGCCCGAGATTCGATCATTGGTATCCCTATACCTTGTTCAAGCTCGTTATCGGCAAGTCTCTTTACTCGTTCCGTAACACATCATCCCGTGGGTAACTCCTTAGTCACATTGAGCTCATTATGATGATGTCTTACCGAGTGGGCCCAGAGATATCTCTCCGTCACACGGAGTGACAAATCCCAGTCTCGATTCGTGCCAACCCAACAGACACTTTCGGAGATACCTGTAGTGTACCTTTATAGCCACCCAGTTACGTTGTGACGTTTGGCACACCCAAAGCATTCCTACGGTATCCGGGAGTTGCACAATCTCATGGTCTAAGGAAACGACACTTGACATTGAAAAGCTTTAGCAAACGAACTACACGATCTTGTTCTATGCTCAGGATTGGGTCTTGTCCATCACATCATTCTCCTAATGATGTGATCCCGTTATCAACGACATCCAATGTCCATGGTCATGAAACCGTGACCATCTATTGATCAACGAGCTAGCCAACTAGAGGCTCACTAGGGACATGTTGTGGTCACACATGTATTACGGTTTCCGGTTAACACAATTATAGCATGAACAATAGACAATTATCATGAACAAGGAAGTACAATAATAACCATGTTATTATTGCCTCTAGGGCATATTTCCAACAGCCTTTGTGAGGAAACTCAACGCTGATGGATCCTACTGGACACCTGAGCAGTACCCCAAAACCTCATGGGTTGCTGCGAAAGGATATCCTGTAGATCCATCCACTTTATCTGGCTTTACTTGTGAAACTTCATATTCCTCTGATGAGTCACTTGACTCCAACTACAAATTCTTCAAAAATCAAAAAGGTGAAGTATTTGCTAGATTTGTTGGAACTAACTGCAGGAACGGTTCTTCTATGAAAAAATCTGGGTTCCCAAGAGCTACCTACAAAATCTTCAAGTGAATGTCCTCACGACATCACTCATGAAGAATAGGATCCCCACATCAAAGTCCTCACTTGGACCAAATTCCTGAAATGGTCAAAAATATCATTCTCGCGCTAATGCTTCTGTTTCACAGGGAAAACCTAAGACTTATGAATATGTGCATTATTCTTCAAACCATTATGTTCATAAGTCCTCGAAGAATTTCTCTGCTTATTCATTTGAGTACTCTAATCCTCGCCCTGTGAAACGAAGTGCACTTGATTCAATGCCTCCTTTCTCACATGGTGCTCACAGAATGATGAACTCTTTGCCACCCCTCCAGAAGTGGGTGGTGAAGAAATTGAACTAATTTCTTATGCAGGGTCGGGTCTCCAGATGAAACTAAGCATCTGATGAACTTGCTGGAGACCTGAGGAAATGCTTGAAAGGACGCAAGCTAACCATGATGAAATGAATTCCTCATTTCTCGCGTCCTCAAACTACTTGCTTACTATATTGTGTGATGAAATCCTATCTGATGAAATTGATGTCATATTCTTTACTCTGAAGCATATGAGTTCGTAAGTTGTACTAATTCATCTGCAGGACGATACTCCAAAAGCTACTGAGTAGGTCCTCGATAGTGGATGCACAAACCACATGACTGGTGACAAGAATCTACTGATGAATTTGCCACTCACTCCATCTCCCCTGAAGCATATCACCTACGCAGATAAAGGAAAAAAGCAAGGTATTGGGACTTGGTAAGGTTTCTATCTCAAAGGACCGAACCATGGATAAGGTGATTGTTGGGGATATAACCCCGCGATATGACCCGCCTTAGAGGCTCCGTTTCATATTGATGACTTGTAACCGGCCCAGGGGTGAGCCATTAGACTGGTGGCCTAGGAAGTAGACGGCTCAAGATGTGGGCCGCATGATGGCCCGGATGTAGAAAACCTGGGTGTGTAAGCCGCCTCTAGGACAACTTGGACAGAAAGATAGAAAGAGACTCGGAGTCACAAGAAGACCCGGATAGATAATTGTAAAGACCCGGTGGTCCTGACCTCCTATATAAGGGCAGACCCGGGGAGACTTAGAGGAGAGGTTATCGAGAACTAGGTCAAGCTTCTAGCTCCTTGTAATCGATACACAAGCAATACAAACACAAGCAGGACATAGGCTATTACCTCGACTTGAGGGGCCGAACCTGGGAAATCCGTGTCTGTCGTCCCGATCAACCCCTTTGAGTCCACCCCGTTTGCGATGGCCTCGAATCCATGTCCGTTCACCTGGACATCTGCCGTGATAAATCCACGATAGTTGGCGCCCACCGTGGGGCAAGCGCTTGGTGGTGTTGAGTTCTCAAAGGTCTCTCTCCAGGGCTCGAGGGATACATGGTTGGAAGGATGAGCAAGAGTCACCGCGGCCGGCTCTACATCGACAACGCCGGGTGGGGGCTTGATGCTGATTCTGTGGAGTATGGATTCCGGGTTCTGTTTGGCGGGATCTAGGTTTTCATTGGAAAGGTTGATGGATCTACACCCGGGTCGGACATCTGCACCAACATCGTCAAGATGACTCGGCATCTCCAATCTGTGAGTGGTGTGCGGCCTGCCCGTGCCCATCCAGGTCAAAAGCATGTTCTCGTGGGCTTCACTCAAGGTATGGACCTGGAAGCGTCCGGGTCACAGCGAACTCTTGTTTGATCAGAAGATGAGTCCTCCAGTGGGGAGATAGAGTCAGTGTATCGACTTAGTAACGGTGGCCTTGGGGGAAACTATGACACCTATTATGAGGTAGAGGGCTTTGAGTCGGATGCTCTGAGACCCCCGATTCATGCGGCGGTGTTCATGGCGGGATCGGCTCCAGCCGCTGGTCACACAGCTGCGGGAGCCGCCGCAGCGGGCGATAGCCCGCCGCCGCTGGCTCAGGTTCTAGTGGAATTGATGGACGAGCTTACATCTCTCATGGCCATGGAAGTAACACCGGATAATCAATCAGCCCAGAATCTAGAGGTGGCACGGATCAAGGGCCGGATGGCAGAGGAACGACAAAGGATGGCTGAGCTGAAGATCCGGATGGAGGAAGAAGCGGAGCGTATCAAGGCAGATACTTTCCATCTGGAGATGGAACAAAGGTTAGCAGCCGCGGTGCACCAGAGGAGGCATCAATCCCGTCTGCTAGAATGTTACGAAGCAAGGAACCTGTTTAATACCCCTGGTGCAGGGCGGGTTGCGGGCGCGCCGGAAAGCCACCCGATGGAACGCCCGACAACTCATCCACCCCAGCATAACCAAACTTCACCTAGAGCTTTTCTGACACCGGCGGGTCATTACTCTAACCCGGCCGAGAACATGGTGGCGGCGGCCACCCGACTTGGGACGATTCCCATCCTACATGAAGCACCCTTTGCGGAGGACATGCAAAACGTCATTGGATATTTACAGACGGCCATGGCCCAGCAAGAGAGATATGCTCACAGCCGGAGCTGGGTTCACTCTACCCCCCTCCCCAGTCGAAGTTTCAGCCGGCGCTATGAGTCGCCGACGTGTTCCAACAGTCATCCATGTCGGGGACCACCGGAGGATGAGCAGGCGACTCTAGATGCACAAGCCCTCGCGGACCGAGCGAGGAACAGGCGAGAGGCGGAGATAGCAGCAACCCGTCCAGAGCCGATGCTTTCCGTCTCAATGGGAGCAGTTAGTACCAGAGCCATAGGGGTGCCATGTTTAACTCCGGCTCTAAGAAGTGAACGACTACCGAAAGATTTTAAGGGGCCTCAAAAAGTTCCGAATTACACAGTTGATCTACCCCCTGAGGCTTGGGTTGAGAGTTATGAGCTAGCCATGGAGATGCTGGATGTCAGTGAAGCGGTATGTGCAAAATATTTCATCATGATGCTTGAGGGTCCGGCTCGCACATGGTTGAAAGGTCTGCCGCCTAACACGATAAGTTCATGGGCGGAGCTGAGAGCGAAGTTTATTAAGAATTTTCAGGGGACCTGTAAGCAGCCTATGACCATTGTAGACTTGGACCATTGTGTTCAACAGGAGAATGAGTCGGCCCATCATTGGGTCCGGTGGGTGTCGACCATTATTCACTCTTTGGAGCAGATCATGGCGGCTCAAGCGGTGCTTATTCTGGAAAAGAACTGTCATTTTGTTCCATTGAAACAGAAGCTCGGCCGGCTCAAGCGCACGTGTCAGGATATGGGAGAGCTCATGACGGCCCTGGCAAAGTATGCCGACTCAGATAACACCAAGGATCCAGGCTCGGATGATGAGAAAGCCAATCAAGGGAAGAAGAACAATCAAGGCAAAGGGTTTGTGAACAATGGGAATCAAAATAAACGGAAGAACGCTGATGGCGAGTCAGAGCTAGTGGCAAACACCAACACATAACAAAACCATCCCAAGGGGAACGGAAAATTCAGGCCGTTTCACCAAAGGAAGAGGGGTCCTTTCAATTTAGAAGAAGTGCTTAAGAAGCCTTGTCCGGAGCACGGCACGCCTGATAAGCCGGTGTTGCATGCGTGGGGTGATTGCTTTATCATGCAGAGATTCAAAAACCAGCATTCCTAGCCACGCAATAACCAGGGCGGTGGCTCGCCTGGCGGCTCAGGGCATGGCGAATCAGGGGCTGGATTCGGCGCCGGCGGTTCAGGAGCCGGGCATCCGGGTCAGAATAACCAAGGGGGGCACCAACAGCATCCTGGCAACAACAGCAGTAACAACAATCAGCAGCAGCAGCGGCGCAAATCAATCCAGGTTTCAATGTAACCCGAAGCAGCTCAGTTCTAGACAGTATCACGTGTTCACGACCGGTCACAGTAAACGAGACGAGAAGTTGCGGAGGCAAGCGGTTAATGCGGTTGCTCCGGCTCTCCCGCGGTACTTACCATGGTCTAAGTATGACATAATGTGGAGCCGGGAGGATCACCCACCGCGGGTAGATGACCCGGGCCGGCTGGCTTTAGTTGTGTCCCCTCAGGTGAATGGCTATATGGTGAACAAGGTGCTCATGGACGGAGGCAGCAGTATCAACATCTTGTATTATGACACTTTCCGGCGGATGAAGTTGCTTGACAAAGACCTTAAACCTTCCTCCATCGTCTTTCATGGTGTGGTCCCGGGTAAGTCGGCATACCCGGTGGGCTGGATTTCTTTGTAAGTGGCTTTTGGCGATGAGTATAATTACATGATGGAGTCCTTGTGGTTTGAGGTGGTTAAAATCAAAAGTCCCTATAATGCACTGTTTGGGAGGCCGGCTTATGCCAAATTTATGGCTAAGCCTTGCTATGTTTATTTACAACTCAGAATGCCTGGCTTAAATGGTACAATTACCGTTCACGGTAATCGGAAAATGGCTCTCGAGTGTGAGGAAGGAGATGCGGCATATGTAGAGTCTAGTTGTGCCCAGGAGGAGTTGAAGTTCTACAAGGAGAACGTTGACCCGGAGGATATGACCCCGCTGAAGAAGCCTACTACGGAAGTTGAGCCGCCACTCAAGTTTTCAGCGGATGATACCAAGGCAGTAGATTTCAATCCGGGCGACTCATCCAAGCAGTTCATCATTGGGGCACACATGGATCCCAAATAGGAAAGCACGCTCATCGAATTCATCCATGAGAACCGGGACATCTTTGCATGGAAGCCTTTTGACATGCCGGGTGTACCGAGAGAGTTCGCTGAGCACAACCTTAACGTGGATCCGAAGTTTAAGTCGATTAAACAGTTTCTACGATGGTTCAACAAAGACAGACGTAAAGCTATTGGGGAGGAAGTTGCCTGGCTCTTGGCTGCAGGCTTTATAGTGGAGTTTTTCACCCGGAATGGTTGGCTAACCCGGTGCTAGTGCTCAAAAAGAACGGCACCTGGCGTACGTGTATAGATTACACAGACCTTAACAAGGCTTGCCCGGCTAACCCTTTTGCACTCCCTCGTATCGATTAGATTATTGATGCTACAGCCGGGTGTGAAAGTTTATGCTTCCTGGATGCATATTCAGGTTATCATCAGATCAAGATGGCAATGAAAGATCAGGAGAAGACGGCGTTTATTACACCCTTTGGGGCGTTCTGCTACGTCTCCATGCCTTTCGGGCTCAAGAGTGCCCAGGCGACTTACCAACGATGTGTGCAAAACTGCCTTCATAGTCAGATTGGCCGAAAATGTTCATGCTTACGTAGACGACATTGTGGTTAAATCCAGAAAGAAAGGAACTCTCCTAGAGGATCTGAAGGAAACTTTTGACAATATCCGGGTCTACAAGATGATGCTTAACCCGACGAAGTGTGTTTTTGGTGTTCCAGCAGGAAAGCTTTTGGGTTTCTTGGTCTTTGAGCAGGGCATCGAGGCTAACCTAGATAAAATTAAGGCTATCACTTCTTTAGGAGAGCCGACGCGCATTAATGATGTTCAGCGCCTTATAGGACGGATTGCTGCGTTGAGCCGGTTCATAAGCCGGCTTGGGGAGAAGGCCATTCTCTTATTCCAGATGATGAAGAAGACAGACAAGTTTAAGTGGAGCAAGGCAGCGGCTGAAGCACTTGAAGCTCTTAAAAAATAGTTGACTGAGCTGCCAGTGTTAGCCGCTCCGGCTGAGAAAGAGCCGTTGCTCCTTTATGTGGCGGCTAACAACAGAGCGGTCAGTGTAGCAATTGTGGTTGAGCGCAAGGAGGCAGGGAAGGAATATCGTATGCAAATGTCGGTTTATTACATCAGTGAAGTTTTGGCAGAGTCTAAGCAGAGGTATCCGCATTGGCAGAAGCTGGTATACGGAGTTTTCATGGCTAACCGCAAGTTAAAACACTACTTTTTGGGGCACCAGATAACCGTGGTCAGTTTCTGCCCCGTTGGGAGATATCATTCAAAATAGAGAAGCCACAGGGAGGATTGCCAAGTGGGCCTTAGAGCTGGGTCCTCTTAACATCAAATATGTTCCTCGTACAACAATAAAGTCTCAAGCTGTGGTGGATTTCATAAATGATTGGAAAGAATGTCAAGCTCCGGAAGAGAAGTCGGATAACACATATTAGACTATACACTTTGATGGGTCCAAGCAGCTAGAGGGGTCCGGTGCAGGGGTTGTTCTCACCTCCCCGAAGGGTGACAAGTTTTGTTATGTGCTCTGGTTAATGTTTCCATGTACTAATAATGCAGCTGAGTATGAGGCACTGCTCCATGGTCTCAGAGTCGCTAAAGAGATGAACTTAAGCCAGGTCAGATGTTTAGGCGACTTAGATCTTGTGGCTCAGCAAGTTTCAGGTACTTGGGACTCCAAGGATCCGTGGATGGCGGCTTATCGACAGGCGGTTGATATCATCGCCGGTCACTTCAAGGGGTACCAGGTGGATCATATTGATAGTCGCAGGAATGAGGCGGCCGATGCCTTATCACGGTTAGGTTCTCAATGAAAGCCGATACCACCTAATGTTTTTCTGGACGTATTGCATCATCCGACTGTCAAGATACCCTCTGAGGAGGATCTGGCTATTCCTGACCTAGAGGCGGAATTGGTGGCGGCTCTGCATGCTATCCCAGACTAGACTATTAATTATTTGGCATATCTAGCACGCGGCGAGTTGCCTCAGGAGGAGGATCTGGCCAGGTAGATCACCCGACATTCTAAGTCTATGATGATTATCAATGGTGAGTTACATAAGTGTAGTGTGACAGGTGTCTTTCAGCGCTGCGTCTCACCGAAGGAGGGCCGGCAGATCTTGAGTGAAATTCATGCTGGCGACTATGGACATCATGCCGGGTCAAAATCTTTAGTGGCCAAGGCTTTTTGACATGGGTTTTTCTGGTTGACGGCTCACAAGGATGCAGAAGACTTAGTCCGTAAGTGTGACGGCTGCCAGAAGTTTAGCCGGCATGCTCACGTTCCGGCTCAAGAGTTGAGGACGATACCAATCACTTGGCCGTTTGCGGTCTGGGGGCTTGATATGGTAGGACCTCTCAAGAGATCCAAGGATAAGAAAACACACCTTCTGGTGGCGATTGATAAATTTACTAAGTGGGTAGAGGCAGAGCCGGTCAGCAAATGTGACGCGGCTACAGCGGTTCAATTTATTAAGAAGCTGATCTATCGCTTTGGTTACCCACACAGTATCATTACGGACAATGGAACAAATCTATCCAAAGGAGCTATGAAAGCGTTCTGTGAGAAGGAGCATATCCGGCTTGATGTTTCAGCCATGGCACATCCATAGTCTAATGGTCAGGTGGAGCGAGCCAATCAGGAAATTTTAAGAGGAGTCAAACCGCGGCTCATGGTTCCTTTGAAGCGGACACGCGGATGTTGGGTTGAGGAGTTGCCTTCCGACTTATGGAGCATCAGAACTACCCCTAACAGATCCACAGGTTTCACGCCTTTCTTCATGTTGTATGGTGTTGAGGCGGTTCTACCCAGCGATATCCGGCACGACTCACCAAGGGTAGAGGCTTATGTTGAGACAGACAATGAGGTAGCACGCCAAGATGTGTTGGACGCCTTGGATGAAGCACGAGAGTTAGCAGCAGTCAGGTCGGCAATTTATCAACAAGACCTGCGACGCTATCATAGCCGTAGGGTGAAGACCCGGACGTTCCAGGAAGGTAACCTGGTGCTCCGGTTGATTCAAGACCAATCTGGAATGCATAAGTTATCTCCACCATGGGAGGGGCCTTTTGTGATCAGCAGAAACCTTAACAATGGGTCATATTACCTCATTGATATCCGAGATGAGTCGGAAACCATGGGTCAAGAGACGTTGCGGCCATGGAATATCACGCATCTGCGACCATACTTTACTTAGAAGGCGTTGAAGGATGCTATCATTGTATATATCATGTTTACATGAGTAAAAGCTAGCATCACCGCAAAGGCTGGGGCCTCTGCTCTTATGTATATCTTTGTGCAATCAAGATGAAATTTTTCCGTCTCAAAAATTTGAGTTGAAGTGGTTTGTTCGCCGTCAAAACGGCTGATCTATCATCCGGATTTATGCCCTATCAAGCGTTGTTGCAGGGAGGCTTCTTGCCTTCGGGTATAGCTTACATCTCCCCTGCACAGTCTGCTTTTACGCTGTTGCAAGGAGGCTTCTTGCCTTCGGGTATAGCTTACATCTCCCTTGCACAGCCGGCGTTATGCCCAATTAAGCACTATTGCAAAGAGGCTTCTTTCCTCCGGGTATAGCTTACATCTCCTTTGCATAGCCAGATGTTATTATACTGTTGCAAGGAGGCTTCTTGCCTTCGGGTATATCTTACATCTCCCTTGCACAGTTGGCTTTATGCCTAGTTTGGTTACATGAAGCGCTGTTGTTGATGGAGGCTTCTTACCTTTGGTATAGCTTACATGACCCTAAGACAACAACGTGTACACCAAATTCCAGTTGCTTATCAACTGCTGCCATCGAAGGGGGCTTCTTACCGACGGGTATCGCTTATCTCACCCTAATGGCCGGCTTTATGCCACTTTTGGTTACTTATTAACCGCGGTTGTCAAAGGGGGCTTCTTACCGACGGGTTCACTTATCTCACCCTAACAACCGGTGTTTACGCCAAAACTCAGCTACTTATCAACTGTAGCTGTTGAAAGAGGCTTCTTGCCTTCAGGTATAGCTTACATCTCCTTTCAAACAGCCGGCTTTATGCCGTCTCAGGCTAATTATTAGCCGCGGCTGTCGATGGAGGCTTCTTGCCTTGGGGTATAGCTTACATCTCCCATCGATAGCCGGCGTTCGCGCATACAACATTTGCTGTTAAAAGGAGGCTTCTTACCGTTAGGTATAGCTTACATTACCCTTCATACAGCCGGCTTTAGGCCGCTTCCGGTTCATCAATAGCCGCAGTTGTCGATAGAGGCTTATTACCATCAGGTATAGCTTACATTATCCTAAGACAACCGACTCCTTAATGGATTCATCTGACAAGAGCCGGAGCCATGTTGCTCCAGGTGACAAAATTCAAGTTTTCAAAGATATTATCCGACTCTAATCTTTTGGAGAAGGAATGACATCTTCAAAGACAAACACCCCTCATCAGAAAAGCTCAAGGTATATTTATGCAAAGGAGTGATCAATTAATGGAGAGCCGGCAACACATCAAATTGAAACATGGAGAGATGGAAAAGAGATGGAAATATATACAGCCGACACTATCTTTAGAACGGCAGAGTCATCCTTAAGCTATTACAAAAATTGCTCTCAGAAGGAGAAAAGGCATTACCAAGTTTCTACCGCCCATGGCGGGTCACTGCATGAGCCATCGCTCAGAAGGTTACAAAATGCAAAGTCAGACGGCTGGATCATCCTGCTCCGGCTCTTCTACTGGCTTCATCTGGAGAGTTTCCAAATCCCAGTTGTAGTCAGCCAGCGCAGCGAAGGACCCTTCCTCAAAAAAGGGAGACGTGTCGAGATCATTAGGAAAGAGTTCCTTATTGTGGGCGGGTGTTAGAAATTTCCACTCGTAGAGAGGCCCGCGGATCCTCTTATCCTCACCATCATAAGTTGCCTGGTAGACATTTAAGTTGGCTTCATCTGCAAGTACAGACACCAAGAAGCGGGAGTCCTTGACACACTGGATGTAGTCCGCCTCTGTGAATTCTGAGCCATCGTCTTTCTTCGATGGATAGCCATCCATCATTTCAGCTGGCGTCAGCTCAGGGGCGAAGGCCAGAGCCCGGCTCAATCCGGCGACTGCTCCTTGATGAAAAGCTGATTTTTTAGTTCTTCAATCTGTTTTGGCATGGTGGAGAAAAGTTCCAAGACCCCTTTCAGAGCCGTGGGGATCTTCTCCTTATATTGAACACTCTTGATCGTGAAGATGGCGCCACAGTATAGTTGTTTCGCAAAGGTGTAGATGGCCTTCAGTGGCAGAAGGCTATCAGAAGCCAACTGTCGGCTCCTGGGACCTGGATAAGCCAGATAAAGCTAATGAGTTGCCAGTTTTTCAATAGCAATGTTAAAATACAAAGTAAAACAGAAGCTTACCAAATAGGGCGGCTGACATCTTCGCTATGTGTCACTTCAGGCCTTGGAGTTCCTCCGCCACAACTATAAGCCACTGGTCGGCGTCGTCTGCCCGTTTGGTCAGAGCGGCCTTTTTAGATTTTGCCGTTTCTTTCAAAGAGGTAAGCTCAGCAGTGGCATTGGCCATCTCCTCGGAGAGAAGCCAACACTTTTCATCAGCAATGCTTCGGGCTTCTTGCTGAGCCGCCAAGTTGGCCTTCAGATCCGTCAACTGAGACCCGGCTTCATTTAAGGCTTCCTATAACACATCAAAATACAAGATAAGTCGCCAAAATACAGGATGAGTGCTATAAGCGAATTTCTGCAAGTCTCAAACAGATTGCAAGCAATATATTTGACACTTGGGGGATAATGTATATTTGCTTTTTCAGTATGCAGTACAGTTCCGGGTCATCTCCTTCGAAGTTAATCCGGAACTTAGGGTCTACACTATGGCTCTTCAAAGACTACTCCTGATGAAAGATCCGACTCAATTTTTCCAAAGTTGACTCGGCCCTTGGGGGCTACGATTAGATCTTCAAGATGTCTGCATTAAAAGACCCGACGCAAATAAAATCTGAGAAGGCCCTTGGGGGCTACGATTGGCGGTTCACGTTATCTACAGTACTAAGCTAAAGCAATTCTAAGTGAATTTGGCATGACAATATCTACAGAGGTCACAAAAAGACCCGGTTCAACTATCAACTAGATTAAACCGGCTCTTGGGGGCTAAGTATGGATATGGAGTCGGCGGCTTGGAAGGAGCTCTAGGAGGACTCTCCATAATGACATCTTCAGCGGCCGGCTCCGCAGAGGCAGCTGGTGGAGTTGCTTCCGGGTGAACCTCCTCCGGGTATTCTATTTCCTGGTCTTGGATGACAGGGCCGGGGGAGGGCTTGTTGGTCTTACGACGCTTCGCTTGAGCACTGCAAAATGGAAAGAGCAACATTTGAAGAGGTTACTATCATATTAAGAGCCGGAGATCCAGATGCCATGATAAAAAAAATACTTACAGCGGATTGATCTTGGGTGGTGGTAGAGCCGACGCCGAAGAGTCGCCAGAGGATGGGGTTTTCTAAAAGAATGAAACAGGAAAAATGAGAAAGCATCAAGATTACAAAGGAGAGACAAAGAAAAGTAGAGACGTAAACCTCTGCGGGGCGCTTCTTGGGAGCCGGAGAGTTTGGTAACCCGTACACGAGCTCAGTAGAGCCGGTACTCCGAGTCTGTCGATGCTCGGCCTGCTGTTGCTTTTTCAAAAGAAAGTCAGGAGCCAGGTAAGCTAGAGGATGAGAAAGAGGAACTTTTCGGATAACTCGCCACGGCTTTCGGCGGACAAAACGTTCTGAGTCGGAAGAAATATAAGTTACCTTAGGAGCATCCGCATGGCTTGTTTCCACTTCATCCTGCGAATACAATAAACATTAATAATAGGCAGAGGGGGCAAAGGGTCAAGAAGGCAAATCAAGACTTTACTCTGAGTCGGACGACGGAGGCGGCTCAAGCCAGTTTTCCTGTGGAGCGCTCTTCTTTGGCTTCTTGCTCGCTGTTTTCTTTTTGGCCTTCTTTGGAGGAGGGACATACTCCTTCTTCCAGAAGTCTGAGTCAGCCTAGAAAAGTGACCCGGAAAAAGGGGAATGAATCAGCAAGTTACAAGCAACATACAAGAGACGGACGTGAAGAGACCAACTTACGTCTGGAGCAGGGTTAGTGACGTAGAAAGGCGCCAGCCCGATGGTGCTGCAGGAGCGGGAGGCTTCGTGAAAAAGACTCCGGATGGTCATGGCGATATCATCCTCTGTCAAGGTCGATTTGCTGAAGCACAAGGAGCTATCATACTTGCCTTCGTACTCGCACATTAGCCAGCCCCTGCGACTTAAGGGCATGATCCACCAAGAAACCCAACAGCGGATCAGATCTATTCCTGTTAATCCGTTGGCCATGAGCGCCTTGAGCCTGGCGTGAGCCGATTCCAACTTGGCACGTTCTGATACTGAGAGCCGGCCCGGAAGTTCTGAATTTGTCTTGAGCCGGGAAGCACGATAACCCGGCAAGGGGCGTTCACCCTCAAGAGAAGTATCCTTGCAGTAGAACCAAGTTTTATTCCAGTCCTTTGGGTGACTCGGCATCCTCATAGCCGAGAAGGTAATGTCTCTGCGCCGCTGAATAGAAATCCCTCCAAGCTCCAGACTCGGATCGCCCTTCACCTCAGTTTGGCGGTTGGCATGGAAGAACTCCCGAAAGAAACCAACAGATTCTCTAGACTGTAGAAAAGCTTCACAGAGAACTTGGAAGTTGCATATATTTGAGATAGAGTTGGGGGCCAAGTCTTGATGGTGCAGCTTATACAAATGAAGAACAACCCGGAAAAATTTAGAGCCGGGCGGCACGAACCCTCGCTCAATGTGGTCGGTGAAAACGACTACTTCTCCTTTCTTGGGTGCAGGCCAGGTCTCATTACCCGGAACCCGCCAGTGAAGAACCTATTTGGGAGGGAGAGTGCCCGCTTCGAAAAGATCTGCTAAATATTCTTCCATGACGTCGGAGCCAACCTAGTTTCATGAGTTGGACGCACGAGACATGGCGGCGGCTTAACTACTGTACAAAGGAGATAAAGAAGACAAGTCAAGAACAAGCAGGAATCTACGGCGGCTTACAATTTTAAGGACTCTACGATATCATGCTTCTGTCCGGGTGACCAGAGCCGGACGTGACTTAGCGACTCATCTAGGGAAAGGAAGATTGAAAATTGGCCAAGTCCTAAAAAACAGATTCCGCAAACTATTGCTATGGCTACGGATCTAGAAAAACAGAGGAATAGATTTTATCCCGACCTAGCGACGAACAGCTGAAATAAGGAAATGGACTGCAGCCATCGTGGTCCACGCATTGCGTGCGGCCGGCCCGCGCGGGGCGGCAGAGCGAGCGCACATTCTAAAAACGCCTACGGCATCGGGATATACCCGCAGGCGGGGGCGCCGGAGCTCCCGGTGAAAACCCTAGTACGACGGTGGTGATCTAGAAAACAGGAGAACTCACCTGAGAAGGCGCGATGGAGGCGGAAGAATCTCTGGTACATTCAGGGTGATGCAGCGTCCAAGTTGGGGATGACGTACGGACGACGCCGGAGCAAAGCTCGAAGACGCTGAGGCGGCGACAGGAAGAAGAAGAAGAGGCACGACCGGGAGGATGAAAAGCTTCGACCCGCACGAGTCATATTTAAAGAAGGAACGAGGAAGGCGCAAAAATCCAAGCGACGACAACGTTTGACCGAGGCGGACGCCTCGATTCTCGGGATGACAGTTAATGAAAGATTCGGTGATACGTCAGCAGATCTCATGATGTCACGCCGGGTCATTTCCGGGCGGCTCGCCAAAATTAGAAGAGAAGGATGAAGTGAGCAAGCTCAATTCAACCCGGGGCCTAATGTTGGGGATATAACCCCGCAATATGACCCGCCTTAGAGGCTTCGGTTCATATTGATGACTTGTAAGCCGGCCCAGGGGTGAGCCATAAGACTGGTGGCCCACGAAGATAGACGGCTCAAGATGTGGGCCGCATGATGGCCCGGATGTAGAAGACCCGGGTGTGTAAGCCGCCTCAAGGGAAACTTGGACAAAAAGATAGGAAGAGACTCGGAGTCACAAGAAGACCCGGATAGATAATTGTAAAGCCCCGGTGGTCCTGACCTCCTATATAAAGGCAAACCTGGGGCGACTTAGAGGAGAGGTTATCGAGAACTAGGTCAAGCTTCTAGCTCCTTGTAATCGATACACAAGCAATACAAACACAAGTAGGACGTAGGCTATTACCTCAACTTGAGGGGCTGAACTTGGGTAAATCCGTGTCTTTCGTCCCGATCAACCCCTTTGAGTCGACCCCGTTAGCGATGGCCTCGAATCCAAGTCCGTTCACCCGGACATCTGCCGTGATAAATCCACGACAGTGATGCTTGTTGAATCCCTTGGGTTCAACCTTATGTCTATATCAATGCTTTGTGATCTTGATATGATCGTTGTATTTGGAAAATATCGTTGTGTTGTCATCATGGAATCTGGAAATTCTAAAGTCTTCGAAGGCTTTAGGAAAGGAGACTTGTATATGGTTGATTTCTCTACAGGTCCCCAACCTGCCACATGCTTACTTGCAAAGTCTTCAGAAGGTTGGTTGTGGCATCGACGACTTGGACATGCGGGTATGAGGAACTTGCACACGCTCGTGAAGAAAAAGCACATCATTGGCATCGAGGGTGTCAAATTCCTCAAGGACCACCTCTGCGGTGCATTTGAATTTGGGAAGATGACCAGATCCAAGCATCCCTCGAAGACTATCATGACCACGACTCGACCCTTTGAATTGCTTCACATGGATCTCTTTGGCCCCACTCATTACTCCATACTAACAAATTCTTCAAGTTGGTATGGCTTTGTCATTGTTGATGATTACTATCATTACACTTGGGTGCATATTATTCTATACAAAAATGAAGTGCAGGATTTCTTCAGACGATTTGCTTCAAGGGCCTCCACCAACTTCGGTGTCAAGATCAAGCATATTAGAAGTGATAATGGGACTGAATTCAAGAACACTAATCTTGATGAACTTGGTATTACTCATGAGTTATCTGCTCCTTATACTCCTCAACAGAATGGCATCATGGAGCGCAAGAATAGGATTCTAGTTGAGATGGCTCGCACCATGCTTGATGAATACAAGACTCCTCGTCGCTTCTGACCTAAGGCAATTGATACTGCATGCCACATCATCAATAGGGTATATCTTCACAAATTCTTCAAGAAGACTTCATATGAACTTATGACTGGCAAGAAACCCAATGTAAGTTATCTCAAAGTCTTCGGTGCAAAATGCTGGATCAGAGATCCTCACCACAGTTCTAAGTTTGCATTGAAAGCACATGAAGGTTTTATGCTTGGGTACGGAAAGGACTCGCACACCTACAAAGTCTTCAACACCTACCATCACAAGGTTGTTGAAACTGTAGATGTGCGGTTCGATGAAACTGACGGCTCGCAAAGAGAGCACCTGCCTTCTGTGTTTGATGAACAGTCTCCTAAGTAATCCATTAAGCTGAAGGCAACTGAAGATATCATACCCACTGAGGAAGTCATTCCAATGAATGAAGCCTTTCATGTTGATACACCTGAAGAAAATGGTGTTGGAGGAAGTCCTCAGCCACGTCAACCTGCTCATCCTAGAGTTGCAAATGAAGTGCAGATTGACAAAATCACAATGCACTAGGTCCCCTCACTCGCTCGAAAGCTTCACATTTAACTAACTTCTGTGGGCACTTTGCCTTTGTCTCTATCATAGAGCCCACAAAAGTTGATGAAGCATTCAAGGAGCCTGAGTGGATTCAAGCTATGCAAGACGAATTGCATCAGTTCAAGCTCAACAACATGTGGGAACTTGTCAAGCGGCCAGATCCTCGCAAACATAACATCATAGGTACCAAGTGGATCTACCGCAACAAGCAAGATGAAAATGGCCTCGTGGTGAGGAATAAGGCTCGTCTTGTAGCTCAAGGCTACACACAGGTTGAAGGAATTGACTTTGATGAAATTTTTGCACCTGTTGCTAGACTTGATGCTATTCGCATATTGCTTGCTTATGCTAACCATCATAATATCATCTTATATCAAATGGATGTGAAAAGTGCATTCCTCAATGGTAAGCTTGAGGAAGAAGTATATGTTGCTCAACCCCTAGGTTTTGAAGACCCTAAGCATCCTGACAAAGTCTTCAAACTCAACAAGGCCCTCTATGGCCTCAAGCAGGCCCCTCGGGCGTGGTATGACACTTTGAAGGAATTCCTCATGAAGAAAGGCTTCAAACCCGGTTCACTCGACCCCACTCTTTTCACAAAATCCTATGACAATGAGCTGTTCATATGCCAAATATCTGTGGATGATATTATCTTTGGCTATACTCACAAACGTTACCTATATGATGAGTGAAGAATATCAAATGTCTATGATGGGGGAGTTGAAATTCTTCTTAGGTCTTCAAATTCGTTAGCAAGACAACGACATCTTCATCTCACAAGAGAAATACCTCAAATATGTTTTGAGGAAATTCGACATGCAAGATTGCAAAGGCGTCAAAACCCCAATGCCTTCAAAATGACACCTCCACACTAATGAAAATGGAAAGATTTCGATCAAAAGGTATACCGCTCCATGATTGGTTCATTATTGTATCTATGTGCATCTAGGCCTGATATTATGCTGAGTGTTTGCATGTGTGCCCGATTCCAAGCAACACCGAAGGAATCACACCATAAGGCTGTGAAACATATTCTTCGATACTTAGCTCACACTCCAACACTTGGATTATGGTATCCCAAGGGCTCAAATATTCACCTCATCGGATACTCTGATGCTGACTATGCTGGAGATCGCATGGATCGCAAGTCAACTTCAGGCACATGTCATTTCCTTGGACGGTCCTTAGTGTGTTGGTTCTCGAAGAAGCAGAACTGCGTCTCACTCTCTACTGCTGAAGCTTAGTACATTGTTGCCGGCTCATGTTGTGCTCAGTTACTATGGATGAAGCAAACCCTCAAGGACTATGGCATCAAGTTGAAGAATGTGCCTCTCTACTGCGACAATGAGAGTGCCATCAAGATTGCTTACAACCCAGTTCAGCACTCCAAGACCAAGCACATCCAGATTCGTCATCACTTTCTTCGAGATCATGTACTCAAGGGCGACATATCCATCGACCACATCCCCACTGAAGAACAACTAGCCGATATCTTCACAAAGCCCTTGGATGAAAAGAGATTTTGCAAGTTGCGGTGTGAGCTAAATATCTTAGAATCTTTGAATGTTCATTGAAAAAGGACACACATCATAACACTTATGAAAAATTGATGACTTAGATGTGCAACACACGAAGTAACGTTTTTCTTCAATCAATGAAGAATAACCCTCTAAGTGTGAAGAAATTAATGAACAATTTGATTCTTAGAACCCTATGACAATTGTACGCGGTGTCTGAAATCATCATTCTTATACGGTGGGTCACGCCACCAACCAAAGTTGAAATTCTTCAAAATTGAGTTTTTCGTCATTTTTGCAAATTCTTCAAATTATCAAATTCCTCAAATTTGCAAATTCCTCAAGTTTTCAAATTACTCAACTTTTCAAATTCTTCAAACTTTGAAACTCATGTTCTTCACTGACTATATATATAAATATTTGAGTTTTCAATGTCTTCAACATCATTCACTTATTGCTAATTATTCAAGTTGATTTTCATCTAAGTGAATGTGATTGGACCCTTTCCCCCTCTATGCTAAACTCAATCCAGTCTGTTCACAAATTCTTCATATGCGTTCTACTTTGAAACGCGTTCAAAGTCTTCGTTGTGTCCTTGATAGCTAAAGAATTTGTGAACAAAAACTTTGAAATTTTCACTATCAAAATTTTCAGCGGTTCCCGCTCAATCGGTTCCGATTCCCACTACTGGATAACCCACGACCCCCCATAATCTCCACTACTCAGAACATGGGTGACACCTGTCGTGTGGAGAGCAAGGGTCAGGGGCAATCTTGTCCAAAATCTTCGGGCAGATTGGTTTTCACTCGCTCTAGAAATACCCCCTCCCCTTCAACTGTGCTCGGTTACTCCTCATCTCATCCCTCTCCCGAGCTCCAACCTAGTGCCGCCGCTAAAGTCATCGTCATCGGTGAGGAAGAGCTTCACTGCCTCAACCTCGCCATCGCCGTACTCGCATCGGCCGCGGAAGTCCTCACCCCGCCGCCGCTGTAGCTGTCTCTCTCTGCCAAGCTAGGGCGTGGGAGATCTAAACGGACGAACTTCCCAATCTCATCTCTTGTTCGTCGTGTTCTTCACCAGGGTAAATAAAATTTATTTTTACTGCCCTTGTTTGATCCTCAAATGCTCTTCATATTCCTCAAAAGGTGTTTATTATTCATGAACCTTATTCTAAAAGCACCTTACATCTTCACATACTTGATGTTTTTCCCTAAGTAATGTTTTTCTTCAAGATTCCTCAATTGTGTGAATCCTCAAAATTTGCACAACTCTGGATCTGAGACAAAGAACACTTAGTGAAATTCCTCAAGACACCCATGGTCAATTTCCTCTGACCTATTTTATTTAGAAAAAATTCTGAGAACGCATATGACCTCTTCAAATTCCTCGCACCTATTCTCTGTTCACAGGTACAACATGTCCGCTGATGAATCACTAGGTTCTCATCAACTTAACTCATTTGCAGCGCTCCTTGAGGAAAAACTGTGTACTTCTTCAGAGTCCTCAAGAGATCAAATTCCTCAAGTGAGGAAAATGGCTGACGGAAAGAAACCTCAGAAAGGTGGAAAGAAGCCAGATGTGCACACTGCCTTTGAGATTCCAGATGACGTGTATGAGGAATACTGCACACCCAATGAAGAAACTCATGGCAAAGAAATGCCCAAGCAGAGAAAAATTCATCTGCAGAAAATTGAGAGGAGATGGGCAAGGGAATGGAAGGAATATCGTTATGTAACTCCAAAATACATGATGAAATTCGTAGTGAAACCTCCTTGCAGCAGGCCTCCCCTTGCTCCAAATCAAATTTCTGATCCCACTAGCCTCAAGACTGGTGAGGACTTTCCTCACATGTGGGAGAAGTAGCAAGCCAAGCTGGCGAGGAAAGCCAAAGAGGCAGTGAAGAAATTCAATGAAGATTCTGCTGATGCTGCCTTTGCCGGAGCCTTTGCATGTGCTTCAAATAAAATCATGATGAAGAAATCTGCATTGAAGACAAGTTCTTCAACCTCAAAACCTTCACAGCAGATTCCTCAAGGTCAAAGGCCTCGGCCTACAGAGTCTTCAGGTGTTGGAACGGTTGCTGCTCAGTCTTCTGCGGCAGCTGCAAAGTCCTCAACCCCAGTGCATCTGGCATCATGTAAGAGGACTGAGGGATTCTCAAGAGTTCCAAAGATCTCAGCAAGCCCCTCTACTACGGCAAAGTCTTCAACTAGCCCTTCTGCATTGAAGCTGAAGAAAACTACTGGACGAGGTCAAAGACCAAGTCCTCACTCAAGCAAGGCTATGGTGACCATACCCTCAGGTTCTGAGGATGATGATGATGAAGCTGATGATGCGGAATTGGAAGAAATCATCAGGCAAAGTCAGCAAAGGGCTGCTATAGCAAAGGGCGGCTCTATTCCTCTCATGCTGGATCCCAAGATGATCCTCAACTTCATCGATATATGGCATGAAGACCCAAGCACCCCACTTTCTTCACTAAATCTGCCTCTTGGAGTGGATCATGTCCTCACCCACTTCATCTCTGAAGAAAAATGGAAGAGAGAGCAAGCTCCGAGAGTTAAGAGGAACAGGGCTCGGAAGGAAAAGTTTTTGAGAGACAATGTGATGAATTTGACCCCAAATCAACTCGTCACTGTTCAGTCTGAAATTCGCACACTCTATGAGGATCAAGAGAGATATGATGCTGAATGGAAGGGCACAAAGGTGAGATTCGTCAGCACTGCTCAAGCTTCAGTGAAGGATCACAACACTATGGTTGCAGCTCGATCGCAACCACAAAATCCTCAGGCTGATGAAATTCCTCAAGCTACTAATGAAATTGCTCAGCTTGATGAGACTGCTGATGGAAATGCTTCTGCACCAGAAGCAACTGCCAATGCTGCTGAGGAAACTCAGACCACTAATGATCATGCCAGGACAACCACCACTATTGTGCCTGAAGAAACTAAAAGGCCAGCTAAAGCTTTTGCTGCGCCTGAAGAAACTAAACACACCAGGGCGGATGCATCAGTCGTTCCTGAAGAACTGACACTGCTGAGGAAAAGACTCTCAAGAGAAAAGCATCAGATTCAGAAACCTCAGCTGTGAAGAAGATGAAGACTATGCCAAGTTCTTCATCTGGACATATTGATGCTACACCTATTTCCTTAGCACCTGCCTACGAACTTGTACCATTTGGGGTGGAATATGTCATCCCAGAAGAAGATGAAGATCATTTTGCTGCTTCGACCGAGCAGATTGATGAAGAAATTGAAGTTCAAGACATTGCTTCAACTCCAAAGGTATCATCGCCCCAGCCTCAGTTCACTACTGAACAGGCTGGAGTTGAAGAAATTGATGAGGACGTAGACATTGGCAATACAACGCCTGCCATCAATGATGAATATTGGGAATCAGCACACCCAAATTCACCAATGACTACTCCTCTGACATAGATTCCTCAGTCGCCTGATCCGACTGAGGAAATACATGAAGAATCTGCAAATTTGACCACCCAAGTCACTGAAGAAATTCCTGCTGCAACAACTGATGATCTTGATGCTCACCCCGCAACTGAGGAACCAACTCTCCAAATCGTTCAGTCTGAAGGTGTTCCTCCCATGCCAAAGGAGATTAAGGGATGCTTCAAGCCAAATCATCAACCGAATCCAAGAATGCCATTCAAAGGCTCAGTACACCCCAAATTCCTCAAGAGCAATTTCTTCAATGAACACATGTTCTTCACAGGTCCAAATCCCTATGACTTTGCAAGGGTCGATTGCAACAGATTCTGGATGGCAACACAACTCAACTACTATGCATCAGTTCTTTTTGAGAAGAAGAAAGTCTTCGAGCACCACCAAATTCCTCATGCTGACATGGAAACCCTTCCATCATTCACACCGGTGCTCTAGGTTCTTCATGATGCAGGCATTCTCCCATTCTGCGTCGACATCTGCGACTGGAATGAAGAACTCATTCTTTAGTTCTATGCCACATTACATATCAGCGAAAATGCTTCACATGTCAACTACTGGATATTGGACTGGATGACAGGATCAACACACTTCACTACTCAAGCTTCTGAATTGCTTTGGTGTGTACCAGTTCCAATTCCCTCAGATGAAGCTCGCAAACTGTTTGATGAGCCTGCACTTCCAAATCAGCTGATGCAAGTGTTGATGAACACATTGCCTCCTAGAAAGCCTCAATGAAAAACCTTCCTTGTGAAGGATCTGCTATATGTGCCCAGGACTGTCTACCGTATACTCACAAATACGCTATGTCCTCAGAAGGGCCACAATTCCGAAGAAGAAGAAGTGGAAGGAGTCATGAACAATATGCTCTTCAACATCATTCCCATTGACTTGCACGACTTCTTCATGAGGACTTTGACCAGTGCTGCTTTAGCTCCATTTGAACAGAAGCCCTATGCGCCTTGGATAATGAAATTCATTAGGGAAATTCCTCAATTCCCTTCAAGGCTGATTTCCAGAACCACTTTGGCTTCCTGCCTCCAATTGAAGTCATCAAGAGCACAATTGCCTGAGTTGAAGGAGAAGGCAAGGCTATCATTGATGAAGGCACTCGTCCATTGGATGGGCAGTTTCGCAAAGCCGCTTCCTTCTCCACCAATGATGACACTACCACTCAAGACTCACAAATCTCAAGAGTCTGCCCCTCGTGTGATGACTGACCGCGAGCTTCTAATAAGTCTTCATCAGAAGATCGATCGCAATCACAAGTGGGTGAAGTGCCAACTTGGTTACATTGTGCAGAACATGACTGTGACGCAAAACACTTTGAAGAGGAATCACTACTATGCGCATGAAAACCTCAACCGCTCTTGGGTCGTACTGTCTCACCTCATGTCTTCTGAAGAACTAGATGAGCTCGATCTTGAGGAACATCCTGACTGGGCTCGTCGACCTCAGAAGAAATTCAAGAAAGTTCAAGTTCCTCTGATGGTCACAAGTTCATTTTCTTCATCTCAAGAGCACGATGACGATGAAGACATTGACGACACTACGGCAGGCCCTGCATCACCAAACGTCCCCGACAATGCTGGCGCTCCTTCCTCACCAACACGATGAAATTCTTCAAAGGGGCATTAGTCCTCACTTTTTTCTTCCCTTTTGGTCTTCGATGACAAAGGGGGAGAAAATTTGAGTTAGTCTTCAAGCGGGTCTCTCTATATGGGCAATTTTTTTAAGTTACAACTCTCGCTCTTCTGAAATTTTTGTTAGTTGAGTTGTAAACTTAAGTCTGATGGTGGTCTGACACTTTTGAACTATTTCCTCGCATGCTTATTTCCTCAAGTACCTTAATGCATACATGCTGAATTTTGTCAGACACCATTTTCCTCACGCATTTCAAATTCTTCATATCATATGTTCAAATGCGTGTATGAATTACAAGATATAGGGGGAGTTCTCCATGTTTTAACCTACCATGTGCATTTGCAGTCCAAAGCAAATTCCTCAAATATGCACATCTTCAGGGGGAGTTCTTCTATATCTTACAATCAAATTCCTCAAACTCTATAATTTCACTTCATATGTTTATCCCCGTTGAAAACTTAACCTATTTTTCATCAGTCACCAAAAAGGGGGAGATTGTTAGTGCATATAGTGCCCCTTAGTGATTTTGGTGTATTGAAGACTTATAGGTTAAGGTACTAATGTGTATGTGAGTGTACACATGCTCTATAAGTCGATGAGGAGTTTGATATATTCGGAGATTATCGACCCCTAAAAATGTATGTCTTCAAGTGAAGACTTTGCCAAAGACTTTGTGAAGACTTTGAAAATGAAGAAGTTGGTGTGACCTTGAAGATATGAATGAGGAATATGAAGCGTGAAGACTTTTGTTTTCGTAGTTTCATTTCCTTATTTGAGTCATAGGAAACACCGTACTGTTAAAGGGGCCGAGGTAATACTAAGGAAAATTTCCAACTGATGCTCAACTCCAAAATCCTTAGCCTATACAATCCTTCGAGTGAAGCCTTTGGAAATCTATTACGGCTTAGACAAGTTCTTTAGTGACAGAGACAAAGTTCTTCTGGTCTCTGAGGAAATTGATCTGACTGAGGAGTTAGAATTTCGCCAGTGCGAATTGCCTACAAGTGAGGAACATGATAAGCCTGAGGACTTGCATAGTTCGAAATTCCGACCATTGTTGTGCTTAGCGCCAGCTGTCCCCAATCATAACATCCACATAACGGTCATATCATTGGGGGCATTTATGTCTTATCATGTCAGGTTGCACCCTGGCTATAAATAGCCACCCCCCACAACCAATAGTTTGTTGGCTGCTCCGAGAGAGGACTGACATTGCCATTTGAGAGCAACCTATCCTCCAAGGACTTTGAGTGAAAATCATCAGTGAGGAAAAACCCACAACCAAACCACCAAACCCATAGTGATTGAGCATCACTGAAGAAATTCCTGTGTGGATCCGACGCTTGTTACCTTTGAGGACTGTGCATCCTCCAAACGGTTAGGCGTCATGGTCTAGTGCTCCTGCAGTCAATTGGGGATCATGAAGTGACATTGTTCTAGAGCATCCAGTTGTAAATTGTGGATCGCCTGGTGACCAGTTTGTGAGGGTTTTGGAAGTCTACCCTGAAGACTTACCACGAGTGTTGGGCGAGGACTGTGTGACCTTAGCTCAAGGAGAATACGGCAAGGACTATGTGTCCTAGGACTATGTGTCCTCTGGTTTAAATACCAGGCCGCTCCAAACCAGACATACGACTGTCGCAGCAGTCGGAACTGGGTCATCAAACCATTGTCTCCATTGAGCTATCTGGTTATATTTCCTCAACCCCTCTATTCCTCATATACCTGTTGATGAAATTGATTGTTACTGGTTGAATAATTTGACTGAAGACTTTCACAAATTCCTCACCTCAAATTCTTCAAGTTGCCTTGTTCATCACTGCTTATCCTGTATCACGCTACTTACTATTTGTGCATGTTTCATTTCATCATGAAGACTATGTTGTTACTATGTTCCTCATGCACTTGAGTACTTATTCCGCTACTAGTTATTCATCAAATTTCAAATTCCTCAAAGTTGAAATTTCTCAAGTGATGAATTTATAAAAATCGCCTATTCACTTACCTCTAGAGCTAGAGCACAAAGCTTATTGGGCAATCAAAGAGCTCAACTATGATTTCAAACTTGCTGGTGAGAAGAGGTTCTTTGATATTAGCTCACTTGATGAATGGAGAACCCAAGCCTATGAGAATGCCATGTTGTTTAAAGAAAAATTTAAGAGATGGCATGATAAAGGGATACAAAAATGTGAATTCAATGTAGGTGATCATGTCTTGCTATACAATTCTCGGTTAAGATTTTTTGCAAGAAAACTTCTCTCTAAATGGGAAGGGCCTTACATCATCGAGGAAGTATATCATTCCGGTGCCATCAAAAGCAACAACGTCGAAGGCACAAATCCGAAGGTGGTATACGGGCACAGAATCAAACATTATATCTTAGGTACTCCCATAAATGTTGAGATAAATGTTATCAACACCATAACTCTAGAAGAGCATATTAGGGAGACCTACTGGAACGTTTCAAACTCCGAAAAGGAATTGGTATGTGGTACGGTAATTAGCTCGACTCCAAAACTTTCCCAATAGCAATTTTACTCAGTTGTGGAATATTTAAAAATTTAGGAAATTCAAAAGTATTCCAAAGGACGCACGTGGAGGCGACAAGCCTTCTAGGCGTGGCCACCCCCTGACCGCGCCTAGGGGGCTTGCCACCACCTCGTACACCCTCCGGACTCCAATTTCTTGTGGTACACTCCTTCGGGTCGGCTAAAATTCATTATATAATCTCCCGAAGGTTTGCACTTTCGTATCACGACAATACCTCCTATTTTTGTTTTGGGCTGATTCTGCAGCAGATTTAGAGGAAGATGTCATCCCAAGAGTCTGCTGGGGAGAGCTACATATCACATTATTGTTAGTGCATCTAGTGCCCCTTAGTGATTTTGGTGTATTGAAGACTTACAGGTTAAGGTACTAATGCATTTGTGAGTGTACACAGGCTCTATAAGTCGATGAGGAGTTTGATATATTCGGAGATTATCGACCCCTAAAAATGTATGTCTTCAAGTGAAGACTTTATTGAAGACTTTCTGAAGACTTGGTGAAGACTTTGTGAAGACTTTGAAAATGAAGAAGTTGGTGTGACCTGGAAGATATGAACGAGGAATATGAAGCGTGAAGACTTTTGTTTTCGTAGTTTCGTTTCCTTTATTTGTGTCATAGGAAACACCATACTGTTAAAGGGGGCCAAGGTAATACTAAGGAAAATTTCCAACTGATGCTCAACTCCAAGATCCTCAACCCATACAATCCTTCGAGTGAAGCCTTTGGAAATCTCTTACGGTTCAGATAAGTTCTTCAGTGATAGAGATGAAGTTCTTCTGGTCTCTGAGGAAATTGATCTGGCTGAGGAGTTAGGATTTCGCCAGTGCGAATAGCCTACAAGTGAGGAACATGATAAGCTGAGGACTTTCATAGTTCGAAATTCCGACCGTTGCTGTGCTTAGCACCAGCTGTTCCCAATCATTCTTATCCACATAACGGTCATATCATTGGGGGCATTTATGTCTTATCATGTCAGGTTGCATATTGTCTATAAATAGCCACCCCCCACAACCACTAGCTGGTTGGCCGCTCCGAGAGAGAGAACTGACACTTGTCATTTGAGAGCAATCCATCCTCCGAGGACTTTTGAGAGAAAATCATCAGTGAGGAAAAACCTACAATCAAACCACAAAACCCAAAGTGGTTGAGCATCACTGACGAAATTCCTGTGTGGAATCGACGCTTGTTACCTTTGAGGACTGTGCATCCTCCAGATGGTTAGGCGTCATGGTCTAGTGCTCCTGCAGTCAATTGGGGACCATGAAGTGACCTTGGTCTAGAGCATCGAGCAGTAAATTGTGGATCGCCGGGTGACCAGTTTGTGAGGGTTTTGGAAGTCTACCCTGAAGACTAACCATGAGTGTTGGGCGAGGACTGTGTGACCTTAGCTCAAGGAGAATACGGTAAGGACCATGTGTCCTCTGGTTTAAATACAAGGCCGCTCCAAACCAGAAGTACGACTGTCACAGCAGTTGGAACTAGGTCATCAAACCATTGTCTTCATCGAGCTATCTGGTTCTATTTCCTCAACCCCTCTATTCCTCATATACCTATTGATGAAATTGATCGTTATTGTTTGAAGAATTTGAGTGAAGACTTTCACAAATTCCTCACCTCAAATTCTTCAAGTTACCTTGTTCATCACTGCTTATCCTGTATCACGCTACTCTCTATTTGTGCATGTTTCGTTTCATCATGAAGACTATGCTATTACTATGTTCCTCATGCACTTCAGTACTTATTCTGCTGCTAGTTATTCATCGCATTTCAAATATCTCAAAGTTGAAATTCCTCAAGTGATGAATTTGTAAAATTCGCCTATTCACCCCCCTCTAATCGATATAACGCACTTTCAATTGGTATCAAAGCAGGTACTCCCTCGCTCTGTGTGATTTTGGTTTAACCACCTGGAGTCTAGTTATGTTGACTACATGTATGATCAAGGTTTCCGCAGGGTGTCCTACCTTCGATGGGACAGACTACCCCTACTGGAAGAACAAGATGCGTATGCACCTTGAAGCTATTGATAACGATCTCTGGTATGTTGTGGAAAATGGTGTGCCCTTTGTCACTCCCACTGTTACTACTGCTGATGTGAAGAGATTCCAGCAACTTGATTCTCAAGTGAAGAATATCATCTGTGGCCATCTGAGCAAAGGTCAGTATGGCAGAGTGAGTCCTTTGGAGTCTGCTAAGCTTATCTGGGATAGGCTGTCCAAAGTTAACGAAGGTGTTTCCACTCAACGTGACTCTCGTGTTGATGTTCTTCACAATCTCTTCAACCGCTTCAAGAGACTTGACAATGAAAATGTTCAGCAAACTTTTGATCGTCTCACTGATATCTCAAATGAGCTTCAAGCACTGGGTGCCACCGATATCACTGACCATGAAGTGGTGAAGAAATTGCTAAGATCTCTTGACTCCTCATTCGATACTTTGGCTTTGATGATTCAAGAACGTGGTGACTATAAGTTGCTTGGTCCTGCTGATATTCTTGAGAGACTCAATACTCATGAATTCCAACAAGCTGAGAAGAGAGACCTCTACGGGCCAAGCTATGGAAGATCTCGTGCACTGCAGGCAAAAGCAATTTCCTCATCTGAAGAAGAAGATTCTTACAGCAGCCTTGGTGATCCTGAAGAACTAAGTCAGGAACTAGCAATGCTTGTGAGGAAATTCCTGAAGTTCTCAAAGAGAGGTGGATTTGGAAAGTCATCAAAAAGTGGCTTGAGAAAATCAGATTCCTCAGAAGACTACAAGAAAAGAACTTGTCATCGTTGTAAGAAGTTTTGTCACTTTATCTCTGTCTTTCCTCTCTGGGAAAAAGATTCAAAGAAGAAGAAATATAAGGATGATAGTTTTGATGACTTGAAGAAAAATAAGAAATATTCAAAGTCCTCATCTGCAAAGTCCGCATCTTCAAAATCCTCAAAGCACAAGAAGAATGGTTCCAGAAAGGCACGAGCATTCATCGGCAAGGAAATGGACTCTGCGGAAGAATCTGAAGAATGTGAAGAAGAGGAAGAATCCGAGGAGGAATCAGAATCTGATGTCGCTAGCCTTGCTCTCGCTACTTCTTTCGTCAACAAGTCCATCTTCAATGATGAAGAATTTGACTACTCCAACGACTTTGACGTCAGCAACGATGATCATGCTCCCACCTATTGCTTCATGGCAAAAGGCTCAAAGGTACACAAACATCATTCCTCATCTAAATCAAGTGAAGGTGAATCTGATGATTATGTGAAACCTAGCTATGCTAAACTTGTTAAAATTGCCACTAAGCAACAAAGTGCACTTGAAAAGCTTCAGAAAATGCTAGACAAAAGCGATGATCTGTTGAACCATGAAGTGGATCGGACTCAAACTCTGTCTGTCGATCTCAAAAGTCTTCAGACGAACTATGATAACCTACAGAGTCATCATAACGACCTCTTAGCTGATCATGAGAAGCTTTCTTATGATTTTCTTCAAAGAAACCAAGATCATGAGAAACTGAGGGTGTCACATGAAGATCTCCAAAGGGAAAACGGTTCCTTACTAGCTCAACAGATCAGTACCGCTCAGGAAGATTTCATTCCACCTTGTTTGAAATGCATCGAACGTGAAACTGCTAATTCTTCACCTGAATATTCAAATGCTTCTATTGTTGCAATTTCTTCAACTATTCCCGTGGTCTTAAATTCCTCATCTGAGGATACCACTAGTATCACTGATGACAATGCAGGGTTGAAGGAATTGTATGTGACAGGCATGTACAAAAGTCTCAAAGGGCATCAAACCCTTTGCGATGTTCTCAAAAAGCAGATTCTGAATAGGAACCCTAGGAAAGAGGGTATAGCCTTTGTGAGGAAACTGAACACTGATGGATCCTACTGGACACCTGAGCAGTACCCCAAAACCTCATGGGTTGGTGCGATAGGACCTCCTGTAGATCCATCCACTTTATCTGGCTTTACGTGTGAAACTTCATATTTCTCTGATGAATCACTTGACTCGAACTACAACTTCTTCAAAAATTAGAAAGATGAAGTATTTGCTAGATTTGTTAGAACTACCTACAGGAACGGTTCTCCTATGAAGAAAATCTGGGTTCCCAAGAGCTACCTACAAAATCTTCAAGTGAATGTCCTCACGACACCACTCATGAAGAATAGGAAACCCAGATCAAATTCCTCATATGGACCAAACTCCTCAAATGGTCAAAATTATCATTCTCATACTAATGCCTCTGTTTCGCTGGGAAAACCTAAGAGTTATGAATATGTGCATTATTCTTCAAACCATTATGTTCATAAGTCCTCTAAGAATTTCTCTGCTTATTCATTTGAGTACTCTAATCCTCGCCCAGTGAAACGAAGCGCACTTGCTTCAATGCCTCCCTTCTCACATGGTGCTCGCAGAATGATGAACTCTTTGCCACCCCTCCAGATGTGGTTGGTGAAGAAATTGAACTAATTTCTTATGCAGGGTCAGGTTTCCAGATGAAACTGAACATCTGATGAACATGCTGGAGACCTGAGGAAATGCTTGAAAGGACGCAAGCCAACTATGCAAAAATGAATTCCTCATTTATCTCGTCCTCCCACTACTTGCTTACTATCTTGTGTGATGAAATTCTGTCTGATGAAATTGATGTCATATTCTTCACTTAAAGCATATGAGTTCATAAGTTGTACTAATTCATCTACAGGATGATACTCTAAAAGCTACTGAGTGGGTTCTCGATAGTGGATGCACAAACCACATGACGGGTGACAAGAATCTACTGATGAATTTGCCACTCACTCCATCTCCTCTGAAGCATATCACCTATGCAGACAAAGGAAAAAGCAAGGTATTGGGACTTGGTAAGGTTGCTATCTCAAAGGACCGAACCATGGATAAGGTGATGCTTGTTGAATCCCTTGGGTTCAACCTTATGTCTGTCTCAATGCTTTGTGATCTTGATATGGTTGTCATGTTTGGAAAATTTCGTTTTGTTGTCATCATGGAATCTGACAATTCCAAAGTCTTCGAAGGCTTTAGGAGAGGAGACTTGTATATTGTTGATTTCCCTACAGGTCCTCAACCTGCCACTTGCTTACTTGCAAAGTCTTTAGAAGGCTGGTTGTGGCATCGACGACTTGGACATGCTGGTATGAGGAACCTGCACACACTCGTGAATAAAAAGCACGTCATTGGCATCGAGGGTGTCAAATTCCTCAAGGACCACCTCTGCGGTGCATGTGAATCTAGGAATATGACCAGATCCAAGCATCCCTCAAAGACAATCATGACCACGACTCGACCCTTTGAATTGCTTCACATGGATCTATTTGGCCCCACTCATTACTCCGCACTAACAAATGCATCAAGTTTGTATGGCTTTGTCATTGTTGATGATTACTCTCGTTACACATGGGTGCATATTATTTTGTACAAAAATGAAGTGCAGGACGTCTTCAGACGATTTGCTTCAAGGGCCTCCACCAACTTCGGTGTCAAGATCAGGCATATCAGGAGTGATAATGGGACTGAGTTCAAGAACACTAATCTTGATGAATATCTTGATGAACTTGGTATTACTCATGAGCTATCTGCCCCTTATACTCCTCAGCAGAATGGCATCGTGGAGCGCAAAAACAGGACACTTGTTGAGATGGCTCGCACCATGATCGACGAATACAAAACTCCTCGTCGCTTCTGGCCTGAAGCAATTGATACTACATGCCACATGATCAACAAGGTATATCTTCACAAATTCTTCAAGAATACTTCATATGAGCTCATGACAGGCAAGAAACCCAATGTAAGTTATCTCAAAGTCTTCGGTGCAAAATGCTGGATCAGAGATCCTCACCACAGTTCTAAGTTTGCACCGAAAGCACATGAAGGTTTTATGCTTGGTTATGGAAAGGACTCGCACACCTACAAAGTCTTCAACACCTACCATCATAAGGTGGTTGAAACTGTAGATGTGCGGTTCGATGAAACTAATGCCTCGCAAAGAGAGCTCCTGCCTTCTGTGTTAGATGAACAGTCTCCTGAAGAATCCATCAAGCTAAAGGCAACTGAAGATGTCATACCCACTGAGGAAATCATTCCAACAAATGAAGGCTCTCATACTGATATACCTGAAGAAACTGGTGCTGATGAAAATCCTCAGCCATGTCAACCTGCTCATCCAAGAGTAGCAAATGAAGTGCAGATTAACAAAACCATCGATGACATCAACGCACCAGGTCCTCTCACACACTCAAAAGCTTCACATCTAACTAACTTTTCTGGGCACTTTGCCTTTGTCTCTATAATAGAACCCACCAAAGTTGATGAAGCATTCAAGGAGCCCGAGTGGATTCAAGCTATGCAAGAGCAATTGCATCAGTTCAAGCTCAACAACGTGTGGGAACTTGTCAAGCGAACAGATCCTCGCAAACATAACATCATAGGTACCAAGTGGATCTATCGCAACAAGCAAGATGAAAATGGCCTCGTGGTGAGGAATAAGGCTCGTCTTGTAACCCAAGGCTACACATAGGTTGAAGGAATTGACTTTGATGAAACATTTGTACCTGTTGCTAGACTTGAGGCTATTCGCATATTACTTGCTTAGCTAACCATCATAATATCATCTTATATCAAATGGATGTGAAAAGTGCATTCCTCAATGGTAAGCTTGAGGAAGAAGTATATGTTGCTCAACCCCCAGGTTTTGAAGACCCTAAGCATCCTGACAAAGTCTTCAGACTAAACAAGGCCCTCTATGGCCTCAAGCAGGCCCCTTGGGCATGGTACGACACTCTGAAGGAATTCCTCATGAAGAAAGGCTTCAAACCCGGTTCACTCGACCCAACCCTTTTCACAAAATCTTATGACAATGAATTGTTCATATGCCAGATATATGTAGACTATATTATCTTTGGCTGTACTGACAAACGTTACAGTGATGAATTTGCCTATATGATGACTAAATAATATCAAATGTCTATGATGGGAGAGTTGAAATTATTCCTAGGTCTTCAAATTCGTCAGCAAGACAATGGCATCTTCATCTCACAAGAGAAATACCTCAAAGATGTTCTGAGCAAATTCGACATGCAAGATTGCAAAGGCGTCAAAACTCCAATGCCTTCAAAAGGCCACCTCTACACTGATGAAAATGGTAAAGATTTTGATCAGAAGGTATACCACTCCATGATTGGTTCATTATTGTATCTATGTGCATCTAGGCCTAATATTATGCTAAGTGTTTGCATGTGTGCCCGATTCCAAGCAACGCCGAAGGAATCACACCATAAGGCTATGAAACATATTCTTTGATACTTAGCTGACACACCAACACTTGGATTGTGGTATCCCAAGGGCTCAAATATTCACCTCATCGGATACTCTGATGCTGACTATCCTGGAGATCGTGTGGATCGCAAGTCAACCTCAGGCACATGTTATTTACTTGGACGATCCTTAGTCTGTTGGTCCTCGAAGAAGCAGAACTGCGTTTCACTCTCTACTACTGAAGCTGAGTACATTGCTGCCGGTTCATGTTGCGCTCAGCTACTATGGATGAACCAAACCCTCAAGGACTACGACATCAAGCTGAAGAATGTGCCTCTTTACTGCGACAACGAGAGTGCCATCAAGATTGCTTATAACCCAGTTCAGCATTCCAAGACCAAGCACATCCAAATTCGTCATCACTTTCTCCGAGATCATGTACTCAAGGGCGACATCTCCATCGACCACATCCCCACTAAAGAACAGTTGGCCGATATCTTCACTAAGCCCTTGGATGAAAAGAGATTTTGCAAGTTGCGGTGTGAGCTAAATATCTTAGAATCTTCGAATGTCCTTTGAAGAAAGACACACATCCTCACACTTATGCAAAATTGATGACCTTGATGTGCAACACACGAAGAAACGTTTTTCTACAATCAATGAAGAATAACCCTCTAAGTGTGATGAAATTAATGAAGTATTTGATTCTCAGAACCCTACAACAATTGTACGCGGTGTTTGAAGTCATCATTCTTATACGGTGGGTCATGCCACCAACAATAGTTGAAATTCTTCTAAGTTGAGTTTTTCATCATTTGTGCAAATTCTTCGAATCATCAAATTCCTCAAATTTTTCAAATTCCTCAACTTTTCAAATTCTTCAAACTTTGAAACTCATGTTCTTCATTGACTATATATATATATATATATATATGAGTTTTTAATGTCCTCAACAGCATTCACTTATTGCTAATTCTTCAAGTTGATTTTCATCTAAGTGAATGTGATCGGACCCTTTACCCCTCTATGCTAAACTCAACCGAGTCTGTTCATAAATTGTTCGTATGCGTTCTCGAAACTCGTTCAAAGTCTTCATTGTGTCCTTGACAGCTGAAGAATTTGCGAATGGAGGATTTGAAATTTACACTATCAAAATATTTAGCGGTTCTTGCACAAACGGTTCCGGTTCCCACGCCTGGATAACCCACGATCACCACCGCTAAGTACGTGGGTGACACCTGTCGCATGGAAAGCAAGGGTCAGGGGCAATCCTGTCTAAAATCTTCAGGCGGATTGGTTTTCAATTCCTCTAGAAATACCCCCTTCCCATCAACTATGCTCGGTTACTCCGCATCTCGTCCCTCTCCCGAGCTCCAACCTAGCGCCGCCGCTAAAGTCATCGTCACCGGTGAAGAAGAGCTTCACTGCCTGAACCTTGTCGTCGCCGTACTCGCACCGGCCGTGGAAATCCTCATCCCGCCGCCGCTGTAGCTATCTCCCTCTGCCAAGCTAGGGCATGGGAGATCTGAATGCACGAATTTCCCAATCTCATCTCTGAGTTTGTCGTGTTCTTCACCAGGGTAAATAAAATTTATTTTTACTACCCTTGTTTGATCCTCAAATGCTCTTCATATTCCTCAAAAGGTGTTTGTTCTTCATGAACCTTATTTTAAAGCACCTTACATCTCCTCATACTTGATGATTTTCTCTAAGTAATGATTTTCTTCAAGATTCCTCAATTGCGCAAATCCTCAAAATTTGTACAACTCAGGAACCTGAGATAAAGAACACTTAGTGAAATTCCTCAAGACATCCATGGTCAAATTCCTCACACCTAATTTTTCTTCAAAATTTCTGAGAACACATATGACCTCTTCAAATTCCTCGCACCTATACTCTGTTCACAGGTACAACATGTCCGCTGATGAATCACTAGGTTCTCATCAACTTAACTCATTTGCAACACTTCTTGAAGAAAAATTGTGTACCTCTTCAGAATCTTCAAGAGTTCATATTCCTCAAGTGAAGAAAATGGATGACGGAAAGAAACCTCAAAAAGGAGGAAAGAAGCCAGATGTGCATACTGCCTTTGAGATTCCAGAGGATGTGTATGATGAATATTGCACACCTGATGAAGAAACACATGGAAAAGAGACGACCAAGCAGAGAAAGATCCGTCTGCAAAAGATTGAGAGGAGATGGGCAAAGGAATGGAAAGAATATCATTATGTAACCCCAAAGTACATGATGAAATTTGTAGTGAAACCACCTTGCAGCAGGCCTCCTCTAGCTCAGAATCAAATCGCTGATCCCACAAGCCTAAAGACTGGTGAGGACTTTCCTCGTCTATGGGAGAAGCAGCAAACCAAGCTGTCTAGGAAAGCCAAAGAAGCAGTGAAGAAATTCAATGAAGATTCTGCTGCTGCTGCCTCTGCCGGAGCTTCTACAAGTGCTCCGAAGAAAATCATGAAGAAATCTGCTTTGAAGATAGGTTCTTCAACATCAAGACCTTCACAGAAGATTCCTCAAGGTCAAAGGCCTCAGCCTACAAAGTCCTCAGCACCTAAAACTGTCGCTGCTCAGGCTTCTGGAACAATTACAAAGTCCTCAACACCAGTGCATCTGGCTACATGCAAGAGGATTGAGGGTTTCACCAGAGTCTCAAAGATCACTGCTAGCTCCTCCAACACAGCAAAGTCTTCAACCAGCCCCTCTGCGTTGAAGCTCAAGAAAACTGTTGGACGAGGTCAAAGACCAAGTCCTCACACAAGCAAGGCTGTGATGACCATACCCTCACGTTCTGAGGATAATGATGGTGGTGATGATGAAGCTGATGATGAGAAATTGGAAGAAATCATCAGACAAAGTCACCACAGGGCTGCTAGAGCAAAGGGTAGCTCTGTTCCTCTCATGTTGGATCCCAAGATGATCCTCAACTTCATCGATATATGGCATGAAGACCTAAGCACCCCACTTTCTTCACTAAATTTGCCTCCTGAAGTGAATCATGTCCTCACCCACTTCATATCTGAAGAACAATGGAAGAGAGAGCAAGCCTTGAGAGCTAAGAGGAACAGGACTCCAAAAGAAAAGTTTCTGCGCGACAATGTGATGAATTTGACCCCAAATCAACTCGTCACAGTTCAGTCCAAAATTCACACACTCTCTGTGGATCAAAAGAGATATGATGCTGAATGGAAGGGCACCAAGGTCAGACTCGGCAGGGCTACTCAAGCAGCTGTAAAGGATCACAACACCAGGGTTGCAGCTCGATCGCAACCACAAAAGCCTCAGTCTGAAGAAATTGCTTAGACTTTAGATGAAACTCATCAGGTAGCTGATGAAAATGCTCAGCCTGATGAAACCGCTGAAGGAAATGCTTCTGCACCAGAAGCAACTGCCAGTGCTGCTGGGGAAACTTAGACCACCGATGAACATGCCAGGGCAACCTCCAATGTTGTGCCTGAGGAAACTGCTATGCTAACAGGTACTTTTGTTGTCCCTGAAGAATCTGATAGGCGAGCTGAAGAATCTGCTCTGCCTGAAGAAACTGAACCACCCAGGGCGGCTACATCAGTCGTTCCTGAAGAAACTGCTATTGCTGAGGAAAATCCACTCAAGAGAAAAATGTCAACTTCTAATGCCCCTGTGTCGCAGAAGTTGAAAACTTCATCAAGTTCCTCAGCAACTCCAATTGATGCAACTCCAATTTCCTCAGCACCAGCCTATGCTATTGTGCCATTCGGGGAGGAGTATGTCATCCCTGAAGAAGAAGAAAATCATTCGGCTGCTTCCACAGAGCCTCTTGATAAGGAAATTGTCATTGATGACAATGTATCAACCCCCAAGGTATCATCGCCCCAGCTTCTGGTAACTGCTGAGGAAGCTGATGTAGAAGAAATTGATGAAGAAGTTGACATTGGTGACACTACTCTAGTCGTCAATGATGAATATTGGGAATCTGCACATCCCAATTCACCAATGGCAACTCCTCTGATGTTGATTCCTCAGTCACCTGCACAGACTAAAGAAATCCCAGAAGACTCTGCACATCTGTACCTTCCAGACAGTGAAGAAATTCGAGCTGCAACAGCTGAGGAAAATGATGCTCCGGCCACTGTTGAGGAACCAGTTCTTCAAATCACTCAGTCTACTGTTCCTCCAATGCCAACGAAGATCAAGGGGCGCACACGAACAAATCTTCAACCCAAGCCAAGACTGCCCTTCAAAGGCACTGTTCGTCCCAAATTCCTCAAGAATAATTTCTTCGATGAACCATCATTCTTCTCTGGACCAAACCCCTATGACTCTGCAAGGGCTGGTCGCAACAGATTCTGGACTGCCTCTCAACTCAACTACTATGCGTCAATCCTATATGAGAAGAAGAAAGTCTTCGAGCACCATCAGATTCCTCATGCTGATATGGAAAGTCTTCCATCATTCACTCCAGTGCTCCAAGTTCTCTGTGATGCAGGCCTTCTTCCATTTTGTGTCGACATCGGTGACTGGAATGAACAAATCATCATTCAATTCTATGCCACGCTGCATATTAGCGGAAATTCCTTAGATATCAACTCATGGATATTGGACTGGATGACTGGCACGACCCACTTCACTGCTCAAGCCTCTGAATTGCTTCAGTGTGTCCCTGTTCCAATTCCCTCAGCTGAAGCTCGCAAACTGTTTAATGAGCCTACACTTCCAAATCAGCTGATGCAAGTGTTGATGAAGCCTTTGCCTCCTGGAACACCTCAACCAAACACCTTTGTTTTGAAGAATTTGCTATATGTGCCCAGGACTGTTTACCGTATCCTCAGAAATACACTATGTCCTCAGAAAGGCCACAATTCTGAAGAAGAAGAAGTGGAAGGAGTCATGAAGAATATGCTCTTCAACATCATTCATGGGATTCCCATCGACTTGCATGATTTCTTCATGAGGACATTGGCCAGTGCTGCCTTGGCTCCATTTGAACAGAAGCACTATGCGCCATGGATCATGAAATTCATCAGGGCAAAGTCCTCAGTTCCCTTCAAGGCTGATTTTTAGAATCACTTTGGCTTTCTGCCTCCAATAGAAGTCATCAAGAGCTCAATTGCCTCAGTTGAAGGAAAAGGCAAATCTGTGATTGATGAAGGCACTTGTCCTTTGGATGGACAGTTCCGCAAAGCCGCTTCCTCCTCCACCGATGATGACACTGCTACTCAAGACTCCGGTGCAAAAGCCTCAGCTCAACAACCTCAAGCGTATGCCCCTCATGTGATGACTGATCGCGAGCTTCTAATAAGTCTTCATAAGAAGGTCGATCACAATCACAAGTGGGTGAAGCATCAACTTGGTTACATTGTGTAGAACATGACTGTGACGCAGAACACAGTGAAGAGAAATCACTACTATGCGCATGAAACCCTCAACCGCACTTGGGCAGTACTGTCTCACATCATGCCTTCTGAAGAATTGGATGAGCTGGATATTGAGGAACATCCCGACTGGGCTTGGCGACCTCAGAAGAAATTCAAGAAAGTTCAAGTTCCTCTGATGGTAGCAAGTTCATATTCTTCATCTTGCGAGTGTGATGATGATGAAGACATTGACGACACTGCTGCATGCCCTGCATCAACAAACGACCCTGACAATGCTGGCGCTCCTTCCTCACCAACACGATGAAATTCTTTAAAGGGGCGTTAGTCATCACTTTTTCTTCCCTTTTTGTCTTCAATGACAAAGGGGGAGAAAATTTGAGTTAGTCTTCAAGCGGGTCTCTATAAATGGGCTATTTTTGTTTAAGCTACAACTCTCGCTCTTCTGAAACTTTTGTTGATTGAGTTGTACACTTAAGTCCGATGATGGTCTGACACTTTTCAACTATTTCCTCGCATGTTTATTTCCTCAAATACCTTAATGCATGTATGCTGAATTTCGTCAGACACCATTTTCCTCACGCATTTCAAATTCTTCATATCATATATTCAAATGCGTGTATGAATTACAAGATATAGGGGGAGTTCTCCATGTTTGAACTTGCCATGTGCATTTGCAGTCCAAAGCAAATTCCTCAAATATGTACATCTTCAGGGGGAGTTCTTCTATATCTTGCAATCAAATTCCTCAAAATCTGTACTTTCACTTCATAGGTTTATCCCCATTGAAAACTTAACCTATTTGTCATCAATCACCAAAAATGGGGAGATTGTTAGTGCATCTAGTGCCCCTTAGTGATTTTGGTGTATTGAAGACTTACATGTTAAGGTACTAATGTGTTTGTGAGTGTACACAGGCTCTATAAGTCGATGAGGAGTTTGATATATTTGGAGATTATCGACCCCTAAAAATGTATGTCTTCAAGTGAAGACTTTGCTGAAGACTTTCTGAAGACTTTGGTGAAGACTTTGTGAAGACTTTGAAAATAAAGAAGTTGGTGTGACCTTGAAGATATAAACGAGGAATATGAAGCATGAAGACTTTTGTTTTTGTAGTTTCGTTTCCTTTATTTGTGTCATAGGAAACACCGTACTGTTAAAGAGGGCCGAGGTAGTACTAAGGAAAATTTCCAACTGATGCTCAACTCCAAGATCCTCAACCCATACAATCCTTCGAGTGAAGCCTTTGGAAATCTCTTACGGTTCAGACAAGTTCTTCAGTGACAGATACGAAGTTCTTCTGGTCTCTGAGGAAATTGATTTGACCGAGGAGTTAGGATTTCGCCAGTGCGAATTGCCTACGAGTGAGGAACATGATAAGCTGAGGACTTTCATAGTTCGAAATTCCGACCGTTGCTGTGTTTAGCATCAGCTGTCCCCAATCATTCTTATCCACATAATGGTCATATAATTGGGGGCATTTATGTCTTATCATGTCAGGTTGCATCATGGCTATAAATAGCCACCCCCCACAACCACTAGCTGGTTGGTTGCTCCGAGAGAGAGAACTGACACTTGTCATTTGAGAGCAACCCATCCTCGGAGGACTTTTGAGAGAAAATCATCAGTGAGGAAAAACCTATAATCAAACCACAAAACCCAAAGTGATTGAGCATCACTGAAGAAATTCCTATGTGGAACCGACGCTTGTTACCTTTGAGGACTGTGCATCCTCCAGACGGTTAGGTGTCATGGTCTAGTGCTCCTACAGTCAATTGGGGACCACGAAGTGACCTTGGTCTAGAGCATCCAGCAGTAAATTGTGGATCGTCGGGTGACCAGTTTGTGAGGGTTTTGGAAGTCTACCCTGAAGACTTACCACGAGTGTCGGGCGAGGACTGTGTGACCTTAGCTCAAGGAGAATACGGTAAGGACTGTATGTCCTGGGACTATGTGTCCTCTAGTTTAAATACCAGGCCGCTCCAAACCAGACATACGACTGTCACAGCAGTTGGAACTGGGTCATCAAACCATTGTCTTCATCGAGCTATCTGGTTCTATTTCCTCAAACCCTCTATTCCTCATATACCCGTTGATGAAATTGATTGTTACTGTTTGAAGAATTTGAGTGAAGACTTTCACAAATTCCTCACCTCAAATTCTTCAAGTTACCTTGTTCATCACTGCTTATCCTGTACCATGCTACTCTCTATTTGTGCATGTTTCATTTCATCATGAAGACTATGTTGTTACTATGGTCCTAATGCACTTGAGTACTTATTCCCCTGCTAGTTATTCATCACATTTCAAATTCCTCAAAGTTGAAATTCCTCAAGTGATGAATTTGTAAAAATCGCCTATTCACCCCCCTCTAGTCGATATAACGCACTTTCAATTATCTTGCCAATCCCAAGCTCTATGGGGACCTAGATCCTTATGGATTATTCTTGGAGGAGTAACAAGAAGACAAGTACAGAGAAGAAAGCTCAGATGAAGAGGAGACTCCTCTGCCTCAACTGGGAGACATGCACGTGGAGTTCAGGAAATCAAGCCTCCCAAACGCAAGAGGAAAACCCAAAGTTCTATTTATTCCTTCTTGTTTTCTGCAAGAGAGTAAAGAAGAATTATGTCAAAGGCTATTGAAGCTCGAGCAGGAAGTACATGACGTGAGGGAACAAAATTTCATGCTTAAGAGGAAATTGGACAAGCTTCCAACCTCATCAACCACTTGACCACCATCACCTCCGAACAAGGACACCTGAGCCATGGGTATGGGCACTCCCCTTGGATTGTGCCAAGCTTGGGGGAGTTGCCCCGATATCATATCACCATCACACCCTTTTCCTTTTTCCTTTCTCTTGTTTTCTTAGTTTGGTCCTTTTTGTTTTTGTATTGATCTAGTAGAATAAAATTTTAGTATGATCTACCTTTTAGTTTTTACTTTTGCTATTCCAGCAGGGCTTCGCCTAAGCACCGCTAGATTACTATGCTCTTGAGAGTAATAAATAAAGAATTATATAATAAAAGCAAAGAGTATACATAATGATATTATAGGGAGTGATGACTTCACATATAAAGAGGTATGTCGATTGAAATTTGTTGGGAGTTAACAAACATAGTAATTGGTCATTGGTGCAATTGAAAAGGAAGTGATAAAGAAAGACAGATTCACATATAGATATATTATCTTGGACATCTTTTATGATTGTGACCACTCATTAAAATATTACATGCCAAGAAGTTGATGTTGGACAAGGAAGATAGCATGTTGGTTATGTTTGCTTGCCTCCATATAGAAGTTAAATGGTTTGAGATCCTCAAACATGTAGTGCTTGCTTCCACCTCATATTAGCCAAAACTTCTGCACCAAGTAGAGATACTACTTGTGCATCCAAACACCTCAACCTAGTTTTGCCATGAGAGTCCACTATATCTACCTATAGATTGAATAAGATCCTTCAAGTAAGTTGTCATCGGCGCAAAAGGCAATAAAAATTGCTCCTAAATATGTGTGATCTTTTATTGTAAGGGAAATAAGCATTGTACGAACTTGTGATAGTAAAGAAATAAAAGCGACATATTGCATAATAAAGATTGCTATCACAAAGGGAAATACAACACGGCGTTCCTCTGCACTAAGGGCTTGTGCATCCCAAAACAAAAAGCGCATGACAACCTCTGCTTCCTTCTGCGAAGGGCCTATCTGTTACTTCTACTTTTTAAGTACTTACCTTCACACAAGAGTCATGGTGATCCTTGCCACTTCCTATATTTCACCTCTCTCTTGTCAAGCATTATGTGTTGGGGAATGATGTAGACGCATATATCCACTCGGATGTAGGTGATCATGAGTTATTCTTGTTGACATCACCCTTGAGGTGAATAGTTGGGAGGCAAAACTATAAGTCCCTATCTTTCTGTGTGTCCGATGGAAGCTTTGAGCTCATGGGTGCCACGTGAGTGTTAGCAATTGTGAAAGACTAAAAGATGATTGACTTTGTGGGTTTGCTTTACAAGCTCGTATATTGACTGTTTCCGATGTTATGATAAATTCCCAATTGCTTCAATGACTAAGATTATAGTGTGTTGGTTGTCAATAGAGTTCTTGGTTCATACTTTATCTTGTGAATGAATTGTTACTCTAGCATAAGAAATCTTATACAATAAATATTGTTGTTCTAAAGATGTGAATGATGCCCTCATGCCCATATTGTATTTTATCGACACCTCTATCCCTAAACATGTGGACATATTTATCAATCTCGGCTTTCGTTTGAGGGCAAGCAAGGTCTAAGCTCGGGGGAGTTGATACGTCCAGTTTGCATCATTCTTTTATGTTGATATTTATTGCATTATGGTCTATTATTACACATTATGGTACAATACTTATGCCTTTTCTCTCTTATTTTACAAGGTTTACATGAAGAAGGAGAATGCCGACAGTTGGAATTCTGGACTTGAAAATGAGCAAATCTGAGATACCTATTCTGCACAACTCCAAAAGTCCGCAAAATTTATGGAGAATTATTTTGTAATATATAATAAATATTGGGAGAAATAGATGCCAAAGGGGTGCCACTAGGAGGTGGCAAGCCTGCCAGGCACGGCCACCCCCTGGCCATGCCTAGCAGGCTTATGACCCACCTGGTAGGCCACCGACGCCCATCTTCTGCTATATGGAGGGTTTTGACCTGGGAAATAATATCAAAAGAGAGCTTTCGGGACGAAGCGCTTCTGTCTCGAGGCGGAACTGTTGGGGAACGTTGCATGGGAAACAAAAAAATTCCTACGCACACGCAAGATCTATCCATGGTGATGACCATCTACGAGAGGGAGAGTGGATCTACATACCCTTGTAGATCACTAAGCGGGAAGCGTTAAGAAACGCGGTTGGTGTAGTCGAACATATTTGCGATCCAAATCACCGAGCATCCCGTGATCTCATCACGATCCATCCCACGATCCAATCACGATCCGTCCTGCGAACTCATCACGATCCGTCCCGCGATCTTGATCACGGTCCTTCCGATCTAGCGCCGAATGGACAGCACCTTCGCATTCAGCACACGTACAGCTCGATGACGATCTATGCCTTCTTGATCCAACAAGAGGGAGCAGAGAGGTAGATGAGTTCTTCGGCAGCACGATGGCGTTGCAGCGATGGTGGTGGAGCTATTCTAGCAGGGCTTCTCCTAAGCACCGCTGAAAACCGATCTAGAGGAGAAACTGCGATCTAGAAGAGAGGTAGCACGTGGCTATTAGGGTTAACTTTTTCCTCGAAATCCTCTAGTATATATAGGAGGGGGGAGGGGAGGAGGCAGCCTCAAACTCTCAAAGTTTGGTCGAAATTGGAGGTGGAGGAGTCCTACTCCAATCCTATTAGGAGTAGGATTCCTCCTTTCCACTTGGAAACTCTTTCCACCTCTGCATCTTTGGATTTTTTTTCCTTCTCAAACCACTCCAATCGCATGGGCCCTTAGAGGAGGCTTCGTCCAGCCCACCAGGGGCTGGTTTACCTCCTCCCACAGCCCATGTAGCCTCTTGGGTCGAAATACCTCTCCCGATGGTCCCCCGGTACACTACCGGCACTCCTGGTACACTACCGATGAGCCCGAAACTTTTCCGGCGACCAAAACAGGACTTCCTATATATTAATATTTATCTCCGAACCATTCCAGAGCTCCTCGTGATGTCTGTTATCTCATACGGGACTCCGAACAACCTTCGGTCACCACCATGCATAACTCTATACTACCGAAACGTCACCAAACCTTAAGTGTGCAGACCCTACGGGTTCGAGAACTATGTAGACATGACCGAGACACCTCTACGGTCAATAAACAATAGCAGGACCTGGATGCCCATATTGGTTCCTACATATTCTAGAAAGATCTTTATCGGTCGAACCTCTATGTCAAGGATTCAGTAAATCCCGTATGATGTTCCCTTTGTTCTTCGATATGTTACTTTCCCAAGATTCGATCGTCGGTATCTCCATACCTAGTTCAACCTCGTTACCGGCAAGTCTCTTTACTCGTGCCTTACTACAAAATTCCGTCACTAACACTTAGTCGCATTGCTTGCAAGGCTTATTGTGATGTTGTATTATCGAGTGGGCCCTGAGATACCTCTCCGTCACACGGAGTAACAAATCCCAGTCTTGATCCATGCCAACCCAACAGACACCCTCAGAGATACCTGTAAAGCACCTTTATAGTCACCCAATTACGTTGCGACATTTGATACACACAAGGTACTCCTCCGGTGTCAGTGAGTTGCATGATCTCATGGTCATAGGAACAAATACAGGACATGCAGAAAACAGTAGCAATAAACTGACACGATCATATGCTACGTTTGTAGTTTGGGTCTTGTCCATCACATCATTCTCCTAATGATGTGATCCCATTATCAAATGACATCTCATGTCCATGACTAGGAAACCATAGCCATCTTTGATCAACGGGCTAGTCTATTAGAGGCATACTAGGGACATGGTGTTGTCTATGTATCCACACAAGTATCTGAGTTTCCGATCAACACAATTATAGCATGGATAATAACCGATTATCATGAACAAGGAAATATGATAATAACCAATTTATTATTGCCTCTAGGGCATATTTCCAATAGTCTCCCACTTGCACTAGAGTCAATAATCTAGTTCACATCACCATGTGATTTGCATTGTTATGAATCTAACACCCAAGGAGTTCTGGGGCTCGATCATGCTTTGCATGTGAGAGAGGTCTTATAGTCAACGGGTCTGCAACGTTTAGATCCGTGTGTACTTTGCAAATCTCTATGTCAAATTGTAAATACTGCTACCACACTCCACTTGGAGCTATTCCAAATGGCTGCTCTACTATACGTATCCGGATTGCTACTAAGAGTCATCCGGATTGGTGTCAAAGCTTGCATCGACGTAACTCTTTATGACGAACTCTTTCTTACCTCCATAATTGAGAAACATTTCCTTTGTCTTTTAGTTACAAAGGATGATCTCGACCGCTGTCCAGTGATCCACTCCTGAATCACTCTTGTTCCCCTAGACGGACTCATGGCAAGGCACACACAGGTGCGGTACACAACATTGTTGGAAATATGCCCTAGAGGCAATGAATAAAGTGTTGATTATTATATTTCCTTGTTCATGATAATTGTTTATTATCCATGCTAGAATTGTATTAATTGGAAACATGGATACATGTGTGGATACATAGACAAACACAATGTCCCTAGTATGCCTCTAGTGAACTAGCTCGTTGATCGAAGGATGGTTAAGGTTTTCTAGCCATGGACATGAGATGTCATTTGATAAACGGGATCACATCATTAGGAGAATGGTGTGATGGACAAGACCCAACCTACGAACGTAGCATATGATCGTGTCAGTTTATTGCTACTGTTTTCTGTATGTCAAGTATATGTTCCTATGACCATGAGATCATGCAACTCACTAACACCGTAGGAGTACCTTGTGTGTATAAAATGTTGCAACGTAAATGGGTGACTATAAAGGTGCTATACAGGTATCTTCGATGGTGTCTGTTGAGTTGGCATGGATCAAGACTGGGATTTGTTACTCCGTGTGACGGAGAGGTATCTCAGGGTCCACTCGGTAATACAACATCACAATAAGCCTTGCAAGCAATGTGACTAAGTGTTAGTTATGGGATCTTGTATTACGGAACGAGTAAAGAGACTTGCCAGTAACGAGGTTGAACTAGGTATAGAGATACCGATGATCGAATCTCGGGCAAGTAACATACCAAAGAACAAAGGGAACATCATACGGGATTAACTGAATCCTTGACATAGAGGTTCGACCGATAAAAGATATCCATAGAATATGTAGGAACCAATATGGACATCCAGGTCCCGCTATTGGTTATTGACCATAGAGGTGTCTCGGTCATGTCTACATAGTTCTCGAACCCGCAGGGTCTGCACACTTAAGGTTTGGTGACGTTTCGGTAGGATAGAGTTATGTATGGTGGTGACCGAAGGTTGTTCGGAGTCCCGGATGAGATAACGGACATCATGAGGAGCTCTGGAATGGTTCGGAGGTAAAGATTCATATATAGGAAGTCCTGTTTTGGTCGCCGGAAAAGTTTCGGGCTCATCGGTAGTGTACCGGGAGTGCCGGTAGTGTACCGGAGACCTCAGGGAGGAGTATTTCGACCCAAGAGGCTACATGGGCTGTGGGAGAGTGGAAACCAGCCCTTAGTGGGCTGGTGGAATAACCACAAGAGTCCCATGCGGCTGGAAGAAAAGAGTCCTAAGAGAAAAAGTGGGAAAAGGCAAAAAAAGAGGGTGAATCCTAGTCCTACTAGGATTGGAGGTGGACTCCACCTCCACCCTTGGTTCGGCCGACTCCTTGGTGGCTTGGCCCTTGGTGCAAGCCACCTCCTCTCTTCCTCCTATATATACTGGTGGTATTGAGAGTTTTGCACTAGTTTTTACAGCCACGTGCTACCCGTTCCTCGAGTGCATAGTTTCTCCTCTAGATCGGATTTCTGCAGTGCTTAGGCGAAGCCCTACCAGAATTACTCCACGACCATCATCGGAGCACCGTCACGCTGCCGGCGAACTCTTCTACCTCTCTGCTCTCTCTTGCTGGATCAAGATGGCGGAGATCGTCATCAAGCTGTACGTGTGCTGAACACGGAGGTGTCGTTCGTTCGGCGCTAGATCGGAAGGATCGTGATCAAGTTCGTGGGATGGGTCGTGATCAAGTTCATGGGACGGATCATGATCAAGTTCATGGGACGGATCGTGATTAGATCGCGGGACGGATCGTGATTGGATCGCAGGACGCACGACGATTTGGATCGCGAAGACGTTCGACTACACCAACCGCGTTTCTTAACGCTTCCCGCTTAGCGATCTACAAGGGTATGTAGATCCACTCTCCCTCTCGTAGATGCTCATCACCATGGATAGATCTGCATGTGCGTAGGGAAATTTTTGTTTCCCATGCAACGTTCCCCAACAGTGGCATCATGAGCTAGGTCTATGTGTTGATGAGATCTCGAGTAGAACACAAAAGGTTTGTGGGCGTTGATGCTTTGATTGCTTCCTCCCTTGGTCGGATTTTGGTTTAGCGGTATTGTGAGATGAAGCAGCCCAGACCAACATTACTCGTATGCTTACGAGAGACCGGTTCCCCCGACCGCAACTTGTTGCATAGATGGCTTGCGGGTGCCAGTTTCTCTCACTTTAGTTGCATCGGATTCGACAAAGGCGGTCCTTGAGAAGGTTGAAAAGCAAATTATGTATCACCGTTGTGGTTTATGCGTCGGTGAGAATCGTTCTTGCTAGAAACCCATAGTAGCCCTGTAAAACATGCAACAACAATTAGAGGACGTCTAACTTGTTTTTGCAGGGTATGTTGTGATGTGATATGGCCAATTAGATGATGTGATATATGTGATGTATGAGGTGATCATGTGATGTATAGAATTTCACGACTTGCATGTCGATGAGTACAGCAACCGGCACGAGCCATATGGTTGTCTTTAATTGTTGTATGACCTACGTGTCAATCATTAAGCGCTATGTAATGCTTTACTGTATCGCTAAACGGTAGCAATAGTAGTAGAAGCATGCAGGGCGTGACAACCCCGATGGCGACACGTTGATGGAGATCAAGATGTTGGAGATCATGGTGTCAGGCCGGTGACGATGGAGATCATGCTGGTGCTTTCAAGATGGAGATCTAAAGCACAAGTTCATGGCCATATCATGTCACTTATGAATTGCATTTGATGTTAATCCTTTTTATGCACCTTGTTTTGCTTAGTACGACAGTAGCATTATAAGGTGATCCCTCACTTAAATTTCAAGATAAATTGTGTTCTCCCCGAGTGTGCACCGTTGCGAACATTCGTCGTGTTGAGACACCACATGATGATCGGCTGTGATAGACTCTACATTCACATATAACGGGTGCAAGCCAGTGTTGCACGCGTAGAACACTCGGGTTAAACTTGACGAGCCTAGCATGTACAGACATGGCCTCGTAACACAAGAGATTGAAAGGTCGAAAATGAGTCATATAGTAGATATGATCAACATAATGATGTTCACCATTGAAGCCACCTCAACTCACGTGATGATCGGACTTGAGTTGGTGGATTTGGTTCATGTGACACTCAGATGACCTGAGGGATGTCAATTTGAGTGGGAGCTTTAGTAATTTGATTAACTAAACTCATTATCTTGAACAATAGTCTAAGTGAACTTTGCATATTTATGTTGTAGATCAATGGCTCGCACAGTAGCACCCCTGAATTTTAATGCGTTCCTAGAGAAAGCTAAGTTGAAACATGATGGAAGTAACTCTATTGACTGGGCCCATAATCTGAGGATTATCCTCACGGCTTCCCAGAAATCATATGTCCTTGATGCATCGCTTGGTGACCAACCAGAAGACATGACCTCCAAAGACGTTAAGAACGCTTGGGAGGCACGTACTGGAGATTACTCAATAGTTCAGTGTGCGATATTGTATGGCTTAGAACCGGGACTTCAAAGACGTTTTGAACGTCATGGAGCATATGAGATGTTCCAGGAGTTGAAGTTTATCTTTCAGAAGAACGCCCGGATCGAGAGGTATGAAACCTCCGATAAGTTCTATGCTTGCAAGATGGAGGAGAACGGGTCTATCAGTGAACATATACTCAGAATGTCTGGGTATTCAACTCGTCTAGCGGAGTTGGGAATTGCCCTTCCGCCAGAGGCGATCACTGACAGAGTTCATCAATCACTGCCACCTAGTTACAAGAGCTTTGTGATGAACTATAATATGCACAGGATGAACAAGTCAGTCGCCGAGCTGTTTGCGATGCTAAAAGTCGCTGAGTCTGAAATCCAGAAAGAACATCAAGTGTTGATGGTCAATAAAACCACTAGTTTCAAGAAAAATGGCAAGGTCAAGGGCAAGGGCAAGAAGGGTAAAACCAAGAAGGATGGCAAAGCAGTTGCTACTCCTGTAAAGAAGCCCAAGCATGGACTCAAGCCAGAAACTGAGTGCTTTCATTGCAAGGGAACTGGTCACTGGAAGTGGAACAGCCCCAAGTACCTGGCTGACAAGAAGGCGGCCAACGACAAAAAAGGTATATATGTTATACATGTTATTGATGTGTACCTTACTAGCTCTCGTAGTAGTGCTTGGGTATTTCATACCGGTTCGATTGCTCACATTTGCAACTCAAAGCAGGAACTACGGAATAAACGAAGGCTGGCAAAGGACGAAGTGACGATGTGCGTGGGAAATGGTTCCAAGGTTGATGTGATCGCCGTCGGCACGCTCTCTCTTCGATTACCATCGGGATTAGTGATGAACCTGAATAATTGTTATTTAGTGCGTGCGTTAAACATGAACATTATATCTGGATCTTGTTTATTGCGAGACGGTTACTCATTTAAATCAGAGAATAAAGGTTGTTCTATTTATATGATTAATATCTTTTCTGGTCATGCACCCAATGTTCGGGGTTTATTCATATTGAATCTTGATAGTGATGACACACATGTTCATAACATTGAGGCCAAAAGATGTAGAGTTGATAATGATAGTGCCACTTTCTTGTGGCACTGCTGTTTAGGCCATATTGGTGTAAAACGCATGAGGAAGCTCCATGCTGATGGACTTTTGGAGTCACTTGATTTTTAATCACTTGACACAAGTGAACCATGCCTCATGGGCAAGATGACTAAAACGCCGGTCTCTGGAACAATGGAAAGGGCGAGTGACTTATTGGAAATCATACATACTGATGTGTGCGGTCCAATGAATGTTACAGCGCGTGGTGGATATCGTTATTTTCTCACCTTCACTGATGACTTAAGTAGATATGGGTATATTTACTTAATGAAACACAAGTCTGAAACATTTGAAAAGTTCAAGAAATTTCAGAGTGAAGTTGAGAATCATCATAACAGGAAGATTAAGTTCCTGCGATCTGATCGAGGAGGTGAATATCTGAGTTATGAGTTTGGCAGTCACTTAAGACAGTGTGGAATTGTTTCACAGTTGACACCGCCCGGAACACCACAGTGTAATGGTGTGTCCCAACGTCGTAATCGAACCTTATTAGCTATGGCGCGTTCTATGATGTCTCTTGCTGATTTGCCACTATCATTTTGGGGTTATGCATTAGAGACAGCTGCATTCACTTTAAATAGGGCACCATCAAAATCTGTTGAGATGACGCCATATGAACTGTGGTTTGGCAAGAAGCCAAAGTTGTCGTTTCTTAAAGTTTGGGGATGTGATGCTTATGTCAAAAAGCTTCAGCCTTAAAAGCTGGAACCCAAAGCGGAGAAATGCGTCTTCATAGGATACCCGAAAGAAACAGTTGGGTGTACCTTCTATCTCAGATCCAAAGGCAAAGTGTTTGTCGCTAAGAACAGAACATTTCTTGAGAAAGAGTTTCTCTCCAAAGAATTGAGTGGGAGGAAAATAGAGCTTGATGAGGTTATTGAACCTTTACTTCAACCAGAAAGTAGCGCAGCGCAGAAAGATGTTTCTGTGGAACCTAGGACGGTAGAAGAGGATGTTAATAATGTTGACCATGAAGCTTCGGATCAAGCTGCTATTGAACCTCGTAGGTCGACAAGGCCGCGCACTACCCCTGAGTGGTACGGCAACCCTATCTTGGAGGTCATGTTGTTGGACAACAATGAACCTACGAGCTATGGAGGAGAAGTGATGGGCCCAGATTCCGAGAAATGGTTAGCGGCCATGAAATCCGAGATGGGATCCATGTATGAAAACAAAGTATGGACTTTGGAAGTATTACCTGAAGGGCGATAGGCCATTCAGAACAAATGGATCTTTAAGAAGAAGACAGACGCGAACGGTAATGTCACTGTCTATAAAGCTCAACTTATGGCAAAGGGTTTTTCACAAGTTCAAGGAGTTGACTACGATGCGACTTTCTCACTCGTAGCGATGCTTAAGTCTATCAGAATCATGTTAGCAATAGCTGCTTATTTCGACTATGAAATTTGGCATATGGATGTCAAAACAGCGTTCCTCAACGGTTTCCTTGAGGAAGAGTTGTATATGATGCAACCCGAAGGTTTTGTCGATCCAGAGATGTAGCGACCCGACCTGCAAGGTCGAATCTCCGGTGTTTCCGTACCATCCCAAGATCATGCTGGTACACACACGGTACATCAATGTATATATCAAAGGGAAATCACACAACATTTATTAATCGTAAATCTCATATCGAGTCCTTTATTACAATAAAGATTACAATAAAGTGGCTGAAGGCCAACTCATGAGAATATCTAAATCTTGCGGAAGCATCGAAGGTAGATGAGTCCATCTGACTCCAAGGGAATCTCACCGAGTGTAGAGCGTATCCTCACTCCTGGTCGGAAAAGTAGCAACATGATACGTTGTAGCCGTGTAGGTCAGCATATGGAATATGCCGGAAAAGTCACAAGAGAGGGGTGAAAAAGATAATCATCTAATCTACATGCATATATGGCAGGTGGGGTAGTAAGTTTTTGCGTAAAGCCAATTTTTCCTACATCAAGAGAGGGCTAAGCAAAATTATTACTAGGTTGGTTGATTAATGAGATGGTTCCACCAACCAATTCTCATACCCAAGTTATTAATACCCACATCATCATATTAATTGTGTTGAGGGTTCCGGAAGTTTCAGTTCCTTTGGCTCAAGTCGTCCATGACCGTGAACACGGCTAATCGATTAGGTTTGAGTACTCTGCAGAGTTTTGCACACGTTCCCCACAAGATTTGGTCGCCTCCGTTTGATTTCTCGCACTTCAGGGTGTTTGAGAAACGGATGACCAAAACATGGTCTTCCAAAGGGTTTCCCTGCGACTCTGTCGGTGCCCATCCTTTCCTACCGTTCTTCTACATCTCGTAGCACCGCCTGTCCAGGGTCACCACGATATCCAACCAAGCCAGAGCCCATAATGACTTGTGGCTATGCAGGTAAGCCTTGGGTCTTGAAGCATACATCCATCTCTTTGTGCATGGGTGGACCTTTCCGCATTAATACTGGCACATCTCCAGCATCATCTAGGCTAACCACTGGTTTCTCCAGGGCGCCGCTCAACCATCATCCACCCAGAGGTAAGTTGAAAACTTGAAGTCTTGAAGACTTGATCATCTTGTAGGTCTTGAAATTATTAACTCTCAACTCTCATGAATCACACAACCAACCCTGTCTACTAATAGCATAGCAAAAGTAAAACAACGTTTCTCGGGGCCAATGTGTCAAGGGTTGAGGGGTACCTACCACATGATACTACAACGGTAACCAAGTTTCCAATTACCTACTTTGCATGCAAGTGGGGGGGATGGTAGAACTAATGCAATAAAAACATGGGTAAAGATGATCAAAGTGACTTGCCTGATTGATGATCTTTGTACGTGAGTGACTCTAGGTAACAAGCCTCGCACTCCGGATAATCTAACGAAGCAAACAAGAGCACTCAATAAGCATACAATAAAATGTTGTAACTCACAAAATCAGAAATGAACTAGTAAACAATCAAGACAAAACAATGCACAAATCACAAGCAAGAAAACACACAAAGTTTTGTTTTCAAAAAGGTGATGGGTAAACCACTACTAACATAATAAAACTACTTGTATGAACAAAACAATAGTTGACAGCAAGGAAACAACAAAATATTTTATTATTAAACAGAATAAAATCCATTTAAAGTTTTGTTAAGAAAAATCTTAGTATGGTTTTGAAAGTTTTGATAAACACTACTATATGAGGTAACTATAGTTTTACTAACAAAGAGTAAAACAAAACTTATTATTAATTAAAAAACATTATCTTAACAGAAAAAGAATTTACTAAAGTCTCTTCTTATAAAACAGAATTTAATTATATAAAACTTGGTTAAACTAACTACTACTAAACTAGTTTGTTTTATAACAAATTATACCTAGTTAAAAAAAGAGTTGAGATTCCTATAACAATAAAGAAATAAACTAAGCAATTTTATATTTTTATTAACAGTAAGTAAACACCTAATGTTTAAGCAACAGAACCTACTAAAACAAATTATAACAAATCTGATTTAAACTAACTAAAAACTAAATTAACTAAACTTTACTAACTACTAGGCAGAATCTGTTTATAGCTAGAACGCTAAAAACATTCATCCTAAAAATACTCAAACTAGGCATGATGATAGTCCTAACTAATACCAAGCAGTAGCAAAAAGATTCATATCAAAATCTATTTTTAAACTCTAGTTATTCAGATTTGAGTGATTTGAGCAAATTTGATTCAATTCAAATTCTAAGGTTCAAATTTAAATTCTAAGACTACAGGGTGAAACTACATGAAATAAGTGAGCTAATGCAAAAAGAATCAATTCAAAACACTAAACATTTTAAAAGATACAGCTAAAACAAAATCAGAAAAGCTTCTATTTACTAAAACAAAACAGAAAAAGAAAAAAAAATCTACCGAACGGTCAGTGCTACGTGGCAAGCGCTGGTTGGCTAAGAGGGTGAGCACTGGGTGACTGCGGGTGGGCGACCGAAGCTTAGCACATAACGGTTCGGGAAATAAAACGATCCCTATACGTTGGCTACGGATCCGACGGTCCAGAGAAGTCCGGTGACTTACAAAGGGGAGGGAGGAGGTCCCCGGTGAGGATGGCGGCGGCCGGTGGTCGAAAAGGTCGTCGGAGGTCGCTCCGGTGGTCGAGGGAGGCGGTAGAGGGGTCCAGGCGACTGCGGCTGGCGTCCGGCGACGATAGGTGGCGTCGGAGAGGCGTGGGGAGGACGGAGTCGATGGGCAGGAGCTTGGAGAGCTTCGGCCGTCGTCCGAAGTCCGGCGAGGTGGCATGGGCGTTCTGGTGCAGGGGAGCGAGGGGTTCAGAGGGGGGGATGGAGTGCGGAGGTGTCCGCTCTTATATAGGGGCGAGGCAGAGCGAGAGAAGGAAGGAAGAGGGAGATCCGGTGGAGAGTTTTCCGGCGACAGCGGCGCGCGCGCGAGGTGGAAGGCGACCGCGCCGATCCAGCGAACGGTCGTGTGGGACCCGCTATCAGTGAGAGGGGAGGGATTTGCGGGGCGTCGGTCGGCTGGTAATTAGGCGAGTCGGGTATTAACTGCGGTGGGCCGGCCCGATCGCTTTTAAAACATTTCCTATTTTTCAAAAATAGCACAGTAAACTGCTTTTAATGCATTCAATATAGTTCCAAATATAGGATTATTATATATCAAAATTAACAGAATAATAAATTCCATTTAATGAACATTTTTATTTTTTCATTTGAATACTTTGGAAAAATATTATTTTCAGAAATTGCATATTTGTTTTTAAAACCTTTTGCAAATATTTTTCAAAAGACCCCCTGGTTCTTTTTGTTCAAATATATCACCAAGATGACCCTGGTGTGGAGTGTCATGTTACTCCCCTCTTATTTTGAACTTTTTCCAAGGTTTTCAAATAGGTGAAAGCAACACATTAAAAATAGAAAGGGACTTTCAGAAAGTCAGAAGAAGCATTACAACTATTTCATACATTCAAGCAATGGTGATGATGGATGCATAGCTATATTTCATAACATTCCAAGATGGAATTTTGGGATGTTACAAGAGAGTACTGACAAAGTTTGCAAAGTCCAGCGATCCATTTATGGACTGGTGCAAGCATCTCGGAGTTGGAATAAGCGCTTTGATGAGGTGATCAAAGCGTTTGAGTTTGTACAAGTTTACGGAGAAGCTTGTATTTACAAGAAAGTGAGTGGGAGCTCTATAGCATTTCTAGTATTATATGTGGATGACATATTGCTGATTGGAAACAATATAGAAATGCTGGAAAGCATGAAGGAATATTTGAACAAGAGTTTTTCAATGAAGGACCTAGGAGAAGCTGCTTTCATATTAGGCATTAAGATCTATAGAGATAGATCGAGACGCTTAATAGCACTTTCACAGAGCACATACCTTCATAAACTTTTGAAGAAGTTCAAAATGGATCAGTCCAAGAAGGGGTTCTTGCCTGTGTTACAAGGTGTGAAGTTGAGTAAGACTCAATGCCCAGTAACTGCAGAAGATAGAGAAAAGAGGAGTGTCATCCCCTATGCTTCAGCCATTGGCTCTATCATGTATGCAATGTTGTGCACAAGACCCGATGTTGTCCTTGCCATAAGTATGGCCGGAAGGTTTCAAAGTGATCCTGGAATGGAGCACTAGCAAGCGGTCAAGAATATCCTTAAGTACCCGAAAAGGACTAAGGAAATGTTTCTCGTTTATGGAGGTGATGAAGAGCTCGTCATAAAGGGTTACGTCGATGCAAGCTTTGACACTGATCCGGACGACTCTAAGTCGCAAACCGGATACGTATTTATTCTTAACGGGGGAGCGGTAAGCTGGTGCAGTTCCAAGCAATGCGTGGTAGCTGATTCTACATGCGAAGCAGAATACATCGCAGCCTCGAAGGCGGTGAAGGAAGGTGTCTGGATAAAGCAGTTCATGACTGATCTTGGAGTAGTGCCCAGTGCACTTAATCCAATGAGCCTATTTTGTGACAACACTAGTGCCATTGCTCTAGCCAAGGAAACAAGGTTTCACAAGAGGACCAGACATATAAAGTGACGCTTCAACTCCATCCGATATTACATCGAGGAGAAAGACATAAATATTTGCAAAGTGCACACGGATCTGAATGTTGCAGACCCGTTGACTAAACCTCTTCCAAGAGCTAAACATGATCAACACCAGAACTGCATGGGTGTTCGATTCATTACAATGTAAATCACATAGTGATGTGAGCTAGATTATTGACTCTAGTGCAAGTGGGAGACTATTGGAAATATGCCCTAGAGGCAATGAATAAAGTGTTTATTATTATATTTCCTTGTTCATTATAATTGTTTATTATCCATGCTAGAGTTCTGTTAATTGGAAACATGGATACATGTGTGGATACATAGACAAACACAATGTCCCTAGTATGCCTCTAGTGAACTAGCTCATTGATCGAAAGACGGTTAAGGTTTCCTAGCCATGGACATGAGATGTCATTTGATAAACGGGATCACATCATTAGGAGAATGGTGTGATGGACAAGACCCAACCTACGAACGTAGCATATGATCGTGTCAGTTTATTGGTACTGTTTTCTGTATGTCAAGTATATGTTCCTATGACCATGAGATCATGCAACACACTGACACCGGAGGAGTACCTTGTGTGTATCAAACGTCGCAACATAACTGGGTGACTATAAAGGTACTCTACAGGTATCTTCGATGGTGTCTGTTGAGTTGGCATGGATCAAGACTGGGATTTGTTACTCCGTGTGACAGAGAGGTATCTCAGGGCCCACTCAGTAATACAACATCACAATAAGCCTTGCAAGCAACGTGACTAAGTGTTAGTTACGAGATCTTGTATTACGGAACGAGTAAAGAGACTTGCCAGTAACGAGGTTGAACTAGGTATGGAGATACCGACGATCGAATCTCGGGCAAGTAACATACCGAAGAACAAAGGGAACATCATACGGGATTAACTGAATCCTTGACATAGAGGTTTGACTGATAAAAGATCTTCATAGAATATGTAGGAACCAATATGGACATCCAGGTCCTGCTATTGGTTATTGACCATATAGGTGTCTCAGTCATGTCTACATAGTTCTCGAACCCGCAGGGTCTGCACACTTAAGGTTTGGTGACGTTTCGATAGGATAGAGTTATGTATGGTGGTGACCGAAGGTTGTTAGGAGTCCCGGATTAGATCCCGGACGTCACGAGGAGCTCCGGAATGGTCCGGAGGTAAAGATTCATATATAGGAAGTCCTGTTTTGGTCACCGGAAAAGTTTCGGGCTCATCGGTAGTGTACCGGGAGTGTCGGTAGTGTACCGGGACACCTCCGGGAGGAGTATTTCGACCCAAGAGGCTACATGGGCTGTGGTAGAGTGGAAACCAGCCCTTAGTGTGCTGGTGGAACAACAACAAGAGGCCCATGCGGCTGGAAGAAAAGAGTCCTAAGAGAAAAAGTGGAAAAAGGCAAAAAAAGAGGGTGAATCCTAGTCCTACTAGGATTGGAGGTGGACTCCACCTCCACCCTTGGTTCGGCCGACTCCTTGGTGGCTTGGCCCTTGGAACAAGCCACCTCCTCTCTTCCTCCGATATATACTGGTGGTATTGAGGGTTTTTCACTAGTTTTTACAGCCACGTGCTACCCGTTCCTCCAGTCCATAGTTTCTCCTCTAGATCGGAATTCTGCAGTGCTTAGGCGAAGCCCTGCCGGAATTACTCCACCACCATCGTCGGAGCGCCGTCATGCTGCCGGCAAACTCTTCTAACTCTCCCCTCTCTCTTGCTGGATCAAGACAGCGGAGATCGTCATCAAGTTGTACGTGTGCTGAACGCGGAGGTGCCATCCTGTAGCGACCCGACCTGAAAGGTCAAGTCTCCGGTGTTTCCGTACCATCCCAAGATCATGCTGGTACACACACGGTACGTCAATGTATATATCAAAGGGAAATCACACAGCATTATATTAATCGAAATCTCATATCGAGTCCTTTATTACAATAAAGATTACAATAAAGTGGCCAAAGGCCAACTCATGAGAATATCTAAATCTTGCGGAAGCGTCGAAGGTAGATGAGTCCATCTGACTCCAAGGGCATCTCACTGAGCATAGAACGTGTCCTCACTCCTGGTCGGAAAAGTACTCTACAACATGATACGTTGCAGCCATGTAGGTCAGCATATGGAATATGCCGGCAAAGTCACAAGAGAAGGGTGAAAAGGTAAGCATCTAGTCTATATGCATATATGGCAAGTGGGGTGGTAAGTTTTTGCGTAAAGCCAAGTTTTTCCTACATCAAAAGAAGGGTTAAGCAAAATATTACTAAGTTGGTTGATTAATGAGATGGTTCCACCAACCAATTCTCATACCCAAATTTATTAAATACCCACATCATCATATTATTTGTGTTGAGAGTTCCGGAAGTTTCAATTCCTTTGGCTCAAGTCGTCCATGACCGTGGACACGGCTAATCGATTAGGTTTGAGATACTCTGTAGAGTTTTGCACACGTTCCCCACAAGATTTGGTCGCCTCCGTTTGATTTCTCGCACTTCAGGGTGTTTGAGAAACGGATGACCAAAACATGGTCTTCCAAAGGGTTTCCCTGCGACTCTGTCGGTGCCCATCCTTTCCTACCGTTCTTCTACCTCTCGTAGCACCGCCTGTCCAGGGTCACCACGATATCCAACCAAGCCAGAGCCCATAATGACTTGTGGCTGTGCAGGTAAGCCTTGGGTTTTAAAGCATCCATCCATCTCTTTGTGCCTGGGTGGACCTTTCCGCGTGAATACTGGCCATCTCCAGCATCACCTAGGCAAATCCACTGGTTTCTCCAGGGTGCCGTTCAACCATCATCCACCCAGAGGTATGTTGAAAACTCGGGGTCGTAAATCTTGATCATTATGTAGGTCTTGAAATTATTAACTTCCTCAACTCTCATGAATCACACAACCAACCCCGTCTACTAATAGCATAGCAAAAGGTAAAAACAACGTTTCCCGGGGCCAATGTGTCAAAGAGGTTGAGGGGGTTACCTAACACATGATACTACAACAATGTAACCAAGTTTCCAACTAACCTATCTTGCATGCAACTGGGGAGATGGTAGAACTAATGCATATAAAACATGGGTAAAACATGATCAAGGTGACTTGCCTGATTGATGATCTTCGTACGTGAGTGACTCTAAGTAACAAGCTTCACACTCCGGATAATCTAAGGAAACAAACAATGCACTCAAATAAGCATACAACCAAAATAAGTACTCATAACATTCAGCAAAGAAGTACTAAACAAACAAGGCAAACAATGCACAGAAGTCTCTAGCAAGTAAAACACACAAAGTTTTGTTTTCCAAAGGGGATGATGAAAACACTTCTACATAATAAAACTATTTTGAAATAACAAGACAATTGTTGACAGCAAGGCAACAATAGAATATTTTACTATTAAAGTAAACAAAGTCAATTTAAGTTTGTTGGGAAAACTCTAGTAAAGTTTATAAAAGTTTTGATAAACACTATATGAATCAACTATAGTTGTACTAACAAAAGAATGAAAACTAAACTTATAATTTGTTAACAAAACATGTTCTTGACAGAAAATAATTTACTATTAATCTGTCTTAGAAAACAGAATTAAATTTACAAAACTTTGTTTGAAAACAAACTATTACTAGTTAGTTGTTTTAATCAAATTATGTCTATTTGAAAAGAAGTTGGGATTCCTATGTTAAATGAAATTAAACTAGGCAAATCTATATTTTTATTAACAGTGAGTGAAGACACTAAGTGTTTACTACAGAACCTAATAAACAAATAAAACCAAATTCTAAATCAAACTAATTAAAATTGAGTTTATAAAACTATATTATACTACTAAGCAGATTCTGTTTTTAACGGAAACACAAATCAAATATATCCTAAAAATCCTCAAACTAAGCATGAATGTAGTCCTAACTAATACCAAACAGTAGCAAAAAGATTCATATCAAAATCTATTTTCAAACTCTAGTTATACAGATTTGAAGATTTTAAGCAAATTTGATTCAATTCAAATTTTATAGTTCAAATTTGAAATTTAAAAGTACAGGGTGAAACTACATGAAAATTCTGAGCTATTGCAAAAAGAATCAACTCAAAACACTTTAAAAGATATAAGAAAAACAAAATTTGAAAACATTTTGTTAATTAAAACAAAACAGAAAAAGAAAACTGACTTTGCAACGGTTAGGGGGCTACATGGCGCTGTACGATTGGCTAAGGGGGGTGTGCGCGCGAGAGCTACGGACGGGCGACCGATTGGTAGAGGAAAACGATTCGGATTTAAGTGGCTTCTAATCTGGGTCGTTGATTTTGGATCGGAGGGAGGGGAAATGCTCACGGAGTAAGGTCGCCGGCGTCGGGGTTCTCCGGCGAGTCCGGTAGCGGTGGATGCGACGGCGAGGTGCTCCGGTGGTCGGGGAAGACGGGGAAGTGGTCCAGGCGACGGCGACGGTTCTCCGGAGTCGATTGGTGGCGACGGTGGGGTGAACGGAGGTCGGAGGTGGTGGCTACGGTCGATGGCGAGCTTCGGTGTGGGAGTAGCTCCGGCGAGCAATTGACAGCGTTCCGGCGAGGGGGAAAAGGGGGGCTCGGGGTGAATGGATGCGGGGAAGTGGCCGGTACTTATAGGGCGCTCGAGGGGTGCGGGAGTTAAGAGGGGAGAGAGATCCGGCGAGGGGAAGAAACTGCCGGCGTTGGATCCGGCGAGGGGAAGAAACTGCCGGCGTTGGATCCGGCGAGCGCGGGGAGGAAAGGGATGACCGCGCGAGAGAAACGATCGGACGGGTGGGGTCCAGTGTCAGTGAGAGGGGGTGCAGTTACTGCGCTCGGTCGGCCGACCGGTAACGGTCTCGGCTTTTAAAGCCGGTGGGCCGGCCCGTTTAAATGCAAACCGTTACTGTTTTTCTTTAATAATTTTCCAGAGACATTCAAATACATTTAAAGCATTCAAATCATCTCTAAATATAGGGGTATTATATATCAAAATTAACAGAATAATAAATGCTATTTAATGAACATTTCTATTCTGTCATTTGAATACTTTAAAAAAATATTATTTTCAGAAATTGCCTAATTGTTTTTAAATCCTTTTTGCAAATATTTTCAAAATAACTCCTGGTTATTTCTGTTCAAATATATCACCAATTAGTACCTGGTGTGGAGTGTCATGTTCCTCCTCTCTTATTTGAACTTTTAACCAAAATTTCAAATAGGTGAAAGCAAATATAGGAAAAGGTAGAAAGAACTTTCTGAAATTTTTGAAAAGGCATTTCAACAAACACATACATTCAAGCAATGATGATGATAGATGCATAACTATATTCATAACATTCCAAAATGAAATTTTGGGATGTTACAAACCTACCCACCTTAAGATGAATCTCGCCCTCGAGATTCGGGTTGGCTAGAAAATAGGTGTTGATGGTCTCTACGAAGATCTTCTTCGCGTTCCCAGGTGGCTTCTTCCTCAGTATGGTGACTCCACAAAACTTTGCAGAACTTGATAATCTTGCTGCGGGTAACTCTGTTGGATGTCTCGAGGATTCTGACAGGCTTCTCCTCATAAGTCAGATCACTTTCAAGCTGTATGGCCTCTAGGGGCACTGTATCTCTCAGAGGGATATCAGCCATCTCTGTATGACATTTCTTCAGCTGGGACACATGGAACACATTATGAACTTCGGATAATCCTTCTGGCAATTCCAGTTTGTATGCAACTTCGCCTCTACGTTCAAGAATTTTGTAGGGGCCTATGAATCTGGGTGCTAATTTTCCTTTAACACCAAATCTCTTGATTCCTCGAAGCGGGGATACACGAAGATATGCTCTGTCTCCCACTTCATATGTCACTTCTTTACGTTTGCTGTCAGCATAACTCTTCTGTCGAGATTGAGCTATCTTGAGTCTGTCACGTATCAACTTGACTTTCTCTTCAGAATCTCGGATAAGGTCGGGACCAAAAAGTTGTCGGTCTCCAACACCATCCCACATCAGTGGTGTTCTGCACCTCCTTCCGTATAGAGCTTCGAAAGGGGCCATCTTTAGACTGGTTTGATAACTGTTGTTGTACGAGAATTCTGCGTAAGGTAAGTTGTCATCCCAACTAGATCCATAGTCTAGTGCACAAGCTCTCAACATGTCTTCCAGAATCTGGTTGACTCTCTCAGTCTGTCCATCTGTCTACGGATGAAAGGCTGTACTGAACTCTAGCCTTGTACCCAAAGTTTCATGTAACTGATGCCAAAACTTTGAGGTAAATTGTGTTCCTCTATCTGACACGATACTCCTCGGAACTCCATGCAGACATACGATCCTGGTCATATATATCTTGGCTAGCTTAGCACTGGTATAAGTGGTTTTCACTGGAATGAAATGAGCTACCTTGGTCAAGCGATCAACCACTACCAAGATGGAATCATAACCTGAATGGGTCCTGGGCAATCCTGTGATGAAATCCATACCAAGCTTTTCCCATTTCCACTCGGGTATCGGCAAAGGTTGGAGTAACCCTGCTGGTTTCTGATGTTCTGCCTTTACTCTCTGACAAACATCACATATTGCAACATGTTCCGCTATATCTTTCTTCATACCTGTCCACCAATAACTTTCCTTTAAATCCAGATACATCTTGGTGTTGCCTGGGTGTATCGAGTAAGGTGAATCGTGGGCTTCCTGAAGTATCAACTTCCTGAGCTCTGGGTCATTGGGTACATAGATTCGGTTCTCAAACCACAAAGTTCCGTGTTCATCCTCACGAAAACCTTTAGCTTTACCATCTTCCATTCTCTGTTTAATTTCAGCTATCTCCTTGTCCGATTTCTGGGCTTCTTGAATTCTTTCGGTCAAGGTGGACTGAATTTCCAATGTGGCAATATATCCTCTTGGAACTATCTCTAGCTTGAGCTTACTGAGATCATTGACTAACTCTTGAGGTAATCCTCCAGCTGTGAGTGTGTTCACATAAGTTTTACGACTCAAGGCATCGGCTACAACATTAGCCTTACCTGGATGGTAGTGTAATCTCATGTCATAGTCCTTGATTAACTCTAACCATCTCCTCTGTCTGAGGTTCAACTCTTTCTGCGTGAAGATATACTTCAGGCTCTTATGGTCGGTGTAAACATCACAACTATTTCCGATAAGGAAATGTCTCCAAGTCTTGAGTGCATGCACTACGGCTGCTAGTTCCAAATCATGCGTGGCATAATTCAACTCATGAGGTCGTAGCTGTCTGGAAGCATAGGCTACAACTTTTCCATCTTGCATAAGTACTCCTCCGAGTCCTTGACGTGAAGCATCACAATAAACCTGGAAATCCTTCCGAATATCGGGCAAGATCAATACTGGGGCTGTGACCAAACGTTTCTTCAACTCCTGAAAACTGGCTTCACATTCCACAGTCCAAACATACCTGGATTCTTTCTTTAACAACTCTGTCATGGGCTTGGCAATCTTTGAGAAATTCTCAATGAATCTCCGATAATATCCAGCAAGTCCAAGGAAACTGCGGATCTCCTTAACTGAGGTGGGTGACTTCCACTCGGTGACGGCTTCAACCTTAGCGGAGTCTACGGCTATTCCTTCTCCGGAAATAACATGTCCATGGAATCCGACTTCCGTCAACCAAAATTCACATTTGCTGAACTTGGCATATAACTGATGCTCTCTCAGCTTCTCCAGAACTAAACGCAAATGTTCCTTATGCTCTTCCTCGTTCTTGGAAAATATCAGAATGTCATCGACGAACACTACGACAAACTTGTCCAAATATTCCATGAACACTTTGTTCATCAAATTCATGAAGTATGCAGGAGCATTGGTCAATCCAAAAGACATGACCGTATACTCATACAAGCCATACCTCGTGGTGAAAGCTGTTTTGGGTATATCCTGTTCACGAATCTTCAGTTGATGATACCCTGATCGAAGATCGATGTTGGAGAATACTTTGGCTCCTACGAGCTGATCAAACAAATCATTAATCATCGGCAGAGGGTACTTTTTCTTGATAGTCACCTCGTTCAAGGCACGATAATCGACTACCATTCTCAAGGATTTATCCTTCTTCTCCACCAAAAGTACTGGGGCTCCCCAAGGTGAAGAACTTGGGCGAATATAACCTTTGTCCAATAACTCCTTAATTTGCTTCTTGATTTCCAACAGATCATTTGCGGGCATCCGATAGGGTCTCTTGGAAATTGGGGATGTCCCTGGCTGTAGCTCTATTAGGAACTCAATTTCCCTATCTGGTGGCATTCCTGATAATTCTTCCGAAAATACATCCAGATAATCTTTTACCACAGGTACTTCCTCCTGAACAACTCCTGTGAGGGCATTTAACCTAGCACTCATACGTGTGCGTCGGGATACATACTTAATCATCTTGTTCTCCGGGGTGGTGAGTGAAACAGACTTGCTGAGGGCAATCAAGATTTCCTTCATACTTGGTCATCCAATCCATGCCTAGGATTACATCCAATCCTTGTGACTCTAAGACGATGAGGTCGGTGGGAAAAACATGGTTTCCTATATTGAGTTTCAAGGCATGGCATCCTATCCCTGCCATCATCATACCTCCTGGAGAACTAACCTTAATGGGCTGACTAAGGGTTTTGGTGGGCAAACCATACTTATCCACAACTACCCTTGATATGAATGAATGAGTTGCACCAGAATCAAAAATTACTGTAACAGGACGTGAATGCAATAAAAACTTACCAACCACAGTCTCGGGTTGATCATAGACTTCTTCCACGTCGATTTGGTTCACCTGGGCTCGAGGAAAAGGGTTTGGCTTCTTGGCTGCTGAGTTGCCGTTGTTGTTGCCGTTTCCATTGCCTTGCTTGCTCTGGGGACACTCAGTAGCATAGTGCCCTGTCTTCTGACACTTGAAACAGGTAATGTGACTCAGATCCTTCTGAGTAGGAACTTGACGGTGCTGGTTGTTGTTCCCATTCCCATTGTCACTCTTGAAGTTACCATGGTTGGGACGGTTGTTCCCATTTCCTCCATGATTGTGGCTTCCATGGTTGTGCACAGCATGAGTGTGCTTTCCAAACTTACCGGTTCCTGATCCGGCATTCCCGGAGTACGGGGAGTAACGAGGCTTCTGATGAGTTCCAGAGTTGAACTTCCCCTAAGTGTACTTCCGCTTGCGGTTTTCAATCTGCTGTTGTTTACCTTCCAAAATGAGGGCCTTATCCACCAGCTCTTGGTAGTTGTTGAAATTAGCCACTACCAGCTGTATGCTCAACTCGTCGTTGAGTCCTTCCAGAAACTTTTCTTGCTTGGCCGCATCATCAGCCACATCTCCTGGGGCATAACGGGCCAACATGTTGAACTCTTCCACATATTGGGCCACAGAGCGATTACCCTGGCGCAAGTTGCGAAACTCGCGCTTCTTTAGACTCATGGCTCCAGCTGAAACATGAGCGGTGCGGAAAGCAAGCTAGAACTGCTCCCAAGTCACATCTGCAATAGGATAAGTGGTGGTGTAGTTCTCCCACCATGAAGCTGCTGGTCCTTCCAGTTGATGTGCGGCAAATCGCACCTTCTCAGCATCAGTACATCCAGCGGTGACAAGTTCTCTCTCCATCCTACGGAGCCAATCATCTGCCACAATGGGCTCAATGCTGCTGGAGAAAATTGGAGGGTTCAACCTCAGAAAACGGGTGAGATTGTCAGTCTGGGGTGGATGGTGGTTGTGGTTATTGTTGTTCTGATTCTGAATCAATAGTTGCATCAGTGCATTCTGTTGCTGAAGGAGTTGAGTGAGTTCCGGTGGGAAAGTGAAGTCGGTCTCACGTCGTGGAGGCATCTTGCTGTTTTCAGAGGGATGAGAATTAGAATAGAACAAGGGTCTAGAAGAAATTCACTACCCATATGCAATGCAACAAACATATCACACCAAACACTCATTCATTTATTCAATCAATGTCAAACATCGGGAATACAAATCTCAAACAACTAAGCATCGACCTACGCTTTAATGACGAAAATAAAAGATACATGGAGGGCATAACTAATGTTTTTCCTCAGAAGTGCATAGTCGTAGGTCCTCCGGTGGTACTTTCCTCATAGTCTTCATCGTCGCTGATGAAGGGTGTCATGTCTCCTTCGGGGTGAAGGTTTTCTCCCATGTCTAGATGCTCCTCCAGAGTGGCGATGCGTGCATTCTGCTCATCAATCCTCTCTAGGAAGTCCTTCACTTCATGCTCGTGTTCATAGTTGGCCTCTCGTAGATCAGCTTCAAGGTCCAGCTCGCGGTTCATCAGATTCTTGATTGTCTTTGTATCAGCACGAACTCGAAGCTCCAGAGTCCTGATGTGAGTCTCCAGGGTCTGGATATAGGAGATAGTGGTGTCTGCAGTGGGAGGAATTATGATGTTTCCATTGGCATCTCTGCGACAAACCATGCCGAGTCCTGGTGAAATGGTTCCACCTCTGTATTCCTCCTGAATACGTCCAAGGGCACGATGAATGGCCATGTCTCTTCCAAGTATCCAGCTGGGTGCCACGAACTTGAAGTCGATGGGTTTCTTCCAATTCCCAAAAGTCTTCCCTGGGATATGCACCTCGATCCTGTAGCGTCCATCTTGGGGAAATGACATGATAGGAATCCCGGTGATGCTCGGCAAAGCAATCCTTACGTCCTTGACGATCCTCATCAGCTCCTTACCAAAGGGCATTGTTGCATTAGGCTGGCAAAACTCCGTGATCAATACTGGGATGAAGGTGGCCATCTATAAATTTGTGAAATAATCGGAGAGGAATCAGAAACGAATAGATGAGAGTATAAGATATTTAAAGACAAAGAGAAACAATCCTAAGGCTTTCCAATCCTAGAGGTTACGTCCTACGGTCAGCGTGTGCTCTGATACCATTTCTGTAGCGACCCGACCTGAAAGGTCAAGTCTCCGGTGTTTCCGTACCATCCCAAGATCATGCTGGTACACACACGGTACGTCAATGTATATATCAAAGGGAAATCACACAGCATTATATTAATCGAAATCTCATATCGAGTCCTTTATTACAATAAAGATTACAATAAAGTGGCCAAAGGCCAACTCATGAGAATATCTAAATCTTGCGGAAGCGTCGAAGGTAGATAAGTCCATCTGACTCCAAGGGCATCTCACTGAGCATAGAACGTGTCCTCACTCCTAGTCGGAAAAGTACTCTACAACATGATACGTTGCAGCCATGTAGGTCAGCATATGGAATATGCCGGCAAAGTCACAAGAGAAGGGTGAAAAGGTAAGCATCTAGTCTATATGCATATATGGCAAGTGGGGTGGTAAGTTTTTGCGTAAAGCCAAGTTTTTCCTACATCAAAAGAAGGGTTAAGCAAAATATTACTAAGTTGGTTGATTAATGAGATGGTTCCACCAACCAATTCTCATACCCAAATTTATTAAATACCCACATCATCATATTATTTGTGTTGAGAGTTCCGGAAGTTTCAATTCCTTTGGCTCAAGTCGTCCATGACCGTGGACACGGCTAATCGATTAGGTTTGAGATACTCTGCAAAGTTTTGCACACGTTCCCCACAAGATTTGGTCGCCTCCGTTTGATTTCTCGCACTTCAGGGTGTTTGAGAAACGGATGACCAAAACATGGTCTTCCAAAGGGTTTCCCTGCGACTCTGTCGGTGCCCATCCTTTCCTACCGTTCTTCTACCTCTCGTAGCACCGCCTGTCCAGGGTCACCACGATATCCAACCAAGCCAGAGCCCATAATGACTTGTGGCTGTGCAGGTAAGCCTTGGGTTTTAAAGCATCCATCCATCTCTTTGTGCCTGGGTGGACCTTTCCGCGTGAACACTAGGGAAATTTTTTGTTTCCCATGCAACGTTCCCCAACAAGCATAGGATACTATACAGAGCCTATGGCTAAGGCATAGGGGATGGCGTTCGTCCTTTCTCTTTCTTCTGTCATTGTCGAGCTTTGAGTCTCACGCAACTTAACACCTTACAAATCAGGCGAGAACTCTTTCTGTGACTGATCCATTTTGAACTCTTTCAAAATCTTGTCAAGGTATGTACGCATTGAAAGTCTCATCAAGCATCTTGATCTATCTCTATAGATCTTGATGCTCAACAATTAGGTAGCTTTATCTAGGGTTTCCTTTGAAAATCACTTTTCAAACAACCGTTTATGCTTTCCAGAAATTCTACATTATTTCCGATCAACAATATGTCATCCACATATACTTATTAGAAATTCTATAGTGCTCCCACTCACTTTATTGTAAATACAAGTTTCTCACAAACTTTGTATAGACTCAAAAACTTTGATCACCTCATCAAAGTGTATATTCCAACTCGGAGATGCTAGCTTCAGTTCATTGAAGGATCACTGAAGCTTGCACACCTTTTAGCATCCTTAGGATTGACAAAACCTTCTGGTTGTATCTCATAAAACCTTCTGGTTGTATTTCATAATTGGAAAATGCAGCAACTGCTAACGTAATTCCAACAGACTTTAGCATCACTACGAGTGAGAAAGTCTCATCGCAGTCAACTCCTTGAACTTATCGGAAACTTCTTTGCGACAAGTCGAGTTGTATAAATGGTGACATTTACCATCAGCGTCTGTCATCATCTCAAAGGTCCATTTGTACTCGACGACCTGCCGTCCAACGAGCAAGTCTACCAAAGTGTATACTTGGTTTTCATACATGGATCCTTTCTCAGGTTTCATGGCCTCTAACCATTTTTCGGAATCCGAGCCCATCATCACTTCTTCACAGCTCGTAGGTTTATCGTTGTCCAACAACATGACCTCCAACATAGGGTTGTCGTACCACTCAGAAGAAGTACACATTGTTCTCGACCTACGAGGTTTGATAGTAACTTGATCCGAAGCTTCATGATCATCATCATTAACTTCCTATTCAGCTGACATAGGTTCCACAGAAACATCTTTCTACGCTGCACTACTCTCTAGTTGAAGCAAAGGTTCAACAACCTCATCAAGTTCTATGTTCCTCCCACTCAATTCTTTCGAGAGAAACTTTTCTCGAGAAAGGACCCAGTTTTGGCAACAAACACTTTATGCTTGAGTCTGAGATAAAAGGTTCACCCAACTATTCTTAGGGTATTCTATGAAGATGCATTTGTCCGCTTTGGGTTCGAGCTCATTAGGTGAATTTTTTCCCACACAAGCGTCACAGCCCCAAACATTAAGAAATGACATCTTAGGTTTCTATCAAACCATAATTCACACGGTGTCATCTCAACAGATTTAGATGGTTCCCTATTTAAAGTGAATGTAGTTGTCTCTAATGCATAACCCCAAAATTATAGTCAAAATGATAAGAGACATCATAGCACGCACCATATCCAATAGAGCATGACTATGACGTTCGGACACACCATCACACTATGGTGTTCCAGGTGGCGTGAGTTGTGAAACAACTTTCACATTGTCTAAAGTTATATGCCAAACTCGTAACTCAGATATTCACCTCCACGATCATATCGCAGACATTTTTATCTTCTTGTCACGATGATCTTAAACTTCACTCTGAATTTTCTTGAACCTTTCATACGATTCAGACTTGTGTTTCATTAAGTAAATATACACTATATCTACTCAAATCATGAGTGAAGGTAAGAAAATAACGATATCCACCGCATGCTACAAGACTCATTGGACTGCATACATCAACATGTATCATTTCCAATAAATCACTTGCCCGCTCCATCAATCCGGAAAACGGGGTCCTTAGTCATCTTGCCCAAGAGGCATGGTTCGCATGTCTCAACTGATTCAAAATCGAATGACTCCAAAGATCCATCAGCATGGAGTTTCTTCATGCTCTTTATACCAATATGACATTTAGCGGCAGTGCCACAAGTATGTGGTACTATCATTATTAACTTTGTATCTTTTGGCATCAATGTTATGAACATGTGTATCACTACGATCAAGATTCAACAAACCATTCTTACTGGGTGCATGACCATTGAAGGTATTATTCATGTAAACAGAATAACCATTATTCTCTAACTTAAATGAATAACCATGTTGCAATAAACACGATCTAATCACGTTCATGCTCAACGCAAAATACCAAATAACATTTATTTAGGTTCGTCACTAATCCCGAAGGTAGAGAGAGCGTGCGATGTTGATCACATCAACCTTGGAAACATTTCCAACACACATCGTCACCTCATCCTTAGCTAGTTCTCCGTTTATTCCGTAGCTTTTATTTCGAGTTACTAACATTTAGCAACCGAACCGGTATCCAATACCAAGGTGCTACTAGGAGTACTCTCAAGGTACACATCATTAACACATATATCAAATATACTTCTGTCGATGTTGCCAGCCTTCTTATCTACCAAGTATCTAGGGTTGTTCCGCTTCAGCGACCGCTCTCCTCATAATTGAAGCACTTAGTCTCGGGTTTGGGTTCAACTTCGGGTTGCTTCACTGGAGCAGCAACTGACTTGCCATCCATGAAGTTTCCCTCCTTGCCCTTGCCCTTCTCGAAACTAGTGGTTTTACTAACCATCAACACTTGACGCTCCTTCTTGATTTCTACCTTCGCGGTGTCAAACATCGCGAACAGCTCAGGGATCATTATTTCTATCCTTGTCATTTTATAGTTCATCACCAAGTTCTAGTAGCTTAGTGACAGTGACTTGGAGAACTATATCAATCACTATCTTATTTGGAAGATCAACTCCCACTCGACTCAAGCGATTGTAGCACCCAGACAATCTGAGCACATGCTCAACGATTGAGCTATTCTCATTCATCTTGCAGGCAAAGAATCTTGTTGGTGATCTCATATCTCGCAACATGGGCACGAGCCTGAGATCCTAATTTCAGCTCTTAGAACATCTCATATGTTCCGTGACATTCAAAACATTTTGGAGCCAGAATTCTAAGCCGTAATGCATGACGCACTAAACTATCAAGTAGTCATCGGAACGCGCTTGTCAGATGTTCAAAACATCTACAAACGTCGCGAGAGGGGTTGGCGCACCGAGCGGTGCATTAAGGACACAAGATTTCTATGCAGCAATGAGGAAAATCCTCAGATCACAGACCCAGTCCGCAATATTGCTACCATCATCTTTCAACTCTATTTCTCTAGGAACATATAAAAATTCAAGGGAGCTACAGCACGCGCAAGTAATCTACAGCATAATTTGCAAAGACACTACTGACTATGTTCATGATAATGAGTTCAATTAATCATATTACTAAAGAACTCCCACTCAAATTGACATCCCTCCGGTCATTCGAGTGATACATGATCCAAATTCACCAACTCAAGTCCGATCATCACGTGAGTTGAGGTGGTTTCAAGGGTGAACATCATCATGTTGATCATATCTACTATATGACTCATGTTTGACCTTTCAGTCTCTTGTGTTCCGAGGCCATGTCTGTACATGCTAGGCTTGTCAAGTTTAACCCGGGTGTTCTGCATGTGCAACACTGGCTTGCACCCGTTGTATGTGAATGTAGAGTCTATCACACCCGATCATCATGTGGTGTCTCGACACGAAAAACTTTCACAACGGTGCACACTCGGGGAGAACACAATTCATCTTGAAATTTAAGTGAGGGATCACCTTATAATGCTATCGTCGTCCTAAGCAAAACAAGGTGCATAAAAGGATTAACATCACATGCAAATCATAAGTGACATGATACGGCCATGAACTTGTGCTTTTGATCTCCATCTTGAAAGCACCAACATGATGTCCATCGTCACCGGCATGACACCATGATCTCAATCATCTTGATCTCCATCAATGTGCTGCCATCGGGATTATCGCGGCCACCATGCTTCTACTACTATTGCTACCTTTTAGCGATAAAGTAAAGCATTAGATAGCACTTAATGATTGACACGCAGGTCATACAATAATTAAAGACAATCCTATGGCTCCTGCCGGTTGCCGTACTCATCGACATTCAAGTCGTGATATTCCATACAACACATGATCATCTCATACATCACATATATCACATCATGTAATTGGCCATATCACATCACAACATACCCTGCAAAAACAAGTTAGACGTCCTCTATTTGTTGTTGCATGTTTTACATGGCTGCTACGAGTATCTAGCAAGAACAATTCTCACATATGCAAAACCACACCGGTGATACATAAGTTTCTTTTCAACCTTCTCAAGGACCGCCTTTGTCGAATCCGATCTAACTAAAGTAGGAGAAACAGGCACCCGCCAGCCATCTTTGTGCAACGAGGTTACACGTCAGTTGATGGAACCGGTCTCTCGTAAGCGTACGAGTAAGGTTGGTCCAGGCCGCTTCATCTCACAATACCGCTGAACCAAAACACGACCAAGGGAGGAAGCAATCTAAGCATAACCGCCCACAAACTCTTTGTGTTCTACTCGAGATCTCATCTACACAGAGACCTAGCTCATGATGCCACTGTTGGGGAACGTTGCATGGGAAACAAAAAATTTCCAACGCACACGCAAGATCTATCCATGGTGATGAGCATCTATGAGACGGGGAGTGGATCTACATACCCTTGTAGATCGCTAAGCGGGAAGCGTTAAGAAACGGGGTTGGTGTAGTCGAACGTCTTTGCGATCCAAATCGCCGAGCATCCCGCGATCTCATCATGATCCATCCCGCGATCCAATCATGATCCGTCCTGCGAACTCATCACGATCCGTCCTGCGATCTCATCATGATCCGTCTCGCGATCTTGATCACGCTCCTTCCAATCTAGCGCCGAACGGATGACACCTCCGCATTCAGCACACGTACAGCTCGATGACGATCTCTGCCTTCTTGATCTAGTAAGAGGGAGAGGAGAGCTAGATGAGTTCTCCGGTAGCGCGATGGCACTGCAGCGATGGTGGTGGAGCTATTCCAGCAGGGCTTCGCCTAAGCACCGCTGAAAACCGATCTAGAGGAGAAACTGCGATCTAGAAGAGAGGTAGCACGTGGCTATTAGGGTTAGATTTTTCCTCTAAATCCTCTAGTATATATAGGAGGGAGGGAGGGGAGGAGGCAGCCTCAAACCCTCAAGGTTTGGTCGAAATTGGAGGTGGAGGAGTCCTACTCCAATCCTATTAGGAGTAGAATTCCTCCTTTCCACTTGGAAACTCTTTCCACCTCTCCACCTTTGGATTTTTTCCCTTCTCAAACGACTCCAGCCGCATGGGCCCTTAGAGGAGGCTTCGGCCAGCCCACCAGGGGCTGGTTTACCTCCTCCCACAGCCCATGTAGCATTTTGGGTCGAAATACCTCTCCCGATGGTCCCCCGATACACTACCGACACTCCCGGTACACTACCGATGAGCCCGAAACTTTTCCGGCGACCAAAACAGGACGTCCTATATATCAATATTTACCTCCGGACCATTCTGGAGCTCCTCATGACATTTGGGATCTCATTCGGTACTCTGAACAACCTTCGGTCACCACCATACATAACTCTATACTACCAAAACATCACCGAACCTTAAGTCTGCAGACCCTGCGGGTTCGAGAACTATGTAGACATGACCGAAACACCTCTATGGTCAATAACCAATAGAGGGACCTGGATGCCCATATTGGTTCCTACATATTCTATAAAGATCTTTATCAGTCGAACCTCTATGTCAAGGATTCGGTTAATCCCGTATGATGTTCCCTTTGTTCTTCGGTATGTTACTTGCCCGAGATTCGATCATCGGTATCTCCATATCTAGTTCAACCTTGTTACCGACAAGTCTCTTTACTCGTTCCGTAATACAAGATCCTGTGACTAACACTTAGTCACATTGCTTGCAAGGCTTATTGTGATGTTGTATTACTAAGTGGGCCCTAAGACACCTCTCCGTCACACGGAGTAACAAATCCCAGTCTTGATCCATGCCAACCCAACAGACACCCTCGGACATACCTGTAGAGCACCTTTATAGTCACCCAGTTACGTCGCGACGTTTGGTACACACAAGGTACTCTTCCGGTGTCAGTGAGTTGCATGATGTCATGGTCATAGGAACAAATACTTGACATGCAGAAAACAGTAGCAATAAACCGACACGATCATGTGCTAAGTTTGTAGTTTGGGTCTTGTTCATCACATCATTCTCCTAATGACATGATCCCGTTATCAAATGACATCTCATGTCCATGACTAGGAAACCATAGCCATCTTTGATCAACGAGCTAGTCTATTAGAGGCATACTAGGGACATGGTGTTATCTATGTATCCACACATGTATCTGAGTTTCTGATCAACACAATTATAGCATGGATAATAAACGATTATCATGAACAAGGAAATATGATAATAACCAATTTATTATTGCCTCTAGGGCATATTTCCAATAAGAACTTGGATAGAACCAATCTAGATCTCTGGCAGGGCTGCTCTGCCGGGGAAACTTCCCTCCCGGAGGGGGAAATCAAAGCCATCCTCATCACCAACGATCCTCTCATCGAGAGGGGTTCAATATCCATCAACATCTTCACCAGCACCATCTCCTCTCCAAACCCTAGTTCATCTCTTGTATCCGATCTTTGTCTCAAACCTCAGATTGGTACATGTGGGTTGCTAGTAGTGTTGATTACTCCTTGTAGTTGATGCTAGTTGGTTTACTTGGTGGAAGATCATATGTTCAGATCCTTTATGATAATTAACACTCCTCTGATTATGAACATGAACATGTTTTGTAAGTAGTCACGTTTGTTCTAGGGGACATGGGATAAGTCTTGTTATAAGTAATCATGTGGATTTGGTATTCGTTCGATATTTTGATGAGATGTATGTTGTCTCTCCTCTAGTGGTGTTATGTGAACGTCGACTACATAACACTTCACCATTATTTGGGCATAGGGGAAGGCATTGGTAAGTAATAAGTAGAGGATGGGTTGCTAGAATGACAGAAGCTTAAACCCTAGTTTATGTGTTACTTCGTAAGGGGCTGATTTGGATCCACACGTTTCATGCTATGGTTAGATTTATATTAATTCTTCTTTCATAGTTGCGGATGCTTATGATAGGGGTTAATAATAAGTGGGAGGTTTGTCCAAGTAAGGGCAACACCCAAGCACCGGTCCACCCACATATCAAATTATCAAAGTAATGAACGCGAATCAAATGAGCATGATGAAAACTAGCTTGAAAGAAATTCCCATGTGTCCTCGGGAGCACTTTTCTTTATATAAGAGTTTGTCCAGGCATGTTCTTTGCTACAAAAAGGATTGCGCTACCTTGCTGCACCTTTGCTACACTTTTTACTCGTTACTCGTTGCGAATTATCTCATCACAAAACTATCTAAAATACTTGTGGGTCATCAGGCCATACCAGGCCGTCGAGGTGGGCCACGTGTTGGGTCGCAGGCAGGCATATTTGGGTACCCCCGACCCCAGAACGCCGACACCCCCTCTTGTAGCTATGCATCTCCATAGATACATCTTGGGTGTTCGTAGGAACAGTTTTGTTTCCCATGCAACGTTACCCCAATACCTCATCCTCTTCTCCCATATCTCTTGCCTCCACCGCCAAAAAAATTCCCCGAGACCATGGCAGAGAGATTCCTCGACGATGGAGTGGGAGGCGCACGCCCTCCACGAGGCCAACTACCCGGCGCCACCAGACATGCGCGTGTCGGGTGCCTGCAGCCTGAGCGTCGACGGCGTCCCCATGCCCCCTCCATCATCTGCCGTGGAACACCGCGCCGAGATCGCGCGGATCCGGGCGTCCTTGCTCAACGAAACGCGACAACAAGAAAGGTACGTTGGCGACAACATCCCTCTTTGGATGGCATACTTCCAGCACCACCACTCCGACCAGCTCGCCTTGACCAACGCGCTCCGGCTCCAAGGGGGCACCACAACTTGGACGGCCGCCGCTAGTTATGGGGCGCCCCCAAGCGCACGCTCCACGCATCCTCGAGCACATCGAGGGTGGCAATGAGCCATCGCTGGGGTACCCGACGTAGTCATTCTCGCGCCGGAGTGGGATCTCATGGCTGCCGAGGCGAATTGCGGTGTCCTCCTCCCGCTCCTCCGGCACGACAACACCGCTCGCCACCATGAAGGCCGAGCCCCAAGAGACGCCGGAGCACCATTGTAGCCGCGGCGGCAACCTCGTAATAAATGAGGGCCGCGAACAACCTTCACCTTCCCGCGGCCTCCTTTGCCTGGTTAGGCCGAGGAAGGAGCCAGTGACGCCAATGATCGTCAAGCAAGAGCACATCAAGATGGCCGCCGACCTCGACACCGGCCTGAAGTGGTCGCGCGACGACTACGTCCGAGAGGAGATGGAGCGCCAGCGCCGCGCTCTGGAGGAGATCACCGAGCAGCGCCACGGCCAACAAGAGGGCGGCTGAGGGATCACTAGAAGAGTGTCTAGAGGGGGTGAATAGACTACTAGCAGGAATTTAAAAGCTAACCTTTCCAAGTTAATTGGTTGGTAGATTTTAACAGTTTTACCAAAGCGAGTAAGTCTAACAGCCCTACACATGCATGTCAACAAATATGGCAGCAGAAAGTAAAGACATTGCATATTAAGTAAATTGTTGAGATAGGTAGATCAAATGCAGTTGGAGACGCATGGATTTTTCCCGTGGTTCTGATAGGTGGCGCTATCGTACATCCACGTTTATGGAGTCTTCAACCCACGGAGGGTAACGGTCATGAGAGTCCATGGAGGGCTCCACCCAAAAGCGTACACGAAGTAGCAACCTCGACTATTTCATAACGGCTTCCATCCACGAACGACTAGCCTCACTATGGGTAAATCTTCACGAAGTAGGCGATCTCCTTGCCCTTACAAACTTCTTGGTTCACTCCACAACACGAAGTAGGAGGATCCCAAGCGACACCTAACCAATCTAGGAGGCACCACCCTCCAAAAGGTAATAGGCTTGGTAATGACGATGAACTCCTTGCTCTTGTGCTTCAAGATGATAGACTCCTCAGCACCCAATCACTCTCTCACAGATTTGGCATGGTGGAAGAGATGGGATTGGTGGAAAGCTGCTTGGGGAGGCTAGAGATCAAGATCCATATGATTGGAGTGGAAGATCTTGACCTCAACACAAGGGTAGGTGGTTCTCTCTCAGAAAACTGGATGGGGCAAGTGTGGAATACTTCTGAGTGCTTCACTTTCGAGTAGGTGCTGGTGAAGGGGTATATATAGGCATCCCCAAAAATCCAACCGTTACACACAAAATGACCAACTCGGTGACACCGATGTGTTAATCTCGGTGGTACCGAAGTGACCAAAAGGTGGCAACTTTTGAATCTCGGTGAGACCGATATAGGAAACTCGGTTGCACCGATAAGGTGACCAACGGTCAGATTTCCAATCTCGGTGACGCCGATCTAATATTCTAGGTGGTACCGATAATGTGAATTTGCATAACAGAAAGTTGGCAACCTAACTCGGTGGCACCGGTATGGAATTGGTTGCACTGAAGTGGCTAGGGTTTGGCTGAGTCTGTCTAGGTTTTGGAATCGGTGGCACCGGTATGGGAAAGTTGGTTGCACCGATTTTGAGTGTTAGGTATAGAATAGATTATGGTTGGAGAGTTTGTGGATGTTTTTGGCGACTATCACTTGTGCACGTTTGAGCATATTGTTCACCAACAAAACCTTACCCCCTTTTAATAGTATTGGCTTTCCTATGGACTCAAAGTGATTTCTCACAAATATGAAATGTAGAGTCCTCTTGCTTGAAGCTTGGCCAACCTATTTCCTTGCATCTTGGGGTATCTCCACAATCTCCTTTTGCCAAACCTCTCTATATAATATATCTGAAATACACTAGGTAAAAATATCAGTCCAAGAGACAATGTATGTTGTCATGAATTATCAAAACCACCAAGGGAGCATGTTGTGCTTTCAATCTCCCCCTTTTTGGTAATTGATGACAACATACAATCAAAGCTTCAAATAAAGATATGCATGGTTATACTAAAGACTTTGAGAGACACATGACTTAGACTTATTCCCCCTAAATGTGTGCAGTCCTTTAAAGGATAGTTGCTTTTGAATGCATGAACACACATAAGGTAGACGAGATATAACAGGTCATGTGTATCTTGGCTATATGCATAATATTTATATGAATGAGATGTATATTTGTTCAAGACATCACTCTTGCAAACAATATGTTCAAGAAGCAAGAGATCATCTTGATCAAGGATATGATGCATATACTTACCTTGAGTTCTTGAGCATCTTGGTAATAGAAACACACTTGAGAAAACAATGTTAGGAAACACAAGAGTATTCTACCAAGCAGCAAGGCAATATAACTCAAAATTGCCAAGATATGGAGGACATATAGAAGATAGTATTCCTTAGAATTGATATGTCTCCAAGATCATTTATAATTTTCTCACCATAGATATGAAAATAGATTATCCTCTCCCCCTGAATCTTAGCATGTAGATATTAGGATTGGATAATGTGACAGCCCGAGACCGACGTTCCAGAAGATTCCAGAAGATTCCCCTTTAGTTTCCATTCTCGGCTATGTTTCGTCTATGTGTTGCATTCGTCATCGCATCATTCGCATCATATGCATTGCATCGTCACCCATTTTCGAAACTTGCATCCGTTTGTAGTCGCCGGTTCTCGTCGTTCTTGTCGTTGCCCGTTTGAGACCAACCACACACGCACGTGCCCGCGACACCGTTTAAAATAAAACCGTTTTTAAGTGCGCGCAAAAATATTCTCGGATTGGTTCAAACCTTGTCGTGTGGTCTTGTTATATTGTAGGTAGACCGCCCGTCGAATTTTGTCGCGATCCGAGTTCGTTAGATACCCCGTCGGTCAGTCGTAGCAGTGCGGTTATCGGTATTCGTCGGACGTTATCGGCATTTTAGAACCCTGTGTCACAGGTCACCATTCTCTCTCTTCCCCACTTTGCCCCTCTGCACAGTCGTCGTAGCCCTGAGTCTCCGCTTTCGGACGTCGGATCGTCATCCGGCAGTCCGAAAACGGACAGAGACGTACCCTAGCCCTAAACCTATATATAGCCCCTAGCTCCCCTCGTTCCGCATGCAAACCCTAGCCAGCCCCCACCTTCTCCCTCCTCCAGCCACCAAGCCTGCCCGAGCCCATCTGGGCCCGTTCGAGCCGTTCCGGGCCCAAATCGCCGTCCCGAGCTCCTCCCGAGCTCATCCATGGAGCTCCCGAGCGAGATCCTCCCGCTCCTCCCGAGCTCCTCGTCGCCGGAGGGCCCCGTGCCGCCGCAACCCTCGCCGGAGGCCAGGACCTCACCGGAGCCGTCGCCAGACCTAGCTGGTCCCTGCTTCTCCCTCTCCTTCCTCCCTTCTCCTCTCTCGTTCCCTGTCCGATCTCCTCGTGTAGGTCGCCATGGCTAGCCCGAGCTTGAAGTTCCGCAGGCCGCCGCCTTCCCCGGACCCCGTCGGCCGCCGCCCCCGGATCCGCCGTCCTCGTCACCCTCCGGCTCTCCTCCGCTCGCCGCCGCAGTTGCCCTGCCCCGCGCCACCGCTTCTTCCTGATCGGGAGGAGGAGACGAGCGCGCCGTGTCCGAGCATTAACCGCAGAGCGCTCGTGGGCCGGCTCCTCCCTCGGCCCACCTGCCTCACCCGGCTCCCTCCCCTACTTGCTTGCTCCGATTGGGCCCAGAGCTGGCCCATGGTGAGCCCAGCTCCCCCCTGCTGTTTTTTCCTTTTGTTTTTTTTATTTTATTTGCAGATTTATTAATTGCATTATATAATTAATCGTGTACCATTTCGAAATACTTCTAACATGTAAATGTTTAGAATTAATCGTAGAATATTAATGTGCCATTTGCACCCATGCCTAATATGTTTAACATGTCATTTCCTGCATTATTGCATATTTTTCATATTATTGCATTCTCATACTTAATTACCATGCATCGAAATTAATCATATCACAAATTAAAAATGTTCATCTCATTCGCATCGCATTTTCATACATGAGAAAAATGTTGGTCATGATGTTTGCATTTAATTTGCATTGATGGATTGCTCCTAATCCCGCATACTTAATTGTGAATAATTTTCCACATATATTTTCGTGGGATTTAATCCATGCATGATATGAAATTATTTTCAACATGAGAAATGCTCTTTGATATGTGTCCTAGCCCATGGACATTTTCCTTGTCATAGATATGCATGTTTGGGTGTTATTTTGTTGTTGTCAACTTGCTATAAAATCTGTCATTTTGTGGGTCCAAAATATTTCTAAGTCTGAAATCTGTTATATTTTGTTGTTGTCTTGCCATGTGATTTTCTAGTGATCTAGAACTCTTTTGTGGTAGGTGTAATGTAGTTATTTGTTGTTGATATTTCCCTCTAGCATGCTGTTAAGTTTCATGCCATTTCATGATTTGTAGCATATAGTTTTACTGCTGTCAATATGCCTTCGTGATAAAAACTGCACTGTCTAAAACTGTTATTTTCACCAAGTCTGAAACTGTTTTCAAGTAGCCTTCTTGTGAGCTTCCTACCAAATGATCCATGCATGTTTTGTATATGATTTGTGAAGATGAAATAAAGTGGATGTTGTATGCTATTGCCCCATGCTTAGTTTGTGCATTTTAGATTATTGTAATTTGTTATTTTCATATGTTCAAAATGCTATCTTGCTGTTTTTCGCAGATTTCAACAAAAACTTGTTTTGTTGATTGTGGTTGAACCGTAGCTCCGTTTTGGACATTCCATATATGAAACTTGCTTACAATATCATGTAGTTTCATAATAACTTATTGCATTCATGATTCGAAATGTTTGTGGTGGTTTTTCCCATGCATTTGCATTCATGGCATGTGCATCTTGTATCGCTCATATCTTTTAGACCGTAGCTCCGTTTGAGATGTTCTATATATGTAAATCGACTAGAATGACGTGTAGAATAGCATGGTATGCTTTATTCTGCTGTTTAATAAATATAAAATATGGTTAGTTCAGATCTGGAGCAATTTTGAAATTAACATATGGGGTCATTTCGGAAATACTATAAGTTGTTTCCGACCTCATTTAAGATGCCTAGATAGAAAGTTTACTTATGTTTCGCCTCTTACCATATTTAACAACATTTAATATTGTCGTGTACCTAACAAGAGTGAACTAAATAATTCGAATGTGGAGTTTCGTCAATATGCAACTCGTTGCATATTGAGCTTCACTTAATGTGTAGTATTTGATTGTGGTGAATTGTCATGCCTTGCATATTAAACCGGACATGCTTCATATTTGTTGTGCATCGTGTTTTGCATATGTTGTGGTGTATCTTGTGTTGATTGTTTGTTTCGGATTGCTTCTTATCGATAGAGTTCCGAAAGCATTCGGAGTGTGAGGATCCGTTCGACTACGTGGTTCGTCTTGTTCATGGACTCGGTCCTCTTCCGAGCGGGATCTCAGGCAAGATGACACATTTCCCTGGATACCATTACTATCATTGCCATGCTAGTTGTCTCATCTTTTACCGTTATGTCTCACTACCTACCACTTGTTTGATAAGCCTCCCAACACTGCAATGATAAGCCTCTAACCCCTCCACATCCCAGCAAAACATTGTTTGGCTATGTTACTGCTTGCTCAGACCTTCTTATAGCGTTGCTAGCTGCAGATGCAATTGCTTCCATGTGTCAACATGGACCTTCTTTTGTTATATCACAATATTGCTGCTATTTAATTTAATGCACATATACACTTGGTAAAGGGTGGAAGGCTTGGCCTTTTGCTCGGTGTTTTGTTCCACTCTTGCCGCCCTTAGTTACTTGTGAACCGGTGTTATGTTCCAGAAATGAGCGCTCCTAACATGCTCGTTGTTGTTATGGGGACCCCCTTGATTTCCGGGTTAGATTAAAACTTGTCTGGCAAGGCCCAACTTTGGTACTACATTTGCCCATCATAATAAAACTGATCACCTTATTAAAGCATAGAGGGTCGCCCCCTCGTGGATTAATTTAACATAATACAAGGGGGCCAGTGCTGCTGGTGCTGGTCCAAACTAGAGCACCGTGCGGGCTACCTGGGGCAACCCGAGACTTCAGTTACTGTACGCTTAGCTCATCCGCTGTGTCCTGAGAATGAGATACGCGGCTTCTATCGGGGTTGTCGACACGTTGGGAGGCCTTGCTGGACTTGTTTTACCTTTCTCGAACGTCTTGAGTGAGGAACTTTGATCTTCTTCGGGCTATCTCGAGGTGTCGGATTTTCTTTGGAATTGCCTAGGATGATCACGAGATCCGTGGTCGAGGTTATTCCCGCTGCGTGTGGTTAATTTGTGATGGATAAGTTGGAGCACCCCTGTAGGGTTAAATCTTTTCGAGAAGCCGTGCCCGAGGTTATGTGGCAAACTTGGATACTTTGTTTAACACCCGGTCATAGCAAACTTGAAGTAAACTCTAATAAAATACACCAACTGTGTGCATAACCGTGACTGTCTCTTCTCGTGAGTCTTTATCCGGAAGAGAACATGGCGGGATTATGATTGACGTAAGTAGGTGTTCAAGATCAGTTAGTGATCATTACTAGTTCACGTCCGTTATGCGTAGACCACCATACTTTAATTTCTGTGCTCGTAAGTTAGCCACTTAAATATATGCTTAGTCGCTTGCTGCAGCCTCACCACTTAACCATACCTTACCTATTAAACTTTAATAGTCTTGATTCCCTTGGAAATGAGATTGCTGAGTCAACAACAGTTGCAGGTACAGGTAATGCGATGATTTTACATGAGCGCATTGTTTGATTTGATTTGGAGTTCTTCTTCTTCTTCATCAATCTTGGATGGGTTCCAGGCGGCAGCCTGGGATAGCAAGGGTGGATGTCATTTTGTCGTTTGATTTCGTCCGTAGCCGGGCCCTGCTCTTATGTATGATGTTTGAGATGTTATTGTATTGCTGTGACTCTAATGTAGCTTGTGGCGAGTGTAAGCCAATTCCATATACTCATCTCTTCTGTACATGTACTTGTAATGATATCCATCCTTGCGAACGCATCGAGATGCGCTTCTATCCCTGTCGAGGCCCTCGTGCCCGATATAAGGATAGGACCGCATCTTGGGCGTGACAGATAAGGTGAGAAAGGTCAAAAAATTTCTTCTCCCCCTACTTTGATATTCTCCCCCTGTTTATAAAGTTATGAGTATTGATATTGGCTCTCCCCCTTGATCATATCTCCCCCTTTGCATAAGCATGTATCTCCCCTTTAGCATGAAGCTTTGGTCTTCTCCCCATTTGGCATTAATTTCCAAAAAGGTCAAAAAAAGGGATAGATATAGGGATCATTGACTGGGAAGGGATCCTTGAGAACAAGGGTCATCAAAATGTAGGATTCATAGAAATGAAAACTGAGAGAGTCATTGAAAATGATTTCTCTCCTTTTGAGATGTTGTAGGACTTTGTTCTTCTACTCCTTTCTTCATTGAAGATAGGGATCCTTGAATAAAGAAATTCTCTCCTCAAGATTAACTTTAGTTCTTCTCCCCCTAAGTAATACAAAGTTAAAAAAAAGGATCATCGAAGTGAGAGAAGTATTACAAGAAAGATCACTAAGAAAACACAGAATTGCAAAAATGAATTCAAATGAGATAGAATGAAAACCGGTGACTCCGAGATAGATAGATCGGTGGTACCGAGATTTTGTAGTGCAGCTTGTCTGCAATTTCGATAGACCCGAGATATCTGAGTCGGCGGCTCCGAAAGAGAAACCAAGATTCTGTTTTCACAGAGTCAAGAGAAAGATTTTCAATGAAATATGAAGTTTTTATAAGGGACATCAACTAGAGAAGATTGGAGTAGTTATGAGAAATCATGCAATAGAGAGCAAACCACACCAGATTCTTAACTAGATGATGGGCGGTCACCTATATTAGAGTATATCGACTTAGGAGCCAAGCAAGAATACTTTATCATAGGTCATACTCTACGTTAAGCTCAAAATGGGGTTAGCATTTTTCGATTAAGCATTTTAATGTCTTCATATCGCTTGAGTTGCTTTAGCTCGTTTCTTGGTGTAAAGCCTTTTCAAGGACATGAGTACACGTCTTTAAGTGATGTTGATTACGTAGCTTGTAGATGAACTTGTTGAGGATGATCGAGGTTGATGAAGATCATCTTAAGTTTTGAGCAATCCTTCTTGTTCTAGTACACTGGTTACCTACAAAGATTAGTCATGCAAGGAAGAACAATAGATATATCCAATTGACATGGTACCAGTTTAGAGTGTGCAATTTTGATCAAGTATATGTCAAGGATATGGTTGAGTTGCCTTATTCCTTCCATCATCAAGAGGGGTTGTGGATACTTGGCAATGACAAGATTGCTTATGATTGGAGTTGATGGCAATCTTGTGGAATGAAGTTTTTCCAAGTACCTACAAGAGATTAGATGCAATACAAGGGAGAATAGAATTCCATGGCATAAGATGAAATGTTAAGATACATGGAAATATCAAGTAAGCTCATGCCCTTGCATGCAACCGAGTGAGTCTAGCTCAAGTTTGAAGCATCGATGATGTTCAACTCACTCCTCAAGTGGAAAAATGTCTTCTCATCAAGTGGCTTAGTAAAGATATCGGCCAATTGCTTGTTAGTGTGAACATGCTTAAGATTAATATCTCCTTTGGCAACATGATCATGAATGAAATGATGTCGAACTTGAATATGCTTAGTTCGAGAATGTTGCACAGGATCATGACCAATTTTAATAGCACTTTCATTGTCACAGAGTAATGGAACATTTTTAACATGAAATCCATAATCCTTAAGTGTTTGTGTCAACCACAGTAATTGCGCACAACAAGATCCAGCAGCAATATACTCAGCTTCGGCAGTCGATAGAGATACCGAGTTTTGTTTCTTAGAGGACCAAGATACAAGAGATCTGCCCAAAAATTGACAAGTACCCGAGGTGGATTTTCTATCAACCTTGTCACCGGCATAGTACGAATCAGAATAGTCAACAAGGTCAAACGAAGATCCCTTGGGATACCAAATGCCAAAATTTGGCGTTTGTATCAAGTATCCCACAATGCGTTTTACAGCCAAAAGATGACACTCTTTCGGTGCAGCTTGATATCTAGCACACATGCAAACACTAAGCATGATATCAGGACGAGATGCACATAGATATAACAATGAACCAATCATAGATCGATAAACTTTCTGATCAACCGGCTCATCCTGTCTGGTAAGATCAACATGTCCGCTAGTAGGCATAGGGATTTTCATACCTTTGCACTCCTGCATGTTGAACTTTTTGATCAAGTCCTTGGTATACTTAGTTTGAGATATGAAAGTTCCTTCTTTTGGTTGCTTGATTTGCAAGCCAAGAAAGAATTTCATCTCACACATCATGGACATCTCATACTTCTCGGACATCAACCTTCCAAATCTTTTACTAAATTGAGGGTTAGTGGAACCAAACATAATATCATCCACATAGATTTGGCACACAAATAATTCACCATTAACTCTCTTAGTGAATAAGGTTGCGTCAATTTTACCAATTTCAAAACCTTTTTCGATAAGAAACTTCGTTAAACATTTGTACCAAGCACGAGGGGCTTGCTTAAGACCATAAAGAGCTTTATGAAGCTTGTAAACATGATTAGGTTTCTTAGGATTCACAAAGCCATGCGGTTGCTTAACATAAACCTCTTCTTCAATCTCACCATTTAAAAATGCACTTTTAATATCCATTTGATAAAGCGTGATATTATGGTGATTGGCATAAGCAAGAAGAATGCGAATAGATTCAAGTCTAGCGACGGGGGCGTAGGTCTCACCGTAGTCCATACCGTCGACTTGCGTATATCCTTGAGCTATGAGGTGAGCCTTGTTGCACACGACTTGACCATCTTCGTCTTGCCTGTTCCGAAATACCCATTTGGTTCCGATGATGTTGTGTTCATCCTCGGGCTTCTCCACAAGTGTCCACACTTCATTCCTTTTGAAGTTGTGAAGCTCTTCATGCATAGCGTTCACCCTATCTGTGTCTTCAAGAGCTTGTTCTACCTTCAAGGGCTCAATGCTAGAGATGAAAGAATAATGCTCACAGAAGTTTGCTAGACAAGTTTTAGAGCGAATGATCCTTCATGTTTGTATATCACCAAAGATTTGGTTTAGGGGATGGTTCTTGGTCACTTGTGCTCGAACTCGGGCCAACTTCCGATTGTTGGTTGGTGGAGCTTCTTCATCATCATCATCTCCTTCATCTTCGTTGTTGTTGAAGGTGTTGTTCCCTTGAGGTGGTGGTGAAGGAGGTTGTGGTGGATCTTCATGATGCACTTCCTCCTCTTCATCATCTTGTCATGTACCGCTTGTGGACGTCTCCATGTCATGTTGTGGTTCACCTTGTCGTGAAGTAGGGGATTCCACTTGAGTTGATGAAGTACTTTCCTTCACCACCATGGGACGAATCTTGCCGATGGGTAAATCTAGGATAGCTTCCGAAAGGTTCTTATCACCTACATCATTTGGCAATTGTTCGACTTGCGAACCATTAGATTCATCAAACTTCACATCTACCGTCTCTTCAACTTTTCGAGTGAAGTTGTTGTAGACACGGTAAGTGTGAGAGTTTGATCCATAACCAAGTAGGAATCCTTCATGAGATTTAGGAGCAAATTTAGTACGACGATGCTTATCAAGAATGTAACACTCGGAGCCAAATACCCGAAAGTATCCAACTTGGGGTTTGTTACCGGTGAGTAGCTCGTATGGCATTTTACCGAGAAGCTTGTGCAAGTAAAGTCGGTTTGTGGCATGACATGCTATTTCCACGGCTTCTACCCAAAACTGTTTTGGCGTCTTGTATTCGTCAAGCATCGTTCTTGCCATCTCAATGAGTGTCCGGTTCTTCCTCTCAACAACTCCATTTTGTTGAGGCGTGTATGTAGCCGAGAACTCATGTGAGACACCTTCTTCGTCAAGAAAGGTATCCATATGGGTGTTCTTGAACTACGATCCGTTATCGCCCCGAACCTTCTTGATCTTCACTTCAAACTGATTTTGCGCTTTGCGAGCGAAGTTCTTGAAGATCTTTTGAATCTGTGACTTATCATCAAGAAAGAATACCCACATAAATCTGGAAAAATCATCAACTATAACTAGACCATAGGAATTTCCACCAAGACTCTTGTAAGCATTGGGACCGAAAAGATCCATGTGAAGTAACTCGAGTGGTCTCCTAGTAGTCATGATATTCTTAACAGGATGACTTCCACCTACTTGCTTTCCTGCTTGACAAGCACTACAAAGTCTATCTTTGTCAAAGACAATGTCTTTAACACCAAGTATATGATCACCTTTGATAAGTTTGTCTAAATTACGCATGCCAACATGTCCTAATCTTCTATGCCAAAGCCAATCTTTAGAATATTTAGCAATTAAACAAGTGTGAGGTTTGGATCTCTTAGTGAAATCGACAATGTATAGATCACCTCTACGGATACCGGTAAAGACCATTTTATGATTATCTTGACGAAACACTTGGCAATCTATTTTCGTGAATAACGCATTGAAACCGAAGTCGGCAAGTCTAGACATGGAAAGAAGATTATAGCCAAGAGATTCAACAAGCATAACATTTTGAATAGAACTATCATGGGATATGGCCACCTTACCAAGACCAAGTACCTTACCCTTGGAGTTGTCTCCAAACGTTACGTACCTTCGCGGTCCATGGTTTGGTGTAATCTCTTCAAACATTTCTCTATCTCCGGTCATATGATCGGTACATTCGCTATCGAGAATCCACTCTTTTCCTCCGGACATGTAATCCTTGAAGTTTTCCATGAGACTTAGATTCTTCATGATCTTCTCATAATCGATGTCAAACAACTCATCTTCATCATAGTAGCCATGTTCCACATTGTCATCATCAAGTGGGAAATCCTCATCATAAAGAACAAGAGATTCGTTAGGATGGTGATCATGACAATGTTCAAGTTTATGAATGCGAAGGGCCTCTATAATGATATTGTTGATAGTTATGACATCTCCTTTAGCATGCATGAGGTCTCTAAGCTCAAATAGACAAACATCAAATTTAGGATCACTAGGTGACATTTTGTGAAAGGCAGTGGTTTTATGAAGAATTTCATCAAGATTACTTAATGAATAATTTGGATATTGTTTCTCCAAATCATTCCACAAAGTGTAAGCACATGCAAAATTCTTCATTTGGTTAAGCACATTTATAGGCAATGCTCTAACAATGAGATTAACAGTTCTAAGATTGCATAGCATATCAATTTCCTCTTCATGTGTGGGATGCAAAGGATCAATAGGAGGCTCATAGGGGCGCATAACATATTTGCTCAATTGAAATTCATTAAACAACTCAAGCATCAAAGATTTCCATTGACTATAGTACTCTCCATCAAGAATGGGCACTCTACAACTCAAACTCCCTATACTAGACACATCCATCTTCCTCCTCGGTGATTAAACTGAAGCAATGGAGACCAATGCTCTGATACCAATTGAGGGATCACTAGAAGAGTGTCTAGAGGGAGGGTGAATAGACTACTAGCAGGAATTTAAAACCTAACCTTTCCAAGTTGGTTGGCAGATTTTAAAAGTTTTAGCAAAGCCAGCAAGTCTAACAGCCCTACACATGCATGTCAACAAATATGGCAGCGGAAATTAAAGACATTGCATATGAAGTAAAATGTTGAGATAGGTAGATCAAACACAGTTGGAGACGCATGGATTTTTCCCGTGGTTCCGATAGGTGGCGCTATCGTACATCCACGTTTATAGAGTCTTCAACCCACGGAGGGTAACGGTCGCGAGAGTCCACGGAGGGCTCCACCCAAAAGGGTACACGAAGTAGCAACCTTGACTATTCCATAACGGCTTCCGTCCACGAAAGACTAGCCTCACTATCGGTAGATCTTCACGAAGTAGGCGATCTCCTTGCCCTTACAAACTTCTTGGTTCACTCCACAACACGAAGTAGGAGGCTCCCAAGCGACACCTAACCAATCTAGGAGGCACCACCCTCCAAAAGGTAATAGCCTCGGTAATGACGATGAACTCCTTGCTCTTGTGCTTCAAGATGATAGACTTCTCAGCACCCAATCACTCTCTCACAGATTTGGCATGGTGGAAGAGATGGGATTGATGGAAATCTACTTGGGGAGGCTAGAGATCAAGATCCATATGATTGGAGTGGAAGATCTTGACCTCAACACAGGGATAGGTGGTTCTCTCTCAGAAAACTGGATGGGACAAGTGTGGAATAGTTCTGAGTGCTTCACTTTCGAGTAGGTGCTGGTGAAGGGTATATATAGGCATCCCCAAAAATCCAACCGTTACACACAAAATGACCAACTCGGTGACACCGATGTGTTAATCTCGGTGGTACCGAAGTGACCAAAAGGTGGCAACTTTTGAATCTCGATGAGACCGATATAGGAAACTCGGTTGCACCGATAAGGTGACCAACGGTCAGATTTCCAATCATGGTGACGCCGATCCAACATTCTCGGTGGTACCGATAATGTGAATTTGCATAACAGAAAGTTGGCAACCTAAACTCGGCGGCACCGGTATGGAATCAGTTGCACCGAAGTGGCTAGGGTTTGGCTGAGTCTGTCTAGGTTCTGGAATCGGTGGCACCGGTATGGGAAAGTTGGTTGCACCGATTTTGAGTGTTAGGTATAGAACAGACTATGGTTGGAGAGTTTGTGGATATTTTTGCCGACTATCACTTGTGCACGTTTGAGCATATTGTTCACCAACAAAACTTTACCCCCTTTTAATAGTATTGGCTTTTCTATGGACTCAAAGTGATTTCTCACAAATATAAAATGTAGAGTCATCTTGCTTGAAGCATGGCCAACTTATTTCCTTGCATCTTGGGGTATCTCCACAATCTCCTTTTGCCAAACCTCTCTATAGACTATATATGAAATACACTAGGTAAAAATATCAGTGCAAGAGACAATGTATGTTGTCATGAATTATCAAAACCACCAAGGGAGCATGTTGTGCTTTTAGCGGCATCATCGTGCTCTCCGACAGCGACGATGAGGCGTCGGTGCAGACCGCCCCCGTCCGTAGCGACGATCCAAGGCAGGGCTCCAGCAAGGACGACGGCGTGCAGGACGACGACGGCGACAACGACGACGACGATGACGACAACGGCGGCGTCCTCCTTTTACCAGCTCCTCGACATGAACTTGGCTAGGGGCGGCAGGACGGCGGCGGTGGCGTAGTCTTTTTTTACCTTTTAATGTATTTCTTTCAGTTTATACAAATTCGAATGAAATTGCCTAACTTTCGTCCAAAATCGAGTCAGTTTTTTCGAATTTGGTTCAAATTTACATTTGAAAAATGGTGTCTGGGGACGACCTTGGGGGCGGATGGGAGCCCGAGCCCCCCAATCCGATTTTAACGCAAGTTCGTCCTCAAGCGACGTTATTCAGTCACTTTGGGGACCGAACGGCTGGAGATGCTCTAACCAAACGGGGAATCAAAATTAATTTCCTCATACAACAAACCTACTTATGGACAATCAAACTATACAACTTATATATAGGCTGTTTTTTCTGTGACAATCCATATGAAAAGTTCATATAATGCAGCCAAAATGGATGCGGACCCACTAGGGTGGGCAGCCTGCGCTTCGCAGGGCTAACCAGCGGAGCGTCACTCTGTGTTTCCCGAAAAAAAATATGTTCTCTATAAACTTGGAAAACGGTTCAACGGAATAAAATCTTATTTGGCTACGATCACCCCACGTATATAGGAAACTTGGTTCTCCAAAACCCCAGATTTCAGGTTTGTGGAAAATCGACTATTATCCGTTTTTCCAAAATCGCAAATCGTTACAGCTTCCCCCTCTCCGCCTGCTCGTTTCGCAACAACTTCGCGGCGCCTGTTTTGCGTTTCTTGTTGCTCACCTCCAGCCCTGACATGGCCGCCGTCAGGGTGAGCGGCGTCGAGCACTCCCTCAGATCTGCGCTTCCTGGTACGGATGCTCCTGGACGGCCAGCGTGGAGGGGCGGTGAACCCGCGAATGAGGTCGACTCGAGCAGAACCTATGCGGGGCCGACAAGGGATGCTCCTGGTCGTTGGCGTGCAGAGTCGAGGGGCAGCGGACTGCGGACATGCGGGATGAGTCGAGGAGCAGCTCTCCCGGCGCAGATCCTATGTGGGGCCGACGAGGGATGCTCCTGGACGGCTAGCGTCGAGAGGCGGCGGACCTACGGGATGAGTTCAAGGAGCAGCTCCGCAAGCAGTGCCTATGCGGGCAGACGAGGGACGCTCCTGTACGGCCATCGGCGAGGGGCGGCGAACTGCGGGACGAGCGCGAGCGCCAGCTCTCCTTGAGCAGAGCATATAAGCTACCAGGGGACGCCTTCGCACTTGAAGTCGTCGAGGCCGGATGAGGACGAACTACGGAGGAGCAATCGCAGGTGGAGTCGGCAATGGCGAACTGGGGAAAGCAAGAGAGAGAGAGTCACACAAGGAAGCAAATCGGTATCATCCAAACAGGAAATACACAAGCCAGTTTTACCGTTTCCAAATCCGAACGTGCTATTGTGTAAATCAGTAATCCAAAAATTAATTACCAAAACCGATTTTGCTAAAATCCTGCTACATACTCGTTTTCCATATGCTGGCTGATATCCAAACAACCACGAAAAGAGAAAAAAAATAAGAAAAACGCTGACGCTCGCGACTAAGAATCCAAGAGAGACGCTTTGACGTTTTCAACTTCATTCGCCACTTGTTTCATACTGGGCCGCTCCACCGGCAGCTCACTCGCACACGCTATGCCGATCCTCGCCACTGACACCAGACCAGGCACCGCTCCACCGCCACCCGCTCAACATCGCCGAGCAGCCGCGGGTCGACGACGGACAAGATGCCGCCTTCGGAGTAGGCCTCGTCGACGAACGTCCTGAGAGTCAGCCCTTCCAAGAACATAGCGTCGGTCGGCCTCTTGCCGGTGACCATCTCGAGCAGAAGAATCCCGTAGCTGTACGCGTCGCCGGCGGCACATGCATGCCCGCCCATCCCGTACTCTGCAGAATCTCAGAGCATCCCCGTTCAACCTTTCTGCAGCGCGTGTGATAGAATTTGATGCGTGGTACATCTTGTTAAACCGACATGTAATATGATTAGAGTCCTAACTTTCCTAACCATATAAATATGGTGTTTGTATCCTGTACGGCATGTAATCTCATCAATATATAGACACACACACCAGCCCTTTGGAGCTGTGCGATTCTCTCCAAATCAATCCTAGCCTCATTACTTTACATGGTATCAGCCTAGATCGATCCAATCTCCACGATGACTTCCCCATCGACGCAATCCAGCGGGACCTCCGGCAGCTTCACCTCCGGCGTCTCCAACAGCCTCGGCATGGCTTCATCCATGGCCGTCTCCCGTTTCACTTTGCTCATCTGATCACCGTCAAACTCACGGCGGACAACTTCTTGTTCTGGCGCGCACAGATTCTTCCGATCTTGCGTAGCCATGTCCTGATGGGGTTTGTCGACGGCACCTTCCCGTGCCCTCCTCCCACCATCGACAACCCTCGCGCGTCTGAAAGTGGTCAACCGCCGATGCTCCCCAACCCAGCGCATCAATCTTGGGTACAACAAGATCAAGCTATACTGTCTGCTATTCTTTCTTCGCTCACGGAAGGAATTGGTGGCATGGTCATCCTCGCTGCCACCGCCCAAGAAGCCTGGACTACGTTGACGAGCAGCTTCGCCTCGCAATCTACCGCGAAGTACATGCAGATTCGCTCCCAGCTCTCTGCCCTCAAGAAACATGATCTCTCAGCTACGACATACTTCAACAAGGTCAAGTATCTCTCGGATGTCCTCACCTCCATAGGGCAACCTCTCCGAGACGAAGAATTCATCTCCTTCCTGCTTGATGGTCTTGACAGCGATTATGATGCCCTTGTTGAGGTAGTTTCTTCCCGTACTACTCCCATGCCGCGACATGATCTATTTGCTCAGCTTCTGAATACGGAGCATCGTGTTGAGGCACGCAAGGCTGAGTTTTGCTCAGATGTTCACTCGGCCAACGCCGCCTCCTTCGGGGGCAAGCCCGGTGCCAAGCCATACCGCCCCAATGCCGGCAAGAATCAGGGCAACCAAGGCGGACGTCCTAACTATGCACGCACTGGTGACCGCGCCCCATCTGCTGGTGGGGGTGACCGTGCTCCTGCTGGTGGCTTCGGGCGCTGCCCTGTGTGCGGTCTTGGTGGCGGTAGCAGGCCGGTGTGCCAACTCTGTGGCTTGCCTGGACATGTCGCCTCCCGTTGCTTCAAGCGCTTCCAGCGTGACTTCCTCGGCCTCGACAACGACGGACGCTTCACCGACCGTCAAGTTGCTGCTGCTACTCAAGGGCGCACCACCTCCTATCCTGTGGACACGAGCTGGTATGCAGATACCGGTGCTACTGATCATCTCACCAACGAGCTGGACAAGCTGGCCATGAAGGAGACCTACCAGGGCAAAGACCAAATGCATACAGCAAATGAATCAGGTATGCACATCCATCACATTGGCCATTCATCTCTTCCTGTTACTTCCTCTCAATCTCTTCAACTTAGAGATGTTCTTCATGTTCCCTCAGTTACTCGTAGCCTTCTCTCGGTTCACAAACTCACCAGAGATAATTATGTCTTCTGTGAATTTTACCCTTACTCTTTTTTTATAAAGGATCGGGCCACGGAGGAAATTCTTCTTAGAGGACGTTGGTGTGATGGTCTTTATCGCGTTGATGTGTCGACCTCCAGGCATGCTTTTGGTGGTGTCAAGTTTGTTTTCCGTAGTGTCAAGGTGTCGCGAGAAAAGTGGCATTGACGTTTCGGTCATCCAGCTACTCCAATTGTCCAACATATTCTTCATCACAATCAACTTCCATCGGAGTCATCATTGTCAAGTAGTAACGCAGTGTGTGATGCGTGTCAGCAAGGCAAGAGTCATCAATTGCCGTTTACTCTCTCTACACATGTTGTGTCCAAACCTCTTGAGATTATTTTCTCTGATGTATGGGGTCCGGCCCAAACTTCTACTAGTGGACACAATTATTATGTGAGTTTTGTTGATGCTTATAGTCGTTTTACATGGATGTATCTTCTTAAACGAAAAAATGAAGTGTTTGATATATTCTTACAGTTTCAACGCCATGTAGAACGACTCCTCAGTCACAAAATTATTCATGTCCAGTCGAACTGGGGAGGTGAATATCTCAAACTTGATAAAACATTTCAGGACATTGGTATCTCACACCGTGTGTCATGTCCTCACACTCATCAACAGAACGGTGCCGCTGAACGCAAACATCGTCACATTATAGAAACTGGTCTTACTTTATTAGCGCATGCATCAGTTCCTTTTCGTTTTTGGAGTGATGCTTTCACCACGGCATGTTTTCTTATTAATCGTCTTCCTAGCCGTGTTATCTCCATGCAAACTCCACTCCAACGCCTTCTTGGTGAAGTTCCAGATTATACTTTCTTTAGAGTATTTGGTTGCGCTTGTTGGCCTCACCTTCGACCTTACAATAAGCACAAACTTGAGTATCGCTCGAAAAAATGTGTCTTCCTCGGATATAGTTCCATGCACAAAGGTTATAAGTGTCTTCATGTTCCTTCTAATCGAATTTATATTTCGCGAGATGTCATCTTTGACGAAAATGTGTTCCCTTTTTCACAGCTACCATCTCCTTTGACAACTCCTACCATCTCCCATCCGTTTCCAATGTCTGGCCAATTTGATGATGTTGCATATACCCCATTGTTGCTTCCTAACCATGGTGCAGGTACAGGCCGAGGTGCACGTTTGGAAGTTCTCTCTCCCACCGCTAGTGAAGCTAGCCATGCCAACATGCACAACCATGCTGAGGTGCATGATGCTTCTCATGCAGACACACGTTTTGAAGCCCCTGATCTATCAACCCCTACCTCTGTGTCAACCAGCTCGGCCTCAATGCATGATGCTGAGCCAACCTCACCTCTGATCGACCATCAGCTGAATATGGAGTCTCTCGAGCCATCCTCCTCCAAGTCCTCTACACTCTCCGAGCCAGCTCCGCCACCACCGCCTACTCGTTCTGGCGTAACCACTCGTCTTCAACAAGGTATTCGCCAAATAAAACAGCGCACTGATGGAACTGTTGCGTGGACCTCAACGCGCATGGCTCATGCCACATCTCTTGTTGCTTCCGAACCACCCGATCTTCGTACAGCCCTTGCCTCTCCGCAATGGAAACAAGCTATGGATGATGAATTCTCAGCTCTTCAGCGAAACAAGACATGGTGTCTCGTTCCTCCTCGCGCAGGTATCAATGTGATTGATTCTAAATGGGTATTCAAAATAAAAAAACACGCTGATGGTTCTATTGAGCGATATAAAGCCAGGTTGGTGGCTAAAGGTTTCAAACAGAGATATGGCCTGGATTACGAGGATACTTTCAGCCCGGTGGTTAAGCCCACAACAATTTGTCTCCTTTTGTCTCTTGCAGTCACTCGACGATGGCATCTTCGGCAACTTGATATTGAAAATGCTTTTCTGAATGGTGTCTTGGAGGAAGAGGTTTACATGCGCCAGCCGCCTGGTTTTGAGGACTCTCAGCATCCAAAGTATTTATGTCGTCTTGATAAGGCTCTTTATGGTCTTAAACAGGCTCCACGGGCGTGGCATTCCCGTCTTAGTAGTGTGCTCATTGGACTTGGTTTCACCCCTTCCATTGCAGACACCTCACTATTTATCTTACAGAGGCCAGACGTCAGCATTTTTCTCCTCGTATATGTTGATGATATTATTGTCATCAGTTCGTCATCTACTGCCACTGAACGTCTGATTGTTCGGCTCCGGACTGCGTTTTCTGTGAAGGACTTGGGAGCACTACATTATTTTCTGGGTATTGAGGTTTGCATCACACCATCTCATGGTCTTCTCTTAACTCAGAAAAAGTATGCTCTTGAACTTCTTCAGCGTGCCGGCATGATGAAGTGTAAACCAGCAAGTACTCCGATGACAGTCTCTGACAAGCTCTCTGCTTCCGAAGGAGTTCTTTTGTCTCCTGAAGAAGCTACTCGTTATCGCAGCATTGTTGGTGGATTACAGCATCTCACGATGACTCGTCCGGATCTCTCATTTGCTGTCAACAAGGTGTGTCAGTACCTTCATGCACCGCGTTGCACTCATTGGTCTGCAGTGAAACGTATTCTTAGATTTCTGAAATTCACGGTCACTCATGGTTTGTGCCTTCGACCGACCACCGATGTGTTATTGTCTGCTTTTTCGGACGCGGATTGGGCTGGGAACATTGATGACAGGCGATCAACAGGGGGCTATGCCATATTCTATGGAAGTAATTTGATCGCCTAGAATGCTCGCAAACAGGCAACAGTATCACGTTCGAGCACCGAGTCCGAGTACAAGGCATTGGCCAATGCGACGGCTGAAATTATATGGGTGCAATATCTCCTTCAGGAACTACGGGTATCTTCAGATCGCCCACCCGTGTTGTGGTGTGACAACATAGGCGCAACGTTTCTCTCGTCGAATCCTGTATTTCATGCACGGACGAAACACATTGAAGTAGATTTTCACTTTGTTCGTGAACGAGTGGCGCAAAAGCAGCTTCAGATCAAGTACATTTCATCCAAGGATCAAATTGCAGATATATTCACTAAGCCACTCCCATTACCAGCTTTTGAGGCATGTCGACGCAATCTCAACCTACTAGGAGTCGGTTAAGATTGAGGAAGGATGTTAAACCGACATGTAATATGATTAGAGTCCTAACTTTCCTAACCATATAGATATGGTGTTTGTATCCTGTACGGCATGTAATCTCGTCAATATATAGACACACACCAGCCCTTTGGAATTGTGCGATTCTCTCCAAATCAATCCTAGCCTCATTACTTTACACATCTTTAGTTACCTGGGGCGACGTAACCGATGGAACCCTTGAGGACCACGGAGCTGCCTCGGCCACTCGGGTCAGCGCCGCCGAGAAATCTCGCGAGGCCCAAGTCGCCGACGCGGGCAACCATGTCGTCGTCGAGAAGGACGTTGCTCGGCTTCAGATCACAGTGCGCGATCGGCGCCTCGCAGTCGCTGTGAAGGTAATCCGCGTCCACGGCGATGTTCAGCCGCTGCACAAGGGTCAGCGTCATGCCGTCGCCCCTGGGGTCCTGGTGCAGCCATCTCTCCAGGCTCCCGTTGGGCATGTACCCGTACACCAGAGCCTTGAACTCCTCCCCTCTGCTGTCCACGCTTGCGCACACGGTCAGAATCCTGATGAGGTTGCGATGCCGGGCGTGCCGCAGGGCCTCACACTCCGCGGCGAACGTTGCGAGAGCGCCTCGCTGCCCGAGGCTGAGGACCTTCACGGCCACGGCACACTCGGCGCCCTCGTGGGACATGGTGCCTCGGTACACCGATCCGTGCGAGCCGGCGCCAACCAAGTTGTCCTGAGAGAACCCGTTGGTCGCGTTGGAGAGCTCGATGTAGGAGACTTTCCAGTGTAACTCCTCCACCTCCAATGGATTTGCCACTTTTGGCGGAGCCATTTTCCGGCGACAAGCCACCACAGAGGCCCAAACGACAAAGCTAGCGAAGGCTATGCACGCCATGGGAACCGCCAGTTTCAGAGCAAGCAATCTATCCCTTGCCGCGTTGGTTGTATTTGCACAAGGCGGCAGGCCCAATTCCCCAATGCCTCGACAGAGATGACTATTCCCGATGAGGTGGACGGCCGTTGCGTTGGTGAAGACTCCCTTGACCGGCACCTCGCCGGCGAGGCGGTTGAAGGACAGGTTCAGGAGACGCAGGTAGCGTAGGTCTTGCAGAAAGCGTGGGAACTCCCCGGACAGGTTGTTGCGGGACATGTCCAGCTCCTCCAGGCCCTTGAGGCTCCCGAATGACGACGGCGAGACGCCACCGCGGAGCAGGTTGCCTTGAAAATACAACTTCTGAAGCATCTGACTCTGGTCTATCGTCGCGGGGATCGCACCAGTCAATCTGTTGTTGGAGAGATCCAAGGTTTGGAGACTCTCCAGGTGGCCAACCTCCGGTGGCACCTCGCCGGAAATGAAATTGTTGGACATGTTTAGGATGTAGGACACTGCCGGTATGGTGAGGACCTGAGCTGGAATGCTGCCAGTGAGCCGATTCCCGCCGACACTGAGGTAGGCGAAGCTTGTTCCCGAAGACGAGCATCTCAAACATGCCAGTTAGAAGGCCCGTCGACTCCGGGATGACCCCGGACAAGTTGTTTGCTTGGAATCGGAGGGTTGTCACCCTCGTCAGGCTGCCGATATCCGAGGGGATGGTCCCAGATATACGGTTGTACGCGAAGTCCAGCCACGCGAGCTCCGTCGACAGGTTGGCAACCGACGCCGGCAGCTGGCCGGAGAAATCGTTGTGGAACATGTGGAGCACATGCAGCTTGCTGCAATTCGTCAGGGCGTCCACGAACAGCCACTCGCCAGGTGTGCTGGCTTGCAGCATGTTGAAGCTCAGGCCCAGATAGAGGAGCTCCCTGAGCTCGCCAAGGTCCGCGGGCACCACGCCAAGAAGGTTGTTCGCGCCCAGGTTGATGCACTGCATTGTCGACGCGTTCGCCAGGCTCGCTGGTACCCGTCCGACGAGCTCGTTGCCGAACATGCTGAGGAAATACAACTCCGGGAGCAGGTCTCCGATGTCGTGGCGGAGCCTCCCCGATATTGAGTTGTAAGACAGCTCGATCATCCTGATGGAGGTGACGTTGTAGATAGACGCCGGGAGCTCGCCGGCCAGATCATTCCCGGACGCCACTATGTACTGCAGGCTCCTGGACTGACCTATGTCCTCCGGCAGGCTGCCGTGAAGGTTGTTGTTCTTGAAGGTGAACCCAAGGAGGGTCGTCATGTTGGCGAACAGTGGTGGTATGCTGCCGGTGAGGTTATTGTTCCCAAGATTGATCCACTGCAACGACGGCAGCCCGGCGAGGGAGGCCGGTATGTTCCCGGTGAGTTGGTTCTTGGAGAGGTTCAGATTTACCAGAGCACCGCCGAGACTGCCGAGCCCGGGCGGGATACGGCCGACGAGCAGATTCCGGGACAGGTCGAGGTGCGTGAGGTTTGTGAGGAGGGCCGCCTCTGCCGGGATGGCCCCACCGAGCAGGTTGCCCGAGAGGTCCAGCCTGCGGAGGCGCCGCAAACCGCCGACGGACGGAGGTATCTGTCCTGTGAGCCCGTTGTCCGGCAGCTGAAGAGACGAGAGGAAGGTGAGGTTCCCGAGTGCCGGAGGGATAGCGCCGGTGAGACCCACCGACGCGAGCACCAGCGCGGTCGCTCTGCCTGTGCCAGCGTGACACGAGACGCCACGCCACCGGCAGAACGGCAAGGAGGCATTCCAGGAGCTCAGCGGGTCGGCGTGGCCGCCTCCGGAGACGGCGTGCTTGAACGCCAGCAGAGCGGCGCGGTCCTCTCGTTGCTGCTGCCGGCGGCCGAGCAAGCCCCGGCCTGCTGCAGCAGTAGGAATAGAGCGAGGGCGAGGTGGCACCGCCGGCGCCGGCCTAGGACAAGTTGCATAGCGCAAATGCAACGAAATAATTCAGGAGTTTTGAGAGAGAATAACTGGATGGAATCATAGAAGGAGGCGCAGCAAGTTTCTCGCGGAATTTCGTGTACAAAATACGGTTTTGCTAAAACTCTTTCGGCTGAGATTTTTATTGGTCTCATTCGTTTTTGCAATCGTTGAATCAAAGCTTTTGAAGATTCGCTCAGATGGCTGTAAACAACGCCCACGAGTTGTGCAGCGGAGGTAGGCACGGCCTGTTTTTTTTTTCATGTTGTTGGTACGGGCCTGTGTCACAGCTTTTATGGCTCTTTTTATTTTTTAGTCTGATTTTAGTGTGCACATCTGATTTTTCTTTCTGATTGAGTTGTATTTTTTTTGTCCATTTCTAAAGTGATGAGATGGGTGGACAGGTCCATTTATTAACCAAACAAAGCGTCTGTTCCGGTTGCTACTTCAACTTTGCATTAAGCTGCCTTTTTACCTTTTTTTTTTCTTATGTCAACATTTTTTCCTTTTTTACTTTAGAAATTTCATTTCATTTCTATTTTTTGTTAGCAATTGTAAACCTATAAATTGTAAGAGTTATTTTATGTTTTATTTCTTGCTTTTATATTATTGTTAATTTTTTTAAATTTTTTTTAATTTTTAGCGACATCAAAAGTCAAGCCTCCCTTTTTGGTGGAAATATTTTTTCCAGGAGTTTTTCTAGCCAAAATCTTCAAGTAGCCAAAGCTTTTCACTTGGGTTGAAACTCAACTAGGTGAGATTTAAATATGATCTCATTCATATCAACAACCGTCCGATCAAAACACGATGTGATTTGTGCTGCTGTTGACATATGTCAGGTGTGGACCGTCGTCTTTTCTTTTGTGCGCGACGCATACCCCAGAGTCTTGATCTGGTTTGTTTCAAGGGCGGGGGAGCTAGTCCTGTTTTGTTTTTGTCGATGGTTTGAATGATTGGGCTCGTTTTAGGTCAGTGCAAGCCCATCCTTTATAGCTTGTTCCTCACATTCCCCAATAACTCTCTCAAATCTGGCTGTCTTCATCGCTTCTTATTTTTTCTTCTTGTTATCATCTTTTTCCGTAACTTTTTTATTTTATTTAACATAGTTTGGTTCCTTATTCTTTGTGCTTTTGTTCACCTTTATTTTTGTTTGTTTGTGATATTTTTATTTTCCATTAGTCACGCCATGAGCTGTCGGATCAAATTTTGTCGGGATTTGAGCAGGTTGTCCAGTGAACATTATGTGCGACCATTGTGACCCATTTTTCGTTTTTCATTTTCTGATTCGTCCATTAACATTGCTGACGGCCCAATGCGATGCTAATATGGCTGATGGGTGGTTGTCGGCCAACTGCAAGGCATTGTAACCCGACTAATTCAACTTTTTTAATTTTTTTATGTGCAACTGTTTCGGGTTTGTCTTTTTCCTACATATTTTTTATTTCAACTTTCTTAATTTTTTATATTTACATTTTACCCTATTTCCTACATAGTTTTCTTACTTTAATTTGTCTTCATCTTTTAATTTCATTTTGTCCTTTGTTTATTTATTCTTTATTCCTTTATTTCCTATTTTTAGTATTTTTAAATTTTAATAGCTGAAAGTTAGGGCCATATAGTTGCATGTTGTTGTACAAAGAACACAAATGTACAACTTCATTGTTTTTCATATTTAATCAAGCAAATACCCACAAGTGTATCACTTGCATGTCTATTATTAGACATGCAACTACAAACATTGCAGTACGACTGGAACTGCATGTGTCTAGGGTCGAAAGGGGACTGGTTAGGGCCAGCTGCACGTCGACTATTAGACATGCAACTGCAAGCATTTTAACCCGATGGCAATTGGGGTAAGAAGAGGAGTTGTTTGGGCTAGTTGCATGCCTACCACTAGACATGCAACTGCAGGCATTGTAACCCGACTGCAACTGCATGGGTACAAAACGACTGTGACTAAGGTCGAGAGGGAGTTATCGGGGGTCAGATGCATGTCCACCACTAGATATGCAACTGCAAGCATTGTAACCCGAGGGCAACTAGGGTCGAGATGGGGGTTGTCAGGCCAATTGCATGTCCAACGCTAGACATGCAACTACAAGTGTTGTAACTCGACTGCAACTGCAAGGGCACACACTTGACTGCAACTGGGTCAGTGGGAAGTTGTTGGGGCTAGTTACATGCCATCACAAGACATGCAATTACAAGCATTGTAACTCGACTATAGTTGCATCGGCATAAAGTGGCCGCAATAGGGTCGTGACAGGATTGTCGGGCCACTTGCATGTTCACCACTAGACATGCAACTTTAAGCATTGTAACCCGACTACAACTGTAGGGGCATGTACTTGACTACAACTGGGGTCGGATTGGGAGTTGTCAAGGCCAGTTGCAAGTGCACCATTTTACATGCAAATGTTGTGACCCGGATGCAATGCATGTGCACAACGCGACTACAACTAGGGTCGAGATGTGGGTTGTCGAGCCAGTTACATGTGCAACACTAGGCATACAACTGCAAGCGTTATTACCCAAATGCAACTGCAGGGGCTTGCATGTGACTATAATTGGGGTCGGGTGGGAGTTGTCGGGACCAGTTGCATGTTCACCACTAGACATGCAACTGCAAGCATTGTAACTTGGCTGCAAGTGCAAGTGTACAAAGCGACTACAAATGAAGATAGGCCAATTGCATGTTTACTTTTTTATTTTTATTTTTATTTTTTGTGCTCTCATGTGTGTGGTGCGTGTGCAAAGTTGGTGCATATGCTCGATTTTTCTACTAGTCGCATGTGCGCGAGTTATATGTAACTCACACATGCAAAATTTTACATATCGCAATAATATGCAATATGTGCGACTCAAATCTTTTTTCTTGAAAATAACATTTTTTTCTACTCGCTCATCTTAGTGTGCACACAACGACACGTCATGTTTGATTGCAACCACACCTATTTGAGACGGGATTGTTATATCCAATTTGTAGTGTATTTATATATATGGTTTTGAGTGAACAAGACACGCTTCATCATGTTATCTAGGGGAAAAAAGGACATGATCCATTCCAAGACACAAGACACAAGCAACACTGAATGTGCATCGTATATCCTACTTGACATGCGTGGAAGATATGCGTGTAAGCACTTGCTTCCATTTTATCTCATATATACTTTAGCCATGCAAATGTAAAGAAAAAGATACAAGCAGTAGTGGAGGAGGCTTGTACAAAACAAGCCCATCCCAACCTACATAACAAGAAGAAAAGGCAGCACAATGGAAAAAACAATGATAATCCATATTAATAATGTAGGAAAAAAGTGAATGAGATCAAATTATATCTCATCTAAATGAGTTCTAGGCACTCCCTACAAAATAATCCTGGAGTCATTCTCAGTGGGATTAACGGGTCTCCTCTCGAGTGTCATTCTCAATGCGATGAACGGGTCCCCTCTTTCACACCTCGCTTTGACTTGTTGGAACGAAACGAACGCTGGTGCTGTAGGTGGAGTTGAATTCGTCACATGTTTCCATCGTTCGCTTTGTCTGAACACGGTATAAACCCAAGCATTCACACACACATGAATACACCCATTTCTATAAACATAAGCACACATTCTATCCTTATAACCATTTTTTTTAAAATGAACCGACATATCATCTTAAGGTTTACGAAATTATCTTGGACTCCTCGTCATGATGAAAACGTCTCCTCACACTAAATGTGCATCGTCAAAAATCATGAAATAAATCCAAAAATAATGCGAGTAACATGACTTGAACTCTGATACGCTTGAGATATCACTGTCGCTTTAATCATCTAATAACAGATTGGTTTGCATTCCAGTTATTCGTTGATATTAACGTATTAGGGCATCCCAAGACAAACCTGCAAATAGACATGGTATTTATCTGAAAATCGATCGAAGCTGATGTCTGAACAAAGACAGAGGAGCCGGCCGTCTAATCATATCTACTGTAAATGTCTATCTCTATAAACTTAAAATACTAGATATAGCAGCTTTTAGTTTGACGGAAGGGCCACTAATCGTATTGTTTTCAGTAGCTTCCGCAAAATATAGCCGACTAAAGCACCAATCACATAGCGGAAGGTGGTAATCATTTTTTTGCGAGTGAAGGTGCTAATCATTCGGCCTCCGCCAAATGGACTTCAACTAGTGCATAAAAATAGCACCTTCCGCCAAATGACCGTTTAATTTGTATAACAACAATATATTAAGTAACACCTTCTGTCAAATAAAATATAGTTTTTTCCGTCAAAGTGCTAGTTATCCGTTGCAGGTAGCACATTGCATTTCACCAAATACTAACCATGGACGCAAATAAAGAATGTACATGGTGTAGAAATGCAATGGGCTCCTGGTCAAGATGCTCATGCAATCTGGACCACACAGGTGCCTCGCGATTTGGGCCTTGCCAGGTATTCGGTTTCGTATTTCCAATATAAAACAATACATGTGGCCCGCGCAACAATACCATTTAATGTGCTGGCTCCTTGTCGTCGTAGATGGTACATACGTTGGGCCAAACGGAGCCGCCCATGGATACTCTTGCTGCCTCCACCACCTTCATTGACACCATATGCCCTAGGACTGTACCGATTTTTATATTGACGTGGTCAGAGCACTGTATTTATATTGACATGCTTTATCAAGGAATGTGTTTGCCAAGGATATGAAGCGGGAATAAATAGACCCGCTTCGGCCATAAGACCATGATGTTTACCGATTATATAATAGTTTCCCTGAACGGGCACTTGAAGTTCATTCCCTGAATTCGGTCAGCCATGGTCATGTATCCCATTCTATCAAATAAGAAGAAGAAGAAGAAGAAGAAGAAAAAAGTGCTACAACTGGCACTGGGCACTTGGTCAATAGGTTAGTGCTGAAAAATATTGTAAATTGGTAAAAAAAATGTCCAAAAAGTATTCTAGAATGATAATATATCAGCATGGAACAATAAAAAATTATAGATACGTTGGAGACGTATCAACAACCCCAACCTTAATTCCTGCTCATCCTCGAGTAGGTAAGTGATAAAAGCAGAACTTTTGATTTGACATGCTACCCATTATGTAATCTTTTCTATGTATGCTCACCGAGAAATGATGAATTAACAAACTGCGACATAACAATATTTATAAGTATAAGAAACAAAATCATAATTGTGCAGTCATGGGACGTCAAACATAGCAGGTTAATTTTCATGGTCATGTATCCCATACTAAACCATGTTGAATTATCATCGTGTATAAAGAAAACCTATTCATAAAGCGGATTTCTTTTTGTTGGTCTAAAATTCATAAAGCATAGTATGAAGGGTTCTTTGAAGTTAAAGTTTGGGTAAGCTTGTCACTACGCTGAATTATCTCATGAATTTGGACCCTAAACCCTAAACTGGATTTATTCTTTACGTTCAAACTATTATATGAAAGACTATTTCACCACTTGGGATTATTAGAGATGCTGAAGTATTGTGTGGTAAGATCAAATTCCCTACCAATTTCTTAGTTACTCGATCACTACAAGATAAAAAAAATCTCATTATATTTGGTAGACCTGAATACTATTAACACTAAAATTGATTGCACTAAGGAAACAATTAGTGTTAACTTTGGTGATGTGTCTCATGAATATAATTTCTCCAAGTTCAGTAGACAAATGCACGAGGAAGAATTGTCTAGTAAAGATGAAATAATTGGACTTGCCTCTATTGTTGTGCCGCCTATCGATCCATTAAAACAATATTTGTCAGACCATGAAAATGATATGCATATAAAAGAAAGAAAAGAAATATATGATATATTATTTAATCAAACACATATCCTTAAACATAATCTGCCTGTTGAAACTTTGGGAGACCCTCTACCTGCTAAGAGTGATCATGTGTTTGAATTAAACAAACTACCTAATGGATTGAAATATGCTTATCGTTATGAATAATAAGATATATCCTATTATTATTAGTGCTAACCTTTTAGAACAAGAAAAAAAGAGATTACTTAAGGTTCTAAAGAAGCACCATGATGCAATTAGATATACTCTGGATGATCTTAAGGACATCAATCCCACCATATGTCAACACAAGATTAATATAGAGCCAAATGCTAAACGAGTCATTGATCATCAACGTCGTGTGAATCCTAAAATGAAGGATATGGTAAGAACATAAATATTAAAGCTTCTGAAGGCATGTACAATTTATCATATAGCTGATAGTAGTTGGGTTAGTCTTGTTAATTGTGTCCCTAAGAAATGAGGCATTACCGTCGTTCCTAATGATAAAAAGAACTTATCCCTCACAGAATTGTAACTGACTATAGGATGGTAATTGATCTCAAGAAATTAAATAAAACCGCTAGAAAATATCATTACCCCTTGCCTTTTTATTGATCAAATGTGAGAAAGATTTTCTAAGCATACACACTTTTGTTTCTTAGATGGGTATTGTGTTTTTTCTAAGATTCATGTAGCAAAAGAAGATCAAGAGAAAACCACATTTACTTGTCCTTTTGGAACTTATGCTTATAGACGTATGCCTTTTGGTTTATGTAATGCACCTGCTACCTTTCAAAGATGTATGACTGCTATATTCTCTTATTTCCGTGAGAAGATTGTTGAGGTATTCACGGATTATTTCACCATTTACGGAACCTCTTTTGATGATTCCTCAAACAACCTTGACCGGGTTATGAAGAGATGGAATAAACTAATCTTGTTGTGAATTGGGAGAAGTGTCACTTTATGGTGAATGAAGGTATAGTCCTCGGGCATAAGATCTCCGAAAGAGGTATTGAGGTAGATAAAGGTAAGGTTGATGCAATTGAGAAAATTCCATGTCCTAAAGATATGGTATTCAAAGTTTCCTTGGTCGTGCTAGTTTCTATAGAAGGCTCATTAAATATTTGTCTAAAATTTAGGCCTCTTACCAAACTTTTGCAAAAGACATTCCATTTGTTTTTAATGATGATTGTGTAGAAGCCTTTGAAATACTTAATCAAGCCTTAATTTCTACACCTATTTCTCAACCACCTGACTCGAACCTACTCTTTGAAATAATGTGTGATGCTGGTGATTATGTTGTTGGTGTTGTTCTAGGACAAATAGTTGACAAGAAATTGAATGTTATTCATTATGTTAGTAAAACTCTAGACAATGCTCAAAAGAATTATGCCACTACCAAAAAAAGAATTTCTAGTAGTTGTGTTTGCATGTGATAAATTCAGATCCTACATTGTTGATTCTAAGGTAATAATTCACACCACCATGCTGCTATTAAATATCGTATGGAAAATAAAGATGCTAAACCTAGACTGATTAGGTGGGTTCTTTTACTACAAGAGTTTGATGTGCATATTGTTGATATGAAGGGAGCTGAAAACCCTGTAGCATATAATTTGTCCAGGATGGAAAATGTTGTCGGTGAACCACTGTCACGCCCAAGATGCGGTCCTATCCTTGTTTGGGCACGAGGGCCTCGACAGGGATAGAAGCGCATCTCGATGCGTTCGCAAGAATGGATATCATTACAAGTACATGTACAGAAGAGATGAGTATATGGAATTGGCTTACACTCGCCACAAGCTACATAAGAGTCACATCAATACAATATCATACGCAACATCATACATAAGAGCAGGGTCCGACTACGGACGAAATCAAACGATAAAATGACATCCACCCTTGATATCCCAGGCTGCCGCCTGGAACCCGTCCAAGATTGAAGAAGAAGAAGAAGAAGAAGAAGAAGAAGAAGAAGAAGAAGAAGAAGTAGAAGAAGAAGAACTCCAAGTCAAGTCAAGCAACGCGCTCACGTCAAATCATCACATTACCTATACCTGCAACTGTTGTTGTAGTAATCTGTGAGCCACAAGGACTCAGCTATCTCATTTCCAAGGGTATCAAGACTATTAAAGCTTAATAGGTGAGGTATGGTTAAGTGGTGAGGCTACAGCAAGCGACTAAGCATTATTTGAGTGGCTAACTTACGAGTACAGAAATTAAAGTATGGTGGTCTACGCATAACGAACGTGAACTAGCAATGATCACTAACTGATCCTGAACACCTACTTACGTCAATCATAACCCCACCGTGTTCTCTTTCGGATAACAACTCACGAAAGAGACAGTCACGATTACGCACACAGTTGGTATGTTTTATTAGAGTTTACTTCAAGTTTCCTATGACCGGGTGTTAAACAAAGTGTCCAAGTTTGCCACATAACCGCGGGCACGGCTTCTCGAAAAGATTTAACCCTGCAGGGGTGCTCCAACTCGTCCATCACAAATTAACCACACTCAGCGGGAATAACCTCAACCACGGATCTCGTGATAATCCTAGGCAATTCCAAAGGAAATCCAACACCTCGAGATAGCCCGAAGAATAATCAGAATTCCTCACTCAAGACGTTTGAGACAGGTAAAACAAATCCAGCAAGGCCGCCCGACGTGTCGACAATCCCGATAGGAGCCGCGTATCTCGTTCTCAGGGCACAACCGAATGAGCGATGGTTACCACGCCAAACACCGAGTTGCCCCAGGTAGCATTAATAAGCTGCTCTGGTTTGGACCAACACTCATGAGGAGCACTAGCCCGGGTTGTTGATTAATTATCCACAGGGTCCGAAAAAATATCTCCTATGCAAGTTCATTAATTATTAGGCAAATGTAGTACCAATGTTGGGCTTTGCCAGACAAGTTTTATTCTAACCCGAAAATCAAGGGGGTCCCCATAACAACCCCGAGCTTGTTAGGAGCGCTCATTTATGGAACATAACACCGGTTCACAAGTAACTAAGGGCGGTAAGAGTGGAACAAAACATCAAGCAAAAGGCCAAGCCTTCCACCCTTTACCAAGTGTATATGTGCATTAAATTAAATTGCAGCAATATTGTGATATGACAAATAAGGTCCATGTTGGCACATGGAAGCATTTGCACCTGCAACTAGCAACGCTATAAGAAGGGCTGAGCAAGCGGTAACATAGCCAAACAATGTTTGCTGGGTTGTGGAGAGGTTAGAGGCTTATCATGGCAATGTTGGGAGGCTTATCAAACAATTGGTAGGTAGCGAGACATAACGATAAAAGACGAGACAACTAGCATGGCAATGATAGTAATGGTATCCAGGGAAATGTGTCATCTTGCCTGAGATCCCGCTCGGAAGAAGACCGAGTCCATGAAGAAGAAGAATCAACGTAGTCGAATGAATCCTCACACTCCAAACGCTTTCGGAACTCTATCGAGAAGAAGCAATCCGAAACAAACAATCAACACAAGATACACCACAACATATGCAAAACACGATGCACAAAAAATATTATGCATGTCCGGTTTAAATATGCAATGCATGACAAATCACCACAATCAAATACTACACATTAAAGTGAAGCTCAATATGCCACGAGTTGCATATTGACAAAACTCCACATTCGAAATATTTAGTTCACTCCCGTTAGGTACACGACAATATTAAATGTTGTTAAACATGGCAAGAGGTGAATCATAAGTAAACTATCTATCTAGGCATATTAAATGAGGCCGGAAACAACTTATAGCATTTCCGAAATGACCCCATGTGTTAATTATGAATTTGATCCAGATCTTCCCTAACACAATTTTATATTGGTTAAACAGCAGAATAAATTATACCATGTTATTCTACACGTCATTCTAGTCGATTTACATATATAGAACATCTCAAACGGAGCTACGGTTCAAAAGATATGAGCAACACAAGATGCACATGACATGAATGCAAATGCATGGGAAAAACAACCACAAACATTTCAAATCATGAATTCAACAAGTTATTATGGAACTACAAGAGATTCTAAGCAAGTTCCATATATGGAATGCTCAAAACGGAGCTACGGTTCAACCACAATCAACAAAACAAGTTTTTGTTGAAATCTGTCAAAAACAGCAAGATAGCATTTTGAACATGTGAAAACAACAAGTTACAATAGTCCAAAATACACAAACTAAGCGTGGGGCAATAGCATACAACATCCACTTCATTTCATCTTCACAAATCATATTCAAAACATGCATGGATCACTTAGTAGGAAGCTCACAAGAAGGCTACTTAATAATAGTTTCAGACTTAGTGAAAATAGCAGTTTTGACAGTGCAGCTTTTATCATGAAGGCATATTGACAGCAGTGAAAATATATGCTACATGTCATGAAATGGCATGAAACTTAACAGCATACTAGAGGGCAATATCAACAACAAATAACTCCATTGCACCTACCACAAAAGAGGTCTAGATCACTAGCAAATCACATGGCAAGGCAGCAACAAAATATAACAGATTCAGACTTAGAAATATTTTGGATCCTCAAAATAACAGATTTTCATAGCAAGTTGACAACACCAAAACAACACCTAAACATACATTTCTATGACAAGCAAAATGTCCATGGGCTAGGACACATATCAAAGAGCAACTTTCATGTTGAAAATTAATTCATATCATGCCCGGAATAATTCCTACGAAAATGACAAAAGGGCATCACGGCATAAATGACATCCACACAAACATGCTCAAATGGCAAAACTAAATGCATCTATAAAATCAATGGATTTTTCTACCCCGGAAACATATATAATATGCATGGGTTCATGTGGAAAATTAATCACAATTAAATATGCGGGACTAGATCTAATCACGTCAAAGCACTTCAACAATGCAATTTAATGCAAACATCATGACCAACATTTTCTCACACATGAAAATGCGATGCGAATGAGATGAACATTTTTAATATGAGATTTACTTAATTCCGATGCACGGTTAATAATGATGATAATGCAATAAATATGAGAAATATGCAAAATGACATGTTAAATAATTTTATGCGTGGGTGCAATGGCATATTAATATTCTGCACAATTTTCTAAGCACTTTACATGTTCGAAGTTTAACGTGCGAAGACCGGATTAAATAAAAACGCATTGAATCAATACCCGAAAACAATAAATAAGAAAAAAACGATGGGGGGCTGGGCTCACCCTGGGCCGAATCTGGCCGGCAGGGGAGGAGGCAGCTGGCCGCTGGGGAGCTGGGCCGGGCGAGGCCCAGCCGGGCGCTGGCTGGGGTCAACGGGGGCTCGCCCTCGTCTCGGGCGCTGCTCGTGCCCGACCTCGAGGAGGCGAGGCCATGGCGACAGCCACCAACGGCAGGGCGAGCTGCGGCGGGGAGAGACGGGGTCCGGCGGGGGAGACGGGATCCGGCCGGCGGCGGCGCTTGGCGGCGGCGGGGGCAGCAGGAGCTCGCGGCTACTCCATGGCGGCGCACCTACGAGAGAAGGGAGCTCCGGGGTTAGGGGAGAGAGGGAGAGAGGAAGGAGAAGGAGAGGAAGGAGAGGGAAGGAGAGGGCGGCGCGGTGGCTGGCCGGGTCGGGCGAGGCGGCGGCGCCCTGGCGAGCACGCGAGAGGAGCTGCGGGAGCTGCACTGTGGTCGGCCACCATGGGAGCTCGGGGAGCTCCGGGAGAGCTCCGGAACGCCGATTCGGGCCCGGATGGGCTCGAACGGGCTCAGATGGGCTCGGGCGGTCTGGCTGGAGGTGGGAGAAGGGGCTAGCTAGGGTTTGGTGGCACGCGGAACGAGGTGGGGCTATAAATAGGGAAGGGGGCTAGGGTTACGGCACTGTCCAGTTTCGGACTGCCGGGTGTCGGTCCGACGGTTCGGAAGCGGAGGGTCGGGCAGGGACGGTTGTGCAGAGGGCTAAGTGGGGAAGAGAGAGAGAGAGAGAGAAGTCTGCGACCCGGACACGGAGATTTTAAAACACCGAGAAACGACCGATGAACGTCTGATAAACTACCGATAACCTCACTTCTACGGATTACCGACGGGGCATCAAACGAACTCAGAACGCGACAAAAATCGACGGGCAGTCTAACTATGCTATAACAAGACCGCACGACAAGTTTCAACTCGATCCGAGAATATTTTTGGGCGCACTTAAAAACGGTTTTATTTCACGGTGTCGCGGGCGCGTGCGTGTGTGGCTGGACTCGAAACGGGCAACGACACAAATGGAGAGAACCGGCAACTACAAACGAATGCAAGTTTTCGAAAACGGGAGAGATGCAATGCAGATGATGCGATGATGAATGCGACAACCAGATGAACACATGCCAAAAACGGAAACTAAAGGGGAATCTACTGGAATCTTCTGGAGCGTCGGTCCCGGGCTGTCACAACCACTGCCTATTGATGATAGTTTTCTTGATGAGCAATTAGATGTTATAAATGCTTCTACTTCTAGCAATGGTCAATGGTATGCAAACAAAAGAAAAAATTCTTCTTTGACTTGCGACATTATTTTTGGGATGACCCACATTTATATACAGAAGGAATAGATGGTATTATTAGATGTTGTGTACCTGAGCATGAACAGGAACAAATGCTACAGAACTGTCATTCTAAAGCATATGGAGGACACCGTGCAGGAGACAAAACTATGCATAAGGTATTACAGTCTGGTTTTTATTGGCCTACTCTCTTCAAGGATGCACGTGAGTTTGTCCTTTCTTGTGATGAATGTTAAATAATTGGTAATATTTGTAGACGTCAGGAAATGTTGATGATTTTTTCACTCGTTAGTGAACCATTTGATGTTTGGGGCTTTGACTATATGGGACCTTTTCCTTCCTCTAATAGCCACGGTCATATTTTAGTTGTTGTTGATTATGTTACTAAGTGGGTAGAAGATATTCCAACTAGTAGTGTTGACCATAACACCTCTATTAAACTGCTTAAATAAGTTATCTTTTCGAGGTTTGGAGTCTCTAGATATTTAATGACTGATGGTGATTCACATTTTATTCCTGGTGCATTTCATAAACTCTTAGCTAAATACGATGTCAATCATATAATTGCCTCTCCATATCATCCTCAATCTAGTGGTTAAGTTGAATTGAGCAATAGAGAAATAAAGTTAATTTTGCAAAAGACCGTTAATAGATCTGGTAAGAATTGGATAAGAAACTAGATGTTGTGTTGTGGGCGTATAGAACTCCTTATAAAAATCCTATGAGTATGTCTCCCTATAAAATAGTCTACAGAAAAGCCTGTCATTTAACTCTAGAGTTAGAACAAACACATATTGGGTATTTAAAGAAATTTATTATGATTTTAAGCTTGCCGGTGAAAAGAGGTTATTTGGCATGAGCTCTTTAGATGAATGGAGTACACAAGTTTATGAAACTGCCAAGTTGTTCAAAGAAAAAGTTCAAAGGTGGCATGATAAGAGAATACAAAAATGAGAATTTAACATCGGTGATCATGTTCTATTATACAATTCCCGTTTTATATTTTGCATGAAAACTCCTATCCAAATCGGAAGGACCCTATATTATCGAGGAGGTTTATCGCTCTAGAGCCATCAAGATCAACAACGCCGAAGGCACAAATCCTAAGGTGGTCGATGGGCAAAGGAATAAATATTATATTTCAGGTACACCCATTAACAAGGAAACCAACATTATCCAAACGATGACACCGGAGGAGCACATACAAGAGACTTTCCAGAACGCTCCAGAATCCTAAAAAGGGGTAGGTATGTGGTACGGTAAGCAAACCGACTCCAGAAGTTCCATAAAAGCAATTTTTGTATATTTCAGAATAAGTAATTTTTTTACAAAAATGAAAAGCCAGGAAAGTGCATGATGAGGCCACGAGCTTGGGGGCATGCCCTACCCCCCAGGGTGTGCCTACTAAGCTCATGGACCTCTCGTGGACTTTCCCGACTCCGTTTTCCTTTTGTAGAACTGTCTTACATGGAAAAAAATCATTATATTATTCCTTGATGTTTTGACCACCATATTGCAAGTTTTCCCTCTGTTCTTGTTTCGGATTGTTTTCTGTCACAAACTAGATCGCTATGTCTTCGTCAAGCTCAGCCAAGGACAAGTTCTTTGAGAAGGTCATCAACTAGGATTCAAGATAGACTAGTCCTAGTCCTAGTAGGACTCTACATGTAAACCTACCCGTTTAACTTATATATGGAGGGGTAAGGCAGCCCAAGAGGGACAAGATCAATTCATTACAGATAGACATACTGGAAACCCTCGAGACTAGAGGTAGCAATTCCGCACCCTTGTAATCGAGATCATCCTCATCATCAATACACACAAAGAAGGGCGTAGGCTTTTACCTCCATCGGAGGGGCCGAACCTGGGTAAATCTAGCGTCTCTCAATTCCGATCAACCCCGTTCAAGCCGCCACCTAGTTGTAATGGCCTCACACCTAAATTCTCTCACAGGAACATCTGTCGTGACAAAACCACGATAGTTGGCGCCCACCATGGGGCCACGCACGATGGTGTTATGTTCTCAAAGGGAGCTCTACAGGGATCGAGAAGCTCGCATTTGGTTGGATGAAGGAGATCCGGCTCGTAAGGATTGACGCGCGCGTGGATTCAGATTTTGAGAGGGTCTTGACTTGTTTTAAAAGAAGGTACAATGATCGCCTACCTATCCCTACATCCGTCGCCGAGTCACTGGTGTGGTATCTATCATTGGAATGAGTCTAACAGTAGAAGATAGGGGTACGAAAGGAGAGGGCAGAGTCCTAGCTATGACAAGGATGTACATACAAATGTATGAGTTTAGGCCCCTCTCGTGGAGGTAACATCCCTACGTCTGAGTGCTCGGGAGCTCTTGTCGTGTGGAAAGTATGTGTTACACGGGGTGCGAATGTTGGAAATATGCCCTAGAGGCAATAATAAATTAGTTATTATCATATTTCCTTGTTCATGATAATCGTTTATTATCCATGCTAGAATTGTATTGATCGGAAACTTAGATACATGTGTGGATACATAGACAACACCATGTCCCTAGTATGCCTCTAATAGACTAGCTCGTTAATCAAAGATGGTCAAGGTTTCCTGTCCATGGACATGAGATTGTTGGAAATATGCCCTAGAGGCAATAATAAAATGGTTATTATTGTATTTCCTAGTTCATGATAATTGTCTATTGTTCATGCTATAATTGTGTTAACCGGAAACCGTAATACATGTGTGAATACATAGACCACAACATGTCCCTAGTGAGCCTCTAGTTGACTAGCTCATTGATCAATAGATGGTCACGGTTTCATGACCATGGACATTGGATGTCGTTGATAATGGGATCACATCATTAGGAGAATGATGTGATGGACAAGACCCAATCCTAAGCATAGCACTAGATGGTGTAGTTCGTTTGCTAAAGCTTTTCAATGTCAAGTATCGTTTCCTTAGACCATGAGATTTTGCAACTCCCGGATACCGTAGGAATGCTTTGGGTGTGCCAAACGTCACAACATAACTGGGTGGCTATAAAGGTGCACTACGGGTATCTTCGAAAGTGTCTGTTGGGTTGGCACGAATCGAGATTGGGATTTGTCACTCCGTGTGACGGAGAGGTATCTCTAGGCCCACTCGGTAAGACATCATCATAATGAGCTCAATGTGACTAAGGAGTTAGCCACGGGCTGATGTATTACGGAACGAGTAAAGAGACTTGCCGGTAACGAGATTGAACAAGGTATAGAGATACCGACGATCGAATCTCGGGCAAGTATCATACCGATAGACAAAGGGAATTGTATACGGGATTGATTGAATCCCTGACATCGTGGTTCATCCGATGAGATCATCATGGAGCATGTGGGAGCCAACATGGCTATCCATATCCCGCTATTGGTTATTGGCCGGAGAAGTGTCTCGGTCATGTCCACGTGTCTCCCGAACCCGTAGGGTCTACACACTTAAGGTTCGATGACGCTAGGGTTATAGAGAAAAGGTATACATGATTACCGAAAGTTGTTCGGAGTCCCGGATGAGATCCCGGACGTCACGAGAAGCTCCAGAATGGTCCGGAGATAAAGATTGATATATAGGAAGTCCAGTTTTGGTATCAGAGCCAGGTTTATGCGTAGAATCTATGCACGAGTAGAACACAAAGCAGTTGTGGGCGTCGATTTTGTTAATTTGCTTACCACTACTAGTTTTATCTTGATTCGGCGGTATTGTGGGATGAAGCGACCCAGATCGACTTTACACATACGCTTATGTGAGACTGGTTCCACCGCCTGACATGCACTTGTTGCATAAGGTGGCTAGCGGGTGTCTGTCTCTCCCACCTTAGTCGGATTGGATTCGATGAAAAGGGTCCTTATGAAGGGTAAATAGCAATTGGCATATCACGTTGTGGTTTTGGCGTAGGTAAGAAACGTTCTTGCTAGTAACCTATAGCAGCCACGTAAAAACTTGCAACTACAAATTAGAGGACGTCTAACTTGTTTTTGCAGCATATGCCTTGTGATGTGATATGGCCAAAGGATGTGATGTGATACATTGTGATGTATGAGATTGATCATGTTCTTGAAATAGGATTCACGACTTGCATGTCGATGAGCATGACAACCGACAGGAGCCATAGGAGTTGTCTTATTTTATTGTATGACCTGCGTGTCAATCTAAACGCCATGTAATTACTTTACTTTATTGCTAAACGTTAGCCCTAGTGGTAGAAGTAATAGTTGGCGAGACAACTTCATAAAGACACGATGATGGAGATCATGGTGATGGAGATCATGGTGTCATGCCGGTGACAGTGATGATCATGGTGCCCCAAAGATGGAGATCAAAGGAGCAAGATGATATTGGCCATATCATGTCACTATATTGATTGCATGTGATGTTTATCATGTTTACATCTTATTTGCATAGAACGACGGTAGTAAATAAGATGATCTCTCACTAAAATTTCAAGAAAATTGTTCACCCTAACTGTGCACCGTTGCTAAGGATCGTTGTTCCGAAGCACCACGTGATGATCGGGTGTGATAGGTTCTAACGTTCGCATACAACGGGTGTAAGCCAGATTTACACACGCGAAACACTTAGGTTGACTTGACGAGCCTAGGATGTACAGACATGGCCTCGGAACACGGAAGACCGAAAGGTCGAACATGAGTCGTATGGAAGATACGATCAACATGGAGATGTTCACCATGGATGACTAGTCCGTCTCACGTGATGATCGGACAGGGGTAGTTGACATGGAACATGTGTCACTTGGATAACTAGAGAGATGTCTACTTAAGTGGGAGTTCATTAAATAATTTGATTATGTGAACTTAATTATCATGAACTTAGTCTAAAATTATCTTCCTATATTGTAGATCCAATGGCCAACGCGAATGTCACCCCCAATTTCAACGCGTTCCTAGAGAAAACCAAGCTGAAAGATGATGGAAGCAACTATGCAGACTGGGTCTGTGGCTTGAGGATCATCCTCATAGCTTCCAAGAAATTGTATGTCCTTGATGCACCACTAGGTGACCCACCCCTTCTCCCAGCAGAGCAAGACGTTGCGAACGCTTGGCATTCTCGCTGCGATGATTACTCCCTTGTTCAGTACGGCATGCTTTAAAGTTTAGAACCAGGGCTCCAAAAGCATTTTGAGCAACATGGAGCATATGAGATGTTCCAAGAGTTGAAACTGGTTTTCCAAGCTCATGCCCGGGTCGAGAGATATGATGTCTCCAACGAGTTCTTCAACTGTAAGATGGAGGAGAATAGTTCTGTTAGTGAGCACATCCTCAAGATGTCTGGGCTACACAACCGCTTGACTCAGCTAGGAGTTAATCTCCCGGATGACTCGGTCATTGACAGAATCCTCCAATCGCATTCACCTAGCTACAAGAGCTTTGTGATGAACTACAACATGCAAGGGATGGAGAAGTCCATTCCTGAGTTGTACTCGATGCTGAAATCAGCGGAGGTCGAGATCAAACAGGAGCATCAAGTATTGATGGTGAATAAGACCACTAGTTTCAAGAAAGGCAAGGGTAAGAAGAACTTCAAGAAGGACGGCAAAGTTGTTGCCGCGCCCGGTAAGCAAGTTTCCGGGAAGAAGAAGAACAATAATGGACCCAAGCCTGAGACTGAGTGTTTTTATTGCAAGGGTACCGGTCACTGGAAGCGGAACTGCCCCAAGTACTTAGCGGATAAGAAGGACGGCAACATTAAAGGTATATGTGATATACTTGTTATTGATGTGTACCTAACCAGCGCTCGTAGTAGCTCCTGGGTATTTGATACCGGTGCAGTTGCTCACATTTGTAACTCCAAGCAGGAGCTGTGGAATAAGCGAAGGCTGGCAAAGGACGAGGTGAAGATGCGCGTCGGGAATGGTTCCAAGGTCGATGTGATCGCCGTCGACACGCTACCTCTACATCTACCTTCGGGATTAGTGTTAAACCTTAATAATTGTTATTTAGTACCAGTTCTGAGCATGAACATTGTATCTGGATCTCGCTTGATGCGAGATGGCTACTGATTTAAATCTGAGAATAATGGTGGTTCTATTTATATGAGAGAAATGTTTTATGGTCATGCCCCGCTGGTCAATGGTTTATTTTTAATGAATCTCGAATGTGATGTTACACATATCCATAGTGTGAGTACCAAAAAGTGTAAGGTTGATAACGATAGTCCCACTTACATGTGGCACTACCGCCTTGGTCATATTGGTGTCAAACATATGAAGAAGCATACTGATGGACTTTTGGAGTCTCTTGATTTCGAATCATTTGACGCGTGCGAACCATGCCTCATGGGCAGGATGACTAAGACTCCATTCTCCGGAACAATGGAGCGAGCAACTGACTTGTTGGAAATAATACATACCGATGTATGCGGTCCAATGAGTGTCGAGGCTCGTGGTGGCTACCGTTATGTTCTCACCCTCACTAATGACTTGAGTAGATATGGGTATGTCTACTTAATGAAACATAAGTATGAAACTTTTGAAAGGTTCAAGGAATTTTAGAGTGAGGTAGAGAATCATTGTGACAGGAAAATAAAGTGCCTACGATCTGATCGTGGCGGAGAATATTTAAGTCACGAGTTTGGCACGCACCTAAGGAAATGTGGAATTGTTTCACGACTAACGCCGCCTGGCACACCTCAGCGAAATGGTGTGTCTGAACGTCGTAATCGCACTCTATTAGATATGGTACGATCTATGATGTCTCTTACCGACTTACCGCTATCATTGTGGGGATATGCATTAGAGACTGCCGCATTCACTTTAAATAGGGCACTGTCAAAATCCGTTGAGACGACACCGTATGAATTATGGTTTGGGAAGAAACCTAAGCTGTCGTTTCTAAAAGTTTGGGGATGCGATGCTTATGTGAAGAAACTTCAACCTGAGAAGCTCGAACCCAAAGCAGAAAAGTGCGTCTTCATAGGATATCCCAAAGAGACTATTGGGTATACCTTCTACCTCAGATCCGAAGGCAAAGTATTTGTTGCCAAGAATGGATCCTTTCTCGAGAAAGAGTTTCTCTCGAAAGAAGTAAGTGGGAGGAAAATAGAACTTGATGAGATAATTGTACCTCCACTCGTACTGGAGAGTAGCGCAGCACAGGAAGTTGTTTCTGTGGAGCCTACACCGGCTAGAGAGGAAGTTAATGATGATGATCATGAAACTTTAGATCAAGTTACTATTGAACATCGAAGGTTGACTAGGACACGTTCCGCACCAAAGTGGTACGGCAACCCTGTCCTGGAGATCATGCTGTTGGACAACGGTGAACCTTCGAACTATGAAGAAGCGATAGCGGGCCCGAATTCCAACAAATGGCTTGAAGCCATGAAATCCGAGATAGGATCCATGTATGAGAACAAAGTATGGACTTTGGTGGACTTGCGTGATGATAAGCGAGCCATTGAAAATAAATGGATCTTTAAGAAGAAGACTGACGCGGATGGTAACGTGATCGTCTATAAGGCTCGGCTTGTCGCTAAGGGTTATCAACAAGTTCAAGGAGTTGACTATGATGAGACTTTCTCACCCGTAGCGATGCTGAAGTCTGTCTGAATCATGTTATCAATTGCTGCATTTTATGATTATGAGATCTAGAAAATGGACGTCAAAACGGCATTCCTTAATGGCTTCCTCAAGGAAGAACTATATATGATGCAGCCGGAAGGTTTTGTCGATCCTAAAGATGCTAACAAGGTATGCAAGCTCCAGCGCTCCATCTATGGGCTGGTGCAAGCATCTCGGAGTTGGAACATTCGCTTTAGTGAAGTGATTAAAGCATTTGGATTTGTACAGGTTTATGGAGAACCTTGTATTTACAAGAAAGTGAGTGGGAGCTCTGTAGCATTTCTCGTATTATATGTGGATGACATACTGATAATGGGAAATGATATAGAACTCTTGGAAAGTATAAAGGCCTACTTGAATAAGTATTTTTCAATGAAGGACCTTGGAGAAGCTGCTTACATATTAGGTATTAAGATCTATAGAGATAGATCGAGACACCTCATAGGTGTTTCACAAAGCACATACCTTGACAAGATATTGAAGAAGTTCAACATGAATCAGTCCAAGAAGGGGTTCTTGCCTGTGTTACAAGGTGTGAGATTGAGTACGACTCAATGCCCGACCATGGCAAAGGATAGAGAAGATATGAGTGTCATCCCCTATGCTTCAGCCATAGGCTCTATTATGTATGCCATGCTGTGTACCAGACCTGATGTAAACCTTGCCATAAGTTTGGTAGGGAGGTACCAAAGTGATCCTGGAGCGGAACACTGGACAGCGGTCAAGAATATCCTGAAGTACCTAAAAAGGACAAAGGACATGTTTCTCGCATATGGAGGTGCCGAAGAGCTCGTCGTAAAGGGTTACATTGATGCTAGCTTCGACACAGATCCGGACGACTCCAAGTCACAAACCAGATACGTGTATGTTTTGAACGGAGGGGCAGTCAACTGGTGCAGCAGCAAGCAAAGCATCGTGGCGCCATCTACATGTGAAGCGGAGTACATACCTGCCTCAGAAGCAGCAAAGGAAGGAGTCTGGATGAAGGAGTTCATCACCGACCTAGGAGTAATTCCAAGTATGTCGGGCCCGATGACTCTATTCTGTGACAACACTAGAGTTATTGCCCTTGCGAAGGAGCCCAGGTTTCACAAGAAGACAAGACACATCAAGCGCCGCTTTAACTCCATCCGTGATTACATTCAGGAGGGAGATATAGATATTTGTAAAGTGCATACGGATCTGAATGTCGTAGATCCGTTGACTAAACCTCTCTCACGAGCAAAACATGATCAACACCAGAATGCTATGGGTGTACGATTCATCACAATGTAACTAGATTATTGACCCTAGTGCAAGTGGGACACTGTTGGAAATATGCCCTAGAGGCAATAATAAAATGGTTATTATTGTATTTCCTAGTTCATGATAATTGTCTATTGTTCATGCTATAATTGTGTTAACCGGAAACCATAATACATGTGTGAATACATAGACCACAACATGTCCCTAGTGAGCCTCTAGTTGACTAGCTCGTTGATCAATAGATGGTCACGGTTTCATGACCATGGACATTGGATGTCGTTGATAACGGGATCACATCATTAGGAGAATGATGTGATGGACAAGACCCAATCCTAAGCATAGCACTAGATCGTGTAGTTCGTTTGCTAAAGCTTTTCAATGTCAAGTATCGTTTCCTTAGACCATGAGATTGTGCAACTCCCGGATACCGTAGGAATGCTTTGGATGTGCCAAACGTCACAACGTAACTGGGTGGCTATAAAGGTGCACTACGGGTATCTCCGAAAGTGTCTGTTGGGTTGGCACGAATTGAGACTGGGATTTGTCACTCCATGTGACGGAGAGGTATCTCTGGGCCCACTCGGTAAGACATCATCATAATGAGCTCAATCTGACTAAGGAGTTAGCCACGGGATGATGTATTACAGAACAAGTAAAGAGACTTGCCGGTAACGAGATTGAACAAGGTATAGAGATACCGACGATCGAATCTCGGGCAAGTATCATACCGATAGACAAAGGGAATTGTATACGGGATTGATTGAATCCCCGACATCATGGTTCATCCGATCAGATCATCGTGGAGCATGTGGGAGCCAACATGGGTATCCAGATCCCGCTGTTGGTTATTGGCCGGAGAAGTGTCTCGGTCATGTCCACGTGTCTCCCGAACCCGTAGGGTCTACACACTTAAAGTTCGATGACGCTAGGGTTATAGGGAAATGGTATACGTGATTACTGAAAGTTGTTCGGAGTCCCGTATGAGATCCTGGACGTCACGAGGAGCTCCGAAATGGTCCGGAGGTAAAGATTGATATATAGGAAGTCCAGTTTTGGTCACCGAAAAGTTTTCGGGCTCATCGGTATTGTACCGGGAGTGCCGAGAGGGTGCTGGAGGACCCCGGGAGGGGTGTGACGACCATAGGACTTTGTGGGCCCTTAGAGGAGGTGTGCCAGCCCTTATTGGTCTGGCCAAGACCTTCTAGAAAGGCCCATGCGGCTGGAGGAGTAGAGATAAGGGCAAAGGAGTTTGAAAAGGAGGAGATCCACCTCCATTGTGGGCGGTGGAGGAGAGTCCAAGCCAGCCCTCCCTCTCCCTCCTCCTATATATACTTGAGGTTTTGGCCTTTTGAGGACAGTTCTGAACTCTCTCTCTCTCTCATGGCAAAGCCCTACCTCTCTTCTTCCTCCTCCGCAGCGTTTAGGCGAAGCCCTGCCGGAATACCTTGCTACTCCACCACCACCACGTCGTCGTGCTGCTGTTGGAGCCCTTCCCTAACCTCTCCTTCCTCCTTGCTGGATCAAGGCGTAGGAGACATCACCTGGCTGCACGTGTGTTGAACGCGGAGGCGCCGTTGTTCGGCGCTTAGATCGGAGTCCACCGCGATCTGAATCGCTGCGAGTACGACTCCATCAACCGTGTTCTTGTAACGCTTCTGCTTCGCGATCTTCAAAGGTATGAAGATGCAATCTCTCCCACTCGTTGCTGGTTTCTCCATAGATAGATCTTGGTGACACGTAGGCAAATTTTGATTTACTACTACGTCTCCCAACAGAGATGTCATTTGATAAACGGGATCACATCATCAGGAGAATGATGTGATGGACAAGACCCAAACTATAAACATAGCATATGATCGTGTCAGTTTATTGCTATAGTTTTTTGCATGTCAAGTATCTGTTCCTATGACCATGAGATCATGCAACTCACTGACACCGGAGGAGTACCTTGTGTGTATCAAATGTCGCAACGTAACTAGGTCACTATAAAGGTGCTCTACAGGTATCCTCGAGGGTGTCTGTTGGGTTGGCATGGATCAAGACCGGGATTTGTTACTCCGTGTGACGGGGAGGTATCACAGGGCCCACTCGGTAATACAACATCACAATAAAGCCTTGCAATGTGACTAAAGTGTTAGCCACATGATCTTATATTACGTAACGAGTAAAGAGAATTGCCGGTAACGAGATTGAACTAGGTATGGAGATGCCGACGATCGAATCTCGGGCAAGTAACATACCTAAGAACAAAGGGAACATCATACGGGATTAGCTAAATCCTTGACATAGAGGTTCAACCGATAAAGATCTTCATAGAATATGTAGGAACCAATATGGGCATCCAGGTCCCGCTATTAGTTATTGACCGTAGAGGTGTCTCGGTCATGTCTACATAGTTCTCGAACCCGTAGGGTCTACACACTTAAGGTTTGGTGACGTTTCGGTAGTATAGAGTTATGTATGATGGTGACCGAAGGTTGTTTGGAGTCCTAGATGAGATCCTGGACATCTCGAGGAGCTCCGGAATGGTCCGGAGGTAAACATTGATATATAGGAAGTCCTGTTTTGGTCATGGGAAAAGTTTTGGGCTCATCGGTAGTGTATCGAGAGTGCAGGGAGGGTACCGGGGGACCATCGGGAGGGGTGTCATGCCCCGAGGGGCCTCATGGGCTGTGGGAGGAGACAAACAAGCCCCTTGTCAGGGATACACAAAATAGGTAGGCCCATGAAGGGTCGAAATATCATAACAGCATGGGGTCCACATTTCAGGTGGGTCTAGATAAATACATTCATACTATCCACTCGGCAAGCAACATTCCATCCACTCAGATTACAGTCAACCACTCGGCAGTACAAACCACTCGGCAGTACGGCTCACTCGGATATGCTAGGACCAAAAATCGGCAAGCCAGTCAAAGCATAGAGAAGGTTCTGAAGTGGGCCGATATGATGGCATCAATGCCCCATCTTGTAACATTGGAGGTGAGGGGGTGGCGCACTCTATATAAGCCACCCCCACCACATAGCTTAGGCTAGCTTCTGCTCCCTTGGCTCTCTCTCACCATTAGTCTCAGGACTTAGCTCGGGCATGGAGATCTGTTCTCCTTTCTCCCTCTCAAATACACCATGTAACTCATGTTCATGACGAATAACCAAAGCCTCTCCGGAGCACGAGACATAGGGTTGTTATCTCCACCGTGAGAGGCCCGAACTCGCTAAAACCACCGTGTCACCCATTTGCATCTCGATAAATCATGCTCCGTTATCCTACCCCTCTCTAATGTCAGAATCGCTATCACGACATTTGGCGCCCACCGTGGAGCATGGCGTCTATCAAGCTATGGTGCAAATGGTTTTGTCTTCAATCTTTAACAGCGGATCATCGATCATTGCAAGAGAAATCTGCCGCTGGAGTTCTTGCCATCACGCCATTCACACAAACAAAAGGATTAGGGAAGTATCCATTCCATCCAGTCTATTTACATTAAATTATCTAACAATGAGTTGATCTTTTACTGATGTAGGAGCGTCGGCGAGGTCCTCCCACCGCCTCCGACTCCTTCTACGGCGTCGACACCATACTTCCACGCATCGGTGTTGATGACGACCGCATGTGGTCGTCTCCAGTCGCGACGCCGTCGTCAAAACCTTCACGTACGACGGCCTCTTCATCTGGCAAATTGCATTGCGGCGTCCTCGGCATTGAAGGCACATATCCGTCGACGTGTACATGTCGGGGACAGGCTGCACCCCACGCACATGACTCGGGCGACCACAACCCTACCCGAAATGTCATAGTCAAGTTCATTGTGCCCGTCGGCATGCTGCGCCGCGCCGAGCATGTCCTCGAGCTGTTCATCGGGCCCGCCGACGGCGTCATGTCCGTCGAAGCGCCGCTCCACGCCGAACACACCCTCGAGCTATCAGTCAAGCCCGCCGGTGTCGTTGTGTCCGCCGGCATGCCGCTCCGAGGCTGCAACCCGCCCTCGAGTTGTTAGTTGTGCCTGACGGCGCCGTCATGTCCGTCGACACGCTGCTCCGGCAGCCGCATGCTGACTGCGACATCGACAACATCCACATCAAGATCCCGAGCTGTTCTCTAGTGTCTTAGATGGCCCGTCCCCAACGAGTTCGACGGCCGCAAGATTGAGTCCGGCAAGACCCACGATGCAACAATAAACAGCATGCACTGAATGCGTCGTGTAAAATGGGAACGTCCATAGCATGCAAGACCTATCTTAACTCTTGCTTAATTACCGCTAATTCATATCTCTTGCATGCAGGCCATCAATGTGGAATCTGGACGTGGTCTACTCTTCAATATGTCAGTTAGCCAAACAATGACACCTAATTACTAGGAAATTATGGTTAATTTTCACAGGAGCAACAATGATGAGACAATCACGACAACGACCAGTGTGTTGTTGTACTTGGACGCGTCCATGTCCACTCGACCTCCGCGGGTATCATCACACGGCCGCTCCATGCGCTGTCACTCGACTGGATGCTCCTTTGACACTTGGCCGCTCCGCGCATCGCCATCGTCACTCGGCAGCTCCGCGCGCCGTCACTCTACTGGACCTGTCGTCATCACTCGGCAGCTCCACGCATCGCTATTCAGTCAGACGCTCCGTCGTCACTCGGCAGCTCCGCACGCCGTCACTCTACTGGACGCGTCGTCATCACTCGGCAGCTCCGTGCGCCGTCACTCTACTGGACGCGTCGTCATCACTCGGTAGCTCCGCACATATCCATTCAGCCAGACGCTCCATCGTCACTCGGCAGCTCCGCGCGCCGTCACTCTACTGGACGCGTCGTCATCACTTGGCAGCTCCGCGCAGCGCCATTCATCCAGACGCTCCATCATCACTCGGCAGCTCCGCGTACCGTCACTCTACTGGACGCGTCATCATCACTTGGCAGCTCCACGCATCGCCATTCAGCCAGACGCTCCATCGTCACTCGCCAGCTCCGCGCGCCGTCACTCTACTGGACGCATCATCATCACTCGGCAGCTCCATGCATCGCCATTTAGCCAGACGCTCCATCGTCACTCGGTAGCTCCGCGCGCCGTCACTATACTGGACGCGTTGTCATCACTCGGTAGCTCCGCGCATCGCCATTCAGCTAAACGCTCCATCGTCACTCGGCAGCTCCGCGCGCCGTCACTCTACTGGACGCATCGTCATCACTCGGCAGCTCCGCGCATCGCCATTCAGCCAGACGCTCCATCATCACTCGGCAACTCCGCGCGCCGTCACTCTACTGGACGCGTCGTCATCACTCGGCAGCTCCACGCATTGCCATTCAGCCAGACGCTCCATCGTCACTCGGCAGCTTCGTGCATCGTCACTCTATTGGACGCGTCGTCATCACTCGGTAGCTGTACGCAGCGCCATTCAGCCAGACGCTCCATCGTCACTCGGCAGCTCCACGCGTCGTCACTCTACTAGACGCGTCGTCATCACTCGGCAGCTCCGCGCATCGTCATTCAGCCAGACGCTCCATCGTCACTCGGCAGCTCTGCGCGCCGTCACTCTACTAGACGCGTCATCATCACTCAGCAGCTCCGCGCATCTCCATTCAGCCAGACGCTCCATCGTCACTTGGCAGCTCCACGTGCCGTCACACTACTGGACGCATCATCATCACTCGGCAGCTCCGCGCATCGCCATTCAGCCAGACGCTACATCGTCACTCGGAAGCTCCGCGCGCCGTCACTCTACTCGACGCGTCGTCATCACTTGGCACCTCCATGCATCGCCATTTAGCGAGACGCTCCATCGTCACTCGGAAGCTCCGCGCGCCGTCACTCTACTGGACGCGTCGTCATCACTCGGCACCTCCATGCATCGCCATTCAGCGAGACGCTCCATCGTCACTCGGCAGCTCTGCCCGTCGTCACTCTACTAGATGCATCATCATCACTCGGCAGCTCCACGCATCGCCATTCAGCTAGACGCTCCATCGTCACTCGGTAGCTCCGCGCGCCGTCACTCTACTGGACAAGTCTTCATCACTCGGCAGTTCCGTGCATCGCCATTCAGTCGGACGCTCCATTGTCACTCGGCAGCTCTGCGCATCGCCACTCGATGAGACATGTCTTCGTCACTCAGCAGCTCCGTGCATCGCCACCCAGCCGAACATGTCTACTTCGCCTGACCGTTCCTGCACCATCAGACAACTAAGTCATTCGTCATACGCTGCATTCAATTAAATAGTTGTTTCCGCATCACCGAGTGTCGAGGAAGTCACACATGACGTTCACTCGAAGGCCATGCCACCTAGTGTACCTCTGCACACGATTGCTTATTTTTATGTGGGAACACTTCACTTCTGCTTCTTTTGGGTTCAGTACTCAAATGAGTTCAGTCGGATCTTGCACTCTATTAGACCCATGCCAGTCACGAACCAACAAGCACCTGACACATCCAGCGGGTGTCTATATGTGTTATTTACACAAATTATTTCAGCAAATATCAGGATACTTCAAGAACTTTTTATGTTGGCTTGTGCTATTTTTCGTACACAGGTTACGCGTTCACTCGACGCATCTGTGCACCATCTTTGCGCTACTCAGGCTCAGTCACGGCGACGATCGTTCGTGTGTTTCCACTTGTTCAAACGCCTCCTTGATGGCATGATGGACTTGGCTGCCCCGCGTGCCGCCTCTTGATCGGCTATCTGTTCGACGACAAACTCGACTCGGCCGCCCTGCGCGCCATCACTTCGTCGATTCCTCTTTAACGACAAGCTCGACTCGGCCGCCCGTGCGCCGTCACTTGGTCGACTCCACTCCGATGGATGGATCTTCATCACTCAGCCGCCCCGCGCGTCACCACTCCGATGGATGCGTCTTCATCACTCGGCCACCCCCGCGTGTTACCACTCCAATGGATGTGTCTTCATCACTCGGACGCCCCGCGCGTCGCCATTCCGACAGATGCGTCTTCATCACTCGGCCGCCCCACGCGTTGCCACTCCGACGGATGCGTCTTCATCACTCGGCCGCCCCATGCGTCGCCACTCCGACGGATACGTATTCATCACTCGGCCGCCCCGCGTGTCGTCACTCCGGCGGATGCGTCTTCATCACTCGGCCGCCCCGCGCGTCGCCACTCCGAGGGATGCGTCTTCATAACTCGGCCGCCCCGCGTGTCGCCACTTCGACGGATGCGTCTTCATCACTCGGCCGCCCCGCGTGTCGCCACTCTGACGGATGCGTCTTCATCATTCGGCCGCCCCGCGCGTCGCCACTCTGATGGATGCGTCTTCATCACTCGGCCGCCCCGCGTGTCGCCACTCCGACGGATGCGTCTTCATCACTCGGTCGCCCCGCGCGTCGCCACTCCGACGGATGCGTCTTCATCACTCGGCCACCCCGCGCATCGCCACTCCGACGGATGCGTCTTCATCACTCGGTCGCCCCGCGCGTCGCCACTCCGACGGATGCGTCTTCATCACTCGGCCACCCCACGCATCGCCACTCCGACGGATGCATCTTCATCACTCGGCCGCCCCGCGCGTCGCCACTCCGACGGATGCGTCTTCATCACTCGACCGCCCCGCGCGTGGCCACTCCGACGGATGCGTCTTCATCACTCGGCCGCCCCGCGCGTCCGTCGCCACTCCGACGGATGCGTCTTCATCATTCGGCCGCCCCGCGCGTCGCCACTCCGACGGATGCGTCTTCATCACTCGGCCGCCCCGCGCGTCGCCACTCCGACGGATGCGTCTTCATCATTCGGCCGCCCCGCGCGTCGCCACTCCGAGTGGATGGAATGTTGCTTGCCGAGTGGATATTATGAATGTATTTATCTGGACCCACCTGAAATGTGGACCCCATGCTATTATGATATTTATGTGGATCCACTCGACAGTACAAACCACTCGACAGTACGGCTCACTCGGGTATGCTAGGACCAATAGTAGGCAAGCCATTCGAAGCATAGAGAAGGTTCTGTAGTGGGCCAACATGATGGCATCAATGCCCCATCTTGTAACATAGGAGATGAGGGGGTGGCGCACTCTATATAAGCCACCCCCACCACATAGCTCAGGCTAGCTTCTGCTCCCTTGGCTCTCTCGCGCCATTAGTCTCAGGACTTAGCTCAGGCATGGAGATCCGTTCTCCTTTATCCCTCTCAAATACACCATGTAACTCATGTTCATGACGAATAACCAAAGCCTCTCCGGAGCACGAGACGTAGGGTTGTTATCTCCACCGTGAGAGGCCCGAACTCGCTAAAACCACAGTGTCACCCATTTGCATCTCGATAGATCATGCTCCGTTATACTACCCCTCTTTAATGTCAGAATCTCCGTCATGACACCCCTAGCGCGCTGGACGAAGCCTCCACTAAAGCCCATGAGGTTTGAGAAGGAAAAAATCCAAAGGTGGAGAGGTGGAAACAGTTTCCAAGTGGAAAGAAGGAATCCTACTCCTAATAGGATTGGAGTAGGACTCCTCCACCTCCAATTTCGACCAAACCTTGAGGGTTTGGAAGAGCTAACCCTAATTGCCACATGCTCCCTCTACTTCATCTAGATCGGTTTTCTCCTCTAGTCTAGTTCGGCGGTGCTTAGGCGAAGCCTTGCCGGAATAGTTCCACCACCATCGCAGCTACACCGCCGCGTTGCTCGAGAACTCATCTACCTCTGTGCTCCCTCTTGCTGGATCAAGAAGGCGGAGATCGTCATCGAGCTGTATGTGTGCTGAACACGGAGGTGTCGTCCGTTCGGCGCTATACCGGAAGGACTGTGATCAAGATCGCGAGACGACTCGCGATTGGATCATGGGATGGATCGTGATGAGATCACGGGGACAAACCGTGATTGGATCACGGGACGGATCGTGATGGGATCGCGGGACGCTCGGCGATTTGGATCGCGAAGACGTTTGACTACATCAACCGCGTTTCTTAAAGCTTTTTACTTAGCGATCTACAAGGGTATGTAGATCCACTCTCCCTCTCATAGATGCTCATCACCATGGATAGATCTTGCGTGTGCGTAGTAATTTTTTGTTTACCATGCAATGTTCCCCAATAGTGGCATCATGAGCTAGGTCTATGTGTACATGAGATCTCGAGTAGAACACAAAGGAGTTTGTGGGCGTTGATGCTTAGATTGCTTCCTCCCTTGGTCGTGTTTTGGTTCAGCGGTATTGTGGGATGAAGCGGCCCGGACCAACCTTACTCGTACGCTTACGAGAGACTGGTTCCATCAACTAACGTGTAACTTTGTTGCACAAAGATGGCTGGTGGGTATCTGTCTCTCCTACTTTAGTTGGATCGGATTCGACAAAGGTAGTCCTTGAGAAGGTTGAAAAGCAACTTATGTATCACCGTTGTGGTTTTTGCGTAGGTGAGAATCGTTCTTGCTAGATACCCGTAGCAGCCACGTAAAACATGCTACAACAATTAGAGGACGTCTAACTTGTTTTTGAAGGGTATGTTGTGATGTGATATGGTCAATTACATGATGTGATATATGTGATGTATGAGATGATAATGTGATGTATAGAATTTCACGACTTGCATGTCGATGAGTACGGCAACCGGCAGGAGCCATAGGGTTGTCTTTAATTATTGTATTTCCTGTGTGTCAATCATTAAGCGATATGTAATGCTTTACTTTATTCCTAAGCGGTAGCAATAGTAGTAGAAGCATGGTGGGAGCGACAACCCCGATGGCGACACGTTGATGGAGTGATCATGGTGTCATGCTAGTGACGATGGAGATCATGCCGGTGCTTTAAGGATGGAGATCAAAAGCACAAGTTCATGGCCATATCATGTCACTTATGATTTGCATGTGATGTTAATCCTTTTATGCACCTTGTTTTGCTTAGGACGACGGTAGCATTATACGGTGATCCCTCACGTAAATTTCAAGGTGAATTGTGTTCTCCCCGAGTGTGCACCGTTGCGAAAGTTCGTCGTGTCGAGACACCACGTGATGATCGGGTGTGATAGACTCTACGTTCACATACAACGGGTGCAAGCTAGTGTTTCACGTGCGGAACACTCGGGTTAGACTTGATGAGCCTAGCATGTACAGACATGGCCTCGGAACACAAGAGATATAGTAGATATGATCAACATGATGATGTTCACCATTGAAACCACGTCAACTCACGTGATGATCGGACTTGAGTTGGTGAATTTGGATCATGTATCACTCGGATGACCAGAGGGATGTAAATTTGAGTGGGAGTTCTTAAGTAATATGATTAATTGAACTCATTATCATGAACATAGTCAGTAGTGTCTTTGCAAATTATGTTGTAGCTCACGATGTAGCTCTCTTGAATTTGTATATGTTCCTAGAGAAATAGAGTTGAAAGATGATGGTAGCAATATTGGGGACTGGGTCCGTGATCTAAGGATTGTCCTCATTGCTGCACAGAAGGCTTATGTCCTTAATGCACCACTCGGTGCGCCACCCCCTTAGCGTCGTCTGTAGATGTTGTGAACATCTGACAGGCACGTTCCGATGACTACTAGATAGTTCAGTGCATCATGCATTACGGCTTAGAATTGAGGCTCCAAAATGTTTTGAACGTCACGGAACATATGAGATGTTCTAAGAGCTGAAATTGGGATCTCAGGCTCGTGCCCGTGTTGTGAGATATGAGATCGCCAACAAGATTCTTTGCCTACAAGATGAAGGAGAATAGCTCAATCATTGAGCATGTGCTCAGATTGTCTGGGTGCTACAATCGCTTGAATCGAGTGGGAGTTGATCTTCCAGATAAGATAGTGATTGATATTGTTCTCGAAGTCACTGTCACTGAGCTACTAGAATTTGGTGATGAACTATAAAATTTCAGGGATGGAAATAATGATCCCTAAGATGTTCGCAATGTTTGACACCGCGATGGTAGAAATCAAGAAGGAGCATCAAGTGTTGATGGTTAGTAAAACCACTAATTTCGAGAAGGGCAAGGGCAAGGAGGAAAACTTCATGGATGGCAAGTCACTTGCTGCTCCAGTGAAGCAACCCAAAGTTGAACCCAAACCCGAGACTAAGTGCTTATATTATGAGGAGAGCGATCGTTGAAGCGGAACAACCCTAGATACTTGTTAGATAAGAAGGCTGGCAACATCGACAGAAGTATATTTGATCTACGTGTTATTGATGTGTACCTTGCTAGTACTCCTAGTAGCACTTAGGTATTGGATACCGGTTCAGTTGCTAAATGTTAGTAACTTGAAGTAAAAGCTACGGAATAAACAGAGACTAGCTAAGTGTGAGGTGACGATGTGTGTTGGAAATGTTTCCAAGGTTGATGTGATCAACATCGCACGCTCTCTCTACCTTCGGGATTAGTGACAAACCTAAATGCTATTTGGTGTTTGTGTTAAGCATGGACATGATTAGCTCATGTTTATTGCAACACGGCTATTCATTTAAGTTAGAGAATAATGTTATTTTGTTTACATGAATAATACCTTCAATGGTCATGCACCTAGTGAGAATGGTTTGTTGAATCTTGATCATGGTAATATACATGTTCATAATATCGACGCCAAAAGATACAAAGTTAATAATGACAGTACCACATACTTGTCGCACTGCCGCTAAATATCATATTCATATAAATCGCATGAAGAAACTCCATGCTGATGAATCTTTGGACTCATTTGATTTCGAATCGGTTGAGACATGTGAACCATGCCTCTTGGGCAAGATGACTAAGGACCTCGTTTTCCGGTTTGATGGAGCGGGCAAGTGATTTATTGGAAATCATACATGTTGATGTATGCAATCCAATGAGTCTTGTAGCGTGTGGTGGATATCGTTATTTTCTTACCTTCACTATTGATTTCACTAGATAATAGTGTATATTTACTTAATGAAAGACTAGTCTGAATCGTTTGAAAAGTTCAAGAAAATTTAGAGTGAAGTTTAAGATCATCATTACAAGAAGATAAAAATGTCTACAATATGATCGTGGAGGTGAATATCTGAGTTACGAGTTTGGCATACAACTTTAGACAATGTGAAAGTTGTTTCACAACTCATGCCACCTGGAACACCATAGTGTTATGGTGTGTTCGAACGTCATAGTCGTGCTCTATTGGATATGGTGCGTACTATGATGTCTCTTATCGTTTTGTCACTATCGTTTTGGGGTTATGCATTAGAGATAACTACATTCACTTTAAATAGGGCACCATCTAAATCCATTGAGATGATACCATATGAATAATGGTTTGATAGAAACCTAAGCTGTCATTTCTTAATGTTTGGGGCTGCGATGCTTATGTGAAAAATGGTTTTCACCTAATGAGCTCGAACCCAAAGCGGACAAATGCATCTTCATGGCATACCCTAAGAACAGCTGGGTATACTTTCTATCTCAGATCCGAGCACAAAGTGTTTTTGCTAAAACGGGTACTTTCTCGAGAAAGAGTTTCTCTCGAAAGAATTGAGTGGGAGGAAGATAGAACTTGAGGAGGTTGTTGAACCTTTGTTTCAACCATAGAGTAGGGCGGAACCGAAAGATGTTTCTGTGGAGCCTACGTCAATTGAAGAGGAAGTTAATGATGATGATCATGAAGCTTCGGATCAAGTTACTATCGGACCTCGTAGGTCGACAAGGACGCGTACTACTCCCGAGTGGTACGGCAACCTTGTCTTAGAGGGTATGTTGTTGGACAATGATGAACCTACGAACTATGGAGGAGCGATGATGGGCCCAGATTCTGATAAATGGTTAGAGGCCATGAAATCCGAGAAAGGATCCATGTATGAAAACCAAGTATGGACTTTGGTAGACTTGCCCGTTGAACGGCAGGTCATTAAGTACAAATGGACCTTTAAGATGAAGAGAGACGCTGATGATGAATGTCACCATTTATAAAGCTCGACTTGTCACAAAGAAGTTTCCGACAAGTTCAAGGAGTTGACTGCGATGAGACTTTCTCACTCAAAGCGATGCTAAAGTCTGTTCGAATTATGTTAGCAGTTGCTGCATTTTTCAGTTATGAAATCTGGCAGATGGATGTCAAAACATCATTTCCTTCCTTGAGGAAAGGTTGTATGAGATACAACTAGAAGGTTTTGTCAGTCCTAAGGATGCTAAAAGGTGTACAAGCTCCAGTGATCCTTCTATGGACTGGAGCAAGGATCTCGGAGTTGGAATATACGCTTTGATGAGGTGATCAAAGTTTTTGAGTTTATACAAAGTTTATGAGAAACTTGTATTTACAAAGTGAGTGGGAGCACTATAGAATTTCTGATAAGCATATGTGGGTGACATACTGTTGATTGGAAATGATGTAGAATTTCTGGAAAGCATAAAGGGTTGTTTGAAAAGAGTTTTTCAAAGGAAGACCTGGATAAAGCTACTTAATTGTTGGGCATCGAGATCGATAGAGATAGATCAAGACGCCTGATGAGACTTTCAATGAGTACATACCTTGACAAGATTTTGAAAGAGTTCAAAATGGATCAGTCAAAGAAAGAGTTCTTGCCTGATTTGTAAGGTGTGAAGTTGAGTGAGACTCAAAGCTCGACCACAGTAGAAGAAAGAGAAAGGGCGAAGGTCGTCCCCTATGCCTTAGCCATAGGCTCTATATTATGCCATGCTGTGTACCGCACCTGGTGTGTGCCTTGCCATGAGTCTGTCAAGGGTTACAAGAGTGTTCCAGGAGTGGATCACTGGATAACGGTCAAAATTATTCTTAGTAACCAGAGGACTAAGGAGATGTTTCTCGATTATGGAGGTGATAAATAGTTTGTCGTAAAGAGTTACGTCGATGCAAGCTTTAACACTGATCCGGATGACTCTTAGTAGCAATCTAGATACGTATAGTGGAGTAGCCTTTTGGAATAGCTCCAAGTGGAGCGTGGTTGCAGTGTCTACAGTATGACATAGAGATTTACAAAGTACACACGAATCTGAATGTCGCAGACCCGTTGACTAAAACCTCTTTCACATGCAAAACATGATCGAACCCCAAAACTCATTGGGTGTGAGATTCATAACAAATCACATAGCGATGTGAGCTAGATTATTGACTCTAGTGCAAGTGGGAGACTGTTGGATATATGCCCTAGAGGCAATAATAAATTAGTTATTATCATATTTCCTTGTTCATGATAATTTTTTATTATCCATGCTAGAATTGTATTGATCGAAAACTCAGATACATGTGTGTTTACATAGACAACACCATGTCCCTAGTATGCCTCTAATAGACTAGCTCGTTAATCAAAGATAGTCAATGTTTCCTAGCCATGGACATGAGATGTCATTTGATAAATGGCATCACATCATTAGGAGAATGATGTGATGGACAAGACCCAAACTATAAACATAGCATATGATCGTGCCAGTTTATTGCTATAGTTTTCTGCATCTCAAGTATCTGTTCCTATGACCATGAGATCATGCAACTCACTGACACCGGAGGAGTACCTTGTGTGTATCAAACGTCGCAACGTAACTGGGTGACTATAAAGGTGCTCTACAGGTATCCCCGAGGGTGTCTGTTGGGTTGGCATGGATCAATACTGAGATTTGTTACTCCGTGTGATGGAGAGGTATCTCAGGGCCCACTCGGTAATACAACATCACAATAATCCTTGCAAGCAATGTGACTAAAGTGTTAGCAACGAGATCTTGTATTAAGTAACGAGTAAAGAGAGTTTCCAGTAACGAGATTAAACTAGGAATGGAGATGCCGACGATCGAATCTCGGGCAAGTAACATACTGAAGAACCAAGGGAACATCATACGGGATTAACTGAATCCTTGACATAGAGGTTCAACTGATAAAGATCTTCGTAGAATATGTAGGAATTAATATGGGCATCCAGGTCCCGCTATTGGTTATTTACCATAGAGGTGTCTCGGTCATGTCTACATAGTTCTCGAACCCGTAAGGTCTACACACTTAAGGTTCGGTGACGTTTCGGTAGTATAGAGTTATGTATGGTGGTGACCGAAGGTTGTTAGGAGTCCCGGATGAGATCCTTTACATCACAAAGAGCTCCGAAATGCTCCAGAGGTAAAGATTGATATATAGGAAGTCCTGTTTTGGTCATGGAAAAGTTTCGGGCTCATCGATAGTGTATCGGGAGTGCCGGGAGGGTACTAGGGGACCATCGGGAGGGGTGTCACGCCTCAAGGGGCCTCATGGACTGTGGGTGGAGACAAACAATTCCCTAGTGGGCTGGCCGAAGCCTACACTAAATCCCATGAGGTTTGAGAAGGAAAAAATACAAAGGTGGAGAGGTGGAAAGAGTTTCCAAGTGGAAAGGTGGAATCCTACTCCTAATAGGATTGGAGTAGTACTCCTCCACCTCCTATTTCGACCAAACCTTGAGGATTTGAGGATGCCTCCTCCCCTCCCTCCCTCCTATATATACTAGAGGATTTCGAGGGAAGAGCTAACCCTAATTGCCATGTGCTCCCTCTATTTCATCTAGATCGGTTTTCTCCTCTAGTCTAGTTCGGCTGTGCTTTAGCGAAGCCCTACCGGAATAGTTCCACCACCATCGCCGCCACACCGCCGTGATGCCGGAGAACTCATCTACCTATCCGCTCCCTCTTGCTAGATCAAGAAGGTGGAGATTGTCATCAAGCTGTACGTGTGCTAAACGCGGAGGTGCCGTCTGTTCGATGCTAGATCGGAAGGACCATGATCAAGATCGCGAGACGATTCGTGAGTGGATCGCGAGACGGATTGTGATGAGATCGCGGGACAGATCGTAATTGGATCGCGGGATGGGTCGTGATGGGATCGCGGGGCGCTCGGCGATTTGGATCGCAAAGACGTTCGACTACATCAACCGCGTTTCTTAACGCTTTCCTCTTAGCGATCTACAAGCGTATGTAGATCCACTCTCCCTCTCGTAGATGCTCATCACCATGGATAGATTTTGTGTGTGCGTAGGAAACTTTTTGTTTCCCATCCAACTTTCCCCAACAGCGAATCCTTGTGCCAGAGGGGAGGGGCGGCTTATATAGAGCGTGATTCCCCTCATGAATGTCAGGCAACCAAGGGTTCGATTGTCGGAATAAAGACGTAAGTTACTCATAACGTATACAATAATTGCTACTAATGGCGACTGGTCGAACGCCTATGTGTTAGCCTCCATGGGGTGCCATATGGTCTTCTGGTATCGACTGGTCATTGGTTCTACCGAGTGATAGGAGACTGTCGAGTGGAGGGAAAAACCTCCGAGTGACTTAATCGTCGAGTGACTATCGCGCCATGATGACTTCAGTCAAAAACTCGCTTGCAATCATTAAGTCCTCCAATATAGTGTCCTTAGGTAGGGTATGTAGGTCAGGCCTAGGACCCTACCCAATGTACATATCCTCGTCACTAGCCCCTGAATGGATTGGGGTTCGAGTGAAAAAGGGATCGATACCAGTTCTGATAGGGCACCTAAATTCCGAAGGCACTTTGGGTCTTCAAGGACATCTGCGTCGAATGAAATCTTTATCATTCGCCCTGATCGATTTAGCCTTGATAAGTGTCCAAGTGAATTTGAGTGCAGATTCAAATCCGAGCAACTCAAGAGGATCTTTGGATGCGATGGGTCGCTCCGTCAGACCCGGATTTCACGGGATTCAAAAATTTGGGAAGCGCGCTGCATGAAGATGACACCACGACTGGGGAAAGTGGGAGCATAACGCCTCGATTTCCACGCCGCCCATTACACCACGTATCGTGTGACGTCTTTGGTCGAGATATACAGAGATCCGACAAGCCCACAGGTCAGCGACCCACTCGGACGGGTATAAGACCGGACCGCGCTGCGGACAACATAGTTCTTCTCCCCAAATCCTCTCTTTTCCTCTGCCTCCTTTTCTCCACCCACGCCTCCCAGTTCCATCCAGATGCTCGCCATTGCCATGATGAAGAACAAGACATAGAAGCTCGAGCACGCCAAGAAGGGAGCGACAAAGGCAAAGAAGCCGTCGAGCGCCCGATTTACGGCGCCGCCGGGGTGGATCCAGGGAGATTTCCTCCCGTCAACGGTCACGACAAGGGATGTTGAGAACCTCATCGTCGACGGGCTCATAGCCGACGGCTCATGGAGGCGGTCGGAGGGGGAGATCGAGTCGAAGACGTGCGAGGGGGAGTGAGTCCTCCTCCTCACCCATGTCGATCGAGGTTTTTCTATGCCTCCCCATCCTTTCATCTGCGGGTTTCTGAACTTTTTCGGAGCTCAGCTCCACCATTTTCCTCCCGTAATTTCGTATCTTGCTGCTTCCATCACCTTGTGCGAGTGCTTCTTGGGTTGCCATCCCCATTGGGGCTTGTTTAAACACATCTTTACTGTCCGATCTCAGTCGGTCAAAAAGGCCAACCCAGACGACGATAAGACCCATGTCATTCAGTTATGTGGTGGCTTAGCGATCCAAAAGGGAGCTAGAAGCTCCTTTCCATCCATGACTTTTCCTAAATCAGTTAGGGGTTGGCAGTCGACTTGGTTCTACTGTAAGGACGTTGCGTCTCCGAATATGTCGACTGGCCTTTCCCCCTTCACACCAGATCGACCCACTACTCCCAAATCCCTGACAGTGCTAGAAGGGGAGAAAGTCCAAGTGGGAATCTTAGTGAATGCTATAGTGAATCTGGTTCGTGGCGGAGTGACTGGAATGGATCTGTTGGAGACATTTCTCAGTCGACGAATCCAACTGCTTCAAGCGAGGGACCATGCCATGTGGCACTACTCGGGTCCTGAGGACACCACTCGAACGCATCCAGAGGAAGTCTTAGAGGAAACTGTTGCATAATGGCTTCACGGCATCACCGGAGCCTGCGACAATACCCTTAGAGCCAAGTGGATCTTGCCTTTCCCTGCTGAGAACTCACCGCCAAATCTGGTAAGTTGTATATTTGTCGAATGCTTTGATGTTTCATCAAGTGATTGGTAGCATCATTCGACTGAATTCACTATTTGAATCTTTCAGGAGCTGACAAACATGTACTCGCCCGTGCCGAATGGAAATCAGCCTGAAGATGGAGGGGAGAGCGAGGGCGGCAGCGTAAATGTTAATTATGCTGAGGATAGTGAGGATGATTACGAGGACTCGAGTGAGAACGAAGAGGAAGTTGAGTCTCCTCCGTGCACCGAGCATTGTTCTAAGCAACATCAATACCCCGTGGCTGCCCCAAGCAAGACCTTGGCGTCGAGAAGCAGGAACCCGAAGCGTGACTGAGCCTCGACAGTTGAGTTGAGTGAGCGGGCCGCAAAACAGCCCAAGTCTAATGCTCCAAAACCTCGGAAGGCTCTACCTGCATGAAGATTGTTGTACCTGTTGTTTCAACGTGAGTGTTCGCTTTCTTTTTCCTTTGTTGTTGTGGAACTTAAAACTTTTGATGATCAAGTGGGATCTGTCCACCAGAGTTGCTACCTCGGTGCCATCACCTCCACGTGACGAAGAGGAGCATATGGAAGTGGACACTGCAGATGTGGCCACCTCCCAATGAGGTATAACAAACCGGCACTCTGTTATGTTTCTTGGGAATAATTCACCGATTGAATAAACTAATGTTGTTGACTGGTAGCTACAGAACTCATTCAGCTGGAGGACGATGAAGAGCCACCACGAGGTACGGGGGTGAAGGTGTGACCTCAAGCACTCTCCGTGTATGCGCTCGGACAATGACATCAGGGCAGACACCTTGCAAGTCGACTGACACGTCGTCTCAAGGGCTTGACGACTCGTCATGAGCTAGAACTGAGCTTGCTGCTCTGCTGTCGAGTGCTCTGCCAGCCACTTCAACCATTGTGGCTTCGACGCCAATCAGGGAGCCTCAAGCAACTTCAGCTACTCCCGCCACAACAACAACTCACCCGACGACTGCCTTTCCTTTGTATCGCGTCCCGCAGAATTAGACTAGAGTTGGCAAGGAGGCCATGATCCAAGTAGAGCAGATCATGCTGCACATGAAGGAGGCGTACGAAGCTAGCAAGTTGGCTTATGATGCCAGCTCGGCGCTTCGCACAAATGTCCGAGTAAGTGTGATTGTAAGTACATTTCCGATTGAATTCCTGTTTTTCTTGATTGTACACCCACTAGGTGTTTTCCTTTTGAAGCAAATTTTCTTGTTTTCGTCTCGAGTAGATCAGGTCTTAGTCGAGTGCTTTCTAGTCCAGTGGGGGCACACTGAGTGTACCCACTAGGTGTAGTTCTCGAGACCGTGGTCGAATAATGACGACATCGGCATGGGTCATAGAATTGTTTTGATAGTCGCTCGACAGATCGAGTGATAACAAGTCCAGTGGGGGCACGCTCAGTGCACCCACTGGGTATAGTCCCCGAGACAACAGTCGAGTGCTTGCATCAGTAGGGGTCTAATAAAGACGAAGTTTGTAGACTTGTGCACTTTCTTTTTAGGTTGCTCGTCACTCGACATGTCGAGTGATAGCATGTCCAGTGGGGGCACACTGAGTGCACCCACTGGGTGTAGTCCTCGAGACCGCCATCGAGTGCTTGCATCAACGCGGGTCTGATAGAGACAATTTTTGCTTAGACAGGTCGGACCTGGTCAAGTGGTTTTGCATCCGGTGGGGTCTGATAAAGACAATTTTTTCTTGGACAGGTCGCACCTGGTCGATTGATTCTATGGGGACCCCGACTCATAAGTTGTGATCACTGAATGTACGTGCATAGTGATCCCAGAGATCAATGCTCACTGAACACATAGAAACTAAATAACAAGAGTCTTACATACATTACATGCCGGTTTACTCAAATATGGCCTTTATGGCCAAGTCTTCATATGATTGCAGCGGAAAATCTTCAATGATAGTGTGAACCCATGCCATCTGCCTTAACCCTATAGGCATTCTGACTGGGAAGTGTCCTAGCTTGCATGTCCGTCACCAAGGTAATCATAACCTGATCTTTCATGCCTGGCCAATAAAATAAGCAATGGCAAGCCAATGAGTACTTTGAATGTACTCGCAAGCAACCCATGTTTGGAACAAGGCAATAACAATGCATGAAATAGCACTAAGTAGGTATTTTGCAGAAAGCCAATTTTGAATGCAATGTCATGATCAAGCAACTATGTGTAAGCATGCCTCATCAGTTGGCAAATATCCATATGAACAAGTTACAGATATCATCATAAGCAGAGGTTGAATATCTCATGTTCATTCATCACATCAAGTCTTCAGACTTTTCTCAAGTATCATCCTTCTGTCTTCCGCACACACACACACCAAGTTTGCAAAAACATCTGGACGTGGCATAAGCAGCACCACTCAACTGTCCTTGACCGTGGTCACGGCTATTCAAATAGTTTTACACACTGTAGAGGTTGTGCAGTTTACCCACAAGACTCGGGGAACTTCCGTGTTATCCACGACTCCTGGTATATTACATACCCGAGGTAAGCACCCGAACAATGTCTTTCCCATGGTGATACTAAACAAAGAGTCCACTCGTTGGTGCCATCCCTCATGATATACATCACTCGTATCATCCATGAGGGCACGCAACGGTGTGCCCGGTGCCTGTAAAGACAGTGCATGGCCTTCCACTCCGGGACGACCCCGTCTCGAGAGTGACCACTTCACTCTCGCCACTGGTAATGCGGGCTCCCTGCTAGCACCAACCATGGTAATCAACAAAGCCCCGTCCCATAAGGGGTATCATGGTCGCACATGTATGGTTGGTACGGTCGACAAATCTTAAACCCTCTATTTTCGAAAACACACACACATCCTGCTCCGATACACCACTTCTTCCTGAAGTGGTTACCTAGCTCAACATCATCATCTCCCTCGGGCACTAGTGGCACCCGATGGGGTTTTCAAAAGCCTTTAAAAATCTTTTCCTTCCATCAACATGCATATACCCATCCCATTTGCATAGCATCTACTAAGCAACCTATCCACACCCACCCACATAACCCTCATAACGAGGTAGGGTCATGCACGAAGCAAGTGTCAACGGTAAAAGTATCGAAAGTAACACACCGAAGTGGTCACTACTCCACATGATCAAATATACAAAAGTAAAGTGATATATGACATGCAATAAAAATGGTTTCTTAACATGGTCAAAGGGCTCCTTGCCTAGCTCAGCAAAGTCTTCGGGGTCTTCAAAGTCTTCGGGACTAACTCCAAGCACTTCGTCTACTTTGTCAACTATTGCCAAAAAACAACCGTAATATGCAACACAACAAGCAGAGAAATAGAGGTGCTCTATAAATATGAGTTTTATTTTTCTTAGACTTCTCTGGTCATAGGAAAAATAACCAAGGAGGTTTCATTGGATGTGGATTAAGGGGGAATTTTGAATGGTGGAAATAGGGGAATTGGTGGTCCTACAAGAAGTCTACAGAAAACCTTTTTATAAAAATGGGTGGATGCACCCAACAATGAGGGCATGATTTTAGAATCATGTGGGGAGTGGTTTTACTGGATTTGGAGTTGGGGTGAATTCCCTAGGATTTGCCTAATATGAAATTAATGGAAAATGGGCCATTTACTATATCCAACAGAATAGGTGCATGGTAAACATGTTCACCGTGGCTACTTAAATAAGGAAATATTTTTGGAGTATCTAGAAACTTGAATCGCTCCATTTGGAGACATAATGAATGCTCTAGGGATTTTATAAGGTGGCCCTTAAAAGTTCAAATTTAAATTTAAATTTGAGTCGAACACAAAGGTGTGGTGGAAAATAATGAAACTGGCACCATTAAATAGGTGGTATTTTTAGGAAAATGTAGGAACTTGAATCATCCAATTTGGAGTCTAAATAAGTTTTCTATGAATATTTGTATTTCACTGGTAAAGGAAAAAGGAAAGAAAAATCCTCACCCAACTGAGCTAAGACACGCACTGCGCGCAGGATAGAGATTAGGCCGGTCCAATGGCTCAGCCGGCCGCGTGGAGGGGCCATGTCGAAGGCGTGTTATGGGGAATACGCCTTCCCAACGGGGAGGCGGCCATGGGCAACCCGCCTCCACTTAAACTGGCGGGCCCGACCGGTTGGGTTGCCGATGGGTGGGCCCCACCTATCAGGACCTCCTCCCTCCTCCCGCTCGAGTAGAGGAGGAGCATGGGAGGCAGAGCCGAGCGGCTCCGACGCTCGCCCTCGGCGGCACCGGCCGCTCCGGCGACGCTCCAACTACTGGGGGGTTCAGGGCGGTGAGCCACATCCGCTTGGGTCGTCCCGGGCCCTGGGGAGGTCGTGTTCTACCACGGCATCGGTCATGGCGGAGGTGTCCGTTGGTGGCATTGGGCACGATGCCCTCGCCACGGGAGGGATGGGATGGAGTGGAGGGGAGGCTCTTGGTGACGCCGGAGAAGCTCCGGTGAGAATCAGAGGGGCTAGGTAAGGCCACCATGGCTGAATTCGACTGGAGGTCAGCGAGGGGGCTCCTGTCATGGAGGTTGGAGGAGGGCACGGGAGAAGGAGGGAACTGGCCTAGGGGGTCGGCGGGAGAGGGGAGGAGCGAAATGAGCCGAGAGGGGCGCTCGGGGAGGCTTGTTATAGCCGCGACGCCGAAGCACCATAGGCCATGTCCACGGCCATGGTCCAGACCACACCATAGGCCAAGGGGGCGAGCTGGGGCGTGTCAACGGGCTCCGTGGGTGCGGTCTACATCGAGGGAAGCACAGAGAGAAAGTCGGGGAAAGGCAGATGCTCGCGCGTGCGAGGTCTCCCATTGATGTTCTCGGGCGGCCGACGCGCGTGCGAGGGAGGCTAGCAGGAGGGAGAGAGAGGAGGGGGACAGGGTCATGGTGTGTCCCGGACGTCGAGGGCCTCGACTGGCACGCGAGGGAGGCCCGAGGTGGCTAGAGGCTGCGGGTCAGCGCTTGAGTGCGCTACAACGCGCTCCGGAGCAGGCTTTTGGCCGGCATGGGCGTGTCTGCACCCGCTCTGGCATGGCCACTTGCGTCCACCAGCTACAAGAGGGAGTAAAATACAGGGAAGGCACATTGGATGCTCTCGGTGCTGGCCAGGAGAGAGGTGAGGCTGAGAGAGAGGGAGAAAAGGGGTTGTCTAGGGGATGCAAATGGGGTTTTCACCCCCTCAAACATGGAGCTAGCCATTGTGGTTGCTACTAGAGATGCTTTTGGTCTTGGTAAAGCTGTCGTAAAAATTGGAGGCCAAGGAGGAGTCATTTGGGGGCTCAATTATTGGACTTTGGATTCCACCAGAAGGTGTTTGATCACTGGTTGGGTCATCTCTGGTGCCCCATTGGTTTTGAAACTTAACAGGATCAAATTATGGGAATAAGTAAGCTTGATCACCAATTTTGAGCTCGTTTAGAGAAAGTTTCCAATGTAGACATGATAAACCCTAAAAATGGGCAGGAACGGACTTTCTTAGATCTAGCTATGCAAATCCATTCTCTTTGATGCACCACTCAATTTGGTGGCATAATTTATGGATTATAACATTCCCAAAAAGTTTGGGACCAAATAGGGAAACTTTATAATGCAAGAATTTCCAATTCTTGAAATCAGCAGAAAGAGGTTTGGGGGGAAGTTGGACAAGTGGATCTGTTCTCCTTAATGCATAACTTGGTGTGGATGCATTATTAGAGAATTAGAACATGTCCACAAATTTTGGGAACAATAGGGAACAATTGGCAATGTAGAGTTGCTCAAATTTGGATCTGGACAGAGAGGATTTTGGGATATTTTAGTGGACCAAAACAATTGGGATTGAGATGAAACTTGGCAAGATGAACACATATATCTTGTGTGACATTCTAGAATTTTCTTGGATTTATTTGAGAATATTTCTTATAGTAATATTTCAAATGCTTGAAATAGGCAGAAATGGTTTTGAAGGGTTTTGTCCAATATTTTGAACACGACAATGTGTTGAAACTCTTTTATATGGACAATATATGTCCACTGAGTTTTCCTAAATTTTGTCAAATATTTTTAAAGCATTTGAATAATTTTTCCCTATAAAAGACCATTTCTGGCATTAAGAAAAAGCCTTTAAATAAAATAGTAAAATAATCTTTAAAATTAGTATTTGGGGGTTTTGGGAAGTCTTATATATAGTGGGTTTCAACTAAAGCATTTGGGTAAAAACAATCCACACAATTTGAGGACTTATAGTACAAACCTCAATTCAAGGGTTTCGGAAAACCTAATCCGAATAAATCCATTTTGGCCAAAATAAAATTTTATAAAAATAGTTTTATGTCCTATACACATGGCATGATCATTGGGCAAATATTTGGAGCAAGTAGATGAGTTTTGGGAGTAGGAGGGATTTTATGAATATAGAGCACCAACAAGCAATCAAGCAATCATCAATCAAGTCAAGCATCACAAGCACAGAAAAAGTTTTAATTGGCCCTAATTTTTTAGTCAGGTTAACTTAGTCATGAGGCATAACACAGGGTGTGAGAGACCTACCCCCCTTACAAGAATCTCGTCCCCGAGATTCCTAGGCTAGGCATAGAAAAAGGTGAGGGAATTTACAGGTGAGGTAGTCTTCACGTTCCATGTTGCTTCTACTCCAGCATGGTTGTCCTTCTAGATCTTGAAGTGCCTGATGATGTGTCTTCGAGTGCGTCGTTGGCTTTGTCTAAGGGTGAACGGGGTTCTTGCGGTATCCTAGGCTTGCCTAATGGTTAAGGGTTTGGTGGATGAGGTACGAGCAAAGGTCTGGCTCGCGTGTGTATTCCAAAGATGGAATATGGGGCAAGATAATGTGTCTGTGTGCTGGTCCAAGGTTGCTAACGTTGGTTAATGACATCTGGATGTCTCGTGCTTAGGCGAGAGGGGTCAATGTCTTGACGTAATTTCCTAGTGATGGAAATTCGTCGACTTTGTTGGAGCGGTTGATTTCCCGGTCCTCGTGGTCTTCAAAATAAGGATGTTGAAGTTTGTCGGCGTAGGCTTCTTGTCGAGGTCTTCTGCTTGAGAGGGTTGCCCGGTACATTCTTCATTCATCATCGGTTGTTTGTCTTCTTCGTCACGGACGCATGTTTCTTGTGAGTCTTCGAGTGTCTATTCTACTTGTCTCTCCATAGACATCATGGTAAAGGTTAGGGCTGAGTCTTGTCCCTAAGACCAAGCTTAGAGACTTGGTGTCAAAACGAGTTATACCATCTGGGAAGGTTTCTAAGGGGTTCTAAATAAGGTGACTATTGAGAATATAGATCAGCCATCTAGTCCCTAAGGTCTGAGACTTGGCAAGGGGGTGAACTACCTCTGACGGGTGTTTCACCATGATCGAGTCGTGGTTTACGCTCTAGATTGTCTAAAAAGGGATGTAACAAAGTCATGGCAGTCGTCCACTCCATTCCAGGCATCTGAAGGGAGCAGGGATGTCATGCTCATCCTACACCATCAAGGTGGTGGAGTTAGGGGTGTTATCAGCTCCTCGGTTCCTTCCTAGTCAGGAACTAATAGGTGATTATTTTAAGGCAAGGGGCTCTTTAATCCTCTTGATGTCCAAGGGCTTCATCGGGCTTGAACGTCGGTGCTTCGGGATGTAGTCTAGTTGATGTAGCTGACAAAGGAGTGGTGGTTCACTTCTTTTTGCTTCTTCTTCGTCATTGTCGTGGCTTCGCAATTGCAGTGGTTCTTCATCTTGCTTGGGCAAGAAGGTCTTCTTCTGTAGGGAGGGTGCTTCAAGGAGTCCAACTCCTTCAAGGTGAAACCTTATACTCGAGAGTCATGATAATTGGTGTTCCTGGGGCTGGTCCAAACAGGACTAAGGTGTTCCTCCTCTCATTGGGTAAGTAAGTATGTCATCCCGAAGGACAACAACCTATTCCCCAAAGTATCACATAAACGCATTGCTCATGGGGTATGTGAGAGGAGCAGGTATGCGTCCCGGATGGTCACTAGTATCAAGGGTTTGTGGTCCAACCTAATAGAGGTCTTTGTGGCCACCTTCCTTTTGAACAGGATTGGTGGTGGTCGAGGTGGAGTACCGACCATAGTCTAAGGACTTATAGTCCAAGGCCTATGGTTATAATCCGACCGCGTCATGGTCCGGTAAAGCTTCGAGGTTTCAAGGAGCTTAGGATGTGAGTGAATGTCTAACATCTTATTCTGAGCGCAACTATTAGATGCCAATAGTACTGCCTATTACTCCAAACAAAATCACCCTATATCCTCGAAGGTATCATCTCATATAAGTCAACTCCAATATTACACATGCTACTCATATCTCCAAGGGTTTTGGGAGAAGAACTATACCAAAAATATCATATGTATACTGTAGCTAACTCACATATATCCCTATATAAAAATCCTCGGGATAATTTACAAGCCACTAAGCTTGGTCATGACACTACCAATCCAAGTGTCCTTCTTACCTATCCAAGGTCTAAGGTACTGCATTACTATGCTAAGGAAACACGTAATAAACCAATCCAAGATCTTGTTTCCTTCCTACGAATCCAATTAACCGATCCTCGAATATCATCCCCTATTACCTGATCCATTACTGCTAGAAATCCAGCATCGATGGTGTCCAACATAATCTCCTCGAGTTCATACAATCCACATATCATTGTAGGGACTATTATCATGAACTTCCAACCTCATGGCCAACTAGACTCCAAGGTCGAGCTTATATAGATCCCTAAATTATCCCTAAATCATCCGATTCCTTCTACTATCATCCATCGAGAAACATGGTATCATTATCAAGATCACTGGACTAAATCCAAATTACTCCGAACCATGTGGCTTGATTGATCTCGGACACCTATTAGAATCACCTATTTAAGTCCAAGGTTTACATCTAGTAAGAATTCCCTACTAGTTACTCCAGTTACTATTGTAACATCATCAATCCACTATCAATATTATTGCCAAAGTCACGTCATTTATCCACCAATAATTTCAGCCTGTGATCATATTTGTCCTTCTAATTTAATTTTCTTAGGGGAAAAGTAAGTTATGCTACTCTATCAATCTTGATCCACCAAGTTCGTCTACCAACATTAAGTCGCATAATCCACCAAAGGGTCTCAACTATCCCCTCAAGACATCTATTATGGCTAAATCAAATCATTGTCCACAAATAGTATATCCTTAGAATGATCCTTCCTATGGCATCAAGGTTCTGGTGCTAGCGTAGGAATGAAGGATGTTTGTTCACTATGATCACTAGCTCCATAATGAACCCAATGCTAAGCAGGGGTTATAGAAGCTCAGTAAGTGCTCTAGCAAATCCTTGTATTAAACACGTGATTAGTGGCTTGTGCTGGGGGAGCTTGTGAGGTCTAGGTTGGGAAAGGGAGGGGTTTCCAATCTTGAGGGAAGATCCTAACCCTACGGGGTTGCGTCTGGTTGAGTACGTTGTAGTCAAAGTCTTCGGTGTCGGTTGTTTGTCGAGGTGCATCCTTGGTGCATCTTGTCTTGCTAGTCTTCAGTTGAAGAGAGGGGGGAAGAGGGAAAGTAGCATAGAGGAGAGTGCCTAAGGGGGTGGTATAGTGCAAGTGCAATCAAACAAGTGCCGAAAAGGCAAAACACACTTATTGAGACAAGGTAGGTGATATAGTCGCGCACTTGTTGCCTAGGGCAAAAGTGTGACTTACACCAAAGCAGAAATAGGCAAAAACAAGCAACACACAATCATGGTTCTATCAGAACCATCACACGGACTCGACTTCGCATGGGGGTTACACGACCTATCCTACCCTAGGGGTTCTCGAACTCAGTAGTCGTGCTTGCTTTGTGTCTTGGGGAGGAGTCCCCTTAGCCTTCTGGGTCTTTCTCAGGTGTCGCTATGTCTCTGGTTGTTGTTCATCAAAACGATCATGGTTGTGCCTGAAGAGTCCTTGATGACTTCGGGTCTGTTGAGTTGACGGTGAAGGTGATTCTTCACAGATGTTGTTGACAGGGTCTTCTCATGTCCTCATGATCGGGACAATGCCTTCTTGTCTTCTGAGACATCAAGCATTCTAGGTAGGCAACCTTTTATGCAATGTCGTTAACAAGGCATGGTAGAGTTGTATCCTGCCAGTCATGTTGACGATATCATCGGCACCAAGAGGGGGGGATGATGAGAACCGTATTCCTCCTCACTATAGTGAGGCGGATCAAATGGCGATGCTCACACCCACCGGTGGTTACCGATATAACAATGAAAAGGTCAGGGTTGCTCTATTAGCGATGCACATCATGACATTGCATGTGTTGTTCCCTGGTCATCGAAGGCCAGGGTGGCATCATCCTAGTGTTGTGTCGAGGGAGTCACTATCATCTAAGTCTTGACATCCTCATCCTTCGAGAAGGTATTTTCTGTTGGTAGCTCCTTGTCTAGTGTTGCCAACTTGGGTCCAAGATATGTCAGCAATCGTATGGAAAGGTGGCTTCCTTCCTGGTTACCCACGAGTATTACAAGGAATCTAGTGGTCAGGGGCACAAGGGTAGTAGCAACCATTTGCAAAGTTTTGAAAAAGTAGACAAGGAGAGTTAAAAGGAAGATGGTGGAAATGCTAAGGCAACACCTTTGCTTCCTTTGAAAATTTAGGAGAGGTGCGAAATATAGAAGTTTTGTAAGTGATTTTGAAGGGTCTGGATAAATGGTTTTGTCCTAACTAACGTCCATGCTAACTAAGGGCTTCCTACAGTCAGGATGGCTCTGATACCAGCTCTTTGGGGACCCCGACCCATAAGTCGTGATCACCAATGTATGTGCACAGTGATCCCAGAGATCAATGCTCACTGAACACACAGAAACTAAATAACAAGAGTCTTACATCCATTACATATCGGTTTACTCAAATATGGCCTTTATGGCCAAGCCTTCATATGATTGCAGCGGAAATCTTCAACGATAGTGTGAACCCATGCCATCTGCCTTAACCCTACAGCCATTCTGACTGGGAAGCGTCCTAGCTTGCATGTCCGTCACTAAGGTAATCTTCATCATAACCTGATGTTTCATGCTTGGACAATAAAATAACCAGTGGCAAGCCAATGAGTACTTTGAATGTACTCGCAAGCAACCCATGTTTGGAATAAGGCAATAACAATGCATGAAATAGCACTAAGTAGGTATTTTGCGGAAAGCCAATTTGAATGCAATGTCATTATCAAGCAACCATGTGCAAGCATGCATCATCAGTTGGCAGATATCCATATGAACAAGTTACAGATATCATCATAGGCAGGGGTTGAAGATCTCATGCTCATTCATCACATCAAGTCTTCAGACTTGTCTCAAGTATCATCCTTCTGTCTTCCGCACAGACACACACACACCAAGTTTGCGAAAACATCTGGACGTGGCATAAGCAGCACCACCCATCTATCCTTGACCATGGACACGGCTATTCGAATAGTTTTACACTCTGTAGAGGTTGCGTGCTTTACCCACAAGACTCGGGGAACTTCCATGTTATCCACAACTCGCGGTATATTACGTACCCGAGGTAATCACCCGAACAATGCCTTTCCCATGGTGATACTAAACAAAGAGTCCACTCGTTGGTGCCATCCCTCATGACATACATCACTCGTATCATCCATGAGGGTGCGCAGCGGTGTGCCCGGTGCCTGTAAAGACAGCGCATGTCCTTCCACTCTGGGACGACCCCGTCTCGAGAGTGACCACTTCAATCTTGCCACTGGTAATGCGGGCTCCCTGCTAGCACCAACAATAGTAATCAACCAAGCCCCTTCCCATAAGGTTTATCGTGGTCACACGTGTAAGGTTGGGACGGTCAACATATCTTAAGCCCTCCGTTTTCGAAAACACACACACACATCCTGCTCCGGTACACCACTTCTTCCTTAAGTGGTTACCTACCTCAACATCATCATCTCCCTCGAGCATTAGTGGCACTCAATGGGGTTTTCGAAAGCCATTAAAAATCTTTTCCTTCCATCACCATGCATATCCCCATCCCATTTGCGTAGAATCTACTAAGCAACCTATCTACACCCACCCACATAACCCTCATAAGGAGGTAGGGTCATGCACGAAGCAAGTGTCAACGGCAAAAGTATCGATAGCAACCCACCGAAGTGGTCACTACTCCACATGATCAAATATAACGAAAGTAAAGTGCTATATGACATGCAATAAAAATGGTTTCTTAACATGGTCAAAGGGCTACTTGCCTGGCTCAACAAAGTCTTCAGGGTCTTCAAAACCTTTGGGTCCAACTCCAAGCACTTCGTCTACTTCATCAACTATCGCCGAAAAAGAACCGCAATAAGCAACACAACAAGAAGAGAAATAAAGGTGCTCTATAAATATAAGTTTTATTTTTCTTGGACTTCTCTGGTCATAGGAAAAATAACAAAGGAGGTTTCATTGGATGTGGATCAAGGGGGGATTTTGAATGGTGGAAATAGGGGAATTGGTGGTCCTACAAGAAGGCTACAGAAAACCTTATTATAAAAATGGGTGCATGCACCCAACAATGAGGGCTTGATTTTAGAATCATGCGGGGACTGGTTTTACTGGATTTGGAGTTAGGATGAATTCCCTAGGATTTTCCTAAGATGAAATTAATGGAAAATGGGCCATTTATTAGATCCAACGGAATAGGTGCATGGTAAACATGTTCACCTTGGCTACATAAATAAGGAATGATTTTTGGAGTATCTGGAAACTTGAATCACTCCATTTGGAGCTATAATGAATGCTCTCAGGATTTTATAAGGTGGCCCTTAATAATTCAAATTTAAATTTAAATTTGAGACTAACACAAAGGTGTGGTGGAAAATAATTGAAGTGGCACCATTAAATAGGTGGTATTTTTAGGAGAATGTAGGAACTTGAATCATCCAATTTGGAGTCCAAATGAATTTTCTATGAATACTTGAATTTCACTGGTAAAGGAAAAAAGGAATGAAAAATCCTCACCCAACTTGGCTAAGACTCGCACTACGCGCAGGATAGAGATTGGGCCTCCTAGTGGCTCGGTCGGCCATGCGCAGGGGCCATGTCAAAGGCGTGTTATGGGGAATACGCCTTCCCAACAGGAAGGCGGCCGTGGGCAACCTGCCTGCCTCCACTTAAACTGGCTGGCCCAACTGGCTGGGTCACCGATAGGTGGGCCCCACCCGTAAGGACCTCCTCCCTCCTTTCGCTCGAGCAAAGGAGGAGCAGGGGAGGCAGAGCCGAGCGGCTCCGGCATCGCTCCAACTACTAGGGGCTCGGGGCGGTGAGCTGCATCTACCTGGGCCATCCCTGGGCCCTCGGGAGGTCGGGTTCGACCACGGCGTTGGTCGTGGCGGACGTGGCCATCTTCAGCGTTGGGCATGACGCCCTCGCCATGGGAGGGATTGAATGGAGTGGAGGGGAGGCTCTTGGTGACGCAAGAGGAGCTCCGGTGAGAATCAAAGGGGCTATGGGAGGCCACCATGGCTGAATTCAAGCGAAGGCCGACGAGGGGGCTCCGGTCATGAAGGTTGGAGGAGGGCACAGGAGAAGGAGGGAACTAGCCCAGGGGGTCAGCGAGAGAGGGGAGGAGCGAAAGGAGCCGAGAGGGGCGCTCGAGGAGGCTTGTTATATCCGCGGCACCGGAGCACCATAGGCCACGTCCACGGCCATGGTGCAGACCACGCCAGAGGCCAAGGGGGCGATCTGGGGCATGTCAGCAGGCTCCGTGGGTGCGTTCTACATCGAGGGAAGCAGAGAGAGAAAGTAGGGGAAAGGCAGAGGCTCGCTCGTGTGAGGTCGCCCATTGGCATTCTCGTGCGATAGGCGCGCGTGGGAGGGAAGCCAGCAGGAGGGAGAGAGAGGAGGGGGATAGGGTCATGGTATGTCCCGGACGTCGAGGGCTTCGACTAGCGCGTGGGGAGGCCTGGCGTGTCCAGCGGGCACGGGTCAGCGCTTGAGTGTGCTCCAGCGCGCTCTAGAGCGGGCTTTTGGCCGGCATGGGCGTGTCTGCACACGCTCTAGCGCGGCCACTTGCGTCCACCAGCTGCAGGTGGTAGTAAAATACAGTCAAGGCACACTGGATGCTTTGGGAGCTGGCCAGGAGAGAGGAGAGGCTGAGAGAGAGGGAGAAAAGGGGTTGTCCAGGGCGTGCAAATGGGATTTTCACCCCCTCAAACATGGAGCTAGCCATTGGGGTTGCTACTGGAGATGCTTTGGGTTTTGGTAAAGCTGTGGTAAAAATTGGAGGCTAAGGAGGACTCATTTGGGGGCTCAATTATTGGACTTTGGATTCCACCAGAAGGTGTTTGATCACTGGTTGGGTCATCTCTGGTGCCCCATAGGTTTTGAAACTTAGCAGTATCAAATTATGGGAATAAGTAAGCTTTATCACCAATTTTGAGCTCCTTTAGAGAAAGTTTCCAATGTAGACATGATAAACCCTAGAAAATGGGCAGGAATGGACTTTGTTAGATCTAGCTATGAAAATCCATTCTCCTTGATGCACCACTCAATGTGGTGGCATAATTTATGGATTATAACATTCCCAAAAAGTTTGGGACCAAATAGGGAAACTGTATAATGCAAGAATTTTCAATTCTTGAAATCAATAGAAAGAGGTTTGGGGGAAGTTGGACAAGTGGATCTGTTCTCCTTGATGCATCACTTGGTGTGGATGCATTATTAGAGAATTAGAACATGTCCACAAAGTTTGGGAACAATAGGGAATAGTTGGCAATGTGGAGTTGCTCAAATTTGGATCTGGACAGAGAGGATTTTGGGATATTTTGGTGGACCAAAACAATTGGGATTGAGATGAAACTTGGCAAAATGATCACATATATCCTGTGTGACATTCTAGAATTTTCTTGGATTTATTTGAGAATATTTCTTATAGTAATATTTCAAATGCTTGAAATAGGCAGAAATGGTTTTGAAGGGTTTTGTCCAATATTTTGAAGATGACCATGTGTTTAAACTCTTATATATGGACAATATATGTCCACTAAGTTTTCCTAAATATTCTCCAATATTTTTAAAGCATCTAAATAATTTTTCCCTGTAAAAGACCATTTCTTGCCTTAAGAAAAAGCCTTTAAATAAAATAGTGAAATAATCTTTAAAATTAATATTTGGTGGTTTTGGGAAGTATTATATATAGTAGGTTTCAAATAAAGCATTTGGGGAAAAACAATCCACCCAATTTGAGGACTTGTAGTACAAACCTCAATTCAGGGGTTTCGGAAAACCTAATTCAAATAAATCCATTTTGGCCAAAATAAAATTTTATAAAAATAGTTTTATGTCCTATACACATGGAAGGATCATTGGGCAAATATTTGGAGCAAGAAGATGAGTTTTGGGAGTAGGAGGGATTTTATGAATATAGAGCACCAACAAGCAATCAAGCAATCATCAATCAAGTCAAGCATCACAAGCACAGAAAAAGTTTTAACTGGCCCTAATTTTTGAGTCAGGTTAACTTAGTCATGAGGCATAGCACAGGGTGTGACAGATTCGTAGCTAAGTTTCCGATTGGATGTTTTGTTATCCACTCGGAAGAGATTTTTAACTTAGGCGAAAGCTGGTTCGCAGCTAAGCCCCCGAGCGAGAGGATCACTCATCACTCGGAGAAGTTTTGAACTTAGATGAAGACTGGTTCGCAGCTAGGTTTCTGAATGAATGTTAGGTTATCCACTCGGAAGGGTTTTGAACTTAGGTGAAGGTGGTTCGCAGCTAAGCCCCTGAGTGAGAGGATCGCTCATCACTCGGAGAAGTTTTTGAACTTATGCGAAGATTGATTCACAACTAAGTTTCCGAGTGGATGTTTCGTTATCCACTCAGAAGAGATTTTTTTACTTAGGCAAAAGCTGGTTCGCAGCTAAGCCCCTGAGTGAGAGGATCGCTCATCACTCGGAGAAGTTTTTGAACTTAGATGAAGACTCGTTCGCGGCTAAGTTTCCGAGTGAATGGACTCCTATCCGTTCGGAAGGCTTTTTATCTTAGGCGAAAGCTGGTTTGCCACTAAGCCCCCGGGTAAGTGGATCGCTCATCACTCGGAGAAGTTTTTGAACTTAGACGAAGACTGGTTCGCGGCTAAGTTTTCGAGTGAATGGATTGCTATCCACTCGAAAGGTTTTTTTAACTTAGGTGAAAGCTGGTTCTCAGCTAAGTCCCCTAGTGAGAGGATCGCTCATCACTCGGAGAAGTTTTTGAACTTAGACGAATACTGGTTCACAACTCGGTTTCCGAGTGAATGGACTGCTATCCATTCGGAATGTTTTTTAACTTAGGCGAAAGCTGGTTCGCAACTAAGCCCCGAGTGAGAGGATCGCTCATCACTCGGAGAAGTTTTTGAATATAGGATGGCGCGATCGGAATCAACAAAAGACCACAGAAGTCATAACCTTCATAAACGATATTGTCTGGAATATTTTATTACATCAAAAAAACTCGCTCTTCAAGTATAGAAACGTCGAAGTAGATCTGCATTCCAGGCCCGCAGATCGTCAATCTGCTTCTTGAGGTTGTAGAGGAGGTAGGCTCCGTTGTTCAGTACATTGGTGATGATGAAAGGACCTGCCCACACCAGAGTGAGCTTGTGAGGTCGCTGTTGATCCACTCGGAGCACCAGATCACCTCCATGAAACGACAGATTCTTGACATGTTTTGCATGAAAACGGCGCAAATCTTGCTGATACACAGTCAACCGAATCAGAGCCATCTCGCGCTCTTCTTCCAGAAGATCTACGCCATCATGTCGTGCCTTTTCCGCTTCAGCCTCCGAGTAAAGATCTACACGAGGGAATTGTGAAGGAGATCACTCAGCAGAATGGCTTCGGCTTTGTACATCAAGAAGAAAGGAGTGCACCCAGTCGACCGATTAGGAGTCATTGTCAAGCCCCAGGCTCCAGCTGCATGTTCTAGATCACGCATGAGTCGAGGCTTCATCCCTTAAAGGATAAGGCCATTGGCTCACTCAGCTTGACCATTAGTTTGAGGGTGCGCAACGGATGCGTAGTCCACCTAAGTGCCTTGAGAGAAACAGAAGTGTCTGAACTCTTTCGAGTCAAAGTTTGAGCATGAATTTGACTCGGAAGAGTTCAGACACTTTGAATATTGTGGGGCACTCCATATCGGTACATTATCTCTCTCATGAATATGATCGCAGTGTGCAACTTTAGCTTCTTTATAGGCTTGGCCTCAATCCACTTAGTGAACTTGTCGACTCCAACAAGCAAGTGAGTAAATCCACTCTGACCAGTCCAAAAGGGTCCAACCATGTCCAAACCCCAGACGGCGAATAGCCATGCGAGTGGAATAGTCTTCAAGGCGGATGCAGGCTTGTGTGACAAGTTTGAGTAGAACTGCCACCCTTCTCAGTGATCAACAATGTCCTTAGCCATCTCATTAGCACGCGGCCATAAGAAACCAGCTCGGTATGCTTTGGTGACAATCGTCCGGGAGGACGCATGATGATCGCAGGTCCTTGAGTGAATCTCCTCCAGGATCATTCGACCTTCTTTAGGAGAGATGCACTGTTGTGTCATGCCAGTTACACTTTCTCTGTAAAGTTGATCATCCGTCACAATCAAAGCCTTGGATCTACAAACAATCTGTCGAGCTTCAACTTCATCCTCTAGGAGTTCTTGCCTTAGGATATACGCAATATATAGCACTATCCAATCGGACGTGATGACCAGAATCTCCATGACCAGAATCAACTTCAGTCGGATTGGAGGCGCTTATTGCTTGCGGGGGCTCTTTAGTGAAGGGATCTTCCTGCACTGAAGGGGAATGTAGGTATTCCAGAAACACATTGCTGGGGATAGGCTTTCGAGTGGATCCAATCTTTGCTAGCTCATCAGTTGCCCGATTCTTCACTCGGGGAACGTGATAGAGTTCCAAACCTTTGAACTTCTTCTCAAGATTTCTTACCGCATTGCAGTATCCAGTCATAGCAGGGTTCCTGACATCCCACTCTTTCATCACCTGATTAACCACCAAATTAGAGTCGTCGTATACCATCAGTCGCTTGACGCCGAGTGAGATGGCCATACGCAATCCGTATAGGAGTGCTTCATACTTAGCTTTATTATTGGAGGAATCAAAGTGAATCTGCAGAAAATAACTGAGCTTGTCGCCTTTTGGGGATATCAATACCACGCCAGCACCAGACCCATTCAGCATCTTCAAGCCATTAAGGAACATGGTCCAGTACGCCGAGTGGATTTGAATCGGCTGCTACTACTCTATCCATTCGGCGAGGAAATCAACAAGTGCTTGAGACTTGATCGCCTTTTTCGCTTCAAACTTGATATCCAAGTAAAGGAGTTCAATAGCCCATTTGGCCACTCGATCAGTTGCATCCCGATTGTTGAGGATCTCAGATAATGGAGCATCGTTGATGACTGAAACCGAGTGATCTTGAAAGTAGTGTGCCACCTTCTTCGCTGACAGATATATACCATAGACGAGCTTCTGGTAATGTGGATACCTTTGCTTTGAAGGAGTCAACACATCAGAAATGTAATAGACTGAACATTGGACTTTGTAGGCTTTGCCTTCCTCTTCCCGATCGATAGTGAGAACTGTACTGACGACCTGATTAGTGGCCGCGATCTACATGAGCAAGGGCACTTTGCTGTGCAGAGCAGCAAGCACCGGCTGGGTGGAAAGCAGGGCTTTGATCTCGACAAACGCGGCTTCAGCTTCTGGAGTCAACTCGAATGTATCAAACTTCTTCATCAATCGGTATAAAGGCAATGCCTTCTCACCAAGACGAGAAATGAATCGACTCAATGCTGCCAGGCAACTTGTGAGCTTTTGGACATCGTGCACATGCTCAGGTCTTTTCATTCGGGTAATTGCGCTGATCTTCTCGAGATTAACATAGATTCCTCGTTCGGAAACGAGAAAACCGAGCAACTTGTCACCAGGAACATCGAAAGTGCAATTAGCTGGGTTCAACTTGTTATCATAGCTCCTCAGAGTGGCGAATGTCTCAGCCAAGTCAGGCAGTAGGTCAAAACCTTTGCGAGACTTGACGACAATATCATCCATGTAAGCTTCAACATTTCGAGGGGTCTGATCAAGTAGGCATTTTTGAATCATGGGCATGAAAGTAGCACCAGCATTCTTCAAACCAAAAGGCATGGTGATACAACAGAAACACCCGAATGGGGTGATGAAGGTTGTCTTTATTTCATCTCGACCAAACAGACGGATCTGATGGTAGCTGGAGTATGCATCGAGAAAAGATAAACGCTCACACCCCGCAGTCGAGTCGACAATTTGATCGATGCAGGGGAGCGGAAAATGATCTTTCGGGCAGACCCGATTGATATGTTTGAAGTCAATACACATGTGGAGTGACTTGTCCTTCTTGAGGACCATGACGACGTTCGAGAGACACTCGGAGTGGTAAATCTCATGTATGAACTTAACCGCCAAGAGATGAGCCACCTCCTCGCCGATTGCCTTCCGCTTCTCTGCCGCCGACCGACGCAAGTGTTCTTTCACAGGCTTGGACTTCGGATCGACTCTCAGTCAGTGCTCAGCCAGTTCCCTGGGTACACCCGGCATGTCAGCAGGCTTCCATGCGAAGATGTCCCAGTTCTGACAAAGGAACTAGATGAGCTCGGCTTCCTATTTGTCATCGAGTGTCGTCAAGATGTTAGTCGGGGCAACATTGGGGTCTGTCGGGTGAATGTGTACTTTCTTCACCTCGCCTGCTGACTGGAAAGCTGACTCAGAAGCAGGCTTCTTGGCATGCAGCAAATCAGTAGGGTCAGCACTTTTCTTGTACTCTTCCAACTCGACCACAACCATCTGATGATTGGCAATTTTGGAGTCCTGCTGAAGGCACTCCTCAGACCTCTGTCGATTCCCTATGACCGTGATCACACCCTTGGGTCCGGGCATCTTCAGCTTGAGATACATGTAACATGGAGGGGCCATGAAACGAGCATAAGCAGGACGACCAAGGATGGCGTGGTATGCGCTCTGGAAATCCACAACTTCAAACGTCAATTTCTCTTCGCGAATTTTTTTTATTGGTGCCAAACACCACATCCAAAGCAATCTGGCCGAGTGATTTGGCCTTCTGATACGTCTCCAACGTATCTATAATTTTTGATTGTTCCATGCTATTATATTATCTGTTTTGGATGTTTTATATGCATATATATGCTATTTTATATTATTTTTGGGACTAACCAATTAATCTAGAGCCTAGTGCCAATTTCTGTCTTTTCCTTGTTTTTGAGTTTCGCAGATAAGGAATATTAAACGGAGTCCAAACGGAAAAAAAACTTTGGAATGATTTTTTCTGGAACGAAAAGAAACTACGAGACTCTAGAACCAAGGCAGAGGAGCCACCGTGGGGCCACAAGCCCTAGGGGCGCGGCCAGGGGGATAGGGCGCGTCGGGCAGGCTTGTGGGCCCACGACAGCTCCCCTAACCCTAATCTTCGGCCAATAAATTCCCAAATATTCCATCATTATCAGAACGAGCCACGAAAACACTTTTCCACCGCCAGAAGCCTCCATTCCTGAGAGATCCAATCTTGGAGCCTTTTCCGGTAATCTGCCGGAGGGGGATTCAGTCACGGAGGGCATCTACATCAACTCCATTACCCCTCCGATGATGCGTGAGTAGTTCACCATAGACCTTCGGATCCATAGCTAGTATCTAGATGGCTTCTTCTCCCTCTTTGCTCTTCAATACCATGTTCTTCATGATCTTCATGGAGATCTATCCGATGTAATACTCTTTTGCGGTATGTTTGTCGAGATCCAATGAATTGTGGGTTTATGTTCAGATTATCCATGAATATTATTTGAGTCTTTCCTGAATTCTTATATGCATGATTTCATATCTTTGCAAGTCTCTTTGAGTTATTGGTTTGGTTTGGCCAACTAGATTGGTAATTCTTGCAATGGGAGAAGTGCTTAGTTTTGGGTTCAATCTTGCGGTGTCCTCACCCAGTTGCAAAGTAGGGGTAGCAAGGCACTTATTGTATTGTTGCCATCAAGGGTAAAAAGATGGGGTTTTCATCATATTGCTTGAGTTTATCCCTCTACATCATGTCATCTTACTTAATGCGTTACTTTGTTCTTCATGAACTTAATACTCTAGATGCAGGCATGAGTCGGTCGATGTGTGGAGTAATAGTAGTAGATGCAGAATTGTTTCGGTCTACTTGTCACGGACGTGATGCCTATATGCATAATCATTGCCTTGGATATCTTCATAATTATTTGCTTTTCTATCAATTGCTCGACAGTAATTTGTTCACCCACCGTAATACTTGCCTTCATGAGACAAGCCATCTAGTGAAACCTATGGCCCCCGGGTCTATTTTCCATATTATACTTTCAGATATAAAATCAAAAATACAAAAAAATACTTGTTGCATTATTTTTACTTTTACTTTTACTTTCCGTTCAAGCATCCATTATATCTATCTCTATTAGATCTCATCCTTGCAAGTAACCGTGAAGGGATTGACAACCCCTTTATAGCGTTGGGTGCAAGAGTTTGATTCTTTGTGCAGGTACATCTATTGGTGACTCGCTTGTATCTCCTACTTGATTGATACCTTGGTTCTCAAAAACTGAGGGAAATACTTATCTACTTTTCTGCATCAAACCGTTCCTCTTCATGGGAAACCAACTCATGCTCGAGAAGTAGCACCTTCTTCCCAGGGATGACTCTGTGGAACTGCATGTTGCTCTCACTGAGTCTAGACATCGGAATGCCCATTCCCTTGAGGGTATCCGCATACAGAATGTTCAAACCTCTCCCTCCGTCCATGAGGACCTTGCGGAGTCGAGTGCCTCCCACAACAAGATCCACCACCACAGCTTGCCGACCAAGGGTAGCAACATGAGCAGGATGATTTAACCAATCAAATGTGATAGCAGTATGAGACCACTTGAGGTATGTGGGGGTTGAAGGAACAACCATGTTGACTTCTCTTTGATAACTTTCAACCGACTCTTGCTTTCGACATCAGCAAAAATCATCAGAGTGGCGTTGACTTCGGGAAAAGTTTTTTCTTCATCATCCACCTTTTCAGGAGTTTTGTCACTCGACTGGCCCCCCTTGAATTGTTGGATCAATAAATGGCACTGTCGAGTGGTATGCTTCGGCAGTATCAAATTGCCTTCTTCATCTTTCTTCATGTGGATTGCACACGGTAAATCCATAACATCAGTTTCCGACAGATTCTTTCCTTTCTTTGGGGTGAACTGTCCTTTGGACTTCCCCTTATTTTTTCCTTGTGCTGCCATAGCGGTTGCCTCTACCTGAGCAGGGCCATCAGCCTTGCGCTTCTGTTTCCGACTGGAATTGCCGCTGGCATCATTGTCGACTGCTTTTCCTTTGCTGCTATGGAGGCGGTCTTCCTCTTCGCCATTAGCTTACCGAGTAGCGATCTCCATCATCTTGCTCAGGGAAATTTCACCTATCTGCCAAAACTTCAGGTAAAGCTCTCTGTACTTCACACCGGCCTTGAAAGCGCAAACAACTTGATGCTCAGAGATGTTCTCCACCGTGTGATGCAAGGTGGACCAATGCTGAATGTAATCCCTCAAGGACTCACTGGGCTTCTGAATGCAGTGCTGCAAGTCGATCAAACCAGTCGGACGCTTGCAAGTGCCCTTGAAGGTTCTGATGAACACTCGCGCAAGATCCTCCTAGTAGTAGTTGCTAGAAGGAGCCAAACGATTCAACCATGCTCGGGCTGAACCATCCAACATCAAGGACAAATGCTTCATGGCTATATTGTCGTTGCCTCCACCAATCTAGACAGCCACTCGGTAATCATCTAACCATGTTTTCGGCTTTGACTCGCCAGAGAACTTGCTTATTCCATCCACCAACCTGAAGTTGGGGGGAATCTCTGCAGAGAGAATGGCTCTGCTAAAACACTCGAGGCCAGAAACAACGGCGCCACCCCCACTCGGATAATCTCTTTCATAACCATCCCTATGGGCTCTGCCTCTGTCAATCATCTTCTGGGTGAGGTAATTGTCGGGACCCCGATCCTAAGCCATAAGAATCCAGCATGTAACACATCACATCACTTTGCGGCCTCATGCACGGTTAACTCCACGGCTGCCACCTTACCTGGGCCGGGACCGTTTGCGTCTTTTGGCTCACGTATGTAAATATGTCGATAGCATTCAAACATTAAAGAACCCGGGTTGACATGACTAGTCGTAGAACCCAAGTGGCACATCCGTACAGGAACAGGCATACGTAGCCCAGCAATGCAGGTGTCGGCCTCTAGCGTGTGTAGACGATTCATAGCAATCTACAAGGACTCAATTACGCCGTGGGACATAAATGTCATCACTGCACATAGACGAGTCGTAGCAGGCTATGAGGACTCCATTACATTGCGAGACATTTCCCCGAAGGGTTAGACACAACAGCAAAGAAGGATACATGCCGGTCGATCAATGTGTCCGGAGCAGTAGCAAGCTACCAAGGCTCGATGGAAGCACAAAGAGGTAGTTCCCTGTAAAGAGTATTACTAAAGGCACACAACTAGGTGTTGAATCCCATACATATCATTGCACGTCACACGTACGCACGACATGCCCGATATGCATAGATACAACTATGGCATCACAACACAACCATACAACAACACAACATTTATTTAGGAGGCTCATAAGAGCCAACATAGTGTGATATTACAAACAAGGGTCACGTGACCCAACACACAAATCATACAAACAACAAGCGGAAGCTTAACATGTCTGGGTACAGACGTCTAGAAAAGAAGAGGGCTAGGGAAAACTGTCTATCTACAAGGCCCTCCATAGGAACCAGACCTCTGGTTGGGATTCCCAAGCTAAATGGCCAACATCAATCTTATCGTAGAAACCACTAGCGAGACTGGAGTCTCCTCTGCAAAAACATAATTAAGCAACAGTGAGTACTGAGTACTCAGCAAGACTTACATCAGAACTAACTACATATGCATCAGCATCAACAAGAAAGTTGTGGGGTTCAATGCAGCAAGCCAGCTTTGACTCGGTGGCTATCCTGTACTACGACTTTCATATCTTTGAAAAGTTTTGTGCAGCATACACGAGTCCACTAACACCACAATAATACACCACCATGGATTCGATCCCATCTTCCCATGAGAGTGCCATCCACGATACTCACACTTGTCTTGAAGCTTTTATGAGTAACCCTTTAAATTGTCTATGAATCATATAAGTCTCCAAGTAGTCCATATCCTCAGACGTGGCTATTCGAATAGATTGATTACCCTACAGGGGTGTACTTCGTCACACATGCTCCCGCCACTTACCGCCATGTGCTCGTAAAAAGGCACCTTAGCAACCTTCAAGCGGAAGCCTAGCGAGGGTGTCGTCCACGACCTGACTAACCACACAAGACTCTAGTCCAGGTTTATCGCCTATTTGACACTCAACCCGCAAGGAAGTCCGGCCGAAGTTTCCTCAACGGCCCCAAACGATGTGCACAAGGTTCCCAAGCCCACCTCAACGGATGACACTACGCTTGGTACACCAGGCCACGATGCCTAGTCTGTCCCAAACCCACCTGTACGGGGTGCCACTCGGTAGACTACTAGCATATCCTACAAACACCAGAAACTAGTTGCAACTCCTGGACAGAGATCAAGTAGATTAATAAGTCGAGAGAGTCAATTAAGGATCCCAATGTGCCGTAGTAGCTAGTCTTGGATAACATACACAGGACTCGGTTCTTAAGGACGGTCCCAATGAGACAACCGGCCATGTACTCCTACATGGCCTCTCATCGCTACCTTTACCAAATCGGGTTCACAACTTAACTCTCATCATCAGAACAAGTTCAGTTCACTCCGGTCCATCACCCAGATGAATCAGACCTGACACAACTCTAAGCATAGCAACCATAGCAGGTTAAAGGCACAACACGGCTCAAGCATCTACCAAGTATGCTAGGTTGCATGGTTCAGCTATTTACTATGACAATGACAGGTCATGCAGAGGAATGGGTTCAACTACCGGAACATGTAAAAGTTGAAACATTTTGTCCTAATGCAATAAGTGAGAGCAACAACGAGAGAGTGGGATTGTATCGGATATGTTCAAGAGGGGCTGCTTGCCTGATAAGATGATCACACATTACTGCTCCTCAGATGGATACTCGACCGTATCCTCCGGAACTATGCCTAACACGAAGAACAACCATTGAAGAGGGAACAAATCAATACTCCTCAAATGCAACAATATGATGCATGAATATGACATGGCAATATGATGTGTTTGAGCTAATGCATCTAGCAACAAATTTAAATGGAGTACTTTTGAACTCAAGGTTCAAATTCAACTTCATATATGGAGTTCCATAATGCATTTGAACTAAAATATCCAAGTTCACCTATTTAGGTTGCTCTAACATGCATTAAAATGGTGCAGATGCATTCATTGGATTTTTCTGATCAATTTTCATATATAAATTATTTTCAACTGACTTACAAATTAATTTATATGAATTTTCTAAGTTTTTAGCAATTTCTGGAATTATAAAAAAATACAGAAATACATTTATTGTGTCAGCCATGCGTCAGCATCACGTCATCATGGTCAACCGACCGGTCCAGGTCAAAGCTGAACAGCAGGACCCACTGGTCAGTGACCTAGCCGCTAAGCAGGGTCAAATCCCGCGCTGACTACGGTTTGACCCGCTTGCGGGGCCCATTGTCAGTCACTGCGGGCTAATTAATGGCGGGGGTTAACGCTAACGGGCTTGCCAAGTTGGCCCCGCTGGAGTTTGGCCGTTCGAGACCAACCCGACGGCGGAGGCTCGTCGAAATCGCGCTCCCGGCCACCATTTGGCACACGGGACGGCGCTATCGCACACGGGGAGCGAGCCGCATCCATCCCAGCCGATGGGACGGCGTGGGACGGCCCGTAGCGTCGCCAGCGACAACGACTACGGCGGCCGGGGCTCGGGTCAGCACGGGGTCGAGGCTAGGGCTGCGGACAGAGAAGCCAGGGACGGCTATGGGCTCCTGTGAGCGCCCTGAGCACAAAGCCGTGGTCAGGCACGAGCTATGGCTGTTGTGGCCATGGCTACGCCATGGCCGCCGGCGAACTCCTCTCGGCTCCGGTGGCTGGCGGGGCTAGAAGAGGGGATCGGCGATAGTGACAGGGGGAGAGGGTTCGGAAGCTCACGGGGATCACGCCTGGATGGTTAGCGAGCTCGGGGACGCTTCGAGGATAACGAATCGGCGATGGGGAGGGCGGTGCCGCAACTTGAAGAAAACGACGCTGACGGCAATGCGAGGCGTCCGACCTTCTGTGGCTCGACGGGGAGAACGGAGAGGACGCGGCGGACCTTTTGGGGGGCTCACAAGGGCACGGGAGGTGACGAGCTAGGCTAGCGACGGCGATGAGCTTTGGTCATGGCGGCAATGGCAACAGAGCGAGGGGAGAGGGAAGAGGGCAGCGAATGGATGGGGACGGCTCGGAGGAGGCTCCGTGATGCTCCCAGGGACCTCCAGAGGCAGGCAGGCGAGCAGGAGGTGGCCAGGGTGCCACTGGCGCCGCGCCACGCACCTGACTGTCCTCCTGGCAGGAGGTGGAAGAAGACCCCCCTGCCCCTGGTGGGCTGGGATGGGCCACTTCCCCCCTGGGCCAGGTGAGACAGGTAAGCCTTTCTCCTTTTTCTTTTTACTTGTTTTGTTTTCTATTTTCTACAGTTGTTTTGATTTGATTTCAAAACCAAATCATTTTATAATATTCTGAAAATTAATATATGGCCTGTTATAATAAAATCAAAGCCACTCACAGATTTTCCAGAATTATTGGAGCTTTTAAAAGTATTTATAGCATTTCAAAACTCCAATCTGAATAGTTATTGATTTAATTCAATATCCAAAAATGACATTGAAAAATATGCATCACCCCTGGTTTATGTTGCCACATTATTCCAGAGAAGATGAACATTTTTAGAGCCACTCTGGTTCATTGAAAATTATTTTAGGTGAACCTATTTAAATTCAAATGGTGTTAGGGCTTTTGATCATCCCCATTTCGAATTTAAAGAATTTTAAACATGACGCAATAACAACATGGATCCTAGTGCATGCTAAAGCTAGGGATGTGATAGTAATCTCTCGCATCAAACCCTGGGTTCGGCTTGTAATCGAAGGGGCACCTTTCGTCGTGGTGCCGGGGCACATACGAACCACTCCGCGGAGGAGTAGGCACTCGGCGGTGGTCATCACGATGAGAAGGAGGAGCGAACTGATCTCGTCCCTGATCGCGATACTGATCATCTCTGTAACCTCCGCCCCTGCGATGCAGAGGTGACCCTGGGTTGTGTGTCGACTGAACTGTGTCTTCCTTTGGTGAGTCGTTGTGCAGTCTACTACGTGACTGAGAAACAACTGAGTTCTGGTGCTGCGCTACATCAAGCAACGCCCGAATCTGCAACAAACCTCTACCGGCCTCTGAACAGAATGGCTGAATGGAGTCTGCAACCCTAGCTGATGCTGAACATTTAAAATTGGAGTGCGGTATACCTCAATGTTGTTCTGAGAACAGCTCGGAAACAACTGTCGCTGACGTCGACTGGGAAGTGGTGGACGCTAGCAAGCACACTCGTCGAGTTCCTTCTGGATTTCTTCAAGCCGAAGGCATGCGGCCTCCAAGGCCTGAGCCTCGGCAGTCGCACCGACGATGGGCGTATGGGGGATCTCCTCATCCCGGTGTTGCTGGTCATTCGATGCCCACCAGCCTCGCACCTGCCGCGGCCGAAGCCAGGCGGCGGGCTCTGATGTGAACCAGCCATAAGAACCTCAGCCGCAGGATCGCAGCTCTCACACTCGGAGGGAACGTCAGACTGATCTGACGCCAAGTGGAACACGTCGTGAAGTGACTCAGCGGGCTCAATAGCCACAATCTGCACGGACGAAGTTTGGTGAGCCGCCGCATGCCTCACCCATCACTGGAGCCGCGAACGACCAGCTTGCTTGCAGCAACGAACAACGGGGAGGGACAATGGGTACGGAGTCAATGGTTGTCGTAGAAGAACACCGTAGGAGCTTGCACGAAAGTGCGCCGCTCCGCGGATCGGGAGCGCCTCAACATAATCGTCGGCGACGAAGGTGAGCGCTCCGAAATGGATCTCGTGGCCCAAGAACAAACCGCCGCCTAAAGACATGACCAAGGGAAAAAATGCAACCTCGCCGGTAGTGTCTTAGACGCCTGCCCCACGCTGGGTGCCAACTGTCGTGGGAACGAGTCTGACAGTAGAACATAGGGGTACAAAAGGAGAGGGCAGTGTCCTAGCTACGGCGAGGATGTACACATAGATGTATGAGTTCAGGCCCCTCTCGTGGAGGTAACAACCCTACGTCTCAGTGCTCGGGAGCTCTTGTCCTATGGAAATTATGTGTTATAGAGGGTGTGAACCCTTGTGCCAGAGGGGAGGTGTCGGTGTCAAAACCGGCGGATCTCGGATAGGGGGTCCCGAACTATGAGACTAGAGTCGACGGTAAGAGGAGACAAAGGGGACACAGATTTACCCAGGTTTGGGCCCTCCTATGGAGGTAATACCCTACGTCCTACTTGGTTGTATTGATGATGTGGGGGTTACAAAGTTGATCTACCTCAAGATCGAATAGATAACCCTAGATGAGTTGTTCTGTCCCTATACCCTAAAACCCTCTGGCTTATATATATGTCGAGGATGCCTAGGGTTCACACTGTTGGGGAACGCGACAGAAAACAAAAATTTCCGGTATAGCGAGCACGCCCAGGACCACTATGGAGACTGCATACAAGGTTTGATCTGATCCGTACCGACTCGAAGTGCAGCGGAAGAAGAGTCGGTGGAGATCGTTGGTGCAGATCCCCGCAGCTAGGATTTTACAACCTCCCAACCGCGAGGATGTACTCCCTCGTCGGACAGCCCTTCGGGAGGCGGTCGGACAGTCCCCCGGACGATGTCGCGGACAGCCCTTCGGGAGGACCCTCGAAACTCGAACGAAGACTCGGACAGCCCTACGGGAGGACACACGAACAGCCCCTCGGGCAAAAGATCGAAACTACGACCTCTCTATGGGGTTGCACACATACAGTGTCATCTATCCGGCAGGGCTTCGCCGTCCAGAACTAGTTCCTGCCGGAACCCAGACAGCCTTCCGGCTCTACGAAAGACTCTTTTCGTGGGAGGGAGAGAGAGAGCTTGCAAAGCAAAGCATGTGTATGAGAGCACAAGGATGATCAAATGGCAGCCCACTCACCTCCTATTTATAGGAAAACCAAGGGGTAGGGTGGTTTTACAATAAAACCCAAAATGCACATGAATGAAGTCCTTCCGCAAGGGCATAAAAGTGAAACCAAGGAACAAGAGGGACTCCATGAAGGAGTCCACCATGTGGCCGGCCACAACCTCATGTGGGGCCCCAAAAATGGCCCCAATCCATCCATGTCATCCCCAAGATCTTTTGGAGCAAAGCCCCAAAAGGTGGCTTTCCATAAAGTAGTCCAAAAAGCACTTTCACTATTCACGACGACATTTTTCAGCGTCCGCTCGAACTGAAAATATTTATGTGGGCTTAGAACAATTCTAGTACCCCACTAAAATAATTTTCAATGCGATCCGGAACAATTCCGGAATAGTGATTTTCATCTGCGAAAAGCATCTGAAGTGGTTCTGGCAGCTCCGGAACATTTCCGGTTTTCATCCCGGAAAATTCCAGAAAGTTTCCAGAACGATTCTGGCACCCTTCAAGAATTATCAGGCATGTGCCAAAACCAATTTGACTTTTTGGTATCCCCTGAAACAACTTTTCAGTTTCACCGAAACTGTTCCGGTGACCTGTCTGCGAAACTTTTCCGCTGTCCGAAACTTTTCCGGTGTCCGAAACTTTTCGGTGATTTTCTCTCAGACTCCCTGTCTAGTATTCAACAGATAGATGAACCTTAAGCGTGTGACCCTATAGGTTCGGTGAAGCATAGACATGACCCGGAACCCCTTCCGATCAATGATCAACATCGGAGCCGTGGACACCCATATTGACCCCTATACCCACACGAATGAATATTCGAGTGAACCTCTAGTTGCCGTGAGCTATTCCTGTTGCTTCGCGATATGTTAACAATTACCCGAGGTGAGACATGTAGGCATCCTCGTGGATCAACAACTTGTCCACTATGCCAGTTACCTCGTTGCCGGTATTGTTCTCTTTTCTCGTTCCCGTGTTCCAGCATCCCCGTGATCAAATCACAAAGTGTCTGGCCAGACGATGATGGATACCGTAACACCGAGAGGGCCCAGAGATATCTCTCCATCGTCGGAGGAGCAAATCCCAATCTTGAGCTATCAAGTTACTTGACATACTTTTCCATGAACCCGTAAGCCGCCGTAATAGCCACCCATTTACGGATGACGTTTAACAAACCCCAAAGTTCATAAAGCAAGCATGAAGAAACTTGATACTCTCATGGTCTAAGGAATTATGCAAACGTTAACCATCTATGTGTTATTAACCATTAACTTGTGACAAATGTATCTCATAGCATAACATCAATTCGGATCGATTCAACACGAGTGTTCTACCAACATCGCATCCTCAAAATTGCTGGCATAGCCATGCCCATGATCAGGAAAACAGGACCATCATGCAACACTTGAGCCAGTCTTAGAGGCAAGACTAGGAATACAATTCACCGTTTATTATACCACACGTGCACATGAGTTTCCCTCCAAGCCTCGTTTAATTTGTAGACTCGAGAATCATTGCAGTTATAGCATGGAACATAAACATTCATTACAAACTTTGGAGATACAAAATAACTGTTATTACTGCCTCTAGGGCATATCTCCTACAGACTCCCACTTGCACTAGAGTCATAATCCAGTTACATGGCTTCCCTAACACCAATGGCTATCCGGTGTTGCTCATGCTTTGCTCGTGGTGGAGGCTTTGTCATCGGGTCTGACACATTCAGATCCGTGTGAACTTTGTGTACTTTCACTAAACCTTCTTCGACATGATGTCGAATGAGTTTATATTTGCGTTGAATATGCATTGTCTTATGGTGCGAACATGGCTCCCTTGCCTGAGCCACGGCGCCACTATTATCACAATAGATCTCCACCGGGTCCAGAGCACTTGGAACCACACCAAGGTCTTCAAGAAATTGCTTGATACCGACAGCTTGCTTGGAGGCTTCAGAAGCAGCAACATATTCCGCCTCCATCGTAGAATCCGCCACAGTCTTTTGTTTGGAACTTTTCCAATCAACTGCACCGCCGTTCAATATGAAAACATAGCCAGATTGAGATTTGAAGTCATCTGGGTCTGTCATGAAGCCTGCATCAGTGTAACAACTTACAATGAGCTCTTCATCACCTCCGTACACAAGGAGTAAATCCTTGGTCCTTCTGAGGTACTTAAGAATACCCTTGACTGCGGCCCAGTGTTCCAATCCTGAATCACCTTGGTACCGGCTGCTAACACTTAGCGCATAGGAAACATCCGGTCTTGTACATAGCATGGCATACATAATAGAACCAACTGCCGAAGCATATGGAATATCATTCATTTGTACTCGCTCATCGAGGGTCCGAGGACTCTGATTCTTGCAAAGCACTGTGCCAGGTGACATGGGGAGTAGGCCTTTCTTGGAGTTCTCCATGTTGAACCTTTTCAACACCTTGTCAATGTACGTGCTTTGGCTAAGAGCTATTAGGCGTCTTGATCTACCTCTATAGATCCTGATGCCCAATACATATGCCGCTTCACCTAAGTCTTTCATTGAAAAACTCCTTTTCAATGAGTCTTTTATTTCGCTAAGAAAATTCACATCATTTCCAATCAACAATATGTCATCCACATACAAGATTAGAAATGCTTTTGCGCTCCCACTAAACTTCTTGTAAACACAAGATTCTTCATCGTTCCTGATGAAGCCAAACTCTTTGACCACTTCATCAAAACGAATGTTCCAGCTCCTTGATGCTTGCTTCAGACCATAAATGGCTTTCTGAAGCTTACATACCTTTCCAGCATTCTTAGGATCGACAAAACCTTCTGGCTGTATCATGTATACATCCTGTTCAAGGTTTCCATTTAGGAAAGCCGTTTTGACATCCATCTGCCATATTTCATAATCGAAATAAGCAGCAATTGCTAGTAATATCCGAACAGACCTAAGCATAGCTACGGGCGAGAAAGTCTCGTCGTAGTCCACTCCTGGAACTTGCGTGAACCCTTTCGCGACAAGTCTAGCTTTGTGGATAGTAATGTTACCATCCGCGTCCGTCTTTCTTTTGAAAATCCATTTGCAACCAATGGGTTTTACGCCATCTGGAAGTTCTTCCAAGTTCCAAACTTGGTTTTCGTACATGGATTCCATTTCGGATCTCATGGCCTTGTGCCATTCCCTTGAGCTAGGCCCCGCCATCGCTTCCTTGTAGTGCGCAGGTTCATCGTCTTCAAGAATGAAGATTTCGTTATGAAACCACTCAGGTGGCTGGATAGCCCTACCTGATCTGCGCGGTTCAGTAACAACATTGTCTGAAGTTTCCGCATCACATGCGACAACTTCCGGCTCAGTTGTAGGGATAATTTGTGGAATTACTTCCAGTTCCTTAGCCATATCAACGGTTGCCAAAGATTCACTAATCTCATTAAGTTGTACTGTCCTCCCACTCAATTCTTTAGCGAGAAATTCTTTCTCGAGAAAGTGTGCAACCTTTGCGACAAACATTTTGCCTTCGGACTGGTGGTAGAAGGAATATCCAATGGTGTTATTTGGATAACCTACAAAGTAACATTTGTCTGATCTAGGTTCTAGTTTGGTTGGCTGTAAACGTTTTACGTATGCCTCACAACCCCAAACCTTGAGATGCGACACACTAGGTATCTTCCCACACCACATCTCATGTGCTGTCGTCTCAACAGACTTAGACGGTGCTCTGTTTAATGTATAAGCGGCAGTGAGTAGTGCGTGACCCCAAAAAGATATCGGTAGATCTGTAAGAGACATCATCGACCTTACCATGTCTAACAGGGTTCGGTTACGTCGTTCCGACACTCCGTTTCGCTGTGGAGTTCCGGGAGGCGTAAGCTGTGAAACGATTCCACGGTCACTCAGATGTTGGCCAAACTCATGACTAAGATATTCGCCTCCGCGATCAGACCGCAGAAACTTAATCTTTTTTCACGATGATTTTCTACCTCATTCTGAAAATCTTTGAACTTTTCAAAGGTTTCTGACTTATGCTTCATCAAGTAGATATAGCCATACCGACTTAAATCATCAGTAAAAGTCACGAAGTAAAAATACCCACCCCGTGCGGCCGTGTTCATTGGACCACATACATCACTATGTATTATTTCCAATAATTCACCCGCCCGTTCAGGATGACCCGTGAACGGCGTCTTGGTCATTTTTCCCATCAAGCAAGCTTCACATGTGTCAAATGATTCAAAATCAAGGGACGGTAAAACTCCATCTTTATGGAGTCTTTGCATGCGTTTCTTTCCGATGTGGCCAAGCCGACAGTGCCACAAGTAAGTGGTGGTGGTATCAGCCTTCTTAAGGCGTTTAGCATTCACGTTAAAGACATCATTTCCACAATCAAGATTCAGTATGAAAAGGCCCCCAACAATGGGTGCAAATCCATAAAACATATCCTTACAATAAAGTGAACAACCATTGTTCTCGGACTTGTAGGAGTACCCATCGTGTACTAAACATGACCCAGCGATAATGTTTCTACACAATAACGGAACAAAATAACAGTTACTAAGTTCCAAAATAAATCCTGAAGGGAGACGTAGAGGCATAATGCCGACGGCTTGAGCGGCGATCCCAGCGCCGTTCCTGACACGCATCACGACTTCATTCTTTGCCAGCTTGCGCACCTTCTGAAGCCCCTGTATCGAGTTGCAAATGTGAGCAACCGATCCGGTATCAAATACCCAAGACTTAGAATTTTCGCTAGCAAGCAAAACGTCAATGACATTAACTTGTATAACAATTATACCTTTTCCGGTTTTTCCGGACTTCTTATCTTCCAGATACTTCTTGCAGTTTCTCTTCCAGTGTCCTGTGCCCTTGCAGTAGAAGCACTCAGTTTCATTCTTGGCTCCGCCCTTAGATTTGCGTTGGAAACCAGTCTTACCGGCGCCCTTGCCCTTCTTTGGCTTGCCTTTCTTTTTGAAACTGGCAGTTTTATTCACAAGCAACACTTGCTTGCGATTTTTCTGCAGTCCTCCTTCAGCAGTTTTTAGCATGGCAAGCACCTCATTTGCTGTTTTGTCCATCCCATTCATGTTGTAGTTCATGATAAAACCGCCATAAGACGGGGGGAGTGAACCTAGCAACAAGTCCATAACATGCTCTTCTGGAAGTGGGAATTCCAGGATTTTAAGCCTTTCAGCGTAGCCAATCATATTGACTACGTGCTCGCCAACTGAACTGCCCTCAGCCATCTTGGTCTCCGCCATCATTTTCATGATGTCAAAACGTTCAGACCGTGCATTAAACTTGTAAAGAGCATCCAGATCCTTGATCATATCAAAGGAGTTATGGAATTCAAAACGTTTTTGAAGCTCTGAACTCATGCAAGACAGCATGAGGCACTGCACTAAGTTGTAATCATCATCCTTAGTGGCCTAGATATTTTGTGTGTCTGCCGCGACTGTTGCCGCCGGTTTAGGAGGAAGAGGTCCGTCAAGCACATACACTTTCTTAGCACCCCGGAGGACAATCCTCAGGGTACGGACCCAGTCCGCATAGTTGTTTCCATTCGCAGCTAACTTCTCTTTCTCTAACATAGGGCCTAAGTTGAACGCGGTGTTGCGAGCCATTTGATCTACAACGGAAAACACAAGTTCATTTAGACTTTGTTCATAATGATTTTTGGCACTAGTGAATAAATAATTTTTATTCTAAGGTGCACTCCCACTCAAATCAATATCTCTCATAATTGATTGTGAGTGATGCAAGACCCAACTTTCAATTCAGCATCAAGGATGTAACCATCTCAAGTGACGAGAATTTCAATTGGTAGGCCAACTTGCCAATCACATCTCTATGTGACTCTTGTTCATCTTTCGATGCATGTGTTCCGAGCTCATGACTTTCATGCCTGAACGTCAAGACAACCAAGTGATCTCGCTGCGAGGTCTCAACTCACCCGCCTCACACTTCTCTAATCGTTCGTACCCATGTAACCATGTGATACCCCGAAGAGATAGGTGCCGTGACGGTGCTACACTTGGGAGAACACTAACTTCTTGATATTCTAAGTGAGAGATCACCCTAATAAAAAGCGACTACCGCGCAATTAAGAAGGGTGCATCAAGAGGGATAAACATCTCAGGCAATTCATAATAGCATGATATGGTGTAGCCCCTTCTGACGGAGAAGTCAAGTATTTCTTCGTCTTCGGCATTCGCTTCGGTGTTCACCTTTGCGAAGATTGCCACCACCTTGTCGATGCACCAGATAATATTGCTATCTCTATAGCTAATAAAATAAGTGCATTACATAAGGTTGACACGTAGGTCATTAAAGTGCAATCATATGGCTCCAGCCATCATGCCAAATCATGACACGCAGGTCATGTTAATTACATCATATAGCCATCTCATACATAATCAAAATTGAATATGAGCTTTGCTATACCACATCATATGCAAACCATCCTGCAAAACCAAGTTAGACGCCTCTAATCGGTTTATACAAAATTTTATTTTACGTGGCTTCTAAGGTTTTGACTCAAACCGCAGCTACCAACGTTTATCATCAAGTATGATAATTCAAGTTGCTAGATTAACTTTCCAGGGTGTATGAAACACGAGATGATAAAATCTCGAGCCCCATACTAAACTTCGTCATACGCGTGACCCCCGTGCAGATCATATCTGCATTGCCCTTTCATCTGCGAAACATCCATATTTCTTTTGACTATGGTGGAACCCAAAGAACTGTTAGCACTTCGTTGATCTGTCAATCAGCATACTCAGGAGCAGCATGAAAGGATCGCGGATTGTCAGAAATTTGTAAGATTCCACCATTCCGTCAAGATATGGACTACGCAAATTCACGGGAAGCAACAGGAACATCGGGTAACAGATTTCATCTGCTACCTGCACAAATAATTTTCAGCAATAGATCTCATCTACTACAAAATTATACTATGCAATACCCATACATCTCATGTATTCTAGATCATAACATGCATCTACTCATAGCCTGGCTCTTGATGCCACTGTTGGGGAACGCGACAGAAAACAAAAATTTCCGGTATAGCGAGCACGCCCAGGACCACTATGGAGACTGCATACAAGGTTTGATCTGATCCGTACCGACTCGAAGTGCAGCGGAAGAAGAGTCGGTGGAGATCGTTGGTGCAGATCCCCGCAGCTAGGATTTTACAACCTCCCAACCGCGAGGATGTACTCCCTCGTCGGACAGCCCTTCGGGAGGCGGTCGGACAGTCCCCCGGACGATGTCGCGGACAGCCCTTCGGGAGGACCCTCGAAACTCGAACGAAGACTCGGACAGCCCTACGGGAGGACACACGAACAGCCCCTCGGGCAAAAGATCGAAACTACGACCTCTCTATGGGGTTGCACACATACAGTGTCATCTATCCGGCAGGGCTTCGCCGTCCAGAACTAGTTCCTGCCGGAACCCAGACAGCCTTCCGGCTCTACGAAAGACTCTTTTCGTGGGAGGGAGAGAGAGAGCTTGCAAAGCAAAGCATGTGTATGAGAGCACAAGGATGATCAAATGGCAGCCCACTCACCTCCTATTTATAGGAAAACCAAGGGGTAGGGTGGTTTTACAATAAAACCCAAAATGCACATGAATGAAGTCCTTCCACAAGGGCATAAAAGTAAAACCAAGGAACAAGAGGGACTCCATGAAGGAGTCCACCATGTGGCCGGCCACAACCTCATGTGGGGCCCCAAAAATGGCCCCAATCCATCCATGTCATCCCCAAGATCTTTTGGAGCAAAGCCCCAAAAGGTGGCTTTCCATAAAGTAGTCCAAAAAGCACTTTCACTATTCACGGCGACATTTTTCAGCGTCCGCTCGAACTGAAAATATTTATGTGGGCTTAGAACAATTCTAGTACCCCACTAAAATAATTTTCAATGCGATCCGGAACAATTCCGGAATAGTGATTTTCATCTGCGAAAAGCATCTGAAGTGGTTCTGGCAGCTCCGGAACATTTCCGGTTTTCATCCCGGAAAATTCCAGAAAGTTTCCAGAACGATTCTGGCACCCTTCAAGAATTATCAGGCATGTGCCAAAACCAATTTGACTTTTTGGTATCCCCTGAAACAACTTTTCAGTTTCACCGAAACTGTTCCGGTGACCTGTCTGCGAAACTTTTCCGCTGTCCGAAACTTTTCCGGTGTCCGAAACTTTTCGGTGATTTTCTCTCAGACTCCCTGTCTAGTATTCAACAGATAGATGAACCTTAAGCGTGTGACCCTATAGGTTCGGTGAAGCATAGACATGACCCGGAACCCCTTCCGATCAATGATCAACATCGGAGCCGTGGACACCCATATTGACCCCTATACCCACACGAATGAATATTCGAGTGAACCTCTAGTTGCCGTGAGCTATTCCTGTTGCTTCGCGATATGTTAACAATTACCCGAGGTGAGACATGTAGGCATCCTCGTGGATCAACAACTTGTCCACTATGCCAGTTACCTCGTTGCCGGTATTGTTCTCTTTTCTCGTTCCCGTGTTCCAGCATCCCCGTGATCAAATCACAAAGTGTCTGGCCAGACGATGATGGATACCGTAACACCGAGAGGGCCCAGAGATATCTCTCCATCGTCGGAGGAGCAAATCCCAATCTTGAGCTATCAAGTTACTTGACATACTTTTCCATGAACCCGTAAGCCGCCGTAATAGCCACCCATTTACGGATGACGTTTAACAAACCCCAAAGTTCATAAAGCAAGCATGAAGAAACTTGATACTCTCATGGTCTAAGGAATTATGCAAACGTTAACCATCTATGTGTTATTAACCATTAACTTGTGACAAATGTATCTCATAGCATAACATCAATTCGGATCGATTCAACACGAGTGTTCTACCAACATCGCATCCTCAAAATTGCTGGCATAGCCATGCCCATGATCAGGAAAACAGGACCATCATGCAACACTTGAGCCAGTCTTAGAGGCAAGACTAGGAATACAATTCACCGTTTATTATACCACACGTGCACATGAGTTTCCCTCCAAGCCTCGTTTAATTTGTAGACTCGAGAATCATTGCAGTTATAGCATGGAACATAAACATTCATTACAAACTTTGGAGATACAAAATAACTGTTATTACTGCCTCTAGGGCATATCTCCTACACACACAAGGTCAGTTACATGCCGAAGATATAAACATGCCTATTTGCTACATCAAACATGGAGCGCAAGTCGTGCTTCCCGAAGCTTCCATCTTGGAGACTGGGCCTTCAAATCTTCCTGTGTTTGGTAAGTGGACCATATAGTCCGGCCCATAAGAATAGGCCGGCTCCACGAGGACCCCTTAATCCAGGACTCCCTTAGTTGCCCCCGAACTTGCCTCCAACGCCAAGGGTCTTCAGCTCCAATTGCTTCATGAACAAATTCGTCGGCTTGCGAGGTAAGTTCCTTACGCCGAATAGAATTCGGCCTCCGGTGACAAATAGCTTCGGAATAGCGACGTGTCCGAATACTGTGAAATAAGTTGGCTTTGAAGGCCAAATGTCAGGGAAGAAAAGATAACGTTCCCTAATGACCTCTCCGACAAAAGGTCACAGCCCACCACGACCTCTAGGCTAGTTACAGGGACTCGATGCGCGATTCAAGGCCGTTCCATCAGCACGATCTATAAACACGCAGATCGTGTTCCATTTCACATGGGATATGTTTAATCATGCATGCGCAACTGTGCACACATCTCAGTAAGTTGAGGGATCCGCGGCACGGCGGGGGGGGGGGCTCAAACGATAAGCCTCATAAAAGGGAAAGAAAATCCCCGTGGCTATTCACGCTCTCCCTCTACTTCCGCTGCCTCCCATTCCTCTGAGCCTCCGACGCCCAGATCTAAATCTTCCACCTCCCCTTCCGAGCGCACCAATGGCGGGCTCCAACTCTAACGGCAGGTGGGAAGCCTCCACGGTGACCGACGAGGACATCCAGGACCTCAAGAAGGCCGGGTACCTCCCCGCCGACATCCCTCACCGCGCGACGGAGGAGGGACAAGTGATCCCCACCCCCAAGCCAGGCGAAAGGGTGGTGTTCATCCCCCACTTCATCAGGGGGCTGAGCTTTCCCCTCGACCCCTTTGTTTGTCAGGGGGCTGATGTTCTTCTACGGCCTCAACTTCCACGACCTCCCTCCAAACTCCATCATGCACATCTCAGAGTTCATCCTCGTTTGCGAGGCCTTCCTGTGCATTGAACCACACTTCGGGCTCTGGCTTCAGGTGTTCAACATCAAGCCCAAGTGCGTCGGTGGCAAGCATGCAGATTGCAGCGGGGCCATCATCGGCAAGCTCACTAGCATCGGGTGGCCGTCGGGCACCCTTATTGACACCATCAAGGGGTGGCAGAAGGAGTGGTTCTACGTCACCGAACCACAAGAAGAAGGTAAGAATCCCTTCGCCGCATTCAGATCCGGTCCCCCCACCAGACTGGCTTCATGGCTCGAAAAGGGCCTCGTCTGAGGACCGGGCAAGGAGGTGAGCGACCTGTAGAAGTGCATCCACTCCATGGTCGAGGAGGGCACCAAGTTGACCGATGTGGTCTAAGTGATGCTCCGAAGATGCATCCTCCCCTACCAGCGCCGGGACACTCCCTTGTGAGATCATGAGCTTGACGTCGAGCCCACAGTCCGGAATCTCTTCCGCACTACGGGGAAGAAGTTCTAGAAGGCTCTCTTCAAATCATAGAAGAGCTGGCCATCTGAGGAGGAGGACAAGGGTCTGCACGCCGCCAAGCCTGAATCCGAGGTACGATACACCCTAGCTTGGTCGGCTTCATTACATAAGGAGATCTCATAACCCCTTATCCGATTTGTCTTTGTAGAGATGGCTGAAGAAAGCCGTTAACATTAATAGTCCGGCGCCTCATCCCGAAGATGAGAGAACCGGGCTGTTAGCGAAAATGCTCGTGGTAAAGCCCTACGAGGCTCCCACGAAGAAAGAGCAGAACAAGAAACCAGGCCAGGCTGGCATCCGCATCAGGGACCAGCATGACGCTGCATCTGAGGATACCCCCACCTCCTCGAATCAGGAGGAGACTGAGGAGGAGGAAGAAGAAGAGGAGGAGGAGGAGGAGGTTGAGGTCGAGAGTGAGGGGGAAGGTAATTCCCCTCGCTCTCGGAAGAGAGCGGCGTCTTCGGACGCTCCGGAGCGGGTCCCTCCTCTTGCCCTGAAGAGGGCGCGTCGGGCGCGGGTGATTCTGTCCGACGATAGTTCAGACTTAGACACCGCATCTAAAGACCTCGAGGCGGTTCCGTGAAGGAGCCTATGGGTCAAGCCCCCTCCGAAAAGGTTAGGATCCGAAGACCCTCCCATTCATTACAAATAGATTTAGAGATTGCTAACATGCAGGTTATTGGCTTTGCAGCCCTCCACGTGTTATCTCCACCAAGGTGATATCGGACGGGGAGACCTCGCCTGTCGAACTGGCGGAGAGCGGGGACGCTTCGCATCCCACCACACCGAGCGCCACGAGGGACATCGTGGAGGTGTCGTCCCGGCATGCTCCTATGGAGCCAGATATCGGCGGCGGGGGAGACCGTACCATGGCCGAGGCTGACGCCCGGTCACTAAAGACCGGGGGGCGACACCCCTCCCAAACACCGAGGAGGCCGGACGAGCGGGCGCTCAGTCCCCTCCGAGAACATCTCTGGAACGCACTATGCCTCCGGAGGCACCCATTCAATCCCCGGTAGGTGATCGGGGTATCCAATCATCACCGCCACCACCGACCAATAGGTGGTCGGTCATGGAGGAGGCTCTATTGTACAATACGGCAGACTAGGCAATCATACCATAGTGCTTTATTTATTTCAATTAGCTGTAGGGACGCAAAAAGGACTACAGGAAGCGTACGATTAGCCACCAATGTGTTGCGATGTTCGAACGAACCATGGCCAAAGCTGGTATCAAAATGTTTGCACAAAGGGCAAGTTCCTCGTATAACACGGAATAACCGCTTACGAGGATTGAAGTATAATACTTCCAACTCGGGTTCATGGGCCGGATCTCGCATACTATGACAATTTATTTTAGGCTTTCTCCCCTGAGGTGCTTGACCAGACTATCCGGAAGCACAATCGCAGGGGTGCTCCCTTTGCCCTTTTAGCTGAACGAGTGGAACGTAAAGGGGCAAGCACAGGAGCCAGGCAACCCAACTATTGACCCAAGACATAGTTCGGAACCGATGCATATAAAGCGAACACCAAGACGCCGAACGCATGATAGAATGTTCATAAGGCATTTTGCTTTTAAACTTGAGCCCCGGGTCTATTAGCCGGTTACCTCGCATCATACCGAACAGGTCCACGAGAAGAGGGAGAGAGGAAAAAATATGCGCCAAAAAAGGACAAATGAGGCAAACTTGTGCCACGCAATTTACATTTTTCTCAGCAACTCTTATAGCTCGGACTGCCAAAGCAACTGTTTACAGGTATGTGAAAAAAATAAAAATATACAAGAGTTGTTGTACGAGGGGTCTTCGATTGATAAACTGACGTCCTTGATATGCCCTGTTGCTAGTTGACTCCTGCTCTTAGATGCATCTTGACGGGTGTTAGTGTTCGGCGGACGGATTTTGCAAACAAAGTCTTGAGAGGCCGCCGAATTGTAGGTGAGATTTACGCCATAGGCGGGTTCTTTAGGAGCACCTGCATTTTGTCTGAAGACGTATTGATGGCAGAGGTTCGGGCCAGCCGAACACCCATATTTATTTCCCCACTGCTACCCATGGAATTTTAAGTGTGAAGTTGTGCCTCCTTGACACGTACTTTGCTGGTCTTAGATTTGTCAGTGGGGGCGATTCCCTATTGAATGGAGGAGGAAGGATCCGAGTTTTCGGTCTGAAGCCGAACTCGCTTCCCAGCCTTGTGTGCCTTTATGGCAAACATCGGAACTTGTCAATCTTCTTTGTAGCTAAACTCGGTCGCCAGGGCCAGTGCATGTTCCTCAGTTCTAAGGGAGCACTTTGTATTGCCGTTAAAAGTAATAACCCCCTTGGGAGCTGACATCTTGAGCTTGAGGTATGCGTAGTGTGGGATTGCATTGAAACGAGCGAATGATGTCCTACCAAGAAGCGCGTGATAGCCGCTGCGGAAGGGTACAATGTCGAAGATCAAGTCTTCGCTGCGAAAGTTATCGGGCAAGCCGAACACAAGTTCCAGGGTTACGGAACCCATACATCGGGCCTCAACGCCTGGGATCACTCCTTTGAAGGTAGTGTTGTTGGGTTTGATCCTTGACGGATCTATGCCCATCTTTTTCACCGTATCTGAGTAAATCAGGTTGAGGCTGCTTCCTCCATCCATTAGGACCTTTGTGAGGTGATACCCATCTGTAATGGGGTCTAGGACGAGGGCCGTTGAACTGCCATGATGGATACTGGTCAGGTGATCGTGCCGATCAAAGGTGATCGGGTATGCCGACCATGGGTTGTACGTCGGGGCTACGGGTTCCACAGCGTAGACCTCCTAGATGGCGCGCTTCCTCTCCTTTTTAGGTATATGGGTGGCGTATATCATGTTCACCATTTTGACTTCGGGAGGGAATTTCTTCTATTCGCCACCAATTGGACCCCGAGGCTCATCCTCGTCCTTGCTACGAGACTTGCCTTGGTCCTCGGGTGGTATCTTGCCAGACTGTTTAAACACCCAGCACTTGCGGTGTGTGTGGTTGGCAGGCTTCTCTGAACTCCCATGGATTTGGCAAGGCCTTTCCATGATCTTCTCCAGCTGAGTGGGTCTGTCGTGATTGACTTTAGGAGGCTTCTTCCACTGCCCAGGTCAGGAGTTGCGGAATCCGGTGTTTACAGCCGTGTCATCGGCATCGCTATTATTGTGCCGATGCTTATTCTTATTGCGCTTTGGTTTTCCATTGCCATCCCGATCTTCAGAGGCTACGGGATCTTTGGAATTGTGGCTGCGTATTGCCAGCCAATTGTCTTCGCCTGCGCAAAAGCGGGTCATGAGGGAGGTAAGGGCAGGCATGGTCCGAGGTTTATCCTGACCTAGCTGGCGGGCCAACCATTCGTCCCGAATATTGTGTCGAAAGGAGGCTATGGCCTCAGCATCCGGACATTCGACAATTTGGTTCTTCTTAGTCAAGAACCGATTCCAGAAATGCCGAGCAGATTCGTCGGGATTCTGGACGACATTGCTGAGATCGAAAGAGTCTCCGACGGGCGGACATAGGTTCCCTGGAAGTTAGAGCGCAACGCTCCTTCCAGGTCTTCCCAGCATCCAATGGAGTTTTCTGGGAGGCTGTTTAACCAGTGCCGAGCTGGGCCCTTAAGCTTAAGAGGTAGATATTTGACGGCATGGAGATCGTCTCCTCGCACAATGTGGATATGAAGGAGGAAGTCCTCAATCCAGATAGTTGGGTCAGTAGCCCCATCATACTGTTCTATATTCACAGGTTTAAACCCTTCGGAAAACTGATACCGCATGACCTCATTTGTGAAGCACAGTGGGTGAGCGGTGCCTCTGACCCGTGCTATGTCGTGCCTGTATTCGGCGTCTGTGTGGGCCTGTTTGTGTTCTCGGACTCTGTTGTTTTGGTCGAACCATGGTCTGTACCCACCCCGTCTATCAGGCGAGTATTCTCTAGATCCGTAAATGGATCTTGTACGGCCTGCTCTGTGTTCCATGTCATCTCGCAGGTCGAACCAGTCATTGGGCTCTAATGGGCATTTCCGGTATATAATCGGTGTCGTCAGTCGTCCTGTCCCGACCGCGAGGGGGGCGGTTTGGCTTGTTGTATGGAGTACGGTTCAGAGGCGGAGTATCAGTGGGTTCATCATCGAATTGTGGCAACAAACTCCTCCGTGGGTAGCTTTTGGGCTGGTTCGACAGACCGGTACTGTATACTTCCTCGGCTAAGAGGACCTTCGTCCATCGATCATTGAGGTCGTCCTGTTCGGCTTTGAGTTGCCGTTCTTTAGCTTTCAGGCTGCGAACTGTTGCCTGATTCCTGATCTTCGTGGTTATCAGGGATGTACAAGTCATCGGCCTCCGGTATATCTTCCTCCTCGACAGGAGGTAATTATCGTCTTCAGAGTTGTTGACGTTATCGGGGTTGCTCTGGTGTAACAACCATGTGTTACCTAAGAATGATTAAATTAATTAATTGCTATTTATTATAATTACATTTTGGCTTAACTACCATTTTTAGAGCTCAGGCATGCTAGTATTTATTCTAGGTGTTGTTTCCTTAATACCTTATGCATGTAAATCATTAGTAGAGTTCTTTTGCATAAGCTAGCTTAGGGGAGGATGGTTATTACATTTGGTAAAGTAATCCACGTACACCTATATGCATGCAGCAACGCATGGCATGCACATCCATCCATCATGCTTACCCGATGCACTGCATGCATAGTATCCATCTTGTCACCGCTTTACAACATGTACCCACTAGCTCATTGTTAGTTGTATCTCGTTTCACCTAGCTCTACACTATGCTATCATCTAAGACAGTAGATATTTTTGCATGCGCTGGTGACAAGGCTCGCCGCATGGCTACGTGCCTCCTCGCTAGATTGGGGAGTGTACGTGTCAGCTGCTCTGGTCAAAATGTATGCATGCAAGGTGCTGTAAATGAACTCGGCTAGCTAGTAGATGAACCGAGGGGGCACCGTCTCATCCGTATGTATCCTTCGGAGTGTTCGAGAGTTACGGCTCATCAGAGTGACGGCTGGGCTGCGATTAATACGTCCACACAAGGCTGGTTACTTTTTGCAAGTATATAAGGCGACCAAGTGTTGTAGCATAGGACCATAGACACGCTAGTCAGAGTCGCCTGCGAGAAGAACAAGTTGAGCTCACGCTGGTGCTGTTCGTAGCGACCGCGTGATAGACGGACACTGCTGGTCAGGCAAGTAGCAGTTCTTTTGTCCATACTCTGTTGTTGTGTTTAGTCCTGCGACTTGCACTTCGTTCATTGATCTACAGATATACTGCTGCTAGTATATCTTTGCTATCCACTGTACCATGATATATGTATTCTTGTGTAATTGTTTTCTGTTCATTGGCCACGGTACTGTTGAGAAGAAATATGTTCCGGTAAGCAAGTAATCGTCATGATTTCTTGGGCTTACATGGAGTCATGAGAATTGCTACATGAGCTTCATCGTGTCATTGACCTCATTATTTTCCATTATCACATGTGTATATATTGGTGTCACGACCGCAAATGTATTGTATCGGTCACAGTTTAGGTATGGGACCGTCTGAGTTCTCTGCTGGGGAAGACACTTGTTCCGAACAGGGTATCGGTGATGGATCCTTGGGAACGACCCATACTAGTAAGTCAAGTTGCCGTGCCTCAGGGGACCAAAGGACTCTGCTCTTCTGGAACCCACGTGGTTATGGTCGATGCTGTCGATGTCGGAGTACCCCTTTTAAGAGTGTAAAAGTGTGAAATTTCATCCCTGTGTCTCTCGGGTTGGGAAGCTTGCTGGTCACGTGTGATACCAATATTTTTCCTTTTACACGTATGTACAATCTATTTCAATATTCTTGTTAAATTTCGTTGGATATTTTCTTTAAATTCGGTCTTTCATAATACTTTATTTCTGCTGCTAAATATCACTTCCATTGTTGCTCTACCATTTCCTTGAAACTAAACATTACCGTTGTGAAACTCATAACACTTTCTCTTTTTGTCCTTTTGATAAAATGCTACTTGCTGAGTATGAATCATCGTACTCATCCTTGCTTAATTTCTATTTTTGCAGCCCAAAGCGATAATGATCTTGAGCATGACTTTGAGCAGTAGGCGTAGCACGCGCCGGGAGGGAATAATAAAAATACTTTAGGAGTTTATTTCCAGCAAGAACTTTGTATCCCCGGAATAAGAAATATATGTGTTATATAAGTGTACTATTGTGGAATGTTAGTTTTAGCCTCAAACGTCTATAAGCTCCGGTTTATAAACGTGTGGCGGCTGTTACGTCCGAGCTTTGTTTTGGGGCGTGACATCTGGTCCTCGGGCCCTTCCGGACCCTCTAACGGGTGTTCAGGGATATCAGGATTGCCATGGTCAGCAGGGGTATTACCGTCCCCGTTGCTGATAATAGCTTTCCTTTCCTTTTTGCTTTTGGACTGCTTATGCGGTTTTCGACGCCTTGACGGTGCATCGACCGATTTGTTGCCATCGTTATTAGGCGTATTGTCGCCGTTAGTGGCAGGAGTATCTACCATGTAGATGTCGTATGAGGAAGTGGCGTCCCACCTCCCGGTGTTAATGGGGGTGGGAGCATGGTCCTCTTCATCTATGTATTATGCCTCCTCAGAGGCATAGTCCAGCATGTCGGTTAAATCTTCGACAGTAGCGATAAAGTGGGTGGTGGGTGGATCGAAAAATTTGTCCTGACCCGCACCGTAACCGAGCTGAGCATAGATCGGGACAGGATCGTCGGTGATCTTCATTGACGAGATCTGATGTAGGGCCTCGTCAACCTCTGAGGGCCCGATCAGACCCTGCTGTTCGGAACTTGCGGAGTTAACCTCCAAGGCGTCCGTACATGGGGAGTGTTTGGCAAAAACATGTGTACGGTCATCTGGCTCAATGGCCGGACCAGGATAGGAGATCAGCTCATCGCCATGGGTGACCCTATGGGCATGTCCTAAGAAGGGGCTCGAGGTTAAAGCCTCAGAGTCATCGGGGGCTACAGGCGAAGTTGCGAGCCTGGTTAACGACAAGTCACCCCGAGAGTCTACGAAGAACTCTAAGTTTCCGAATCTGACCTCTCGATCAGGGGCGAAGCTCTCAACGAGGCCTATATGGCCCATGGGATCAGCGTGCAGCACAACGCTACCGAAGGTGAAGATCTGACCGGGCACAAAAGTGTCCATGTTGCGGACCTCTTCTTTGATGACAAAACAAGACGTAGATTCCATCTTGCTCACAGAGGAGCTCTCAATGAAAGCACCAATGTCGGTGTCAAAACCGGCGGATCTCGGTTAGGGGGTCCCGAACTGTTAGACTAGAGTCGATGGTAATAGGAGACAAAGGGGACACAGATTTACCCAGGTTCGGGTCCTCCTATGGAGGTAATAGCCTACGTCCTGCTTGGTTGTATTGATGATGTGGGGGTTACAGAGTTGATCTGCCTCGAGATCGAATAGCTAACCCTAGATGAATTATTTTGTCCTTGTACCCTAAAACCCTCCGGCTTATATAGATGCCAAGGGTGCCTAGGGTTCACACTAGGTCGGTTACATGCCGAAGAGATAAACATGCCTATTTGTTACACCAAACATGGAGCGCAAGTCGTGCTTCCTGAAGCTTCCATCTTGAAGACTGGGCCTTCAAATCTTCCAGTGTTCGGTAAGCGGCCCATATAGTCCGGCCATAAGAATAGGCCGGCTCCCCCGAGGACCCCTTAATCCAGGACTTCCTCGGGAGGGGCGGCTTATATAGAGTGCGCTGCCCCTCATAAATGTCAGGCAACCAAGGGTTCGATCATGGGAATAAAAGCGTACGTTACTGATAACGTATACAATAAATGCTACTAATGGCAACTGGTGAACGTCTGCCTGTTGGCCTTCCTGGGATGCCTTCTGGTCTTTTGGTGTCGACTGGTCATTGGCTGTTCCGAAGGACAGGAGACTGTCGAGTGAAGGAAGAAACCTTCGAGTGATTTAATTATCGAGTGACTATCGCGCCATGATGACTTCGATCGAAAACTCTCTTGCGATCATTCAGCCCTCCAATATAATGTCTTTAGGTAGGATATGTAAGTCAGGCTTAGAACCCTACCCTAGATACTCGTCGCTATCCGTGGCCACCTGTTCTCGACGCCACTCGGATCTGGTTATCGGCTCATCGCATGCGTCGCCTCGCCATACCCGTGCTCGGCAATCGCCGATCAAATCAGATAGCGGCGCGCATGCGAATTTCAGCTATGGCGTAGGACAAGGCACATGAGCCCGGCGTGGTCAAAATTTTGCACAACCGAAAAGAAGAGCTGGTGTTATGAGATTCGTTTAGAAAAGAAAGAAAGGAGTAGACCGAATCCTCGGGTATGATACAAAGCAGGTTCAATTGGAAAAAGGGACAAAAGTACAAGACTCGATGAATGTAATTAGAGAAAAAACGAGGAGAAGAGAAGTCTACGAGGAAACGGACTGGAGACGTCGGGCCGGCCATGACCTGGACAGTAGATGCACCAAGACGCCTTCGTCCCGGAAGTGGACTCTGACTCCACCGACGCTCCACCTCGCCTCTACTGCCGCCTAGCCGTGCACCTCCACCTGCGCTCCACCTCGCCTCTATTGGCGCCTGGCCACGCACCTCCACCGCTGCGGCCTCGCCTCCACCTCACCCCTGCTGCTCCACCTACCGTGGGAAGCTCCGCCCGCCACTTTGCCTCGCCATCGGCGCTCCACCACGCCTCTGCTCCAACCTGGCCGCGCACCTCCACCGGCGCTCTACCTTGCCTCTACTGTCGCCTGGCCGCGCACCTCCACCGATGCGGCCTCGAGCTCCCCCGTCGCGTCCACTGACCCGCCGGGCTGCTCCTCCGCCTCTGCCGCGGGCCGGCGTCGCCGAGCAGCCCCGGCCGAGTCGCCGCCTCGACCTCTGCCTTTGCCATGGCCTTGCTTCGCTTCTGTCCATGCCGCGCTCGCTCGATCCACCCTGGCCAATCCGCAGCCGCAAGCTCCGCCTCTGACGCGGGCCGGCACCTTCGAGTCGTCGCCGCGGCCTCCGCCTCTGTGCCATGCCTCCCGGCCAGCCACGGCACCGCACTAGGCCCGCCAGTTTCTGCCGCCTGGCTGGCTTCGTCCTGCTCGTCGCCCGTATCCACCACGTATGCTACCTTTCCGGGTATCCACCACATTCCGTCTCTGACAAAAGGAAATAAAGGAGCGTCTGGTTGGGTAAAAAAAACCGGCCGGTCCCATAAAAAATCGGCGAATCTTCATCAGCACAGAGCATACGTACATCAAACTATGTTCTTCAGCAGCCGGTCGCATCTATCATCAGAATTTTTTTATTATCAGGCGACATTCTTCCTAATAAATTCGTTCACACGAATACATTATATCAAGAATTTTTATACTTTTGACGCAAGATAATTTATAAATGGAAGGATGCACCAGCGTCTGAATGCGTTGGACAATCCAACGAAAACGTGCATAACCGTCCGAGTGGTACGATCTACTCCAACACGTCTGTCCGAGTGGTACGATCTACTCCAACACGTCTGGGCCACGTCCGCTTGCTCACCCTTACGAGCCGCCCAACAGACGCACACGATCCGCAGCCTTCGCGGTCTGATCCACATTAACATGTTAATGTTGTGCCTGCTCGCTCAAGCCGCCCAATAGATGCATGCGAGACGCCGCCCCGTGGTCCGAGCTACATCAACATGTCGGTGCTGCGCCTGCTCGCTCAAGCCACCGAACAGATGCGTGCGAGCCTTCCCCCCCCCCTCCCCCCCCGCGCGGTCCGGTCTAAATCAACACGCCAATGTCGCACTCATACGTCTCCAACATATCTATAATTTTTGCTTGTTCCATGCTGTTATATTATCAATCTTGAATGTTTTACAATCATTTTATAGCAATTTTATAGCATTTTTGGGGACTAACCTATTGACATAGTGTCAAAGTGTCAGTTGTTGTTTTTACTTGTTTTTTACTTCGCGGAAAATCAGTACCGAACGGAGCCCAAACGTCCTGAATTTTTTGAAGATTTTTTGTAGACCAGAAGAACCAAGATGGGCCAAACAATTACCAGGGAGGGGGCCAAGGGGGCCAGCACCCACCAGGGCGCGCCAGAGGCTCTTGACGCGGCCTGGTGGGTGGTGGCCAGCTCGGGCACCCCTCCACCGGCCATCGAGCCTATAAATTCCCAAATATTCAGAAAATCCTAGGGGAGTCGACGAAACACAATTCGAGCCGCCACAAGTTCCAGAACCTCGAGATCCAATCTAACATCATCACGGAGGCGTTCATCTTCATCATAGGTGCCTTTCCGATGATGCATGGTCTGTAGGCAGTAGCTAGATGGCTTCCTCTCTCTCTCTATGATTCTCAATACAATGGTCTCTTGGAGATCTATTTGGTGTAATGACTTTTGCGGTGTGTTTGTTGGGATCCGATGAATTTTGAGTTCCTGGTCAGTTTGTATCCATGAATATGACTTGAGTCTTATTTGATCTCTTATTTGCATGATTACTTATAGCCTCGTATTTTTTCTTCGAATCTTTGGTTTAGTTAGGCAACTTGATCGATTTTTCTTGCCATGGGAAGAGGTGCTTTGTGATGGGTTTGATCTCGTGGTGTTCTTTTCCAGTGACAGAAGGGGCAGCAAGGCACACATGTATCGTTGCCATTAAAGATAACAATATGGGGTCTATTCCTAAATGAATAGATCTTTTCTATATGATGTCACCGTTCTTATTGCATTACTCAATTTCTCCATAAACTTAATACACTAGATGTATGTTGGATAGCGGTCGATGTGTGGAGTAATAGAAGTAGATGCAGAATTGTTTCGGTCTACTTATCTTGGATGTGATGCCTATATAATGATCATTACCTGAATATCATCATGATTATTTGATCTTATATCAATTGCCCAACAGTAATTTGTTCACCCATCGTGCGCTATACTCATGAGAGAAGCCACTAGTGAAACCTACGGCCCCCGGGTCTACTTTTCCAACATATTGCTTTCTGATGTACTATATTGCCTTTTTGTTTTTAGATCTATTAATCCAAAAAAACAAAAGTACCTTGCTGCACTTTTTTTACTTAATTTATTTTGTTTTCTTGTGAGATCAATTTTCCAAAACTATCATCACCTAATCTATTTTTTTATCATGGAGAGCTTGACAACCTCTCATTCGCGTCGGGTTGCAAGTATTTGTTATTTGTGTGCAGGTGCTGCTTACGTGGGTGCGTGCTCTTCCTCTACAGATTGATATCTTGGTTTCATAACCGAGGGAAATACTTACCGTCACTATATTGCATCATCCCTTCCTCTTTAGGGAAATACCGACGCAATCTCAAGCCACGTCAAAGGAATTTCTGGCGTCATTGCCGGGGAGGAAGCAATCTCATCTACTAGGTTCCTAATCACAAATCTCATCTACTTGAAATTTATATTATTTGACATTTTCCCCTTGTTTTCCTCTCCCTCACTTCACAATATTTGCCCTCTTCCTCATTTGCCAATTTCCATTTAATCTTTTGCTTATTTGTCACCATGAGTGATTTTGGTATGGCAGAAACAGATGGTGGTTGGACTCCTAAAATTGGACGTTCTAGTAATATGGATTCTAAAACTTTTGTTTTGGGGCAAGGGAACGTTATAGGAAAAGGAACTATCCAATAATTTTCAATTGTGTTGGAAACTTGACTCTTGATGATGCCCTTATACTTAAAAGAACTAAAACTTATGCGGAAGCTATCTCAGCATTAGTCTTGAAATTTGAAAATATGCTTATCCGCACACATCCTACCTTGCAAAGATTTTCTTATGAGCTACCTATTTTAAAAGATCCTAAAGCTAAAAAGTTAGCTACCCTTGTTCTCATGAATGAATTTGATCACATAGTACGAGAAGCTAGGGAAATTTTTGATCATTTTGGTAAAAGCCATGAAAACCCGGTAATAGATGAGATCATTTATGAGAGCGATTACATGTTAAGACATTTTCTTGGGAATAATTAAATTTTTGATAAAAACTTAAAAAGGAAGTCCCCGTTTTAGATATGATCCAACAAACTTTTAATGATGTTAATCAACAATGTTCTTGGATTGTGGTGGGTAATTGATGACCCACAAGTATAGGGGATCTATCGTAGTCCTTTCGATAAGTAAAAGTGTCGAACCCAACGAGGAGCAGAAGGAAATGACCAGCGGTTCTCAGTAAGGTATTCTCTACAAGCACTGAAATTATCGATAACTGATAGTTTTGTGATAGGATAACTCGTAACGGGTAGCAAGTAACAATTGTAACAAAGGTACAGCAAGGTGGCCCAATCCTTTTTATAGCAAAGGATAAGCCTGGACAAACTCTTATATAAAGGAAAGCGCTCCCGAGGACACATGGGAATTTATGTCAAGCTAGTTTTCATCATGCTCATTTGATTCACGTTCGCTACTTTGATAATTTGATATGTGGGTGGACCGGTGCTTGGGTGTTGTATTTACTTGGACAAGCCTCCCACTTATGATTAACCCCTCCCGCAAGCATCCGCAACTACGAAAAAAGAATTAAGATAAATCTACCCATAGCATGAAACATGTGGATCCAAATCAGCCCCTTACGAAGCAACGCATAAACTAGGGTTTAAGCTTCTGTCACTCTAGCAACACATCATCTACTTATTACTTCCCAATGCCTTCCTATAGGCCCAAGCAATGGTGAAGTGTTATGTAGTCGATGTTCACATAACAACACTAGAGGAGAGACAACATACATCTCATCAAAATATCGAACGAATACCAAATTCACATGATTACTTATAACAAGACTTATCCCATGTCCTCGGGAACAAACGTAACTACTCACAAAACATATTCATGTTCAAAATGAAAGGAGTATAAGTGATGATCAAGGAACTGAACATATAATCTTCCACCAAGTAAACCAACTAGCATCAACTACAAGGAGTAATCAACACTACTAGTAACCCACAGGTACCAATCTAAGGTTTTGAGACAAAGATTGGATACAAGAGATGAACTAGGGTTTGGAGAGGAGATGGTGCTGATGAAGATGTTGCTGGAGATTGACCCCCTCTCGATGAGAGGATCGTTGGTGATGACGATGGCTTTTCGATTTCCCCCTCCCGGAGGGAAGTTTCACCGGCAGGATCGCCCTGCCGGAGCTCTAGATTGGTTCTGCCCAAGTTCTGCCTCAAGACGGCAGCGCTTCATCCCAAAAGCTCCGATATGATTTTTTTAGGACGAAACCCTAAATATAGAGGAAGATGGGCACCTGCGGGCTACCAGGTGGGCCACAAGCCCTAGGGGCGCGGCTAGGGGTGTGGTCGCGCCTAGCAGGCTTGTGGCTCCCTAGTGGGCTCCCTGATGTATTTCTGTTGCCTAGTATTTTTTTATATATTCCAAAACAATTCTCTGTATATTTTCTGGACTTTTGGAGTTGTGCAGAATAGGTATCTCAGATTTGCTCCTTTTTCCAGTCTAGAACTCCAGCTGACGGCATTCTCCCTCTTCATGTAGACCTTGTAAAATAAGAGATAGAAGGCATAAGTATTGTACCAAAATGTGTAATAACAGCCCATAATGCAATAAATATTAATATAAAATCATGATGCAAAATGTACGTATCAACTCTCCCAAGCTTAGACCTCGCTTGTCCTCAAGCAGAAGCCGAGATCAATAAATATGCCCACATGTTTAGAGATAGAGGTGTCGATAAAATAAAATACGGACATGAAGGCATCATGATCATATTTAGAACAACAACATATATTGACATATAATTTATTATGATAAAGTAATAATTCATTCACAATGGAAAATTATGAATCAAGAACTCTATTGAGAACTGACAAACTATGATCTTAGTCATTGAAGCAATTCTAGTTTATCATAACGTAGGAAAGAGTCAATATAAGAGCTTGTAAAGCAAGCCCACATACTCAATCATCTTTTAGTCTTTCACAATCGCTGACACTCACGAGGTACATATGAGTTCAAAGTTTCAATCGGACACAGAGAAAGATAGGGGCTTATAGTGTTGCCTCCCAACTATTTACCTCGAGGGTAATGTCAACAGTAATAACTCATGCTCATCCACTTCCAAGTGGATATATGTGCCTAGATCATTCCCCAACACATGACACTTGCTAAAAGATAAAGGCGGAAATAGCAAAGGTGATGGAGATCACCACGACTCTTGCATAGAGGTAAGTACAAGAAAATAAAAGTAACAGATAGGCCCTTTGCAGAGGGAAGCAGAGGTTGTCATGCACTTTTATAAGTGGATGCACAATCTCTTAATGCAAAATAATGTCACTTTATATTGCCCCTTGTGATAGAGAACTTTATTATGCAGTTCCTATCACAAGTTCGTATAAAGTTTATTTTCCCCACACTAATAGATCACACATATTTACAGAGAATTTTTTATTGCTTGCACCGATGACAACTTACTTGAAGGATCTTATTCTATCCTTAGGTAGGTATGGTGGACTCTCATGGCAAAACTGGGTTAAGGGTGTTTGGATGCACAAGTAGCATCTCTACTTAGTGCGGAAGTTTTGTCTGATATGAGGTGGAAGCAAGCGACACATGTTGAGGGATCTATAACAATATAACTTCTATTCGGAAATAAGCAAACATAACCCATTATATTATCTTCCTTGTCCAACATCAACTTTTTAACATATAATATTTTAATGAGTGTTCACAATCATAAAAGATGTCCAAGATAATATATTTATATGTGAACCTCTCTTTCTTTATTACTTCCTTTTAATTGCCCCAATGACCAACAACCATATTTGTCAACCCACAACAGGTTTCAATCGACATACTTTTTATATGTGAAGTCATCACTCCCCATAAGATTTTCATATGTACTCTTTGCTTTTATTCTACACTTCTTTCTACTTTATCTTTATCAAGATTAAGATCATACCACACAAGCAAAGCCCTCAAATCAAAAGCACTTTTTATTATATAACTCATGGACTTGCTTACATAGGAGGAATCATAAAGCAAAGACTCAAAGCTAGATCACACGAAAACTTTATTCTACTAGATCAAGATATAACCAAAAGGATTGAACTAAGAAAAGATGATGAACAAAAATTAAAAAAACAAAAACAAAATATGTGATGGTGATACGATACCGGGGCACCTCCCCCAAGCTTGGCACAAGCCAAGGGGAGTGCCTATACCCATGTCTTTACTTGTGTTGCTTCGGAGGTGATGATGTGGGAGTTGTTGATGAGGTTGAAAGCTTGGCCTCCATCTTCCAAGGCATAGGCTCACCATCATAAAAGGATGAACGAGTCTTCGGAATCCTCAAATCTGCAGCCAAACTCATTCTCTTAAATCTGTATTCATACTCACAGTTTTGGTTTTGCAGGTCATAGATCTGGGCTTGGAGGTGCTCGATTCTCTCGTAAAGCTTGAAGATGTGATCCACAACGTCCTCGGCGTCCAGCTTATTTTTATGGGTAAACTCCGCGATCATCATCTGATTAGCATTGAGTCCTCATTCCACCATCCCTTGGCACTTGAAGACCTGTTGCTCCATTGCTTTGAGCCTTATCTCCATGCTTCTTGTTTTCTTTGGCCCCTCCATATCATGGATGTGCAGCACCCCCTCACGTACCTCAATGGTTTGAGGGTGTTGCAGCACCTCCGCAAGGTAGGGGCTGATGACCTTCTCGGAGAACTTGTCCTTCGAAACACTTGGGGACGCCATGTTGATCTAAATCTGCTGCAGAAACAACTCAAAAAGAAACGGGAGGTATTTTCATGATACGAGAATCAAAACCTTCGGGAGATTATATAATGAATTTTTACCGACCCGAAGGAGTATGCCACAAGAAAACGGAGTCCGGGTGGTGCACGAGGTGGCCACAAGCCCTAGGGGCGCAGCCAGGGGGTGGCCGTGCCCAGCAGGCTTGTCGCCTCCTCGTTCACTATTCAGACTACTTTAAATTTTCCTAATTTTTTAAATATTCCAAAACAGATAAAATTTTCCATTGAAAAAGTTTTGGAGTCTTTTTGCTTACCGTACCACATACCTATTCCTTTTCGGAGTCTGAAACGTTCTGGTAAGTCTCCCTAATGTACTCCTTCGGAGTTATGGTATTGATGATATTGGTTTCAACATTTATGGGAGTACCTGAGATATAATGTTTGATTCTTTGACCGTTCACCACCTTCGGATTTGTGCCTTCGGCGTTGCTAATCTTGATGGCACCGGAACAATATACCTCTTCGATGATGTAAGGACCTTCCCATTTAGAGAGAAGTTTTCCTAGAAAAAATCTTAAACGAGAATTGTATAGCAAGACATGATCACCTACATTAAATTCACGCTTTTGTATGCTTCTATCATGCCATCTCTTAACCTTTTCTTTAAACAACTTAGCATTCTCATAGGCTTGGGTTCTCCATTCATCAAGCGAGCTAATGTCAAATAACCTCTTCTCATCAGCAAGTTTGAAATCATAATTGAGCTCTTTGATTGCCCAATAAGCCTTATGTTCTAGCCCTAGAGGTAAGTGACATGCTTTACCATAAACGATCTTATACGAAGACACACCCATAGGATTTTTGTAAGCAGTTCTATAAGCCCACAATGCATCATTGAGTTTCTTAGACCAATTCTTCCTAGATCTATTAACAGTCTTCTGCAAAATCAATTTAATCTCTCTATTACTCAATTCTACTTGACCACTAGACTAAGGGTGATAAGGAGATGCAACTCTATGATTAACATCATATTCAGCGAGCAATTTACGGAAAGCACCATGAATAAAGTGTGAACCACCATCAATCATCAAATATCTAGGGACTCCAAATATAGGGAAAATAACTTCTTTAAACATTTTAATAGAAGTGTTATGATCAACGCTACTAGTTGGAATAGCTTGTACCCACTTAGTGACATAATCAACAACAACTAGAATATGAGTATACCCGTTAGATTGTAGAAAAGGCCCCATATAATCAAAGCCCCAAACATCAAATGGTTTGATAACAAGAGAGTAATTCATAGGCATTTCCTAACGTCTACTAATATTACCAATTATTTGACATTCATCATAGGATAAGACAAACTTACGAGCACCCTTGAAGAGAGTAGGCCAATAAAACCCAGATTGTAGTATCTTGTGTGCGGTTCTATCTCCAGCGTGATGGCCTCCGTAGGCTTCGGAGTGACAATTGTGTAAGATCTGTTCCTGTTCATGCTCAGGTACAGGACGTCTAATAATACCATCTACTCCTTATTTATAAAGATGTGGGTCATCCCAAAAGTAATGCCTTAAATCATAGAAGAACTTTTTCTTTTGTTGGTATGTGAAACCAGGAGGTATAAATTTAGCAACAATGTAATTGGCGTAATCAGCATACCAAGGAGCATTATGTGAAGTATTCACAACAGCTAATTGTTCATCAGGAAAGCTATCATCAATAGGTAGTGGGTCATCAAGAAAATTTTCTAACCTAGACAATTTATCTGCTACAGGGTTGTTAGCACCCTTTCTATCAATGATATGCAAATCAAATTCTTGTAGCAGAAGGACCCACCTAATAAGTCTAGGTTTAGCATCTTTCTTCTCCATAAGGTACTTAATAGCAACATGATCAGTGTGAACCGTTACTTTGGAATCAACAATATAAGGTATAAGCTTATCACAAGCAAACACGACTGCTAAAATTTCCTTTTCAGTAGTAGCATAGTTTCTTTGACCATTGTCTAGAGTCTTACTAGCATAATGGATAACATTTAATTTCTCATCGACTCTTTGTCCTAGAACAACACCAACAACATAATCTCTAGCATCACATATAATTTCAAAAGGTAGGTTCCAGTCGGGTGGTTGAACAATAGGTGCGGTAATCAAGGCATTTTTAAGAATTTCAAATGCTTCTACACGATCATCATCAAAAACAAAAGGAACATCTTTTTGCAAAAGGTTTGTGAGAGGCCTAGAAATCTTATAGAAATCTTTGATAGACCTCCTATATAAACCAACATGACCAAGGAAACTTCTTATACCTTTGGTATCCGTAGGGCACGACATTTTTTCAATAGCATCAACTTTAGCTTTATCAACTTCAATACCTCTTTCGAAGATTGTGTGCCCCAATACAATACCTTCATTAACCATAAAGTGGCACTTTTCCCAATTCAAGACAAGATTATTTTCTTCACATTTCTGCAAAACTTGACCAACGTTGCTCAAACAATCATCAAATGAAGTTCCATAAACGGAAAAATCATCCATGAAAACCTCAAGAATCTTTTCCCAAAAATCAGAGAAAATAGCCATCATACATCTTTGAAAGGTAGCAGGTACATTGCATAAACCAAAAGTCATACGTCTATAAGCAAAGGTACCGAAAGGGCAAGTGAAAGTGGTTTTTTCTTGATCCCGGCTTGATACAGGTATTTGAGAGAAATCTGAGTAACCATCTAGAAAGCAAAAATGAGTATGTTTGGATAATCTTTCTAGCATTTGATCAATAAAGGGTAAAGGGTAATGATCTTTCTTAGTAGATTTATTTAATTTTCTAAAATCAAACCATTCTATAACCTGTAACAATTCTTTCCAAGATCAATTCATTTTTATCATTAGGAACAACGGTAATACCTCCCTTCTTAGGAACACAATGGACCGGAAAACCCATCTACTATCAGCAACATGATAAATTATACCTGCCTCCAGAAGCTTTAGTATTTATTTTCTTACCACTTCTTTCATCTTAGGGTTCAATCGTCGTTGGTGATCAATAACTAGTTTGGCATGAGGCTCCATATTAATTTTATGCTAGCATAGAGTGGGACTAATGCCCTTAAGATCATCAAGAGTATAACCAACAGCAACACGGTGCTTCCTCAGAGTTTCCAATAATCTCTTTTCTTCATGATCTGAAAGGTTAGCACTAATAATAACAGGATATATCTCCTTTTCATCAAGATAAGCATATTTCAACGTATCGGGTAATTGCTTGAGCTCGAACACGGATCACCCTTGGGTGGAGGAGGATCCCCAAGTATTTCAATAGGTAAGTTGTGTTTCAAAATAGGCTGCTGCTCAAAGAAAATTTCATCTATTTCATACCTCTCATTCATATGCATATCATTTTCATGGTCTAGCAAATATTGTTCTAAGGGATCAGTAGGAGGCACGACAATAGAAGCGAGACCAACAATTTCATCTTTACTAGGCAATTCCTTGTCATGGGGTTGTCTACGAAATTTAGAGAAATTAAACTCATGAGACACATCCCCAAAGCTCATAGTAACTATTTCTTTCTCACAATCAATCTTAGTATTAACAGTATTCAAGAAGGGTCTGCCAAATATAATGGGACAAAAATTATCTTGTGGGGAACCAAGAACAAGAAAATCAGTAGGATACTTTACTTTCCCACACAAGACTTCAACATCTCTAACAATCCCTATCGGTGCAATAGTGTCTCTATTAGCGAGCTTAATAGTAACATCAATATCCTCTAGTTCAACTCGTGCAATATCATGCATGATTTCTTTGTATAAGTAATGGGGAATTGCACTTACGCTAGCACCCATATCACATAATCCATGATAACAATGATCTCCTATTTTAACAGAAACAACAGGCATGCCAACAATTGGTCTATGTTTATGCTTAGTATCAGGTCTAGCAATTCTAGTAGCTTCATCACATAAATGAATAACATGCCCATCAATATTATCAACCAAGAGATCTTTAACAATAGCAATACTAGGTTCAAATTTGATTTGTTCAGGTGGTGTAGGTGTTCTAATACAAATCTTACGAACCACAGTTGATGCTTTAGCATGTTCTTTATCCTAACAGGGAAAGGTGGTTTCTCAATGTAAGCAGTAGGGATAACAGGATCAACATTGTAAGTAATAATTTTCTCTTCAACTTTAATAGGTCCCATTACTTTCACTTCAATGGGAGGATGATATTTAAACCACTTCTCCTTAGGGAGATCAACATGAGTAGCAAAAGATTCATAGAAAGAAGCTACTATCTTAGAGTCAAGTCCATATTTAGTGCTAAATTCACAAAAAGCATCAGTGTCCACGAAGGATTTAACACAGTCAAACTTGAGATTTATACCTGACTCCTTACCTTCGTCGAGTTCCCAATCTTCAGAGTTGCATTTAATTCTTTCCAATAAATCCCATTTGAATTCAATATCTTTCTTCATAAAAGAACCAGCACAAGAAGTATCGAGCATGGATTGATCATTATGAGAAAGCCGAGCATAAAAATTCTGAATAATAATTTCTCTCGAGAGCTCATGATTGGGGCATGAATATAACGTTGACTTAAGCCTCCCCCAATCTTGAGCGATTCTTTCTCCTTCACGAGGCCAAAAATTATAAATATAATTCCGATCACGGTGAACTAGATGCATAGGATAGAACTTCTGATGAAATTCTATTTCAGTCGGTTGTAGCTCCATGATCCAATATCATCACATAGCTTATACCATGTCAATGCCTTCTCCTTCAAAGATAAAGGAAAGACCTTCTTCTTGGCATGATCCTCGGGCAGACCAAAGGCGCTTCACTCCCCGGTAACGACGCCAGAAAAGAGTCTTGATGACCCACAAGTATAGGGGATCTATCGTAGTCCTTTCGATAAGTAAGAGTGTCAAACCCAACGAGGAGTAGAAGGAAATGACAAGCGGTCCTCGGTAAGGTATTCTTTGCAAGCACTAAAATTATCGGTAACAAATAGTTTTGTGATACGATAATTCATAACGGGTAGCAAGTAACAATTGTAACAAAGGTGCAGCAAGGTGGCCCAATCCTTTTTATAGCAAAGGACAAGCCTGGACAAACTCTTATATAAAGCAAAGCGCTCCCGAGGACACATGGGAATTTATGTCAAGCTAGTTTTCATCACGCTCATATGATTCGCGTTCGCTACTTTGATAATTTGATATGTGGGTGGACCGGTGCTTGGGTGCTGCCCTTACTTGGACAAGCCTCCCACTTATGATTAACCCCTCCCGCAAGCATCCGCAACTACGAAAGAAGAATTAAGATAAATATAACCATAGCATGAAACATGTGGATCCAAATCAGCCCCTTACGAAGCAACACATAAACTAGGGTTTAAGCTTTTGTCACTCTAGCAACCCATCATCTACTTATTACTTCCCAATGCCTTCCTCTAGGCCCAAACAATGGTGAAGTGTTATGTAGTCAACGTTCACATAACACCACTAGAGGAGAGACAACATACATCTCATCAAAATATCGAACGAATACCAAATTCACATGATTACTTATAACAAGACTTATCCCATGTCCTCGGGAACAAACGTAACTACTCACAAAGCATATTCATGTTCACAATCAGAGGAGTATTAATGAGGATCAAGGATCTAAGCATATGATCTTCCACCAAGTAAACCAACTAGCATCAACTACAAGGAGTAATCAACACTACTAGCAACCCACAGGTACCAATTTGAGGTTTTGAGATAAAGATCGGATACAAGAGATGAACTAGGGTTTGGAGAGGAGATGGTGCTGATGAAGATGTTGCTGGAGATTGACCCCCTCTCGATGAGAGGATCGTTGGTGATGACGATGGCTTCGATTTCCCCCTCCTGGAGAGAAGTTTCACCGGCAGGATCGCCCTGCCAGAGCTCTAGATTGGTTCTACCCAAGTTTCGCCTCGAGACGGCGGCGCTTCATCCCGAAAGCTCTGATATGTTTTTTTCAGGACGAAACCCTCAATATAGAAGAAGATGGGCACCGGAGGGCTGCCAGGTGGGCCACAAGCCCTAGGGGCGTGACCAGGGGGGTGGCCGCACCCAGCAGGCTTGTGGCTCATTGGTGGGGCCCCTGATGTATTTCTTTATTTTTTATATATTCCAAAACAAATCTTCGTAGATTTTCAGGACTTTTGGAGTTGTGCAGAATAGGTATCTCAGATTTGCTCCTTTTCTAGTCCAGAACTCCAGCTGTCGGCATTCTCCCACTTCATGTAGACCTTGTAAAATAAGAGAGAAAAGGCATAAGTATTGTACCAAAATGTGTAATAACAACCCATAATGCAATAAATATCAATATAAAATCATGATGCAAAATGGACGTATCAGTAATCAAAGAGGATACATAGATGGACAACTTGCTAGTACCAAAACTTCTATGGATAATGTGTTTCAAGTTGTATTAACAAAGCCTTCTGATGAAAATACATCTATAAATAATAAAAATAAGGATGACAATACTTAAATCTATGTGTTATGCCTAGTTGGGGGCGTAAAATGATAGCGCTTGTTGGGAGGCAACCCAATGAATAAAAAAATATTTTTTCCTATCTGTTTTTGAGTGTTTGCACAATTATGATTCTGTTATGATTGTTTTTTATGTTTTATTTAGTGTTTGTTCCAAGTAAAGCCTTTAGGATTATTCATAACATGAGTAGAAGCAATGCTGAATCTGAAACAGAAACTTTGTCTCCAGGGCACGAATTTTCATTTTTACCGAAAAGTTATAATGAGCTGAAATTTTGACACGATATTTCTATACAAATTCTTTACGTTTTCCTATATTTTAGAATTTTTAGAGTTACATAAGTATGGGTAGAGTACAGATTACGACGATTGTTCTGTCTGAAACATATTCTGTTTTCATTGCATTGTGTGCTTGTTTTGATGAATCTACTGTTTGTATAGAGGGGTATAATTCATGGTGAAGTTAGAATATAGTAGATATAATGCAATAATAAAATATGAATGGGTTTAAAACAGTACTTGAAGTGGTAATTTTCTTTATTATACTAACGGATCTCACGAGAATTTTGTTAAGTTTTGTGTGATTGAAGTTTTGAAGTTTTGGGTGAGATCAAGATGGATGAAGGAATAAGGAGTAAGAAGAGCCTAAGCTTGGGGATGATACCACACCCCCAAGATATTATCCAAAGAGTAAAAATCAACTAATCTTGGGGATGCCCCGAGTGGCATTCCCTCTTTCTTCTAACAACCATCGGTATTTTACTTGGAACTATATTTTTATTCATCACATATCATGAGTTTTGCTTGGAGCGTCTTGTATCTTTTCTTTATTTGATTTTTATCCTTGCCACACACACCTATTTGAGAGAGCCAAAATTATGCTATGATTTACTAGAATTGCTCTTTATGCTTCACTTAAATCTATTGAGCAAAGGAATTGCTCTAGTGCTTCACTTATATCTTTTTGAGCACGGCGTGCTTTTACATGTTTGAAGAAATGCTCTCATGATTCACTTATATTAATTTGAAAGTTAGTAATTTTTAAGAAATCCTCTCATGCTTCACTTATATTATTTTGAGAGATAAACTTGTATGCTCCTGTTCTTCACTTATATCCATGTGATCTTGACAAAAGCAATTGCAATATACAAAACTAGTCCCAAAATGATAGATATTCAAGAGGGATATAATAAAAACTTTCATCAAGATCATTGGACAAATTAAACTTGATTCTTTGTAATAGTTTTGAGACATGATGATAGTAATATGTGAGTTATGTTAGTGAGTAATTATGCTTAGTAAGAATATTGATGTTAAGGTTTGTGATTCCCTATGCAAGCACGAAAGTCAATAGTTGTGCTACGAAATTACATCCTACTTATGGTGCATTATTCAGTGTTAGTTATGCTTAATGCTCGCTTATGTGATTTTTCATTTCTTGGTTGGATGCTTCTCAATCTATTGTTAGCCTTCACTTGTACTAAGTAGAAATACTACTCGTGCTTCCAAAATCCTTAAACCTAGTTTTGCCATATGAGTCCACCATACCTACCTGTATATGGTATTACATGTCATTCCAAGCAAATTTGCATGTGCCATCTATAAATTTTCAAAATAATTTTTCCTTTTTGTGTGCTTGTACCGCTCATCAAAAAGTAGGGGGTGACCGATATTTTTCCATGCTAGATGTGTTATTCTCAAGATGGGTGTTTATTCACTTGTCATTGCACGAGAGTATGGCGGTAATAGGGATGCCCTGTCCCGAAATGAAAAGAAAGAAACAAAAAATACTTTATTGTCAAATAATAAATTCCTTGGAAAGTGTTGGTATGGAAGGCAACCGTGGATTCGGCTAGCCATGGAAAGTGAAAGTATGGTGGGAAAAGGAATAAACTTTATTTTCAGTTTGAGAACCGCTTATGATGTATCTAACATGGAAAGATATTGAAATCTCTTAGTCATTATCATTGATAGGAAAGGCATGCCGCCCAAAATATTTTTTGCTATGAATTTAAACACTTGAGCTCTAGCACCTCTACAAATCCCTACTTCCCTCTACAAAGGGCCTATCTATTTAATTTATGCAATTTTTATTTTTCAATTTGAGTCTCCATCTTCTCTTATAAAGCACCAACTAGTACACACTATGATCGTACTTGAGCATTAGGTGTAGCTAATATTTGAGTGTGTATTGTGAATGGGTCAATGATTGAGCATGATGGGCTAGGGATAACTTGCTTTAGTGTTGATATTTTGAAAGACATGGTTGCTTGTTGATATGCTTGAGTATTAAGTTTTTCATGTCAAAACTAGACTATAGCTTTGAACCATCGTAGCCCTTTCAATAAGTAAGAGTGTCGAACCCAACTAGGAGCAGAAGGAAATGATAAGCGGTTTTCAGCAAGGTAATTTCTGCAAGCACTAAAATTGTAAGTTGCAAGTGTTTTGATAGCAAGGTAATTTGTAACGAGCAAGTAACGGTAACAATAGGTAAGGTGCAACAAGGTATCCCAATCCTTTTGCGGCAAAGGACAGGCCAAAACTATCTCTTATGATAAGCAAATTGTTCTTGAGGGTACACGGGAATTTCATCTAGTCACTTTCATCATGTTGGTTTGATTCGTGTTTGCTACTTTCATAATTTGATATGTGGGTGGACCGGTACTAAGGTGTTGTTCTTACTTGAACTAACAACCTACTTATGATTAACTCTCTCGCAAGCATAAAATTATTTCCTAGAGATCACAATCTTTAGAGTTGTGTTTAATTATTTCCAATAGAATCCACTTGAATTTATTAGTCTTCTTCATAAAAGAACCAGTACAAGAAGTATCGAGCATGGTTTAATCATTATGGGAAAGCCAAGCATACATTTTTTGAATAATAACTTCTCACGGAATATCATGATTGAGGCATGAATATAGCATTGATTTAAGCCTCCCCCAAGCTAGAGAGATACTTTCTCCTTCATGAGGCCAAAAATTATATATATAATTCCGATCATGATGAACTAGATGAATAGGATAAAACTTTTGGTGGAATTCCAATTTCAAACGATTCCAGTTCCATGATCCAATACCATCACAAATCATATACCATGTCAATGCTTTTACCTTCAAAGATAAAGGGAAAACATTTTTCTTAACTTCATCTCCGAATAAACCTGCAAGCTTAAATAGTCCACAAATATCTTCCACATGTATTAGGTGCATATCAGGATGTTCAGTTCCATCTCCTGCATAAGGACTAGCTAGCAGTTATTCTAACATACCCGAAGGAATTTCATAACCAATACTTTCAGTAGGAGTTGTAGGTTGAGTGGTAACTAATTGTGGTTCCGGTCGAGGTGAAGATACCCCGAACAAACCCCTCAAAGGATTACTTTCCATAGTAACAAGTGACAGTAAATTTCAGCACGTAGTATAAGCTTTTCCTTACCGATTTCCACTTACCAAGAGCGCTTCACTCCCCGACAACGGTGCCAGAAAAGAGTCTTGATGACCCACAAGTATAGGGTATCAATCATAGTCCTTTCGATAAGTAAGAGTGTCGAACCCAACGAGGAGCAGAAGGAAATGATAAGCGGTTTTCAGCAAGGTAATTTCTACAAGCACTGAAATTGTAAGTAGCAAGTATTAGAATAGCAAGGTAATTTGTAACAAGCAAGTAACGATAACAGTAGGTAAGGTGCAACAAGGTAGCCCAATCCTTTTGTGGCAAAGGACAGGCCAAAACGATATCTTATGAGAAGCAAAGTGTTCTTGAGGGTACACGAGAATTTCATCTAGTCACTTTCATCATGTTGGTTTGATTCATGTTTGCTACTTTGATAATTTGATATGTGGGTGGACCGGTGTTAAGGTGTTGTTCTTACTTGAACTAACAACCTACTTATTATTAACCCCCTCGCAAGCATTCGGAACTACGAGAATAGTAGCAAGACAAAGTCTAACCATAGCATTGAACATGTGGACCCAAATCAGCCCCTTACGAAGTAGCGGATAAACTAAGGTTTAAGTTTTTATCACTCGAGCAACCCATCATCTAATAACTACTATACAATGCATTCCCTTAGGCCCAAGGATGGTGAATTGTCATGTAGTCGACGTTCACATGACACCACTAAGGGAATCACAACATACATATCATCAAAATATCGAACACATATCAAATTCAGACGATTACTTGCAACATGACTTCTCCCGTGACATCAAGAACAAAGGTAACTACTCACAAATAATATGCATTCTCAAGATCAGAGGTGTATTTAATAGTATAATGCATCTGAACATATAATCTTCCACCAAATAAACCATATAGCAATCAACTACACAAGGTAATCAACACTGCTAGTCACCCACAGGTACCAATCTGAGGTTCTGGTACAAAGATTGAACACAAGAGATGAACTAGGGTTTCAGAGGAGATGGTGTTGTTGAAGATGTTGATGAATAATGGCCTCCCCAAGATGATAGGGTTGTTGTTAATGACGATGGCTTCGATTTCCCCCTCCTGGAGGGAAGTTCCCCTGGCGGAATCGCTTCGCTGGAGGGCAAAAGTGCTCCTACCCAAGTTCCGCCTCGAGGCGGCGACGCTTCGTCCCAAAAGTCCTCCTCCTAATATTTTCAGGTTTTTTGGGAATTCATACTAGAAGATGGGCTCCGGAGGTGGGCCAGGATGGTCACCCTCGACCAGGGCGCGGTTAGAGGGCCTGACGCGCCCTGGTGGAGGGTGGCCACCTGGTGGCCCCCCTCCGGTAGTTTTTAGCTCTAGTATTTCTTATTTATTGTATAAAAATCTCCGTAAATTTTCAGCTTCATTGGGGATGTGTAGAATTGGTATCTCTGACATGCTTTTTTTAGGTACTGAATTCCTGTTGCCGGCATTCTCCCTCTTGGTGTAAACCTTGCAAATTGTGAGAGAAAAGGCATTAGGATTACTCCCCAAAGAATTATTATGCATAAAAACATTATAAATAACAGTAGTAAAACATGATGCAAAATGGATGTATATTAGGCAGCATTCCGCATCAAAATTTATGTTTTTATCATTTACCTACTCGAGGACGAGTAGGAATTAAGCTTGGGGATGCTGATACGTCTCCAACGTATCTATAATTTTTTCTTGTTCCATGTAGTTATATTATCAATCTTGGATATTATACAATCATTTTATAGAAAATTTATATCCTTTTTTGGGACTAACTGATAACCCACAAGTATAGGCGATCAATTGTAGCCTTTCTCGATAAGTAAGAGTGTCTAACCCAACGAGGAGCTAAAGGTAGAACAAATATTCCCTCAAGTTCTATCGACCACCGATACAACTCTACGCATGCTTAACGTTCGCTTTACCTAGAACAAGTATGAAATTAGAAGTACTTTGTAGTTGTGATAGGATAGGTTTGCAAGATAATAAAGAGCATGGAAATAAAAATTAGGGCCTGCTTAGATAAAGAAACAACTAAGTTAGTTTAACGAGTGTGGAAAAGTGGTGGTAGGATTTGCGGAATTGTCCCTAGGCAATTGATAACTAGACCGGTAATCATTATTGCAATTTTATATGAGGGAGAGGCATAAGCTAACATACTTTATCTACTTGGATCATATGCACTTATGATTGGAACTCTAGCAAGCATCCGCAACTACTAAAGATCATTAAGGTAAAACCCAACCATAGCATTATAAGGTATCAAGTCCTCTTTACTCCCATATGCAACAGCCCACCTACTCGGGTTTATGCTTCTATCACTCAAGCAAACCACCATAGGAAAATCATGAACACATTGCAACACCCTACAGCAAGGATCCCTCACGCTTGCGCGACACGGAGAGCACCATAGGACAACACCAATAACAAAACATGCAACTCAAACCAATCATGATCATCAATCAACCAATAGGACAACACAAATCTACTCAGACATCATAGGATGGCAAGACATCATTGGATAATAATATGAAGCATAAAGCACCATGTTCAAGTAGAAGGTACAACGGGTTGCGGGAGAGTGGACCGCTGTATATAGATGGGGGAAGGTGATCGAGGTGTTGGTGAAGATGGCGGAGTTGTTGGAGTAGATCGCCGTCACGATGATGGCCCTGACGGCGTTCCGGTGCCATCCGGAGAGAGGGGGAGAGAGCCCCCCTCTTTCTTCTTCTTCCTTGAACTTCCCCCTAGATGGGAGAAGGGTTTACCCTCTGGTCCATGGCCTCCATGGCGGTGGAGGGGCGAGAGCCCCTCCAAGATTGGATCTCTCTCTCTCTGTTTACTTCTGTTTCTATGCTCCCACATTCTGGCCTTTCACCGTTTCTTAAATATCCAGAGATCCGTAACTCCGATCGGGCTGAAATTTTGAGGGGATTTTCCTTATGAAAATATCTTTCCTATGGCCGAAGGACAGATCCAACCGACCTAAGGGGTGTCCACAAGCCCTTAGGGCGCGTCCAGGGGTGTGGGCCACGCCTAGCAGGCTTGTGACCTCCTCGGGCATCATCTCATGTTGATTCTTTTTCCCAAAAATCATATATATTCCAAAAAAACTCTATAATTTTTTATTCCGTTTGGACTTTGTTTTATATGGATTTTCTGCGAAACAAAAAACATGCAAAAAACATGAACTGACATTGGGCACTAGATCAATATGTTAGTCCCAAAAATAGTATAAAAAGTTGCCAAAAGTATATGAAAGTTGTAGAATATTGGCATGAAACAATCAAAAATTATAGATATGATGGAGACGTATCACTAACCTATTGACATAGTGCCAAAGTGACAATTGCTATTTTTGCTTGTTTTTTACTTTGCAGAAAATCAATACCAAACGGAGCCCAAACTTCCTGAAACTTTTGGAGATTTTTGTAGACCGGAAGAACCAAGATGGGCAAAACAAATACCAGGGTGCCCACCACCCACCAGGGTGTGCCAGAGGCCCCTGGCATGGCCTGGTGGGTGGTGGCCACCCCCTCCACCGACCATCAAGTCTATAAATTCCCAAATATTCAGAAAACCCTAGGTGAGTCGACAAAACACAATTCGAGCCGCCGCAAGTTCCAGAACCTCGAGATCCAATCTAACACCATCACGAAGGGGTTCATCTTCATCATAGGTGCCTATCCCATGATGCGTGAGTAGTCCACCATAGACCTAGCTAGATGGCTTCCTCTCTCTCTCTCTATGATTCTCAATACAATGGTCTCTTGGAGATCTATTTGTTGTAATGACTTTTGCGGTGTGTTTGTTGGGATCTGATGAATTTTGAGTTCATGATCAGTTTCTATACATAAATATGATTTGAGTCTTCTTTGATCACTTATTTGCATGATTACTTATAGCCTCGTATTTCTTCTTCGAATCTTTGGTTTAGTTAGGCAACTAGATCGATTTTTCTTGCCATGGGAAGAGGTGCTTTGTGATGGGTTCGATCTTGCGGTGTTCTTTCCCAATGACGGAAGGGGGAGCAAGGCACGCATGTATCGTTGCCATTAAGGATTAAAAGATGGGGTCTATTCCTAGATGAATATATATTGTCTACATCATGTCACCGTTCTTATTGCATTACTCTGTTTCTCCATAAACTTAATACACTAGATGCATGCTGGATAGCGCTCGATGTGTGGAGTAATAGAAGTACATGCAGAACCATTTCGGTTTACTTATCTTGGACGTGATGTCTATATAATGATCATTTACTGGATATCATCATGATTATTCGATCTTCTATCAATTACCCAACTGTAATTTGTTCACCAACCGTGAGCTATACTCATGCGAGAAGCCACTAGTGAAACCTATGGCCCCCGGGTCTACTTTTCCAACATATTGCTTTCGGATCTACTATATTGCCTTTTTTGTTTTCAGATCTATTAATCCAAAAAAACCAAAAGTACCTTACTGCACTTTTTTTACTTAATATTTTGTTTTCTTGTGAGATCAATTTGCCAAAACTATCATCACCTAATCTATCTTTTTACCATGGAGAGCTTGAGAACCTCTCTTTCGCGTCGGGTTGCAAGTATTTGTTATTTGTGTGAAGGTGCTGCTTACGTGGGTGCATGATCTTCCTCTATGGATTGATACCTCGGTTTCATAACCGAGGGAAATACTTACCATTGTTGTGCTGCATCATCCCTTCCTCTTTGGGGAAATACCGACGCAGTCTCAAGCCACGTCACACACTTGCTCACTCGAGCCGTCCTACGAACGCACGCAAGACGCCCCCACGGATTGTCTCCTCCAACAACATTGGAGCAAAGGAAAAAACGACATTCGGAATCATGTCTTGCGCAACATTGCAAAAACACGCGCCGGTTTCCACTCGGACCGGGTTGCCCAATGGATAGACATATTGGCCTGTTATCCCAGTGATACAATCTACTTCAACATATCAAAAGAAACAGGAGAGCTTGCCATGAAGGAAACATCCTTGGAGAAGCTACAATTTGAGACGGCCACAACAAAGCCGACAAATTCAAAGCCATTAGCAAAGCAAAAAAAAAAGAATGGCCCTAGGGGAGCCAGGAGAGCCGGACCAAGTAAGAATGGGTCAAGAGGCATATGAACTCAATTTGGGCACGACATTTGCCAAGTACATATGATGAACATCACGAAGATCATTAACTTGCCATATTGTCTCTAGTATCAATAAAATCCCATCATTCAGTCGTCAACCTTATGTTGGCTTATGCCACAACCAACTATGAAGACTCTTAAGCCGCCTCCTTGAGTCGACTTAAGACTCGGGGGCTACAAGACATGGCTCGGCAGACTTGATCGGTTTCAACAAATACAATAACTCTGCATCATTACAAGGAAGACAACCCAGTCCCGGGTGCCCATCCTTATGGGCTAAAAATTAAAAGTCGCCAAAGAGGACCAACTGCCATGATGCGATGTTCAAACTTGGGTGCCCTGCCTTATGGGCGAAAAATTAAAAGTCGCCAAACAGGACCAGCTGCCATGATGTGTTGTTCAAACATGGGTGCCCTGCCTTATGGGCGAAAAATGAAAGGTTGCCAAATAGGACCAGCTCCCATGATGCACTGTTCAAACATAGGTATCCTGCCTTATTGGATCATCATATAATCATATTATGATTAATGGAATAAAGCTCGGCTTATCTAGATCCCAAATGTTTTGCAGTAGTATCATTGTCTCCTGTATATCGTATGTTGAGATTTTCCATGATCATAGGTCACTTGGGGGCTACCAACTCATCGAGTTTAGCTTTCTCACCCTCTTGATCCGGCAAAAAGGCCACAAAATGGTTAAACCTGCATGTATGCTTGATGCGACTCCGGTCAGGTGACCCCGTGTACTCTTGACAAGTCAATCCACTTTGGGCCCTTAACTTATCAAGGTTAAAACACCGGCTTGAGTCACGTGAGAGCCAGCATACGGAGAGCTAGGATAAACCATGGGTTATCACACCCGCTTCATTGAAGCAAGACTCGAGCCTCGAAAGCCGGTCTTTATGTCATGCCTTGAAAACTGGCATTTTATACTCTGTTATCATACACATACATCATCCTGCATTGTGCCATGCATCATACATGCATATCGTGTTGGTCTTCAAACCGGGTAACATCGTAGTTTCTGCAGGGACAAATAGATCTTTGATAGCCAAAATGGTCGGATCTTCATCATGGTTTATCATAACTAGTATTAAATGATTGGGTTTTCCAAGCCAGGTCAGAAGAAATGACTATTCTCAAAGAGCTGGTTTATCACCTACTGTTGAGCTGGTATATTATATATTGCTGAGACAACTTATAACATATAATGTCGGGTCATTTAATTGATCGGCTCTTGGATTTTTTTCAACTGGTGCTCTATAGTAAACTACAACACTTGTGGATTTCTCAAGCATATATTCTCTGGGTTGCACCGCAACCACGAGCAGTGATTTCATTTCAAGGACAAAGGCATTATTCCAGGATATTCTTACAAACGATAAAATATCAGGTTGCATTACAACCACGGTTAAGGATTCATTCAAATCAGATTAATACCAGTTTAGGAGAACTTCTAAAGTGCATTATGATGGGTTATATTATTCGCACACAGTCCCTAGTCGCTACAGGCATGCGGCCCGACACTTGGGGGCTACACTACTCAGATCAAATTTTCTAAAGTCCCAAGTCGCTGCAGGCATACGACCCGACACTTGGGGCTACAGTATTCAGTTGTTCAAACAGATTATAAGGTCCAATTGGAGACCTAGCCCATCACATACTAATGATATGACCCTTGGGGGCTACACATGTGAAATTCAAGACATTTAATCCATATCTGGCGACTCAGATGACAACCCAGGTTTCTCCAAAGCTATCTATCTAGAACATTCAAAACCAAATTTCAAAGTCCCAGGTTGTTGCACGCAAAACAACTCGGCCCTTGGGGGCTACACTGGCTGAAGTTTTATAAGTATAAGACAATTACAAGTCTCGGGTTGCTGTAGGCAAGACAACTCAGCACTTGGGGGCTACATAGTCAAAGATATTATTGCAAAACACCAAGTCATCATGAATTGATAAACTTGGAGCTTGGGGGTTATAGGTAATATGGATATATCAAAAAAAATGAACAACACTTTCAAACTATCAATTGTGAGCGAGACTGGTCTCATTCCTCGATGGAGGTTTTGCAAAGATCATCTTCTCCAAGTTATTCATAGAAAGGCCCAGAAAAACCGATCCAACATCACACGGATTTCTGTATTCCCAATTTTTTTTATCAACTCAATCGTAGTCCAATTGTTTGACCTGGCGTCACCAACGATCATGACCCGGCATGATCGAAGATCATGACCTGACAGAGTCTATATAAGCAACCCGACTTCACAAGTAGGCAAGTTCTACACCTATAAATCAGCAATATTCTTATCCTAATGACCTGGCAAGATCCCCGCGTCCCATCAAGTGGTTTAACAATGGACGAATTTCTATTCCCAATATTTTCATCAAAGACGAAGCAATGAAAGTCGGCTCAACTTCATATGGTTTTCTTATCTCCAATATTTTCATCAAGCCAAAGCATTGGAGGCCAACTCAACGACATATGGGTATTTTATTTCCCAATATTTTTTTCCGCAAAGGACAATGACTAGCAAGATGATTTTGAAGATGGCTCGCTGATATGAAGAAGAAACCCGAATTTTCGAGAAGCCACTTCGTTGTAATAAGCCGACCACGGGAGCGAGCCAGTCTCGTAGCATATTTATTATTATTTCAGGAGCTTACCATGAATAAATTCAAGCTAACCTGGGGTCTAATGTCGGGGATATTCCCCACGGTTTAACCCATCTAGGAGGAATGACCCGACCCTTTATTTGGCGTCTCATAAGGTCCCCCTGTTTACCGGGTCGACCTGGATGACAAGGCCTAAGGCCCAATGTGTAACCCGGCGGAAGGCGTCTCACGGAGAGGCCTGGAGGGCCGTATCATAGAGAAGGCCCATGAAGAGGAGGAATTCCCTCACAAGAGAAACGAGACCCGAATTAGGTTTCAAGAGAGACTAGTCCTAGTCCTAGTCCTGATAGGACTCTACATATAAACCTACCCCTTCAACTTATATAAGGAGGGGTAAGGCACCCCAAGAGGGACAAGATCAAGTCATTAGAGATAGACATATTAGAAACCCTTGAGACTAGAGGAAGCGATTCCACACCCTTGTAATCGAGATCATCCTCATCATCAATACACACAAAGCAGGACGCGTGCTTTTACCACCATCGGAGGGGCCAAACCTAAGTACAACTAGCGTCTCTCGATTCCGATCAACCCCATTCAAGCCACCACCTAGTTGCGCTGGCCTCACACCTAACTTCTCTCATGAGGACATATGTCGTGACAAAACCACGACAAGGCCCGAAGAAGGAGGGAAGCGAGAATGCCATGCTTCAAGCTGTGGAGTAGGAAATCTTCAAGTGCTAAGGGGTGGTTGAGCGTGCTCTGGGTGCTAATCACTCCATGATCATGGAATTCATGGGGGAGCATAATTTGGAAAACAAGGATATTGGAGAAGCTATATTCAAGCTTCATAATCGGACTGAGCATCTTCAAGCTCAAATCTGTGACCTTCAAAACCAAAATTGTGAGTATGAATTGAGGTTTAAAATGATGAGCATAACTACAGATTTCAGGATTCCGGAGACACGCTCTTCTTTCTTCGATGGGGAGCCCATACCTCAGAAGATGGATGACAATCCCACCACTTCATCACCATCTTTAAAATGATGAGCATAACTATAGATTTCGGGATTCCGGAGACACACTCTTATTTCTTCAATGGGGAGCCCATGCCTCAGAAGATGGAGGACAAGCCCACCACTTCATCACCACCATCACGGAAGAAAGAAACTTGAGTACACGTGCATGGGCACCACCTTTGGCTTGTTCCAAGACGGGGAGGTTCCCCGATATCATATCACCATCAATTTTACCATCATTATCTATCTTAGTTCAATCCTTAGTTATTACGCCCTCCGTTCCTTTATATATGGTGTATTTGTTTTTTCAAAAGTCAAACGAGTGCATGTTTGACTGAGTTTTTAGAAAAGTATATAAATATCCACATTACAAAATTTATATCATTTGTTTCATCATGAAAAGTAGATTCATATTTTATCTATTAGGTATTGCAGATGTTGTTATTTTATTCTATAATCTTGGTCAAACATTCAAATGGTTGACTTGCACGGAAACCAATAGACCTTATTTCTGGAACGAAGGGAGTATATGATTTAGATGAATAAAGTTTTGGTATGATCTAGTTTTGAGTGTTTGCTTTGTGAGCTATCTATCTAGGTAATCGAGTGTGAGAGTTATATAATAAAGAGTAGTTTGAGTTGTTTGCTTTACTTCGTTGCATCAGTCTTAGCAATGAAAAGAATAAAAATATCATATGCTAATCCCATGAGGAGTGATGACTTCACATAAAAAGAGTATAATCGATAATATTTGTTGGAGTTTAACAAACACGGCGTTGGTCATTGATGCAATTCATGAAAAGTAATAATGAAAAAGAGGTCTCATGTATAAATATACTATCTTTGACATATTTTATGATTGTGAGCTCTCATTAAATATTTTATGCATGATCAACTAGTTGACGTTGGACAAATAAGACAATGTGATGAGTTATGTTTGCTTATTTTCACATAGAAGTTATATTGTCATGGATCCTCCAACATGGTGTGCTTGCTCATAATCTTTTGCTAGCCAAAACTTCGCACCGAGTAGAGATACTATTTGTGCATCCAAAAACCCTTAAACTCAGTTTCTTGCCATAAGAGACCACCATATCTATCTATGGGTTGAATAAGATCCTTCAGGTAAGTTGTCCGGTGCAAAAGCAATAAAAATTGCTCCTAAATATGTATGATCTTTTATTGTAAGGGAAAATAAGCTTTGTACGAACTTGTGATGGCAAATAAATAAAAGCGATAAACTACATAATAAAGTTTGCTATCATAAGGGGCAATATAAAGTGACGTTCTTTTCCATTAAGACCTCGCACATCCAAATAAAAAGTGCATGACAACCTCTGCTTCCCTCTGCGAAGGGCATATCTTTTACTTTTATGTACTTACTTTTATGCAAGAGTCAATAATTTTAACCCCTATTATGTTCTTATTATTCTCTACTTGGCAAGCATCATGTGGCGGGGAAAGTTTTTGACACATATATCCAGTTGGATGTAGGTGATCATGAGTTATTATTGTTGACATTATCCTCGAGATAAATAGTTGGATGGTGACAACTATAAACCCCTATCTTCCCGTGTGTCTGATTGAAACTTTTTGCTTCACAAATATGCCATGAGTGTCAGCAATCATAGAATACTAAATGATATTTGAGTATGTGAACTTGCTAAACAAAGCTCTGAAAAGACTCTTTGTGAAAGTATGATGAATTGTAATTGTTTCGATCACTAAGAACATAGTTCGTTAGTTTTCAGTAAGGTTTATGATTCATACTTTAGCGTGTGAATGAATTGTTACTTGTTCATGAGAATTTTTATGATATTATGTTGTTGCTATGATATTGATCATGATTCCTTCATGTTTGTATTTTATTTTATCGACACCTCTCTCTCTCTCTAAGTATGTGCTCATGATTATTGAGTTCGGCTTTTGCTTGAGGACAAGCGAGGTCTAAGCTTGGGGACTTGATACGTCCATTTTGCATCATGTTTTTATGGTGATATTTATTGTGTTTTGAGTTGTTATTTCACTTTATGATGCAATCCTAATGTCTTTTCTCTCTTATTTTGCAAGTTCTATACAAAGAGGGAGATCACCAACAGTTGGAATTCTGGACCGGAAAAGACCACTGAAGAGTTGGATATTTTCTAGAACTCCAAGTGAGCTGAAAATTTATGAAGAATTATTTTGTAATATATAAAAATTACAGGCGAAAGAATTCCAAAAGGGGACCCACTAGATGGCCACGAGCCTGGGGGCGTGCCCTACCCCACAAGGCGTGCCCCTTGAGCTTATGGGCCCCCTGGCAGGCCTGCTGTCGGGGTATACAAACAGGGGTATTTGTTTTCCCCTGACTTGTGCACGGATGACAAAGCCTCCAGTGCGGCAACCTGAGCCTGCCAAGAAAAGACATCGAGACAAACCCGAAGAATGATCAAAACAAGACTCCAACACGTTCGACACGGTAGCCCAAGCTTGGACTGCAACGCGCCAGGCGCAGCCCTGACGCTTGTCGGGGACCAGGACGTGCGCCCCTTCATGAAGACCTGATAAGCCATCCCCCGGCAGGCGCGAGCTGAACAGCCACCGCTCCACCACATCGTAAGGCCAGACACTTGTCGATGCGGTGTCGAGCGCCCAGGTGGCTAAGTGGCTCTCGCTAAACACGTGGCGACACACTAGAAGATAAATTACGCCTCCTCAACACCCGTCCATAGACGTGTCAAGCTGTGGTGTGATAGTCAGCTAGACCGGTGGTATAAGCTTGCCGGGGATGCGCCCCCGCATGCCACCTATACTAGCAATGATGAACTTTTATCCCTAATGCCAGAGTTAGGTATGATAAGCTCTGCTAGCTATCTAATCATTAGACAATGTCTGTTTTGCCACTGTGGTTGCCCCTTGTGCTATAAAAGGAGGCCCAAGGCAACCTAGCTCAGGATCCATACTTTCGAACATGTGTACACGCGCAGTAACTCCCCCGAAGGCAACCCCTGCCGGGCTGGAGTGCTGCACGTTCTTCGTGTTCCTCTGATCAATCCACCCACAAAGCAGGAGTAGGGTTTTACGCTTCACAACGGCTCGAACCTGTGTAAATCGCCGTGTCGTCTCACTGTCTCTACTCTTTGTGCTTGCGTCCACGCCCCCGCCGAAACACGAAGGGGCCGATGGCCCCATAGGTGATCGAGTGCATCCAGCCCTGAGATCTTTGGCACGCCGCATAGGGGGAGCTATGTTGGTGCAAACCTGAGAACGTGGGCGGCGCATTGGTCGATGCCAACATCCCCAGTGCCGAAGAGGAAGAACAACAACGTCCTCTACAAACTTCATCCCCTCCGGATTCCATCGCGTATCGACACTATGAAGGCATCGATAGGCGAAGGCGAGGAGCGTCGATGCCGCGGTTGGTGCGTTCGCCGCGGACGGAGCGGCCACAACATACTCCGCAACTGAGGTGGAAGCGATCCAAGTAACCACATCATCCCCATCACGGTCGTCGAGCCCGCTTAATCCCAGGAGGGCGCGACTCAGCCTAAAGAACAGACGAAGGAGGTATCCAATTCCGCTCCTCCTTTTCCTTCCTTTCGTCGCCCGTGAACATTTCAGCATAATTGTGGTGTCGCTGATGTTGATGCGCTCGTGTAAAGCTCGGTCCTGAATTCGCCTTTCGAACAGGGCAATTCCGATCCAAATGCTAGAGTGAGTCCATTAGTAGACAGTCCCGGCAAGCGAACCAGGGCAAGGTCTCGTTCACCAATGCCTCTGTCGCGTTGGTCATTTCGAGGCCGACGGGCACGAAGGGAAGGAATAGAGATAAAGGAAGCTGGACTAGTTACAATGTATCATCGTTAGTAGTTATATATGAATGTTTACATTGACCCGGCAGATCCGTGTCGAAGATTATGCTCACAACTAATGAGTTACCAAGTTTCTTCATTTGTCCCTCTCCATTTCTCTTTTCCTCTCAGGATGAAGGTGAATGCATATGCACGTGTTTGCTGGGAATCCTGAAGGAGAGAAGCGGTCGCGTATGGAGGGAAGGACGATGCGCTTGAATAAAACACGTGCCAAGGCGAAAGGAAGAATCTACGGTGAAAGCTAAGTTGACATGATTATCAACTTGCATTAGAATTTACATTCGTGTAACTCCCCTAGTTACCAGGGTTTCGTATGGTGAATCTTACACGTGATGGAACCTTACCGTCTTTTGTTCGCGCCCCCGTTTCGTTTCGAGCCTCCTCAACGAAGCGTGCGGCAGCGTCAAAAGACTGGCAAAAAAACTCGCCAGCAGCGTGTCCTTGCCAGCTGAATGCTAAGGACATGTTCCTCAAAGCAATCGCGACAACACGTTGTTAGCAGGCGACCAAAACACGTAAAGAAAATAACCATACAAATACCAACTTCCGCCTTCCCCAATACTTATGGATGGGACTGGTGGGATAAACGTCATCTTCGCCGACACCATGGCAAAGATGAGGGTCTTTAGATCCCGTCTGAGCCCCTCGCCAACTGTCTTTCACAAGTTCGTGCCAAGCGAAAAGGTGCAACCCTTCGCCAACTTGACCTAGAGGCCGTCTTCGGAGACGAAGCAAATTTGCGATCCGAGACAATAGGCTTCAAGGTCGCGCCGTTTTTTTGCACGGGCTAGAGCGCCATTCTTGACATGCCCGCCTATGTAAAGTTCATAGTGTTATCCTCGTAAGCATACCTCCAACTGAAGATGTCAAGACCAAATGATACAGTCACTATCCACGACAACACCAAAAAGGCACTTGAGGCGGAGGTTGCCAATGTTGAGCTCGCGGAGGCCGTCCTTTGTCATAGGATTAAAAAAATAGCAATCTTTTTTTTGATCTGGAACACCTTGCATTCCAATTACGAGGGACCGACCATATCGGCGGTCACAACACGGATTACATCGTTCGGGAAGTCCAATTGCCAAACATGTAGGTTGTCGGGAGCTCCACGCGACCCACTAGCCGCCAGCACATGCATTGGGACATTACATAAAACGGGGGCAATACAAGACTTGATGATCTATGAAGCCTAGCTATAGCAGATACTTTGCTTCACGGAATAAGACACCGAGAGGTCCACGATCCTAGCCAGAGGAGGATACAACTTGTTGCAAGGACAAGCAATCCGTCTCAAACACCACCCGCCCCATGTCGTGCAATTCAGCTAACCTGATGGCCTGTAGAAGAGCTTCAGATTCCGCCCGTAAGGCCGAACTTTGGTTAAGGAGCTTCCCAACGGCTGCGAGAACAACTCCACCATCTGAATCCCTTGCAATAGCTCCCCAGCCTCCTCCACCGGCAACAGTATTGTAGGCTGCATCAACATTTATTTTTATAAACTCGCGGGGGGCGCCAACCACCTAGGATTGGGCTTCGTTTGATTTGTCATTTTCGTGCCCAAGAACTCTTGCCATTTAGCAATTGCATGACCAACCTGTGCCTGGAAAGCATCATCTGATAGTCTCTGTTTCTTATGATTCGTTTTGTTCCTCTCAGACCACAAGGTGCAAATAATCCGCAACTTCTTCTCCTCCGGGAGCTTAAAGATGGCCTGAAGCATTTCCCTTGGTGATTGGCATATGAGAAGCTGTTGGCGGATCTGCTCCAAGCCCCCTCCTCTCCAGACTTTTTTAACCTCCTTGCACCGCAGAAACAAATGTGCACCATCTTCCGGAAGGCGTTGGCAGATCACACACTTAGTGTCCAACTCGACCCCCATGCGCTCCACATTCCGCAGCAGGGGATGACTATTGTGTGCGAGACGCCACATGAAATGATGAACTCTACCAGGACAGCGAATCACCCATAAACTCTTCCAGAACCTCACCACTTCTTCTAAGCCCGACGAGCTATCCCCCCTTTGGTGCATACGTTGTCTTGACTGCATATCCACGTACAGCCTATAAGCAGATCGAACAGAGAACAACCCCTTTGGGTCGAAGTACCAGACCATGAAATCGTCATAGTGCTCACAAATTGGAATACTCAAAATGGTTGTTGCATCCGCCGGACAGAAAGTCTGTCGAACAAGCTGGTCATCCCATGTATTTGTAACCGGATCCACAAGCTCAGACACCTTTGTCAGAATATTGGCACCTTACAAAGTACTTGGCAGCTGTGTGTCATTGGAAGGCAGCCAGGGGTCCGACCAGATGTTGATATGCTCGCCCGAGCCCACCCTCCATATCATGCCTGCCCTGACAACCTCTACTCCTTGAAGCAGACTTCTCCACACATAACTCATGCCGGACTGGCTCGTAGCCTTTAGAACATCACCCTCCGGGAAATATTTGGCTTGTAACACACGTGCACAAAGCGAGTCCGATACTTGGATGATATGCCAAATCTGACGGGATAATATAGCTATGTTGAAAGAGTGCAGATCACGGAAACCCAGACCCCCCTGTTCCTTAGGTAACGTCATTTTTCCCCAACTCACCCAGTGGTGTTTAAAAAAATAGTAGTCTTTTTAAAAATGGCTTCCACACAAAGCATCAACCTTTATGCCCCTGCTTGTGCTTGACGGGCGTGTACCGTTGATTTCAAACAAACGGCCAGGATCTATCGTAAATCGACTCATCTTCCACGCTTGTCCCCGTCGCCAGTCGCCACCGCTCCGCTCCCCGGCCACCTCGAAATGGATCCCGCGCCGGCGACCCCTCGCTGGAACCTGGAGCGCCCCTACCTCACCGGACGCTTCCACCAGGTACGCCATTCCTCTTCCCAGCAATACCCGACCCGCCCCTCCAGTATTGCCGCGCCGGCCTCACATCCTCCCCTCGTGCCCTGGCAGGAGGCGAAGGTGTCCGCGGCGTCGCAGGCGCCCGGATCCAAGCCTTTCTCTCTCGACTCCTTCAGGTACGTATGGAGGATAAGTTCGTGTCGTGTGGACGGTTGCCTCGTGGTTCTGTTGCCTCGGGTGGTCTCTGATGCCTGCAGTTGGTTTGAATCTGCAGCCGCGGAGCTGGCGGCGGCGCTGGGAGTGTCCTCGGATCCTATGCTGTTTCTGTGCAGGTAAGCGGAATTTTGTAATAGTTCAACCGGCGAAATTGGAGCTTGGCTTTACTTGCACTGTTTGTGAACTGGGGCTAGGGTTTTGATTTTGAATTTGAGCTCAGTGATTTGGTAATTAGAAGGGTTTTGATTTTGAATTTGAGCTCAGTGATTTGGTAATTACTTAGAAGGGTTTTGATGCTTTTTTTTACTAGTATGTGAACTTTAAATCTTTATTGATCGCTGTTTGAGATTGTATCCACTGTGCAGGGAGTTCCATTGAAGTGTGGGATTGTGCCTTTTGAGATTTTCTACTTCCTGGATTTCAGCAATCGATGTGCCCTCTTTTTTTCCAGTTATTAACGATTCTTACTTAGGCATTATCATTATTTTTTGGATTGGATGGCCAATCTGGTGTGGATCGAAAACAGTTTGAGATAGTCTCTTTTACAAATATGCAGTTTCTTTTTTTGAAAATTAATATGCAGGTTCTGGTCGAATGTGGTTTTAGTTTTGCATTTAGAGCATATGGGTTGGTATGTTTGTGGTGCTTTAGGAAATGATGCACTAAATGTAACGTTCAATGTGATATGACCACAGAACATTGCTGAATTTCCACACCACTTAACACCTGTACTATCAGTTAGAAATGCTAAATTGATGGAGCTTTTGCAATCAACTGCGTTGCATAACAACTTTATTCATTGTAACTGCCCTGATTAAAATGCAGGAGCTTTTAGTTATTGATGATTTGCTATCAGCTCTGGTGGGTATTGAGGGAAGATACATTTCAATTAAGAGAGTACGCGGAAAGGAGGGATATGTTGTCTTCCAGATTGATTCTTCAATGGACCTTGCACTCCAGGTAAGCTGTGACTATGCCAAAAGAGAGGATATATTTGGGTTTGGCTAATCTTGCTCTTGCAGGAGTTGACTCGTCGAATTTTCCCCTTATGTGAAGATTTCGTGCTAGCAAGCCAGTTTGTGGAGTCCAGGTCACATTTCAAAAATGGTCTGGTCAACCATGCTCTAGCAGCAGCTCTAAGGGCATTCCTCCTGGTACAGTCTCTATCATGAGAGAGATAATTTTAATTTTTCCATGTATACAACCTTTCTTCTATTTGTGAAAGTCGGAGAAGGAATATAATGCTGACTGTATAATGTGTTAGGGGTTCATTCTTGTATTGAGATAATCCCACTGATAGGCATTAACCTTGTTACATTGTTCTCCACCGAGCTCTCTGACAGTATTGGTGCTTCTATGTGAATTTGGCACAACATTATTAAGTCTAGTATTTTTTTAATAACAGGATTATCAGGCCATGGTTGCTCAACTGGAGCATCAATTCCGTCTTGGAAGGCTCTCTGTTCAAGGATTATGGTTCTTTTGTCAGGTATTTCTTCTTTATCTGCATTTCACCAATTATTTGTGAACTTATCAGTGTCTGGTTACTGTTTTAAGCACTGTAAGTCCTGTGTTTCTTTCACAGCGGATGATGAGTTCATTGAATGCACTGGCTGTTCTAATAGAGAAGGCTATGTCCAATAATACTAGTGGTTCGGCGACACTTAATCTACTTCATAGTCAGGTAAATTAGTGAAAGAGGTTATATTTTAGATCCTTGATAAGCACATTTCCCCTTTTCCTCCTAAATCTGAGCCAAACAGACATGGCCAGCTCCTCTTTTGTTTTCCAGTGATAGAACAACTTCTGTAGAACTAATCTTTTAAGGTCCAGTTCTTCATAGCTTGATTAGCTTAGTCCACGTGATTATCTCTTTTACCATATAATTTAATCATCATATCTTACTACTTAGGCAAAGGCGATGGCTGGTGATAGTGCTGTTCGGTCATTACTGGAGAAGATGACTGATTGTGCAAGTGCAGCGTACCTCAGGATGTTGGAAAGGTTTGTGATGACTACCTTTATCATTCAGTTGTAGGACTGAGGCACTTCTTCAATCCATAAAAATTCTATATTGTCTAGCTGTGCCTTATTTGGGCTTCTAATATTGAGTGTTGCTTAGAAAAGTTATGTTTGTAAGCTTGTTTACAGCGTCACTAATTTCACCTTCTGATTATTATTTTAGATGGGTGTATGAGGGTGTCATAGATGACCCTTATGGTGAATTCTTCATTGCCGAAAACAAATCTCTGCAGAAGGTACTTATGACTTGTAAAATTCTGGATCTACTTAACGTCCACTGTTCTCTGTATTTATCTAAAATGCTGGGCATATTTGTGTCTTAAGTTAATCAGGTGCTTTGCCTTCTTCTTTTATTTTGGCAGGAGAGTCTCACTCAAGATTATGATGCCAAATATTGGCAGCAACGGTACAGCCTAAAAGATGGCATCCCTAGTTTCCTCAATAATGTTGCTGCCACCATTCTGACAACAGGAAAGTATCTTAATGTTATGAGAGAATGTGGGCACAATGTTCAGGTACGCATGACTATTCTGTTGAATGATAAGAGTATTATGTTATATTTGTATTTACAAAATACACTTATGTTGGATATTTTATTTAGGTTTCCCTGTCAGAAAACTCTAAGCTGACGAGCTTTGGTTCAAACCACCAATATCTTGAGTGCATCAAATCTGCTTATGATTTTGCAAGTGGTGAGCTCTTGACTCTAATGAAAGATAAGGTAACGACTGTTTGTAGTTAGTATACTATTGCGTTTCACTCGCTTCTAAGATCACTTGCTAAATTCACTGTGCATATTTACAGTATGATCTCATTGGGAAACTGCGATCATTGAAGCGCTATCTACTTCTTGACCAAGTATGCGTAACATTTACTCTTCATAATTTTGTGTTATTACTGTATATGAGTACTTATTGACTTACGTCTGATATACATCTGCACCTGGGCTTTATGATTTTGCATATTATGTGCGCGTAGTCTGTTAAAATACAGAAAACCACATTCTTTGTGCATTCTGTTTTATGATTGCCTTAACCTTGAGAATGATTCATGTTGCCCAACTTGATTTTAAACATTCATGTTTATTTTTCTCGCACGAGTTATCTAATTTGTTTCGTTTAGTTTTACAGGGTGATTTTTTGGTTCATTTTATGGATATTGCCCGAGAGGAGCTTACAAAGAAACCAGAAGATATATCCGTTGAAAAACTTCAGGTTCCTCTTGTGCTATGTTGTTGTCTCTTTGTTTCTCCTCATGTTGAAAACAGATTTTTGGCAGCTCTTGTCATGATAATGATAAGCTAACTCTCCGTCATTGTGTTATTCTCTCTTTATTCATTATCTACACCAGTCTCTTGTTGACATCGCGTTGCGAAGTACAGCAGCTGCTTCTGATCCAAGTCATGAAGATTTGACTTGTTGCGTTGTAAGTCTATTATCTGAGTCTAGTCAAATCATACTGTATCCCTAGACTATCATATTCACATATCTTATGAAACAGGAAAGAAGTTCCCTGCTTAAAAAGCTGACAACCCTGAAAGACTTGGACTGTGCTTACTCTTCAGACAAGCTTGCTGCAGCTGATGTTGATCAGCCCATGACATTAAACATAACTGGCTTGGAAACGTTCTGCCTTGGCTACAAGGTTTTTGTTTGTATTTTCTTTAAGCAATTCTCATTGCATTTATCCTGTGATAGTGAAATTATATACCTGATCTATATTGCAGATTCCATGGCCACTATCGCTTGTAATTTCAAGGAAGGCTTTAACAAAGTATCAATTGATCTTTCGTCTATTGTTTCACTGCAAACATGTTAGTCGCCAATTGTGTCAAGCGTGGCAGATTCAACAAGTATGACATAACCTTATATCCATTAAGTCAGTTACATTATTAATTTTGTTTACATACTCACATCGACTGATGATGTCAACCTCTCAAACAGGGGTTCCGGTCTGTCAAGATTCTTGGAACACCAATTCTACGGTCATCGATTCTTTGTCGCAGCATGCTCAAGTTTGTAAACAGCCTTCTACATTATCTAACTTTTGAGGTAAACCATCCATACCAGTTTCACCATACCAACTGTTACTGAAGGTGAGAACATTGTTAATTACTCCTTGGCCCTCAGGTTCTTGAACCAAACTGGCATTCAATGCATGGCCGCCTTCAAACTGCAAAGAGCATCGATGAGGTTTTAACCATGTCCTTCTGATTAAGTTATCTGCACCACCAACAGTACAGATTTCATTACTTTTTCTGTGATGCTGATTGCAGGTCATCCAGATACATGATTTCTTCCTACAGAAGTGTCTAAAAGAATGCTTGCTGTTGTTGCCTGAGCTCCTTATGGTCTGTCCTTGCTCTTTGTCTGTTTGTTTAAAATAAAAGGAACTTACAGTTCAAAAGTACTCCCTCCGTTCCTAAATATAAGTCTTTTTAGAGATTTCAATATGGAATACATCGGAGCAAAATGAGTGAATCTACACTTTAAAATACGCCTATATGCATACGTATGTAGTCCATATTGAAATCTCTAAAATGACTTATATTTAGAAACGGAACGGGTAATTGTTATGCATCAATAACTGTAGTCCATTTTCTTCCTTTTAATTTTTTTGACAAACTATCTGTTTAATTCAGTGACCATGCTTGACCTTGTAAAGAGTGAAGGCATCGTGTCTCCTAACTTGAATGTTGTGAATTATCTACATGTGGCCAAAATCCAGCCTCTAGCTCATATTCCAACAAGACGCCATGCTTATCTCATCCATATTATCCATTAAGGAGTTATGAAAAGTTATAACTTTGGTTTGGCGGATGGGACTGAGTTTTGTAAATTTATTAACCTGGGCGTGTTTTTTCCGAAAGTCAACTGTAGGATGTGCATAATCTGTTGGGAGAACATAGCTACATATGGTCTCGAAACAATATTTTGAAGCGGGCGCCAGTTGGCATCCCGCTTGCCGAAAAAGCAACAAGTTATTATCCATTTACCCGTGATGTGCAGAAAGTTGAGAAGCTGAAAGCATTATGTCTCCAATACGCGACTTCCATCCAGCTCTTGATGCCGTCCATCGAGGTGTCCACTCCCGAGAGCAAATCGAAGTCTGGGTCGTCGAGAGCAAGAGCCAAGAGGTCACAGGACAGGGACGAGCAGCTGAAGCTAGCATCCGAGAACGTCGTCATGTCGCAGTCAATCCTGTACGTATCTCAACGTCCCAGTCAGTCATTTTTACAAAAGCCTTGTTCCTACGCGGCTCAGGATCGTATCTTGCCTCGTCTGCTGCAGGAAGTTCGAGTCGGAGTTCAACGCGGAGCTCCAGAGCCTCGCTCCTACGCTGAGCAAGAGCTCGCAGGCCGAGCCGTACCTGACCCATCTTGCGCAGTGCATTCTCGGCGTCGGGATCGACCAGTGAGCTTCTTCAGGGATTCCATGTTTCAGACGGGTGCAAAGTCTGCGTGTGTGGTTGTGTGCGTGTGCGATTTCTGCGGCGTGGTGGTGCGCTTGCTGCCGCCGACGCTGGTGTGCGGTCCTGTGGATGAACTGAACACTCGTGTAACGTACAGCATTATGCTTTCACGAGGTGGTTGTAGTCATGTAATAGATGGTTGGTTAGGCTTTAATTAGCTGGTGCTGTAGGCTGGTGTAACTGTTTGATTATGCTCTGGTGGTGTGTTTATGTGGTGCGGTTCAGCATGCTCATGCCCCGTGCGCCTCAGGAGCTGGCTTGCGTTGGTCGAGATGAGTCGGTAAAGCCTGTACGGAGCAGCTTCAAGAGCCCGACTAGTAGAAATCTCAAATCTGTTTGGTTTAGTTTGTTCCGGCCCTCTCTTCTGTGTGCGTGATTGGCCAAACTTTCCTGCATTTAAAAATAAATAAATCTAAACTGGATACTACTACATCCGGTGAACGTCGTGATGACTGTACCAGCATTCCGTTTCATGTAGTCGTGCATCACCATCACCACCACCACCACGACCAAACAATAGCATTGGTCTCACAGCTCATCTTTGCGTCCCCTTGGCGTGGGGGCTAGGCTCATTTTTGAAAGTGAAAACGAGGCTGGCTTGCTACTATTACTACCTGAGGCTGCCCGCGCCTGTCAAACGCGATAAAAAATGTTGGGTCCATCTGTTATTATCAAGCCATGTTGACTGAAAAATTCACCACGACGCAACGCAACTTTCAGCACAGGCACCGACGGCCCACCCGCCCACCCGCAGTTCGCTCACTCCCCACTCACGCTCCTCAGTCCTCACTCCTCGCTGCCCGGCACCCACCCCACTGCTTCCCTCACCACCCCACCAGTGCCACCAGCAGGTCCGGCGCCACCATCGCCCTTACTACCACGCCCCCACAGGCCACAGCAACGCGAGGAACCGAGAGTACCACCGCAAGCACGCGTGCCCCCCAGACGCGACGGTAGAATCCGGCAGGCACGAGCACGACACGCGGACACGTAGCCCGAGCGCGCGCGCCGGAGCCGGCGATGGCAGTCGGAGGGCGACGCGCGGCCGCGGCGGCGTGCGGGCGCTGGTGCCTGGTGATCCTGGCCGTGGCCTCCGCGCTCGGCGTCTCCGGGCCCGCGTTCTACTGGCGCTACAAGAAGGGCTTCTCCTCCCCCGCCTCCCCCGCCGTCTCCGCCCCCTCCTGCCCGCCCTGCACCTGCGACTGCCCGCCGCCGCTCTCCCTCCAGTCCATCGCGCCAGGTCCCGCCCCCTCTCCCTCCCTCAGATCTCGCACCGACGCGCCATTCTCCACATAACGAAAATGGGCCCGTCGGTTGAGACCAGTGTCATTTATTTGGATTTGGATGCGGTTGCTTATGAGTGTCGGTGAACTGAATTACCACAGACCATCTACTATACGCTTTTAACTGGATTGATAAACTTACATCTGACATGGTTTTGCGTTCTCCTTCCTTTGCAGGGCTCATGAACTTCTCAATTTCAGGTTTGTCCTCCTTCTTCACTGCCCCTTCTAACAGAGGTTCAGTATCATCCAGCCAGTCCTCTCATTGTAATTGGTTGAGTATAACTGAAAAAAGAGAGAGTACAGCTGACATCTCATGGAGAACGATGTCACTTGTGAAGTTTTCATCATGATATTTTTCTATACCAGACAGTTCCACCTGCAACTTTAGATTTTTCTGGAACCTTATCATCCTCCGACACAATTCCCCTGTGGTGTCATTGACATGCCTGTCATTTTAATGGTGTCATTCTTTACAATTCCCCTTGCCAAAATGTTAAAATTAATTGGTGCCTGTCAGCACTACTGAAGTTTTATGGTAACCAAAACATAAGCAATACTCTATAAAGTGTTACATAAAGCATTATCCCCTGTTTGTTTTGTGTTCGTATTGCTCTTTTAAACTACCGGCCAGTTAAGTATCAGATTGGCCATAAATCATTTTGCTGTTTCTGAAAGACTGGCTCTTAAGGACTTCAGTATGAAGTCTGTGATATTTGTCTGATGATAAACTCTATTGAATGACCTAGTGTATATCTGCTAAATCATCCAAATATAATTGGGAGAAGCGTGTGTTTTCATTGTATTTGCTCAGAATTTTGATGCTTTTGTGCTATGCTAATGTGAGCAAACACAAGAAGGGCTTATGATGCTCTAGTTCTTAATTTATGTTGGTATGCATCATATGCTAACAAGCTCAGGTCCAAATATTACTACTTAATCTTATGTACAATACCATCCAAATTCTCGGTTTGTCCCATAACACATTAACCTTTTGCAATTAAAGGTTACTTCCTGCTATTTCCAGTAGCACATTAACATTAAAACCAAACATGGATTGCTTCTTGTTATTTCTAGTAAGGGATGATTACTCCCCTGCACTGATTTTGCATGCCGTGCAGCTTACCAAGTGCCGACAAAGTATACATTTTTTCTCAGTAGTTATTTACCAACCACTTAAGGAACTAGCACCACACCTGCACATATGGCTTTCACCTACACAACTCATCATTTCGATGGTACAATTACACACGATCTTCAAGAACACGGTAGTGTAAACCTTCTTCGAAATTGCTGCCTAAGTTCTTGTGAGCTGGAACTTCTGTTGTAAATTCCTTTTCACATGGCCGCATCTGTTATGAGGCTATATGTTGACTGGAAAGATAATTTGGATTGAAATATGCAGCTTGCGGCACAGATGACCCTGAGCGTACCAAGGAGATGGAGAAGCAGTTTGTTGATCTCCTCAACGAGGAACTCAAGCTGCAGCAGGTTGTAGCCGAGGAGCACATCCATCACATGAATGCCACGCTTGTTGAGGCAAAAAGGCAGGCTACCCTGTACCAGCGAGAGGCGGAGAAGTGCAACGCGGCCACAGAGACCTGTGAGGAAGCCAGGGAGAAGTCTGAGGGGGCAATCTCAAAGGAGAGGAAACTGACAGCACTGTGGGAACGTCGAGCTCGTGAATCGGGCTGGCAGGATTCGCGAGCCGCGACCGCCGCACGATAGCTTGACGGGCAGCTTGCTTCTGCAGGTAAAGGTATTTTGCAGCAGACATCTTGCAAAACCGAGCAGTGTTAGCGGTACGGGTCCACGTGTAATGTTTTGCCAGTGTATTATCAGTTGTCCCAGTTGAAGTATAGTTACTCTAGACAATGTGGATTCCTTATAAATGTAACTAGCATACATCGTTTAAATATCCAAACTTTGCCGTGACGTATATCGAAGACATTCAGTGTAGTGTTGTGGCTGTAGAGTGTAGACCAAAAGGCAGTTTCTGCTTTGGACGAAATTCAGCAATGCACACATCTGACATCAAGCTTCAAACTATTTTTACCAGCAGGCTCACGGAGACAGCTCTTGCTTTAGCCTTCGTCTTTGATTAATTTCCATTGAACATTGTATTTTCGTTGTGTTCACCAAGATAATGCACGGTATCTTAGAGCCAGTGCTTGGTACCATCATATGTTCGGAATGTGCCCTATTTCTGTTAGCATGGAGACACCTTCAGTTGGTAATGCTCAGTGCTTTTAGTTGTGAAATACCATCTTTTTTTTCTCCGTTTCAAAAAAAACCCATCGTTTGTTTGTCTTGTGTTTATTCCAAGAGAAGCACAAAATTTGCACCAGTATATGAACTGCTCAGAGTTAAAAAAAAAGGCCAGTGCAAAAAAAAAAGGTTGGCCCATACAGGTCTCGAACCTGTGACCTTCGCGTTATTAGCACGACGCTCTAACCAGCTGAGCTAATAGGCCAAGTTAGTTTATGTATAGATTTCAGTTCCTTGTAGAACAAAAAAAAAACTCGAAATCAAATCTGGTATGCCTACATGATCCTACACGCTTCGGTGTTCTCGTCGTCGAAATAGTGGGGGTCCCACCGCGGCGGCCTCTGGAACTCGTTGCCTAGAACGGCGTCCATGTCCGGCGCCGGACGGCCGTACGGAGCGTAAGCATCGTCGTCGGGCTCCTGCTTCTCTTCCTCGTGGTTTTCCTCCTCTGGGTCCGGAGGCAGTATCTCCGCCTTCTTCCCGGTCTTCTTCTTGATCTTCCTCAGCACCTTCTCGGCCTTGAAATCCCCCGTCACCGTCACCTTGTTCTCCTCCCTGTCCACCTCCACCGTCTCGACGCCTGCGCCGACCGGCGATCACCACACATTATACTTCAGAACAGGCATGGAATTTCGGTACTAGGTTTCCGTTTTTACCATCGATTTTCTTGATGGTCCGCCGTACCGATCTTTCGCAGGCGTCGCAGTGCATGTAAACTCTCACGTTCACCGTGATGCTCTGCAGAGGGAACATGCAGCAGACACGCCGCGAATGAACATAACAGAGGAGGATGCAGCATTGGTAGATGAATTTAAGTTCGTGCAGGTTCCCTTGCTATTGGAAAAAAAAGATGCTTACATTGGTAGATGCAGCATTCTCCTCCCCCATGACGCCTACAGAAACTCCGACGAACGCGACAAGGGAAACGCCCTGGACAGATGTGGAACATGGGATGTAAGTTCTGAATCAAGGTGGACAGAACAGAAGGAGCGTCGACCGACCCCCTGTTCTAGCTTGGATGATCACGAGAAGGGCATATCGTTCTTATGATCCTGAGAAACGAGAAGGAGATGCGAAATCCCCAGCCGCATTGTGCATGCAGAGCTTGCTCGGCATGCATGCGGAAAGCTCTTCTTACCCGGCTGTTTTGTTCATGTCGATTGCGTGCGCGTTATGGCCTCCTGGTACGGCCTCGAAGGACCTGCCGACGCCGTAATCGAATCTGAATCTCAAGGAAATCTCCAGAGGCAATTAGATGGATGAATCTTGGCCATGGCGCTGACGCCTATCTAGGGAAGAAGAGGGGGGAGGATCAGAAGCTTTTCTTAGCCAGTTGTGGGTCTCGGGAGGCAGATGTTGATCGACCTGTTTGGGAAATCGCATTGACCACCAACCAACCAGCCAGGAGGGTGTTCATAAGAGGCGGGAATGAAGGGAATAGTACTACAATAAAAATATATTTTTGAATCTTTCAGGCTAGGAGATGCGTGCATGTAATGCTTGTCGGGTTTGATGCGGCTCGACAGGTGACACATATGGATTTTTTCGAAGGATTCATATAGTGCATGCCATCGACAGGTGAAGCCGCCGCCGGATACGTCACCGGCGGATGCTACACACCGCGGTTCATGCAGAATCGTCAAGTCATGCCTGCTGTCCGCAGGTGTTGCATGATGGCTCTAACAAAGGTGTTATGTTTAGGTTGTCGTTGCTGGACCAAAAGTGGTGCAACAGTGATGAAAGGCAAGGCGGTATGCGACTTCTTTGTCTACATCTTCTTCAAAAGTGTCCAGTTATCGAGGCGTCGGTAACCAGACAGGAGGTGATGATAGAAACGGTTTCAACCATGAGTTTGTGCACTCCAGTGAAACTCAAAATCTTTGATGAGACTATGGGAACATGGGATTGTGTCGTGTCCTTATTGATGGGTCGAAACTTGACTTTTGGGATTTGAATTCCGAGATGACTTTGGTTAGACTCGTCATCATTGCAGCGCACATGTAATGATTCCTTTTTGAAGGCATAGCTAGCTAGGAGTTGTATATTTTTTTTAGGTAATAACACCACTGATGCTTGAACTTGCCACAAATGTTCACTTTAGTGTCTAAACTTGAAAAATGCATCGAACTGGTTCTAATACTTGCCATGAACGTGCAAATACGATGCTAATCCTATTCATAGACGTAAAGTGTGTTGACATGGCACCATATTTTGCTGACGTGGCATGGGGTTCACTTATAGAGATGAAACATAATTTTAGCTAAATACTATGTCCATATAACAAGCGGGTCCTGTCTGTCGGTACAGAATAAAAATAAAATAAAAATTGATGAACACTGGGGTTCGAACCTGAGGAAGTGAAGAGTGTGGGTTACCTGTGCTAGCCAATCCACCGGACAGACTTATATGTGTATTCCCCGTTAGATCTAATGTACTGTCAAAATAAAACCTTATGCTATTTAAATTTGTTGGAGCCGTGCGGTCATTTAGCACACGTTCACTTAAAAAACCCGTAAAATCTCTGTATAAAATATAAATCACAGTAATACGAATAAAGGTCAATTGTATGTGTGGTATTAATAGTTATAAATATTATACATATAACTAGAATAACTAACTTTTAATAAAAATCATGTATCTTTTAGAATATTCACGTATTATTTTAAAAACATTTACATAACTGAAAAAATGTAAAATAAAATTTTTGTGTAATATAATATAAATATTTTTTAAATTACACTTCGTGAATATTATTTTAATTATTCAAACATTTGAGTAACTGTACGCACATTTTATAATTCATAAGTATGTTGCGTAAGAAAATGTTTCTATAACTAAAAATTATTCATAATTTAAAATTTAAAGTGCATATATGAATATTCACTCGTTAATTATATTTACATTATATAATTTTAATAATACAAGCCATGAGCGAAATTCTACACCAGTGAATATTCGTAAGTATTTAGTAAATATTGTTATCCTTAATTTTTTCAAATTAAATATAAGCCATGCATGTCCAAAAATGTTTGTATTCACTATATTTAAAATAGTATTTTACAATTAATATGTTAATATTTTTTAACTTACATGATCACTTTTAGTATGTTAGTTTATTGCATACATCTATATATTTATATTGTGTGCACACGAATATTCGTGCACCAGGAGGTTATTATTTATGTACCAAAAATATTTATAATTCATGACAATGTCATGGGGCCTTTTTAATATATTTTTAAAATATGCACACAAATATTTGTATACCACGTATACGAGATAACTATTAATACCACAAAAATGTCGGTAGCATGCGTATTAGTGTGATTATAATTTACAGGTATTTTCTTACTACATGTGGACCATATGCCACGTCGGTCTAATACAGTGCCATGTCAGCACACTTTACATCTACAAATAACATTAGCACCGTATTTGCACCCTCGCGTCAAGTTTTAAAACCAGTTCGACGTATTTTGTAAGTTTAGACACTAAAGTGAACATCCACGACAAGTTCGAGCACCACTGGTGTTATTACCTCTTTTTCTTTTTTGGGAATTGCTAAATCTTAGTAGGTTGAGACTTAATCAAGTCTTAGTTGATAATACATTCGTGTGATCTTACGTGAAGACTCGTGCAAACATTTTTTTATATGTTTTATGACTTGACCGAGACTGGGTAAATCTCCATCGATTAAGATCTGCCAAATCATTTTTTGTTTTGAGTTCGCCTTTTGTTATAGGGTTACTGGTTATCTGGCATTGTTGCGAAGCATGTGCTCTCGGGTTTTATTTCTATCTTTTTTGAGGGCAATACATGACTGTGCACGTTTGATACACCTCTTTTCGAAAGAAGAAAAAGAGATGCATGCATGTGTAAGTTGGGATGGATCATGCATGAATGAATTAATAATAACAATAGAATTAGCTAAAGCGCAGCCCCACGACGGTGGAGTTTTATTCGTTTTGATCGAAATACATGTAGCACATGTTTAAATCCATTCACAATCTACTGTATCAGTCAATAGCCACGGGTTGCACTTGCGGTTCAACAGTGGAAGGGCGCGGAGCTTCGTCTTCCAGCGGGAATGGGATCCCGTTCATAGCCCTGAAGAGCATCCACGACCCCGTCGCCAGGATCTTCGGCACGAGCGCGTCCGGGTCCGCGCACAGAGCCTCCACGGCCGCCGCCTGCCTCCGCAGCGCATCCACCAGCGCCTCCTCGCCCGCGTACGCCGGCGACGCCGCGGCCCGCCTGATCTTGCCCGCCAGCGCGACGAACCTCTCCGCAAACCGCGCGCCGGCGCCCTCGGCCGTGGCCGTGGCGTCCACCGCTTGGGCCCTCGCCGCGTCGCCCGCGTCCAGGCCGCTGGGCACCCCCCCGCCGTCCGTCTCCTTGGCCGCGAACTGCAGGAACTCGTTGGCCGCGTGGTGGACCATCTGGTCCTCCGTCGCCACGACCTCCCTCATCTGCCTGTCCCGCAGGCGCCGCGTGGAGGCCAGGACCTCCTGGGCCTCGGCGAGCCGCGCGCACGCCCACGCGGCCTGGTCGCGCAACGTCGCCGCCACCGCGCGCGCCTCCTCGCCCGGCCTCCCGGCGACCATCGCCGCGCCGTCGCGGTAGTCCTCCGCGAGCTCTGAGATGTGCTGGGCGGCCTTCACGGTGCTGGCCTCGACGCCGTCCGCCCAGTCCAGCGCCGCGAGCGAGGGGAACTCCGTGGTGTTCTCTAGCATGTCGCTCACCCTGGACTGCAGCTTCCTCAGGCTCTTCGCCAGAAGTGGGTCGATGCCTTCCTCTAACATGGACTGGATGTCCTCCTCGCTGAACCGCGCCGCCATGATCGGTACCGCCATTTGTTAGATCTCCTTTGTGGACGGCCTCAACTCGGCCCGTCCGTATATATAGATCGGCCGGTACGCGCCTGTGGTTCTTCCGATTCGACTCGGGATGGGAATCTCCAGGTCCGGTTCACGGCCGCACTGCACCGTTTTCCAGGGAAGGAAAATAAACGGCTGCCTTATGAAATGGAAACGACCTTAAAAAAGCCTTAAAAAAGAAATTTTCATGCCTTAGGAAATACTCCCTCCATTCCTAGATATAGGGTGTATAGTTTTTGAGACAGAAATTAAAGAACGCACTTGAAGAGGAAATTTCACAAGTTTTGGACGAGATTACACCTGACTAATTGACATCAGAAAATAGAGGAACTAGTCTGATATAAGGAAATGTAATCAAATCCCTAAACCAAATATCCAAACAAGTGGTGCAACACAATATACCTTATATTCTGGACTTTTTCTCAAAAGTCTATACACCTTATATCAAGGAACGGAGGGAGTACTTCCTCTGTCCTAATATTTTTAAGAGTCACTTATTTTAGAACGAAGGAAGTATAAACAACCAGATAATGAAGGTATATTTATACACAAATTTGTCATATCTAAAAAAACATTATGCACACAAAAATGGCCGTGATGTTTGTACCTATAAAACATCATACAAAGAAATACAATGGTATGCTAAAAAAAGGCCACGTTCTTACTAACAAAATTGCCATGCTCTACAAAAAATAGAAATGACATGCTCAACAAAAAATAGGAACGACATGCTTTATACAAAAAATGCCATGCTCTTTATAAATATAAATTACATGCTCTTAAAAATAAAAGTGTCATGCTTGTACAAAAAATGGCATGCTCTTTGTAATAAAAATGGCATACTCTTTGGAATAAAAGTGCCATGCTCTTTATAATAAAAGTGTGATGCTGTACAAAAAAAAAGTCATGCTCTTTGAAACAAAAAATACTATACTCTTTAATCATTGAATGGTGCACAAACAATGCCATGCTGCAAAATAAGCTACCACTGGCTAACTAAATAAAATTACCATGACATGAATAGTAAAAGTACCATGGCCCAATGAATAAAAAAGCCACGTGTGTAACTAAAAGAAATTGCCGTGATATTAAATAAATAATTTTTCCATGGTACAAAACTTGATATTGCATGGTATATATTAAAAAAATCATCCTCTAACTAAAAAATTGCCATGACAAAAAACAAGAAAATTGTCAAGCAAAAAGTGCCATGGTTTTCCACAAAAATGCCATGGTTTACACACACACAAATATACAAAATGTCATGGGGACACATGTTGATTGCTAAAAAATGACATGGTGCCTATAATAAAATTGCACGTGTAAAAAAACAAAATGAGTCAACCTAAACATAATGTTTGTCGTGATTACACACAGAATCGCCACCAGAAAAACAAAAGTGCCATGTGAGCAATTTAAAACCGGCCATACAAAAAAATGCAACGTGATTTTTTCCAAAACATTCGTACTATTTAGGCCATAGGAAAAGAGAGAGATATACAATTTGCTCCAACAATTATGGAGCTACCATTGAAAGCAGCTAGTTTTTTTCACATCACAACCGAAAAAACACAAGGATTTAGAGACACGGTAGAGGAAAGTACCACGCTACTAACTAACAAAATGCATGTTTTGGGAACAAAACATGTAGAAATTGCCATGGCAAAAACAATGTAAAAATGCCACACTCTGAATTTTGCCATGTCGCCTATTAAAATTTGCCATGCCACTAATTAAAGAAATGCGAAGTCCCTTTGAACAGTTCATGCATAACCCGGCATGGCTAGTTCTCAATTTTTTAGAACATGTCATGATTATACACAGAAACACAAGTGGATGTTACATGACAAGTCCAGTGAATTTGCATTTGAAGCATTACAAAAAAATGTGTACTATACACACATAGCAAAAGGATGTACGTTACATAACGAAAAACAACAGGCGCACCACAAAGTACCTAATCTGAGATGGGCGTAAAAGTTGGGCCATCTGATGAGCTGCTTTGACGGCGTGCGGTAGTCTCACCACCCAAAAAACAACCTCTGGTGTCCCTGCCCTACTACAAATGTGGGCTGGCAGGCCGCGGCGCAGCGTTGTTATTCATGCGGACCGAGGTCCGATGGTTGGGCATGTTGCGTCTATCGGGAGGTTAGGGACTCGTCCATGGAGGTTGGAGGAGTTGTGCGGGCGGCGTTGGATGGCGAATGATGATGCAAGCAAGGTGGGGACGCAGATCGGACCGAGAAGGCGCGGGAGGTCACCAGAGTCGGCATCTGTGGCGGCAGGCACCAGCAGAGGCGTCATAGGAGCAGGTGGTGGAGGTCATGCAAGCAAGCAGCGGGGGCGACATTTCCTGCATGGGAACTGTATCAGCGGGTTAGAGAGAGAGATGAGTGAAAGACTGAGAAGAGAAGGAAGGAGAGGGCGGTGACTCGCCGAAGCATGCTTGGCGGTGGGGTGTGGTCACCCTCAAGGTCGCGGTCCCCTCTCTCTCCCCCCCCTCTCTCTCCCCCTCTCTCTCCCCCCCCTCTCTCTCTATGCTCTTTCTTATTCTCTGAGTCACAAGGAAAAAAAATGGGGATATAACGAGAGGAGGATATGTCTATTGTCTGGGTAGTAGACACGCACGCGTCCGCCACATGCAAGTTCCTAGCAACCATTTTTTTTATGATGGCCACTAAGGTTGGTTGCTTTAGGATCTATATTTTCATCCAACGGTCAAAAGATCGTTCATCAGGGAACGCAAAAAATCCGAGGTTCTCCAGATAACATTTTCGAAAGAAAAAGGCAAATAATTCTATCTGGTCGACCAGCCGCAACTTGTATCGGTTGCGCGTGAAGCGTCGGTTCATGTCGATCAGTTGCTTCTCGTTTGCGCCACCTAGCACGTCCTTCCCCACCTTATCCTTATGTTTTGAGGAGAAAAATAATAATCCAAGCGTGCTTCTCTCATGTTTCTCTCGTCTTTCGTGCGTCTTTAGTCTCTCTCTCTCTCCCTTAGTGTGCCCTCATCTAGTTGCGGGCTAGCTGAGACGAGCCAAGGTGCTGCTACAAACCAAGCCGAGGACTCCGATGTATAGCAATGGGAAGTAGGGGTGGGCTTACCAATGGATGCGCAACCGCTATGAACAAGCTGCTCACTAGTGAGATGGTGGTGGTGTGATGGCCTGCAAGTGCATGAAAACCCATAAGTGTAGGGATCGTTTGTAGCCTTTTTCAAAAAGTAAGAGTACCGAATCCCAACGAGGAGCTAAAGGTAGAACGAATATTCCCTCAAGTTCTGTCGACCACCTATACAACTCTACGCACACTTAACGTTTGCTTTATCTAGAACAAGAATGAAATTACTTTGCGGGAATAAAACTACAAGTACTTTGCAAGAAAATAAACTTAGTTGTGCAATAGCAAGCTTTTTGTAACACAAGGGAAAGATTGTCCTAGGCAATTGAACATGATACGATAGATACTTGTTATATGCAATGAGGGAGAGGCATGAGCTAACATACTTTCTCTACTTGGATCATATGCACTTATGATTGAAACTCTAGCAAGCATCCGCAACTACTAAAGATCATTAAGGTAAAACCCAACCATAGCATTAAGTATCAAGTCCTCTTTACCCCCATATGCAAAAAACCCACATACTCGGGTTTATACTTCTGTCACTCAAGCAACCCAATATAGGCAAATCATGAACATATTGCAACACCCTACGATGTGGATCCATCACGTTTGCGCGACACGGAGGGCATCATAGGACAACACCATATCAACATACAACTCACATCCATAACATCATACCACAATAAACCCATAGGACAAAAGAGATCTACTCGAACATCATAGGATAGCCAAATATCATTGTGAAATAATATATGGAGTTGAGCACCATGGTTAAGTAAAGATTACAGCGGGGAAGAGAAGTGTTACACCGCTGCAAGAGGGGGAGAGAGTTGGTGTTGACGGCGACAAGGTTGTTGATGTAGATCGCCGTCACAATCCTTGCCCCGGCGGCATTCCAACGCCACCGGGAGAGAGGGGGAGAGAGGTCCCCTCCTTCTTCTTCTTTCTTGTCATCCCCGCTAGATGGGAGGAGAGTTCCCCCTCTGATCCATGGCCTCCATGGTGGCGGAATGGCGGGAGCCCCTCCAAGATTGGATCTCCCTCTCTGTTCTCTTCTGTTTTCGTGCGCCTGTTTTTGGCCAAAAATTGTTTCTTATATTCCCAGAGATTCGTAACTCAGACCGGGCTGAAATTTTGAGGGGATTTTTATCGAAAAATTAGCTTTCTTGTGCCCAAAGGAGAGCTCCAACCGACATACGAGGTGAGCACGTTCCACCAGGCCGCGTTTGGGCCCTGGCCCATGCCCTGGTGCCCGTGCCCGTTGTGCACCTCCATTTGCGTTGATTTGAAAGGACAACATGCTCCCTTGGTGGTTTTGATAATTCATGACAACATACATTGTCTCTTGGACCAATACTTGTATCTAGTGTATTTCAGATAATAGTCCATGGAGAGTTGGGTTGGCAAAAGGATTGTGGAGATTGATGAATACCCCAAGATGCAAGGAAATAAGTTGGCCAAGCTTCAAGCAAGAGGACTCTGCATTTTATATTTGTGAGAAATCACTTTGAGTCCATAGGAAAGCCAATACTATTAAAAAGGGGTGAGGTTTTGTTGATGAACAAAATGCTCATACGTGCACAAGTGATAGTCACCAAAAACACCCACAAACTCTCCCACCAAAGTCTGTCCAAAGCCAAATACTCAAAATCGGTGCAACCAACATTCTACACTCGGTGCCACTGATTCCAAACCCTAGACAGACTCAGCCAAACCCTAGCTTTTTGGTGCAACCGATACTACATTCGGTGCCATCGAGTTGGGCTGCCAACTTTCTGTTATGCAAGTTCACAATTTCGGTCCCTCCGAGATTGTCGAATCGGCGTCAGTGAGATTGGGCATTCTGACCGTTGGTCACCTTATCGGTGCAACCGACATTCCTATATCAGTCTCACCGAGATTCAAAAGTTGCTAACTTTAAATCACTTCGGTACAACCGAGATTCACACATCGGTTCCACCGAGTCTGACTTATTGTGTGTAACGGTTGGATTTTTGGAGATGCCTATATATACCCCTTCACCCCCACCTACTCGAAAGAGGAGCACTCAGAACTATTCCATACTTGCCCCATCCAATTTTTTGAGAGAGAACCACCTACCCTTGTGTTGAGTTCAAGATCTTTCACTCCAAACATATGGATCTTGATTTCTAGCCTCCCCAAGTTGCTTTCCACCAATCCCATCTCTTCCACCAAGCCAAATCTATGAGAGAGTGATTGTGTGTTGAGGAGTCTATCATCTTGAAGCACAAGAGCAAGGAGTTCATCATCATTACCGAGCCTATTACCTTTTGGAGGGTAGTGCCTCCTAGATTGGTTAGGTGTCGCTTGGGAGCCTCCTACTTCGTGTTGTGGAGTTGAGCCAAGAAGTTTGTACGGGCAAGGAGATCGCCTACTTCGTGAAGATCTACCCATAGTGAGGCTAGTCCTTCGTGGACGAAAGCCGTTATGGAATAGTCAAGGTTGCTACTTCGTGGACCCTTATGGGTCGAGCCCTCCATGGACTCTCGCGACCGTTACCCTCCGTGGGTTGAAGACTCCATAAACGTGGACGTACGATAGCACCACCTATCGAAACCACGGGAAAAATCTTTGCATATCCAATTGAGTTTGATCTCCATATCTCAACTATTTACTTCTTGTGCAATGTCTTTACTTTCCGCTGCCATATTTGTTGACATGCATATGTTGGGTATATAGACTTGCTAGTCTTGCTAAAACTGTTAAAATCTACCAACCAATTAACTTGGGAAAAGGTTAGGTTTTAATTTCCTCCTAGTAGTCTATTCACCCCCTCTAGACACCCTTTTAGTGATCCCTCATGATTCCACTCTCCAAATGCACAAATATTCCAAAAAAAATCTCCGTAAATTTTTATCGCATTTGGACTTCGTTTTATATGGAATTTCCGCAAAACAAAAAACACAAAAAAAACAGGAACTGGCACTAGGCATTGGATCAATAGGTTAGTCCAATAAATCATATAATTTTTGCCAAAAGTATGTGAAAGTTGTATAATATTGGCATGAAACAATCAAAAATTATAGATACGACCAAGACGTATTAGCATCCCGAAGCTTAATTCCTGCTTGTCCTCGAGTAGGTAAATGATAAAAAAGATAATTTTTTATGTGGAATGCTACCTAGCATAATCTTGATCATATATCTAATCATGGCATGAATATTAAGACATGAGTGATTCAAAGCAATAGTCTAGTTTTGACATGAAGACTTTAACACTCAGGCATCTGAACAAACAATCATGTCTTTCACAATATCAAGGCTAAAGAACGCTATCCCTACAAAATCATATAACCTTGTCATGCTCTGTCTTCTTAACACAAAGTATAAATCATGTACTACCCCGGTGTCAGCCAAGCAATATCTTACTAAACACGATCATCCACTAGTACCTCCCACATATTATCATCTCTATATCGCAAAACTATTGCAAGGAATCAAACATATCATATTCAGGGATCCCTAAGTTTTATGTAGGATTTTGTGACTAACGATGCAAATGACCAATTCATGTTGATTCTCGAAATAGATATAAGTGAAGCAAGAGAGTTTAATTCTTTCTACAAAAGACCATTACATGATCTAATAAATATAAGTGAAGCAAAAGAGTATTCTACAAATAACAGTTTTCTATGTGAAGAGAAACAAGCAATCCAAACTTCAAATGATATAAGTGAAACACTAGAAGCATTCTATAAAGCCATACTCAAAAGACATAAGTGAAGTGCAATGAGCATTCTATAAATCAGCCATGGACTATCTCATACCAACATGGTGCATAATATAAAAGTTAAAACTAAACACAAAATACGCTCCAAGATTTACACATATCACACGAATGAAGCGAAATCGAAAACATATCAATACTTGTTGAAGAAAGATGGGATGCCTTCCAGGGCATCCCCAAGCTTAGCGCTTGAGTCTCCTTGGATATTTAATTGGGGTGCCTTGGTCATCCCCAGGCTTGAACTCTTGCCTCTCCTCCTTCTCCTCATATCTAGACCTCCTCGATCTTCAAACAGTTCATCCACACAAAACTTAATAGAAGACTGGTAAGATCCGTTAGTATAATAAAGCAAACTAATACTTTAAGTACAGTTGCAAACCCATTCGCATTTTATATTTTCATTATCCATGATGCATTATAACTTTTCCATGGCTTATACACCGATAAAATCGATAGTTTTAGCAAAACAAGCAAAACAATGCATCAGTAACAGAATCTGTCTTAAACAGGATAGTCTGTAGTAATCTGAAATTTGACCATACTTCTGTAACTCCATAAATTATGAAAAATTAGGACAGCGTAAATAATTTGTATGAAAATACTGTGTTAAAAGTTCAGTTCATTATCACGCTCTAGTAAAAAAATGAAAATTCGTGCATTGGAGTCAAAGGTTCTATTACAGATTCAGCATTGTTTCTACTCATCTTATAAATCATCCTAAAGGGAAATCTTGGCACAATATAATAAAAAAAAGCACACAACAGAAATAAATGACTCTCTAAAACTGCCAGGTTGTCTGCCTGACAGTGCTTTCTTTAAAGCCATTAAGCTAGGCATAAAGTGCTCAAGTAATGGACCCACTCGGATCCCAAGGTATATCAAAGCCAATTTTAATTAACAATGATTTGTAATTTAGTAGTGAGCACAAAGTTATATGTAGCATGTGACAACGAAGTCTAACTCTCTTCCTATGCATTGGCATGTCATAAAAGAACAATTCATTCACACAAAGTAAGGGCCAATACATAGCATAAGTAGTTTCTTGCAATTTTATATAGAGAGGTGAAGATTTGGTTCCTCTCTCATAATAATTGCAATTAGGAGCAATAAGCACATGCATATTGTATTCATAAAAATCATCATGTGTAGTATTAAAATGCAAGCCATCAATATAACCCTTAATAAGAGCAAACTTCTCCGATATAGTGTAGTTGGGAGAATTCAAAAAGATAATAGGACTATCATATGTGGGTGCAATAGCAACAATTTCATGCTTAACATAAGGAACTATATCAAGTTCATCTCCATAAGCATAATTCATATTGGCATCATGGCCACAAGCATAGGAAGCATCAAGTTCATCAAAAGGGATATTTCAAACGAATACAAGGGATCATAGCATTCATCATACATTCATCAGAGAATTCATCCTTCGGCATGTGCGAAGAGTAATTAAACAACGTATGAGTTGAAGAGTTACTCTCATTATAAGGTGGGAATGGGTAGCTAATCTGCTATTCCTCCTTTTGTTCTTCAATCTCATCCTCATCTTTTTCATCTAATGAGCTCACAATTTCAGCAACTTCCTCTTCCATAGATTCCTGCAAAATATTACTCTCCTCCAAGGCAACAGTCATTCTTTCAATAAATTCATTGATATAATCATTAGAACCATAGTTTTCATAGCAATATTTAAGTATGGCAAAAATTTCAGATTCGTAAAGAGTACACTACTGGAATCAAAGTATTTGCCGTCAGCCATCTCTTTGTCGATTGCCAGCTGAAGGCAAAGCCAGACTTTTCCGTCTGCTCTGAAAAAGCGGACGACAAAGAAAGGCCTGATGGCAAAATTAAATTATGACGTATGTCCTTTCTTTGCCGTCCGCTAGCGAACGGCAAAGATGCCAATGGCACACAACAAAAGAGGATGATGGGACCCACAGGTGCACGGTGTTGACTAGGTCACACCTTTGCCGTCGGCTAACCCTCTTTTCCATCCGTTAGCGGACGACAAAGAGCGCGTCCCCTTAACGGTAAGCCCGCGCCCCACCGTTCCCCACCTCCCCTCCCCCTCGCTCATCTCTCTCTCCCTGTCCCTCTCGCCGCCGCCCCCGTCACCGTCGCCATCGTCGCCCCGCGCCGCCGCCACGCTGCTACCCCTGCCCTGCGGTCGCCCCGCTCCCCGCCTTGCTCCCCGCCCCGCTCTCACCCCCACCTCACAGCTCCGCCGCTGCCCCGTGCCCTCTGCCCCTCTGCCCCGCCACCCCTCCGCGGCACCGCCCCGACGCCGACGGCCCCGTAGCCGGCCGCCCGACGCCCCTACCCCGCCCCCCTCTAGTGAGCTCCTGCCCCGACAGGGCTCTCCCCCCTTTTTCCTGTTTTTTAATAGATGTTTATTATTTACTTTATTTAATAGATGTTTTTAGTTAGTTTAAGTAGATAGTTAGTTTTTTTAATAGATGTTTATTATTTAGTTTATTTAATATATGTTTTTATATTTTCTGTTAAATTAGATAGTTAGTTTATTAGGTAGAAAAAACTTAGATAGAAAAGAAAAAACATAGAAGAATAGAAGAAAAGAATAAAAACTAGAAGAAAAAAGAAGAAAAGAAGAAGGGAAAAAAGGAAAAAGGAAAAAGGAAAAGAAGGGAAAATAAAAAGAAGAAAAATGAAAATAAGAAGGAAAATAAGAAGGAAAAGAAGAAGAAGGAAAAGAAGAAGGAAAAGAAGAAGGAAAAGAAGAAGGAAAAGAAGAAGGAAAAGACGGTAAAGAAGAAGAAGGAGAAGAAGAGGAGGAGAAGAAACTAAGAAGAAGAAGAAAAGGAAGAAGAGGAAGAAGAAGAAGAAGAAAATGAAGAAGAGGAAGAAGAAGAAAATGACACCTGGCACCCCGACACCCCGACATGATGCCCCGACACGACGCCCCAACATGACACCCCTGACCCGTGACGCCACCGACCCCCGACCCCCGATGCCACCGACCCCCGACCCCCAACGCCACCAACCCTCGACCCCCGATGCCACCGACCCACGACCCTCGATGCCACCGACCCGCGACCCCCGACGCCAAACGAGCGTCAAGGCGTGCCAAACGAGCTCCTATCCTGAGATAAGTCCCCGTCCATGGCTAGTCGAGCTCGCCATCGAGGTTAGTTATACGGACTCAGGTATATTTCCTCATTACGTAGTGTGTGTGAACAAAGATGATTACAATGCTAACGATGAGTTGTGTTCCAGGCTGCCATTCAGAAAGAGAGAGAGGCAACACATGCGCTTATGGAGGCGCATGAGAAGGAGATGGAGGAGAGGACGATTAGGTTCTTGGAGGAGGAGAGGGCACGAAATGATGCATCTCAGCGGGCCATCTACGAGCTCTTCGTGGTAAATTTCTTCTTCATATTTGTCAAATCTTGCATTGAATGTTCGTTTCATTAATAACTAATATCATTGACTTGTGAAATCCAAATGTGCAGTCTACGTGCGAGAAGACCGGCTAGATCCCTCCGTCGATGCCAGTCATTACCACCACGGGAACGGTGAGTTTCATTTCAATGCAATGATTTTTTTCAGTGTCATCATGCTAACAAGACATTGCAAATCATCTTTGGTGTAGCATAACTCCCGAGCCGCATCGCACGAACCTTCTCCAGGGCAGCCTTCTCTAGGTGAAACCGGCCCAAGCAACCCCGATGCTTCATCTCCGCGCTGACGAGAATGGTAAGTTTTTTCTAGTGTTCTACTTAACAAACACATAATGAACTATACTTAGCTTATTTAGTTCATTCATGACATAATTAGTTTAATTAAGTAAAAAATGGCATAATAACCTTCGTTAGCTCATAAATGTCACATACTTAGCTTATTTTCCTCCAGAGGGACATAATAAGCTTACTTAGCTCCAAAATGACATATTTTACCTAAGTTAGCTCTAAAATGACCTATACTTAGCTTTGTTTCCTCCCAAATGACATAATTACTTTAGTTAAGTAAAAAAATGACATAATTACCTTCGTTAGCTCATAAATTTCATATACTTAGCTTATTTTCCTCCAAAGGGTCATAATAAGCTTACTTAGCTCCAAAATGACCTATTTTACCTAAGTTAGCTCTAAAACGACCTATACTTAACTTTGTTTCCTCCCAAATGACACAGTAAGCTTAGTTAACATAAAATTGGCACAATTACCTAGGCTAGCACAATAATGACATGTACTTACATTACTTATGTCAAAAATGGCATACTTAGCTTATTTGGGGTATAAAATGGTATAATAACCTCGGTAACCTAAAAAATGTCATATAGTAGGCTTATTTTCTCCCAAAATGACACAATAACCTTAGTTAGGTAAAAATGGCATAACTACCTAGGTAAGATATAAAATGACACAAATAAGCAATAAGAAGAAGAAAAACAAGATGAGAAAGAGAAAGAAAAGAAAAACCCTTCTTCTTCTTCATCTAACTTTCTTATTTCCCATTTTGCAATTAGATTCACTTCACGGAAGCTTGCATTGATGGAGTGCTTGTGTTACTTGTTGTTTTCATTTTGTATCGATGAACAATTTGAAACTTGCTACATATGGATGAAACTATGTATTTATGGAGCAAACTATTGTAATATGGTGAATAGTGTGAAATTTGATACTTTCAATTTGGTAAAATTGTTGGTTGATCATATTCATATGGCAGGGATATTGTTTCTATGAAATAAATAAATAAATAAATATCATATAATTGCCCATGCAAATTCTTGAATATAAAAAAAAGAAAAAGAGAGGCAATACTGGCTCTTTGCCGCCTACCATCGATGGCAAAGGCCTCTTGTCGTCTGCCATCGACGACAAAGGTGACACGTTAAGGGGCAGAGACGTGGCCGTCCGGGGGCAGACGACAAAGGAGGTGGGGAAGATGACAAAGGGGGGCATACGACAAAGGGGGCAGACGACAAAGGGGGGGGGGGCAGACATCAAAGGGGGCAGACGGCAAAGGGTGCCGTCAGCCACCTAATGGGGCTAACGTCACTGCTACACCATCCAACCTATTTGCCATCTGCAGGCTGACGGCAAAAAATCTTTGTCGTCCGGTGAGCCGAGGCAGATGGCAAAGAATCCCTTTACCAGAGTTCACGGTGCTGAAACTATGGCCGTCTGCCGGCTGATGGCAAAGGTGTTTGCCATTCGTAGTCCTATCCTTTGTCGTCTGCCATGGCAGATGGCAAAGTGCCTGATTCCAGTAGTGGTAGCACCATATTTTTCAATCAAAGAAGCAGTTTCATAGGCACCCTTAAAAGCGACAAATTCTTCAATTTGCTCAACATGAAAATAACAATAGGCCTCCTTGGCATAAGAAGATAGTATTTCATTATCATTAAACACACATTGGCAGGGAAGGTGTTTTTTAGTTTCTTGAGAACAACAAGTAAAATCATAATTTTCACATAGATTCCAAGCATAGTAACACAAAGTATTAATTTGATGCCACAAGAGTTTCCCTTTTTGAGATATGCAGTGTCGCACATAATGAGCATGCTCATTTAATGATTTTCCCTGAACTAAGCTAGTGGGGTTTTCAACACGAGCGCAAAGGGATCGAAGATGATCCAAGTAATATTCTAAGGTAGTACAGAACACTAGTGGTTCCTCAACTTTTGGAGCAGCAAGTACATTTTTTTGGTATTTTGCGTTTCCTACCCATATCTAAAGATAGAAAACAAGAGCACAAAATAAAAACTACTTAGTGATAAAGCAAACAAGCACACACGAGAATATTCACCCCACGCTATCTCTCCCCGGAAACGGCGCTACAAAAAGGTCTTGATAACCCACAAGTGTAGGGGATCGTTTGTAGACTTTTTTGATAAGTAAGAGTGTCGAATCCTAACAAGGAGCTAAAGGTAGAACGAATATTCCCTTAAGTTCCGTCGACCATCGATACAACTCTACGCACACTTAAGGTTTGCTTTATCTAGAACAAGAATGAAACTACTTTACGGGAATAAAACTATGAGTAATTTGCAAGAAAATAAACTTAGTAGTGCAGTAGCAAGCTTTTTGTAACAGAAGAGAAAGATTGTGCCTAGGAAATTGAACATGATACGACAGATACTTGTTATATGCAATGAGGGAGAGGCATGAGCTAACATACTTTCTCTATTTGGATCATATGCACTTGTGATTGGAACTCTAGCAAGCATCCGTAAGTACTAAAGATCATTAAGGTAAAACCCAACCATAGCATTAAGTATCAAGTCCTCCTTACTCCCGTACACAACAACCCACCTACTCGGGTTTATGCTTCTATCACTCAAGCAACCCACTATAGGAAAATCATGAACATATTGCAACACCCTACAACATGGATCCCTCACGTTTGCGCGATATGGAGGGAATCATAGGACAAGACAATATCAACATACGACTCACATCCATAACATCATACCACAATTAACCCATAGGACAAAAGAGATCTACTCAAACATCATAGGATAGCCAAATATCATTGTGAAATAATATATGGAGTTGAGCACTATGTTTAAGTAAAGATTACAAAGGGGAAGAGAGGTGTTATATTACTGCAAGAGGGGAAAGAGTTGGTGTTGACGATGGCAAGATTATTGATGTAGATTGCCGTCACAATCCTTGCCCCGGCGGCATTCTGGCGCCACCAGGAGAGAGGGGGAGAGAGCCCCCTCCTTCTTATTCTTCCTTGGCCTTCCCCCTAGATGGGAGGAGAGTCCCCCCTCTAGTCCATGGCCTCCATGGCGGCGGAGGGGCGGGAGCCCCTCCGAGATTGGATCTCCCTCTCTTTCTCTTTTGTTTCACGCGCCTGTTTCTGGCCGAAACCCAATTCTTATATTTCCGGAGATCCGTAACTCCGATCGGGCTGAAATTTTGAGGGGATTTTTATCCAAAAATTAGCTTTGTTGCACCCTAAGGATATCTCCAAATGACATACGAGGTGGGCACGGTCCACCAGGCCGCGCTTGGGCCCTGGCCCGCTCCTTGGTGGACCGTGCCCGTTATGGGCCTCCATTTGCATTGATTCCAATTCTCCAAATTCACAAATATTCCAAAAAAAAATCTCTGTAAATTTTTATCACGTTTGGACTTCGTTTGGTATGGAATTTCTGTGAAACAAAACACACACAAAAAACAGCAACTGGCACTGGGCACTGGATCAATAGGTTAGTCCAATAAATGATATAAATTGTTGCCAAAAGTATGTGGAAGTTGTATAATATTGCCATGAAACAATAAAAAATTATAGATACGACGGAGACGTATCGGTGCACATGGTTGTTATAGCACTTTCGTGATAAGTAAAGGTTGAACCCATACGGAGCAAAAAGAAAGGCATCACAAACTCCGCAACTGCGTTATCACTTAACACACTTATGCACGCACCCGAGCTAGGGATTAAAAATAGGCTACTCCAATATTGAGCATATCACTTATTATTAGTGTTTCGATTTGTTGGGGATTAGAGATTAATCAGAATTCGATCAACTATAAATCGGTTTGTTTTTGCTTGCAATTCCTAGGTTCCAAGAACTAATAAGGTAAAAATGGAACAACCATTAGTGTGCTCTAAGCCTTTAAGTAGGACAACACTGCATTAATACATAACTGTATATTATATGTCAAACAACGAGTCAATGACAAATAAAGTAGGACAACACTGGAATGCATTGATATGGTATAGGCTTTTGGATGATGCTAGAACATGGGATTGGAATCGATTGAAGCTGGAATTTCACCAGAAAATTTATCCAATGCATCTGGTTCATCGTGATCGAAATTATATACATAATTTTTGGCCTCGTGAAGGAGAAAGTATCACTCAAGATTGTGGGAGGCTTAAGTCTATGATGTACACATGCACCAATCACGAGATCTCAAGATCTCTTGGTTGATAATATTGATGGGCGGGTTATTTACTTCTGCGATGAGGCTGCTAGAATCGCAAAACCTGCTAGAAATGAACATGATGTGCTAGATAAGAATAAACCCATTATTGGCATGCTTGTTATTTCTGTTAAAATTGGAGATCATTGATATCATGGTTTGTGTGATATGGGTGCTAGTGTGAGTGCTATTCCTTTTACCTTATATCAAGAAATTATGAATGATATAGCACCCTCTAAAATGTAAGACATCGATGTTACTATTAAGCTTGCAAATTGAGATACTATTTCACCACTTGGGATTGTTCGAGATGCTAAAGTCTCGTATGAAAAAATCAATACCCTACTAATTTCTTAGTACTTGGTACACTACAAGATAACTTTTGTCCCATTATATTTGGTAGACCTTTCTTGAATACCTGAAATTAATTGTGTTACAGAGAAGGTTAAAGTGATTTTTGGTGATGGGTCTCATAAATTTATTTTCTCTAAATTTGGTAGAGAACCACATGAGAAAGAGTCACCTAGTAAATATGAAATTATTGGTCTTGCCTCTATTGTCGTGCCTCCTACTATTTCATTAGAACAATATTTTCTAGACCATGAAAATGATATGCATATGAATGAGAGGAATGAAATAGATGAGATATTCTTTAGGCAAGTACCTATTCTTAAACACAATTTGCCTGTTGAAATTTTAGGAGGTCCTCCCCCACCTAAGGGAGATCTAGTGTTTGATTTAAAGAAATTACTTGAAACACTGAAATATGCTTATCTTGATGAAAAGAAGACATATCCTGTTATTATCAGTGCTAACCTTTCAAAGAATGAACAAAAGAGATTACTCAAAACTTTGAAGAAGCACTAGGCTGCTATTGGATATACTCTCAGTGATCTTAAGGGCATTAGTCCCACTCTATGTCAGCATAAGATTAATATGGAATCAGATGCGAAACTTGTCTTTGATCATCAACACCGTCTGAATCCTAAAATGAAGGAAGTGGTAAGAACTGAAATATTAAAGCTTCTGGAGGCAAGTATAATTTATCTCATAGTTGACAGAGATGGGTAATTCATGTTCATTGTGTTCCTAAGAAAGGAGGCATCACCGTTGTTCCTAATGATAAAAATGAACTTATCCCACAAAGAATTGTAAGTGGTTATAGGATGCTAATTGATTTTAGGAAATTAAACAAAGCTACTAGAAAAGATCATTACTCCTTGCCTTTTATTGATCAAATGTTAGAAAGATTATCTAAGCATACACACTTTTTTCCTTTATGGATATTCTGATTTTTCTCAAATACCTGTATCAAAAGAAGATTAAGAGAAAACTACTTTCACATGTCCTTTTGGAACTTATGCTTATAGACGTATGCCTATTAGTTTACGTAATGCACCTGCTACCTTTCAAAGATGTATGACTTTTGAGGTATTCATGGATGATTTTTCCATTTATGGGACTTATTTTGATGACTGCTTGAGCAACCTTGATCGAGTTTTGCAGAGATGCAAAGAAACTAATCTTGTCTTGAATTGGGAGAAGTGTCATGTCAGTGCACTAGAGTTTTTGGGCCATCTAGTGCCCCTTTACTCATGCACGGGCAGTAGTAGCCACCCCGGCGGCAAGGCCCAACAAAGACTTGTCAAGCATCAGCACAGAAGACTCAAGACTATCAGCAAGACCTTGCCGGGAGGGCTGTAGAGCCTTCATGCGAAGCAAGATCCCGACAAGGCAAAGCCCTGACAAGCTGTAACATCCCAAAACTCTAAGTTTTGGAATGCAATATTAAATTAACTATATTGATTGATTGTTTGATTGAGTGACTAAATTTGAGTGAATTTGAAACTTAAAAAAAACTTCTGAATGCGAGGGAATAAAATGACTTTCCCCTTTCCCCTTTACTTTTGAATTCTAATTCATTCAACTCAAGTCAATGAGAGAAGATGACATGAATTCTTCAAAATAAAGTATTTGAAAGGTGAATTTGAAATTACTAAAACTTTTATATTTTTGGAATCTATTTAACATTTGGTTTTATTTCAAAGTTTGAATGAGTTCAAATCCCCTTGCCCAAATTCAAAATATCGAGAGGAGCAATATGACACTCCAAACCAGGGGCCATTTGAATTATATTTGAACTTGTAAAAAACTTAGAAGACTATTTTGAAAGTATTTCATAATGGGTTTCAAAAGAAATTCTTAAAGTGGTTTTCAAACTTATTTTTATCCAAAAATAAGATACATGGAAAATAGGGTAAAATGATTCTCTTAATATAAAAATGGAGAAAGATGAATTTGAAAATATTTTGGTATTTTTAAAATGTTTTCTTTGCAACAACAACACTGTTTGAATTTTCTAATTTTGTGAAATTTTTGTATGGCTCTGAAAATATGTTCATGTTTCAGGAAATATTTTTCTGGTCTTTTTGATATATAATATGTCTAGATAAAACTTTATTTATAGTTTTTTGGTGTTCCTTGTGTTTGTAAAAAAAACTTTTGCCGCAGCCCACCAACGAATACAGTGAAGGCCTAGCCCACTCAGGATCATCTTCAACCTTGGATCGTTCATGGACATGAGCGAGAGAACACCTACATTCCCCACCCCACAGTGCCCCATGCCTTTCCTCCTATGCCTTACCGTCAATCTTCCCTGAATGGAAACCCGCAACTTCCCCGCACCTTCCTCACCTATTAAGACGCGAATCAATGCCCGAGATTTCCTCGTGGGAGAATCCGCGGTTGTGGGATTTTGTTGCCGCAGCCGTACGCACCTGGACACCTCCCCTCATCTATAAATACCGCCTCCTCGAAGCCATCTCTCCCCTCGACCGACCCCCCTCCTAAGGATCCCCTTCCCCCTCCTCATAGCTTGTAATTTCTCGCCGGAGTTTGCAAACTCCGGTGGCTTCTCCACCGCGCCCGAGGACGAGGACGAATTTTCCATCGTGTTTCCGGGTTTTGCCTCGACACCCTCTTCCTTGTATCATTCTTGTTTTCCTCCGGGAGTCACCGTGTCACCGGATCCGAGCTCATCTCCTTCATCTTCTCCAACTCCGGCGACTAACTCCGGTGAGGTCCATAAAAATCCCGTATTGCAATTTTTTCAGAAAAGTAGCAATTTAAGAAAATTCATATCAATCAGTATACAACTCCAAATTGAGTGATTCGTTTTGCTGTAGTTTCAAAATTTTATGTAGTTTCCGATGGTGCGCTTGGATTTCAAATTTGAGTATTGTAATTTTCAATTTGCTTAATTTTGTTCAAATCACTAATTTGGCAATATCTTGAGATTTATAATATATTTTTGATTGATTCTTTTTGCCACTGTTTTGTTATTGATTGGTCTGTCCATTAGCATTGAGTTATTGATTTTAGGTTTATTTAAATTAGTATTTTAACTAAAACAGTATTGTTTTGTTTATATAGTTGTTTTAGTCATTTAATTATTGTTTTTAATTATTTTTAGTTAGTTCTTTTTGTAGATTTTGACATGTGGTTATATGGTTCTGTTAGACTAGAGTAGATAGATTTTATAATAATTTATTATTATTTTAGCTATTGTTTTGTTGTATTGTTGTGTAGTTATTTAAATAGAGTAAATAGAATAGTTTTATCGTCACAAAAGTAATTCTTTTGCCACATCAAGTTATTTTTATTGTTGTTTCTGTTAATTAGAAACATATTAGTTTTTATAAATTTTTGTTATGGTCTTGGTGTTTTTATTGTTATTATAGTTGATTGGTGATAACTAGATAGTAATTTTAGCTATTAAAGTACTTCCTTTTTCTAGTTAATTTTTTATTAAATTGATTGCTATTAAATAGTTGTTTAATTAGTTCTTTTCTGTTATTGAGTGTTAAGAATAATTTTATTGTTGCTATGATAGAATTTGTGTAAATTGGTTTCTCTCTAGTTTTCTTTAAAGTTTTCGTTGGATTTTTTTGGTTCCTTCGATTTCGTTATTGTTTTCCTTGATTGCTTTATATTACTTTTACTCAATGTTATTTATTGTTTGTGAATGTGTTTCGCTTATTGTGTGAATTGTTTGTTTTGTTAGATTATCTGGAGTGCGAAGCTTGTTATTACGAAGCTTTAGAATTTCAAGACCGTCATCAAGGCAAGTCATTTGATCATGTTTTACCCAAGTTTTATTTGCATTAGATGATATTTTGCACCATGCATGCAGTAGGAGTATTAAACTTGTTGAGTAGTATCATGAGGTAGGACAACCCACAAATCCCCTGTTAACCTGGCCTCGGGACGATATTTTTATTTGATGCTATGCTTAAGTAGACGGGGTTTTGGTTGTCTGTTCCATCGGAGTTGTGAGTGTCTTGGATGAGGACCATTTCAAGATGATGAATAACACTTCATGATGATCAAGGTTACTTCGAGGAGATGAAGACTTCATGATTCAAGGCAAACTTTAATACACCTACTGGGTGGATTTAGAAATAGGCTCCCTGGAGTACCTAGTGGGTGGGCACCTTGATAGGTCGCTGGAATACCCAGTGTTTGTGAACCATTAATAGGCGCCCCTGGCCTATCTCAAAGGAGTGAACCTAAACCTGCTGGAGAGATACCAGCGGACAACTCCACCTAGACTCAAAGAGACGGATGGATACATCACGACCGAAAGCTTACCTGTGCATCCGCAAGTCATTATGGGCTCTGGCTTGGTTGATCTTAGTGGTAAGTCTAACCTGAACTCTTAACCAGGGGTTAGGGAAACTCTTTGAAATACCATGTTTTGTTCATCTGGTTCTCAAACACCCTGAAGTGTGAGGACATAAATGGAGGGACCAAATCTTGCGGGAGAAGTGCGCAAACCTCTGTAGAGTGTTAAATCTAATCGATTAGCCATGTCCCCGGTTACGGACAATTGAGCCTCTAGAAATGATACTATCAGGAACTCTCAACACCACACTTGATGATAATTGATGAGGGTACAAGATAAAAATTGGGTTATGAGATTTGGTTGGCGGAACCATCTCATTACACAACCGACATTTTGTAGTAATTTCATGATGCCCCTTTGTTGTAGGGAAAAAACTTGCTTTTATGCAAAACTCGGACCTTTGCCACCATCAGCCAGATGCATATAGTTGTGATAGCATTATTATTTTTATCATTTTTTCTTTTGTGATTTGCCAGCATATTCCATATGCTGATCTACACAGCTGCAACGTCTCATGTTGCAGAGGTTTTCTCCGACGAAGTGTGAGGTCTACATCCTATGCTCGCTGTTGCCCTTTGGAGTTAGATGGACTTAGCTACCTTCAGGCTTCCGCGGGATTTTGATAGCGCTATCTCATGAGTTGGCTTTTATCCAAGTTACTTTTGTAATAATGACTCTATATGAGATTTCAATTAATAAAGCATGTGTGATTGAACTCTGTTATATACATTGATGTACTGTGTGTGTACCGGCATGATCTTGGGATGGTACGGAAACACCAGAGACTTGACCGTTTTAGGTCAGGTCTCTACACAAGCACTGCCAGCACATATGCCAGGTGTTGATTCGCTTGGACGCGTGTCGGGGTGTCAACGTTGGATGGAGCTAAGCGGCACCGATGGGACGGGCCCCCGCCCCGTCCCACTGACGGACTGAGGTGCCCGACGGTGCATTGAATGCTCTTGTCCTACTCCGTCAGAGTTAGGTACGATAGCACTATAGCGTTGTGCATCCCGTGTGCACACTGTACGCCACTGTTGGGATCCCCTTAGGTATAAAAGGAGGCCCAGGGAGTTACAAAGAGGGGGTTAGACAATCAGACAGTTGGGCAGTTAGACAAGCAAACAACCCAACAGTTACACAACTGGGGGTTATCAAGCTCACGTACCATCTATTCATGGCGCTCCGGTAGTTATAACCCTAGAACACGATCAATATAACCAAGCAGGAGTAGGGTTTTATGCATCCGTGCGGCCTAGACCTGGGTAAAAACTCCCTGTGCACTGCTTACCAGACTGGCTCTTTGTGCGAGCCCACCCCCTGCCGAACCAAAAGGGATCCCCATAATCCCATAGGTGTTCGTTCCCACGACATCTTTGGCATGCCAAGTAGGGGGGCGCGTGAGTGGTGCGAACCCGTTATGGTAATCCATGCCCCAGCTTCATCATCGCCATGCCCCCAAGAAGAGGGGCCAGATAGCAGCTGGCCCATCCATGCCTGTCGTCCCTGTATCTGCGCGGACAGGAGACGGCATAGACATGTGTGGAGGAGGAGGAGGCGGAGGTTCGGAACTTTCGTGATGCTCCGGTGACCAAGGCCAGGCAAGCAGCGCCGCTCGCCGCGGAGACACCCATGGCGACGGTGGGAACCGCCGCGCCCCTGGGTCTCAGGACGGAGCGGTACCGTCTACGGGTGGTATAATGAACTCCGGGGGCAGAAGAGTATCTTCCAGGGCACCCACACCGGCACCTACGCCGCGACCTTCTCAGGACGCGCATGGAGAGCCGCGCCATAGCGCCCGCAGTTCTCAATGTCCCCACAGAAAAGCTCCTGCGCATCATTCCCAAGATGCACGAGACCAACATGCTCACTAGCACGCGAGCGGGAGTGGCGTGCCGACGCGAGACCATGGCGGTGCTCCTTGTAACACGGTTAGGAGTCAGAGCACCTCCTGCTCCTCGCACCGCTCGCTGCCATCCATGACAGAGGAAGCGATGGCGCGAGCGCAACTACTCCTAAACTTCCCTCCTACTACGGAGAATCTCAACGAATGGAGAGCCACCATTCAGAGCCTCCTCGACCTCGTAGATAAGCTTCGGCCCACAGGTCCGCCTCAGACCAGTGGTGAAGTGCCCGGAGTCGGCACAACTTCGACACACTCTCCTCCGTGACAGCATCGCCGGTCGCCGACCCGACGAACCGACGCCTACGATGGTTACTCAATAGCGTCATCTGACCCACGGACGCGCCACGATCAGCGTCATGTTCTTTGGGAACATGGCAAGGAAGACACCAGAACCGCGATTGAGCGACGACGGGAGGTGCGCCTCCAGTCGGACAGGTGCGCATGGCCCACTTAGACAAGTCCGCGCCGGGGTACCCTGTCAGCCTACCTTACGAGGTGGGCTGTCCAGCGTTTACCCATGAGCTGCAGCAAGTCCAGCGGCCCAACTCCCGCACATTCAAACCAGAAATCCCAGAGAAGTATGATGGCAAGACCCACCCGTTAGAGTTCCTGAGCGTCTACACCATTGCGGTGCAGGCTATCGGGGCCGCAACGACAAGATATTGACCAACTACTTCCCGTTGGTGCTTAAGCCCAACATCAGGTCATGGCTGATGCACTTGCCGGAAGGGTTCATCGCTTCCTGGGCGGACCTATGTCACGAGTTCGTTGGCGCCTTCACCGGAGGTCATCAAGCTCCTGGCCAGGAGAGCGATCTGCACATCATCCCCTAGAAGGAAGGCGAAACTCTGCACACGTACATCTAGAGGTTCAGCTGCGTTCACCACAACATCCCAAACGTTCACCCTGCCGCTATTATCAGCACGTTCCATCAGAACGTGCGCAACCGCAGGATGCGGGAAGAGCTGGCGATGACCAGAGTCAGGGATGTCGCCGAGCTTTATGCTTTGGCAGACAGGTGCGCTTGGGCTGAAGAAGGGAGAAGACTCCCTGGCGAAGATGCCGGTGCAGAGGTCGACTCTGAAGATGAGGATACTGCTATCCTGGCAAAGAAGGGCCGACAACGTAACAAGAAGCACAAGGGCAAGACCGTGCTTGCCGTCTAGGCATCCGGCAACCCCGGTGCCACCAAGAAAGGCAAGGTCGATGACCCCGGCAACGATGTTGCCGAGTGCGCCTCCTGCCATGCCGTGGCGGCTGCCGGCAAGCCAGAAGACTCCGGCAAGCAGTATTGCAAGATCCATCGCACAAAAGGCCATGACCTCCAAGACTGCCGGCAAGTTGAGTAGCTTGCCGAGAAACAGAGGGCCGAATATGAGAGGCGAGACAAGGAGAAGGATCATGATGGGGCTGAGGGGTCCAGCAAGAAGCGTGTTGGCCGAGGAGGTCGCCGCGGCAAGCCCAAGCAACAGAAGGATCGGCCCGCCCATGGCCGTGACAAGCAAGAAGAGGATGATGATGCCAAACACAACGGCGAATCCAGTGGGAATGAGTTTTAGAAGGTTACAGAGATGATGTGCATAGAGGGAGGTGCCTCATCACACTCCTCTCACCGCCAACTCAAACAGTGTGTGCGCGAGGTTAACGCAGCAGAGCCCTCTATCGGTACCCAGAAACCTCTGAAATGGTCCAACACTCCTATCATCTTCGACACCGAGGACCACCCGGATCGCATAACTGCGGTAGGATGCTTGTCGTTGTTGGTTTCGCCAACAATCCGTAACCTCAAGGTGACGAAGATGTTAATCGACAGTGGGGCCAGCCTGAACCTAATCTCACCTTGTGTCATCCAAAGGCTGCAAATCCCTGATGAAGATCTGGAGCCGACATGCGCCATCCAAGGGCTCAACTCAGGAAGAACTCAGCCGAAGGGCATGATCACGCTGCCGGTGACGTTCGACAGTGATATCAACTTCTAAACGGAGAAGATTGTCTTTGATGTTGCCGAGATCTCGTTGCCATACAATGGCATTCTCAGTCGTCCGGCACTGGCCAAGTTCATGGCGGCCACCCACTTCGCTTACAACGTGCTGAAGATGCCTGGACCAATGAGCGTCATTACCATCAACTCTGACAAGAAAAGCACGCTTATTTGCATGGACCAACTCTACCGGGGCGCAGTCGTAGCACCTGCCGCCAATGCACTTGCTCCTGCCTCTTAAGCTCCTAGGGGAAGAAGACTAGCAAGGCCTCTGGCGTACAGTCCGGCAAGCGCACCTCTTCGGGGTGTTGCGCTACTGTTGATGATGTGCTAGAGAGCTCCATTGGCAAGAGCAAAAAGTCCAAGGCTGCCCCGCCAAAGACCAAGAAGGTGCCCACCAAGGATGATGGCACGAGGGGAACTTTCACCATAAGTTCCACCCTTGACGACAAATAGGAAAGTGCGCTCGTCGCCTTCCTGTGGGTGAATGTCAATGTGTTTGCATGGCAACCATCTGATATCCCCGGTGTTCCCAGGAAGGTGATTGAGAACCACCTTGCCGTCCTCCCACATGCGCGGCCCGTCAAGCAGAAGGTCCGGAAGCAAGCTTTAGAGAGACAACAATTTATTGCCGAGGAGATCAAGAAACTAGAGGCAGCTGGCTTGATTAGAGGAGTACTCCATCCGACATGGTTGGCCAACCCGGTTGTAGTGCGCAAGGCAAACGGTAAATGGAGGCTGTGCATTGATTTTAGAGACATCAACAAAGCCTGCCCCAAGGTTCCTTTTCCGTTGCCGCGCATCGACCAGATTGTGGACTCCATCGCTGGCTGCGATCTGTTGTCTTTCCTTGACGCCTATTCCGGTTATCATCAGATTTTTATGGCCAAGGAAAATGAAGAGAAGACCGCGTTTATCACCCCATGGGCTACGTACTGCTTTTTGCGTATGCCTTTTGGGTTGAAAAGCGCTGGTTCTACCTTTGGAAGAGCAGTCCAGATTGGTTTTGAGCCCCAGCTACATAGAAATATGGAGGCTTATATGGATGACATAGTGGTCAAAACCAAGGATAAGGCCACGCTCATATAAGACCTAGAAGAAACATTTGCAAATCTTTGCAAGATCAACATGAAGCTCAACCCCGAGAAATGTGTGTTTGATGTCCCATCCGGCAAGCTTCTCGGGTTCTTTGTGTCTCAACGAGGAATCGAAGCAAACCCCGACAAGGTCAAAGCAATTGAGCAAACTGAGGCATCCAGACGAGTCAAAGACGTGCGACGCCTTGCCGGTTGTGTTGCTGCTCTGAGTAGGTTCATCTCAAAATCTGCTGTGCGCGCCCTGCCCTTTTTCAAAATCTTGAAGAAGGCAGGTCCAATGAAATGGACTCCAGAAGCGGAGGCGGTGCTGCAGGATTTGAAGAAGTACCTTTCCTCTCGTCCTAGTTGTGCCAAAACCACAAGAGCCGTTGCTGCTGTACTTGGCGGCAACAAATCAAGTGGTGAGTGCTACACTAGTGGCTGAAAGAGAAGTTGACGAAGAAGTAGCAGCAACTATAGGGACGCCAAGCGACGAGCCAGGATGTTCCCTGGCAGGGTCTGGTGCCAGCAAAGAAGGATCTGCGCAGTTGAAAGAGATAGTCTAGAAGAAGAAAGTGGTGCGGCGACCAGTCTATTTTGCCAGCTCCTTGTTGCAAGGGGCTAGATGAAGGTATTCTGGAGTGCAAAAATTGCTCTTAGGCCTTCTTATGGCCTCGAGGAAGCTGCGCCATTACTTCCAAGCACATGAGATCACCGTTGTCACCCGCTTCCCGCTACAGCGGATATTGCGAAAACCAGAAGCTACCGGCAGGATTGTGGAGTGGGCCCTTGAATTATCAAGCTTTGGTCTTAAGTTTGAAAGCACTTCGACCATTCAGAGAAGGGCCTTGGCAGAGTTCATTGTAGAATGGACCCCAACGCCCGATGAAGAGATTCGAGAGTCAACTCTCCCTGGCAAGGAGACTGATCGAGAATGGATCATGTATTTTGATGAAGCTTTCTCGCTGCAAGGCGCTGGTGCCAAAGTGCTGCTTGTCGCACCCACTGGAGAGCATCTTAGATATGTGGTCCAGATGCACTTTCCTCGGGAGAGATCAACAAACAACACTGCTGACTACTAAGGGCTACTTGCCGGTCTCAGGATCGCGGCGGACCTTGGGATCAAGAAACTTATTGTCAAGGGTGATTCTCAACTTGTCGTCAAGCAAGTAAACGAAGATTAACAGAGCCTGTTGATGGAAGCCTATGTAGATGAAGTGAGGAAGTTGGAAGAATGTTTTGATGATGTGCAAATGGAGCACGTTCCACGTGCAGAGAACAACATTGTCGATGGCCTATCAAAGTGTGCTGCCCTTAAGTTACCTGTGGAACCATGAACTTTCGTGCTCCAACTAACTCAACCCTCCATGACGCCATCAACTGGACACGAGGAGAGAAGAAAGTTAAGTTCCGGCAAGTATTTCCCAGCAGAGCTCCCCGAAGCCGCTGGCGAGGAAATTGCCGAAGAGAACGGCAGGCTTGTCGGTGAGCACCGTGCTCCGGCAGAGCCCCAGGCTCTTGCCGTGGAAGCATATGATCCCGCCAGGCTTGCTGGGGCGCAATAGACTCTGGTAGGCCCTCATGCCCTTGCCACCGAGGCAAATTCTACCCCGGCAGAGGATACACCTTTAGCCCTTGTTGTCGAGCCCCAGGCTCCAGCATGGGCACACCACATTGTCCAATTCCTTCAAACAGGAGAACTCCCCGAGGAACAAGAGGAAGCAGAGAAAGTAGCCCACCGGTCTCATATGTACCAGTTCGTAGACAACGACCTATACAGAAAGAGAACGAATGGCGTGAAACTCAAGTGCATTTCTCGGGAGGATGGACTGGAGCTGTTGGCAGAGATACACAGAGGCATATGTGGCTCCCACATAGGATCAAGAGCACTATCCGGAAAGGCATTCCGGCAAGGTTTCTTTTGGCCCACTGCCCTCCAGGATGCGACTATGTTAGCAACCAAGTGTGAAGCATGCCAGTTTCATTCGAAGAAACTGCATCAACCAGCTCAAGCCCTTCAAACAATCCCGCTCTCCTGGCCATTTTCGATCTGGGGGCTCGACATCTTGGGCACCTTTCCTCACGTTGCCGGGGGCTTTGAGTACTTGTACGTGGCAATCGAGAAGTTCACAAAGTGGCCAGAAGTGGAAGCAGTGAGGAAGGTGATAGCACAGTCAGCCGTCAAGTTCTTCAAAGGGCTAGTCTGTCACTTTGGTGTCCCCAACAGGGTCATCACTGACAACGGCACACAGTTTACGAGCCGTACCTTCATGCAGTATGTCCAAGACCTTGGTAGCAAAATCTATTTTGCTTCCGTTGCCCACCCGAGGAGCAACGGCCAAGCGGAGAGGGCTAATGCTGAAGTGATGCGAGGTCTCAAGACGAGAACTTTCGACAGGCTGGACAAGTGTGGAAGGCACTAGATTTATGAGTTGCCGGTTGTTCTTTGGTTAATCAGAACGACACCAAATCGAGCTACTAGCCAGACACCCTTCTCCCTTGTCTATAGGGCGGAGGCAGTTCTCCCCACGGAACTCATGTACGGGTCGCCTCGAGTGCTTGCTTATGATGAGTTTGAGCAAGAGCAGTTGTGGCAAGACGACACGACGCTCCTTGAGGAAGACCGTCTTCAGGCTGCTGTGAGAGCTGCGCGCTACCAGCAAGCTTTGCGCCGCTACCATAGCCGCAAGGTCAATGCCAGAGGTCTTGAGGAAGGCAACCTTGTTCTTCGGCGAGTTCAGTCCGCCAAGAATCCAAAAAAGTTGACGCCGAAGTGGGAAGGCCCTTATCGGGTAGTATGAGTCACTAGGCTCGGCGCAGTCCGCTTGGAGATCGAGGATGGCGTTCAGGTGAGCAACTCATGGAATATCGAACATCTTAGAAAGTTTTACCCATGAGGTGGTTGCTGGGCCAGCCCCAACAACCACCTTTTGTACAAGTCTTGCCGCTGAAGCATGTAATCCTTGGTACAAAGCTAGGCTCAGGCCCTGTGCGTAGTTAAATAAAGAAAAGTATTTTGCAACCTTGGCTAATTCTCATGTTTGTTTACGTACATGTCTATCTGAAGCGTTGCACTATACTTAATCCCGACAAGGGCTGACGGACCGCCAAGGTTCCATACCCATAGCTTCCCTTCTTTCTTGTTGTAAAGGATGGAAGGACACCTCGCGTGTAGCTTTTCCAGGGGGGATGGGAGTATGGATACCTATGAACGACGTCCCCAAAAAAACTTGTCGGAAGGAGAAAGGCAACGAAAAGATAAGTTGCAAAAACTCCTTGTGAATCCCTGCCGTAAAGTTATTTTCCTTGAGCGATTTTGACTTCTGTATGGAAAACCTGCACGCGTGGGAACCTTGCTATGATTGGATGCACCCTCACTATGTTCTGGACCGCTCAACGGCTTAAGTGGCTTCGCCCGCGCTCCTTGTTTCGTTTCGAGTCCGCTCAACGATCCAAGTGACATCACTCGCGCCCTTATCCCGTTTTCGAGTAAGGCCGACGCCTTGAACGGCCGTGCCAAGGACGCTAAGGTATCTTGCCGGCAAGGGCACCGCCAGCAGGCTGCTAAGGACTCATTCCTCAAAGCGCTTACGGTAGGGCTACACACACTGTCAAGATTCTTCTAGAAAGGGCGTAGGGAAAATTCCATACACAGACACAATTTAACAAGGAAGATAACATACAATTTTTCAGATAGGGTGAAATTTACATAAGATATCGCTTTTCCTCCAAGAAGATCCTTATTTGACTTTCTCCCCTAGGGGGAGATTACAAGAAGAAAAAGATGGAGAGGATGGGCATATTACAAGAAGAAAAAGATGACGAGAGGCCCCCGAGAAAAGCCCGGCCTGACCCCTTTGGACCAACACTGCGCGGACGAGCAGCGCTGCCAGATGGGTAGGCAAGAACCTGGCCCCTCCTAGACCAGCATTACGCGGAGGAGAGGGCCAGAGCGGGCGGAAAGGGGGATGGACCCTAGAAGCCAAAGTCCATGGGCCTGCCAGAAGACCCAGCTGGAAGATGAGGCAGCGCCCGGGACTGAAGCACCCGGCAAGGACATCTTGTCGGGAGGGGGAGAGGCGTGAGGCTGGCGATGATGGCGCGGCCGACGGTTAGTACGACCTCGAATCTTCGGGCTCCGAATTGACCGCCCGGAGACCGGGCTCATCGCCGCTGTCTTCGCTGCTGTCCTCCCCGTCACTCTCGAAGGAGGACAGGCTTTCGGCGCTGCTCGTGCTCTCTTCACGACAGCTGAGGTGGATGCCGGAGCTCCCATAAATCTTGATGGAGAGCGTATTGACCTCCGTCATTTTAAAACGAAGAACGTGCCCCACCTGGAGATTGTGGGCATGGGCGAAGGTCTTCCAACCACGCCTAAGGAACATGACGCGACACACTGGGTACTCAATGTCCACCCGTGTCGCGCCATTACAACACCCTGCCACCCGCAGCCATAGGAAGGGCGGCTCATCGTCCACCTGCAGCGAAGAGGTGTGGGAGGCGCAGATGGCTCCGGAGGGGACCGCCCAGATCGAGGACGAAGTTCAGCGCCGTCCCCTCGGCGTGGGCCTCTTCAATGGAGATGCCTAGCGTCAAAGGAGGGGGTGGAGCAACGCTCCACCTCTCCTGACCTCGGCCTCCACAGTGGCCACGGCCCCTCGCGCCTCCTCCACCACGCGAACTCGAGCCTCCCTCTGCCTCTGCGGCTTAAGCGACAGCATGATCCCGACGAGAGCTCCTCCTCACAGCCGAGGAAGGTGGTCGCCCCGCCCCCTGTACATGGCAAAGGGCGGGCGCTGCCTGAAGATTGAGAAGACGAGGGGAGGCGGACTGCGGAGTTTTGAACTCGAAGGGCGGAAGAAGGATGGATGAGATCCGCCCCCGCTGTCCCCAATTGATAGGAGGAAGCACGGGGGCTGACTCTCCCCCACTCCAAAGGACGCCGCCCACCTCCTCCATGGTGCCCTCGATCACGGGGCGAACAGCAACCGCCCCGTCGCCCCAATCCATGGCACCGCAGTTACTGCCTTTTCTCAAGGACTTTAAATCACCGGCGCCCGTTGCTAGCTCCCCGCTATGCATACGACGTGCGTGGAGGAAAAGACCCGACACAGTAATTGAAAAATCGGCGACCGCACCGTGCACGTATCCCACTACCCACATTCAATGGGCATCGTGGGGAAGCGGAGCGAGCGCAATGATCACAACTGCAAGGCCCTGCCATGCGTGCCCATGCACTGGTTGGGCCTATCCCAACAACGCCTCGCGACATGTATGGCCCAGGTCCGGGGGCTCCTGTCGGTGCACTAGAGTTTTTGGGCCATCTAGTGCCCCTTTACTCGTGCACGGGCAGTAGTAGCCGCCCCGGTGGCAAGGCCTAGCAAAGACTTGTAAAGCACCAACACAGAAGACTCAAGACTACCGGCAAGACCTTGCCGGGAGGGATGTAGAGCCTCTAGGCGAAGCAAGGTCCCGGCAAGGCAAGGCCCTAGCAAGCACCGCCAGCACATAGGCCAGGTGTCAATTCGCCTAGACGCGTGTTGCGGCGTCGATGTTGGAGGGAGCTAAGCGGCTTCGATGGGACGCCCCCCCCGTCCCGTCCCACTGATGGACTGAGGCGCCTGACGGTAATGCTCTTGTCCTACTCTGTCAGAGTTAGGTACGATAGCGCGGTAGCGCTGTGCATCTCATGTGCACATTGTATGCCACTGTTGGGATCCCCTTAGGTATAAAAGGAGGCCCAGGGCGTTACAAAGAGGGGGTTAGACAATCAGATAGTTGGGCAGTTAGACAACCAGACAACCCGACATTTACATAACTGGTGGTTATCAAGCTTACGTAGCAGCCGTTCATGGCACTGCGGTAGCTAGAACCCTAGAACACGATCAGTATAACCAAGCAGGAGTAGGGTTTTACGCATCTGTGCGGCCCGGACCTGGGTAAAAACTCCCCGTGCGCTGCTTACCAGACCGGCTCTTTGTGCGAGCCCGCCCGCTGCCGAACCGAAAGGGATCCCCATGATCCCATAGGTGTTCATTCCCATGACATGTCACTTCATGGTGAATGAAGGCATAATACTTGGACATAAGATCACCGAACTAGGTATTGAGGTATACAAATCTAAATTGATGTGATTGAGTAAATGCCATGTCCTGGAGATGTAGAAGGTATAAGAGGTTTCCTTGGTCATGCTAGTTTCTATAGGAGATTTATTAAAGATTTCTCAAATATCTCTAGGCCATTAACTAATCTTCTTGAAAAAGATATTCCATTTGTTTTTGTGATGATTGTGTAGAGGCCTTCAAAATACCTAAGAAAGCTTTAATATCTATGCCTATTATTCAACCACCTAATTGGAACTTACCATTTGAATCATCTGTGATGCTAGTGATTATGTTGTTGGTGTTGTTCTAGGGCAAAGAGTAGACAAGAAATTGAATGTTATTCATTATGCTTGTAAGACTCTAGACAATGCTTTGCATATATTTTTACTTCAAGACTCTAGGTGGGTTCTTTTACTTCAAGAGTTTGTTTTGCATATTTTTTTATAGAAATGGGGTTGAGAATCATGTAGCAGACAACGTGTCTAGGATGGAAAATGTTCTTGACGACCCACTGCCTATTGATGATAATTTTCTTGATGAGCAACTAGGTGTTATTAATGCTTCCCGTAATACTCCCCGATATACAGATTATGCTAATTACATTGTTGCTAAATATATACCACCTAGTTTCATATACAACAAAAGAAAAAGTTCTTATTTGATTTAAGACATTACTTTTGGGATGACCCACACCTATATAAATAGGGAGTAGATGGTGTTATCAGACGTTGTGTACCTGAGCATGAACAAGAATAGATCCTATGGAAGTTTCGTTTTGAGGTCTGATATGTCCATTTTGCATCATGATTTCCTACTTTTATTTACAATGTTTTTATGGATAATAATGATTCATGGAGTATTTCTAATGCCTTTTCTCTCATAATTTGCAAGGTTTGCACAAAGAGGGAGAATACCGACAGCTGGAATTCTGGACCTAAAAAAACATGTCAAAGATACCTATTCTGCACATCTTCAAATGAGATGAAACTTCACGATGATTTTTATGGAATAAATAAGAAATATGGCACCAAATAACTACTGGAGGGGCCCACCTTGGTGGGCAGAAGACACCAGGGTGCGCCAGGCCCCCAGGCGCGCCCTGGTGGGTTGTGCTCAGCACGGCCCACTTCCGGAGCCCATCTTCTGGTATAAAAGTTTTTTTGACCTATAAAACAATAAGGGGAGGACTTTCAGGATGGAACGCCGCCTTCTCGAGGCGGAACTTGGGCAGGAGCACTTTTGCCCTCCGACGAAGCGATTCCGCCCGGGGAACTTCCCTCCCGGAGGGGAAATCGAAGCCATCATCATCACCAACAACCCTCTCATCTTGGGAGGCCATTCTTCATCAGCATCTTCAACAGCATCATCTCTTCTCAAACCCCAGTTCATCTCTTGTGTTCAATCTTTGTATCGGAACCTCAGATTGGCACCTCTGGGTGACTAGTAGTGTTGATTACCTTGTGTAGCTCATTACTATATGGTTTATTTGGGGGAATATTATATGTTCAGATCCACTATGCTATTCAATACCTCTCTAATCTTGAGCATGCATTTTATTTGTGAGTATTTACCTTTGTTCTTGAGGCCATGGGAGAAGTCATGTTTCAAGTAATCATGTGAATTTGATATGTGTTCGATATTTTGATGATATGTATGTTGTGATTCCTTAGTGATGTCATGTGAAAGTTGAATACATGACACTTAACCATGCTTGGGCCTAAGGTAATGCATTGTGGAGTGGTTATTAGATGATGGGTTGCTAGAGTGACAAAAGCTTAAACCCTAGTTTATGTGCTACTTCGTAAGGGTCTGATTTGGATCCACATGTTTAATGCTATGGTTATATGTTATCTTAATACTTTTCTTGTAGTTGCGGATGCTTGCGAGGGGGTTAATCATAAGTGGGAGGTTGTTCAAGTAAGAACAACACCCAAGCACCGGTCCACCCACATATCAAATTATGAAAGTAGTGAACTGTTGGAAATATGTCCTAGAGACAATAATAAATGGGTTATTATCATATTTCCTTGTTCATGATAATCTTTTATTGTCCATGCTAGAATTGTATTGATCGGATACATGTGTGGATACATAGACAACACCATGTCCCTAGTATGCCTCTAATTGACTAGCTCGTTGATCAAAGATGGTTAAGGTTTCCTAGCCATGGACATGAGATGTCATTTGATAACGGGATCACATCATTAGGAGAATGATGTTATGGACAGGACCCAAACTATAAACGTAGCATATGATCGTGTCAGTTTATTGCTATAGTTTTCTGCATGTCAAGTATCTGTTCCTATGACCATGAGATCATGCAACTCACTGACAACGGAGGAGTACCTTGTGTGTATCAAATGTCGCAACATAACTGGGTGACTATAGAGGTGCTCTACAGGTATCTCCGAGGGTGTCTGTTGGGTTGGCATGGATCAAGACTAGGATTTGTTACTCCGTGTGACGGAGAGGTATCTCAAGGCCCACTCGGTAATTCAGCATTTACAACAAGCCTTGCAAGCAATGTGACTAAGTGTTAGCCATGGGATCTTGTATTACAGAACTAGTAAAGAGACTTTCAGGTAACGAGATTGAACTAGATATAGAGATATCGATAATCAAATCTCGGGCAAGTAACATATCGAAGAACAAAGGGAACATCATACAGGATTAACTGAATCCTTGACATAGAGGTTCAATCGATAAAGATCTTTGTAGAATATGTAGGAACCAATATGGGCATCCAGGTCCCGCTATGGTTATTGATCGTAGAGGTGTCTTGGTCATGTCTACATAGTTCTCGAACCCGTAGGGTCTGCACACTTAAAGTTTGGTGACGTTTTGGTAGTATAGAGTTATGTATGGTGGTGACCGAAGGTTGTTCAGAGTCCCGAATGAGATCTCGGATGTCACGAGGAGCTCCGGAATGGTCCGGAGGTAAAGATTGATATATAGGAAGTCCTGTTTTGGTCACCGGAAAATTTTGGGATCATCGGTAGTGTATCGGGAGTGCCGGGAGGGTACCGGGGGACCATCGGGAGGGGTGTCTCGACCCAAGAGGCTAGATGGGCTGTGGGAGGAGGTAAACCAGCCCCTCGTCAGCTGGACGAAGCGTCCTCTAAGGGCCCATGCGGCTAGGAAAGAGTGGGAAAGGAAAAACCCCAAAGAAGGGAAGGAAAATCCAAATAGGATCCCACCTCCCTTGTGGGAGGTGGATTCCCTCCCTTGTTTGGTTCGGCCGAACCTACTTGGAGTAGGGGCCAAGGCTGCGTCCTCTCCCCTTCCTCCTATATATATTGAGGGATTTTGAGGCATCCCCTAACCCTAATTGCCACATGTTGCCCTCTTCTTCCTTTAGATCTGTTTCTCCTCTAGATTGATTCCGTAGTGCTTGCCGAAGCCCTGCCGAATCAGCTCCACCACCACCTCCGCCACACCGTCACAATGCCAGAGAACTCATCTAACTCTCCGCTCCCTATTGCTGGATCAAGAAGGCAGGGATCGTCATCGAGCTGTACGTGTGGTGAACGCGGAGGTGCCGTCCGTTCGACACTAGGTCGGAAGGACCACGATGCGATCGCGGGACGGCTCGTGATGAGATCGGGGGACGGATCGTGAAGATGTTTGACTACATCAACCACGTTTCTTAACACTTCCGCTTAGCGATCTACAAGGGTATGTAGATTCACTCTCCCTCTCGTAGATGCTCATAACCATGGATAGATCTTGCGTGTGCGTAGGAATTTTTTTTGTTTCCCATGCAACTTCCCCAACACTGGCATCATGAGCTAGGTCTATGTGTAGATGAGATCTCGAGTAGAACACAAAGGAGTTTGTGGACTTTGATGCTTAGATTTGATTCAGCGGTTATGTGGGATGAAGCGGCCCGGACCAACCTTACTCGTAGCAGCCACGTAAAACTTGCAACAACAATTAGAGGACATCTAACTTGTTTTTGCAGGGTATGTTATGATGTGATATGGCCAATTACATGATGAGATATATGTGATGTATGAGATGATCATGTATTGTATAGAATATCACGACTTGCATGTCGTTGAGTACGGCAACCGACAGGAGCCATAGGGTTGTCTTTAATTATTGTATGACCTGCGTGTCAATCATTAAGCGCTATGTAATGCTTTACTTTATTGTTAAGCGGTAGCAATAGTAGTAGAAGCATGGTGGGCGTGACAACCCCGATGGCGACACGTTGATGGAGATCGAGATGATGGAGATCATGGTGTCATGCCGGTGACGATGGAGATCATGTTGGTGCTTTCAAGATGGAGATCAAAAAGCACAAGTTCATGGCCATATCATGTCACTTATTATTTGCATGTGTTGTTAATACTTTTATGCACCTTGTTTTGCTTAGGACGATGGTAGCATTATAAGGTGATACATCACTAAAATTTCAAGATCAATTGTGTTCTCCCCGAGTGTGCACCGTTGCGAAAGTTCGTCGTGTTGAGACACCACGTGATGATCGGGTGTGATATACTCTATGTTCACATACAACGGGTGCAAGCCAGTGTTGCACGTGCAGAACACTCGGGTTAAAATTGATGAGCCTAGCATGTACATACATGGCCTTAGAACACAAGAGACCGAAAGGTCAAACATGAGTCATATAGTAGATATGATCAACATGATGATGTTCACCATTGAAAGCACCTCAACTCACGTGATGATCGGACTTGAATTGGTGATTTTGGATCATGTATCACTCGAATGACCGGAGGGATGTCAATTTGAGTGGGAGTTCTTAAGTAATATGATTAATTGAACTCATTATCATGAACATAGTTTGTAGTGTCTTTGCAAATTTTGTAGCTCACGTTGTAGCTCCCTTGCATATTTATATGTTCCTAGAGAAATAGAGTTGAAAGATGATGGTAGAAATATTGCGGATTGGGTTCGTGATCTCAGGATTGTCCTCATTGCTGCACAGAAGGCTTATGTCCTTAATGCACCGCTCAGTGTGCCACCCCCTCTAGCGTCGTTTGTAGACGTTGTGAACATCTGACAGGCACGTTCCCATGACTACTTGATAGTTTAGTGTGGCATGCTTTACGGCTTAGAATTGAGGCTCCAAAAACGTTTTGAACGTCACGGAACATATGATATGTTCTAAGAGCTGAAATTGGGATCTCAGGCTCGTGCCCGTGTTGTGAGATATGAGCTCTCCAACAAGATTCTTTTCCTGCAAGATGAAGGAGAATAGCTCAATTGTTGAGCATGTGCTCAGATTGTCTAGGTGCTACAATCTCTTGAATCGAGTGGGAGTTGACCTTCGAGATAAGAAAGTGATTGATATAGTTTTCCAAGTCACTGTCACTAAGCTACTAGAGCTTCGTGATGAACTATAAAATGCTAGGGATGGAAATAATGATCCCTGAGCTGTTCGCGATGTTTGACACTGCGAAGGTAGAAATCAAGAAGGAGCATCAAGTGTTGATGGTTAGTAAAACCACTAGTTTCGAGAAGGGAAAGGTCAAGGAGGGAAACTTCATGGATGGCAAGATAGTTGCTGCTCCAGTGAAGCAACCCAAAGATGAACCCAAACCCGAGACTAAGTGCTTCTATTGTGAGGAGAGCAATCGGTGAAGCAGAACAACCCTAGATACTTGGTAGATAAGAAGGCTGGCAATGTCGACAGAAGTATATTTGATATACATTGTAGCGACCCGACTCAAAACGAGACAAGCCTCTGTGTTTTCTGTGCCATCCTTGGATTAGTATGCTGGCACACACAGTACATCAATGTATATATCAAAGTGCAATCACATGTAATTAACGTAAAACTGATATATACCTTAAAATAGCAGCGGATACAGTCAACGGGAGTGGAGTCCCAATAACACCAACGGCAGGTTGAGTGCGGACCGTAACCCTAAATCATACTCTTACCCGTCGTAGAAGAGTATCTGCAACATGATACGTTGCAGCCGTGTAGGTCAGTACATGGAATGTACTGGCAAGATCACCATAGTAGAACAGAAGAATAAAGGCTATTCTATATGCAAAGGCTTTGTGGCTCCGTGTCTGAGTTTTTGCGTAAAAGCTGATTTTATTTTCCTACAACAAAGGAATATCTGGAATTTCTCTATAGAGTTACCTATCATGACATGGTTCCGCCAACCAATGTCTAAATGCCCACAAGTATCATTAAGTTGCCCACAATTAATTATCAGTCCAGTGTTGAGAGTTTAGAGATAGGTCCAAGTCTAGAAGCTCAAATTGTCCGTAATCGGGGACACGGCTAATCGATTAGGTTTAACTCTGCAGAGTGTTGTGTACTTTACCCACAAGATTCGTTCCCTCCTGGTAAGTCCTCGCACTGCCTGGTGTTTGAGAACAGGATGAACGAAACATGGTCTTTCAGAGTGCTTCCCTGACTATCCGACAGTGCCCATCCAATCCTAACGTCGACTACATCTCGTAGCACTGCCTAGACAGAGTCACAACAAAGATCAACCAAGTAAGCTTCCAGGCATGAAGTATTCATCCTTCTCTTTGAGTCTGGGTGAAGCTTTCCGCAAGATGTCATGGCACTTCCCCATGCATCCCGGCCATCCACTGGTTACTCTAGGGTGCCCATCAATTCCATCCTTCACCCAGTAGTGTGTATTGAAAAACTTGTTTCACGAGTCTTGAAGTCTTGAGGTCTTGAAGATGCAGGACATGAAGATGCCTTCATGAAGTTGTCGTCTTGACGTGGAGTCCTTCTTCTCACACCACTCACGAACACTCATACCAGACCCCGTCTACTTTTGCATAGCATTGAAATAACTAGCATTCTCGAGGCTTTAGTAACAAGTGGTGGGTTCCTACCTCATGCATTCTACTCAACTACAAGAATTTTAATAGCACTACGGGAGGGATTTGTCGAATGATGTCACTACATGCAATAAAACATAGGTATGAAATAGATGGTCAAAGTGAACTTGCCTGTATTGTTGATGAAGATAAGTATCGCTCTCAGAAAATACTTGATAGAACTAAACATCACTCTCTGATGAAATCTATAATAACAAACATTGCATTCATAAGCAAACACTTCTAGCAATCAATACTAACAGTCACCATGTAACACAAGAACCAAAAGTAACAAGGTTGATGAAGGAAATACTTAAGACAAAAGTTAAAATCAACAAGGTTTTCATAAACACAACTAAGGTAGTTTTCCCCTACAAACAACTATTTTCAAATAGTAACAAAACAAAAACAAAGTAAAATATAATAAAACTATTTTCGTAAATATTTTACTAGAAAAAAGAATTACTTTTGAAGAACAAATAAAACTATGAAAACAACATCCTAAACAACATAAGTGTTTGCTAAGTAAAACAATAAAATATTAAAATAAGATAATATAAAGTATAAAACGACTAAGTTAACAGAAAGTAGAACTTATAAAACAATTATTTTAAATATTTTTCAAATAAGGAACCAACTAGCAATACTAGAGCAATACAACAAAGAAAACTAAATAATGGGCATCTAAATTTTGGTGGCTACTACTAATATAAAACAAGACAAACTATTTTTAGTAACAAAACAATACTTAACATAAAATCTTTTAAAACGTTTGTGAAAGGAGTTACTACTAAAACTAAATTGTTTTATAAAACATTACCTAATGCTGAAGAACGTAGTTTCCTACCACAAAGAGTAAACTAAACTATTTTTTATTAACAAAACATTTCTTAACAGAAAATAATTACTAAAACTTTATTTGAAAATAGAATCTAATTACTTAAAACTTTTGTTAAAAGAAATATTACTAACTAATTTGTTTTTAATAAACTATACCTAATTGAAAAAACAAGGTAGAGGTTCCTATAACACTAAAGTAATAAACTAAACAAAAAATTATTTTTGTTAACTGCAAGTAAATTCCTAAAGTTGAGAACAACAGAAACTAATGAAATCTACAACATAAGTTAAAACAAATTCAGATTTCAAAAATAAAAAAAAAAGAAATTAAACTAATAGGAAACTAAACAGATTCTGTTTTGGTTAAGAGCACTAATAAAATTTATCCAAATAATTCTCAAACCTCACCTACTGATAACTAAGATCACTAGTGACAAGTAGCAAAAAGAATCAATCAAAAATATATTATTAAACTCAAGTTATTCAGAAAACAAGATTTGAATCAAATCTGTTTGAATTCAATTTTAAGTTTTTCAAATATGGTCAAACTTGGTATCTACAGAAACTAGAACAAATTTTTGACACAATGCAAAAAGAATCAAATTAAAACACTAAAAAAATTAAAATATATAACAAAAACAAAATTGGAAATCATTCTGTTTTCTAAAAAGAACAGAAAACGAAAAACTGACTAGCTAACGGTTAAGGGCTACGTGGCGCTCTATGATTGGCCGAGGCCGTGTGCGTGTGGGGGCTAGCGAGCGGATGGCCGAACACTAGAAGAAAAAACGTTTTGGCGATTTAATTGATCTAATCTTAGCCGTTGGAGTGAGATCGAACGAAGGGGGAAGGGTGAGAGGCTCACCGAGAAGGGGTCGCCGACGATGGAGCTTTTCCGGTGAGTCCGAGGCGACGAGGTCGTCGGGGGCGGTGTTTTGGCTGTCCTCCGAAGATGGCATGGCCTCCAATCGACGGCGGAGATCCTCCAGGGATGGCTGGTGGTGAAAGGGAGACGAGGGGGTGACGATGGTGAGCAGCACGAGCTCCGAGAGCTTCGGGAGGAGGCAGAGCTCCGGTGAGGCAGCGGTGGGGCGCTCTGGCGAGGGAAGAGAGGGGGTTTCAGGGTGGGCGAAGAGCGGAGAGTACCAGCTCTTATATAGGCAAGGTGCGGGGTCGGGAGAGTGAAAGAGGGCGAGATCCGGGGCGATGAACTCGCCGACGAAGTCAGGGCGCGGTGGAGGGGATGACCGCGGGGTTTGGGGATCGGTCGGTGGGGCCGGGGTGTCAGAGAGAGAGAGAGAGAGAGAGAGAGCGGGCGTGGTCAGCGGTGACCGTTGCGGAGTGATTTCGGGGGAGGGATCAGGGGCTGGGCCGGTGGGCTTTAATAACTCGCGTTAATTCCTTTCTTTTATTAAATACCAGAGCATTAAAAACAATATTGACGCATTCAAAACTAGTCCAAAAAAATAAAGGTTATATATAAAAATGATCAGGGAAATAAATGCCATTTAATGGACATTTTCCACGGCCAAATTAAATACTTTAAAAAAAAGTATTTTCAGAAAATGCCTAAATGGCTTTATTTATGTTTGCAAAAAAATTCAAATAACCCCATGGGTTTTATGGTTCAAATACTTCACAAAAATACCCCTGGTTTGGAGTGTCATATTACTCCTCTCAAATACTTTGTCAAGGGGTTTGAATGCTTACAAATTCAAATAGGGAATTCAAATATGGAAAAATGAAACTCCATATGAGAATTTCTCAAATAGTTTTCATATCTTTCTTTTAAAATCCCAACTCATATTTCATATAACTTGAGGAAGTTCTTTTATCCTCTCTCATGAAAATCATTGAGTTGCATAAAGTTTCTGAATTTGAAATATGTTCAAAATGGAATTCAAATCACATGGGAAAGTCATTTTATTCCCTCTCATTCAAAAGTTTTCAAAAGTTTAAAATTTTCACTCAATTTCAATCACTCAATCAAACAAACATTCATTCTCATATTTATTATAACATTCCAAAGTTTGGGATGTTACAAACTACCACACTTAGAATGAATATCGTCCTCGAGATTCGGATGGGCTAGAAAGAAAAGGTTAGGTTTTGGGGTCTTCTAGCAAATCCACCGACCAAGAAGGTGTGGGGTATTCCAACAAGACTCCATTGACCTGGAAGTGTGGGTCTACCACACTTAAAATGAGAGTTATTGGTCCATCAAAATTTTGACAGTCCTCTGGGTGCATTTGTGTATTCACATACTTCACGATAGCTCCTTCGATGAGGCTCTTCCTTTTAAGTCAAAACCTTGTGTTCTCATAACAAAAGGTATTTCCTCCGATACTGAGTCTTCTTAGCTGATAAGTCTCGCGTTTATTGTAAGTAACTTATCGACGATCTCATGGTGGTCTACCATTAGTGGTTATCCTGCAGTGAAATGGGTTGTGGCTTCATTCCTCACCGAAAAATGCCTACGTGTGACAGCAACTGTCAGGTACAAGGGGTTTCATCATACCATTCTAAGGCTTAATCAAAAGCTTCAAGGAACGTCGTCTCTTTACTATGGGTAATTCACTCAGATTTACCATTCCGAATAGCAAGAGAAATGATAAGAGTAAGTCGTCATGGTGATCAATCCACGCCACACTGAAATCATTACCTTGTATAAGGTTTAGTGAATCTCGTATTCTAACACTTGGGATTCCTCACAAGCGTTGCAGAAATTTCTCTTGTCAACGAACAAAGTTCGGATAAATCCATTGATTCTGCAAGCTAAGCAAAAACATCTATCGTTTTCTTCACAACTCTCAGGTTTTCGTATGCTCCTAAGAAAATGTTTGCTGATCAGTCGTAGCTTCTTCCAAGTTTCTTCCTTCATAAAGGTGGAGCTTGATCCTTATCAATCCTGAGGTCAGTGACATTGTGGGTTCACTTGAATAGCTTTAACTCACTCTTGGGGTTACTATCATTCCATATACCAACATTACCTTCAGTTCACTCCATTATACTCTTCACAGACTTATTCTTGTTTAGATTCCACTCAGCGGAATCCATTTCCCTTTCCATTGGTATGTTTAACCTTGGATATGGCTTCATAACCATCATTCCTTTTCTCCAATATTCCAACTTCAAAAGCACTTTGTCACAAAGGTTATCATCCAGATAGTTTGATGTGGTTCCACATTCTCTACACCTGTATTCAGTTATCCAAACTCCTTAATATGAATGGTATTTTATTCATTCATTTATCCCTCTGGGTACTACCACACTTAAAATGAAATGTACTCATGCTTGCATAGACCATATTTTCTCATATCCTCGAAAATGGTCGGAGATCTTTGTTCATAGAGTAACAACTCATGTAATTCAACATAGGAGAATCATGACACCATAAATTCCATTGATCTCATGAACTTATTACAAATCTAAGACTTCCATTACATAACTTCAAAATGATAAGGGTGCTACCTATTACATTTGTTACTTCCAAAATCCAAAACTCAGACTACTCATGTTTAGCCTTCTTCTCCGGGCAGGTATAGGAGTAATGTCCTGTCTTCTTGCACCGGTAACACATGATTTGACTCAGATCCTTCTTTGTAGAAATTAGGTTGTTCTGAAGATAAAAGCTATGGAATAAACGGAGACTAGCTAAGGGTGAGGTGACAATGTGTGTTGGAAATGTTTCCAAGGTTGATGTGATCAACATCACATGCTCTCTCTACCTTCGGGATTAGTGACGAACCTAAATAAATGTTATTTGGTGTTTGCGTTAAGCATGAACATTATTAGATTGTGTTTATTGCAACACGGTTATTCATTTAAGTTAGAGAATAATGGTTATTCTATTTACATGAATAATACATTCAATGGTCATGCACCCAATGAGAATGGTTTGTTCAATCTTGATCGTAGTAATGCACATGTTCATAACATTGATGCCAAAAGATACAAAGTTAATAATGATAGTACCACATACTTGTGGCACTATCGCTAATTGTCATATTGGTATAAATCGCATGAAGAAACTCCATACTGATAGATCTTTGGACTCACTAGATTTCGAATCGGTTGAGACATGAGGACCATGCCTCATGGGCAAGATGACTATAGACTCCGTTTTCGGTATGATGGAGCGGGCTAGTAACTTATTGGAAATGATACATGTTGATGTATGTGGTCCAATGAGTGTTGTAGCGTGAAGTGGATATCGTTATTTTGTTATCTTCACTGATGATTTGAGTATATATGAGTATATTTACTTAGTGAAACACAAGTCTGAAACGTTTGAAAAGTTCAAACAAATTCAGAGTGAAGTTTAAGATCATCGTGACAAGAAGATAAAAATGTCTACGATATGATCTTGGAGGTGAATGTCTGAGTTACGAGTTTGGCATACAACTTTAGACAATGTGAAAGTTGTTTCACAACTCACGCCACCTGGAACACCATAGTGTGATGGTGTGTACAAACGTCGTAGTCGTGCTCTATTGGATATGGTACGAACTATGATGTCTCTTATCGATTTGCCACTATCGTTTTGGGGTTATGCATTAAAGACAACTACATTTACTTTAAAAGGGCACCATCTAAGTCCATTGAGATGACACCGTATGAATTTTGGTTTGGCGGAAACCTAAGTTGTCATTTCTTAATGTTTGGGGCTGCGACACCCATGTGAAAAAGGTTCTCACCTAATGAGCTCGAACCCAAAGTGGACAAATGCATCTTCATAGAATACCCTAAGAACAGTTGGGTATATCTTCTATCTCAGATCCAAGTGCAAAGTGTTTGTTGCTAAAACGGGTCCTTTCTCGAGAAAGAGTTCTCTCGAAAGAATTGAGTGGGAGGAAGATAGAACTTGATGAGGTTGTTGAACCTTTGTTTCAACCAGAGAGTAGCACAACGCAGAAAGATGTTTCTGTGGAGTCTACGTTAGTTGAAGAGGAAGTTAATGATGATGATCATGAAACTTCGTATCAAGTTACTATCAAACCTCGTAGGTCGACAAGGATGCGTACTGCTCCTAAGTGGTATGACAACCCTGTCTTAGAGGTCATGTTGTTGGACAAGGATGAACCTACGAGCTATGGAGAAGTGATGATGGGCCCGGATTCTGACAAATGGTTAGAGGCCATGAAATCCGAGAAAGGATCCATGTAAGAAAACCAAGTATATACGTTGGTAGACTTGCTCATTGGACAACAGGTCGTTGAGTACAAATGGACCTTTAAAGATGAAGACAGACGCTGATGGTAAATGTCACCATTTATAAAGCTCGACTTGTCGCAAAGAAGTTTCCGACAAGTTCAAAGAGTTGATTGTGATGATACTTTCTTACTCGTAGCGATGCTAAAGTGTTTTGGGATTATGTTTGCAGTTGCTGCATTTTTCAATTATGAAATGTGGCAGATGGATGTCAAAACATCATTTCCTTAACGGTTTACTTGAGGAAAGGTTGTATGTGATACAACCAGAATGTTTTGTCAGTCCTAAGGATGCTAAAAGGTGTGTGAGCTCTAGCAATCCTTCTATGGGCTAGAGAAAGCATCTCGGAGTTGGAATATACGCTTTGATGAGGTGATCAAAGTATTTGAGTCTATACAAAGTTTACGAGAAACTTGTATTTACAGTAAAGTGAGTGGGAGCACTATAGAATTTCTGATAAGTATATGTGGTTGACCTTTTGTTGATCAGAAATGATGTAGAATTTCTGGAAAGCAAAAACGGTTGTTTGAAAAGATTTTTTCAAAGGAAGACCTGGATAAAGCTACTTAATTGTTGGGCATCGAGATCTATAGAGATAGATCAATACGTCTAATAAGACTTTCAATGAGTACATACCTTGACAAGATTTTGAAAGAGTTCATAATGGATCAGTCAAAGAAAGAGTTCTTGCCTGATTTTTAAGGTGTGAAGTTGAGTGAGACTCAAAGATTGACCACTGCAGAAGAAAGAGAAAGGATGAACGTCGTCCCCTATGCCTTAGCCATAGGCTCTATATAGTATGTCATGTTGTGTACCGCGCCTGTGTGTGCCTTGCCATAAGTCTGTCAAGGGGCACAAGAGTAATCAAGGAATGGATTACTAGACAGCGGTCAAAATTATCCTTAGTAACCAGAGGACTAAGGAGATGTTTCTTGATTATGGAGGTGATAAAGAGTTCATCGTAAAGAGTTACGTCGATGCAAGCTTTAACACTAATCCGGATGACTCTTAGTAGCCATCCGAATACGTATAGTGGAGCAAACATTTGGAATAGCTCCAAGTGGAGCGTGGTAGCAGTGTTTACATTATGACATAGAGATTTTCAAAGTAGACATGGATCTGAATGCCGCAGACCCGTTGACTAAAACCTCTGTCACATGCAAAGCATGATCGAACCCCAAAACTCATTGGGTGTGAGATTCATAACAAGTCACATGGCGATGTGAGCTAGATTATTGACTCTAGTGCAAGTGGGAGACTATTGGAAATATGCCCCAGAGGCAAAAATAAATGGGTTATTATCATATTTCCTTGTTCATGATAATCGTTTATTGTCCATGCTAGAATTGTATTGATCGGATACATGTGTGGATACATAGACAACACCATGTCCCTAGTATGCCTCTAATAGACTAGCTCGTTGATCAAAGATGGTTAAGGTCTTCTGGCCATGGACATGAGATGTCATTTGATAATGGGATCACATCATTAGGAGAATGATGTGATGGACAAGACCCAAACTATAAACGTAGCATATGATCGTGTCAGTTTATTGCTACAGTTTTCTGCATGTCAAGTATCTGTTCCTATGACCATGAGATCATGCAACTCAGTGACACTGGAGGAGTAACCTGTGTGTATCAAATGTCGAAACGTAAGTGGGTGACTATAAAGGTGCTCTACAGGTATCTCCGAGGGTGTCTGTTGGGTTGGCATGGATCAAGACTGGGATTTGTTACTCCGTGTGATGGAGAGGTATCTCAAGGCCCACTCGGTAATACAACATCACAATAAGCCCTGCAAGCAATGTGACTAAGTGTTAGCCACGAGATCTTGTATTATGGAACGAGTAAAGAGACTTGCCGATAACAAGATTGAACTAGATATAGAGATACCGACGATCGAATCTCGGGCAAGTAACATACCGAAGAACAAAGGGAACAACATACGGGATTAACTGAATCCTTGACATAGAGGTTCAACTGATAAAGATCTTCGTAGAATATGTAGGAACCAATATGGGCATCCAGGTCCTGCTATTGGTTATTGACCGTAGAGGTGTCTCGGTCATGTCTACATAGTTCTCAAACCCGCAGGGTCTGCACACTTAAGGTTCGGTGACATTTCGATAGTATATAATTATGTATGGTGGTTACCGAAGGTTGTTTGGAGTCCCGGATGAGATCCTGGACATCATGAGGAGCTCCGGAATGGTCCGGAGGTAAAGATTGATATATAGGAAGTCCTGTTTTGGTCGCCGGAAAAGTTTTGGGCTCATCGGTAGTGTACCGGGAGTGCCAGGAGGGTACCGGGGGACCATCGGGAGGTGTATCTCGACCCAAGAGGCTACATGGGCTGTGGGAGGAGGTAAACCAGCCCCTGGTGGGCTGGCCGAAGCCTCCTCTAAGGGCCCATGCGGCTAGGAAAGAGTGCGGAAGGAAAAACCCCAAAGAAGGGAAGGAAAATCCAAATAGGATCCCACCTCCCTTGTTTGGTTCGACCGAACGTAATTGGAGTAGGGGCCAAGGCTGCCTCCTCTTCCCTTCCTCCTATATATATTGAGGGATTTTGAGGGCAGCCACCCTAATTGCCACGTGCTGCCCTCTTCTTCCTCTAGATCTGTTTCTCCTCTAGATTGATTCCGTAGTGCTTGGCGAAGCCCTGCCGGATCAGCTCCACCACCACCGCCGCCGCGCCGTCGCATTGCTGGAGAACTCATGTAACTCTATGCTCCCTCTTGCTGGATCAAGAAGGCGAAGATCGTCATCGAGCTGTACGTGTGCTAAATGCGGAGGTGTCATCCGTTCGGCACTAGATCAGAAGGACCACGATGGGATCGCGGGACGGCTCGTGATGAGATCGCGGGATGGATCGTGATTGGATCGTGAAGACATTTGACGACATCAACCGCATTTCTTAACACGTCTGCTTAACAATCTACAAGGGTGTGTAGATCCACTCTTCCTCTCGTAGATGCTCATCACCATGGATAGATCTTGCGTGTGCGTAGGATTTTTTTTGTTTCCCATGCAGCGTTCCTGAAGACGAACACGAATCAAACCAACATGATGAAAGGATTTGTCTAGCTTGTTGCACTTTATCTACCGTTACCATTACTTGCTCATTACCAATTATCTTGCTATCAAACTACCTATTACCTACAAATTGAGTTCTTGCAGAAAGTACCTTGCTGAAAACCGCTTGTCATTTCCTTCTGCTCCTCGTTGGGTTCGATACTCTTACTTACCAAAAGGGCGACGATTGAACCCTACATTTGTGGTTCATCAAGACTCTTTTTTGGTGCCGTTGTGGGGAGTGAAGCGCTCTTGGTAATTGGAAATCGGTAAGGAAAAACTTATACTATGTGCTAAAATTTATTGTCACTTGTCACTATGGAGAACAATCCTTTGAGGGGTTTGTTCGGGGTATCTTCACCTCGACCGGAACGACAATTAGTTTCCCCTCAACCTACTACACCTACTGAAACTATTGTTTATGAAATTCCTTCGGGTATGATAGAACAACTGCTTGCTAATCCTTATGCAGGAGACGGAACTGAACATCTCGATATGCATCTAATACATGTGGATGAAATTTGTGGATTATTTAAGCTTGCAGGTTTATTTGGAGATGAAGTTAATAAGAAGGATTTCCCTTTATCTTTGAAGGGAAAATCATTGATATGGTATAGGATATGTGTTGATATTGGACCATGGAGCTGGAAACGATTGAAATTGGAATTCCACCAAAAGTTTTATCCTATGCATCTAGTTCATCGTGATCGGAATTATATATACAATTTTTGGCCTCGTGAAGGAGAGAGCATTGCTCTAGCTTGGGGGGGGGGCTTAAGTCAATGTTATATTCATGCCCCAATCATGATCTCTCGAGAGAAATTATTATTCAAATTTTTTATGCTCGGCTTTCTCATAATGATCGATCCATGCTCGATACTTATTGTACTGGTTCTTTTATGAAGAAGACTATTGAATTCAAGTGGGATCTATTAGAAAGAATTAAACGCAACTCTGAAGATTGGGAACTCGGCGAAGGTAATGAGTCAGGTATTAAGCTTTAGTTTGATTGTGTTAATCATTTATGAATATCGATGCTTTTCACAAGTTTCGCACTAAATATTGACATGACTCTGAGATATTATCATCTTATCGTGAATCATTTGCTACTCATGTTGATCTCCCTAAGGAGAAGTGGTTTAAATATCACCCCCTAACAAATAAGAAATCAAAGAACCGGTCATATCTAAAGAAGAAACTATTATTTACAATGTTGATCCAGTTGTGCCTACTACTTATATTGAAAAACCACCTTTCCCTGTTAGGATAAAGGAACATGCTGAGGTATCAACTGTGGTTCGGAAGAGTAGTATTAAAGCACCTAAGCCCTCTGAGCAAATTAAAGTAGAACCTAGTATTGCTATGGTTAAAGATCTCTTGGTATAAAGTATTGATGGGCATGTTATTTACTTCTGTGATGAAGCTGCTAGAATTGTGAAACCCGAGAAAAAGATAAAGATAGACCCGTGATGTCTGCTACACAACCTTCTTCTTGTAGACTCGTGTTGGGCCTCCAAGCACAGAGTTTTGTAGGACAGTAGCAATTTACCCTCATGTGGATGAACAAAGGTTTTTCAATCCGTGGGAGGTGTAGGATGAAGATGGTCTCTCTCGAACAACCCTGCAACCAAATAACAAAGAGTCTATTGTGTCCCCAACACACCCAATACAATGGTAAATTGTATAAGTGCACTAGTTAGGCGAAGAGATGGTGATACAAGTGTAATATGGATGGTCGATATAGGTTTTTGTAATCTGAAAATATGAAAAACAGCAAGGTAGCTAGTAACAAAAGTGAGCAAAAAACGGTATTGCAATGCTTGAAAACAAAGCCTAGGGTTCATACTTTCACTAGTGCAGTTTCTCTCAACAATATTGACATAGTTGAATCATATGTAAATACCTCACGTGTGACAAACAATTCACTCCAAAGTCACGAATAGCGGAGAACTAACGAAGAAATTATTGTAGGGTACGAAACCACCTCAAAGTTATGTTTTCCTATCAATCTTATGAGCTATCCCTATAAGTGTCACGAACAGCCCTAGAGTTCGTACTAAAATAACACCTTAAGACACACATCAACCAAAACCCTAATGTCACCTAGATACTCCAATGTCACCACGAGTACCCATGGGCTTGATTATATGATATGCATCACACAATTTCAGACTCATCATGTTCAATCCAACACAAAGAACTTCAAAGAGTGCCCCAAAGTTTCTACCGGAGCATCAAGATAAAAACGTGTGACAACCCCTATGCATAGATTCCTAAGGTCACAGAACCCGCAAGTTGATCACCAAAACATACATCAAGTGTATCAATAGAACATCCCATTGTCACCACAGATATCCCATCGCAAGACATACATAAAGTGTTCTCAAATCCTTAAAGACTCAATCCGATAAGAAAACTTCAAAGGGAAAACTCAATTCAACACAAGAAGATAGAGAGGGGAAAACTCCATATGATTCATCTATTTCAATAAAGCTCGCGGTACATCAAGCCCGTGTCATCTCAAGAACACGAGATAGAGACAGATCAAACACATAGCTACTGGTACATACCATCAGCCCCGAGGGTGAACTACTCCCTTCTCATCATGGAGGCCGCCGGAATGATGAAGATGGCCTCAGGTGATGGTTTCCCCCTCCGCCAGGGTGCCGGAACGGGCTCCCGATTGTTTTTTCGTGGCTCTAGAGTCTTGCAGTGGCGGAACTCCCAATCTAGGTTTCTTTTTGGAGGTTTCTATATTTATAGGAATTTTTGGCGTCGATCGCACATCAAGGGGTGCCACGAGGCGGTGGCAAGCCTGCTAGGCGCGGCCGGGGTTTCTTTTGGTCCACAAAAAATCATCCTAAATTTTCAGCCAATTCCGAGAACTTTTATTTCTACACAAAAAATGACACCACGGTAGTTCTGCTGAAAACAGCGTCAGTCCGGATTAGTTCTAATAAAATCATACCAAAATCATATAGAATTATTGTAAACATGGCATGAATCGTAAATTATAGATACATTGGAGATGTATTAGTATCCCCAAGCTTAATTCCTGCTCGTCCTCGAGTAGGTAAATGATAAAAGAAATAATTTATGAAGTGTGAATGCTAGCAAGTGCACAAGTTTGATCAATGATAATTTCAAACACTTTTTCTAGCATCATTATATATCATAAATAGTATCTCATCTCATAAAACTTCTCATGATGAAGTAATTCACATCTTAAAGTATAGACCATAAAGTTCCTTGAAAACTAACAAACTATGCTTTTAGTCACCAAACAATTGCAATTCATCCTATTTCCAGGAAGGGTCTATGTAAGTGCTTTAATTTAGAAAATTCCACATACTCAACTATCATATAGTCTTCCATGATTGCTATCTCTCAAAGCATATTTTTAGAGCAAATGGCATTCGTCAAACACAAAGAAAGACAAGGGCTTAAAGTTTCGCCTCCCAACTTATTTATCATATAGATAATTGTCAACAATAATAATTCATGATCAAATATTTTTGAATGGCCATATATGCTTGGATCTTTCCCCAACACATGACGCTTTCCAAGAGAAAAAGGTGAAATATAGGATGTGGCGAAGATAACCATGACTCTTTGTCGGTGCACAACACCTATGGGACCGTGAGGATCCCTTTGTGGTTCGGCGGGGAGAAGGTATGCGCAAAGAGCAGATCAAACGAACGGCGTGAGGGTAGATTTTTACCCAGGTTCGGGCCACTGAGGAGCATAAAATCCTACTCCTGCTTTGATGTATTATCGGTGTTTTTAGGGTTCCGGCTACATGAGTGCTATCAACAGTTGCTACGCACGTGAGCCAAAACGTGGGAGAAAAAAGTCCTCTCTCATAACGCCTTGGGCCTCCTTTTATATGACTAAGGGGATCCCAACTGTGTCATATAGTGTGTGCACGAGGTGCATAGTGCTACAATGTTATCATACTTAACACTGATGGAGTGGGACAAATGCATTTAATGCTCCGTCAGGCGTCCCTGACCTTCTACGGGACGGGACAGGAGCCCGTCCCATCTGCACCACTTAGCCTCTCCATCGCCAGCGCCTCGACACGTATCTCGGGGGTCGACACCAGGCCTTTGCGCTGGCAAGGTGGCGAGGCCTTGCCAGGTGCACTCCTTGCCGGGGCTCCACGGGTCACCCCCGGCAAGATCTTGCCGGGGGTCCATCCCTTGGCCTTCGGTCTTATGCTTGTTAACTTGAATGTTCCTTTGACGTCTTCACGCTTGCTTCCAGTAGTCCTCCGGCGGGCCTTGCCGCGGGTGTGGCTACAACTGCCCATGCACAAGTAAGGGGTACTAATAGACCCAAACCTTAGTACACCGACAGGAGCCCCCGGGCCTGGGCCACACATGGCGCAAGGCGTTGTTGGGCTAGGCCCAAACAGTGCACGGGCACGCGTGGCAGGAGTCTACAGTTGCAATCATTCCGCTTACTGTGCCTCCCCATGATGCACGTTCAGCGCGCAACATGGGGGGCATGCACGGAGCGGTCGTAATGGCAGCATGCTCGCGAAGGTATTTACCGTTGGTCAGTAAAGAGGCGGCCTCGCGTCTTCCCCATAAAAAAGGACCCGCAGAGGCACTTGCTCATTTACTCCCTGTCTTTTCCAATCTGGAAACCGTCGTCGCGTCCTTCCTCGAGCCAAAAGCAGAGCTTCTCCCACTCAACCTCTACCTCCGCCCTCTCCCCGTTCTTAGCCTTCGCCCCACAGCCACCATGCCACCCAAGACGAGCAAGGGAAAGGGAACAAAAGCCGTCGTCTCGGGGAAAGATCTGGCGAAGATGCGGAAGGAGCGCGTTGTCTTCCCTCCGGTGCTTGACGCGAAGGCCTTGAAGGAGCGGTACCAGAGTATGTGGGCGAGGGATACGAATGCGCATCCCTCTACCCGTGTGAGCCCAGGTTCTTCCAATGGAGGCCCTGACAAATTCCCCTTCTTCGTCGATTATTTTTACTGCAGGCTCCCCCTTTTCCGATTTCTTCAACGACATCATGTATACGTACGAATTCCATCTCCTGGATTTCACGCCGAATGTCGTGACATGTATGTCTGTCTTTGCCCACCTCTGCGAGAATTTTGCCAGGGTAGTCCCCAACACTGCCCTATTTCGTCACTACTTCATCCCTCGTATCCAAGGGGGAGAAGCCCTTTCCGGTTCTATCGCCTGGATTCCAAGGGGATGGAATAAGGAAATATACCCAGCCAGGGCTCTCCATGATAAGTGGGATGAATGGCGGGCCAGGTGGTGCTGGATTCTGGAGGACAATCCCCAAATTTTTGTGTTTTCCCTGACAAAAAAAAATGACGCGCGATGACGGTCAAAGTGACTTCGATCCCCTTGATGAGAAGCTCACCATCGCAGTCACCAGGATCCACGGCCTCAAGGTTACCGGGCTCACAGCAGAGATGATCGGGACTGATTTTCTCTACCGGCTCATAGCCCCTCTACAAAGCAAAGGGAGGCCAGCTTGGGAGTTTAGGAACGCGACAGACATCATGAGGCTACGCCCTGGCCTGAACAATAACTTGACAGTGATGCAACATGCAGCTCTCTGTCAAAAGTTCTTTAGGTCTGATGTGAGGTGTGACTTGCCGGACAGTGTGATCCCCCTGTGCAACAATTCCGCCTTGGCCTCGATCCTCCCCATGATGCCGGTGTGCAACGCTCACGGCCCTAACAGGACTTGTGAAGAGCCGTCCACAGAATGGGTACATGACTTCTTTGACAGCTTGTCGGAGAAGGCCATTCGAAAAGAGACGAACCTAGCCCGGGGCACCACTATGGAAGAAATGGAGTACATCGCCAGCAAGGTGGAGGAGGCAACCCTTGCCGCAGAGGCCGGTAGTGTAGGCTTCATAGAAGAGGAAGCCAGTGAAGGAGAAGTGGCATCGAAGGACCAACTCGCCAGGCAGGGTGAAGTTGTCAGGGAACAGAGTGGCACCGCCGGTGGGGGTCTTTCCGTCGAGGAGACAACCGAAGAGGAGTAACACGAGGAGCCCCCATCCATCAAGAGGAAGAAGCGTGTCCTTCAGAAAGCTTCTTTTGGTGCCCCCTCTCTCCATCCTTCTTCCAGCAGTGTGATGACCCACATGTTTAGAGATAAAGATGTCTATAAAATAAAAATATGGACATGAAGGCATCATGATCATCTTTAGAACAACAACATATATTGACATATAATTTCTTATGATAAAGTAATAATTCATTCACAATGGAAAAGTATGAATCAAGAACTCTATTGATAACTGACAAACTATGATCTCAGTCGTTGAGGCAATTCCAATTTATCATAACGTAGGAAAGAGTCAATATAAGAGCTTGTAAAGCAAACCCACATACTCAATCATCTTTTAGTATTTCACAATTGCTGACACTCACGAGGTACCTATGAGTTCAAAATTTCAATCAGACACAGAGGAAGATAGGGGCTTATAGTGTTGCCTCCCAACTATTTACCTCGAGGGTAATGTCAACAGTAATAACTCATGCTCATCCACTTCCGAGTGGATATATGTGCCTAGATCATTCCCCAACACGTGACACTTGCCAGAAGATAAAGGCAAAAATAGCAAAGGTGATGGAGATCACTACGACTCTTGCATAAATGTAAGTACTAGAAAATAAAAGTAACAGATAGGCCCTTCGCAGAGGGAAGTAGAGGTTGTCATGCACTTTTATAATTGGATGCACAATCTCTTAATGCAAAAGAACATCACTTTATATTGCCCCTTGTGATAGGGAACTTTATTATGCAGTCCATCGCTTTTATTTCTTCCCTATCACAAGTTCGTATAAAGTTTATTTTCCTCACACTAATAGATCACACATATTTAGAGAGAAATTTTTATTTCTTGCACCGATGACAACTTACTTGAAGGATCTTATTCTATCCTTAGGTAGGTATGGTGGACTCTCATGGCAAAACTGGGTTAAGGGTGTTTGGATGCACAAGTAGTATCTCTACTTAGTGCGGAAGTTTTGGCTAATATGATATGGAACCAAGCGACACATGTTGAGGGATCTATAACAATATAACTTATATTCGGAAATAAGCAAACATAACCATTATGTTGTCTTCCTTGTCAAACATCAACTTCTTAACATATAGTATTTTAATGAGTGCTAACAATCATAAAAGATTTACAAGATAATATATTTATATGTGAACCTCTCTTTCTTTATTACTTCCTTTTAATTGCCTCAATGACCGACAACTATGTTTGTCAACCCGCAACATGTTTCAATCGACATACTTTTTATATGTGAAGTCATCACTCCCAATAAGATTTTCATATGTACTCTTTGCTTTTATTCTACACTTGTTTCTACTTGTCTTTATCAAGGTTAAGATCATACAAAGCAAGGCCCTCAACTCAAGAGAACTTTTCCTTATATAACTCACAAACTTGCTTACATAGGAGGAATCATAAATCAAAGACTCAAAATTAGATCACACAAAAACTTTATTCTACTAGATCAAGATATAACCAAAAGGATTGAACTAAGAAAAGATGATGAAAATAAAAAATAAAAATAAAAATAAAAACAAAAGATGTGATGGTGATACGATACCGGGGCACCTCCCCCAAGCTTGGCACAAGCCAAGGGGAGTGCACATACCCATGTGTTGAGTTGTCTTGCTTCGGAGGTGATGATGTGGGGGTTGTTGATGGGGTTGGAAGCCTTTCTAGTTTCCTCCTAAGCATAAAATTCTGTTACCTCAAATTGTCCACTTCTTGCTCTAGCTTCAATATCCTTTGACATAATTCTTCCTTGCTGTCCTACAGGAAACGAGAAGGGATAAATAGAACCTTGGGTTTTCGCCTTGTGTTTGGGAGGCTTGATTTCTTGAACTCGACGTGCATATCTCCTGGCTGAAGTAGGGAGGCTCTTCTTCATCCGAGTTTTCTTCCTCGTGCTTGCCTTCTTGTTCCTCCTCTAAGAACAATCCATAAGGGTCCAAGTCCCCATAAAGCTTGGGATTGGCAAGATAATGTAATATGAAGCTCTCCCCATCGGAATCTTGGGATGGCATATTGCTCTAAATCTGTTGCAGAAACAGCTCAAGAAGAAAACGGGAGGTATTGTTGTGATACGAGAGTCAAAACCTTCGGGAGATTATATAATGAATTTTTACCGACCCGAAGGAGTATGCCACAAGAAAACGGAATCCGGTGGTGCACGAGGTGGCCACAAGCCCCAGGGGCGCGGCCAGGGGGTGGCCGCGCCAAGCAAGCTTGTTGCCTCCTCGTGCACTATTCGGACTACTTTAAATTTTCCTAATTTTTTAAATATTCCAAAACAGATAAAATTTTCCATTGAAAAAGTTTTGGAGTCTTTTTGCTTATCGTACCACATACCTGTTCCTTTTCGAAGTCTGAAACATTCTGGTAAGTCTCCCTAATGTACTCCTCCGGAGTTATGGTGTTGATGATATTGATTTCAACATTTATGAGAGTACCTGAGATATAATGTTTTATTCTTTGACCGTTCACCACCTTCGGGTTTGTGCCTTCGGCATTGTTAATCTTGATGGCACCGAAACGGTATACCTCTTCGATGACATATGGACCTTCCCATTTAGAGAAGTTTTCCTGCAAAAAATCTTAAATGAGAATTGTATAGCAAGACATGACCACCCACATTAAATTCACGCTTTTGTATCCTTCTATCATGCCATCTCTTAACCTTTTCTTTAAACAACTTAGCATTCTCGTAGGCTTGGATTCTCCATTCATCAAGTGAGCTAATGTCAAATAACCTCTTCTCACCAACAAGTTTGAAATCATAATTGGGCTCTTTGATTGCCCAATAAGCCTTATGTTCTAGCTCTAGAGGTAAGTGACATGCTTTACCATAAACCATCTTATACGGAGACATACCCATAGGGTTTTTGTAAGCAGTTCTATAAGCCCACAATGCATCGTCGAGTTTCTTAGACCAATTATTCCTATATCTATTAATAGTCTTCTGCAAAATCAATTTAATCTCTCTATTGCTCAATTCTACTTGACCACTAGACTGAGGATGATAAGGTGATGCGACTCTATGATTAACATCATATTTAGCGAGCAATTTACGGAACACACCATGAATAAAATGTGAACCACCATCAGTCATCAAATATCTAGGGACTCCAAATCTAAGGAAAATAACTTCTTTAAGCATTTTAATTGAAGTGTTATGATTAGCGCTACTAGTTGGAATAGCTTCTACCCACTTAGTGACATAATCAACAACAACTAGAATATGAGTGTACACGTAGATTGTGGAAAAGGCCCCATATAATCAAAGCCCCAAACATCAAATGGTTCGATAACAAGAAAGTAATTCATAGGCATTTTCTGACATCTACTAATATTACCAATCCTTTGACATTCGTCACACGATAAGACAAACTTACGGGCATCCTTGAATAGAGTAGGCCAATAAAACCCAGATTGTAGTACCTTGTGTGCAGTTCTATCTCCAGCGTGATGTCCTCCGTAGGCTTCAGAGTGAGACTTGCATAATATCTGTTCCTGTTCATGCTCAGATACACAATGTCTAATAATACCATATACTCCTTCTTTATAAAGATGTGGGTCATCCCAAAAGTAATGCCTTAAATGATAGAAGAATTGTTTGTTTTGTTGGTATGTGAAACTAGGAGGTATAAACTTAGCAACAATGTAGTTGGCGTAATCAGCATACCAAGGAGCATTATGTGAAGTATTCACGACAGCTAATTGTTCATCAGGAAAGCTACCATCAATAGGTAGTGGGTTATCAAGAACATTTTCTAACCTAGACAGGTTATCTGCCATAGGGTTATCATCACCCTTTCTATCAATGATATGCAAATCAAATTCTTGTAGTAGAAGGACCCACCTAATAAGTCTAGGTTTAGCATCTTTCTTCTCCATAAGGTACTTAATAGCGACATGATCGGTGTGAATAGTTACTTTGGAATCAACAATATAAGGTCTAAACTTATCACAAGCAAAGACAACCGCTAAAAATTCCTTTTCAGTAGTAGCATAGTTTCTTTGAGCACTGTCTAGAGTTTTGCTAGCATAATGGATAACATTTAATTTCTTATCGACTCTTTGTCCTAGAACAGCACCAACAGCATAATCCCTAGCATCACACATAATTTCAAAAGGTAGGTTCCAGTCGGGTGGTTGAATAACAGGTGCATTAATCAAGGCATTCTTAAGAATTTCAAATGCTTCTATGCAATCATCATCAAAAACAAATGGAACATCCTTTTGCAAAAGGTTTGTGAGAGTCCTAGAAATCTTAGAGAAATCTTTGATAAACCTCCTATAGAAACCAGCATGACCAAGGAAACTTCTTATACCTTTGATATCTGTAGGGCACGTCATTTTTTCAATAGCATCAACTTTAGCTTTATCAACTTCAATACCTCTTTCGGAGATCTTGTGCCCCAAGACAATACCTTCATTAACCATAAAGTGGCACTTTTCCCAATTCAAGACAAGGTTTGTTTCTTCATATCTCTGCAAAACTCAATCAAGGTTGCTTAAACAATCATCAAATAAAGTTCCGTAAACGGAAAAATCATCCATGAAAAACTCAAGAATCTTTTCGCAAAAGTCAGAGAATATAGCCATCATACATCTTTGAAAGGTAGCAGGTGCATTGCATAAACCAAAAGGCATACGTCTATAAGCAAAGGTGTCAAAAGGGCAAGTAAAAGTGGTTTTTTCTTGATTCTGGCCTGATACAGGTATTTGAGAGAAACCAGAGTAACCATCTAGAAAGAAAAAATGAGTATGTTTGGATAATATTTCTAGCATTTGATCAATAAAAGGAAAAGGGTAATGATCTTTCTTAGTAGCTTTATTTAATTTCCAAAAATCAATTACCATTGTATAACATGTAACAATTCTTTGTGGGATCAATTCATTTTTATCATTAGGAACAACGGTAATACCTCCCTTCTTAGGGACACAATGGACGGGACTAACCCATCTACTATTAGCAACATGATAAATTATACCTGCCTCCAAAATCTTTAGTACTTCATTTTTTACCATTTCTGTCATCTTAGGGTTCAATCGTCATTGGTGATCAATAACTGGTTTGGCATCAGGCTCCATATTAATTTTATGCTGGCATAGAGTGGGACTAATGCCCTTAAGATCATCAATAGTATAACCAATAGCAACACTGTGCTTCCTCAGAGTTTTCAATAATCTCTTTTCTTCATGCTCTGTAAGGTTAGCACTAATAATAACATGATATATCTCCTTTTCATCAAGATAAGCATATTTCAACGTATCGGGTAATTGCTTGAGCTCGAACAAGGGATCACCCTTGGGTGGAGGAGGATCCCCAAGTATTTCAACAGGTAAGTTATGTTTCAAAATAGGCTGTTGCTCCAAGAAAATTTCATCTATTTCATTCCTCTCATTCATATGCATATCATTTTCATGGTCTATCAAATATTGTTCTAAGGGATCAGTAGGAGGCACAACAATAGAAGCGAGACCAATAATTTCATATTTACTAGGCAATTCCTTGTCATGGGTTGTCTACGAAATTTAGAGAAATTAAACTCATGGGACACATCCCCAAAGCTCACAGTAACTATTTCTTTCTCACAATCAATCTTAGCATTAACAATATTCAAGAAGGGTATGCCAAATATAATGGGACAAAAATTATCTTGTGGGGAACTAAGAACAAGAAAATTAGTAGGATACTTTACTTTCCCACACAAGACTTCAACATCTCTAACAATCCCTATCGGTGCAATAGTGTCTCTATTAGCGAGCTTAATAGTAACATCAATACCCTCTAGTTCAGCTGGTGCAATATTATGCATGATTTCTTTGTATAAGGAATAGGGGATTGCACTTACGCTAGAACCCATATCACATAAGCCATGATAACAATGATCTCCTATTTTAACAGAAACAACAGGCATGCCAACAACTGGTCTATGTTTATGCTTAGTATCAGGTCTAGCAATTCTAGCAGCTTCATCACAGAAATGAATAACATGCCCATCAATATTATCAACCAAGAGATCTTTAACCATAGAAATACTAGGTTCAACTTTTATTTGTTCACGGGGTGTAGGTGTTCTAATACAACTCTTACGAACCATAGTTGAAGCTTTAGCATGTTCCTTTATCCTAACAGGGAAAGGTGGTTTCTCAATGTAAGCAGTAGGGATAACAGGATCAACATTGTAAGTAATAGTTTTCTCTTCAACTTTAATAGGTTCCACTACTTCCACTTCAATGGGAGGATGGTATTTAAACCACTTCTCCTTAGGGAGATCAACATGAGTAGCAAAAGATTCATAGAAAGAAGCTACTATCTCAGAGTCAAGTCCATATGTAGTGCTAAATTCATGAAAAGCATCGGTGTCCATGAAAGATTTAACAACATCAAACTTAAGGTTTATACCTGACTCCTTACCTTCGTCAAGTTCCCAATATTCATAGTTTCGTTTAATTCTTTCCAATAAACTCCATTTGAATTCAATATCTTTCTTCATAAAAGTATCGAGCATAAAAATTCTGAATAATAATTTCTCTCGAGAGCTCATGATTGGGGCATGAATATAACATTGACTAAAGACTCCCCCAAGCTTGAGCTATTCTTTCTCCTTCATGAGGCCAAAAATTATAAATATAATTCTGATCATGATGAACTAGATGCATAGGATAGAACTTCTGATGAAATTCCATTTTCAACCGGTTGTAGCTCCATGATCCAATATCATCACATAGCCTATACCATGTCAATGCCTTCTCCTTCAAAGATAAAGGAAAAACCTTCTTCTTGACGTGGTCCTCAGGCAGACCTGCAAGCTTAAATAATCCACAAACTTCATCCACATAGATTAGATGCAAATCAGGATGTAGTGTTCCATCTCCTGCATAAGGATTAGCTAGCAGTTTCTCTATCATACCTGAAGGAATTTCATAATAAATATTTTCAGTAGGTTCAGTAGGTTGAGGGACTACTCTTTGTGTTTCCGGTCGAGGTGAAGATACCTCGAACAAACCCCTCAAAGTATTACTTTCCATAGTAACAAGTGACAGTAAATTTTAGCACACTATATAAAAATTTCCTTACCAAGTTCCACTCACCAAAGGCGCTTCACTCCCCGGCAACGGCGCCAAAAAAGAGTCTTGATGACCCACAAGTATAGGGTATCTATCATAGTCCTTTTGATAAGTAAGAGTGTCGAACCCAACGAGGAGCAGAAGGAAATGACAAGCGGTTCTCAGTAAGGTATTCTCCGCAAGCACTGAAATTATCGGTAATAGATAGTTTTGTGATAAGATAATTCATAATGGGTAGCAAGTAACAATTGTAACAAAGGTGCAGAAAGGTGGCACAATCCTTTTTATAGCAAAGGAGAAGCCTAGACAAACTCTTATATAAAGCAAAGCGCTCCCGAGCACACATGGGAATTTATGTCAAGCTAGTTTTCATCATGGTCATTTGATTTGCGTTCGCTACTTTGATAATTTGATATGTGGGTGGACCGGTGCTTGGGTGCTTTCCTTACTTGACAAGCCTCACACTTATGATTAACCCCTCCTGCAAGCATCCGCAACTACGAAAGAAGAATTAAGATAAATCTAACCATAGCATGAAACGTGTGGATCCAAATCAGCCCCTTACGAAGCAACGCATAAACTAGGGTTTAAGCTTCTGTCACTCTAGCAACCCACCATCTACTTATTACTTCTCAATGCCTTCCTCTAGGCCCAAAAAATGGTGATGTGTTATGTAGTCGATGTTCACATAACACCACTAGAGGAGAGACAACATACATCTCATCAAAATATCGAACGAATACCAAATTCACATGATTACTTATAACAAGACTTATCCCATGTCCTCAGGAACAAACGTAACTACTCACAAAACATATTCATGTTCATAATCAGAGGAGTATAAGTGATGATCAATGATCTGAACATATAATCTTCCACCAAGTAAACCAATTAGCATCAACTACAAGGAGTAATCAACACTACTAGCAACCCACAGGTACCAATCTGAGGTTTTGAGAGAAAGATCGGATAAAAGAGATGAACTAGGGTTTGGAGAGGAGATGGTGCTGATGGAGATTGACACCCTCTCGATGGCTTCGATTTCCCCTCCCGGAGGGAAGTTTCACCGGCAGGATCGCCCTGCCGGAGCTCTAGATTGGTTCTACCCAAGTTCCGCCTCGAGATGGCGGTGCTTCGTCCCGAAAGGTCTCTTATGATATTTTCATTGACGAAACGCTCCATATAGCAGAAGATGGGCACAGGAGGGCTGCCAGGTGGGCCACAAGCTCGCTAGCCGCGGCCAGGGGGTGGCCGCGACCAGCAGGCTTGTGGCTCCTTGGTGGGCCTCCTGATTTATTTATTTCACCAAGTAATTTTTATATATTCCAAAATAATTTTCCGTAGATTTTCAGGACTTTTGGAGTTGCGCGGAATATGTATCTCAGATTTGCTCCTTTTCCAGTCGAGAACTCAAGCTGCCGGCATTCTCCCTCTTCATGTAAACCTTGTAAAATAAGAGAGAAAAGCCATAAGTATTGTACCAAAATGTGTAATAACAGCCCATAATGCAATAAATATCAATATAAAATCATGATGAAAATGGACGTATCATAGTGCATCCCTCAGCAAGGGTGCGCCCGACAAGGCAGTGCAACGGCAAGGAGCTCAATAGCACCCCTCTGCTCCATCTGCATCCAAGCGACCCAGGGCTGCCCCTTCTCCACCTCCGGACACCGTGGTGGAGCTGGACTTCAATCACTCCGCCTTCAGCTCGGGGGAAGAAGAGTAAGGATCCCTCCACACCTCTTATCTCCCGATTTTCTTTGGTTTCTCTTAACTTGTTCGTCTCGCTTTGGCCTATTCCCGCAGAGATTCGGAAATGTTGGCACAAAGGATTTCGAAGAGGGCGAGGACTTCAACGGGTGATGTGCCGCCAGCTAGCACCACAAGCGCTCCAGAGCTGATCGACATCAGCCCAGAGCCCAGCCCGCTATGTAGCCCCCAACACAGCCCCTAGTGTGAGTCCGTTACTCATTTCCCACTGGCGAGCGTTGCGACATGTATCTTCATCACTGACATCACCAAGCTTGTAGAAGAAAGGTGGGAACAAAGGGGTCCATTGGGGGCCACCCCTAATGCGCCACCTCCATCAACCATGCCACCTAGAGATGGCTCTCCGGCAAGGGATTCCACCGACGAGCTGACCCTTGCCGAGGAGGGGTCGGGAAGTGCTGGGGCCGACAGTCCTACGCCGGCAACCGAAGTTGCTGGGGAAGAAGCAGCCACCTCCCAACAACTCGGTGTAGGTATGACCGTTTGCCGCAGAGCGCTTGTCACTCCATCCTTATATTATTTTATTGAACTATAACCTAGGCTTCATCTTTGCTCTCCGTTTCTGGCTTTCAGATCTCCCCTCGGCGGATCAAATGGATGACGACGTCATTATTGAGGAGACTACCAGGGATGCTGCCGCTGAGGCCACCAGGGTTGCCGCTGATAAGGCCGCTAGGGACGCGCAGGAAGACACCACCGAGGGATCTACTGTGGAGGCCGGCGAGGGGTCCGACGACCGCATTAACAACGTTCCCACCACAGGAACACCAGGCACTGCGCCGGCCACGGAATCCCCGGCCTCTGGTGAGACGGTCATCGAGGATTAGCCACCGACATCCGAAGTCCCCTCTCCGAGCAGATATCTCAAGGCTAGTGAGAACCTGTTTGTCAACGTGCCCAGGACGGCAAACATTGGGGAGCCCACTGAAGGGGAGGCCCTTGACGGGGACATCACCGCTGCTGTCGGACCCGAAGCTCTTGATGAGGCCGGCATCAGTGGCCAACCCAAGGAAGAACAGCTCCTCCAAGCGATGGGCCATAACTTCCAAAAACTCCAGGCGCTCTATCGCACTCGAAACAAAAAGCTAGACACTAGGGCAACAGTTATGCAGGCGGCGGAGGCGGACTTCTAGGGGCGCATTGAGTAAACGCAGACCTGGTTCGCCGTAGCCTTCAAGGAGTTGAAGACCAGTCGGGAGCAGCTAGGCAAAGGCTGGAATGAGCTCTTCCTGCAGCAGTCTGACATCGAAAGATCCCAGGAGGGGGCTTCACAACAGGCTGCTGCGGAGAACGCTTGTCTAACGGACCGCCGCATCGGGCTTGACGCCCACGAAGAGGACCTCGCTGTTCATGAGGGGGCACTTGCCGACAAGCTTCGTAGCAAGGATGAAGAAATCGAATAGCTTGTCGCGCAGCAAACCTAGGAGCTAGAGTAGAAGCACAAGGAAGCCCTCGAGGCTCTAATCATCGACCATGCTGGCAAGATGAAGGAAGCCGTCGATGCTGTCGAAGCTTTAGAGGCCACCAGAAATGAGCTTGCCGACAAGGTGAAGAGGCTGGAGGCAGACCTCCAGGAACGCGGCAAAGAGATCTTGATGCTCAAGACCGATATAGAGAAAACTCCCCACAACTTGACAGAGATGCAAATCACCATGTCCGAGAAGACCAACAGCCCTCCTCAGCCAAAGAGTCCATCGACGATCTGGAGCTGAAGTTGGATACACTGAAGGAGTCTCTCGAGAGCAGCATAGCTCGTGAGAAGGCCCTGGGCAAGGATCTCCTAAACGAGCAGGACTTGCTCAAGAGTGCCGCCGCCTCTCATAATGATTATGTGAAAGGCATGCAGATCTGGACCGAGCGCCTCGTAGATGTGGTGGAGAAGATTGATGCACTTGTCCGCCCTGAGCTTGCAAAGCTTCCACTTCTTCTCCGACGACAGGGTGTCTTCGAGCGTCAAGATAACCATGTTCTTCGACGGCATAATCGATGCCCTGAAGCAGCTCCAGTCCGATCAGGCGGTCCATTTAGCCAACGAGCACCAAAAGCTCTGTCGGGCTGTCCTCCTCAAGGTGCTCGTCAAAGTGGTGCATAGGAACCCCAACATCAGCTTCACCAATGTCCTCGGACGCTTGCTGAAGGACGTGGATGCCAAGGCACTTGATGAACTTGTCGCGCCCATCGTCGACAAGGTTAACCAAGTCAAGAGGGTCGAGGGTGATCGTAGGGACTAGCCTCTCCACTTTTCCTTGTCATTGTCCTTTCCGCAAGGTGCCTACTCGAACGTTGCCCCTAGGTTTCCACACTATCTCATCCCCCCGACAAACTTGCACGCGAAGGAACCTTCTATCCTTTAATAAAAAGAAAGAAGAGAAAATAGAGGTATGGAACCTTGGCGGTTCGTTAGAACTTGCCAGGAATAAGTGTAATGCAACATCTCAGATAAACATGCATGTAAAGAAACATGGGAATCGACAAGAGTTGTAGGACGCCTGATCTTATTCAACTATGCACAGGGTCTGCGCCTCGCTTTGTACAAAGGATGACATGCCCTGCTGGCAAGACTTGTACAAAAAGTGGTTGCCGGGGGCCCCGGCAAGTGCGCCTTATGGATAGAACTTACGAAGATGTTCGATGTTCCAGGAGTTGCTCACTGGGATGCCATCTTTGGTCTCCAGGTGGACTGCGCCAGGCCTGGTGACTCGTACTACCCGATAAGGGCCTTCCCACTTTGGCATCAACTTGTTTGAATTCTTGGCCGACTGAATGTGCCGAAGAACAAGGTCGCCTTCCTCAAGACTCCGAGCATGAACTTTGCGGCTATGGTAGCGTGCTGGTAGCGTGCAGCTCGCACAATAGCCCAAAGACAATGTTCCTCAAGGAGTGTTATGTCGTCTTGGCGCAACTGCTCTTGCTCAAGCTCATCATAAGAGAGCACTTGAGGTGACCCATATATGAGTTCTATGGGGAGAACAGCCTCCGCCCCGTACACAAGGGAGAAGGGTGTCTGGCCGGTGGCTCGATTTGGCGTCGTTTTGATTGACCAAAGAACCGCGAGCAGCTCATCAATCCAGTGTCTTCCGCACTTGCGCGGCCTGTCGAAAGTTCACGTCTTAAGCCCTCGCAGCACTTCAGCATTTGCCCTTTCAACTTGGCCATTGCTCCTTGGATGAGCGATAGAAGCAAAAAATATCTTACCGCCAAGGTCTTGGACATATTGTATGAAGGTGCGGCTTGTGAACTGTGTGCTGTTATTGGTGATGACCCTACTTGGTACACCAAAATGGCAAACTAGTCCTTTGAAGAACCTGACGGCTGATTGCGCTGTCACCTTTCTCACTGCTTCCACTTCCGGCCACTTTGTGAACTTGTCGATCGCGACGTACAAGTACTCAAAGCCCCCAGTAGCACGGGGAAAGGGCCCAAGATGTTGAGCCCCCAGACCGAAAACGGCCAGGAAAGAGGGATTTTCTGAAGAGCTTGAGCTGGTTGATGTAGATTCTTTGAATGGAACTGGCACGCTTCACACTCGGTTAGTAGTGCAGTTGCATCCTGGAGAGCAGTGGGCCAAAACAAACCTTGCCGAAAGGCCTTCACGACAAGAGCTCTTGATCCTATGTGGGAGCCACATATGCCTCCATGTATCTCTGCCAACGACTTTAGTCCATCCTCCCAAGTAACACAATTTAATTTCACACCATTCGGTCTCTTTCTGTATAGGATGTCGTCCACAAACTGGTACACACTAGACTGACATGCTACTTTCTCTGCTTCTTCCTGTTCCTCCGGGAGTTCTCCTGTTTGAAGGAATTGAACTATGTGTTGTGCCCATGCTGGAGCCTGAGGCTCGAAGGCAAGGACTAAAGGCATGTCTTATGCCACGGTGGCGCTTGTCTCTACGGCAAGGGCTTGAGGCCCTGCCGGAGCCTGTTGCCCCTGGCAAGATTGGCGTTGATCCTGACAACTTCCTTGCCGGCAGCTCCCGTGAGCTCTGCCGGGAAGTACTGTCCAGAATTCAACTTCCTTCTCTTGTTCTGCTTTGCCGGCGGCGGTACAGATGGCTGAGTCAATTGTAGCACAACAGTCCCTGGTTCCATAGGTAACTTGAGGGCAGCGCGCTTCGACAGCTTGTCAGCAACATTATTCTCTACACGAGGAACATGCTCTGTTTGCAGACCGTCAAAGCGCTCCTCCAACTTCCTCACTTCATCTACTTAAGCTTCCATCAACGGGCTCTGATAATCCTTGTTGACTTGCTTGACGACAAGCTGTGAATCTCCTCTAACAATAAGCTTCTTGATCCCAAGCTCTGTCGCGATCCCGAGGCCGGCAAGCAACCCCTCATATTCTGTGGTGTTGTTTGTCGACTTCTCCCGGGAATAGTGCATCTGAATTACATACTTGAGGTGCTCTCCGGTGGGTGCGACAAGCAGCACGCCAGCATCGGCTCCCTGCAGGGAGAAAGCCCCATCAAAATAGATAACCTATTATTGGCTTGTTTCCTTGCCCGGGATGGTCGTTTCTTGGATCTCTTTGTCCGGCGTTGCAGTCCATTCTTGACAGGGTTATTACCCCTGGGTAGGCCAAAGCAACGGGGTTCTCTCCCCTGCTTCAAGAAAAAGCACGTGGCCGGCTGGCACGCAGCCGGCAGACACGTTGCCAGCTGGATTGAGGCCGACTGGTCGAGGAGCCGGCTCGGCCCCCGGCCGGCTGAGCGCGGCCGGCTTCCTTCGAGCTGCCTCCTCCATTGACCCTTGGGCGGACAAGCTTCCATACCATCCCTCTGCACGCAGACACGGCGACACGATGGGACCCCCACGACGGGCACCAATGTAGCCACAGTGGTCGTTAACGCACAGGCGCGCCTGGCTACAGTTCGGCTGGTCGTACCGCTGAGCTTGGCCGACCGCGACCGAGCGGGGCAATAGTGCCGGCATGCCTCCTCCCACTCGATTACCTGCTCCGGCATGGCTACAGTGCAGCCGGTGATACCGAGGACTCCGGCCGGCTGGCGCAAGACGAGCTGCCCAGGCGACCCGTGCCGTAGCAGGTGGGCGGGGGCCAATCACGGAGCCGGCTGGCGGGCCCCAGCAGGCGATGGGACCACACAGCCGGTGGACCCTACGGACAACAAGACGGCTCGCCAGGCGGGGCCCTCTGGCCAGGCAGAGAGGCTGCCAGCCGGGTTCCCCCACTTTGTACGCCAGGAATATTGTAAGCGGGGGGTTTGCCCTATAAAACCCCCCGAGCCCACATGCAACGGGGACGAGCAATCTCACACGCACACACCTACGGGACACTTCCCACGTATCCACCTTTGTAGTGGGGGAAGGCGAACCGACCACTCCCTCTTCCTCCTCTAGACAACAACTCCAGGAGTAACCTTGTAAACATACCCATCCATCAAGTAGACCAAGCAGGACTAGTGGTGTTACCTCCCACGGAGGGCCCTGAACCTGGGTACATCGTGTGTCACTACTGCTTGTGCCTAATCCCACACCCGGAGCCCGTCGGTGTCCTCCGGCCCCAACCACCATCGATAAGCCTACCCATGGCATCTGTCGTGAGAAAACGACGACAGTTGGCACCCACCGTGGGGTCGTACGTGGCGCCGGCCGGATTCATGCTCTGGGCGGGACCCCTCGCCATTCCCCGCCGTTGCCACACATCCAGGAAAAATCACGGGCTCGTGGGGCTTGCTCCAACAGGCCCTACTGACAGCGTCGTCGACCTCACGCTCGACATCGACGCGCTCACTAAGCGCTTCGGCAGGCTAAGCCTCGCCGAAGCGCCGGTCGCCGATGAGTACCCTAGCGAGGTGCTCGCCTGTGCCGATCCGCCCACGGCTGTTGGTGCACTGGCTGCAACCCAATCCGGCAGCTCCCACGTCCGCGTGGGAGTGATGGCCATCATCTCCTCCACCTCCTCTGGTCGTGCGCGGGCCGAGGTCGACGCCGCCGCGACCCGCATCGACACCTCCGACCCGCTCGGCGCGGCCCTTCGGGGCCTGAGCACCCCCATTGCCCTGACGGTGAACCCTGACGTCGCCACGAACGAGCTGGAGGCGGCTCGCCGCCTCCTATTCGAGGACGCCAGCGCCCTCGTGGCCATGCAGCGCCGCATGAAGGCCGCTCAGTGGGAATACGCATCCGCCTACGGTCTCGCCCCGACTGGCACCGAGCCTAGCCGGCGTGGGGCTGTGCGCGACCGCGGTCGCATTGTGACCGAAATCTTGGGTTGCAACATGCCCGTATATGACTGCCCCACGGCCAACCCGCGGGCCGCCAAGGTAGCCTACTTGGATTTGGCTACCTTGGAGGGCGAAGAACGTGCCGCCCGCGAGCGTCACATCAAGGACCTCATCGCCGCCGCCGACGCATAGCAGCATCAGCTCGCGGCGGGCGGCGCCGCCCCCAAAGACCCCCGGCTCGAGTGCGAGGGCACGGGGACTGTTGGCCGTCATCCGGCTCAGCACTCCTGCTCCCCTCGCATCTCCGGCCTTCGGGTCGAGGTAAGCAACCCCCGTCCCTCTCAGCTGCCGGGGAACGAGCAGCCGGCTATAAATAGCCGAGGCACCAACAACCTGCCTCGCAGCGACCGCCACCACGAGGCGCAGCCGCGGGCATACGCCACCCCCGCGGCGTGAGCTAAAACGATAAGTTCCGCCCGTAATCCGCCCCGAGCTCTTGGCCCGGATCGGACCACGCGTCCCCCACAGCGAGAATGACGCCCGTCTCCGCATCGACCTGCTCGCGCAGTCGGCCCTCCTCGAGGAGGAGGGATCGATTGGCCCGACCTGTTTCGGCCCTCAGATCTGCAACGAGCCATTCTCGACCGGCTTCACGCTCCCCTGAGACACCCCAAATTACAACGGGGCTGCCAAACCCGAAGACTAGCTGATCGACTACACCACCGCGGTCGGCATCGCCCGGGGGAACAAGCGTGTAGCCGTTCGCTACGCTCCCCTCATGTTGATCGGCTCGGCCTGCACCTGGCTCAATAGCCTGGTAGCCGACACAATCAACACTTGGACGGACTTCGAGGAAGCCTTCGTCCGCAACTTCACCGACACCTACAAGCGGCCTGGCCGCCCCCATGAACTAGCCATGTGCGTTCAGGGGCCGGACGAGTCCCTCCGCGGCTATCTTACCCGGTGGAACGAGCTCCGCAACTCTTGTGAGGGGGTGCATGAGGTGCAAGCCATACAGTACTTCACCGAAGGCTGTCGCGACAGCAGCCCTCTCAAGCACAAGCTCCCGTGCTCTGAGCCGGCCATGCTAGACGAGCTCATGACCAAGGCGGACAAGTACACCACGGCTGACTCCACCATTCGAGTCAAAACGAACCCGCCCGCCAAGGCAACGCTGACGCCGGTGGCATCCCGACCGGCTGTCGACTCCCACTACGGGAGCCGGCTGGTTGCCACCATTGAGGAGTAGGAGCCGGGTGCCCAATCTTCCAGCCAGCGCGAGCGCACTAGCAAGGCTGCCTGGCAGCCCAAGCTCACCTTCGAGCAGATGCTCGACCTCCCCTGCAAGAACCACTCTGGGGCCAAGCTCTCCACGCACACGCTCCGGCAGTGCAGCTTCTCACAGCGCCTGGCCCGGGGGGACGGCCTCCCGGCTCCTCCCGCGTTGCCAGCCCATGCGCCGGTTCCGGCACCAGCTACGGCCCCGGCGTCGGCTCCGTCTCCGGCCCAGAACGACGGTCACCTACAAGACCAATTCCCCAACCAGGACGGTTGCTACGTCGTCTTCACTAGTGAAGAGACGAGCAAGCATGCTCAACGCGGGCTCCATCGTGAGCTGAACGCCACCATACCGGCAACTCCCCAGTTCATGCCCTGGTCGGAGAAGCCAATCACCTAGAGCCGAGCAGATCATCCTGGCATGATGCCGAGTCCCGGCATCTATGCCCTGGTCCTCGACCCCACCATCGCCACCAAGAGGCGCACCTGCCGCTTCTCGCGGGTGCTGATTGATGGTGGCAGAAGCATCAACATCCTCTACCTCGACGCGATGCGCAAGCTGGGGTTGAAAATAGAAAACCTTCAGGCGAGTCGGACGGTTTTCCACGGCATTATGCTGGGAAAGTCCTGCTCCCCCATCGGCAAGATCGAGCTTGACGTCCTCTTCGGCGTCCCCGATCACTTCGGCCGCGAGCCGGTGTTGTTCAAGGTAGTGGATCTTGAGAGTCCCTACCACGCGCTTCTGGGCCGTCCGACTCTCGTCAAGTTCATGGCGGTACCCCATTACGCCTACCTCAAGCTCAAGATGCCGGGCCCCAAGGGAATGATCACCATCGCAGGAGACTACAGGATGTCACTTGAGTGTGCTCGGGACGGCCGCCGGTTGGCCGAGGCCCTAGAGATAGCCGAGGATAAGCGGCAGCTCGACTGGCTCGTGGCCCTTGCCGCCAGCCAGCTGGCCGTGCCGGCTCCTCCCTCACAGTCGGTCGGCGAGGCCTCCTTCCAGCCGTCCAAGGACACCAAGTAGATCCCGCTCGACCCGACCAACCCTGCTCATTGCGTCACCATCGGCTCCCACCTCAACAGGAAATAGGAAGGCGAGCTCGTCGACTTCCTCCGTGAGAATCGGGACATCTTTGCATGGTCCCCCAAAGACATGTCGGGTGTTCCGAGGAAGTTCGCCGAGCATAAACTACATGTCCGGCCGGACGCTAAACTGGTCAAACAACCCCAATGTCGTTTCTCTGAGGAGAAGCGGCGCAGTATAGGAGATGAGATCACCCGGCTGCTCGCAGCCTGCCTCATCATGGAAGATTTCCACCCAGACTGGCTGGCCAACCCATTCCTGGTGCTAAAGAAGAACAAGACCTGGCGCATGTGCATCGACTACACCAGCCTGAACAAGGCATGCCCCAAGGACCCATTCGCCTTGCCACGAATCGATCAAGTCATCAAGTCCACGGCCGGCTGCGACTTGTTGTCCTTCCTGGATGCATACTCTGGCTACCACCAGATCAAGCTGGATCCGAAGGACCGGCTCAAGACCTCCTTCATCACGCCTTTTGGGGCCTACTGCTACATCACCATGTCCTTTGGCCTGAAGAACCCCGGCGCCACCTTCCAACAGTGCATGCAGAAGTGCCTCCTACCTCAGATAGGCAGGAATGTCCATGTCTACATTGACGACATCATCGTCAAGACCAAGAAGCATTTCAGCCTCCTCAACAATCTTCGGGAGACCTTCGAGCGCATGCCCAAGCCGACCCGGCTCCGCGATGTCCAGAAGTTCACAGGCTGCCTTGCCTTGCTCAGTCGGTTCATCAGCCGGCTGGGGGAGAAGGCCCTACCCTCTACGGGCTCCTTCGCAAGACGGCTCTGGTCGAGCCAGGTCACACAAAGAAGCTGGGCATGTTCGACTGGCCCGACGAGGCAGACAAGGCCTTCTGCGGCCTCAAGCAGGCTCTCACCCACGCGCCCATCCTGGCTGCACCGGCTAAGAAGGAGCCCTTGCTCGCCTACATCACGTCGACCATTCGCATCATCAACGTCGTCTTGGTGGTCGAGCGGCCGGAGGAGGGCAAGTCCCTGCCGATCCAGCGTCCCGTCTACTACCTCAGCGAGGTCCTCTCCACCTCGAAGCAAACCTACCCCCACTACCAAAAGATGTGCTATGGCATATACTTCGCCGCCAAGAAGGTCAAGCAGTACTTCTAGGAGCACACCATCACCGTGGTGAGCACGGCCCCGCTCGGCGAGATCATGAGCGACCGGGACTCCACCGGTCGGATCGCCAAATGGGTCATCGCCCTCACCGACCACGAGATCCGGTACGAGCCGCGTACCGCCATCAAGTCGCAAGCGCTGGCCGACTTCCTCATCGACTGGGTGGAGACCGAGTTCGTGCCGCCTCCCCTAGACTCCATGCATTGGCGCATACATTTGGACGGCTCAAAAACGAGGACCGGCCTGGGTGCCGACATAGTCCTCTCCTCCCCAAAAGGTGACCAGCTCAAGTACACCCTCCAGATCCACTTCGCCGCCTCCAACAACATGGCCGAATACGAGGCCATCGTCCATGGCCTCCGGCTCGCCAAGGAGATCGACATTAGGTGCATCCTATGCTTCAGCGACTCCGACCTTGTGGTGCAGCAGGTCTCTAGCGAATGGGACGCTAGTGACGCCAACATCGCCAGCTACCGCTTCCTCATGCGGCAACTCACCGGCTCCTTCGAGGGCTGTGAGTTCCATCATGTCCCGTGGGCGGACAACGAGGCGGCTGACACGCTGGCAAAGATCGGCTCCACCCGGCAGGCCATCCCAGCCGGCATCTCCCTCGAGGGGCTGCTCAAACCATCAACCAAGACTTCCCCAGAGTTGAAGTCCATCTTCGTACCGGCGACGTTGCCGGCCCATCGGCGGCTCCGGCTGTCCCCTCGGCATCTTCGCCACCAGCTCCTCCTACCCCAGCTGCCCTGCCAGCGCAGGCTGAGCCGGCCCAGCCGGCTACATCCGAGGCAACCGGCTCCAACGCCGCGTCTGTCATGATGGCAGTCGACACCCCTCCTGCCGTCCCCAACCCGGGGGCTGGCAAGCCGTTCCTAGGAACTGATCACCCAAGCCCAGGGGCTCCCGAGCCGGCCCCCGTCTCGGCTCCCTCGTGGGCCCAACCCATCCTGGCGTTCCTTATGCGTAGCGAGCTCCCTCCGGACGAGGCCATGGCAAGACAAATCCAGCGCTGTGCGTTGGCCTACAACATCATCAATCGCGAGCTCGTCCACCGCAGCACCACCGGCATCTTCCAACGGTGCGTCAAGTCAGATAAGGGCCAGGAGATCCTCCTCGACATCCACCAGGGCGAGTGCGGGCACCATGCCACCTCCAGGACCCTGGTGGCCAAGTCTTTTCGCCACGGTTTCTACTGGCCGACCGCTTTGGAGGGGACCAAGAAGCTGGTCGACAAGTGCGAGGGCTGCCAGCGCTTGAGCACGCCGAGCCACCTACTGGCCTCGGCCCTCCAGGCCATCCCTCTCTCGTGGCCCTTCACCGTCTGGGGCTGGATATGGTGGGACCCTTCAAAATCGCACAAGGCGGCATGACACATCTGCTGGTGGCTATCGACAAATTCACCAAGTGGATCGAGGCCCGACTAATCAAGAAGCTAGATGGCCACACGGCCGTCCGGTTCATCGACGACATCACAGTTCGCTACGGCATCCCCCATAACATCATCATCAACAACGGCACGAACTTCGCCAAGGGCGCGCTCGCGCATTTCTGCTCCAAGCAGGGCATCCGGCTCGACCTGGCCTCGTCTCTCATCCACAGTCAAACGGCCAGGTCGAGAGGGCGAACGGCCTAATCTTGTCCAGCATCAAACCCTGTTTCGTAACGCCGCTGGTAAGGTCAGCCGGCTGCTGGGTCGACGAGCTGCTGACTGTCCTTTGGAGCCTTAGGACCACTCCCAACCGATCAACCTGCTACACGCCCTTCTTCCTTGTGTACGGGTCCGAGGCGATCATTCCCACCAATATCGAGTTTGACTCGCCTCGGGTCGCCCTATACACGGAGAAGGACAGAAAGGAGGCAAGAGAGGACATCATCGACCTACTCGAAGAAGCCCGCGAACTGGCCTTGAGCCGGCCGGCCATCTATCAGCAGAAGCTCCAGCACTACCACAACAAGCGGATCCAGACGCTCTCCTTCTGCGAAGGAGACCTGGTGCTCAGGTGGATCCAGCGGACAGCCAAACAGCACAAGCTGTCCTCCCCATGGGAGGGCCCGTTCATCGTCAGCAAGGCGCTGCACAACAATGCATACTACCTGATAAACGCCCAGAAGCCGCAGAAGCGCAAGAGAGACACCTCCGGCGAGGAGACCGAGCGCCCGTGGAACGTGGCGCTCCTGCATCCGTTTTACTGCTAAAAAACCCAGTGTACGTATGTATCCTTCCCCTTTTGGGCTTATGAATGCAATGGGTGCCCCGAGCCGGCTCTTGGGACACGCCCCTTTCCACTTCAAAGCTTGTCAATTCAATTCACCGGCCCCTGGATCCGGCTCCTGGCCACGGGGGATCTCCGGCTAGTCTTAACGTCGTCCCTCGAGGTAGATCAAGTAGTGTGAGCTAAGTAAGTCCTCCCACCCCTCCCAGCTACACACCGGGTCTCGGCTTTCCGGCTCGCGGGGTCTGGGGGCAAAGCTTGGTTCACACGAAAAACCGATCACTCGGGGGTCACCGGCTAAGTCTAGCCGGTTTAGGTTCCTGCATCTGTCACTTGCCTTACCGAAAAAGTCCTCGCGATTCCTAAACTCAGAGCCGGCTCCCTTGAGGTGGACGCCCCGTCCCAGCTACACACCGGCTCCCAGCTGTCGGGCTAGCGGGGTCGAAACCAAGGGGGAAAAGGACTTGAGATAACGAAACCTAAGGGGCAAACAAAGGAAAGGGCAAGCCGGCACGCATAAAAATTAACTTCGCAACAACCAGAACGTCATAAGTTAAAAGAAGGCCCACGACCATTATGATTCATTACATTACACCCCTAGTGGGTGGACTTGATTCTGACATGCAGAAAAAAACAAAAGAAAAGTAAAGACGCCCGGGGGCTCAGGCCACCGGTACGTTGTAAGTGCATCTAGTGCCCCTTAGTGATTTTGGTGTATTGAAGACTTATAGGTTAAGGAACTAATGTGTTTGTGAGTGTACACGAGATCTATAAGTCGAGGAGGAGTTTGATATATTCGGAGATTACCGACCCCTAAAAATGTATGTCTTCAACTGAAGACTTTGGTGAAGACTATGCTAAAGACTTTGGTATTCCCTGAAGACTTTGAAAATAAATAAGTTGGTGTGACCTTGAAGATATGAACGAGGACTATGAAGCGTGAAGACTTTTGTTTTCATAGTTACATTTACTTTTTGTTTTTTAAGTCATAGGAAACACCATACTGTTAAAGGGGGCGAGGTAATACTAAGGAAAATTTCCAACTGATGCTCAACTCCAAAAGTCTCAACCTATCCAATCCTTCGAGTGAAGCCTTTGGAAATCTCTTGCAGTTCAGTCAAGTTCTTCAGTGATAGAGACGAAGTTCTTCTGGTCTCTGATGAAATTGGTCTGATTGAGGAGATAGGATTTCGCCAGTGCGAATTGCCTACAAGTGAGCAAAATGATAAGCCTAAGGACTTTCATGGTTCGTAATTCTAACCATTGATGTGCTTAGCGCCAGCTGTCCCCAATCATCACATCCACATAACAGTCATATCATTGGGGGCCTTTATGTCTTATCATGTCAGGTTGCACCCTGGCTATAAATACCCACCCCCCACAACTAGTAGTTGGTTGGCTGCTCCGAGAGAGAACTGACACTTGTCATTTGAGAGCAACCCATCATCTGAGGACTTTGAGAGAAAATCATCAGTGAGGGAAAACCCACAACCAAACCACCAAACCCAAAGTGATTGAGTATCACTGAAGAAATTCCTATGTGAAACTGATGCTTGTTGCCTTTGAGGACTGCGTATCCTCCAAACGGTTAGGCGTCATGGTCTAGTGCGTCCTGTAGTTAATTGGGGATCATGGAGTGACCTTGGTCTAGAGCATCCAGTAGTCAATTGTGGATCGCCGGGTGACCAGTTCGTGAGGGTTTTGGAAGTCTACCCTAAAGACTTACCACGAGTGTTGGGCGAGGACTTTGTGACCTTAGCTCAAGGAGAATACGGTAAGGACTGTGTGTGTGTCCTGGGACTGTGTGTCCTCTGGTTTAAATACCAGGCCGCTCCAAACCAGAAGTACAACTGTCACAACCGTTGGAACTGGGTCATCAAACCATTGGCTTCATCGGGATACCTGGTTCTATTTCCTCAACCTCTCTATTCCTCGTATACTTGTTGATGAAATCAATCATTACTGTTTAAAGAACTTGACTAAAGACTTTCACAATTTCCTGACCTCAATTTCTTCAAGTTACCTTGTTCCTCACCTGCTTGTCCTGTATCACGCTACTTGTAATCTGTGCATGTTTTATTTCATCATGATGACTATGTTGTTGCTATGTTTCCCATGCACTTGAGTATTTAACCTGCTGCTAGTTATTCATCACATTTCAAATTCCTTAAGTTGAAATTCCTCAAGTGATGAATTTTTAAAAATCGCCTATTCACCCCCCCTCTAGTCGATATAACGCACTTTCAATTGGTATCAGAGCAATGTACTCCCTTGTTCTGTGTGATTTTAGTTTAACCACCTAGAGTTCTAGTTATGTCGACTGCAGGTATGATCAAGGTTTCCGCAGGATGTCCTACCTTCGATGGGACGGACTACCCCTATTGGAAGAACAAGATGCGCATGCATCTTGAAGCTATTGACAATGATCTCTGGCACGTTGTGGGAAATGGTGTTCCTCGCATTTCTCCGACTGTTACTGCGGCTGATACGAAGAGATTCAAGCAACTCAATTCTCAAGCGAAGAATATAATCTGTGGCCATCTGAGCAAAGGTCAGTATGGCAGAGTGAGTGCTTTGGAGTCTGCTAAGCTTATCTGGGATAGGCTGTCCAAAGTCAACGAAGGTGTTTCCACTCAACATGACTCTCGTGTTGATGTTCTTTGCAATCTATTCAACTGCTTCAAGAGACTCGACAATGAAAATGTTCAGCAAACTTTTGACCATCTCACTGATATCTCCAACGGGCTTCAAGCACTGGGTGCCACTGATATCACTGACCATGAAGTGGTGAAGAAACTTCTAAGATCTCTTGATTACTCATTCAATACTCTGGCTTTGATGATTCAAGAACGTGGAGACTAGAAGTCACTTGATCCTGCTGATATTCTTGAGAGACTCAATACTCATGAATTCCAACAAGCTGAGAAGAGAGACCTCTACGGGCCAAGCTATGGAAGATCTCGTGCTCTAAAGGCAAAAGCAATTTCATCATCTAAAGGTGAAGATTCTGATAGTAGCCTTGGTGATCCTGAAGAACTGAGTCAGGAGCTAGCAATGCTCATGAGGAAATTCCAGAAGTTCTCAAGGAGAGGTGGATTTGGAATGTCATCAAAAAGTGGTTTGAGGAAATCAGATTCCTCACATGACTACAAGAAAAGAAACTGCCACAAATGCAAGAAATCTGGTCACTTCATATCTGATTGTCCTCTCTAGGAGAAAGAATTGAGGAAGAATAAGAAGAAGTACAAGAATGACAGTTCTGATGACTCGAAGAAAAAGAAGAAATCTTCAAAGTCCTCATCTGCAAAGTCCTCATCTTCAAAGTCCTCAATGCACAAGAAGAATGGTTCCAGAAAGGCTCGGGCTTTCATTGGCAAGGAAATGGACTCAGAAGAAGAATATGAAGAATATGAAGAATCTGAGGTGGAATCTGAATCTGGTGTCACTAGCCTTGCTCTCGCTACTGCCTTCGTTAGCAAGTCCATCTTCAACGATGAAGAAAATGACTACTCCAATGACTCTGACGGAGTCAATGATGACTATGCTCCTACTTACTGTTTCATGGCAAAAGGTGTCAAGTCAGTCATAGAATGTCCCAATCTTGATGACATTGAATATCCTAAGTGGAAGGTTGTAGTGAAGAAGCATCTGATGTCTATGAACAGTGAGCTATGGACTGTTACAGAACTTGGACTGACTGAAATTTGTAAGATGGCAAATGCTGAGGAAATTTGTAAGTACACTCAACTTGATGCTCAGGCGAGGAACATCATCTGTTCGAGCCTATCAAGTGTCATGTTCAAGGGCATCTGTCATCTTCAAAATGCCAAGCTCATCTGGGATAGGATCATGGACATCAATGAAGGCTATCGCACTCGTCAAGACCCCATGTTCATCGAACTCAAGAAAATCCTCAAAACCCAGGAATCAAATCCTGATTCATCTTCCTCACTTTGTCTTATGGCAAAATGTTCCAAGGTACATAAGCATCACTCCTCCTCTGAATCAAGTGATTGGGAAGTTGATGAATATGTGAAACCTAGCTATGCGAAACTTGCTAATATTGCCACTAAGCAACAAAGTGCACTTGAAAAGCTTCAGAAAATGCTAAACAAAAGCGATGATCTGTTGAATGAGGAAGTGGATTGGACTCAAACTCTGTCTGGCGACCTACAAAGTCTTCAGACAAAGTATGATAACCTTCAGAGTCATCATAATGCTCTCTTAGCCGATCATGAGAAGCTTTCTTATGAATTTTTTCAAAGAAAGCAAGATCTTGAGAAACTAAGGGTGTCACCTGAGGATCTCCAAACTTAAAACGTTTCCTTACTGGCTCAACAGATCAGTACCGCTCAGGAAGAATTTGTTCCACCTTGTTTGAAATGCATCGAGCGTGAAGCTACTAATTCTTCACCTGAATGTTCAAATGCTTCTATTGCTGCAAATTCTTCAATTATTCCATTGGTCTCAAATTCCTCATTTGAGGATACCACAAGTATCATTGATGAAAATGCAGGGTTGAAGGAATTGTATGTGACAGGCATGTACAAAAGTCTCAAAGGGCATCAAACCCTTTGCGATGTCCTCAAAAAGCAGATTCTAAACAGGAACCCTAGGAAAGAGGGTATTGCCTTTGTGAGGAAACTCAACGCAGATGGATCCTACTGGACACCTGAGCAGTACCCCAAAACCTCATGGGTTGCTGGAAAAGGACCTCTTGTAGATCCATCCACTCTATCTGGCTTTACCTGTGAAACTTCATATTCCTCTGATGAGTCACTTGACTCCAACTACAAATTCTTCAAAAATCAGAAATGTGAAGTATTTGCCAGATTTGTTGGAACTAACTGCAGGAACGGTTCTCCTATGAAGAAATCTGGGTTCCCAAGAGCTACCTACAAAATCTTCAAGTGAATGTCCTCACGACCCCACTCATGAAGAACAGGAACCTCAGATCAAATTCTCCATATGGACCAAAGTCTTCACTTGGACCAAATTCCTCAAACGGCCAAAAATATCATTCTCGTGCTAATGCCTCTGTTTTGCATGAAAAATCGAAGAGTTATGAATATGTGCATTATTCTTCAAACCATTATGTTCATAAGCCCTCGAAAAATTTCTATGCTTATTCATATGAGTACTCTAACCCTCGCCCTGTGAAACAAAGCGCACTTGCTTCAATGCCTCCCTTCTCTTATGGTGCTCACAAAATGATGAAATCTTTGCCACCCCTCCAGATGTGGGTGGTGAAGAAATTGAACTAATTTCTTATGAAGGGTCAGGTCTCCAGATGATTGAACATCTGATGAATTTTCTTGAGACCTGAGGAAATGCTTGAAAGGACGCAAGCTAACCATGTAGAAATGAATTCCTCATTTCTCACGTCGTCACACTACTTGCTTACTATCTTGTGTGATGAAATTCTGTCTGATGAAATTGATATCATATTCTTCACTCTGAAGCATACGAGTTTGTAAGTTGTACTAATTCATCTGCAGGATGAACCTCCAAAAGCTACTGAGTGGGTCCTCGATAGTGGATGCACAAACCACATGACTGGTGACAAGAATCTATTGATGAATTTGCCACTTGCTCCATCTCATCTAAAGCATATCACCTACGCTGACAAAGGAAAAAGCAAGGTATTGGGTCTAGGTAAGGTTGCAATCTCAAAGGACCGAACTGTGGATAAGGTGATGCTTGTCGAATCCCTCGGGTTCAACCTTATGTGTGTCTCAATGCTTTGTGATCTTGATATGGTTGTCGTATTTGGAAAATATCGTTGTGTTGTCATCATGGAATCTGACAATTCCAAAGTCTTCGTAGGATTTAGGAGAGGAGACTTGTATATTGTTGATTTCTCTACAGGTCCTTAGCCTGCCACATGCCTACTTGCAAAGTCCTCAGAAGGCTGGTTGTGGCATCGACGACTTGGACATGCTGGTCTGAGGAACTTGCACACGCTCGTGAAGAATAAGCATGTCATTGGCATTGAAGGTGTCAAATTACTCAAGGACCACCTCTGTGGTGCATGTGAGTCTAGGAAGATGACCAAATCCAAGCATCCCTCAAAGACAATCATGACCACGACTCGACCCTTTGAATTGCTTCACATGGATCTCTTTGGCCCCACTCATTACTGCACACTAACAAATTCTTCAAGTTTGTATGGCTTTGTCATTGTTGGTGATTACTCTCGTTACACTTGGGTGCATATCATTCTGTACAAGTCCGAAGTGCAAGATGTGTTCAGACGATTTGCTTCAAGGGCCTCCACGAACTTCCTCGTCAAGATCAAGCATATCAGGAGTGATAATGGGACTGAGTTCAAGAACACCAATCTTGATGAATATCTTGATGAACTTGGTATTACTCATGAGTTATTTGCCCCTTATACTCCTCAGCAGAACGGTGTCGTGGAGTGCAAGAACAGGACTCTTGTTGAGATGGCTCGCACCATGCTTGATGAATACAAGACTCCTCGTCGCTTCTGGCCTGAGGCAATTGATACGGCATGCCACATCATCAACAGGGTATGTCTTCACAAATTATTCAAGAAGACTTCATATGAACTTATGATTGGCAAGAAACCCAATGCAAGTTATCTCAAAGTCTTCGGGTGCAAAATGCTGGATTAGAGATTCTCACCATAGTTCTAAATTTGCACCGAAAGCACATGAAGGTTTTATGCTTGGTTACGGAAAGGACTCGCACACCTACAGAGTCTTCAACACCTACCACCACAAGGTTGTTGAAACTGTAGATGTGCAGTTCAATGAAACTAACGGCTTGCAAAGAGAGCGCCTGCCTTCTGTGTTAGATCAACAGTCTCCTGAGGAATCCACTAAGCTGAAGGCTACTGAAGACGTCATACCCACTGAGGAAGTCATTCCAACGAATGAAGACATTCAGGCTGATACACCTGAGGAAAATGGTGCTGAAGAAAATCGTCAGCCACGTCAACCTGCTCATCCAAGAGTTGCAAATGAAGTGCAGATTGACAAAATCATCGATGACATCAATGCACCAGGTCCTCTCACTCGCTCAAGAGCTTAACATTTGACTAAATTTTGTGGGCACTTTGCCTTTGTCTCTATCATAGATCCCACCAAAGTTGATGAAGCTTTCAAGGAGCCTGAGTGGATTCAAGCTATGCAAGAGGAATTGCATCAATTCAAGCTCAACAACGCGTGGGAACTTGTCAAGCGGCCGGATCCTCACAAGCATAACATCATAGGTACCAAGTGGATCTACCGCAACAAGCAAGATGAAAATGGCCTTGTGGTAAGGAATAAGGCTCATCTTTTAGCTCAAGGCTACACACAGGTTGAAGAATTGACTTTGATGAAACTTTCGCACCTGTTGCTAGACTTGAAGCTATTCGCATATTGCTTGCTTATGCTAACCATCATGATATCATATTATATCAAATGGATGTGAAAAGTGCATTCCTCAATGGTAAGCTTGAGGAAGAAGTATATGTTGCTCAACCCCCAGGTTTTGAAGACCCTAAGCATCCTGACAAAGTCTTCAGACTCAACAAGGCCCTCTATGGCCTCAAGCAAGCCCCTCGGGCGTGGTATGACACTCTGAAGGAATTCCTCATGAAGAAAGGCTTCAAACCCGGTTCACTCGACCCAAATCTTTTCACAAAATCCTATGACAATGAACTGTTCATATGCCAAATATACGTAGACGATATTATCTTTGGTTGTACTGACAAACGTTACAGTGATGAATTTGCCTATATGATGAGTGAAGAATATCAAATGTCTATGATGGGAGAGTTGAAATTCTTCTTAAGTCTTCAAATTTGTTAGCAAGATAATGGAATCTTCATACCTCAAGAGAAATACCTCAAGGATGTTCAGAGAAAATTCGACATGCAAGATTGCAAAGGCGTCAAAAATCCAATGCCTTCAAAAGGCCACCTATGCTCTGACGAAAATGGTAAAGATTTCGATCAGAAGGTATATCGCTCCATGATTGGCTAGTTATTGTATATATGTGCATCTAGGTCTGATATTATGCTGAGTGCTTGCATGTGTGCCCGATTCCAAGCAACACCAAAGGAATCACACTATAAAGCTGTGAAACATTCTTCGATACTTAGCTCACACACCAATGCTTGGATTATGGTATCCCAAGGGCTCAAATCTTCACATCGTCAGATACTCTAATGCTGACTATACATGAGATCGTGTGGATCGCAAGTCAACCTCAGGCACATGTCATTTCCTCAGACGATCCTTAATCTATTGGTCCTCGACGAAGCAGAACTGCGTGTCACTATCTACTACTAAAGCGAGTACATTGTTGCTGGTTCATGTTGCGCTCAGTTGCTGTGGATGAAGCAAACCCTCAAGGACTATGGCATAAAGTTGAAGAATGTTCCTCTCTACTAAGACAACAAGAGTGCCATCAGGATTTCTTACAACCCAGTTCAGCATTCCAAGACCAAGCACATCCAGATTCGTCATAAGTTTCTTAGAGATCATGTACTCAAGGGCGACATCGCCATCGACCACTCCCTACTGAAGAACGACTAGCCGACATGTTCACAAAGCCATTGGTTGAAAAGAGATTTTGCAAGTTGTTGTGTGAGCTTAATATCTTAGAATCTTCAAATGTTCTTTGAAAAAGGACACACATCCTAACACTTATGCAAAATTGATGACTTAGATGTGCAACACATGAAGTAACGTTTTTCTTCAATCAATGAAGAATAACCCTCTAAGTGTGAAGAAATTAATGAAGAAATTGATTCTCAGAACTCTACGACAATTGTACGCGGTGTCTGAAGTCATCATTCTTATACGGTAGGACACGCCACCAACCATAGTTGAAATTCTTCAAAGTTGAGTTTTTTTGTCTTTTTGCAAATTCTTCAAATTTTCAAATTCCTCAAGTTTGCAAATTCCTCAACTTTTCAAATTCATCAACTTTTCAAATTCTTCAAACTATGAAACTCATATTCTTCATTGACTATATATATATATATTTGAGTTTTTCAATGTCCTCAACAACATTCACTTATTGCTAATTCTTCAAGTTGATTTTCATCTAAGTGAATGTGATCGGGCCCTTTTTCCCCCTATACTAAACTCAACCCAATCTGTTCTAAAATTCTCCATATGTGTTCTACTTTGAAAATCGTTCAAAGTCTTCACTGTGTCCTTGACATCTGAAGAATTTGCGAACGAAAACCTTAAAATTTTCACTATCAAAATTTTCGGCATTTCCCGCTCGAACGGTTCCGATTCCAACGACTGGATAACCCATGATCCCCCACTATCGCCACTACTCAGAATGTGGGTGACACATGTCGCATGGAGAGCAAGGGTCAGGGGCAATCTGGTCCAAAATCTTCGAACGGATTAGTTTTCACCTCCACTATAAATACCCCTCCCCTTTCACTGTGCTCGGTTACTCCTCACTCCTACTCTATCTTGAGCTCCGACCTAGCGCCGCCGCTAAAATCTTCATCGCCAGTGTGAAAGATCTTCACTGCCTCAACCTTGCCGTCGCCGTACTCGCATCGGCTGCGGAAGTCTTCATCCCGCCGCCAATGTAGCCGTCTCCCTCTGCCGAGCTAGGGCGTGGCTGATCTGGACTGACGAACCTCCTCAATCTCATCTCCCAGTTCGTCGTGTTCTTCACCAGGCTAAATAAAATCTATTTTTACTACCCTTGTTTGATCTTCAAGTTTTCCTAAATCTTCACAAAGGTGTTTGTTCTTCAAGAATCTCATCCTAAAGCACCTTACATGTTCATACACTTGATGTCTTTTCCTAAGTTATGATTCTCTTCAAGATTCCTCAATTGTGCGAATCCTCAAAATTTGCACAACTCTGGAACCTAAGACAAAGAACACTTAGTGAAATTCCTCAAGACTCCAATGGTCAAATTCCTTACACCTGATTTTATTGAAAAATTTCTGAGAACGCATATGACCTCTTCAAATTCCTCGCACCTATACTCTGTTCATAGGTACAAACATGTCCGTTGATGAATCACTAGGTTCTCATCAACTTAACTCATTTGTAGCGTTTCTTGAGGAAAAACTGTGCACTTCTTCAGAATCTTCAAGGGTTCAAAATCCTCAGCTAAAGAAAATGGCTGATCGGAAGAAGCCACAGAAAGGTGGAAAGAAAGCTAAACAAAATACTGCCTTTGAGATACCTGAACATTTGTATGCTGGCTACTGTACACCAGATGAGTCCATACACGGCAAAGAAACGAAAGAACAGACGAAAATCAGAATTCAGAGGATTGAACGGAGGTGGGTGAGGGAGTGGAAAGAATATCGCTATGTCACTCCCAAATATATGAATAAATTCGCACTCAATCCCCCTTGCAATAGGGCTCCTCCTGCTGATGATCAAGAGGTTGATCCCACAAGTGTTGCTCGCGGAGAAGACTTTCCCGCAGAGTGGGCAAAGCGTCAACTCAAACTTCAGAGTATTGCCGAAGCTACAGTAAAGAAATTCAATGAAGACTCTGCTAGTGCTCCAAAGAAAAAGATGATGAAGAAATCTTCTGTGAAGTCAAATCCTTCACCATCAAAGTCATCACAGCAGATTCCTCAAGCTCAGCCCTCAAAGGCCTCAACTGCTGGGTCAGTAGCTGCTCAGTCCTCGGTTGGTGCTTCTAAGTCCTCAACTCCTGTGCATCTTGCAACATGCCCAAGGATTGAGGGATTCTCAATTGCTTCTGGGGCATCAGCAAGTTCTTCAGCCCAAGCACATTCCTCAAGAGGTCCTTCTCTGAGGAAAATGAAAGCAACTGCTGGATGAGGCATTCGACCAAGTCCCCAACCCAACAAGGTGGCATTCACAATACCATCAGATTCCTCAGATGAAGCTGATGATGAGGAACTAGAAGAAATCATCAGAAACAAGCAACAACGAGTGGCTGAAGCAAAGGGCTCTCAAATTCCTCTATTGCTTGATCCAAAAATTGTGCTGAACTTCATTGACATCTGGCACAAGGATCCCAAAACGCCTATGGATGACTTGAAGCTACCTCCACGTCTAGATCATGTCATAACTGCTTTCATAGCTGAAGAAAAATGGAAGTATGAAAAGGCCAGACAAACCAAGAAGTCTCAGTACAAGAAAGAGCATTACTTGAAGAAAAATGTTCTGAATCTATCCCCTGAGGAACTTGTGAAGGTGCGAACTGACATGAAAGGCCTCAGTGAGGAATTCAACTCATACTATGTTGATTGGCAAAGCGCCAAGGTTCGCTTCATTAACATTGCTAATAAAGTCATCAGTGATCACAACTCAAGGGTTGCATCTTGCTCCCAATCAAAAATTCCTTAGGCCGAGGAACTGCTCAGCCTACTGAGGAAACTGCCAGCGCTGCTGAAGAAAGTCAGACTGCTGAAGAACCTGCCAGGGCACCCTCCACTGGTGCGCGTGATGAAACTAAACCTACAAGGACAACTGCATCAGTCGTGCCTGAAGAAACTGCTGCACCTTCACCCTCCTCTGAAACCCCAAAATCTTTAAAGGTGAAGCAAATCAACCTTCCTTCTGCATCAGAAGTGAAGAAAACTAAGGCTGCTAAGAAGAAGGCTCTAAAGGGAAAAGCTTCAACTTCAGACTCCTCAGCTGTGAAGAGGCTGAAGACTCTGCAAAAATCTTCAAATCAACCATTAGATGCCACTCCAATCTCCTCAGCACCAGCCTATGAGATAATTCCATTTGGCGTTGACTATGTCATCCTAGATGATGAAGATGAAGAAGATTATTCTGCTGCTTCTATCGAGCAGATTGATGAAGACATTGAAGTGGAAGCAAATGCTTCATCTCCATAGGCATCATTGCCCCAGCCTCAGTTTACTGTTGAAGAAGCCAGCGTTGAAGAAATTGATGAGGATGTGGATATTGGCAACACAACTCCTCTCATCAATGACGAATATTGGGAAACTGCTCACCCAAATTCCCCAATGACCACTCCTCTATCACAGATTCCTCAGTCCCCTGCCCAAACTGAAGAAATTCATGAAGGATCTGATGACATGGCCGCTCTAGCCACTAAAGAAAATCCAGCTGCACCAGCTGATGACTTTGCTGCTCCAACTGCCACTGAGGAAAATCCTCCACAAATTCCTCAGTCTAAAGAAATTCCTCCTATACCTAAGGAGATCAAGGGCCGCTTCAAGCCAAACCTTCAGCCGAAGCCAAGAAAGCCATTCAATGGCTCAAAGTGTCCCAAATTCCTCAAGTCAAATTTCTTTGATGAGCACATATTCTTCACTGGTCCTAATCCATATGACTCAGCCAGGACCGGTCAAACAAGATTCTAGACTCCAACTCAGATGAACTACTATGCATCAGTTCTGTTTGACAAGAAGAAAGTCTTCGAGCACCACCAAATTCCTCATGCTGATATGGAAACAATTCCATCCTTCACACCAATGCTCTCAGTTCTTCATGATGCAGGACTTCTTCCCTTCTGTGTGGACATCTGCGATTGGAATGAAGAGCTAATTCTTCAATTCTACACCACACTACATATCATAGGTGATGCCTCTAACATCAACTCCTGGGTCTTCGACCGGATGACCGGATCTATTCACCTCACTGCTGCAGCATCTGAATTGCTTCGGTCAGTCCCTGTCCCAATTCCTTTAGCAGAAGCATGCTGACTGTTTGATGAACCTACTCTACCCAACCAACTGATGCAAGTGCTGATGAAACCATTGGCTCTTGGGAAACCCCAACGGACAACCTTCCTAGTGAAGGATTTGCTCTATGTGCACAGGACGGTCTACCGCATTCTCACCAATACCCTATGTCCTTAGAAGGGCCACAACTCTGAAGAAGAAGAAGTGGAGGGAGTCATGAAGAGTATGCTGTTCAACATTATTCATGGGATTCCCGTCAACTTCCATGATTTATTCATGAGGACATTGGCGAATGCTACTCTAGCCCCGTTTGAACTGAAGCCTTATGCTCCCTAGATCATGAAGTTCATCAGATCAAGGTCTTCAGTTCCCTGCAAGGCGGACTTCCAGAATCACTTCGGCTTCTTGCCCCTGATTGATGTCCTCAAGAGCACAATTGCCTTAGTTGAAGGAAAAGGCAAGGCTGTCATTGACGAACGCACTCGTCCATTGGATGGTCAGTTTCGCAATGCTGCATCCTTCTCCACCAATCATGACACCGCAACCCAGGATTCTGAAGCAAAGGCCTCAGCGCAAAAACCTCAAGAGTCTGCCCCTCGTGTGATGACTGATCGTGAGCTTCCCATAAGTCTTCATCAGAAGGTCGATCGCAATCACAAGTGGGTAAAGTGTGAGTTAGCTTCCATTGTCCAGAACATGACAGTGATGCAGAACTCTATGAGGAAAAATCACTATTATGTGCAAGAAATCCTCGATCGTGCATGGGCCATTCTTGCACAGCTCAAGACCCCTGAGGAACTCAAGGACATGAACTTTTAGCAAAACTTTGACTGGTCTCATCCTCCTCACAAGAAATTCAAGAAGGTTGAAGTTCCTCTGATGGTCACAAGTTCATATTCTTCATCGCGTGAGACGGATGAAGCTGAGGACATTGACAATACTGCGGCGGGCCCTGCATTGACAAACGACCCCGACAATGCTGGCGCTCCTTCTTCACCAACAAGATGAAATTCTTCAAGAGGCGTTAGTCCTCACTTTTTCGTCCCTTTTGGTCACCAACAAGATGAAATTCTTCACATCATATGTCAAATGTGTGTGTATGAATTACAAGATATAGGGGGAGTTCTCCATGTTTTTAACCTGCCATGTGCATTTGCAGTCCAAAGCAAATTCCTCAAATATGCACATCTTCAGGAGGAGTTCTTCTATATCTTGCAATCAAATTCCTCAAACACAGTATTTACACTTCATAGTATTATCCTTGTTGAAAAATTATCCTATTTGTCATCAATAACCAAAAAGGGGGGGATTGTAAGTGCATCTAGTGCCCCTTAGTGATTTTGGTGTGTTGAAGACTTATAGGTTAAGGAACTAATGTGTTTGTGAGTGTACACAGGCTCTACAAGTCAATGAGGAGTTTGATATATTCGGAGATTACCGACCCCTAAAAATGTATGTCTTCAACTGAAGACTTTGGTCAAGACTTTGGTGAAGACTTTGCTAAAGAATTTGGTATTCCCTAAAGACTTTGAAAATAAAGAAGTTGGTGTGACCTTGAAGATATGAATGAGGACTATGAAGCGTGAAGACTTTTCTTTTCATTGTTTCATTTCCTTTTTGTTTTTTAAGTCATAGGAAACACCGTACTGTTAAAGGGGGCCAAGGTAATACTAAGGAAAATTTCCAACTGATGCTCAACTCCAAAAGCCTCAACCTATCCAATCCTTTGAGTGAAGCCTTTGGAATTCTCTTATAGTTCAATCAAGTTCTTCAGTGACAGAGACGAAGTTCTTTTGGTCTCTAATGAAATTGGTCTGACTAAGGAGTTAGGATTTCTCCAGTGTGAATTGCCAACAAGTGAGGAACATGATAAGCCTGAGGACTTTCATGGTTCGAAATTCCAACCGTTGTTGTGCTTAGCGCTAGCTGTCCCCAATCATCACATCCACATAACGGTCATATCATTGGGGGCATTTATGTATTATCATGTCAGGTTGCACCCTGGCTATAAATAGCCACCCCGACAACCACTAGTTTGTTGGCTGCTCCGAGAGAGAACTGAGACTTGTCATATGAGAGCAACCCATCCTCCGAGGACTTTGAGAGAAAATCATCAGTGAGGAAAAACCCACAACCAAACCACCAAACCCAAACTGATGAGCATCACTCAAGAAATTCCTTTGTAGAACTGACGCTTGTTACCTTTGAGGACTGTGTATGCTCCAGATGGTTAGGCGTCATGGTCTAGTGCATCCTGCAGTTAATTGGGGATCACAGAGTGACCTTGGTCTAGAGCATCCAGCAGTCAATTGTGGATCGCCGGGTGACCAGTTTGTGAGGGTTTTGGAAGTCTACCCTGAAGACTTACCACGAGTGTTGGGCGAGGACTTTGTGACCTTAGCTCAAGGAGAATACGGTAAGGACTATGTGTCCTGGGACTGTGTGTCCTCTGGTTTAAATACAAGGCCGCTCCAAACCAGACATACGACTATCATAGTAGTTGGAATTGGGTCAACAAACCATTGTCTTCATCGAGCTACTTGGTTCTATTTCCTCAACTCCTCGATCCCTCGTATACTTGATGAAATTGATCGTTAATGTTTGAAGAATTTGACTGAAGACTTTCACAATTTACTCACCTCAATTTCTTCAAGTTACCTTGTTCCTCACCTGCTTATCCTGTATCATGCTACTTGTAATATGTGCATGTTTCATTTCATCATGATGACTATGATGTTGGTATGTTTCCCATGCACTTGAGTACTTAATCCGCTGCTAGTTATTCATCACATTTCAAATTCCTAAATTTGAAATTCCTCAAGTGATGAATTTGTAAAAATCGCCTATTCACCCCCCTCTAGTCGATATAACGCACTTTAACATGTCACCAGCCGTCACGTCACCAGTCGGCTCGCCGCCCGGCTCGGAGGTGGTCGCGGCCTTTGGGTCGGCTTCCGTGGCCTTCGGGGAAGCCTCCATGGTCCCGGTCGTCTCAGTGCTGGAGTCGGTGCTTTCATCAGTGACCTCCTCATCCTCCGAGCCTTGGGGGTTGCCGAAGGAGTCCTCGGCTAACGGCTCGCCGTCCTCGCCAAGGGCCAACAGGAGCTCGTCCGGGTCGACGTACGAATCGAGCTCGTTGGCCCGACGGACGAGGATGGGCTCGTGTGCCGACCTCTCCTCGGCTGGCTCGTCCCGCATGGTGGCCAGCCGGTCCAGGTCAACACCGTGGTACCATGACGTAACAAATCGGAGCGCCATCTGCGCACCGGCTCAAGCCGCCGACGCCTTCCAGACCTCGAGCGGGGCCATGGCGTTCTCCAGCCACAGGGCCACGCGGCTCTCTGGAGCCCCACGGCCCGGCCACAAGGCGATGATGACCTCCTTGCCGGCCGTCTTCAGCCGTTCCATGCTCTGCTCAAGGTGGATCAGCCGGTTCTCTATGGCCAGACCAAGCTCCACCATATCCCAAGCGGCGTACCCCTTGATGGTGCGCCCGCGCGCCCGAAGATACTCCCGGTGCTCCTCGCTGGCACGCTCAACACGGCGCTGGGTTTCCGGGAAGCGCCCTAAAGAAGAAAGGGAAGATTGCGAAGAGAGCGAGTCAACGACAAGAAGAAAGCAGCTGGCTGAGAAAAGAAAAATTGGTACTTACGCTCAATGGAGTCGTCCAGCTCAATGGCGAAGTGGAGCAACGAGTCCCGCTCCGACACCAGCGTCGCCTCCGCCTCGGCGAGGGAAACCCTGCACACCTCGAGCGTCCTCTCGAGACGGGTCACCTTGTTTTGGAGGGCGGCGGTCTGCTGGGCGGCGTCAGCCGCCTCCTTGACGGCTTTCTCCTTGGCCGTCACCTCCCGCACCACGTCAGCCTTCAGGCGGTCTTGGGCCGCCTGCCCATCCACCAACAGGGCGCCTAGCCGGTCCCTCTCCTAGGTGACCGCCTGGACGCTCTGTGGCAATGGGTCCCGCTCGGAGACCGCCCCGGTCTTCTCCTCCCAGAGGGTGGTCAGCTCCCCTACGAAGCAAAACGGGCGTCAACCGGACATTCCAGACCCGCCTCGTTTGCCAAGCAGCCGGCCCAGCTTCCGGGGGCTATGCCCCCCACAAGACCAAACATACCCCGCACCTGTGCCGGCTCCTCCTCCAGTCGGTAGAAGTTGTGCTTGTCGCGATTGTGGATGGAGACCACCTCATCGAACATCTCCTACCGCCGGGCATTCCCCGCCTGCCACAGGAAGTCAAAATCAGAAGGCGCACAAGGAGATCCGGCCCGGCTGCCCCACAGCCAGTCAGCCGGCCCGCATCTCGGGGGCTACACCCAGTGGGTGCGCTTGCGTGCCCCCACTGAAAATTTCAACAAGGACAAGCGATGCTTACCACCGCGCGTTGCAGGGTGTTGTCGACTGCCTCCACGAACTGGGCCAGTTCCTGGCGGCACCGCTCCAGGACGCTCCCCAGCTCCCCGAGCATGGGGACCGGGCCGCCAACCAGAGGAGACGAAAGGGTAGGAACGCGCGCTAGTGCCTCCTAGTCCCAGATCACGTCCAGCATGGGCCTCCGGGTCCAGCTATCGTCACCGCCCGTCTCGGCATTCTTCATGGTGCCGGCTTCCGGGGGAGCGTTGGTAACGGCGAGGGTGCAGGAATCGATCCCCAGTTGCCCCTCGCTCGGTGCTGGTGCCGCCCCCTCCTCCCGCCGTCTCAGCGCGACGATTGCGACGCCGGTGCCTCCGTCTCCATGGCCGGCGTCTCCGACGCCGCATCTGGGGCCACCGGAGCCTCTGGAATGTTGACCCGGGCTGGCTCGGCCACGGGCGGTGTCACGTCCGGCACCATCGGACGGGTCTCCTCAGGGGCCTGCTCCATAGTCGCCGCCCTCGGTCGGGCCACCTCCTCAGCAGACGGGGGCGTGGCCTGCTCCGTAGCCGCCCCTCACGGCTTGCTCGATGGGGGGCCTCGACATGCTAGTCGATTTCACCGCCAAGACGGATTTTCACGCGGGGTCTGTGGACCTCCTACGCCTCCCACCGCTTAATGTCCCGGAGCGCGAGGCCCCGCCTTGGGCTCCGGACTTAGAAGCCCGCAGCTCCGCGAGCCTCCTCTTCTCCTCACGCTAGGTGGCCGCGTGCTCGCGGGCCAGCCGGCTGGCGGCTTCTGTCAGGTCAACCGTCGACTCCACATCGTGGAGTTCGATGGGGTCCCTGAAGCGCATAAGGGTCAGGCACCCGCCGACCCACAACTAGGGAAGGAACTCGCACGAAAAGAATGTCACTTACCCGGTAATGATGGGCAGAACCCGCCTGGTGCGCGCCGGAGGCTTCGAGACGACTGCCTTCACCCGCTTGCGGGCAGGCGGTGGCGCCGGCTCCTCCTGAGCCGACATCTTCCCCCGGCTGGTGGCCCCAGCCGTTGGGGCTTGGGCTAGCCACTCCTTGCTCCGCCCATGTCGGCCCTGCTGAACTGAGAGGGAGGCGCGTTCAGGATCCGAACGTCATCATCATCATCATCGTCATCGTCATCATCGGTCCAGTCCCTGATCGTGGGACCGAGAGGATACTCACCAGCTGCACCGGACCCTCCGGCAGCGCTTGGCCCGCCGGCTCCCGGTCGGCCGCCTCCTGGACCTCCCCGAGGAATCGACCCCCTCCTCGGGCAGACCTCCCTACTCGTAGTCCTCAGAGTCGGAGTGGTCACGCTCCGCCTCGAAGATCTGGGGGTGCGGACCATCCGGCGTGTTCTGTCACACGAACAACTACGGTCAGCACGGGAAAGTAAGAACGGATGCCGGCTAGGAGGTTCGACCAAAAAGAGCAGTCTCGATGGAACGTACTAGGGGCGCTCGGTGGTGTCGGTCGTACGGCTCCTTACCGAAGGTCCACGACGCTAGCACCAGCTTGAAGGTCGTGATGGCATTCACCCGCTTCACCACCTGGGCCGGCATCAGGTCGACGGTCGTCAGCCGGCAGGGGTCCCGGTGGCCAGACATGTCGCAGATCTGGTGCGGCCTCATCTAGAGAGGCAGCACCCGGCACGATGAAGGCCGCCACCAGATCGGAGGCGACCAGCCCCTCCCCGCTCCTCAGCTCCACGAGCCGGCCGAGCTCCACGAGAGCGGTTCCGCACGGGCGGCTCCCGTCCAGTTCACCCCTAAGGTCGGGGCATTGATGTACTCCGGTAACCAGATGTAATCCCATTGTGGGTCGGCATTCTTCACATAGAAGAAGGTCCGATGTCAGCCCTTGACGGAGTCAATCAGGCTGAAGTGCGGAAAGCACGAACAGCGGCAACACATCGCCGCGCCCCTGCAGGCGGCGCTCTTCAACGCCTTGAGGTAGAACAGCGCCTTGAAGAAGTCCACGAAGGGGAGCATCCCCAAATAACCCTCGCACAGCATCACGAAGCCCGAAATGTAGAGGATGGCATTGAGGCCGAGGTGATGTGGTTGGAGGTCAAAGGTATCCATCATTAGACGGAAGAAATGGCTCACCGGGAGCCCGAAGCCGCGGTATAAGTGGCAGGAGAAGACAACAAACTCCCCCTCCTGCGGCTCGGGCACCAACTCGTCGCCCGGTGCACGGGCGGGCATGTGCTCCGCCAGCAGCAGCATGCGCGTGCGGCGAAGATTCGCGATGGTGGCCTCTGTGACCATGAAACCGCCCAGCTCCCCGAGCGTCCTTCGGCCATCACGACGGCGGGGCTGCGCAGGGGATGTGCGAGCAGGGTCTCGGGCAAGGTGAGCAGCAATACGCGAGGGAGCGGAGAAGACGAGAGGAGGAAGACAAGGGGGCAAATGGGGTGCGGGTGCTGCCGCCCTTTGCCCTCCCTCCCCTTTTAAAGGGGAAGGCCACGACCGAGGGACATGGGGATTAACTGCGCCCACTCCCCCAGAATCTCCGCACGCTCGTGGGCATCCTGGGCCGTAACCGCCACTTCAGGGTGCAGAAGATCCTTGCCTGCGTCCCGAGGCCTACTGTGCTATGCCCGAGGTCTAGTGGGCTAGGCCTAGGGTGACGTCCAGTCTGCCCGCGTGCACGGGACCCATGGTATCATTACTCACCGGGTGGCGCACTACAGGCCGGCCCGGGTCCCGGGGTGGCGTGACGGGACCTGAGGCGTTAGGAACTGCCGCCGACCCGGCGGGCTCTTCGGCTTCGTGCCGGAGGCGGGTACCGCTAGGAGGAAGCCGTCGGCTGCCCTCCGTCTGGCATATGCGGGGCCTGCCGGCTTTGGGGACTACTGGTGGGGTTATTACCCTTGGGTAGGCCAAAGCAATGGGGTTCTCTCCCCCACTTCAAGAAAAAGCACGTGGACGGCTGCTTACGGTCGGCTGGCATGCAGCCGGTAGATGTGTTGTCGGCTGGATCGAGGCCGGCTAGTCGAGGAGCCGGCTAAGTGCGGTCGGCTGCCTTCGAGCCGCCTCCTCCATTGACCCTTGGGCAAACAAGCTTCCGTCCCATCCCTCTGCACGCAGGTACGGCGACACGACGGGCACCAATGTAGGCACAGTGGTCGCTGACGCACGGGTGCGTGTGGCTACAGTTCGGCTGGTCGTACCGCTGACCTTGGCCGACCGCAACTGGGTGGGGAAATAGTGCCGACACGCCTCCTCTCACTCGATTACCTTCTCTGGTGTGGCTATAGTGCAGCCATCCGTACCAGAGACTCCGGCCGGCTGGCGCAAGATGCCGCCGCCCGGGCGACCCGTGCCATAGCAGGTGGGCACGGGCCAATCATGGAGCCGGCAGACGGGCCCTAGCGGGCGATGGGACCGCACAGCTGGTGGACCCTATGGACAATGAGACGGCTCACGAGGTGGGGCCCTCTGGCCAGCTGGAGAGGTTGCCAGCCAGGTCCCCCCACTTTGTACCCCGAGAATATTGTAAACTGGGGGCTTGGCCTATAACCCCCCGAGCCCCCCATGCAACGGGGGTCGAGCAATCTCAGACGCACATACCTATACAACACTTCCCACATATCCACCTTTGTAGTGGGGAAGGCGAGCCGGCTGCTCCCTCTTCCTCCTCTAGACAACAACTCCAGGAGCAACCTTGTGAACATACACATCCATCAACTACATCAAGCAGGACTAGGGGTGTTACCTCCCACGGAGGGCCCTGAACCTGGGTACATTGTGTGTCACCATCGCTTGTGCCTAATCCCGCACCCGAAGCCCGTCGGCATCCACCGGCCCCAGCCACCTTCGATAAGCCTACCCATGACATCTGTCGTGAGAAAACGATGACAATTCTGCGATGAATTCTGCCAAAGCTCTGCTCTGAATGGTTGAAGTGCTTTCAAACTTGAGGCCAAAGCTTGACAACTCCAAAGCCCACTCCACAATCCTACCGGTCACGTCTGGGTTTCGCAAAACCAGCTGTAGCGGAGAGCGAGTGATGAAGTTAATTTCATGTGCTTGGAAATAATGTTGCGGTTTCCTTGAGGCCATGAGGATGCCAAAAAGTAACTTTTGCACACCAGAGTACCTTGGCGTGGCCCCTTGCAAAATGGAGGTGACGAAGTACACTGGGTGCTGCACCATCTTCTTCTTCTGTGTAGCTTCATTCATCTGCGTAGGTCTTGACTTGTCGGCACCAGACCTTGCCGGGGAAGATCTTGGTTCGTCGCTTGGAGGTCCCGCTTCTATAGCTACTTCTTCGTTGGCTTCTCTCCGTGCCACCAACGCAGCACTAGCCACTTGATTCGTTGCCACCAAGTATAGCAACAACGACTCTTGTGGTCTAGGCGCGACTAGTATTAGTAGAGCGGAGAGGTACTTCTTCAAATCCTGCAGCGCTGCCTCCACTTCTGGAGTCCACTTCATTGGACCTGCCTTCTTCAAGATTTTGAAAAAGGGTAGGGCGCGCTTAGCAGATTTCAAAATGAACCTACTCAGAGCCGTAATGCAACCGACAAGACGGTGCACATCCTTGACGTGTTTTGGTGCTTCAATCTGCTCAATTGCTTTGATCTTGTCAGGGTTCGCCTCGATCCCGCGCTGAGACACAAAGAACCCGAGAAGCTTTCCGGATGGAACACCAAAGACACATTTCTTAGGATTGAGCTTCAAGTTGATCTTGCACAAGTTTGCAAACGTCTCTTCTAGATCTTGTATGAGCGTTGCTTTCTCCTTGGTTTTAACCACTATGTCATCCATATAAGCTTCCATATTTCTATGTAGCTGGGGCTCAAAACCAATCTGGATTGCTCTTGCAAATGTCGTACCAGTACTTTTGAACCTTAAAGGCATATGTACAAAGCAATACGTACCACATGGGGTGATAAATGCGGTATTCTCTTCGTATTCCTTGGACATGAAGATCTGGTGGTATCCTGAATAAGCATCGAGGAATGACATCAAATCACAGCGTGTAGTGGAGTCCACAATCTGGTCGATGCGCGGCAAGGGGAAAGGATCTTTTGGACAGGCTTAGTTAAGATCTGTATAATCAATGCATAACCTCCATTTTCCATTCGCCTTGCACACCACAACTGGATTGTCCAACCACGTTGGATGGAGCACTCCTCTGACCAAGCCTTCCACTTCCAATTTCCTAATTTCTTCGGCAATAAATTTTTGCCGCTCCAAGGCTTGCTTTCTAACTTTCTACTTGACGGGCCGCGCGTGGGGACAGATGGCAAGGTGGTACTCAATTACCTCCCTGGGAACACCGGGGACATCAGATGGTTGCCATGCAAACACATCGATGTTCGCCCGCAGGAAGGCAATGAGCACGCTTTCATATTTATCATCGAGGGTGGAACTTATAGTGAATGTTCTGCCCGCGCCATCCTCTGTGACAGGATGCCTTGGATTTCTTGTTCTTGCCGGTGGATCTCTCTGGCACGTTGTCGACAGGAGCGGGGCACTCGGAAGAGGCGCGCTTGCCGGAGTGTGTACCAGAGGCCTTGCTGGTCTTCTTCCCCGGGGAGCTTCAACGGCAGGAGCAGGTGCCTTGGCGGTAGGTGCTACAATTGCCTCCCAGTAAAGTTGGTTGGCACAGATAAATGCATTCTTCTTGTTAGAGTTGATCGTGATGACGCTGATTGGCCCTGGGCATCGAAGTATCCCATTATACGGCAAGGGTATCTTGGCAACGTCAAAAACAATCTTCTCTATTCTGATCACATTAGGCGAGATCAGATTCAGGACGGCCCCACTGTCTACTAAAATTTTCATCACTTTGAGGTTGCGAATCGTTGGCGAAACCAACAATGGCAGACACCCGACCGTTGTTGTGTGATCAGGGTGATCCTTAGTGTCAAAAATGATAGGCATGTGGGACCATCTCAGAGGTTTCCGGGCTTCAGCATATGGTTCTGTCGCATTAATGTCGCGCCCCACTGTTTGAGTTGGCGGCAGGAAGAATGCAATGAGGCACCTCCGTCGACACACATGACATCTGTAGATCTCTGAAACTCGTGCTCGCTGGACTCATCGTCGTCTTCATCACCGCCATCCTCCTCCTCTTCCTTGTCGCGACCTTGAGTGGGCCTCTCCTGCTGCTTGGTCTTGCCGCAGCGACCTCCTCGGCCACCGCGTTTCTTGTCGGACCCCTCTACATGTTCTTGGGCCTTCTCCTAGTCTCGACTTACGTACTTAGCATTCTGCCTCTCGGCAAGCTGCTCGACTTGTCAACAGTTTTGGAGGTCATGGCCCTTGGTGCGATGGATCTTGCAATACTGCTTGTCGAAACCCTCCGGCTTGTCGGCAGCCGCCAAGGCCTGACAAGAGGCACACCCGGCAACCTCCTTGCCGGGGTTTTCAACCTTTGTCTTCTTGGCGGCGCTAAGGTTGCCGGATTCCTCGACGGCAAGCACGTCCTTGTCCTTGTGTTTCTTTTTCCACCATCGTCCTTTCCTTGCCGGGGCGGTAGCGTCCTCGTCAGAGTCGACTTCAGCACAGGCATCCTTGTCGGGGAGTCTCCTCCCTTCTTCAGCTCGAGCACACCTATCAGCTAGGGCATAGAGCTCGGCGACATCCTTGACCTTATTCATCGCCATCTCTTCGTGCATCCTGTGGCTACGCACATTCTCATGAAACACACTGATAACATCGACAGGATGAATGGCTGGGATGTTGTGATGTATGCGACTGAATCTCTGAATGTACTTGCGCAAGGTTTTGCCTTCCTTCTAGGGGATGATATGGAAATTGCTTGCTTGACCAGGAGCTTGGTGGCCTCCGGTAAAGGCGCCAACAAACTTGTGGCACAGGTCTGCCCAAGAAGAAATGAAATTATCCAGTAGATGCATGAACCACAACCTGACGTTGGGCTTGAGCACCAACAGGAAATAGTTGGTGAGTATCTTGTCGTCGTGATCCCCGGCAGCCTACACCGCAATGGTGTAGATGCTCAAGAACTCCGACGGGTGGGTCTTGTCGTCGTATTTCTCTAGGACCTCTGGTTTGAACGTTTGGGAATTGGGCCACTGGACTTGCCGCAGCTCATGGGTAAACGCTGGACAACCTACCTCATAAGGCAGGTCGACATGATACCCTAGCGCAAACTTGTCTATAGTGGGCCCCACGCGCTTATCGGATTGATGGCGCGTTTCCAACCACCGTTCAATGGTGGTATGGGCGTCCTCCTTGGTACGTTCCCGAAGAACTTTATGTTGATCGCTGTGAGTTCGTGGATCAAACGACAACATGGAGTCGTCACCACCAGTGCCTACCTACCGAGTCGGTGACCGCCGTTGTCACCGCAGAGGAGAGTACACCGTGGTCGTGCAACCTTCGGCCGTGTCACCATTAGCGCGCACTGACTCGATGGACCGCTGCTGTGAGGGCTCTGCCAGCTGCGGTCCACCCCTATCGGCAAAGCTGACAAGGCTCTGGATAGTAGCTCTCCACTCATCAAGCTTCTCCACCATAGGAGGGAAAATCAGGAGCAGCTTCGCTCGCGCCAATGCTTCTGCTGACGCGGTTGGCAGCGGAAGGTGCGAGGAATGTGAGGTGTTCTGACTCCTAACTATGTTAGAAGGAGCTCCATCATAGTCTCGCGACCGCGTGCCACCTCCGTCACCATTTTGGTGCGCATGTCGTTCCCGCACATCTCGGGGGTGGTGCGCAGGGGCCTTTCAATGGGGGCGCTTGGAACCACCCACGTCGCAACGTTGCTCTTCGCGCGTGACCTAAGAAGGATGCAGCGTATGCATCGACGTAGGTGTCTTGGAAGGCACCCTACCATCTTTGGTGTTCACTGCGTCGCCCACAGGCCGCACGTCTTTGTCTTGAGATCCAGCATCGCGTGGATTTCCACCATCACTGCGAATGGCACCCTGGCTTGGCCTTGATCACCGGAACGTTGTGGAGGCTCGAGGTCTCCGCTCGCATCCACACCGCCGCCCGTCTAAGTGTCTACGGGTGCACAGGATGTGGACGGGTCAACCGCTGTGAAACCCTTCTTCTTGGGGGCCATGGTGATGGAGGAACTAGTGCACAGACCGTGTGACCAGGTTCACACAACCTTTCTCCCCCTACCTGGCGCGCCAAAGATGTCGGTGCATGACAACTATGGTACCACGAGGATCCCTTTGTGGTTCGGTGGGAAGAAGGTATGCGCAAAGAGCAGATCAAACAAACAGCACGAGGGGAGATTTTTACCCAGGTTTGGGCCGCTGAGGAGCGTAAAACCCTACTCCTGCTTCGATGTATTATCGGTGTTTTTAGGGTTCCGGCTACAGGAGCGCTATCAACAGCTGCTACGCACGTGAGCGAGAAGGTGGGAGAAGAAAGTCCTCTCTCATAATGCCTCGGGCTTCCTTTTATACGACTAAGGGGATCCCAACAGTGGCGTATAGTGTGTGCACAGTGCTACAGTGTTATCATACCTAACACTGATGGAGTGGGACAAATGCATTTAATGCTCCGTCAAGCGTCCCCGACTTTCTACGGTATGGGACACAACCCGTCCCATCCGCATCGCTTAGCCTCTCCATCGCCAGCACCTCGACACGTATCCTGGGGGTCGACACCTAGCCTCTACGCTGGCAAGGTGGCGAGGCCTTGCCAGGTGCACTCCTTGCCGGGGATCCACGGGTCACCCCCGGCAAGAACTTGCCGGGGGTCCATCCCTTGGCCTTTGGTCTTGTGCTTGTTGACTTGAATGTTCCTTTGACGTCTTCGCGCTTGCTTCCAGTAGTCCTCCGGCGGGCCTTGCCGCGGGTGTGGCTACAACTGCCCGTGCAAAAGTAAGGGGTACTAATAGACCCAAACCTTAGTACACCGACACTCTTGCATAAAGGTAAATACATGAAAGTAAAATATAGACACTTCACAGAGGGAAGCATTGATTTGCAGAGGTGCCAGAGGTCAAGCTTTTAAAACAGAGATGAATAATAATTTTGGGCGGTATGCTTTCATTGTCACCATAACAACCGAGAGATCTCGGTATCTTCCATGCTAGATACACAAACAGAATGGTAAGTTTTTACTCCCCCTACACCAATCAATCACACTACACGGCGAGCCGAATCCATGGGTACCGTCCATACCAACAACATTCCTCGGGGAGTTTTGTTTAATTATTTGCATTTTTCCTTTGATTTTGGGACAGGGAATCCCTATTACCAACCACTTTCTCATGAATGATAGTGAATCAACACATATCATGAGAATAACCCACCTAGCAAGGAAGATACTGACTGCCCCTAGTTACTATATGAGCAATTCGGGCATACAAAACAAAATATTATTTGAAGGTTTAGAGTTTGGCACATGCAAATTTACTTGGAACGGTGGGTAAATACTCCATATAGGTAGGTATGGTGGACTCACATGGAACAACTTTTGGGTTTAAGGGTGTTTGGATGCACAAGTAGTATTCCTACTTGGTGTGGAAGTTTTGGCTAGTATGAGGTGGAAGCAAGCACCACATGTTGGAGGATCCATAACATTATAACTTCTATACAAATATACCCAAGCATAACTCATTACGTTGTCTTCCAGGTCCAACTTCAACTAATTTTCTCAAGTTTGAAAATAATTAATGGGTATTCACAATCATAGAAGATGTTCAAGATAGTATATTTATATGTGAAATCTCTCTTCCTCCAATATTCTTTCATGAATGGTTCAAGTGACCAGTGCAGTGTTTGCTAACTTTCAATAAATTTTACCACCTATACTTCTTATATGTGAAGTCATTACTCCCCATGGGATAATCATATAAAACATATATAATTTCAGATTTATGATATTCAATTCACTACACCGTTTACTCATAGGATATAAGTGAAGCACGAGAGTAAATGACAAAACTACTCCAAAACATATAAGTGAAGATCAATGAGTAGCCAAATAATACCAAATAATTAAGTAGATATGTGAGGACTTTCTATCCCTCTCTCTCTATCTCAATAAATATTTTCAGATCTGATTATTTTATTTAAACATCAAGCAAAACACAAATAGCACTCCAAGAATAGCACACATCATGTGAACGAATACAAATTTAGGCTCAACATAGGCTAACCGATAGTTGACGAAGTTAGGTGGGATGCATAGCATCCCCAAGCTTAGATGCTTGAGACTTATTGAAATATTTACTTGGGATGCCTTGGTAACCCCAAATCTTGAGCTTTTGTATCTCGTTTAATCCACCCATATCATGGTTTCACCTATTCTCAAAAACTTGATCCACACAATACTCGAAAAGAACTCGTGAGATAGGTTAGTTCACATAATAATAAATCAACTCTTTATGTACTACCAAGAAAAGTTGCACAATAATTTTCAAACATTAGGTATTGTATACTATCATTTCCACAATTTATATCTACCAATATATGCTATGGAAACTATAGGATAAGTAGATAACAAAACTATGACAGCAATCTGTCCAATCAGAACAGTTTGTAGCAATTTATAAAAACAGTGTACTTCCGTAAGTGCAAAAATTATGAAAATTTATAAAATGCTATAAAATTTATATGAAAACACTATGTAAAAATTTCATAAACTTTACACATTCCAGTAAAATATGAAAAATTCAAACACTAAAGGAGAAGTTTCTGTTTTTACCCAACACATATCAAAACATGCAATGCAAGCATCCTAAGGCAATTCTTGGAAGTTTTTATTGAAAAACAAGATTATAAATAACACCTAACAGAGAAAAACTAAATAAAATGATGTTCCAAGAAAAACTCATATTATGTGACGAATAAAAATATAGCTCCAAGTGAGATATACCGATAGTGTTGAAGACGAAAGAGGGTATGCCTTCCGGGGCATCCCCAAGCTTAGACGCTTGAGTCTTCCTTGAATATTACCTTGGGGGTTCCTTGGGCATCCCCAATCTTAGGTCCTTGTCACTCCTTATTCTCCACATATAGGTGTCTCACCCAAAACATGAAAACTTCAATCACACAAAACTTAACGGAACTTTATGAGAAGGGTTAGTGTAATAAAGATAGATCATTCACTTAGGTACTGTCAAGACATGAGTCTTAATTATTACCACATGATACCTACTGTATTACATCATTCTCACAATTTATATTACTCAATATAAGCTATAGTAACGCTTGAAACAAGCAAACTATGCATGGAAAACAGAATCTATCAAAAACAGAAGAGTCTGTAAAGATCTGAATGAACACCAAACGTCCCTGACTCTAAAAATTATGAAAAATTAGGAAATATCACAGAATTTGCATAGAAATGCTGTGTAAAAATTTAGAAAAAATTAGACTCTCCAGTAAAATCCGATAATTCATATACTGGACGCAAAACTTTCTGTTTTTCCACAGAATCAAACAAGCAAGTATCCACACTATCCCAAACGCTTTACTTGGCACTTAATTGAAATAAAAGACACAAAACATGATTAATACAGTATCTTAATCATGTGAACACATAAAAATAGAAAGTAAAAGTGTTGGGTTGTCTCCCAACAAGCACTTTTCTTTAATGCCTTTTAGCTAGGCATGATGATTTCAATGATGCTCATATAGGAATAATAGTTGAAACATGCAAGAGAGCATCATGAATCACATTAGAAGCACATTTAATTCTAACGCTCTTCCTATGCATAGGGATTTTTTGAGCAAAAAATTTATGGGAGAAATAATCAACTAGCATAGGAAGGCAAAACAAGCATAACTGTGAAACTTTGAACACATAGAGAGGAAACTTGATATTATTGCAATTCTTACAAGCATATATTCCTCCTTCATAATAATTTTCAGTATCATCATGAAGGAATTCCAAAATATAACCAGCACATAAAGCATTGTTTTCATGATCTACAAGCATAGAAAATTTGTCATTCTCCATATAAGACATTTTCTTCTCATTCATAATAGTGAGAGCAAACTCAACAAAATAACTATCATGAGATAATTGATTGACATAACCAGTTTTAATATTAAAATCATGATGACAAGTTTCATGGTTGTCATTACTCTTTATAGCATACATGTCATCACAATAATCATCATAGATAGAAGGCATGTCATAATCATAATAGTTTTGCTCATCAAAACTTGGGGGACTAAAAATATCTTCTTCAAACATAGTCGACACGTCTCCATCCTATCCACTTTTCCAAACCCTTTTGCCCTTGTTTTGGACTCTAATTTGCATGATTTGAATGGAACTAACCCGGACTGACGTTGTTTTCAGCAGAATTGCCTTGGTGTTATTTTTGTGCAGAAATAAAAGTTCTCAGATGGTCCTGAAAATTTACAGAGAATATTTTTGGAATTAACAAAAAATACTGGCGCAAGAAGTAACCAGAGGGGGGGCACCTGCAAGCCACAAGCCTAGTAGGCGCGGCTACCCCCCTGGTCATGCTTAGCAGGCTTGTGGGGCCCTCGTGGCTCCTCCGACCTCCTCTCCAGCTCCATATAAACCTATTCGCGGAGAAAAAAAATCAGATAGAAGAGTTCATCACATTTCACGATATGGAGCCGCCACCACCTCCTATTCTTCCTCCGGAGACCAGATCTGGAGTCTATTTTGGGATCCGAAGAGGGGAAATCAACGCCATCGTCATCACCAACCATCCTTCATCACCAATTCCATGATTCTCTCCGCCGTTCATGAGTAATCCCATCATACGCTTGCTGGACGATGATGGGTTGGATGATATTTATGATGTAATCGAGTTAGTTCTGTTAGGGTTTGATCCCTAGTATCCATTATGTTCTAAGATTGATGTTGCAACGACTTTGCTGTGCTTAATGCTTGTCACTAGGGACCGAGTGCCATGATTTCAGCTCTGAAAATATTATGCTTTGATGAATATATATATGTGTTCTTGAACCTATCTTGCAAGTTGTAGACACCTATTACGAGTTATGATCTGCATCCCCTAGGGTGAAAATAACTGGGATTCTTTCCGGTGATTACCATAGTTCGAGGAGTTCATGTATTCACTAAGCGCTAATGCTTTGGTCCGGTTCTCTATCAAAAGGAGGCCTTAATAACCCTTAGTTTCCATTAGGACCCCGCTGCCACGGGAGGGAAGGACAAAAGATGTCATGCAAGTTCTTTTGCATAAGCACGTATGACTATATATGGAATACATGCCTACATTACATTGACGAATTGGAGCTAGTTCTATGTCACCCTATGTTATAACGGTTGCATGATGAATTGCATCCAGCATAATTATCCATCACTGATCCATTACCTACGAGCTTTCCACATGTAGATCCTTGCTAAGTTACTTCTCCGCTGCTACTGTTACCATCACTACAAAACTACTACTGTTACTTTTGCTACCGTTATTGTCGGTGCACTCGAGTTTTTGGGCCATCTAGTGCCCCTTTACTCGTGCGCAGGCTGTAGTAGCCGCTCTGGCGGCAGGACTTAACGAAGACTTACCAACCACTAGCACAGAAGACTCAAGACAGTCGGCAAGACCTTGCCAGGAGGGCCGTAGAGCCTTCAGGCCCTCGACAAGGCAAGGCCCTCGACAAGGTAAGGGCCCAGCAAGGCGAGGCCTCAACAAGCACTGCCAGCACACAAGACAGGTGTCGATCCACGTGGACGCGTTTCCCGGCATCGGCGTTGGAGGAAGCTAAGCGGCATCGATGGGACGGCCCCCGTCCCATCCCACTGACGGACTGCGGCCCCTGATGGTGCATTTAATGCTCTTGTCCTACTCCGTCAGGGTTAGGTATGATAGCACTGTAGCAGCACTGTGCGTCCCGTGCACACACTGTACGCCACTGTTGGGATTCCCTTGAGTATAAAAGGAGGCCCAGGGCGTTACAGAAAAGGGCTTTTTGGCTTTCAGACAGTTGGGCGGTTAGACAACCAGATGGCCCGACAGTTAGACAACTGGAGGTTTCCAAGCTCATGTAGCAGCCGTTCATGGTGCTCCTGTAGGTCGAACCCTAGAACAGGATTAATACAACAAGCAGGAGTAGGGTTTTACGCATCCGTGTGGCCAGAACCTGGGTAAAAACACCGTGTGTGCAGCTCATCAGACCGGCTCTTCGTGCCAACACGCCCGCTCGCTGAACCGAAAGGGGCCCTCGTGGTCCCATAATTGTTCGTTCCCCATGACATCTTTGGCACGCCAGGTAGGGGCGCGTAAGAGGTTCTACGAACCCGTTCTGGTGATCTACACCCCAGCTTGATCGTCACCATGGCCCCCAAGAAGAAGGGCCTTACTACAGTTGGTCCATCCGCGTCCGCCATTCCTATATCCGTAAAGACAGGACATGGCATGGACGCGGGTGGAGGAGGAAGATGCGGAGGTTCGGAACTTCCGGTACGTTTCGGTGACCAAGCCCAAGCAAGCGGCAATGCTCTCCGCGGAGACGCCCATGGCGACGGTGGGAACCCCCATGCGCCCGGGTCTCAGGATAGAGCGGTACCGCCTGTAGGTGGTACGACAAACTCCGGGGGCAGAAGAGTATCTCCCAAGGCGCCCACGCCGGCGCCTACTCCACGATCTTCTCATGATGCACATGGAGAGCCACGCCACGGCGCCCGTAGTTCTCAGTGTCCCCACAGAAAGGCTCCTGCACATTATTCCCAAGATGCGCAGGACCTGCACACGAGCAAGAGTGGCATGCCGACGCGAGACCATGGAGGTGCTCCTTCTAACATGGTTAGGAGTCAGAGCACCTCGTGTTCCTCGCGCCGCTCGATGCCGTCCACGGTGGAGGAAACGATGGCGTGGGCGTAGCTACTCCTGAACGTCCCTCCTGTTGTGGAGAAGCTTGACGAATGGAGAGCCACCACTCAGAGCCTCCTCAGCCTCACAGACAAGCTTCGGCCCACAGGGCCGCCTTAGGCCAGCAGTGAGGTGCCTAGGGTTGGTGCGACCTCGGCGCACTCTCCCCCGCGACAGCATCGTCGGTCGCCGACCCGACAAACCGACGCCCACGATGGTTACTCGAGGGCGTCGTCTGATCTGCGGACGCGCCGTGATCAACGTCATGTTCTCTGGGAACGTGGCAAGAAGGACAATCGAACCGCGATCGAGCAGCGACGGGAAGCACGCCTCCAGTAGGACAAGAACGCGGGACCCACTATTGACAAGTCCGTGCCGGGGTACCTGTCAACCTACCTTACAAAGTGGGCTGCCCAGCATTTACCCCCGAGCTGCTGCAAGTCCAGTGACCCAACACCCGCACATTCAAACCAGAAGTCCCGGAGAAATATGATGGCAAGACCCATCCGTCAGAGTTCATGAGTGTCTACACCATCGCGGTGCAGGCTGCCGAGGGACGCGACGACAAGATATTGGCTAAGTATTTCCCGTTGGTGCTCAAGCCCAACGTCGGGTCATGGCTGATGCACTTGCTAGAGAGATCCATTGCCTCCTGGGTGGACCTGTGTCACGAATTCGTTAGCGCCTTCACTGGGGGTCATCAAGCTCCTGGCTAGGAGAGCAACCTGCACATCATCCCTCAAAAGGAAGGTGAAACTCTACACAAGTACATCCAGAGGTTCAGCCGCGTGCACCACAACATCCCAAACATTCACCCTGCCGTTGTTATCAGCGCATTCCATCAGAATGTGTGCAACCGCAGGATGCGGGAAGAGTTGGCGATGAACAGAGTCAGGGACGTTGCCGAGCTTTATGCTTTGGCAAACAAATGCGCTCACGCTGAAGAAGGAAGAAGACTCCCCGGTGAGAATGCTGGTGCGGAGGTCGATTCTAATGACAAAGACACCACTCCCCCGACAAAGAAGAGTCGGCGGCGGAACAAGAAGCGCAAGGGCAAGACCGTGCTAGCCGTCGAAGCATCCGGCAACCCCAGCGCCACCAACAAAGGCAAGGTCGATGACCTCGGCAACGATGTTGCCGTGTGCGCCTCCTACCATGCTCTAGCGGTTGCTAGTAAGCCAGGAGACTCCGGCAAGCAGTACTGCAAGATCCATCGCACCAAGGGGCATGACCTCCAAGACTGCCAGCAAGTTGAACAGCTTGCCGAGAAGCAGAAAGCTGAATATGAAAGACGCGACAAGGAGAAGGGTCAGGATGGTCCTGAGGGGTCCGGCAAGAAGCATGTTGGCCGAGGAGGTCACTGTGGCGAGCCTAAGCAACAGAAGGATTGGCTCGCCCGTGGCCGTGACAAGCAATAAGGAGACACTCCTATCGGCGCATGAAAACCTCTATCGGCACACAGAAACCTCTAAAATGGTCCAACACTCCTATCATCTTCGACGCCGAGGATCACCCTCATCGCATAACTACGGTCGGATGCTTTCCGTTGTTGGTCTCACCAACAATCTGCAACCTCAAGGTGACGAAGATGTTAGTCAACAGCGGGGCCAGCCTGAACCTGATCTCGCCCGACGTCATTTGGAGGCTGCAGATTCTTGACGAAGATCTCGAGGCGACATGCGCTTTTCAAGGTGTCAATTCGGGAAGGACTCAGCCGAAAGGCAAGGTCACGCTACCGGTGACGTTCGGCAGCGATATCAATTTCAGAACGGAGAAGATCGTCTTTGATGTTGCTGAGATCTCATTGTCGTACAACGGCATTGTCAGGCGTCCGGCGCTGGCCAAGTTCATGGCAACCACTCACTTCGCTTACAACGTGCTGAAGATGCCCGGACCGATGAGCGTCATTACCATCAACTCCGACAAGAAAAGCGTGCTTATGTGCGCTGACCAACTCTACTGGGGTGCAGCCGCAGCACCTGCTGCCAAGGCACTTGCTCCTGCCGCTAAAGCCCAAGGGGGAAGAAGACCGGCAAGGCCTCTGGCGCACATTCCGGCAAGCACACCTTGGAGTGTTGTGCTACTGTTGACGATGTGCCAGAGAGCTCCACCGGAAAGAGCAAGAAGTCCAAGGCAGCTCCGCCAGAAACCAAGAAGGTGCCCGCCTAGGAGGATGGCATGGGGGGACTTTTACCATAAGTTCCACCCTTGATGACCAATAGGAAAGCACGCTCGTCACCTTCCTGTGGGTGAATGTCAGTGTGTTTGCATGGCAACCATCTGATATCCCCGGTGTCCCCAGGAAGGTGATTGAGCACCACCTTGCCATCTATCCACACGCGCGGCCCGTGAAGCAGAAGGTTCGAAAGCAAGCTTTGGAGCGGCAACAATTTATTGCCGAAGAGATCAAGAAGTTAGAGGCAGCTGGGGTGATTAGAGGAGTACTCCACCCTACGTGGTTGGCCAATCCAGTCGTGGTGTGCAAGGCGAACGGGAAGTGGAGGCTATGCATTGATTTCACGGACATCAACAAGGCCGGCCCCAAATATTTGTTTCCCTAGACGCGCATCGACTAGATTGTGGACTCCACCACCGGCTGTGACTTGTTGTCTTTCCTTGATGCCTATTCCAGTTATCATCATATATTTATGTCCAAGGAAGACGAAGAGAAAACCACGTTTATCACCCCATGTGGTACGTACTGCTTTATGTGTATGCCTTTCGGGTTGAAAAGCGCTGGTTCCACCTTTGCGAGAGCGGTCTAGATAGGTTTTCAGCCCCAGCTGCATATAAATATGGAGGCTTCTATGGATGACATGGTGGTCAAAACCAAGGACAAAGCAACACACATAGAGGACCTAGAAGAGACATTCTCCAATCTGCGCAAGATCAACATGAAGCTCAATCCCGACAAATGTGTGTTCGATGTCCCATCCAGCAAGCTTCTCGGGTTCTTTGTGTCTCAATGTGGAATCGAAGAAAATACCGACAAGATCAAGGCGATTGAGCAGTCAAGGACGTGCGACGCCTTGCCGATTGTGTTGCTGCTCTGAGTAGGTTCATCTCAAAGTCTGTTGAGCACGCTCTGCCCTTTTTCAAAATCTTTAAGAAGGCATGTCCAATGAAATGGACTCCGGAAGCGGAGGCGGCGCTGCAGGATTTGAAGAGGTACCTTTCCTCTCCGCCAGTCCTAGTCGTGCCAAAACCACAAGAGCCGTTGCTGCTATACTTGGCGGCAACGAATCAAGTGGTAAGTGTTGCGTTAGTGGCTGAAAGAGAGGTTGACGAAGAAGCAGTGGCAGTGGTAGAGGCGCCAAACAATGAGCCAAGACAGCCTTTGGCAGAGTTTGGTGCCGGCAAGGAAGGATTTGCGCAGTTGAAAGAGATAGCTCAGAAGAAGAAAGTGGTGCAGCGACCAGTCTATTTTGTCAGCTCCTTGTTGCAGGGGGCTAGGTCAAGGTATTCTGGTGTGCAAAAGTTGCTCTTTGGCCTTCTTATGGCCTCGAGGAAGTTGCGCCATTACTTCCAAGCACATGAGGTCACCTTTGTCACCCCGCTTCCCGCTACAGCGGATATTGAGGAACCCAGAAGCTACCCAGAAGGATTGTGGAGTGGGATCTGGAACTATCAAGCTTTGGTCTTAAGTTTGAAAGCACTTTGACTGTTCAGAGCAGGGCCTTGGCGGAGTTCATTGCGGAATGGAACCCGACGCCTGATGAAGAGATTCCAGAGTCAACTCTCCCCGACAAGGAGACTGGTCGAGAGTGGGTTATGTATTTTGATGGAGCTTTCTTGCTGCAAGGCGCTGCTGCCGGAGTGCTGCTTGTCACACCCACCAGAGAGCACCTCAGATATGTGATCCATATGCACTTTCCCCGGGAGAGATCAACGAACAACACTTCTGAGTATGAAGGGCTGCTTGCCGGTCTCAGGATCGCGTCGGAACTTGGGATCAAGAAACTTATTGTCAGGGGTGATTCTCAACTTGTCATCAGGCAAGTAAACAAAGACTACCAGAGTCCGTTGATGGAAGCTTATGTAGATGAAGTGAGGAAGTTGGAAGAATGTTTTGATGGCCTGCAAATGGAGCACGTTCCCCGTGCGGAGAACAACGTTGCTAACGGTCTGTCAAAATGTGTTGCCCTTAAGTTACCTGTGGAACCGGGAACTTTCATGCTCCAACTAACTCAACCCTTCGTTACACCATCGGTTGGACAAGAGAAAATAAGGAAGTGAAGTTCCGGCAAACATCTCCTGGCAGGGCTCCCTGAGGCCGCCGGCGAGAAAATTGCCCAAGAGAATGGCGGGCTTGCCGGTGAGTGGTGTGCTCCGGCAGGGCCATCAGCTCTTGCCGTAGAAGCATGCACTCCCGCAAGGCTTGCCGGGGCGTAGCAGACTCCGGCAAGACCTCGAGCCCTTGCTGTCGAGGCAAATGCTCCCCCGGCAGAGGATACGCCTTTGGTCCTTATTGTCGAGCCCCGGGCTCCAGCATGGGTGCAACATCTTGTCCAATTCCTTCAGATTGGAGAACTCCCTGAGGAACAATAAGAAGCGGAGAAAGTAGCCTGTCGGTCTCATATGTATCAGTTCGTAGACAACGTCTTGTATAGAAAGAGATCGAACGGTGTCAAACTCAAGTGCATTCCTCGGGAAGATGGACTAGAGCTGTTGGCAGAGATACACGAAGGTATATGTGGCTCCCACATAGGATCAAGAGCACTTTCCGGGAAGGCATTCAGACAAGGTTTCTTTTGGCCCACTACCCTCCAGGATGCAACTGCGTTAGTAACAAAGTGTGAAGCATTTTAGTTTCATTCGAAGAAACTAAATCAACTAGCTCAAGCTCTTCAAATAATCCCTCTCTCCTGGCCATATTTGGTCTGGGGGCTCGACATCTTGGGACCCCTTTCCCCGCGCTGTTGGGGGCTTTGAGTACTTGTACGTGGCTATCGACAAGTGCACAAAGTGGCCGGAAGTGGAAGCAGTGAGGAAGGTGACAGCACAGTCAGCCGTCTAATTCTTTAAGGGACTAGTTTGCCGCTTCGGTGTTCCTAACAGGATCATCACCAACAACGGCACACAGTTCACGAGCCGCACCTTCATGCAATATGTCCAAGACCTTGGTAGCAAAATCTGTTTTGCTTTCGTTGCCCACCCGAGGAGCAACGGCCAAGCAGAGAGGGCTAACTTAGATGTACTGCAAGGTCTCAGGACAAGAACTTTTGATAGGCTGCACAAGTGCGGAAGAAACTGGATTGATGAGTTGCTGGTGGTTCTTTGGTCAATTAGGATGACACCAAATCGAGCTACCGGCCAGACACCCTTCACCCTTGTCTATGGGGAGGAGGCAGTGCTCCCCACAGAACTCATATACGGGTCACCTCGAGTGCTCGCTTATGATGAGCTCGAGCAAGAGCAGTTGCACCAAGACGATGCGACGCTCCTTGAGGAAGACTGTCTTCAGGCTGCTGTGAGAGCTACACGCTACCAGCAAACCTTGCGCCGCTACCATAGCCGCAGGGTCAATGCCAGAAGTCTTGAGGAAGGCGACCTTGTTCTTCGGCGAGTTCAGTCCGCCAAGAATCCAAACAAGTTGACACCGAAGTGGGAAGGCCCTTATCAGGTAGTACGAGTCACGAGGCCCAGCGCAGTCCGCCTGGAGACCGAGGATGGCGTTCCGGTGAGCAACTCCTGGAATATCAAACATCTTCTAAAGTTCTACCCATGAGGCGCGGTTGGTGGGCTAGCCCCGGCAACCACCTTTTGTACAAGTCTTGCCGCTGAAGCATGTAATCCTTGGTACAAAGCGAGGCTCAGATCCTGTGTGTAGATAAATAAAGATAAGTGTTCTGCAATCCTGTTTAGCTCTCATGTTTACTTATGTGCATGTTTATCTGGAAAGTTGCATTGCGCTAAATTCCGGCAAGGACGAATGAACCGCCAAGGTTCCATATCCATATTTTCTCTTCTTTCTTTTTCCAAAGGGCGGAAGGTTCCCTCGCGTGTAGCTTTTCCAGGGGGGAATGATGGTACGGATACCTATGAGCGCGACATTCCAAAAAATTTGCCGAAAGGAGAAAGGCAAGAAAATGATAAGTTACGAAAACCCCATGTGAATCCTTGCCGAAAGTTATTTTCCTTGTGCGACTTTGACTCGTGTATCGAAAACCTGCACGCGCAGGAACCTTGCCAGGATTGGATGCGCCCTCACTGCGTTCGGGACCACTCAACGGCTTAAGTGGCTTAGCCTGCGCTCCTTGTTTCGTTTCGAGTCTGCTCAACGACTCAAGTGACATATTCCATACATAGAAGCAGCCTAACAAGGAAGATAATATGCATTCATTCAAAATGGGGTGAAATTTACATACGATACCATTTTTTTCTAAGTACATCTTTACTTGACTTTCTCCCCTAGGGGAGATTACAAGAAGAAAAGATGGAAAGCAGAGCCGAGATATAAGAAGAAAAAGATGGCGAGAGGCCATCGGCAGAAGCCTGGCCTGACCCCTCTGGACCAGCACTGCGCGGACGAGAAGGGCTGCCAGATGGGCAGGCAAGAGCTGGTCCCTCCTGGACCAACATTGCGCGTAGGAGAAGGCTGGAGCGGGCGGAAAGGAGGATGGACCCCTGAATCCGAAGTGCGTGCCTGCTGGAGCTGGAATATGAGGCAGCGCCCGGGACCAAAACACCCAGCAAGGACATCTTGCCTGGAGGGGGAGAGGCGTGAGGCTGGCGATGACGGTGCGGTCGGCAGTCAGTACGAGCTCGAATCTTCGGGCTCAGACTTGACCTTCCGAGGACCGGACTCATAGCCGTTGTCTTTGCTGCTATCCTCCCCGTCACTCTCGCCAAAGGACATGCTTTCGACACTCCTCGCGCTCTCTTCGCAGCAGCTGAGGCAGATGCCAGAGCTCCCATAAATCTTGATGGAGAGCGTGTCGGCCTCCGTCATTTTAAACCAAAGGACATGCCCTACTAGGATATTGTGGGCACGGGTGAAGGTCTTCCAACTGCGCCTGAGGAACATGATGTGGCGCGCTGGGTAATCAACATCCACCCGCGTCACACCATTGCAGCACCCTGCCACCCGCAGCCACAAGAAGGATGGCCATTCGTTCTCCACCGCCTTGGCGAAAGGGCATGGGAGACGTAGGTGGCTCCGGAGGGGACCGCTCAGCTCGAGGATGAAATCCAGCGTCGTCCCCTCGGTGTGGGCCTCCTCGTCGGAGATGCTTGGCGTTGGAGAAGAGGGTGGAGGAGTGCTCCGCCTCCCTCGACCTCGACCTCCACGGCGGCCATGGTCCCTCGCGCCTCCTCCTCCATGCGAGCTTGAGCCTCCCACTGCATCCGCGGCTGAAGCGGCGGCATGATCCTAATGAGAGCTCCTCCTCGCTGCCGAGGAAGGAGGTCGCCCTCGCCCCCTGGTCATGGCGAAGGGCGAACTCTTCCTCGAGATTGAGAAGACAAGGAAGGAGGCGGACTGCAGAGTCTTGCACTCGAAGGGCAGAGGAAGGATGGATGAGCTCCACCCCCGCCGTCCCCAATTTATAGGAGGAAGCATGGGGGCTGGCTCTCCCCCACTCCCGAGGATGCCGCCCACCCCCTCCAATAGGGACGCCCTCGTTCACGGAGCAAAAAGCAACCGCCTCGTCGCCCCAATCCATGACGCCGCATTTACTACCTTTTCTTAGGGACTTTAAGTCATGGGCACCCGTTGCTAGCCCCCTTGCCATGCATGCAGCGTGCGTGGCAGAAAAGACCTGACGCGGTAATTAAAAAACTCGACGGCCACATCATGCACGCATCCCACTACCCGCATTCAAAGGGCATCGTGGGGAAGCGCATCAAGCTCAATGATCACAACTGTAGGGGCCCTACCACGTGTGCTCGTGCACTGTTTGGACTAGCCCAACATCGCCTCGCGACTTGTATGGCCCAGGACCGGGGACTCCTATCGGTGCACTAGAGTTTTTGGGCCATCTAGTGCCCCTTTACTCGTGTGCGGGAAGTAGTAGCCGCCCCGACGGCAGGACTTAATGAAGACTTACCAACCACTAGCATAGTAGACTCAAGACCGCCGGCAAGACCTTGCCCGGAGGGCCGTAGAGCCTCTAGGCCCCCGGCAAGGCAAGGCCTCGGCAAGGTGAGGCCCGAACAAGCACCGCCTACACACATGACAGGTGTCGATCCACCTAGATGCGTGTCACGGCATCGACGTTGGAGGAAGCTAAGCGGCACCGATGGGACGGCCCCCGTCCTGTCCCACTGACGGACTGAGGCCCCTGACGGTGCATTTAATGCTCTTGTCCTACCCCGTCAGGGTGTGGTATGATAGCACTTTAGCATCACTGTGCGTCCCGTGTGCACATTGTATGCCACTGTTGGGATTCCCTTGAGTATAAAAGGAGGCCCAGAGCGTTACAGAGTTATAGAAAAGGGCTTTTTGGCTTTCGGACAGTTGGGCAGTTAGACAACCAGGCCCGATAGTTAGACAACTGGAGGTTTCCAAGCTCACGTAGCAGTTGTTCATGGCGCTCCTTTAGCTCGAACCCTAGAACAGGATTAATACAACCAAGCAGGAGTAGGGTTTTACGCATCTGTGTGGCCCGAACCTGGGTAAAAACACCCCGTGTGCAGCTCATCATACTGGCTCTTCGTGCCAGCATGCCCCCTTGCCGAACTGAAAGGGGCCCCCATGGTCCCATAGGTGTTCGTTCCCCACGACAGTTATCGTTACTTCAATACTACTTTGCTGCAAATATTAAGTCTTATAGGTGTGGTTTAATTGACAACTCAGCTACGAATACTCGAGAATATTCTTTGGTACCCCTTGTGTCGAATCAATAAATTTGGGTTGAATACTCTACCCTCGGAAACTGTTGCGATCCCCTATACTTGTGGGTTATCAAGACCTTTTTCTGGCATCATTGCCGGGGAGCATAGCTCTATTCTTTGAGTCACTTGGGATTTATATCTGTTGATCACTATGAAGAATCTGAATGATCCAAAAACCAAGATCTATCCCTCTACTACGAGGGGAGGTAAGGAACTGCCATCTAGCTCTGCACTTGATTCACCTTCTCTTATGAGTAAGTTTGCGACACCACCACCACTTGCTAGTAATTCTGATATGTTGCAAGTAATTGATGATGCCACTTCTGCTATGCATGATGCTTATGATGATACTTTACTTGATAATATTGTGCCACTTGGTGAATTTCTTGATGAACAAATTGCTAGAGCCAATGTTAAAAATTATGATACTTCTGAAATTGGTGAAATTATTGAAACTGAACACTATGAGACACCTACTAGACCTAGCTCTCCTAGATATGAATTGCCTGATATTCCAGAGGGTTATGTTATGGAAGGAGAGGTAGCTAGGGACTTTCTTGCTTGTAATGATAGAGATGATCTTAAGAAATTACTATGCAAGTGGAAACAAAAATCTTTGAATGCTAGAATGAAATATGATCCTAAGTTTGCTACTTCACCTATCTTTCTTACTGATAGGGATTATGAATTCTTTGATGATCCTGAGTTAATTACTTTGGTTGAATCTAATCCTTTCCATGGCTATGAATTTGAAACTATTGGGGCACATCTTACTAAACTGAATGATACAACCATCCTATCTACTCATGAGGGAAAAATTTGTCATTATTATATCTTTAAGTTGTTTCGTTCCTCATTAAAAGGTGATGCTAAGATATGGTTTAATTCTCTTGCTCCTGGATGTGTGCGTAGCCCCCAGGATATGATTTATCACTTCTCTGGAAAATATTTTCCTCCCATAAGAAACAAGCTGCCTTGCAGGAAATATTTAATTTTGTGCAAATTGAAGAAGAGAGTCTCCCACATGCTTGGGGGAGGCTTCTCCAATTACTTAATGCTTTGCCTGATCATCCTCTCAAGAAAAATGAAATACTTGATATCTTTTATAATGGACTAACCGATGCTTCTAGGGACCACCTAGATAATTGTGTCGGTTGTGTTTTCTGGGAACAAACTGTTGAACAAGCTGAAATACTATTGAATAATATATTGAGCAATGATAATGATTGGACTATTCCCGAACCACCTCTGAAGCCAACTCCGAAGAAAAGATGCATTCTATTTCTAAGTCCTGAAGATATGCAAGAGGCAAAGAAACCTATGAAAGAAAAAGGTATTAAAGCCGAAGATGTTAAGAATCTACCACATATTGAAGAAATCCATGGTCTTGATAACCCGACACAGGTAGTAGAGGTAAATTCTCTTCGTAGATTTGATGAAAGCGATATTCCTTATAATAAGTCTGCTAGCCAATGCTTGGATGAATTTGATAATTTTGTTGTTAATCAAGAAAATTCTAATGCTTATGTTAGTAGACAATTGAAACATAATGCTTTCATGCTTGATCGCTTAGGTGATTATATGAGTAGAACTGTCAATGATCTTAAACTGATTAGTAAACATGCTTCCATGGTAACTACTCAAGTAGAACAAGTACTTAAGGCACAAAATGATTTGCTTAATGAGATCAATAGTAAGAAAAATGATCATTCTGTTAAAGTTGTGACTAGAGGTGGAAGAATGACTCAGGAACCTTTGTATCCTGAGGGCCATCCTAAGAGAATTGAGCAAGATTCTCGATGGAGTAGTACTGATGCACCTAGTCGTTCCAATAATAGGAGGAATAAGGATGGTGATACAACCTTGCATGATGCTAGTGAACCTGTTATAGATACACCTGAAAACCCAAATGATATTTCTGTTTCTGATGCTAAGACACAATTTGGTGATGAACATGAGCATAGTGATAATATTGATGATGATGTTCATGTTGATGCTCAACCTAGTAACGATAATGATGTGGAGATTGAACCTGCTGTTGATCTTGATAACCCACAACCTAAGAATAAAAGATATGACAAAAGAGATTTCATTGCTAGGAAGCATGGTAAATAAAGAGAACCATGGGTTCAGAAACCCATTCCCTTTCCTCCTAAACCATCCAAGAAAAGGGATGAAGAGGATTTTGAGCGCTTTGTTGAAATGCTTAGACCTGTCTTTTTGCGTATGCGCTAGACTGATATTATGAAAATGTCTCCTTATGCTAAGTATAAGAAATATATTGTGACTAATAAAATAAAGATACCGGAAGCTAAGATTTCCACCATGCTTGCTAATTATACTTTTAAGGGTGGAGTACCAAATAAATTAGGAGATCCAGGAATACCAACTATAACATGCTCTATAAAAGGGAATTATGTTAAAACTGCTTTATGTGATTGGGGAGCTGGTGTTAGTGTTATGCCTTTCTCTTTATACTGTAGACTTGATTTCAATAAATTGACACCTACTGAAATCTCTTTGCAAATGCCTGATAAATCAGTTGCTCTACCTATCAGTATTTGCGAGGATGTAGCTGTCGTAGTTGCAAATGCTACTATCGTGATGGACTTTGTTATTCTTGATATTCCCGAGGTCGACGATATGTCGATCATCCTTGGTAGACTCTTTTTGAATACTACAGGGGCTGTTATTGATTGCAACAAGGGCAATGTCACTTTTCATATAAATGGTAATGGGCATACGGTACACTTTCCAAAGAAACAACCTCAAGTTCACAGTATCAACTCAATTGAAAAAATTCCAATGATTATTATTGGAGACTTTGAGTTCCCTCTTCCTACTGTCAAGAAGAAATATGATATACTTATTGTTGGGGATATGCATATCCCCATTGAGGTAACTTAGTGTTATTTGAAAATTCTTTGGTTTCATGTTATTCAAAAGAAGTTTGTTAATAAGACTTGATCAACTTTATTAATGGAATCCTTTTGATGAGCATGAGATGGAAGAATTTAGAAAGCACAACTTCCTATACCTAACTTTTACTTTCTGTTAGTTAGATAAAATTAAGTAAAAATGCTATTATTTTTCTATTTTCTGAGTTCACTGTGCAATAAAAAAGTGACATGAAAATAAAAGTTTTTCAAATGTCCTGAAAATGGAGTATGATTATTTCTGGAATATTTTAATTTTTTTGGCACCGAGCATATTGCAAGGGGCTGCACCAGTAGGCCACAAGTCCACAGGGCGTGGCCACCCCCCTGGTCGTGCCTAGCAGGCTTGTGGGTCTCATGTGCTCCCCCTCCACTTATTCCAGCACCCATCCACTTCATCTTCCTCCAGAAAAATCCCACCATTGCTCAAACCCGTGTTCTAGCTCATTTTGCTGCCATTTTCGATCTCCTCGCTCAAAGCTTCATTCGCATAACTGTTTTGGGAGATTGTTCCTCGAAATGTTGAGGAGATTATTAAGAAGCACTTCAAGCTGGAGCTCTAGGGAAGATGAAAATGAAATGGGGGGGAATCTCAAGTATAACCTTCCTCGCATCGCAGAAGTTCGACCATGTGAATGGTCATGTGACACATTCTTGAGGGCGGACGGAATTTATGAAGAATTCTATTATTTGGCCAAGAATGCAGGCATCATCGACTTCCTCAACAATAAAGTGTGGCCAGTACCTCTTGCTCACGAATACCTTTGTGCAAAATTTTCACTTTCATTATAGGGAAGACCCTCCTATAGTAGAATTTCGCTTATATGATGTGCCTCAGAAAACGAACCTTTATGATTTTTGCAAAGTTTGCAAAATACCCTATGAGTGCAGCATCAGGGAACCACGTCCTAATGACATGGAAGATTTTATTGCCGCAGTCACTGTAGGGGAAGAGAGAGGTGTATCAAAGGCAAGAGCAACTAGTTTACACTTTCCTGTGCTACGTAATTATTCACTATTTGCGGGAACATGTTTAGTTGGTCGCTGGGAGAGTGGAAGTCTTAGTGTCCCTGACCTCGCCATTTTGCACCATGCTTTATTTGCTGATAGAACCTTTAGCCTGGGCGCTATGGTGGCCCAACGGTTGAACACCAACCGTTCGAAGGGGCCCTTATTCGGAGGTATCTATGCATCTCATTTAGCTAAACATTTTGAGATACCCATTAGGCTTCACGAGAAAGATGAGAGGCTGCTACCCGCGAAGTTGTTAGATTATGACCGTATGGTAGCCCATGATGTTATTAAGAAAAATCATGATAGGAGGCTGCTTTACAACTTAGTTTTTAGCGAGGGTACTTGTGAAATTATTACTCTGTCTGCTTCTTCTTTGTTCGATATTCGCTTAGGTAGGTACACCATTATGCCCGGAGACATTTACAAATATTGGGGTCTGATGCAACCCCCAGCTCCGGAGCCGGCACGAGCCCTTGACCCATACCCGAAGCCAGTCTTTCAGTGGGAGCCGCATGAGTTTTCCAACCAATGGAACTATGAGGACGCTCCGACTATCCTAGAGGGAGCTCTTTCCAGCCATGACCATAGACCAACTTAGGCCAAAAGCCAAAGCTTCGGGGAGTACGTATTTCTCACAGACTTTACATTCATGTTCACACACTCATCTTACTAGTCGGTGTTCATACTCTTTCATTGTACCATCCATGGTAGTTTATTTTCTTGTTTCGCTTTCTTCTTATGTGTTTAATTAACTTTAAGAAAAATACAAAAAAAATCTAGCTTTATTTCTAGTTGCTTAGTGGTAGCATTAAAAAGAAAACCAAAAAAGATTTTCCATTCTTCTTTTGCTTGTTGGGAGCTTTCCCGTGTAAATAGTTTTGTCGTTCTTGTTTTGATCTTTCTTTCTTTGGGTCGTGAGGAGAAGACCACAATGAAATGTCGAGTGGCTCTCATATGCATTATTGTTTACCTATTAGGGAGCCCATATTACCTTATCTTCTCCTTTGAGTTATTGTTTGCAGATTCGAGCTTAGTCCAATGCATGTGCACTCTTATTATTATCCACACCGTTCAGTCGCGCAAGTGAAAGGCAATAATGACGATATTTGATGAAAAGATTGAGATGGAGAAAAGCTGGTATGAACTTGACCAATCTTGCTTTTGTAAATATGATTAGCTCATCGTTCCAAATTCAGTTCATCATGGGAGAAACATATTTGCAATGATAATTAGAGATTATAGTTATTAATTCCATGCTTAATTAGCTAAGAGTGGATAATGGTTTTTTTGGGTGGCAACATGCATATTAAAATGGTTGTGGTGTAGTATGATGGAGTGGTATCCTCCTCTGAACGATTCAAGTGGCTCGACTTGGCACATGTTCATGCATGTAGTTGTAACAAAATCAACATAGCCTCCATGATACTTATGTTCATAGTGATTTATATCCTACTCATGCTTGCATTCAATGTTGGTTAATCTCAAAGCATGTTGATGACTGTGTCGCTCTCTAGTTGGTCGCTCCCTAGTCTTTTGCTAGCCTTCACTTGTACTAAGCGGGAATATTGCTTGTGCATCCAATCTCTCAACCCCAAAGTTGTTCCTTATGAGTCCACCATACCTACCTATATGTGGTATTTACCTGCCGTTCCAAGTAAATTTGCATGTGCCAAACTCTAAACCTTCAAATAAGCATTCTATTTTGTATGCTCAAATCGCTCATGTGGTAACTGGGGGCCGTCAGTATCTTCCATGCTAGGTGGGTTATTCTCACGATATGTGTTGATTACTATCATTCACGAGAAAGTGGCTAGTAATCGGGATGCCCAATTCCATGCTCGAAATAAAAGCAAAATATAATTAAACAAAACTCCCCCAGAACTATGTATGTATGGACGGTACCCGTGAATTCAGCTCGTCGTGGAGTGTGATTCATTGGTGGAGGGGCAGTAAAAACTTTATCTTTCTATTCGGGAACCACCTATAATGTATCTAGCATGGAAGATGTAGTAAACCTTTTGGTTGTTATGTGAGAAATGAAAGCATACCGTTAAAAAATCATTACTTATCTCTGTTTTAAAAGCTCGAGCTCTGGCACCTCTGCAAATCAATGTTTCCCTCTGCGAAGGGCCTTTCCATTTACTTTATTGCTGAGTCATCATCTTCTTATGAAATGCACTAGTTAGAGACCACCATCGTCATTTATATGCTTGCTGTTAATTGATATTGAGTATGAGCATGACTGGATCTCTTTCACCGTGAATTACAACGTCTAGTCAGTCCTTGTTCTTTAGAGGTGCTCTGCATTTATGCTTTGCGGTCTCAGAAAGGGCTAGCGAGATACCATTTTGTCATATTGTATCATGATTGTTTTGAAAAAGTGTTGTCATCCGAGAGTTATTATTATTTCTCGCTAGTTGATTATGTCATTGATATGAGTAAATGTGAGACCTAAATGTTATTGTGAACGTGGTTATTCCATGATCTTTGCTGAAAATATGAACATCAGTTAGACGTATTTATAACAAAAAGATCAAATAGAGTTTGTAAAAGTTTTTCTTTATCACTTTCAGTTTATCAACCGAATTGCTTGAGGACAAGCAATGGGTTAAGCTTGGGGGAGTTGATACGTCTCTATCGTATCCACTTTTCCAACCCTTTTGCCCTTGTTTTGGACTCTAATTTCCATGATTTGAATGGAACTAACCCGGACTGACGTTGTTTTCAGCAGAATTGCCTTGGTGATATTTTTGTGCAAAAATAAAAGTTCTCAGATTGTCCTGAAAATTTAAGAAGAATATTTTTGGAATTAATAAAAAATGCTGGCGCAAGAAGTAACCAGAGGGGAGCCACCTCCAAGCCACAAGCCTGCTAGGCGTGGCCACCCCCCTGGCCGCGCCTAGCATGCTTGTGGGGCCCTCGTGGCTCCTCTGACCTCCTCTCCAGCTCCATATAACCCTATTTATCGAGAAAAAAATTAGAGAGAAGATCTCATTGCATTTCACGATATGGAGCCGCCGCCACCTCCTATACTTCATTGGGAGACCAGATCTGGAGTCCGTTTTGGGCTCCGAAGAGGGGAAATCGACGCCATCGTCATCGCCAACCATTCTTCATCACCAATTCCATGATGCTCTCCGCCGTTCATGAGTAATCCCATCGTAGGCTTGCTGGACGGTGATGGGTTGGATGATATTTATCATGTAATTGAGTTAGTTTTGTTAGGGTTTGATCCCTAGTATCCATTATGTTCTAATATTGATGTTGCTATGACTTTGCTATGCTTAATGCTTGTCACTAGGGCCCGAGTGCCATGATTTCAGATCTGAACATATTATGTTATCATGAATATATATGTGTTCTTGATCTTAGCTTGCAAGTTGTAGACACCTATTACGAGTTATGATCCGCATCCCCCAGGGTGACAATAACTAGGATTCTTTCCCGTGATTACCGTAGTTTGAGGACTTCATATATTCACTAAGTGCTAATGCTTTGGTATGGTTCTCTATTAAAAGGAGGCCTTAAGATCCCTTAGTTTCCATTAGGACCCCGCTGGCACGGGAGGGTAGGACAAAAGATGCCATGCAAGTTCTTTTCCATAAGCATGTATGACTATATATGGAATGCATGCCTACATTACATTGATGAATTGGAGCTAGTTCTGTATCACCCTATGTTATAAATATTTCATGATGAATTACATCCAGCATAATTATCCATCACCGATCCATTGCCTATGATCTTTCCACATATTGATCCTTGCTAAGTTACTTCTCCGCTGCTACTGTTACCATCACTACAAAACTGCTTCTGTTAATTTTGCTACCATTACCATTACTTCAATACTACTTTGCTAATGAATACTTTGCTGCAGATATTAATTCTTACAGGTGTGGTGGAATTGACAACTCAGCTGTGAATACTCGAGAATATTCTTTGGCCCCCCTTTTGTTGAATCAATAAATTTGGGTTGAATACTCTACCCTCGAAAACTGTTGCGATCTCATATACTTGTCGGTTATCAATAGCATCCCCAAGATTGTGGCTTTGCATATCATTAGCATCATGAATATTCAGATAATGCATACCAACAATATTGCAATCATGATCATCACACAAAGATTTTGTGCCAAACATTTTAATAAATTCTTCTTAACACTTGAGCACAATTTTCCTTTCCATCATTTTCACGAAAGACATTAAAAAGATGAAGCATATGAGGCAACCTCAATTCCCTTTTTTGTAGTTTTGTTTATAAAACCAAACTAGTGAAAAACCAGAAACTAAAAGATTTGATTGCAAGATCTAAAGATATACCTTCAAGCACTCACCTCCTGAGTAACAGCGCCAGAAAAGAGCTTGATGTCTACTACACAACCTTCTTCTTGTAGACTCATGTTGGGCCTCCAAGCGCAGAGTTTTGTAGGACGGTAGCAATTTTCCCTCAAGTGGATGACCTAAGGTTTATCAATCCGTGGGAGATGTAGGATGAATATGGTCTCTCTCAAACAACCCTTCAGTCAAATACAAGAAATCTCTTGTGTCCCCAACACACCCAATACAATGGCAAATTGCATGGGTGCACTAGTTCGGCGAAGTGATGGTGATACAAGTGCAATATGGATGGTAGATATAGGTTTTTGTAATCTGAAAATATAAAAACAGAAAGGTAACAAGTAACAAAAATGAGCACAAACGGTATTGCAATGCTTGAAAACAAGACCTAGGGTTCATACTTTCATTAGTGCAATCTCTCAACAATACTAACATAGTTGAATCATATGTAAATACCTCTTGTGGGACAAATATTTCACTCCAAAGTCACAAATAGCGGAGAACTAACAAAGAAATTATTGTAGGGTACGAAGCCACCTCAAAGTTACCTTTTCCGATTAATCTTATGAGCTATCCCTATAAGTGTCACGAACAGCCCTAGAGTTCGTACTTAAATAACACCTTAAGTTACAGATCAACCAAAACCCTAATGTCACCTAGATACTCCAATGTCACCACAAGTACCCATGGGCTTGATTATACGATATGCATCACACAATTTCAGATTCATCATGTTCAATCCAACACAAAGAACTTCAAAGAGTGCCCCAAAGTTTCTACCAGAATGTCAAGACAAAAACGTGTGCCAACCCCTATGCATAGATTCCCAAGGTCACGAAACCCGCAAGTTGATCACCAAAACATTCATCATGTGGATCAATAGAACATCCCATTGCCACCACGGATATCCCATCGCAAGACATACATCAAGTGTTCTCAAATCCTTAAAGACTCAATCCAATAAGAAAACTTCAAAAGGAAAACTCAATTCATCACAAGAAGATAGAGAGGGGAAAACTCTATTGGTTTTTCGTGGCTCTAGAGGCCTGCAGCAGCGGAACTCCCAATCTAGGTTTCTTTTCGGAGGTTTCTTTGTTTATAGGAATTTTTGGCGTCAATCTCATGTCAAGGGGTGCCACGAGGCGGTGGCAAGCATGCGAGGCGCGGCCAGGGGGTGGTCATGCCTAGCCACATGGTCTCCACCTCCAATCCTACTCCAAGTAGGATTCAAATTCTACTTCGAATCCCTTCCCCCGCTTGGTTTTTTCCTTTCCCACACCTCTAGCCAGATGGGCCCTTAGGGGCTGGCTTACCTAGCCCATTAAGGGCTGGTGATCCACCCCTAAGGCCCATGTGGCCTCCCAGCGTGGGTGGCCCCTTCCGATGGCCCCCGGCACCCCCGGTGCACTACCGGAAATAACCGAAACTTTTTCTGTGACCAAAACGGGACTTCCTATATATCAATATTTACCTCTGGACCATTCTAGAGCTCCTCGTGACATCCGGGACACCGAACAACCTTCGGTCACCACCATGCATAACTCAATACTACCGAAACGTCACCGAACGTTAAGTGTGCAGACCTTGCGGGTTCGAGAACTATATAGACATGACCGAGACACCTCTATGGTCAATAACCAATAGCGAAACCTGGATGCCCATATTGGTTCCTACATATTCTACAAAGATCTTTATCAGTTGAACCTCTATTTCAAGGATTCAGTTAATCATGTATATTGTTCCCTTTGTTCTTCGGTATGTTACTTGCCCGAGATTCGATCGTCGGTATCTCTATACCTAGATCAATCTCGTTACCGGCAAGACTATTTACTCGTTCTATAATACAAGATCTTGTGGCTAACACTTTAGTCACATTGCTTACAAGGCTTGTTGTGATGTTGTATTACCGAGTGGGCCCTGAGATACCTCTCCGTCACACGAAGTAACAAATCCCAGTATTGATCCATGCCCACTCAACAGACACCCTCAGAGATACCTGTAGAGCATATTTATAGTCACCCAGTTACGTTGCGACATTTGATACACACAAGGTACTCATCCGGTGTTAGTGAGTTGCATGATCTCATGGTCATAGTAATAGATACTTGACATGCAGAAAAATATAACAATAAACTGACACGATCATATGCTATGTTTATAGTTTGGGTCTTGTCCATCACATCATTCTCCCAATGATGTGATCCTGTTATCAAATGACATCTTATGTCTATGGCTAGGAAACCTTGACCATCTTTGATAAACGAGCTACTCTACTAGAAGCATACTAGGGACACAATGTTGTCTATGTATCTACACATGCAATGAGTTTCCAATCAATACAATTATAGCATGGATAATAAACGATTATCATGAACAAGGAAATATAATAATAACCATTTTATTATTGGCTCTATGGTATATTTCCAATAGTCTCCCACTTGCACTAGAGTCAATAATCTAGCTCACATCACTATGTGATTTACATTGTAATGAATCTAACACTCATACAGTTCTGGTGTTGATCATGTCTAGCCCTTGGAAGAGGTTTAGTCAACGGGCCTATGACATTCAGATCTGTGTGCACTTTGCAAATATTTATGTCCTCCTCCTTGATGTAATCGCGGATGGAATTGAAGCGTCACTTTATGTGTCTGGTCATCTTCTGAAACCTTGGTTCCTTGGCCAAAGCAATGGTACCGGTGTTGTCACAGAACAGAGCCATTAGATTCAGTGCATTGGGCACTACTCCAAGATTTGTCATGAACTCCTTCATCCAGACACCTTCCTTCGCCGCCTTCGAGGCTGCGATGTACTCCGCTTCGCACGTAGAATCGGCTATCACACTCTACTTGGAACTGCACCAGCTTACCGCTCCCCCATTGAGAATAAATATGTATCCAGTTTGCGACTTAGAGTCATTCGGATCAGTGTTGAAGCTTGTATCGACGTAACCCTTTACGACGAGCTCTTGATCACCTCCATAAACGAGAAACATTTCCTTAGTCCTTTTCAGGTACTTAAGGATATTCTTGACCGTCGTCCAGTGCTCCATACTTGGATCACTTTGAAACCTTCCGGTCATACTTATGGCAAGGCTGACATCGAGGCTTGTGTACAACATTGCATACATGATAGAGCCTATGGCTGAAGCATAGGGGATGACACTCATGTTCTCTCTATCTTCTACAATCACAGGGCATTGAGTCTTACTCAACTTCACACCTTGTAATACAGGCAAGAACCCCTTCTTCGACTGATCCATTTTGAACTTCTTCAAAACTTTGTCAAGGTATGTGCTCTGTGAAAGTCCAATTAAGCGTCTCAATCTATCTCTATAGATCTTGATGCCTAATATGAAAGCAGCTTATCCTAGGTCCTTCATTGAAAAACTCTTGTTCAAATATTCCTTCAGGCTTTCCAACATTTCTATATTGTTTCCCAGCAGCAATATGTCATCCACATATAATATTAGAAACTCTATAGAGCTCCCACTCACTTTCTTGTAAATACAAGCTTCTCCATAAACTTGTATAAACCCGAACGCTTTGCTCACCTCATCAAAGCGCAGATTCCAACTCCGAGATGCTTGCACCAGTCCATAAATGGATCGCTGGAGTTCGCAAACTTTGCTAGCATTCTATGGATCGACAAAACCTTCTAGTTGTATCATATACAACTCTTCCTTAAGGAAACCGCTAAGGAAGCAGCTATTTTCACATCCATGTGCCAAATTTCATAGTCGAAATATGAAGCTATTCCTAACATGATTCTGGCGGACTTAAGCATCGCTACGGATGAGAAGGTCTCATCATAGTCAACTCCTTGAACTTGTGAAAAACCCTTTGTCACAAGTCAAGCTTTATAGAAGGTGACATTACCGTCCGCGTCCATCTTCCTCTTAAAGATCCATTTGTTTTGAATGGCCTTCCGCCCTTCAAGTACTTCCAAAGTCCATAGTTTGTTTTGATACATAGATCCTATCTCGGATTTCATAGTCTCTAACCATTTCTCGAAATCTGGGCCCATCATCACTTCTCCATAGCTCAATAACATCTTTCTGCATTGCGCTACTCTCTGGTTAAAGTAAAGGTTCAATAACCTCATCAAGTTCTATTTTCGTCCCACTCAATTCTTTCGAGAGAAACTCTTTCTCAAGAAATGTTCCGTTTTTAGTGACAAACACTTTTCCTTTGGATCTAAGATAGAAGGTATACCCAACTTTCTCTTTTGGGTATCCTATGAAGACGCATTTCTCCGCTTTGGGTTCAAGCTTTTTAGGCTGAAGCTTTTTGACATAAGCATCACATCCCCAAACTTTAAGAAACAACAACTTTGGCTTCTTGCCAAACCACATTTCATATGGCATCGTCTCAACGGATTTTGATGGTTCCCTATTTAAAGTGAATGCAGTTATCTCTAATGCATAACCCGAAAACGATAGTGGCAAATCAGCAAGAGACATCATAGAACGCACCATATCTAATAAGGTTCGATTACGATGTTCGAACACACCATTACACTGTGGTGTTCCAGGCGGTGTCAATTGTGAAAAAATTCCACACTGTCTTAAGTGATTGCCAAACTCATAACTTCGATATTCTCCTCCTCGATCAGATCATAGTAATTTAATCTTCTTGTTACGATGATTCTCAACTTCACTCCGAAATTTCTTGAACTTTTGAAACGTTTTAGACTTTTGCTTCATTAAGTAAATATACCCATATCTACGAGAGGGGTGTCTTGGCTCCCGGGAGCATTTGCTCCCAGATGAACAGTACCACCAAAAAAGTGGTAAAATGTTTTCAAAAAATTATGATTTTTTGTGGATGTCTGTGTTAGTGTGACAAGCATGCTTGGCGATTTTCAGTTGAAATGGAGCAGTAGTTTTTTGTCAGTGAAAATAACAAATTTGGGTGACATTTCGGGGTAATATTTGATGTTCAAATTTGTTAATTTTTGCACAGGCCAAAATATTTAGCCTGTTGCCTAAAAATTTACAGGTAGCATTAGAATGTGACTATAGATGCATACAAATTTTGTTGGAATTTTTTTGACATTTCAAAAATTATTTTTCATGCACAGGAGCAAATGCTCCCAGGAGCCAAATTGGATTTCCCCATATCTACTTAAGTCATCAGTGAAGGTGAGAAAATAACGATATCCACCACGTGCCTCAATGCTCCTCGGATTGCACACATTAGTATGTATGATTTCCAACAAGTCACTTGCCCGTTCCATTGTTCCAGAGAACGGGGTTTTAGTCATCTTGCCCACGAGGCATGGTTCACATGTGTCAAGTGATTCAAAATCAAGTGAATCCAAAAGTCCATCTGCATGGAGTTACTTCATACGTTTTACACCAATATGACCTAAACGGCAGTGCCACAAGAAAGTGGTACTATCATTATCAACTCTACATCTTTTGGCATCAATGTTATGAACATGTGTATCATCACTATCAAGATTCAATGGGAATAAACCCCTCACATTGGGTGCATGACCATAAAAGACATTACTCATATAAATAGAACAACCATTATTCTCTGATTTAAATGAGTAACCATCTCACAATAAACAAGATCCAGATATAATGTCCATGCTTAACGCATGCACTAAATAACAGTTATTCAGGTTCAACACTAATCTCGATGGTAATCGAAGAGCGAGCATGCCGACGGCGATCACATCAACCTTGGAACCATTTCCCACGCGCATCATCACTTCGTCCTTTGCCAGCCTTCGTCTATTCCATAGCTCTTGTTTTGAGTTGCAAATGTGAACAACCGAACCAGTATCAAATACACACGCAATACAACGAGAGTTGGTAAGGTACACACCAATAACATGTATATCATATATGCCTTGTTTGGTGTTGGCCACCTTCTTGTCGGCTAGATACTTGGGGCAGTTCCGCTCCTAGTGATCAGTTCCTTTACAATGAAAGCACTCAGTTTCTGGCTTGGGTCCAGCCTTGGGTTTCTTCATAGGAGGGGTGCTACTTCTTGAGCTTGCGTTGGTTTTCCCTTCAAGAGGAAAAGGAGATGCAGCAAAGTAGATAAGTATTTCCCTCGGTTGTTGAGAACAAAGTTATCAATCCAGTAGGAGGAACAAGCAAGTCACCAATAGATGCACCTACACAAACAATCAAACACTTGCACCCAACGCTATAAAGGGGTTGTCAATCCCTTCACGGTTACTTGCAAGGATAATATCTGATAGAGATAGATGGGAAAGATTGCAAGAAGTAAAAAGGTAAATAAATTGCAGTAAGGTGTTTTTGGTATTTTTGGTATATAGATCTGAAAATATAATATGGAAAATAGACCCGGAGGCCATAGGTTTCACTAGAGGCATCTCTCTTGAAGGAAAATAACACGGCGGGTGAACAAATTATTGTTGAGCAGTTGATAGAAAAGCGCATAGTTATGATGATATCCAAGGCAATGATTATGCATATAGGCATCATGTTCGTGTCAAGTAGACCGAAACGATTCTGCATCTACTACTATTACTCCACACATCGACCATGAAGAACAGAGTAACGCATTAAGTAAGATGACATGATGTAGAGGGATAAACTCAAGCAATGTGATGAAAACCCCATCTTTTTACCCATGATGGCAACAATACAATACGTGACTCGCTATACCTACTTTGTCACTGGGTGAGGACACCGCAAGATTGAACCCAAAACTAAGCACTTCTCCCATTGCAAGAATTACCAATCTAGTTGGCCAAACCAAACTAATAACTTGAAGAGACTTGCAAAGATATGAAATCATGCATATAAGAATTCAGAGAAGAACCAAATAATATTCATAGATAAGTTGATCATAAACCCACAATTCATCGGATCTCGACAATCACACCGCAAAAGAGTATTACATCGGATAGATCCCCATGAAGATCATGAAGAACATGGTATTGAAGCACAAAGAGAGAGAACAATCAATCTAGCTACTAGCTATGGACCCGTAGGTCTGTGGTGGACTACTCACACATCACCGGAGGGGCAATGGAGTTGATGTAGATGCCCTCAGTCATCGAATCCCCCTTCGACAGATTACCGGAAGAGGCTCCAAGATTGGATCTCTCAGGAATGGAGGCTTCCGAGGGTGGAAAATAATTATCATGGCTCTTTTTGGTATTGGGGGAATATTTGGGAATTTACAGGCCAAAGATTACGGTTGGAGGACCTGCTAAGGGGCCACAAGCTAGGGGCGCCCCCCTGGCCACGCCAGGGTGGCTTGTGACCTCCTGGCAGGTCTCCTGCCTTCCTCTCCAAGTCTGGTAGATGTCTTCTGGTCCAAGAAAAATCATCGTGAAGATTTTATTCCGTGTGGACTCCATTTAATATTCCTTATCTACAAAAGTCAAAACAAGGAAAAAAACAAAAACTGGCACTAGGCTCTAGGTTCATAGGTTAGTCCCAAAAATAATATAAAATAGCATATTAATGCATATAAAACATCCAAAATAGATAATATAATAGCATAGAACAATCAAAAATTATAGATACATTGGAGACGTATCAACATCCCCAAGCTTAATTCCTGCTCGTCCTCGAGTAGGTAAATGATAAAAACAGATTTTTTGATGTGCAATGCTACCTAACATATATATCCATGTAATATCCTTTATTGTGGCATGAATGTTCAGATCCATAAGACTAAAAACAAAATCTTAATTTTGACATACAAACAATAATATTTCAAGCATACTAACAAAGCAATTGTGTCTCTTCAAAATATAATGGCAAAAGAAAGTTATCCCTACAAAATCATATAGTCTGGCTATGGTCTATCTTCCCCACACAAAGTATTTATATCATGCACAACCCCGATGACAAGTCAAGCAATTGTTTCACATCTTTTATGTTCTCAAACTTTTTCAACGCTCATGCAATACATGAGCGTAAGCCATGGATATAACACTATAGGTGGAATAGAATATGGTGGAGGTTGTGAAGAAAAAGGAGAAGATAGTCTCACATCAACTAGGCGTATCAACAGGCTATGGAGATTACCATTAACAGATATCAATGTGAGTGAGTAGGGAGTTCCATGCAACGTATGCACTAGAGCTATAAGTGTATGAAAGCTCAAAAAGAAACTAAATGGGGGTGCATCCAACTTGCTTGCTCATGAAGACCTAGGGAAATTTGAGGAAGCCCATCATTGGAATATACAAACCAAGTTATATAATGAAAAAAATCCCACTAGTATATGAAAGTGACAAAATAGGAGACTCTCTATCATGAAGATCATGGTACTACTTTGAAGCACAAGTGTGGAAAAAAAGATAGTAGCATTGTCCCTTCACTCTTTTCCCTCATTTTTTTTTATTTTGGTGGGCATCAATGGCCTCTTTTTTATTTGGGCTTCGCTGGCCTCTTTTATTTTCATAAAGTCCAGAGTCTCATCCCAACTTGTGAGGGAATCATAGCTTCCATCATCCTTTCCTCACATGGGACAATGCTCTAATAATGATGGTCATCACACTTTTATTTACTTACAACTCAAGAATTACAACTCGATATCTCGAACAAAATATGACTCTATATGAATGCCTCCAGAGGTGTACTGGGATGTGTAATGATCTAGCATAGCAAATGGCATGAAAAAACGGACAAGCCATGTAAACATCATGCTAGCTATCTTACGATCATGCAAAGCAATATGAAAATGATGGTGCGTATCATAATAAACGGAACGGTATAAGTTGCATGGAAATATATCTCGGAATGGCTATGGAAATGCCATTATAGGTGTATGGTGGCTATTTTGAGGAAGGATATATGGTGGGTTTAATGCACCAGCGAAAGTTGTGCGGTACTAGAGAGGCTAGCAAAGGTGGAAGGGTGAGAGTGTTTGTAATCCATGGGCTCACATTAGTCATAAAGAACTCACATACTTATTGCAAAAGTCTATTAGTCATCGAATCAAATTATTAGACGCATTCTACTAGGGGAGAGGTTGGTAGGAGTAAACCATCACGCGCTCCCGACCCTCACACAAAGGTTCACAATCAATAAAAAAATCATGCTCTGACTTCCTTACATAACAGTTCACCATACGTGCATGCTATGGGAATCACAAACCTTTACACAGGTATTTCTACCAATCCACAATTACTTCCTAACATGAATCTAATATCACCATCTTTATATCTCAAAACTTTATGCAAGGAATCAAACTTCTCATAATATTCAATGCACTTTATATGAAAGTTTTTATTATATCCCTCTTGGATGCCCATTATATTAGGACTAAATTCATAACCTGAACCAATTACCATGCTGTTTAAATACTATCAAAATAATATAAGTGAGGTACGAGAGTTCAGTTATTTCTATAAAACAAAACACCACCGTGCTCTAAAAAGATATAAGTGAAGCACTAGAGCAAAATTGCATAGCTCAAAAGATATAAGTGAAGCACATAGAGTATTCTAATAAATTCATGATTCATGCGTGTCTCTCTCAAAAGATGCGTTCAGAAAGGATGATTGTGGAAAAATAAAAATACAAGACTCATATCATACAAGACGCTCCAAGCAAAACACATATCATGTGGTGAATAAAAATATAGCCTCAAGTAAATTTACCGATGGATTGAAGACGAAAGAGGGGATGCCTTCCGGGGCATCCCCAAGCTTAATCTTTTTGGCATACTTTATTACTTGGGGTGCCTTGGTAATCCCCAAGCTTAGGCTCTTGCCACTCCTTATTCCATAGTCCATCAAATCTTTACCCAAAACTTGAAATCTTCACAACACAAAACTTAACAGAAAACTCGTGAGATCCGTTAGTATAAAAAAATAAATCACCACCTTAGGTACTGTTGCGAACTCATTATTTCTTTATAATGGTGTAATATAAATCGTATTCCAACTTCTCCATGGTTCATGTCCCCCTATACGACCCATACCTACATCAAAATAGGTAAACAACACAAAGAAAACAGAATCTGTCAAAAATAGAACAATCTGTAGAAATCTGGAAACTTCGTATACTTGTGTAACTCCAAAAATTCTTAAACTTTTGGAACCTGGGAAATTTGTATATAAATCTTTTGTAAAAATTTCAGACTCATTCGATGCTCTGATAAATTTATAAAATTCCTCGACTTGGCGCAAAAGTTTCTGTTTTTAAGCAAGATCAAATCAACAATCACCATAGACGATCCCAAAGGTCTTACTTGGCTCAAACACTAATTAAAACACCAAAAAAGAATTACTACAGAGTTAGTAATGTGTGAAACACTCAAAAACAGAACATAAAATAAAATTGGGTTGCCTCCTAACAAGCGCTATTGTTTAATGGCCTAGCTAGGCATAACGCAATAGATCTAGGTATTGTCATAATAGTAAGGGAGATCATCCATGCTCATCTCATACTCCCTTATTTCAGAGGAAAGTTACCTTTGTGCCAAGCAAAAATAATCAAAGGGGCTAAATTTAATAGAATAAGGATCCTTAAGATCAAGTGTGGGAGGGATAGGTTCCTCCTTCGGCCCCCTATAGTGTATAATCAATTCATCATTGTAAGATTTCCTTTGGGTGAAAGTCATAAGCCTATCTCTTAATATGAAATCTAATCCATTGTTTAGTATAGAAAAATTATCATTGAGTTCAGAAATCTTATCAACCAAAAGCTAGGTAGGGACCCTTTTTCTCAAATTTTCATTATAAGCGACATAATCCGGAGATTGCAATCTCACTATTTCTTCTTGATTAAAAAGGATCTCCTCTATGGGGGGATGATATGTACATTTTGCATCATGCTTTTATATTGATGTTATTGCATTATGGGCTGTTATTACATGTTATAGTACAATACTTATGCCTTTTCTCTCTTATTTTACAAGGTTTACATGAAGAGGGAGAATGTCGGCAGCTAGAATTTTGGACTGGGAAAGGAGCAAATCTGAGAGACCTATTCTGCACAACTCCAAAACTCCTGAAAAGTTACGGAAAATTGTTTTGGAATATATAAAAAATATTGGGCGAAACAAATACCAGAGGGGGCCCACCAGGAGGCCACAAGCCTGCCAGGCGCGGCCACCCCCTGGCCGCGCCTAGGTGACTTGTGACCCACCTGGCAGGTCCCTGACGCCCATCTTCTGCTATATGAAGGGTTTTAACCTGGAAAAACTCATAAGAGAGCTTTCAGGATAAAGCGCCGCCGTCTCGAGGCAGAATTTGGGCAAAACCAATCTAGAGCTCCCGCGGAGCTGTTCTGTCGAGGAAACTTCCCTCCCGGAGGTGGAAATCGAAGCCATCATCACAAACGATCCTCTCAGAAGAGGGGTTCAATCTCCATCAACATCTTCACCAACACCATCTCCTCTCCAAACCCTAGTTCATCTCTTGTATCCGATCTTTGTCTCAAACCTCAGATTGGTACATGTGGGTTGCTAGTAGTGTTGATTACTCCTTGTAGTTGATGCTAGTTGGTTTACTTGGTGGAAGATCATATGTTCAGATCCTTTATGATAATTAATAATCCTCTGATTATGACCATGAAAATGCTTTGTGAGTAGTCACGTTTATTCCAGAGGACATGGGATAAGTCTTGTTATAAGTAATCATGTGAATTTGGTATTCGTTCGATATTTTGATGAGATGTATGTTGTCTCTCCTTTAGTGGTGTTATGTGAACGTCGACTACATAACACTTCACAATTATTTGGGCCTAGGGGAAGGCATTAGGAAGTGATAAGTAGATGATGGGTTGCTAGAGTGACAGAATCTTAACCCCTAGTTTATGCGTTGCTTCGTAAGGGGTTGATCTGTATCCATATGTTTCATGCTATGGATAGATTTATCTTAATTCTTATTTCATAGTTGCGGATGCTTGCGAGAGAGGTTAATCATAAGTGGGAGGTTTGTCCAAGTAAGGATAGCACCCAAGCATCGATCCACCCACATATCAGATTATCAAAGTAACAAACGCGAATCAAATGAGCATGATGAAAACTAGCTTGATGGAAATTCCCATGTGTCCTCGGGAGCGCTTCACTTTATATAAGAGTTCGTCCAGGCATGTCCTTTTCTACAAGAAGGATTGGGCTACCTTGCCGCACCTTTGCTACACTTTTTACATGTTACTCATTACAAATTATCTTATCACAAAACTATCTGTTACCGATAATTTCAGTGCTTGCAGAGAATACCTTACTAAAAACCGCTTGTCATTTCCTTCTGCTCCTCGTTGGGTTTGACACTCTTACTTATTGAAAGGACTACAATAGATCCCCTATATTTGTGGGTCATCAAGACTCTTTTCTGGCACCGTTGCCGGGGAGTGAAGCGCCTTTGGTAAGTGGAATCTGGTAAGGAAAAATATATATAGTGTGCTGAAATTTACTGTCACTTGTTACTATGGTAAGTAATCCTTTGAGGGGTTTGTTCAGGGTATCTTCACCTCAACCAGAAGCACAAAGAGTTTCCCCTCAACCTACTAAACCTACTGAAAATATATATTATGAAATTCCTTCGGGTATGATAGGGAAATTGCTGGCTAATCCTTATGCAGGAGATGGGACACTACATCCTGATTTGCATCTAATCTATGTGGATGAAGTTTGTGGATTATTTAAGCTTGCAGGTCAGCCCGAGGATCACGTCAAGAAGAAGGTCTTTCCTTTATATTTTAAGGAGAAAGCATTGACATGGTATAGTCTATGTGATGATATTGGATCATGGAGCTACAACCGATTGAAAATGGAATTTCACCAGAAGTTCTATCCTATGCATCTAGTTCATCGTGATTGGAATTATATCTATACTTTTTGGCCTCATGAAGGAGAAAGAATTGCTCAAGATTGGGGAGGCTTTAGTCAATGTTATATTCATGCCCCAATCATGATCTCTCGAGAGAAATTATTATTCAGAATTTTTATGCTCGGCTTTCTCGTAATGATCAATCGATGCTCGATACTTCTTGTACTGGTTCCTATATGAAGAAAGATATTGACTTCAAATGGAATTTATTGGAATGAATTAAACACAACTCTGAAGATTGGGAACTCGATGAAGGTAAGGAGTTAGGTATAAACCTTATGTTTGATTGTGTTAAATCCTTTGTAGACACCGATCCTTTTCGTGAGTTTAGCACTAAATATGGACTTGGCTCTGAGATAGTAGCTTCTTTCTGTGAACCTTTTGCTGCTCATGTTGATCTCCCTAAGGAGAAGTGTCCTAAATATCATCCTCCCATTGAAGTGAAAGTGGTTGAACCTATTAAAGTTGAAGAAGAAACTATTACTTATAATGTTGATCATGTTATTCATGCTGCTTATATTGAGAAACCACCTTTCCCTGTTAGAATAAAGGAACATGCTAAAGCTTCAACTGTGGTTCCTAAGAGCTATGTTAGAACATCTACACCTCCTGAATAAATTAAAGTTGATCCTAGTATTGCTATGGTTAAAGATCTCTTGCTTGATAATATTGATGGGCATGTTATTCAATTCTGTGATGAAGCTGATAGAATTGCTAGACCTGATGCTAAAGCTTAAATCCTAAATGAAAGAAGTGGTAAGAAATGAAATATTAAAGCTTCTGGAGGCAGGTATCATTTATCCTATTGCTGATAGTAGATTGGTTAGTCACGTTCATTGTGTCCCTAAGAAAGGAGGTATTACTGTAGTTCCTAGTGATAAAAATGAATTGATACCGCAAAGAATTGTTACAGGGTATAGAATGGTAATTGATTTTAGAAAATTAAATAAAGCTACTAGGAAAGATCATTACCCTCTACCTTTTATTGATCAAATGCTAGAAAGATTATCCAAACACACACATTTTTGCTTTCTAGACAGTTATTCTGGCTTCTCTCAAATACCTGTGTCAAAAGAGGACCAAGAGAAGACCACTTTTACTTGCCCTTTCGGTACCTTTGGTTATATACGTATGACTTCTGGTTTATGCAATGCACCTGCTACCTTTCAAAGATGTATGACTGCTATATTCTTCGATTTCTGTGAAAGGATTGTTGAGGTTTTTATGGATGATTTTTCCATTTACGGAACTTCTTTTGATGATTGTTTGAGCAACCTTGATCGAGTTTTGCAGAGATGAGAAGAAACTAATATTGTCTTGAATTGGGAGAAGTGCCACTTTATGATGAATGAAAGTATTGTCTTGGGACACAAAATCTTCAAAAGAGGTATTGAAGTTGACAAAGCCAAAGTTGATGCTATTGAAAAAATGTCGTGTCGTACGGATATCAGCGGTATAATAAGTTTCCTTGGTCATGTTGGTTTCTATAGGAGATTTATTAAAGACTTCTCTAAGATTTGTAGGCCTCTCACTAATATTTTGCAAAAAGATGTTCCATTCATTTTTGATGATGATTGTGTAGAAGCATTTGAAATTCTTAAGAATGCCTTGATTTCTGCACTTGTTGTTCAACCACCTGATTGGAACCTACCCTTTGAAATTATGTGTGATTCTAGTGATTATGTCGTTGGTGTTGTTCTAGGACAAATAGTTGATAAGAAACTAATTATTATCCATTATACTCGTAAAACTCTAAACAACGCTCAAAGAGACTATGCTACCACTGAAAAGGAATTTTTGGCGGTTGTGTTTGCTTGTGATAAGTTCAGACCTTATATTGTTGATTCCAAAGTAACTGTTCAAACTGATCATGTTGCTATTAAATATCTTATGGAAAAGAAAGATGCTAAACCTAGACTTATCAGATGGGTTCTTCTGCTACAAGAATTTGATTTGCATATTGTTGATAGAAAGGGTGTTGATAACCCCGTAGCGGATAACTTGTCTAGGTTAGAAAATGTTCTTGATGACCCACTACCTATTGATGATAGCTTTCCTGATGAACAATTAGCTGTCATAAATGCTACGCGTAATGCTCCATGTTATGCTGATTATGCTAATTACATTGTTGCTAAATTTAGGCCGTCTAGTTTCACATACCAATCAAAGAAAATTTTCTTCTATGATTTAAGACATTACTTTTGGGATGATCCTCACCTTTATAAAGAAGGAGTAGATGGTGTTATTAGATGTTGTGTACCTGAGCATGAACAGGAACATATCCTACAGAAGTGTCATTCCAAGGCCTATGGAGGACACCACGCTAGAGATAGAACTACACACAAGGTATTATAATCTGGGTTTTATTGGCCTACTCTCTTCAAGAATGCTCGTAAGTTTGTCTTGTCTTGTGATGAATGTCAAAGAATTGGCAATATTAGTAGACGTCAGGAAATGCCTATGAATTAGTCTCGTGTTATCGAACCATTTGATCTTTGGGGTTTTGATTATATGGGACCTTTTACAAAGTCCAACGGGTATACTCATATTCTAGTTGATGTTGATTATGTTAATAAGTGGGTAGAAGCTATTCCAACTAGTAGTGATGATCATATGTGACAGCCCAAGTGATGCCCCTACCTTTTATGGCATGTAACCTATGTGAACCTTGCCATGTGATGAATCTATTTGAGTTTCTCCTTGCCATGTCCTTGTCTCATGCATTCTTGCATCATCCATTATATCATTTCATCATCATGTCATGCATGTCAATGTGGTGTGCTTCTTGTGACCTTGTGATGTTTCATGTGATGTGTGTGGTCTCTTGGATGTGTGTGCTAGAGTGGGCATCAACTCCTTCCCCTCTCTTTTTATTTTTCAAAACAAACAAACCTAATAACCTTTCACCACTATTATCATTCTTCAACAGAATTAACTTGCTGATAAAAATTGTTAAAAATGTTCATGAGGTAGCCAACATTATTTTGAGCTCATGTGTGTTGTCCTTGTGGTGTTTTGAGCCTTGTGTAATTGGTGTTTTAAATAACAGGGTGTTGTTTTCTTAATAGTTAAAAAAATACTTGCTTGATAAATCCACTTATTAATTTTATTAAATAGCTCACATTTTATTTCTTGCAAAAGTATTTTGTTCTTGCAAATCATTTTTTTCCTCTGGGGTTTCATTTTTGTTGTGTGGCTGTTTATTTTATAGGAAAACCCTGTTGGTTTTCTTGTTTATGAGAGAGAGGTTGTTGGGCATTTGTTTTCTCCCATGTGGCCCATCAGCTAGCGAAGCCAGCCCAGCCCGCGCCTAACGGAGACCTGTCGCCGTCTCCTTCCTCCGTCAGGCTTCAGAGAGAGCGTGCGAGCGCCCGCGCTCACGGACGTCGAGGAGCGCCATCTGGCCCTCCCTTTTTAAAGGCCTCGACGTGCGTGGCCTCTCTTAGGGTTCCTCTTTGCTGCCGCCATCTCCCTTCTCCTCCTCCCTCTCCTTCCATTCCCTCTTCTCTGTCAAGTTTGGGAGCAGGGTCAGGTAGGTTTCAGAGAGAGAGAGCTCACCGGCCTTCGTCGTGGTCATCCTCCGTCGAGTGGTCCTCCTCCACGCCCGGCATGTCGTGGCGGCCGCGGATCGTCCCCGCATCCCGTTCTTGGCGCTAGGGTGCCACGGGAGGGTCCAAGCCGTCTTCTTCCTCCTTGTCGGTGCCATGCTCCGGAAGCCATCATCGCCGCCCGAATTGTCCTCGGCTTCGCGTTGTTGCCGTTGTGAGCATCTGCGGTTCCTTCACTCCCTCTCTGCATCTCTCCGTAGCGCCGCATAGCAGTAGCATTGCTGATTCGCCGCCGCCGTCCGCTGCCTGTCGTCGCGTGTGCCATGGCTGAAATGTGGGGCCTTGTTTGTCGTTTGGTGCTCATTGCTGTGCCGGCGCGTCCTTGCCTTGGGGATGGGTTCCTTCAAGCGTCCCACATCCCCTCCATGTGTTTTCCCCTCGCCGGATCGTTCCTTCGTCGCCGGAGTCGTCGCCGCATTTCGGCAGATGTGCATGTGCAGCCGATGTTCAGTTTCGTCAGGTTAAACGACGGGACCACCTCATAAGGAGTCTTTCCCCCTCTATGTCGTAATACCCAGCCTAGCACAGAGGCAGCGCGTGGGGGGAACAACCGCGAGGTCAAGGGATCGAGTCCCCGCCCCCCTGTTGATTTCCTTTTTCGATTGGAGCTGGTGGGTGTTGTATGTTCGGGATCTGGTGTGATGGCCGGATGCCGTGTCCTGTGCGTGTGTGATGCCGGATCTGGTGCGGCTACATGCCGGATCCTGTGTGGATGTACAGTGTTTATCTGTGTGCTTGTGTGTGTGGATCTGGTGTGGTGCCAGATCCATGTGTGTGAGTGTGTGTGGCAGTGTTGTGTGTGTGTGTGTGACAAGTGGGCCCATGCCCCACTTGTCATACACTATCTTTATTTATGTTATTATTTTCATTGTTATAATTAGATCATTTCTATTTCTAGTAATATTCCAAATTTGGACATGATCATATATGTGCATGGATATTTTTAGTAAGTTTTCACTTACAGGATTGGTGGGCAAATTGCTATCTAGTGTTTCGCCATGTTGCTCCATATTAACATATGAGTATGATACATGTTTTGGGGGTAGAAAAATCTCAGGAATCCATTGGTGCAATTTTTTTGGTCTTTTCAGCAAGTTTGAAAAAATGTCATTTTGTTCCAAAGTGCCATTTTGTCATTTTTGTTGTATTTAATCCTTGCATGCTTTGATATTTGTGCCAACATGAATGTGGTAGTCTTTGATGAGTAGAATGCCATGGTATTTATTTTTATCATGTTAAACTTGCATATAAGTGGGAACCATGCTCTAAAGTAACCACTAAAATGTTGATGTTTTCAAACATGCTAAATGTTTCTAAGTCTGAGAATCTGTTTATATTTTGTGCCATGAAGAGTGGATGTTATCTTGTGATATGTTGTGAATTAGCTCAAGCTCAGTGCTAGTGATTTGATGTAGAGGTTGCCCTCTACCATCTTGTAAATTTTCATGCTATGAGGTGGTCTATATCACCATTAGTTTCTGCTGTCAACTTGCCATGAGCTTAACTTAGATTCCAGAAAACTGTTATTTTCACTAAGTCTCAGGTTATCTGTTTCATCTAGCCAACTTGTGGGCTTCGTGCTTATTGATGTGTGCCTCCTTTCCAGATTGTGTAGTTGGATAAGTTGATAAGCATGTTATGTAGTTTCTTTCAATGCCTTGTTTGTGGTTGGAGTCTTCCTGTAGCTCTAGATGTGGGCTGTGAAAGTTGCTATGTTGCTGTTTTGTGGCAGATTGTCTGTTTTAGTGTTTTGCGACTTATGGGAGCTATACTCCATGGAATTGCTTGATCTTTGGCTCTATAGTGGCTGGGTTTTCATGGCGTAACCAGTGGTTACCTTGGAATGCCAAGGAATAGCCTATGGTCTTCTTGTCTTGTGTTTTGCCTTCGTATCTTGCCGTGAGCGTAGCATGAGAACCATAACTCTGTTTCCTACGTTCTACATATGCATTTGTATCGTTTTTGCATGATGCATCCATATTTTCCATGATCATGCATGTTTAAATAACTTAACATGCGGTTCTATCCAGAACTGTAAATAACCAAACTATTGCATGTGGAACATGACTAGTTTAAGATTACCATGTTAAATTCTTCACATAAACCATGCATCATTCTTGTTTGAGCATTGCACCTTGGTTGCTTGTTTATTCTTTCTGTCTCTTTTGGGTAGATGTAAACGTTGAACCTGAGTATGAACATCCAGGAGAGTACCACTACGAGGATCACGCTACTTATCCCTCTGAAGAACCAACAGGCAAGATGATCATACCCGGATCCCGATACTATTTTTGCTTGCTAGTTGTCTCGCTCTTATCGTTTCTTTTGCGCTATCTACCACTTGAATGTCCACCCTCCTACATTGCCATGATAGCCTCTAACCCCTACACATCCTAGGAAACCTTTGATTGGCTAAGTTACCGCTGCTCAGCCCCTCTTATAGCGTTCTAGTTGCAGGTGCAGGTTGTTTCCATGTGATAACATGGATATCTAGCATATCACAATATTACCTATTATTCAATTTAATGCACATATACATCTGGTATTGGTGGAAGGCTTAGCCTTTTGCTAGGTGTTTTTTTCCGCTATTACCGCCATAGTTTCTTGTTACCGGTGTTATGTTTCCATACTTTGCGCTCCTAACATGCTCCGGGTTGTTAAGGGGACCCCCTTGTTTATTCGGTTAAGATTAAAACTTGTCTGGCAAGACCCAACTTTGGCACTACATTTGCTAAACAACTTAATAAAATTTGCATAGAGCTTTGCAACCCCATGGATTAATCAACAACCCGGGCCAATGCTCCCCATGAGTGTTGGTCCGAAATGTCAACCATTGGTGGCCACCAGGGGCAACTCTATGTTTGGCCTACCGGAAGTTTGGACAATCCGGTCGTGTCCTGAGAACGAGAGATGCGGCTCTTATCAGGTTCATCGACACGTCGGGCGGTCTTGCTGGACTTGTTTACCTTTATCGAGTGTCTTGCGTGAGGGGCTCTGACTTTCTTCGGGCTATCCCGAGGTGTTGGAATTCCTTTGGAGTTTCCTAGGATGATTACGAGATCCGTGGTCGAGGCTCTTCCCGCGGAGTGTGGTTAATTTATGATGGACTAGTTGGAGCACCCCTGCAGGGTTAAAAATTTCGGATAGTCATGCCCGCGGTTATGTGGCAACTTTGATATTTGTTTAACACCCAGTTATAGTTAACTTGAAGTAAACTCTAATAAAATACACCAACTGTGTGAGTAACCGTGATCGTCTCTGCTCGTGAACATGATCTGAGAGAGAACACGGTGGGGTTATGATTGATGTAAGTAGGTGTTCAGGATCTCATAGAGGTCATTCTAGATTCGATAGTTTATCGTAGACCACATATTTACTTTCATGTTCGTAAGATTAGCCACCATAAATGCTTAGTTCTGCTGAAAACTAAACACATACCCCTTCCCAACCTATGAGCTTGAATAGTCTCTGTACCCGGGCGCAAGATTGCTAAGTCCTCGTGGCTCACAGATTACTACAACAATCCAGGTGCAGGTAGAGATGAGATCGTGCAGGATGATGTGACGCAGCTCCAGTGGGAGTATGACGAGGAGCGTGGCAGGATGTATGTGACTTATCCAGACGATTAGAGGACCGTGGTCGTGATCTTCGGGGCTAGCAAGCCAGTGTCATTACATCTTCATTTTATCGTTTGTTTTCGTCCGTAGCCGGACCCTGTCTTGGATTGATGCTTGAATTCTTTGATGTGGAATTGTAATTTAGTATGTGGCGAGTGTAAGCCAACTCATATACTCATCTCTTCCTAAATGTATGATGTAATGATACTGTACTTGCGAACGACGAGATGCGCCTCTATCCCTGTCGAGGCCCCCATGCCTTAATATGGATAGGCACGCATCTTGGGCGTGACAAGTTGGTATTCAGAGCCATACGACCATAGGAGCCCTTTGCTTGATCGAACTTGACCGAGTCGAATCTAGTTAAACCTATTTTGAGTCTAGTTATATCGGAGGGTAGGTTTATTTTTACTCCTCTTCTATGCTCTGGTGATGTATTCGACTTAGGAATTTTGATTCTACTCCTCTTCTTGCTCAAAAAAATTAGGATCACGCAGGTATTTTTGAGTCTATATGATACCAATGTGACGGAGTTCTGTCTTGGTGCCTCCTGTCTGACTTGATTTCTTCCGGGGAGTCGAGCTCCAGGGAATTTTGGCACATCGTTATCATTCAGCTTCCTTGATATCTTATGACGAAGAGTGTTCGGAATTACTTCAATACTTGTCATAGTGAGATAAGGTCAGAGTCACCCAGTACTGGGGAGGCGTCCGGTGTACCACCATGATTTGTATCGTTGTGCTTTCGAGTATTCGAGTTAGATGGATTTGCGAAAGCCTCTGGTTATTTGTTAAAGGATGGATACAGTTGGGGTGTAGGTTTGCTAGTTATTCGAGATATTTACTCATTGTATCCCCCACACCAGATTGCATAACCAGAAAGTTTTCGGAAGTTCTTAGGTGGGAACTCATGTAGTTATCTAGGATCATATTGATCAGACGTATGTGGGCATATACATTTGTTCCGAGCAGTTAGCTCAATACTTTTGTGTTTTGCCAGTGGCTTCTAATATCTCATGATGTTATCGCGAACTGAAGAAAGCATTCTTACTAATTTTTCAGTAGGAAGGCTGAGATGTTATTTGTGCAATTCTTTCAAGCATTTGATTCAGCTATTGAATTCATCTTATCAATGAGGTGCTGATGTTCTTGTTCATCTTCAAGATGGCTCCACCGACTCGCGGGAATCCGGGTCGTGGTGAGGAGCAAGCTGATGTTCCACCACCCCCGCCACCGCCTCCTCCTCCAGAAGCTTGCCAAGCTGTGATGGCCGCAACCGATGCAAACACTCAGATGTTGCTCAGGCTGTTGCAAGAAAGAGATCAGGATCAGCAAGGCTTTCAAGGGAATTTTCAGAATCAACCTCAGTTTGCGACGCTCAATCAGTTCCTTGCCAACCAGCCCAAGTCTTTCACCTGTTGTGAGCAGCCTTTTGATGCTGATGATTGGCTCTGTGACATGAGTACGCATTTTGAGTGCAGCAATGTTAGACCAGAGGACTTTGTCAGATTTGCATCGTTCTAGCTCAAGGGTCAGGCAGCTGATTGGTGGAAGCGGTACAAGGATTCCAGGGCGATCGTGTTGTTACTTGGGACGATTTCTGTCATGACTTCAGGGCCCATTATATTCCGACAAGCTTTGTTGAGGAGATGGGTGAGAAGTTCAGGCACCTGAAGTAGGGGAGCAAGTCTGTCTATCAGTACTATATCAAGTTCCAGAATCTAGCCCGCTATGCTAAGCAAGATGTTTCAGATGACAACGTGATGATCTATCAGTTCAGAGGTGGTATCAAGGATGAGCTTCTACCAGGTCTAGTCCTTCAAGAGCCTCGTGAGTTTGATCAGTTCTACAACATGGCTTTGAAGGTCGAGGCAACTCATCTCAAGTTGGAGAACTCAAGGAAGCATTCAAGGGATTCATATTCTTCTTCTTCCAGCTCTCAGATAGTTCCTAAGCAGCAGAAATATTGGGTGCCTAATCCTCCTCCGTTTCGTCCTCCTCAGCACCAGAAGCAGTTCGGTGGCTGTGGTTCTTCCCACCCACCCAACTCAGGATATCAGCAGAGACCCCAAGAGTCCAAGGAAGCTTTTGTTCCTCCTCCAGGCAACTTTCGTCTGCTATCTGAGGTTACTTGTCACAAGTGTGGTCAGAAGGGTCACTACTCACACAAGTGCAACCAGCGGCGTCTTCCGTCTCCTCCTCTAGTCAAGCCCCCAGGCAGTGCAATGGTGAAGCATAATCCCAAGTTTGTAAGGGTGAACCATGTCAACGCAGCAGAGGCAGAGGATTCTTCTCAAGTGATCATGGGTAATCTCTCAGTTAATTCTATTCCTGCAAAAGTTTTGTTTGATACTGGTGCATCGCATTCATTCATATCAAGGCCATTTGTTTCAAAGCATGAGTTTTGTTGCGAAGAATTGCCTAGATCGTTAACTGTGGTGTCTCCGGGCTTGCAAATGAATTCTCGTTTTGTGGTTCGGGATTCTTCCATCAAGATGGGCAATTATTCTTTTCTGGCTTCTCCAATTGTTCTCGGTAATTCTGACACTGATCTCATTTTGGGCATGGACTTCCTGGCTATGAATAAGGCTTATGTTGATTGTCAAGCAAAAGAAGTCAAGCTGACTCATCGTGATTATTTTCACGGCTCGCGATGACACAATCTATCTCTTTGCTCTTAATGAGAAGGGTGAAATCTCGGCTATTTCTCAAATTCCGGTGGTTTGTGAGTATGAAGATGTCTTTCCAAAAGAATTGCGAGGAATGCCTCCGCACTGGCTAGTCGAGTCCGTGATTGACCTCGAGCCCGGAACTGAACCGGTTTGCAAGCGCGCGTATAAATTTGGCCCCGAAGAGCTGAAAGAGTTGAAGAAACAGCTAGATGAACAAGAACGTCTGGGTCTGATCAGACCAAGTTCTTCTCCATGGGGTTGTGGTGTTTTGTTTGTCAAGAAGAAAGATGGCACGGACCGGCTTTGTGTCGATTGTCGTCCATTGAACAAGAACACAATCAGAAACAAGTACCCACTTCCCAACATCAATGAGTTGTTTGAACAACTGAAAGGTGCCAAGGTTTTCTCGAAGCTTGATCTTTGCATGGGCTATCATCAGATTCGCATTCGCGAAGAAGATATTCCAAAGACCACGTTCAGGACGAGTTTTGGCTCTTATGAGTACACCGTCATGTCGTTTGGTCTTGCCAATGCTCCTCCAACCTTCTCAAGACTGATGAACTTCATTTTCTCTCCTTTCAAGAATGAGTTCGTCTTGGTCTATTTGGATGATATCCTTGTGTTCTCGGAGACAGAAGAAGAGCATGCTGAGCATCTCAGGCTTGTGCTTGACAAGCTAAGAGAGCATCGATTCTATTCCAAGTTTTCCAAGTGTGAGTTTTGTCTCAATGAAGTGATGTACCTTGGGCATGCGATCTCTGCCGAGGGCATTAAAGTGCACCCTGAGAAAGTTGAGGCAATCTTGAAGAGGGAGCCTCCTCAGAATGTGAAGCAGCTTCGTAGCTTCCTTGGGCTTGCAAGCTATTGTAGAAGATTCATGGAGAACTTCTCTCAAATTGCTAAGCCTCTGTCTAATGTCCTCCAGAAGAATGTCAAGTATGTTTGGTCTCCTGAGTGTGATGTGGCGCTCAATATGCTCAAGCAGAGACTGACTTCAGCTCCAGTTCTTGCTCCTCCTGAGCAATCAAATCCTTTCCAAGTGTTCTATGATGCTTCTCTCCAAGGTCTTGGTGGTGTTCTCATGCAAGATAAGAATATAGTTGCTTATACCTCGCGTCAATTGAAGCCTGCCGAGAAGAACTACCCCACTCATGATCTCGAGTTGGCGGCAGTTGTGCATGCTCTAATGACTTGGAGGCATTTGTTGTTGGGTAGACCAGTTGAGGTATACACCGATCACAAGAGCTTGAAGTACATTTTCACTCAACCCAATCTTAATCTTTGGCAATCTCGTTGGGTGTAAATGCTTGAGGACTTCAATCCAAGCATTGAGTATACTCCTGGAAAAACAAATGTCATTGCAGACGCGCTCAGTTGAAAGGCGTACTGCAACAACCTTATCCTGAAGCCTCTTCAACCTGAGCTTTGTGAAGCCTTCTGCAAGCTCAACCTTCAAATGATTTCGCAAGGATTTCTCGCCAATCTTCAAGTTTCTCCGACTGTGGACAATCAGGTTCACCAAGCGCAGCTTCTTGACGCAATGGTGAAGAAAGTGAAGAAAGGTGTGGCCAAGGGCATTCCGAAGTACAAGTGTTTTCGCGTTGATGACAAAGATACCTTGTTCTTTGAGGACCGTCTGGTGGTTCCTAAAGGTGATCTCAGGAAGGTTATCAGGGACGAAGCACACAATTCTCTCCTATACATTCATCTAGGCAGTTCCAAGATGTATCAGGATCTCAAGCAAACCTTCTGGTGGACTCGCATGAAACGTGAAATTGCTCAGTTCGTGAACGAGTGTGATGTTTGTCACATAGTGAAGGCGGAACATCAACATCTTGCAGGTCTTCTTCAGCCTTTGCCTATCCCAGAGTGGAAATTCGATCATGTGGAGATGGATTTCATAAATGGGTTTCCTAAGTCCAAGAGAGGCAACAATGCCATCTTTGTGGTTATCGACAACCTGACCAAAGTTACTCATTTCCTTCCAACAAAGAGTCTATCTCGGCAGCTCAGCTAGTAGAGTTGTATACGTCAAGGATAGTTTCTTTGCATGGTATTCCTCATCTCATCTCATCTAACCATGGAAGCCTCTTTACTTCCAAGTTTTGGGAGTCCTTCCAGACTGTTATGGGTACCAAGATCCGTTTCAGCACTGCATTCCATCTGTAGACAAGTGGTCAAGTTGAGAGGGTCAATCAGATGCTTGAAGATATGCTCAAAGCCTGTGTGATTTCATTCGGCATGAAATGGGAAGACTGCCTTCCATATGCTGAATTCTCATACAACAATAGCTTTCAGGCTAGCTCGGGCATGGCCCCTTTCGAGATTCTCTACGGTAGGAAGTGTCGTACCCCGCTTAACTGGTCTGAAACCGATGAGCGTCAAATTTTGGGCAATGACATGATAACTGAAGCAGAAGAGATGTGTCGTGTCATTCGTGAGAACCTCAAAGCAGCTCAATCCCGACAGAAGAGTTATTATGATAACAAACATCGATATGTCTCCTTCCAAGTTGATGAGCTAGTCTATCTCAGAGTCTCTCCTATGAAGGACACTCAGCGGTTTGGAATTAAAGGGAAGCTAGCTCCTCGCTTTGTTGGTCCTTTCAGAGTTGTTGGCAAGAGAGGTGAACATGCATATCAACTAGAGCTTCCTCCAAACTTCACAGATGTGCACGATGTCTTCCATGTCTCTCAGCTTCAGAGGTGCTTCAAGACTCCCGAGCGTACCATTGACCTCCAAGACATTGATCTCCAAGAAGACCTCTCTTATCGTGACCATCCAGTGGCTATTCTCGAAGAAACTGAGCGTAAGACTCGCAACAAATCTATCAAGTTCCTCAAGGTGAAGTGGTCTCATCATTCTGACAAAGAAGCTACTTGGGAATGTGAGGATCTTCTCCGTTCCGAATATCCAGAGTTCTTTCATTCTTAGATCCCAGGTCGAGATCCTCTTGTAGTGTGGGAGAGTTGTGACAGCCCAAGTGTTGCCCCTACCTTTCATGGCATGTAACCTATGTGAACCTTGTCATGTGATGAATGTATTTGAGTTTCTCCTTGACATGTCCTTGTTCATGCATTCTTGCATCATGCATCATATCATTTCATCATCATGTCATGCATTGCAATGTGGTGTGCTTCTTGTGACCTTGTGATGTTCCATGTGATGTGTGTGGTATGGCGGATGTGTGTGCTAGTGTGGGCATCAACTCCTTCCCCTCTCTTTTTATTTTTCAAAACAAACAAACCTAATAACCTTTCACCACTATTATCATTCTTCAACAGAATTAACTTGCTGATAAAAATTGTTAAAAATGTTCATGAGGTAGCCAACATTAGTTTGAGCTCATGTGTGTTGTTCTTGTGGTGTTTTGAGCCTTGTGTAATTGGGATTTTAAATAACAGGGTGTTGTTTTCTTAATAGTTAAAAAAATACTTGCTTGATAAATCCACTTATTAATTTTATTAAATAGCTCACATTTTATTTCTTGCAAAAGTATTTTGTTCTTGCAAATCCTTTTTTTCCTCTAGGGGTTTTATTTTTGTTGTGTGGCTGTTTATTTTATAGGAAAACCCTGCTGGTTTTCTTGTCTGTGAGAGAGAGGTTGCTAGGCCTTTGTTTTCTCCCGTGTGGCCCATCAGCTAGCGAAGCCAGCCCAGCCCACGCCCAGCGGAGACCTGCCGCCGTCTCCTTCCTCCATCAGGGTTCAAAGAGAGTGTGCGAGCGCCCGCGCTGACAGACGTCGAGGCGCGTCGTCTGGCCCTCCCTTTTTAAAGGCCTCGGCGTGCGTGCCCCCTCTTAGGGTTCCTCTTTGCTGCCGCCATCTCCCTTCTCCTCCTCCCTCTCCTTCCATTCCCTCTTCTCTGTCAAGTTTGGGAGTAGCGTCAGGTAGGTTTCAGAGAGAGAGCTCACCGGCCTTCATCATGGTCGTGCTCCGTCGGGTGGTCCTCCTCCGCGCCTGGCATGTCGTGGCGGCCGCGGATCGTCCATGCATCCCATTCCCGGCACTAGGGTGCTGCGGGAGGGTCCAAGCCATCTTCTTCCTCCTCGCTAGCGCCGCGCTCCAGAAGCCATCATCGCCGCCTGAATCGTCCTCGGCTCCGCGTTGTCGCTGCTGTGAGCATCTGTGGTTCCTTCCCTCCCTCTCTGCATCTCTCCATAGCGCTGCGTAGCAATAGCGTTGCCACTTCGCCGCTGCCATTCGCTGCCTGTCGCCGCGTGTGCCATGGCCGAAAGTTGGGGCCTTGTTTGTGGTTTGGTGCTCGCTGCCGTGCCGGCGCATCCTTGCCTTGGGGATGGGTTCCTTCAAGCTTCCCGCATCCCCACCGTGTGTTTTCCCGTCGCCGGATCATTCTCTCATCGCCAGAGTCGTCGCTGCGTTCCGGCAGATGTGCGTGTGCAGCCGATGATTCGTTTTGTCAGGTTAAACGATGGGAACACCTCATAAGGAGTCTTTCCCCCTCTATGTCATAATACCCAGCCTAGCATAGTGGCAGCGCACGGGGGGAACAACCGCGAGGTCGAGGGATCGAGTCCTCGCTCCCCCCTATTGATTTCCTTTTTTCGATTGGAGCTGGTGGGTGTTGTGTGTTTAGGATCCAGTGTGATGGCCGGATCCCGTGTGCTGTGCGTGTGTGATGTCGGATCTGGTGCGGCTACATGCCGGATCCTGTGTGGATATGTGCAGTGTCTGTGTGTGTGCTTGTGTGTGTGTGGATCTAGTGTGGCGCCAGATCCATGTGTGTGAGTGTGTGTGGCAGTGTTGTGTGTGTGTGTTGAGTGTGTGTGTGTGACAAGCGGGCCCATGCCCCACTTGTCATACACTATCTTTATTTGTGTTATTATTTTAATTGTTATGGTTAGATCATTTCTATTTCTAGTAATATTCCAAATCTGGACATGATCATATATGTGCATGGACATTTTTAGCAAGTTTTCACTTATAGGATTGGTGGGAAAATTTCTATCTAGTGTTTTCCCATGTTGCTCTATATTAACATATGAGTATGATACATGATTTTGGGGTAGAAAAATCTCAGGAATCCATTGGTGCAATTGGTTTGGTCTTTTGAGCAAGTTTGACAAAATGTCATTTTGTTCCAAAGTGCCATTTTGTCATTTTTGTTATATTTAATCCTTGCATGCTTTGATATTTGTGCCAACCTGAATGTGGTAGTCTTTGATGAGTAGAATGCCATGGTATTTATTTTTGTCATGTTAAACTTGCATATAAGTGGGAACCATGCTCTAAAGTAACCACTAAAATGTTGCTGTTTTCAAACATGCTAAATATTTCTAAGTCTGAGAATTTGTTTATATTTTTATGCCATGAAGAGTGGATGCTATCTTGTGATATGTGGTGAATTAGCTCAAGCTCAGTGCTAGTGATTTGATGTAGAGGTTGCCCTCTACCATCCTGTTAATTTTCATGCTATGAGGTGGTCTCTATCACCATTAGTTTCTACTGTCAACTTGCCATCAGCTTAACTCAGATTCCAGAAAATTGTTATTTTCAGTAAGTCTTGGGAATCTGTTCCATCTTGTCAACTTGTGGGCTTCATGCTTATTGATGTGTGCCTCCATTCCAGATTGTGTAGTTGGATAAGTTGATAAGCATGTTATGTACTTTACGTCAATGCATTGTTTGTGGTTGGAGTCATCCTGTAGCACTAGATGTGGGCTGTGAAAGTTGCTATGTTGCTGTTTTGTGGCAGATTATCTATTTTAGTGTTTTGTGACTTGTGGGAGCTATACTCCATGGAATTGCTTGATCTTTGGCTCTATAGTGGTTGGGTTTTCATGGCGTAACCAGTGGCTACCTTGGAATGCCAAGGAATAGCCTATGGTCTTCTTGTCTTGTGTTTTGCCTTCGTATCTTGTCGTGAGCGTAGCGTGAGAACCGTAACTCCGTTTCCTACGTTCTACATATGCATGTGTATCGTTTTTGCATGATGAATCCATATTTTCCATGATCATGCATGTTTAAATAACTTAACATGTGGTTCTGTCGAAAACTGTAAATAACCAAACTATTGCATGTGGAACATGACTAGTTTAGGATTGCCATGTTAAATTCTTCACATAAACCATGCATCATTCTTGTTTGAGCATTACACCTTGGTTGCTTGTTTATTCTTGCTGTCTATTTTGGGTATACGTGAATGTTGAACCTGAGTACAAACATCCAGAAGAGTACCACTACGAGGATCCCGCTACTTGTCCCTCTGAAGAACCAACAGGCAAGATGATCGTACCCGGATCCCGATACTATTTTCGCTTGCTAGTTGTCTCGCTCTTATCATTTCTTTTGCGCTACCTACCACTTGAATGTCCAGCCTCTTACATTGCCATGATAGCCTCTAACCCCTACACATCCTAGGAAACCTTTGATTGGCTAAGTTACCGCTGCTCATCCCCTCTTATAGCGTTCTAGTTACAGGTGCAGGTTTTTCCATGTGATAACATGGATATCTAGCATATCACAATATTACCTGTTATTTAATTTAATGCACATATACATCTGGTATTGGTGGAAGGCTTGGCCTTTTGCTAGGTGTTTTTTTCTGCTATTACCGCCATAGTTTCTTGTTACCGGTGTTATGTTTCCATACTTTGCGCTCCTAACATGCTCGGGTTTGTTATGGGGACCCCCTTGTTTATTCGGTTAAGATTAAAACTTGTCTGGCAAGACCCAACTTTGGTACTACATTTGCTACACAACTTAATAAAATTTGCATAGGGCTTTGCAACCCCATGGATTAATCAACAACCCGGACCAATGCTCCTCATGAGTGTTGGTCCAAAATGTCAACCGTCGATGGCCACCAGAGGCAACTCTGTGTTTGGCCTACCGGAAGTTTGGACAATCCGGTCGTGTCCTGAGAACGAGAGACGCGGCTCTTATCGGGTTCGTCGACACGTCAGGCGGTCTTGCTGGACCAGTCTTACCTTTATCGAGTGTCTTGCGTGAGGGGCTCTGACTTTCTTTGGGCTATCCCGAGGTGTTGGAATTCCTTTGGAGTTTCCTATGATGATCACGAGATCCGTGGTCGAGGCTCTTCCCGCAGAGTGTGGTTAATTTATGATGGACTAGTTGGAGCACCCCTGCAGGGTTAAAACTTTCGGAAAGCCGTGCCCGCGGTTATGTGGCAACTTGGATATTTGTTTAACACCCGGTTATAGTTAACTTGAAGTAAACTCTAATAAAATACACCAACTTTGTGAGTAACCATGATCGTCTCTGCTCGTGAACATGATCCGAGAGAGAACACGGTGGGGTTATGATTGACGTAAGTAGGTGTTCAGGATCTCATAGAGGTCATTCTAGATTCGATCGTTTATCGTAGACTACATATTTACTTTCATGTTCTTAAGATTAGCCACCATAAATGCTTAGTATTGCTGCAAACTAAACACATACCCCTTCCCAACCTATGAGCTTGAATAGTCTCGATAAACGGGCGCGAGATTGCTGAGTCCTCGTGGCTCACAAATTACTACAACAATCCAGGTGCAGGTACAGATGAGACCGTGCAGGATGATGTGACGTAGCTCTAGTGGGAGTATGACGAGGAGCGTGGCAGGATGTACGTGACTCATCCAGACGAGTAGAGGACCGTGGTCGTGATCTTCGGGGCTAGCAAGCCAGTGTCATTGCATCTTCATTTTATCGTTTGTTTTCGTCCGTAGCCAGACCCTGTCTTGGATTGATGCTTGAACTCTTTGATGTGGAAGTGTAATTTAGTATGTGGATAGTGTAAGACAACTCTTATACTCATCTCTTCCTAAATGTATGATGTAATGATACTGTACTTGCGAACGACGAGATGCGCCTCTATCCCTGTCGAGACCCCCGTGCCTTAATATGGATAGGCACGCATCTTGGGCGTGACATCATAACACCTCTATTAAAATGCTGAAAGATGTTATTTTCCCTAGATTTTGAGTCCCTAGATATTTAATGATTGATGGTGGCTCACACTTTGTTCATGGTGCCTTCTGTAAATTGTTCGCTAAGTATGATGTTACTCATAGAATTGCATCTCCTTATCATCCTCAGTCTAGCGGTCAAGTAGAATTAAGCAATAGAGAAATTAAATTGATCTTGCAAAAGACTGTTAATAGATCTAGAAAGAATTGGTCTAAGAAACTTGATGATGCGTTATGGGCTTATAGAACTGCTTATAAAAACCCTATGGATATGTCTCCATATAAAATGGTTTATGGTAAAGCATGTCACTTACTTCTAGAACTAGAGCATAGAGCTTATTGGTCAATCAAAGAGCTCAATTATGATTTCAAACTTGCTGGTGAGAAGAGGTTATTTGAAATTAGCTCACTTGATGAATGGAGAACCCAGGCCTATGAGAATGCCAAGTTGTTTAAGGAAAAGGTTAAGAGATGGCATGGTAAAAGGATACATAAGCGTGAATTCAATGTAGGTAACCATGTCTTGTTATACAATTCCTGTTTAAGATTTTTTGCAGGAAAACTTCTCTCTAAATGGGAAGGGCCCTACATTGTCGAGGAACTATATCGTTCCGGTGCCATCAAGATCAACAATGCCGAAGGCGCAAATCCGAAGGTGGTAAACGGGCAAAGAATCAAACATTATAGCTCAGGTACTCCCATAAATGTTGAAACCAATATTATCAGTACCATAACTCCAGAGGAGTATATTAGGGAGACCTACCGGAACGTTTCAGACTCCGAAAAGGAATAGGTATGTGGTACGGTAAGCAAACGGACTCCAAAACTTTCCCAATAGCATTTTTTCTCGGTTTTGGAATATTTAATAAATTAGGAAAATTTAAAGTAGTCCGAAAGATGCACAAGGAGGTGACAAACCTGCCAGGTGCAGCCACCCCCCTGGTCGCGCCTAGGTGGCTTGTGACCACCTCGTGCACCCTACGGACTCTGTTTTCTTGTGGTATACTCCTTTGGGTCGGTAAAAATTCATTATATAATCTCTCGAGGGTTTTGACCACCGTACCATGGAAAAATCCTCTATTTTCTTTTGTTGTTGTTCTTTGGGCAGATTTAGATCGTCATGACGTCCCCAAGTGCTCCGAAGGACAAGTTCTTCAAGAAGGTCATTAAGCCCTATCTTGCGGAGGTGATATGACACCCTCAAACCATTGAGATGCGTGAGGGGGTTTTGCACATGCGTGACGGTGAAAGGGCAAAGAAGACGAGAAGCGTGGAAACAAGGCTCGAAGCAATGGAGCAACAAGTCTTCAAGTGCCAAGGGATGGTGGAACGTGGACTCAATGCCAATCATATGATGATCTCAGAGTTTACCCATAAACACAAGCTGGACAGCGAGGACAACGGGGAGCACATCTTCAAGCTTTACGAGAAAATTGAGCATCTCCAAGCCCAGATCTATGATCTGCAAAACCAAAACTGTGAGTATGAGTACATATTTAAAAGAATGAGTTTGGTTGCTGATTTGAGGATTCCGGAGACTCGTACATCTTTTTAGATGGTGATCCTGTGCCTTGGAAGACGGAGGACAAGCTTCCAAGTTCATCAACAACTCCACCACCATCACCTCCGAAGAAGGACATCTAAACACATGGGTATGGGCACTCCTCTTGGCTTGCGCCAAGATTGGGGGAGGTGTCCTGGTATCGTATCACCATCACACCTTTTCCTTTTCTTGTTTTTCTTAGTTCGATCCTTTTGGTTATATCTTGATCTAGTAGAATAAAATTTTAGTATGATCTAGCTTTGAGTTTTTGCTTTTTGTTCCCCTTATGTAAGCGAGTCCGAGAGTTATATAATAAATAGTAATTTTGATATGAGAGCTTTGCTTGCTCGCTATGATCTTGAGAAAAAATAAATACAAAATAAAAGAAGAATGGAATAAAAGCAAAGAGTATATATGATGATCTTATGGGGAGTGACGACTTCACATATAAGAAGTGTGTCGGTTGAAATTTGTTGGGAGTTGACAAACATAGCGATTGGTCATTGGGGCAATTAAAAGGAAGTAATAAAGAAAGAGAGGTTCACATATAAATATATTATATTGGACATCTTTTATGATTGTGAGCACTAATTAAAATATTATATGTTAAGAAGTTGATGTTAGACAAGGAAGACAACATAATGGGTTATGTTTGCTTATTTCGGAATAGAAGTTATATTGTTATAGATCCTCCAACATGTAGTGCTTGCTTCCACCTCACATTAGCGAAAACCTCTGCACCAAGTAGAGACACTACTTGTGCATCCAAATACCCTCAACCTAGTTTTGCCATGAGAGTCCATCATACCTACCTATGGATTGAGTAAGATCCTTCAAGTAAGTTGTCATCGGTGCAAAAAGCAATAAGAATTGCTCCAAAATATGAATGATCTTTTATTGTGAGGGAAAATAAGCGTTGTACGAACTTGTGAAAAGTAAAGAAATAAAAGCGACGGACTGCATAATAAAGGTTGCTATCACAAAGGGCAATACAACACGGCGTTCCTTTGCATTAAGGGTTCGCACACCCAATAGAAAAAAGCGCATGACAACCTCTGCTTCCCTCTGCGAAGGTCCTATCTGTTATGTTTACTTTATAAGTACTTACCTTTATGCAAGAATCATGGTAATCTTCACCACTTCCTATATTTTGCCTTTTTCGCTTGGAAAGCATTATGTGTTGGGGAATGATCTAAACACATATATCCACTCGAAGGTGGGTGATCATGAGTTATTATTGTTGAGATCACCCTTGAGGTGAGTAGTTGGGAGGCAAAAAATAAGCCCCTATCTTTCTCTGTGTCCGATTGAAGCTTTGATCTCATGAGTACCACGTGAGTGTTAGCAATTGTGAAAGACTAAAAGATGATTGAGTATGTGGATTTGCTTTACAAGCTCTTATATTAACTATTTCCGATGTTATGATAAATTACAAATTGCTTCAATGACTGAGAGTACAGTTTGTTAGTTGTCAATAAAGTTATGGGTTCATACTTTTAACCTATGAATGAATTGTTACGCCAACATAAGAAATTATATATCAATAAGTATTGATGTTCTAAAGATGATCATGATGCCCTCATGTCCGTATTTCATTTTCTCGACACCTCTATCTCTAAACTTGTGGACATATTTATCGATCTTGGCTTTCACTTGAGGACAAGCGAGGTCTAAGCTTGGGGGAGTTGATATGTCCATTTTGCATCATGCTTTTATATTGATGTTTATTGCTATATGGGCTGTTATTACACATTATGGTACAATACTTATGCCTTTTCTCTCTTATTTTACAATGTTTACATCAAGAGGTAGAATGCTGGCAGCTGGAATTCTAGACTGGGAAAGGAGCAAATCTGAGAGACCTATTATGCACAACTCCAAAAGTCCTGAAAAGTTACAGAGAATTTTTTTGGAATATATAAAAATATTGGGCAAAACAAATACCACAAGGGGCCCACCAGGAGACCACAAGCCTGCCAGGTGTGGCCACCACCTCATCGCGCCTAGGTGGCTTGTGACCCACCTGGCAGGTCCCCGACGCCCATCTTGTCGGGACCCCGATCCTAAATCATATGAATCCAGACTATAACATATGACATCACTTTGCGGCCTCACGCACGGTAAACTCCACGGCTGCAGCCTTACCTTAGCCGGGACCGTTTGCGTCTTTTGGCTCACGTATGTGAACATGTCGATGGCAATCAAACGACAGAGAACCCGGGCCGACATGCGTAGTCATAGAACCCAAGTGGCACATCCGTACGGAAACAGGCATACCTAACCTAGCAATGCAGGTGTTGGCCTCAAGCGTGTGTAGACGAGTCATAGCAAGCTACAAGGACTCCATTACGCCGTGGGACATAAGTGTCATCACTACACGTAGACGAGTCGTAGCAGGCTACAGGGACTCCATTACTCTGCGAGACATTTCCCCGAAGGGACAGACATAGCAGCAAAGAAGGATACATGTCGGTCAATAATTGTGTCCGGAGCAGTAGCAAGCTACCAAGGCTCGGTGGAAGCACAAAGAGGCAGTTTCCCGTAAAGAGTACTACTAAAGGCACATGACTAGGTGTCGGATCCCATACATACCGTTGCACGTCACACGTACGCACGACATGCCCGATATGCATAGATATAACTATGGCATCACAACATAACCATACATCAACACAACTTTTATTTAAGAGGCTCAGACGAGCCTTGCATAATATGTTCTTACAGGTAGGGGTCACATGACCCGACACTCAAGTCATACAAGCAAGTTAATACAAACCAAGCGGAAACATAAAGCTATCTGAGTACAGACAGTTGAAAGGGTAAAAAGGCACATGTCCTGACTATCTACACCCCGCCATAGGGCATAAGGTCGTAGCTGGGACACCGGCTATTCGGCATCGTCGACATCTAGATAGAACTCACCTGATGGCTCCTGAGTCTCATCTGCAACATTTATTAAGCAAACGTGAGTACAAACATACTCAGCAAGTCTTTAAAACAGACCTAGACTATTCATGCTCATGTATCAACAAGGGGAGTGGTGGAGTTTATGCAGCAATGCCAGCTTTGACTCATGACTAACCTACACTACACAAATTTATCTCTTTGTTTAAATTTTAGATATCGCACACGATTCCACTAATTCCACATCAATACACCACCATGGGTTCACTTCCGTCACCTACGAGAGTGCCATCCACGGTACTCACACATGTTTTGATATTTTTATGAGTATCCATTTGATTATCTATGAACAACATAAGTTCTCCAAGTAGTCCATATCCGAGGACACGGCTATTCGAATAGTTTCATACCATGCAGGGGTGTACTTCTTCACACATGCTCTCGCCACTTATCGTTGTGTGCTCATAAAACCATGCACCTCGGCAACCTTCAAGAGGAAGCCCAGCAAGGGAGTCGGCCACGACCATCAATCACATAAGACCTCTAGTCCAGGCTATCGCCTATTTGAGACTGAACCCGCACGGAAGTCCAGTCGAAGTTTCCGCTATGGCCCCAAATGATGTGCGTAGGGTTCCCAAGCCCACCATCCGGGTGACCCTTGGTACACCGTGCCACTGCCTACCGCGTCGTAACCCACCCCTAGGGTCAGCGCTACGCACGGCCTCTAGCATGCTATAAACACCAGAAACTACTTGCAACTCCTGGACCAAGGACTAATAGATTGATAAGTCGAGAGGGTCAATTAACTATCCCAATGTGTGGTAGTAACTAGTCTTGGATCACAAACACGGAACTCGGTTCCTAAGAACAGTTCCAATGGACAACCCGCTATGTACTCCTACATAGCCTCTCATCGCTACCTTTACCAAATCGGGTTCATCATAAGCTTATCACATCTGAACAACATTGTTTCACTCCAGTTCATCACCCAGATGAATCAGACCTGACACAACTCTAAGCATAGCAAGCATAGTAGGCAAAGTAAGCAAAGCACATCATGGCACAAGCATCTACCAGGTATGCTAGGTTGCAAGGTTTAACTATTTACTGCAACAATGACAGGTCATGCAAAGGAATGGGTTCATCTACCGTGTATGACAGACAGGTGAACATTTGTCCTAATGCAATAAATAAGAGCAGGAGCGAGAGAGTGGGATGTTATCGGAATGATCAAAGGGGTTGCTTGCCTTGCTGGGAAGCGGGGAGGTTTTCTCCTTCGTTGGAATACTCGGAGGTATCCTCAGGAGCAGGGCCTACCGCAATGCAGATAAATAGCAATCAATACACGCAAGTGCAACAATATGATGCATGATCATGACATGGCAGCATGTAGGGATGAGCTAATGCAACTATTGTCCAAGTTAGATGAAGTGAGTTTGAATATAGGTTCAAAGTCATTCTCCATTTCATATTTCATATATTAACCTATTAGTAAATGTCAATGTTTAACTACATATCTTGCTCTAACATGCATGATAACAGCACCATTGTATTAATTGGATTTTTCTGATAAACTTTCATATATAAATTATTTTCAACTGATTTACAGATTAATTTATATGAATTTTAGAAGTTTTAAACATTTTCTGGAATTTCCTGATTTGTTTTTATACTAAAAATTCAGTTAATGCGTCAGCCTGACGTCACTATAACGTCAGCAGGTCAATAGACCCGGCCAGGTCAAACCTGACAGGGTGGGGCCCTCGTGTCAGCATCATGGGCTAATTCCCCGCGGTGACCAGAGGTTTGACCCTCTACGGGGCCTGTTGTCAGTGGCTAACGGCTTAATTAGTTGGGCTAGTTAGTACTAACCAGCCGGCCACATCGGCGCCCACCGGAGCGGGGCCGGTGGCGACCAAACCCACGGCGGAGGGTCTCCAGAGTTGGTCGAAACCGTGCTAAGGGGCTCGGATTCGCATGCCGAAGGCGCTGGGAGGGAGCCCGTGCTCGACCACGTCGAGTGGGGCTGGTCAGGGGGCTCAACATCGCCGGAGGGCTCGCCGGCGAGCTATTCCGCAGCGGCGCCCGTACGGCCATGATGGGGAGGTCCGCTAGAGAGCGGGAAGAACCACGGGGGGAGGGGGAGAGGGACGGCGATCTCATAGGGGGCTGCAGGAGGGCTCAGCGGGCTCGGGGACGACCGGCAGCCGGCGAATCGACGACGGGGAGAGGCGGCCGGAGGCAGGGAAGACGGCAGCGGTACGACTTCAAGGAACTCCCAGAGGCTTCTGGCTCCACCAGGAGGTCGAGGGGGTCACTACGGAGCTCGGAGGCGGCTCGGCAGGCGATGCGGCTGCTGTGGTTGCGGTTCAGCGGGCGGTAGCGACGGCGGCGCTCGGGCAGAGGAGAGGGGAGAGCGCAGGGGAGAGGGAGGGGAATGAGGGGGAGAGAGCGGTGGGAGGTGTCGTGGCACGCCTAGGCGAGGCTAGCAGCAAGCAGGCAGGGAGGAGGTGGCCGGGCGCGTGGCCACGGCCGGCTGCGGTGGAGGCACGCAGGTGCTTCTCCTCCTGGCAGGAGGAAGAAGATGCTCCTGCCCCCATGGGTTGGGCCTCTTCTTCACAGGTAAGGCCTAGGTGGGTTTTCTGCTTTTCCCCTTTTTATTTGTTTCCTATTCTTCTGACATTAGTTTTATTTTATATTCTCAGGAACAATTGCTAAGTAATAAATATCCCAAATTTTTTATAGAATTAAGTTTGAATATTTCAAACTTCTATAAAAAGTTTCACAATATTTAGAAATTTGAAATATTGATATTTCTTTATTTGGCATTTTTAGAAGCTTTATTATTTATTTTTGAAATGTTATAACTGTTCAAAAAATTAAATGACCCCTTGTATAATCATGTCCACATTTATCATACATAGGGGACATTTTAGATGGGCATTTTGGATTTGTTGGTTTTTCACAATCATTAAGTTGCTTTGATTCAAATGAATTGTTTGGGGTTTCTTTTGATCCCCATTTCAAGTTGATGCAAAAATTGAAATATGATGCACACACATGTTGTCCTAAGAAGCTAGCTAGGGATGTGACAACTCACCCCCACTCAAAAGAATCTCGTCCCGAGATTTGGAAGTCGTCGGGAAGAGCGCGGGGTACTCTAGTCGAAGACGATCTTCTCTTTCCCATGTGGCCTCCTTTTCAGAATGGTGTGACCACTGAACCTTGAGAAACTTGATGTTTCGACGCCGAGTGGGCTTGATCAAGAATACGAACAGGGTATTCTCGATATTTAAGGTTATCTTGGAGATCAAGCGCTTCGTGGTCTACTTCACGGACAGGGTCCGAGAAGCAACGCCTGAGTTGCGAGACGTGGAAGACATTACGAACTTTGGAAAGATGCGGCGGAAGTTCCAATTGGTAGGCAACCTCTCCTCGTTTAGCAAGCATGCGAAAAGGTCCAATGTAACGAAGAGCCAACTTGCCCTTGATACCGAATTGATGGGTACCTTTCAGAGGTGTAACCCGAAGATAAGCCTTCTCGTCAACTTCATAGGTCACAGCCTTATGATGACGATCATATTGGCTCTTTTGACGAAATTGGGCTATTTTCAACTTTTCACGAATAATACGAACTTGCTCCTCTACATCCTGGATCATATCCGGGCCAAAGAGTTGCCTCTCTGTTTTCTGACCAGTTAAGAGGTGTTCGACACCTCCATCCATAGAGAACTTCAAAAGGGGCTTTGCCCAAGCTTGATTGATAACTATTGTTATAAGCAAATTCGACAAATGGAAGACATTTCTCCCAATTCATACCGAAGGATATAACACAATCTCGGAGCATGTCTTCAAGGATTTGATTGACTCGCTCAACTTGACCACCCTATTGCGGGTGGAAAGCAGTGCTAAAGGATAGATGAGTCCCCATAGCGGTTTGGAAAATTTCCCAGAATCGGGAACTAAAGATACTTCCGCAGTCTGAGTTAATCTCCAATGGAACACCATGAAGAGAAACTATTCGAGAAACATATAACTCCGCTAGCTGACTAGCAGTTATACTCTCCTAAATAGGAAGAAAGTGAGCCACTTTGGAAAGGCGGCCAATGACCACAAAAATAGCATTATTCCCTCTCTTAGTCTTGGGAAATCCGATAATCAAGTCCATACCGACCTTATCCCATTTCCTTTCAGGAATAGATAAAGGTTGAAGGGTGCCAGCAGGCCTTTGATGTTCTGCCTTAACGTGATGACAAACGTCGCAATTAGCAACGAACTGAGCAATTTCTCTCTTCATCCTAGTCCACCAGAACCTCTAGCGTAGGTCATGATACATCTTGGTACTACCAGGATGAATCGTGAGAGGAGAATCATGAGCCTCCCTAAGGATCAGCTGTCTTAAGCGTGTGCGCTTAGGAACCACCAACCGGTTCTGAAAGAGCACAACACCCTCATCGTACTTGGAGAAATCTTTAGCATTTCCGCTAGCAATATTCTCCTTGATCCGAGATATACCCTTATCATACCTCTGGACAGCTACTATTTGATCCTTAAGAGTAGGTTTCGCCACCAGGTTGGAAAGGAATCCTTGAGGAACAATGTGAAGGTTCAACTTCCGAAATTCCTCATAGAGAAGTGGTTGACCTTGTTGCAACATCAGGTTGTTACAATAAGACTTACGACTTAGTGCATCAGCCATGACATTGGCTTTTCCCGGGGTGTAAGTTATCCCTAAGTCGTAATCTATAATCAACTCAACCAACCATATTTGCTTGAGATTCAAATCCGGCTAGGTTAAAATATATTTCAGACTTTGGTGATCAGTGTAAATTTTGCAATGATTACCCAGAAGGTAATGTCGCCAATTTTTCAGTGCATGGACCACAGCTACAAGCTCAAGATCATGTGTTGGATAATTATCCTCATGTGGATGCAACTGTCGAGATGCGTATGCAATCACATGATGATCTTGCATGAGAATGCAACCAAATCCTTGTCGCGAGGCGTCGCAATAGATAACAAAGTCCTTACAGAAATCTGGTGGCACCAGAATGGGAGCAGAGGTTAGGCGACTTTTCAACTCCTGAAAACTGTGCTCGCATTGTGGAGTCCACTCAAACTTTTTATCTTTATTGAGGAGTTCAGTCAGAGGTTTCACAACCTTGGAGAAATTTTTGACAAAACGGCGGCAATAGCTCGCTAAGCCAAGGAAACTCCGAACTTGCTTAACTGATTCAGGTTGAGTCCAATCAAGGATGGCCTGAACTCTCTCGGGATTGACAGCAATACCTTTACCAGAGATCACGTGGCCTAGGTTGGTCACTTCTGGCAACCAAAATTCACACTTGGAGAATTGGCATACAGACGATGCTCTCGAAGTTTCATCAATACCAGCCTTAGATGCTCGGCATGTTCCTGTTCATTCTTCGAGTAGATGAGTATATCGTCGAGGTAAACCATGACGAATTTATCCAAATACTCCATGAAGATCGAATCCATCAAGCGAGAGAAGGCGGTTGGGGCATTGGTTAAGCCGAAGGACATGATGGTGTACTCGTATTGGCCATAACGAGTAACAAAAGCCGTTTTTGGAATGTCCATGTTTATAATTCTGATTTGATTGTATCCCAACCTCAAATCCATTTTGGAAAAGACATAGGATCCAGCGAGTTGATCATACAAGTCATTGATCATGGGGAGCGGATACTTGTTCTTTATGGTGACCAGATTCACTGGCCGATAATCCACAACCATCCAATCCGATCCATCCTTCTTCTTAACAAAGAGGACGGGGCAAGATAAGGGAGAAGAACTAGGACGGATAAAACCTTTCTTCAAAGCCTCATCGAGTTGAATCTTAAGTTCGGCTAGTTCTAAGGGTGCCATCTTATAGGGTCTTCTAGCTATTGGGACAGTCCCTAGGATGAGTTCTATCACAAACTCAACATCTCTGACAGGTGGAATTCCTGGCAGTTCCTCTGGAAAGACATCCGGGAAGTCTCGGACTACCGGAATATCTTCTAGTTCTGGAAGAGGGCTAGCATTGAGAGAATAGAGTTGGTGCTTGGCTGCTCGAGTGGAGACATTGACTATCTCACCCAAGGGATGTGTAAGTTGAACATTCCTAGTATGAGTATCAATCTTAGCATAGTGGGCTTTCATCCAGTCCATACCTAAGATGATATTGATGTCCGAAGACTTGAGGGCTATCAAGGATGCTAGGAAGACTAGCCTATCCACAAGAATCTCATTGTCATGGCTCACTCTAGAAGTTTGCCCTTTTGAACCAGGAGTCTGAACTACTAAAGGAGTAGGCATATCACAAAAGGACATGTTATGCAACTGTGCAGGACTTTCTGATATCAATGAATGAGATGCCCTAGTATCAAACAGAAAGATGCTGGATAACTATTGACAAGGAGCGTACCTAAGATAACATCAGGGTCCTCAAGGGCTTCTTCAGTAGAAACATAATTCACTCGACCACGAGCGGGAGCTGGCTTCACATAGAAGGCTTTTCCTGGCTTCCCACGTCCAGCCGGCTTAGTGTTGTTCTAAGGACACTCACGGGAGTAGTGTCCTGGTTCCCCACATTTGTAGCAGACAACGGTGTCACGGGGAGCAGCGTTGACAGGAGGACCTCCAAATGTCCTGGCCGGAGGATTGGACTGAGCTGGGCGAGGCGCCTGGAAGGATGACCTCGCGGTGTATCTTGGCGGTAGAGCTGCGATAGGCACCCACACCCTGTGTTTGTTGGAGCCCGAGCCATATGTGGGGCTGAAGTCACGGGTGTGCTTCCTAGTTGCCTCGTAGTCAGTCTGTCTGGTCTCGGCATTGATAGCCTTGTTGACGAGAGCCTGGAAGGTTGTGCACTCATGTAGGCACAGATCTCGACGGAGCTCAGGACTAAGTCCCATGCGGAACCTAGCCTGTTTCTTGGCATCAGTTGAAACTTCCTCCGGAGCATAGCGACCAAGATTGCCGAACTCACGGCTATAGGCATCCACTGTCAATCTGCCCTGGGTGAAAGCACAGAACTCCTCTCTCTTGTGATCCATCAGCCCTTCCGGAATGTGATGGGTACGGAATGAGGCACTGAATTCCGCCTAAGTTGGTGCGGGGCCTGCGGGACACATAGCTTCATAATTTTCCCACCACAGATTGGCGGGTCCTTCGAGAAAGTATGCGGCCAAAGTCACCTTGTTGGCCTCAGAAACATTGGCAGCCCGGATTTTGCGGGACATGTTGGTCAGCGAATCATCCGCATCGAGCGGGTCGACCGAATGATGATACTTAGGTGGGCATAGCTTGACAAAATCATCGAGAGACACGCCATCATTGTGATCATTGCGGGGAGCATGCGATGTGTTCTGCTCAATACGTTCCAGTAGTCTATTGGTCTCCCTTTTGTTCCGTTCAGCCTCAAGCATCACTTCTGCCAAAGAGGGCGCGTGCGGCAGGTTCTCTTGCCTTGGCTAGCTTCCTTCGCCCTGCTCGGGGGCAGGCACGGGGTTATTCCTAGTTGCCACCATCCTGGGAAAACAAACCCATAGCTTAGAAATAGAGGACATCAACTCTAAGACATGAGATAAGGAATGTACTGGACAACATGGCATGCAAGGGTAAACACCCGATCAACATGGTAAAAACATCTCCCATAGAAACACCATGATTCATACACACCATGACATAGTTCAGTATGAGCCCAAGCTGAAATACAAACTACAGAGAGATGAAACAACTCATCGGAGGCACTACAAGCTTTCTATACATTATCTATCTACACCTCCGAAACTCAACTCCCAACCTCGGTCATATCCCACAAGACACGCAGGATTGTGGCAATACAACTACCACCATACTAGTACTATGATACACGTACTCAAGCATCGCCGTGGAATGCCTCATATAGGTTACCCCCATGACCCGGGAGTTGAACCTGAGGATCGGGAAACACTCTAGCCTGTGATCCTTGGAAACCGTATGGACACGGATGTGGCCTTGGTCCCCTTGTTGGTGGCAACAGCGGTCCTCGAAGAGGGGTGACGCCTCCAACATCGGGCCAGTATACGCGTGCTAGCAGATGAGTCCACGATGGGTTCAGCATCTCCAAATCTCCATAGCTTGTCTGCACGACAGGTGCTAGCTGCGTCAGGGCTGTCCAAAGACGTGCACGGGCATCATATAGCTCCATGCAAAGGGCACGTGCATCACGATCCCTGTTCTCCAACATCTGAGCGGTCACATGCAGCCTAGGGTTCTCATGAGAATGATCATACTAGGTTGCGCTAAGATATCTATCCTCTCCTCCCAAAGAAGCAGGAACATAACAGAACTCTGTGTTCTGAAGCAAACCATGATGAAACCTCATGATAGTCAGCATGGTGTAGGCAGCCTCCTGAACTGCCATGTCTATGGTGACACCTAATCCATAAGTCTAGTGAAGCGGCTCTGTAGCTCCAGGATATGATGGATATATCTTAACAGTACACAGATACTGGCTCTGGTTGAAGTCTCGATACTGCTCCTCCACTGTGTACTCTGGGTACCATCGGTATCCAGCCTCCATCATAACTCTAACCAACATGGCCGTGTGACCTGGTACATCGATGCACCTGGTCAAACGTACCATCTGACGGGAAGGACGAGGGGGCATCTGAAACAGAGAATGATGGAAAGACATTAGAGATTCTAGCAGAAATTGGACAGCATAACGACTGTAATTGCTCAAAAAGAATTTTGAGACAACTGCAAAACATTGGAAAAGCATAACCACTCGACTATCTAGACTCAAATCTCTTCTCCAACTGTTTGTCACACCAACAACACCTGAGTACCGAATTCACTTGCAAACAAGCTAGCTAATACTCCATGGTTAGTAACTCGTCATCCTAAGCAATAGGTGAGAAGCCTAGTTCTTATCCCCATAGAAAAGATGAGAATGACTCGGAATAGAATAACTTGGGAAGAGGATTAAAAAGAGCCTTACGTTCCCTTCCACAATCAATTCCCCTACTTTTCTATAGTGTTTCTAGACTCAACTTCGACCGGTTTGGCTTGGTAGTCCTACAGTCAGTCAGGCTCTAATACCAACACTGTCGGGATCCCGATCCTAAGTCATATGAATCCAGACTGTAACATATCACATCACTTTGTGGCCTCATGCATGGTAAACTCCACGGCTGCAGCCTTACCTTAGCCAGGACCATTTGCGTCTTTTGGCTCACGTATGTGAACATGTCGCTGGCAATCAAACGATAGAGAACCCGGGCCGACAAGACTAGTCATAGAACCCAAGTGGCACATCCGTACGGAAACAGGCATACGTAACCCAGCAATGCAGGTGTCGGCCTCAAGCGTTTGTAGACGAGTCATATCAAGCTACAAGGACTCCATTATGCCGTGGGACATAAATGTCATCACTGCACGTAGACGAGTCGTAGCAGGCTACACGGACTCCATTACACTGCAAGAAATTTCCCCAAAGGGACAGACACGGTAGCAAAGAAGGATACATGCCGGTCAATCAATGTGTCCGGAGCAGTAGCAAGCTACCAAGGCTCGGTCAAAGCACAACGAGGCAGTTTCCCATAAAGAGTACTACTAAAGGCACATGACCAGGTGTCGGATCCCATACATATCGTTGCATGTCACACGTACGCACGACATGCTCGATATGCATAGATACAACTATGGCATAAAACATAACCATACATCAACACAACTTTTATTTAAGAGGCTCAGACGAGCCTTGCATAATATGTTCTTACAGGTAGGGGTCACATGACCCGACACTCAAGTCATACAAGCAAGTTCATACAAACCAAGCGGAAGCATAAAGCTGTGTAAGTAAAGACAGTTGAAAGGGTAAAAAGGCACATGGCCTGACTATCTACAGCCCACCACAGGGCATAAGGTCGTAGCTGGGACACCGGCTATTCGGCATCGTCGACATCTAGATAGAACCCACCTGATTGGTCCAGAGTCTCATCTGCAACATTTATTAAGCAAACGTGAGTATAAACGTACTCGGCAAGTCTTTAAAACAGACCTAGACTATTCATGCTCATGTATCAACAAGGGGAGTGGTGGAGTTTATGCAGCAATGCCAGCTTTGACTCATGGCTAACCAACACTACACAAATTTATCTCTTTGTTTAAATTTTAGATATCGCACACGAGTCCACTAACTCCACATCAATACACCACCATGGGTTCACTTCCGTCTCCTACGAGAGTGCCATCCACGGTACTCACACCTGTTTTGATATTTATGAGTATCCATTTGATTATCTATGAACAGCATAAGTTCTCCAAGTAGTCCATATCCGAGGATGTGGCTATTCGAATAGTTTCATACCCTGCAGGGGTGTACTTCTTCACACACGCTCTCGCCACTTATCGTTGTGTGCTCATAAAACCATGCACCTCAGCAACCTTCAAGCGGAAGCCCAGCGAGGGAGTCGGCCACGACCGTCAATCACATAAGACCTCTAGTCCAGGCTATCGCCTATTTGAGACTGAACCCGCACGGAAGTACGACCGAAGTTTCCGCTACGGCCCCAAACGATGTGCGCAGGGTTCCCAAGCCCACCATTCGGATGACCCTTGGTACACCATGCCATTGCCTACCTCGTAACCCACCCCTAGGGTCAGTGCTACGCACGGCCTCCAGCATGCTATAAACACCAGAAACTACTTGCAACTCCTGGACCAAGGACTAATTGATTGATAAGTCGGGAGGGTCAATTAAGTATCCCAATGTGTGGTAGTAAATAGTCTTGGATCACAAACACGGAACTCAGTTCCTAAGAACGGTTCCAATGAGACAACCCGCTATGTACTCCTACATAGCCTCTCATCGCTACCTTTACCAAATAGGGTTCATCATAAGCTTATCACATCAGAACAACATTGTTTCACTCTAGTTCATCACCCAGATGAATCAGACCTGACACAACTCTAAGCATAGCAAGCATAGCAGGCAAAGTAAGCAAAACACATCATGGCACAAGCATCTACCAGGTATGTTAGGTTGCAAGGTTTAGCTATTTACTGTGACAATGACAGGTCATGCAAAGGAATGGGTTCATCTATCGTGTATGACAGACAGGTGAACGTTTGTCCTAATGCAATAAATAAGTGCAGGAGCGAGAGAGTGAGATGTTATCGGAATGATCAAAGGGGTTGCTTGCCTTGCTGGTAAGCGGGAAGGTTTTCTCCTTCGTTGGAATACTCGAAGGTATCCTTAGGAGCAGGGCCTACTGCAATGTAGATAAATAGCAATCAATACACGCAAGTGCAACAATATGATGCATGATCATGACATGGCAGCATGTAGGGATGAGCTAATGCAACTATTGTCCCAAGTTAGATGCAGTTAGTTTGAATATAGGTTCAAAGTCATTCTCCATTTCATATTTCATATATTAACCTATTAGTAAATGTCAATGTTCAACTACATAGGTTGCTCTAACATGCGTGATAAAAGCACCATTGGATTCGTTGGATTTTTCTGATAAACTTTCATATATAAATTATTTTCATCTGATTTACAAATTAATTTATATGAATTTTAGAAGTTTTGAACATTTTTTGGAATTTCCTGATTTGTTTTTATACTAAAAATTCAGTTAACGCGTCAGCCTGACGTCACTGTGACGTCAGCAGGTCCATAGACCTGGCCAGGTCAAACCTGATAGGGTGGGGCCCTCGTGTCAGCGTCAGGGGCTAATTCCCCACGCTGACCAGAGGTTTGACCCTCTGCAGGGCCCGCTGTCAGTGGCTAACGGCTTAATTAGCCGGGCTGGTTAGCACTAACCGGCCGGCCACGTCGGCGCCCACCGGAGCGGGGCCTACGGCGACCAAACCCGCGGCGGAGGGTCGCCGGAGTTGGTCGAAACCGCGCTAGGGGGCTCGGATTCGCGTGCCGAAGGCGCTGGGAGGGAGCCCGTGCTTGACCGCGTCGAGTGGGGCTGGTCAAGGGGCTCGACGTCGCTGGAGGGCTCGCCGGCGAGCTATTCCGCGGCGGCGCCCGTACGGCCACGACGGAGAGGTCCGCTAGAGAGCGGGAAGAACCATAGAGGGAGGGGAGAGGGACGACGAGCTCAAAGGGGGCTACAGGAGGGCTCAGTGGGCTCGAGGACGACCGGTAGCCGGCAAATCGACAACGGGGAGAGGTGGACGGAGGCTGGGAAGACAGCGGTGGGATGGCTTCGAGGAACTCCCGAAGGCTTCTGGCTCCACTGGCAGGTCGAGGGGGTCACGGCGGAGCTCGGAGGCAGCTCGGATAGGCGACGCGGCTGCGGTGGCCGCGGTTCAGCGGGCGGTAGCGACGGTGGCGCTCGGGCAGAGGAGAGGGGAGAGCACAGGGGAGAGGGAGGGGAATGAGGGGGAGAGAGTGGCGGGAGGCGCCATGGCACGCCTAGGCGTGGCCAGCAGCAAGCAGGCAGGGAGGAGGTGGCCGGGCACGTGGCCACGGCCGACTGCGGTGGAGGCACGCAGGTGCTTCTCCTCCTGGCAGGAGGAAGAAGACGCTCCTGCCCCCCATGGGTTGGGCCTCTTCTTCACAGGTAAGGCCTAGGTGGGTTTTCTGCTTTTCCCCTTTTTATTTGTTTCCTATTTTTCTGACATTAGTATTATTTTATTTTCAGGCACAATTGCTAAGTAATAAATATCCCAAATATTTAATAGAATTAAGTTTGAATATTTCAAACTTCTATAAAAAGTTTCAGAATATTTTGAAATCTGAAATATTGATGTTGCTTTATTTGGCATTTTCAGAAGCTTTATTATTTATTTTTGAAATGTTATAACTATTCAAATAATTTAAATGACCCCTTGTATAATCATGTCCACATTTATCAGACATAGGGGACATTTTAGATGGGCATTTTGGATTTGTTGGTTTTTCACAGTCATTAAGTTGCTTTGATTCAAATGAATTGTGTGGGGTTTCTTTTGATCCCCATTTCAAGTTGATGCAAAAATTGAAATATGATGCACACACATGATGTCCTAAGAATCTAGCTAGGGATGTGACACATATTCTGCTATACGAAGGGTTTTGACCTGGAAATAATCAGAGGAGAGCTTTCGAGACGAAGCGCCGCCATCTCGAGGCGGAACTTGGGCAGAACCAATCTAGAGCTCCGGCAGAGCTGTTCTGCCGGGGAAACTTCCCTGCCGGAGAGGGAAGTCAAAGCCATCATCATCACCAACAATCCTCTCAGCGAGAGGGGGTCAATCTCTATCAACATCTTCACCAGCACCATTTCCTCTCCAAACCCTAGTTCATCTCTTGTATCTAATCTTTGTCTCAAACCCCAGATTGGTACCTGTGGGTTGCTAGTAGTGTTGATTACTCCTTGTAGTTGACGCTAGTTGGTTTACTTGGTGGAAGCATATGTTTAGATCCTTTATGATAATTAATACTCATCTGATTATGAACATGAACGTGCTTTGTGAGTAGTCACGTTTGTACCTGAGGACATGGGATAAGTCTTGTTATAAGTAATCATGTGAATTTGGTATTCGTTCGATATTTTGATGAGATGTATGTTGTCTCTCCTTTAGTGGTGTTATGTGAACGTCGACTACATAACACTTCACCATTATTTGGGCCTAGGGGAAGGCATTGGGAAGTAATAAGTAGATGATGGGTTGCTAGAGTGACAGAAGCTTAAACCCTAGTTTATGCGTTGCTTCGTAAGGGGCTGATTTGGATCCATATGTTTCATGCTATGGTTAGATTTATCTTAATTCTTCTTTCATAGTGCGGATGCTTGCGAGAGAGGTTAATCATAAGTGGGAGGTTTGTCCAAGTAAGGGTAGCACCCAAGCCGGTCCACCCACATATCAAATTATCAAAGTAACGAACGCGAACCAAATGAGCATGATGAAAACTAGCTTGACGGAAATTCCCATGTGTCCTCGAGAGCGCTTCACTTTATATAAGAGTTCGTCTAGGCCTGTCCTTTGCTACAAAAATGATTGGGCTACCTTGCTGCACCTTTGCTACACTTGTTAGTTGTTACTCGTTACAAATTATCTTATCACAAAACAATCTGTTATCGATAATTTCAGTGCTTGCAGAGAATACCTTACTGATAACCGCTTGTCATTTCCTTCTGCTCCTCGTTGGATTCGACACTCATACTTATCGAAAGGAGTACGATAGATCCCCTATACTTGTGGGTCATCAGGGGACATCCACCATTAATTTTATAATGAGCAAAAATTTCGCTAGCCTCTTTCATGATAAATCTAAACTCGTGGGCTAGAAATATAGTGGTGGCACGCTTAACGGAAGAATGCTGAATATTAGAGAACTCTAGAAAAATCCTTTGTATGCAAGGGTGCATGTGAACAAATTGCCTCTCAAGTTCAATTATTTGCAGTGTTATTGCATCCATGAGACTATTAGTTTTATTGAGAATAGACCCTCCTAAGGTAGGTGGTGTACCGTACAAGTAAAGAAATCTTGAATAACACCTTTTCCAATAATATTACCGCTACCTATGTGAACTTTTTTTTATGTGTGATAGTAGGTTCTTCATGAGGGTTGTTATTAGCAAAGTCATCAAAATTCCCCTCAAGATTATTACTATCCTTTTCAACGGAAACCTCCCTAGATTCAGACATGGTGGCAACAAATTGATCTAGCACGAAAGCAAGACAAAAGCTAACGAAAAGGCGAATGGAAGAAGGCGAATAAAAAGGCAAATCTTTTTGGTTTTTTTGAAAATCGTTTTGGAAGTGGGGGAGAGGAAAACGAGAGGCAAATAAAAAATAATGTAAATGCAAGAGATGAGTTTGTGATGGGTACTTGGTAGGTTGGATGTGTATCCTCCCCGGCAACGGCGCCAGAAATCCTACTTGCTACTTCTTGAGCTTGTGTTGGTTTTCCCTTGAAGAGGAAAGGGTGATGCGGCAAAGTAGATAAGTATTTCCCTCAGTTGTTGAGAACCAAGGTATCAATCCAGTAGGAGGAACAAGCAATTTACCAATAGATGCACCTACAGAAAGAGTCAAACACTTGCACCCAACGCTATAAAGGGGTTGTCAATCCCTTCACGGTTACTTGCAAGTATTAGATCTGATAGAGATAGATGGGAAATATTGCGAGAAGTAAAAAAGGTAAAAAAAATTGCAGCAAGATGTTTTATCTTTTTGGTATATAGATGTGAAAATATAATATGCAAAATAGACCCGCGGGCCATAGGTTTCACTAGAGGCTTCTCTCTTGAAGGAAACTAACACGGTGCGTGAACAAATTACTGTTGAGCAATTGATAGAAAAGCGCATAAGGCAATAATTATGCATATAGGCATCACTCCATGTCAAGTACACCGAAAAGATTCTGCATCTACTACTATTACTCCACACATCGACCGACTCATGCCTGCATCTAGAGTATTAAGTTCATGAAGAACAGAGAAACACATTAAGTAAGATGACATCATATAGAGGGATAAACTCAAGCAATATGATGAAAACCCAATATTTTTACCCTTGATGGCAACAATACAATACGTGCCTCGCTACCCCTACTTTGCCACTGGGTGAGGACACCGCAAGATTGAACCCAAAACTAAGCACTTATCCCATTCCAAGAATTACCAATCTAGTTGCCCAAACCAAACCAATAACTCGAAGAGACTTGCAAAGATATGAAATCATGCATATAAGAATTCAGAGAAGAACCAAATAATATTCATAGATAAACTGACCATAAACCACAACTCATCGGATCTCGACAAACACACCGCAAAGAGTATTACTTCGGATAGATCCTGATGTCTACTACGCAACCTTCTTCTTGTATACTCGTGTTGGGCCTCCAAGCAGAGTTTTGTAGGATAGTGGCAATTTTCCCTCAAGTGGATGACCTAAGGTTTATCAATCCATGGGAGGTGTAGGATGAAAATGGTCTCCTCAAACAACCCTGCAATCAAATACAAGAAATCTCTTGTGTCCCCAACACACCCAATAAAATGGCAAATTGTATAGGATCACTAGTTCTGCGAAGAGATGGAGATACAAGTGCAATATGGATGGTAGATATAGGTTTTTTTAATATGAAAATATAAAAATAGCAAGGTAACTAGTAACAAAAGTGAGCAAAAACGGTATTGCAATGCTTGAAAACAAGGCCTAGGGTTCATACTTTCACTAGTGCAAGTTCCCTCAACAATACTAACATAGTTGAATCATATGTAAATACCTCTCATGCGACAAAGAGTTCACTCCAAAGTCACAAATAGCAGAGAACTAACGAAGAAATTATTGTAGGGTACGAAATCACCTCAAAGTTATATTTTCCGATCAATCTAATGAGCTATCCCTATAAGTGTCACAAACAGCCCTAGAATTCATACTAAAATAACACCTTAATATTCACATCAACCAAAACCCTAATGTCACCTAGATACTCCGATGTCACCACGAGTACCCATGGGCTTGATTATACTATATGCATCACATAAGTTCAGATTCATCATGTTCAATCCAAAACAAAGAACTTCAAAGAGTGCCCCAAAGTTTCTACCAGAGATTCAAGACGAAAACATGTGCCAACCCCTATGCATAGATTCCCAAGGTTACGGAACCCGCAAGTTGATCACCAAAACATACATGAAGTGGATCAATAGAACATCCCATTATCACCACGGATATCCCATCGCAAGACCTACATTAAGTGTTCTCAAATCCTTAAAGACTCAATCCGATAAGAAAACTTCAAAGGGAAAGCTCAATTCATCAGAAGAATATAGAGAGGGGAAAACTCCATATGATTCATCTATATCAATAAAGCTCGTGGTACATCAAGATCGTGCCATCTCAAGAACACGAGAGAGAGAGAGAGAGATCCAACACATAGCTACTAGTACATACCCTCATCCCCAAGCATGAACTACTCCCTCCTCGTCATGGAGATCGCTAGGATGATGAAGATGGCCTCTGGTGATGGTTTCCCCCTCTGGCAGGGTGCCAGAACGAGCTCCCGATTGGCTTTTTGTGGCTCTAGAGGCTTGCGGCGGCCGAACTCCTGATCTAGGTTTCTTTTCGGAGGTTTGGGTATTTATAGGAGTATTTGGCGTTGGTCCCACGTCCAGAAGGTTCCCGAGGAGGTCACAAGCCAGCTAGGCGCGGCCAGGGGGGTGGCCGCGCCCTAGTGGCTTGTGAATCCCTCGGGACTCTTCTCCGGTATCTTTTCGCTTCATTATTTTTTATATTTCCAAAAATATTCTCCATAAATTTCAGCCCATTCCGAGAACTTTAATTTATGCACAAAAATGACACCATGGTAATTCTGCTGAAAACAGCGTCACTTCGGGTTAGTTCTAATAAAATCATACCAAAATCATATATAATTATTGTAAACATGGCATGAATACTTCATAAAATATAGATATGTTGGAGACGTATCAGCATCCCCAAGCTTAATTCCTGCTCCCCTGGAGTAGGTAAATGATAAAAGAAATAATTTATGAAGTGTGAATGCTAGCATAGTGCATAAATTTGATCAATGATAGTTCCAAACACTTTTTCTAGCATCATTATATATCATAAACAGTAGCTCATCTCATAAAACTTCTCATGATGAAGTAACAACCTATTCACATGTTAAAGTATAGTACATAAAGTTTCTTGAAAACTAACAAAATATGCTTTCAGTCACCAAACAATTGCAATTCATCTTTATTTCAGGAAGGGTCTATGTAAGAGCTTTGATTTAGCAAATTCCACATACTCAACTATCATTTAGTCTTCCATGATTGCTAAATCTCAAAGCATATTTTTAGAGCAAATGGCATCCGTCGAACACAGAGAAAGATAGGGGCTTAAAGTTTCGCCTCCCAACATACTTATCATAGAGGTAATTGTCAACAATAATAATTCATGGTCAAATATATTTGAATGGCCATATATGCTTGGATCTTTCCCCGCCACATGATGCTTGCCAAGAGAAAAAGACGAAATATAAGAAGTGGTGAAGATCACCATGACTCTTGTATAAAGGTAAGTACTAGAAAGTAAAAGATAGGCCCTTCGCAGAGGGAATCATTGATTTGCAGAGGTTCAAGAGCTCGAGCTTTTAAAACAGAGATGAATAATAATTTTGAGCGGTATGCTTCATTGCCAACATAACAACCGAGAGATCTTGGTATCTTCCATGCTAGATACATTATAGGAGGTTCCCAAATAGAATGGTAAAGTTTTTACTCCCCCTCCACCAATCAATCACACTCCACGGTGAGCTGAATCCACGTGTACTGTCCATACAAACAACAACCCTGGGAGAGTTCTGTTTCATTATATTTTAATTTGATTTTTGAGCATGGAACTGAGCATCCCGAATACCAGACACTTTCTCATGAATGATAGTGAATCAACACATATCATGAGAATAACCCACCTATCATGGAAGATACTGACAGCCCCTAGTCACTATATGAGCGATCCGGGCATACAAAACAGAATATTATTTGAAGGTTTAGAGATTGGCACATGCAAACTTACTTGGAACGGCGGGTAAATACCGCGTATAGGTAGGTATGGTAGACTCATATGGAACAACTTTGGGTTTAAGGGTGATTGGATGCACAAGTAGTATTTCTACTTGCTGCGGGATTTTTGGCTAGTATGATGTGGAAGCAAGCACCACATGTTGGAGGATCCATAACAATATAACTTCTATACAAATATACCCAAGCATAACTCATTACGTTGTCTTTCTTGTACAACTTCAACTAATTTTCTCAAGTTTGAAAATGATTAATGGGTATTCACAATCATAGAAGATGTCCAAGATAGTATATTTATATGTGAAATCTCTCTTCCTTCAGTATTGTTTCATGAATGGTTCAAGTGACCAATGCGGTGTTTGCTAACTTTCAATAAATTTTACCACATATACTTCTTATATGTGGAGTCATTACTCCCCATGGGATAAGCATATAAAACATATATAATCTCAGATTTATGATATTCAATCCATTCAACCATTTACCCATAGGATATAAGTGAAGCACGGGAGTAGATGACAAAACTACTCCAAAACATATAAGTGAAGATCAATGAGTAGTCAAACAATTAAGTAGCTATGTGAGGAATTTCTCTCTCTCTATCAATAAAGATTTTCAGATATTATTATTTTATTTAAACATCAAGCAAAATAAAATAGCACTCCAAGAATAGGACGCATCATGTGAACGAATAAAAAATTTAGGCTCAACATAGGCTAACCGATAGTTGACGATGAGAGGTGGGATGCGTAGCATCCCCAAGCTTAGATGCTTGAGAGTTCTTGAAATTTTTACTTGGGGTCCCTTGGGCATCTCCAAGATTGAGCTTTTGTATCTCTTTCAATCCTCTCATATCATGCTTTCGCCTATTCTCAAAAACTTCATCCACACAAAACTCGAAAAGAACTCGTGAGATATGTTAGTACACATAATAATAAATCCACTCTTTATGTACTGCCAAGACAAGTTGCACAATAATTTTCAAACATTAGGTAATGTATTCTATCATTTCCACAATTTATATTTACCAATATAGGCTATGGGAACTATAGGATAAGTAGATAACAAAACTATGACAGCAATTTGTCCAAACAGAACAGTTTGTAGCAATTTATGAAAACATTGTACTTATCTAACTCAAAAAATTATGAAAATTTAGGATATAATAAATAATTTATATGAAAATAATTTTTAAAAATTTCAGAAACTTTCCACGTTCCAATAAAATATTAAAATTAAAACACTAGAGCAGAAGTTTCTGTTTTTTTACACAGCACACATCAAACATGCAATTCAAGCATCCTAAAGGCAATCCTTGGAACTTTTTATTGAAAAACAAGATTATAAATAAAACCTATAATAGAACAACAAAATAAAATGATGCTCCAAGAAAAACTCATATTATGTGATGAATAAAAATATAGCTCCAAGTAAGATATACCGATAGTGTTGAAGATGAAAGAGGGGATGCCTTTCGGGGCATCCCCAAGCTTAGGAGCTTGAGTCTTCCTTGGATATTACCTTGGGGGTGCCTTGGTAATCCCCAATATTATGTTATTTTCACTATTTATTCTCCTCATATCGGTGTCTCACCCAAAACTTGAAAACTTCAATCACCCAAAACTTAACGGAACTTTGTGAGAAGGGTTAGTGTAATAAATATAGATCATTCACTTAGGTACTGTCAAGACAAGATTCATAATTATTTCCACATGATAAATACTGTATTCCATCATTACCACAATTTATATTACTCAATATAAGCTATAGGAACACTTGAAACAAGCAAACTATGCATGCAAAACATAATCTATGAAAAACAGAACAGTCTGTAAAGATCTGAATGATCACCGTACTTTCCTGACTATATAAATTCTGAACAATTAGGAAAACACAATGAATTTGAATATAAATGTTGTGTCGAAATTTCAGAATTTTTTGACGCACCAGTAAAATCAGATAATTCATATACTGGACGCAAAACTTTCTGTTTTTGCACAGAATCAAACAAGCAAGTATCCACACGATCCCAAAGGATTTACTTGGAACTTTATTGAAATAAAATATATAAAACATGATTAATACTTTAGATTAATCATGTGAACACATGAAAACAGAAAGTAAAAGTGTTGGGTTGTCTCTCAACAAGCGCTTTTCTTTTATGCCTTTTAGCTAGGCATGATTATTTAAATGATGCTCACATAGGAATAATAATTGAAACATGCAAAAGAGCATCATGAATCTCATGACAAGCACATTTAAGTCTAACCCACTTCCTATGAATAGGGATTTTGTGAGAAAACAATTTATGGGAGCAAGAATCAACTAGCATAGGAAGGCAAAACAAGCATAACTTCAAAACTTTGAACACATAGAGAGGAAACTTGATATTATTGCAATTCCTACAAGCATATGTTTCTCCCTCATAATAATTTTCAGCATCATCATGAAGGAATTCCACAATATATCCAGCACATTAAGCATTATTTTCATGATCTACAAGCATAGAAATTTTACAACTCTCCACACAAGAAAATTTCTTCTCGTGACTAATAGTGGGAGTATCATAAAAGAACTGAATACTACAAATTGTTTCCACATTAAAATAGTAATATTCAATAAAAGGATATTCATAATTATGAAAAGTATCATAATAGTAATCATCACTCTTTTTCATCGCATAAGTATCATCACAATAATCATCATAAGTAGGAGGCATGCAATCATTATAACAAATTTGATCATTCAAAGTAGGGGAATAAAAAGATCATCTTCATTAAGCATAGCATCCCCAAGCTTGGGACAAACATTAATTGCAGCAAATAAATTCTCAAACATGTCATTTTCATCAAACATAGCATCCCCAATCTTGTGGCTTTGTATATCATAAACATAATCACTCTCATCATTAATAGTATGAATAGCACCAATAGTATAGCAACAATTATTATCATCATCATCCAAGTTGGTGCCATAAATATTTTCAAGATTATAAGAAGTATCATTATCTTCCCAATCATAATTATCACAACAAGCAATAGGCATAACAAAATCATCCTCAAGTGTATCACCTTCCACAACTATTTTTGATTCATTCTCATGAGGCATGTCAATAATGGGAGCAACATTATTTGGGAGAGATACCTCTTTACCTTTACTTTTCCTTCTTTTCTTATTCTTCACCACATTATGTGTGGGTTTATTTAATTCCTCCAAGCTTATTTTTGAAGATGTTGGTTGAGTAAAAAGCTCCTCCTCGTTACCTGATTCATTATAAGAAAAAAAGGAGGATATTGGGAAACCTCTTACCCTTCATTAGTATTCTCTTCATCTTCTATTTATTTTGTTGTCTTTAAGTAATTGGAAATATAAGGATTCTCAATGCAATTTACCACGCAAACCATATAGATTTCATTTAGATCAAAATCAATCATTCTCATGAGAGCCCAAGTTGGAACATCCTTAATTTTATGTTTCATTTCTTCATACCCCAAAAATAGACTAAGTTCATTATGATGCTCAAGGGTAATGAGGTTATCACAATTTTTGGACACAATTCGATCATGAAATAATTCACATTGGAAATTAAAATGACCACTTTCATTGCAAAGTTCACAAGGACGGCGAGAAATATTAAGTCTTTCAGCACAAACATATAGCCTCTCTTGCAACCATTTAGTTTCTAAATACTTATGCCTCTTACAAAATCTGTCTTCCCTTTTAGGCATGTCTTCACAAACTCTATGCACTCCACAAAAATTGGCATGCTTATAAGAGATCCTTTTATCATGACTAGTGCAATCATCATTAGTACCATGGATATTCAAAGAATTCATACTAACAACATTGCAATCATGCTCATCATACAAAGATTTAGTGCCAAACATTTTAATAACTTCTTCTTCTAACACTTGAGCACAATTTTCCTTTCCATCATTTTCATGGAACACATTAAAAAGATGAAGCATATGAGGCAACCGCAATTCCATATTTTTGTAGTTTTATTTTATAAAACCAAAGTAGTGATAAAACAAGAAACTAAAAGGTTCAGTCGCAAGATCTAAAGATATACCTTCAAGCACTCACCTCCCTGGCAACGGCGCTAGAAAAGAGCTTGATGTCTACTATGCAACCTTCTTCTTGTAGCCTCGTGTTGGACCTCCAAGCTCAGAGTTTTGTAGGATAGTGGCAATTTTCCCTTAAGTGGATGACCTAAGGTTTATCAATTCGTGGGAGGTGTAGGATGAAGATGGTCTCTCTCAAACAACACTACAATCAAATACAAGAAATATCTTGTGTCCCCAACACACCCAATAAAATGGCAAATTGTATAGGATCACTAGTTCTGCGAAGAGATGGTCATAAAAGTGCAATATGGATGGTAGATATAGGTTTTTGTAATAGGAAAATATAAAAACAGCAAGGTAACTAGTAACAAAAGTGACCAAAAATGGTATTGCAATGCTTCAAAACAAGGCCTAGGGTTCATACTTTCACAAGTGCAAGTTCTCTCAACAATACCAACATAGTTGAATCATATGTAAATACCTCTAGTGCGACAAAGAGTTCACTCCAAAGTCACAAATAGCGGAGAACTAACGAAGAAATTATTGTAGGGTACGAAACCACCTCAAAGTTATCTTTTCCGATCAATCCAATGAGCTTTCCCTATAAGTGTCACGAACAGCCCTAGAGTTCGTACTAAAATAACACCTTAAGGTACACATCAACCAAAACCCTAATGTCACCTAGATACTCCAATGTCACCACGAGTACCCATGGGCTTGATTATATGATATGCGTCACATAATTTTAGATGCATCATGTTCAATCCAACACAAAGAACTTCAAAGAGTGCCCCAAAGTTTCTACAGGAGATTCAAGACGAAAACATGTGCCAACCCCTATGCATAGATTCCCAAGGTCACGGAACTCGCAAGTTGTTCACCAAAACATACATCAAGTGGATCAATAGAACATCCCATTGTCACCACGGATATCCCATTGCAAGACATACATTAGGTGTTCTCAAATCCTTAAAGACTCAATCCGATAAGAAAACTTCAAAGGGAAAACTCAACTCATCACAAGAAAATAGAGAGGGGAAACTCCATACGATTCATCTATATCAATAAAGCTTGCGGTACATCAAGATCATGCCATCTCAACAATACGAGAGAGAGAGATCCTACACATAGCTACTGGTACATACCCTCAGCCCGAGGGTGAACTACTCCCTCCTCGTCATGGAGACCGCCAGGATGATGAAGATGGCCTCCGGTGATTGTTTCCCCCTCCGATAGGGTGCCGGAACGGGCTCCCGATTGGTTTTTCGTGGCTCTGGAGGCTTGCAGTGGGGGAACTCCCCATGTAGGTTTCTTTTCGAAGGTTTGGGTATTTATAGGAGTATTTGGCGTTGGTCCCACGTCTAGAAGGTTCCCGAGGAGGTCACAAGCCAGCTAGGCGCGGCCAGGGGGGTGGTCACGCCCTGGTGGCTTGTGACTCCCTCGGGACTCTCCTCCGGTATCTTTTCACTCCGGTATTTTTTATACTTTCCAAAAATATTCTCCGTAAATTTTCAGCCCATTCCGAGAACTTATATTTCTGCACAAAAACGACACCATGGTAGTTCTGCTGAAAACAACATCAGTCCGGGTTAGTTCTAATAAAATCATGCGAAAATCATATAGAATTATTGTAAACATGGCATGAATACTTCATAAATTATATATACGTTGGAGACGTATCAGAACCCCATGAAGATCATGGAGAACATGGTATTGAAGCACAAAGAGAGAGAAGAAGCCATCTAGCTACTAGCTATGGACCCGTAGGTCTGTGGTGGACTACTCACGCATCATCGGAGGGGCAATGGAGTTGATGTAGATGCCCTCCGTGATTGAATCCCCCTTCGGTAGATTACCGGAAAAGGCTCCAAGATTGGATCTCTTAGGAACGGAGGCTTCCGGTGGCGGAAAAGTATTATCGTGGCTCTTTTTGGTATTGGGGGAATATTTGGGAATTTATAGGCCGAAGATTAGGGTTGGAGGACCTGCTGGGGGCCACAAGCCAGGGGGCACGCCCCCCCCCTGATCGCGCGAGGGTGGCTTGTGACCTCCTGGCAGGTCTCCTACCTTCCTCTCCAAGTCTGGTAGATGTCTTCTAGTCCAAGAAAAATCATCGCAAAGATTTTATTCCGTTTGGACTCCGTTTAATATTTCTTATCTACAATACTCAAAAACAAGGGACAAAAACTGGCACTAGGCTCTAGGTTAATAGGCTAGTCCACAAAAATAATATAAAATAGCATATCAATGCATATAAAACATCCAAAATAGATAATGTAATAGCATGGAACAATCAAAAATTATAGATACGTTGGAGACGTATCAAGGGGCAATTGCTTTGTCACTCTTCATGGGGTTACCCTTCTTTCCCTTGACATTCTTCTTGAAACTAATGGTTGTATTGACTATCAACACTTGATGTTCCTTCTGGATTTCAGACTCAGCGACTTTCAACATCGTAAATAGCTCGGCGACTGACTTGTTGATCCCTTGCATTTTATAGTTCATCACGAAGCTCTTGTAGCTAGGTGGCAATGATTGAAGAACTCTGTTGGTGATTGCCTTCAGCGGAAGTGGCATCCCTAACTCATCCAGATGGTTCGAATACCCAGACATTCTGAGTATATGTTCACTGACAGACCCGTTCTCCTCCATCATGCAAGAATAGAAATTATCGAAGGTCTCATACCTCTCGATCTAGGTATTGTTCTCAAAGATAAACTTCAACTCATGGAACATATCATATGCTCCATGATGTTCAAAACGTCTTTGAAGTCCCAGTTCTAACCAATACAACATTGCACATTGAACTATTGAGTAATCTCCAGAACGTGCCTCCCAGGCGTTCACAACGTCTTTAGACGACACGGGAACGGGTGGATCACCAAGCGGTGCATCAAGGACATAAGACTTTTGGGAAGCCACGAGGATAATCCTCGGATTATGGGCCTAGTCTACAAAGTTACTTCCATCATCTTTCAACTTGGGTTTCTCTAGGAACACATTGAAATTAAGGGGAACTACTACGCGAGCCATTGATCTACAACATAAATTTGCAAAGGTTACTAAGATTATTTTTCAAGTTAATGAGTTTAGTTAAACAAATTACTAAAAAAACTCCCACACAAATTGGCATCCCTCTGGTCATCTGAGTGATCCATGATCCAAATTCACCAACCCAAGTCTGATCATCACGTGAGATGAGGTGGTTTCAATGGTGAACATCATCATGTTGATCATATCTACTATATGACTCAAGTTCGACCTTTCAGTATCTTGTGTTCCAAGGCCATTTCTATACCTGCTAGGCTCGTCAAGTTTAACCCAAGTGTTCTGCAGCAACATTGGCTTGCACCCATTGTATGTGAATGTAGAGTCTATCACACCCGATCATCACGTGGTGTCTCGACACGATGAACTTTTGCAACGGTGCACACTCGGGGAGAACACAATTTTATCTTGAAATTTTAGTGAGGGATCTTATAATGCTACCATCATCCTAAGAAAAATAAGATGCATAAAAGGATCAACATCACATGCAAATTATGAGTGACATGATATGGCCATGAACTTGTACTTTTGATCTCCATCTTCAAAGCACTGGCATGATCTCCATCGTCACCGGCATGACGCCATGATCTCCATCATCTTTATCTCCATCAACGTGTCGCCATGAGGTTGTCGCACCAACTGTTGCTTCTATGACTATTGCTAACTCATAGCGATAAAGTAAATCAAAAATGGCAAAAATAATTAAACACAACCCTATGGCTCATGCCGGTTGCCGTACTCATCGAAATGAAAGTCGTGATATTCTATACAAAACATGATCATCTCAAACATCACATATATCTCATCATGTAATTGGCCATATCACATCACAACAAACCCTACAAAAACAAGTTAGATGCACTCTAATTGTTGTTGCATGTTTTACATGGATGCTACAGGTATCTAGCAAGAACAACTCTCACCTACGCAAAAACCACAACGGTGATACACAAATTGCTATTCAACCTTCTCAAGGACCACCTTTGTTGAATCAGATCCAACTAGAGTAGGAGAGACACACACCGGCCAGCCATCTTTATGCAACAAAGTCACATGTCAGTCGATGGAACCGGTCTCTCGTAAGCATACGAGTAAGGTTGGTCTGGGCCGCTTCATCCCACAATACTGCTGAATCAAGAAAAGACCAAGGGAGGAAGCAATCTAAGCATCAGCACCCACAAACTCTTTGTTGTTCTACTCGTGATCTCATATACACATAGACCTAGCTCATGATGCCATTGTTGGGGAACGTTGCATGGGAAATAAGAAAATTCCTACGCACATGCAAGATCTATCCGTGGTGATGAGCATCTATGAGAGGGAGAGTGGATCTACATACCCTTGTAGATCGCTAAGCGGGAAGCGTTACGATATGCGGTTCATGTAGTCGAACGTCTTCGTGATCCAAATCGCCGAGTGTATCGCGATCCAATCACGATCCGTCCCGATCTAGCGCCGAATGGACGGCACCTCTGCGTTCAGCACACGTACAGCTCGATGACAATCTCCGCCTTCTTGATCCAGCAAGAGGAAGCGGAGAGGTAGATGAGTTCTCCGGCAGCGCGATGGCGCGGCGGTGGTGGTGGTGGACTATTCCGGCAGGGCTTCGCCTAAGCACCGCTGAATCTAGAGGGAGACGATCTATTGGGGAGAGAGGGTTGCACCGTGTCTTGGGGTTGGGTGCGGCTGCCCTCTCTCCCCTCCAATATATATAGGAGGGAGGGGAGGGGTCGACGCCCTAGGGTTTCCCCTAGGAGTCGGCTGAAGGAGAGGTAGAGGAGTCCACCTCCAATCCTACTCCAAGTAGGATTCCAATCCTACTTGGAATCCCTTCCCCCACTTGGGGTCTTTTCCTTTCCCACACCTCTAGCCACATGGTCCCTTAGGAGCTGGCTTGCCCAGCCCACAAAGGGCTAGTGCTCCACCCCTAAGGCCCATGTGGCCTCCCGGCATGGGTGGCCCCTCCCGATGGCCCCCCGACACCCCCTGTACACTACCGGAAATACCCCACACTTTTTCGGTGACCAAAACGGGACTTCCTATATATCAATCTTTACCTATGGAACATTCCGAAGCTCCTCGTGACGTCCAGGATATCATCCGGGACCCCTAACAACCTTCAGTCACCACCATGCATAACTCAATACTATCGAAACATCACCGAACGTTAAGTGTGCAGACCCTATGGGTTCGAAAACTATGTCGACATGACCGAAAAACCTCTATGGTAAATAACCAATAGCGGGATCTGGATGCCCATATTGGTTCCTAGTTCAATCTTGTTATCGGGAATTCTCTTTACTTGTTCCGTAATAGAAGATATCGTGGCTAACACTTTAGTCACATTGCTTGCAAGGCTTGTTGTGATGTTGTATTACTGAGTGGGCCCTGAGATACCTCTCCGTCACACGGAGTAACAAATCCCAGTCTTGATCCATGACCACTCAACAGACACCCTTGTAGATACCTATAGAGCATATTTATAGTCACCCAGTTACGTTGCGACATTTGATACACACAAGGTACTCCTCCGGTGTCAGTGAGTTGCATGACCTCATGGTCATAGGAACAAATACTTGACATGCAAAAAACTATAGCAATAAACTGACATGATCATATGCTATGTTTATAGTTTGGGTGTTGTCCATCACATCATTCTCCCAATGATGTGATCCCATTATCAAATGACATCTTATGTCTATGTCTCGGAAACCTTGACCATCTTTGATCAACGAGCTAGTCTACTAGAGGCATACTAGGGACACAATGTTGTCTATGTATCCGCACATGCAATGCGTTTCCAATCAATACAATTATAGCATGGATAATAAACGATTATCATGAACAAGGAAATATAATAATAACCATTTTATTATTGTCTCTAGGGCATATTTCCAACATCATCACCACCTCCTACGTCATCATCACCACCTCCTTCATCATCATCGCCACCGAAGGAGACTTGAGTACACGGGTATGGGCACTCCCCTTGGCTTGAGACAAGCGTGGGGGAGATGCCCCGGTATCGTATCACCATAACTTTTATTCACCTTTACTTATTTTATTTCGATCCTTAGCTATTTCGTGATTTAGTTGAATAAACATTTAGTATGATATGTTTTCGAGTGCTAGTTTCGTGATCTATCTATCTATGTAATCGAGTGAGAGTTATATAATAAAGTTTAGTTTGAGCTTTTGCATCTTTACGTTCTTGTTGCAATCAAAATAAAAAGAAAATAAATGAAAAGGATCATATGCTAATCTTATGGTAAGTAATGACATCACATAAGGAAAAGTATAAGTGGTAAAATTTATCGGAGATTAACAAACATAGCATTGGTCAATGATGCAATTCATGAAAGAATTAATAAGGGAAGAGAATATTCACATGCAAATACACTATCTTGGATATCTTTTATGATTGTGAGGCCCCATTAAATATTATATGCCAAAATTGTTGACGTTTGACAAGGAACACAATGTAATGATTTATTTTTGTTCATATTCACATAGAAGTTATATTCGAGAGTCCAACATACCTACCTATGGATTGAATAAGATCCTTCAAGTAAGTTGTCATCAGTGCACTGAGGCAATAAAAATTGCTTCAAAAAGTGTTGGATCAATTAGTGTAAGAGAAAATTGAGCATTGCACAAACTTGTGATGGCAAAGTAATAAAAGTGATGGACTACATAATAAAGGTTGCTATCACAAGGGGCAATACAACATGACGTTGTTTTGCACTAAGGGATTTGGCATACAAATTAAAAAGCACATGACAACCTATGCTTCCCTCTGCGAAGGGCCTATCTTTTACCTTTATGTATTTACTTTCATGCAAGAGTCAAAGTATTCTGCTTTATCCTTTTTATTTTTCTCTTTTTGGAAGCATCGTGTGGTGAGGAAAGATCTAGGCACATAATTCTAGTTGGATATGAGTAAGCATGAATTATTATTGCTGACATCACCCTTGAGGTGAATATGTTGGGAGGTGAAACTATAAGCCCCTATCTTTCTATGTGTCTGGTTGAATCGTTTTGTCCATGGGTATGTTGTGAGTGTTAGCAATCATAGAAGACTAAATGATGGTTGAGTATGTGGACTTTCCAAAAGGCTCCGACACGAGACCCTTCCTGAAAATATGATGAATTGTAGTTGCAAAGTTGACTGAGAACATAGTTTGTTCATTTCCAATAAGGATTATGCTTTATACTTGTATGTTGTGATGAACCGTTACTTGTTCATAAGAAGTTATATGATGTGGTTATGAAATGAAAGTTATATGAAAAAGTTATATGATGAAGTTTGTTGTTGTTATAATAATAAGCATGATGCTACTATGTCCGTATTTTGTTTTTATCGACACTTCTCTCTCTCCAACCATGTGGACATGTTTTTCGATATCGGCTTTCGCTTGAGGACAAGCGAGGTCTAAGCTTGGGGGAGTTGATACATCCATTTTGCATCATGATTTCCTACTGTTATTTACAATGTTTTTATGAATAACAATGCTTCATGGAGTATTTCTAATGCCTTTTTCTCTCATAATTTGCAAGGTTTGCAAAAAGAGGGAGAATACCGACAGCTGGAAATCTAGACCTAAAAAAGCATGTCAGAGATACATATTCTGCACATCTTCAAATGAGCTAAAACTTCACAAGATGTTTTATGGAATAAATAAGAAATATTGGAGCAAATAACTACCGGAGGGGGGGCACCCTAGTGAGCACAAGACACCAGGGTGCGTCAGGCCCCCAAGCGCGCCCTGGTGGGTTGTGCTCCACACGGCCCATCTCTAGAGCCCATCTTCTGGTATAAACGTGTTTTTACCCAGAAGAAATAAGGGGAGGACTTTTGGGACAGAACGCCGCCGTCTTGAGGCAGAACCGGGGCAGGAGAACTTTTGCCCTCCGGTGAAGCGATTCCGCCGGGGGAACTTCCCTCCCGGAGGAAGAAATTGAAGCCATCTTCACACCAACAACCCTCTCATCTTTGGGAGGCCATTCTTCATCAACACCTTCAAAATCACCATATCCTCTCAAACCCTAGTTCATCTCTTGTGTTCAATCTTTGTACCAAAACCTCAGATTGGTACCTCTGGGTAACTAGTAGTGTTGATTACCTTGTGTAGTTGATTACTATATGGTCTATTTGGTGGAAGATTATATGTTCAGATCCATTATGCTATTCAATACCCCTCTATTCTTGAGGTCACGGGAGAAGTCATGTTGCAAGTAATCATGTGCATTTATATGTGTTCGATATTTTACCTGAAGGGTGAAAGGCCATTCAGAACAAATGGGTCTTTAAAAAGAAGACAGACGCGGACGGTAATGTCATCGTCTATAAAGCTCGACTTGTGGCAAAGGGTTTTTCACAAGTTCAAGGAGTTGACTACGATGAGACCTTCTCACCCATAGCGATGCTTAAGTCCATCAGAATCATGTTAGCAATAGGTGCATATTTTGACTATGAAATTTGGCAGATGGATGTCAAAACTGCGTTCCTTAATGGTTTCCTTGAGGAAGAGTTGTATATTATGCAACCGGAAGGTTTTGTCGATCCAGAGAATGCTGACAAAGTTTGCAAACTCCAGTGATCCATTTATGGACTGGTGCAAGCATCTCGGAGTTGGAATAAGCGTTTTGATGAGATGATCAAAGCGTTTGGGTTTATACAAGTTTACGGAGAAGCTTGTATTTACAAGAAAGTGAGTGGGAGCTCTGTAGAGTTTCTAATATTATATGTGGATGACATATTGCTGATGGGAAACAATATAGAAATGCTGGAAAGCGTGAAGGAATATTTGAACAAGAGTTTTTCAATGAAGGACCTAGGAGAAGTTGCTTTCATATTAGGCATTAAGATCTATAGAGATAGATCGAGACACTTGATAGCACTTTCACAAAGCACATATCTTGATAAAGTTTTGAAGAAGTTCAAAATGGATCAGTCTAAGAAGGGGTTCTTACCCGTGTTACAAGGTGTGAAGTTGAGTAAGACTCAATGCCCAGTGACTGCAGAAGTAGAGAAAAGTTGAGTGTCGTCCCCTATGCTTCAGCCATAGGCTCTATCATGTATGCCATGCTGTGCACAAGACCTGATGTCAGCCTTGCCATAAGTATGGCCGGAAGGTTTCAAAGTGAACCTGGAATGGAGAACTGGACGGCGGTCAAGAATATCCTTAAGTACCTGAAAAGGACTAAGGACATGTTTCTCGTTTATGGAGGTGATCAAGAGCTCGTCGTAAAGGGTTACGTTGATGCCAGCTTTGACACTAATCCAGATGACTCCAAGTCGCAAACCGAATACGTATTTATTCTCGATGGGGGAGCGATAAGCTAGTGCAGTTCTAAGCAAAGCGTGGTAGCCAATTCTACATGCGAGGCAGAGTACATCGCAGCCTCGGAGGCGGCGAAGGAAGGTGTCTGGATGAAGCAGTTCATGACAGATCTTGGAGTAGTGCCCAATGCACTAAATCTAATGGTTATGTTCTGTGACAACACTGGTACCATCGCTCTGGCCAAGGAACCAAGGTTTCAGAAGAGGACCAGACACATAAAGCGATGCTTCAATTCCATCCGCAATTACATAAAGGAGGAGGACATAAATATTTGCAAAGTGCACACAGATCTGAATGTCATAGGCCCGTTGACTAAACCTCTTCCAAGGGCTAGACATGATCAACACCAGAATTTTATGAGTGTTAGATTCATTACAATGTAAATCACATAGTGATGTGAGCTAGATTATTGACTCTAGTGCAAGTGGGAGACTGTTGGAAATATACCATAGAGGCAATAATAAAATGGTCATTATTATATTTACTTGTTCATGTTAATCGTTTATTATCCATGCTATAATTGTATTGATTGGAAACGCATTGCATGTGTGGATACATAGACAACATTGTGTCCCTAGTATGCCTCTAGTAGACTAGCTCGTTTATCAAAGATGGTCAAGGTTTGCTAGCCATAGACAGGTCTTGGAGTAGTGCCCAGTGCACTGAATCCAATGACTCTGTTCTGTGACAACACTAGTGCCATTGCTCTGGCCAAGGAACCAAGGTTTCACAAGAGGACCAAACGTATAAAGCGACGCTTCAATTCCATACACGATTACATCGAGGAGAAGGACAAAAATATTTGCAAAGTGCACACGGATCTGAATGTTGCAGACCCATTGACTAAACCTCTTCCAAGGGCTAAACATGATCAACACCAGAACTGCATGGGTGTTTGATTCATTACAATGTAAATCACATAGTGATGTGAACTAGATTATTGACTCTAGTGCAAGTGGGAGATTGTTGGAAATATGCCCTAGAGGCAATAAATAAAGTGTTTATTATTATGTTTTCTTGTTCATGATAATCGTTTATTGTCCATGCCATAATTGTATTAACTAGAAACACATTGCATGTGAGGATATATAGACAACACTTTCTCCCTAGTGTGCCTCTAGTAAACTAGCTCGTTGATCAAAGATGGTCAAGGTTTCCTAGCCATTGACATGAGATGTCATTTGATAACGGGATCACATCATTACGAGAATGATGTGATGGACAAGACCCAAACTATAAACGTAGCATATGATCGTGTCAGTTTATTGCTATAGTTTTCTACATGTCAAGTATATGTTCCTATGACCATGAGATCATGCAACTCACTGACACCGGAGGAGTGCCTTGTGTGTATCAAACGTCACAACGTAACTGGGTGACTATAAAGGTACTCTATAGGTATCTCTAAGGGTGTCTGCTGGGTTGACATGGATCAACACTGGGATTTGTTACTCCGTGTGACGGAGAGGTATCTCAGGGCCCAGTCGGTAATACAACATCACAATAAGCCTTGCAAGCAATATGACTAAATGATAGCCACGGGATCTTGTATTGCGGGACGAATGAAGAGACTTTCCGGTGACAAGGTTGAACTAGGTATAGAGATACCGACGATCGAACCTCGGGAACATCATACGGGATTAACTGAATCCTTGACATAGAGGTTTGATCGATAAAGATCTTCGTAGAATATGTACGAATCAATATGGGCATCCAGGTCCCGCTATTGGTTATTGACCATAGAGGTGTCTCGGTCATGTCTACATGGTTCTCGAACCCACAGGGTCTGCACACTTAAGGTTCGATGACGTTTCGGTGTAGATGAGTTATGTGTGTTGGTGACCGAAGGTTGTTCATAGTCCTAGATGAGATCTCGGACGTCACGAGGAGTTCCGGAATGGTACGGAGGTGAATATTGATATATGGGAAGTTGGTGTTTGAGTTCCGGAAAAGTTCCGTGACCTGCAAGTGGTGTGACGGAGTGTCGGAAGTGTTCCTGGGGGTCCATCGGGTGGGCCCATCTACTCCGAAGGGCCACATGGGCTATGAGAGGATGCGTACCAGCCCCTTGTGGTCTGGCCGCACCTCCCACCTCAAGGCCCATGCGGCTGGAGGCTAGGGTTGGGCCAAAAGGGTGAGCTAGACACCAAACTTGGTGGCCAAGCCACCCTGGCCGCCGCCCCACCTCCTTGGCCACTGCACCAAACCCTAGGGGAAACCCTAGGGCGTCCAGCCCCTCCTCTTCCCCTATATATATGAGAGGGGAGGGAGGGCTGTAGACACAAGTCATGGTGCAGCCCTTCCTCCCTCCCCGATTACCTCTCCTCTAGTAGATTGATTCGGCACCGCTTAGCGAAGCTCTGCCGGATCAGCTCCACCACCGCCGCCGCCATGCCATCATGCTGTCGGAAAACCCATCTACCTCTCCGCTCCCTCTTGCTGGATCAAGAAGGTGGAGATCTTCATCGAGCTGCACGTGTGCTGAAAGCGGAGGTGCCGTCTGTTCGGCACTAGATCGGGAGTTCGTGGGACGGCTCATGATTTGGATCGCGGAGACGTACGACTCCATCAACCGCATTCTTTAACACTTCCTCTTAGCGATATACAAGGGTATGTGGATACAATATCTCCTCTCATAGATGCTCATCTCCTAGATTGATCTTGGTGAAGCGTAGGAAAATTTTTGTTTCCCATGCAACGTTCCCCAACGGTTATTAGATGATGGGTTGCTATAGTGGCAGAAGCTTAAACCCTAGTTTATGTGCTACTTCGTAAAGGGCTGATTTGGATCCACATGTTTAATGCTATGGTTAGATGTTATCTTAATACTTTTCTCGTAGTTGCGGATGCTTGCGAGGTGGTTAGTCCTAAGTGGGAGGTGGTTCAAGTAAGAACAACACCCAAGCACCGGTCCACCCACATATCAAATTATCAAAGTAGCAAACACGAATCAAACAAACATGATGAAAGTGGCTAGATGAAATTCGTGTGTACCCTCAAGAACACTTTGCTTATTATAAGAATCAGTTTTGGCTTGTCCTTTGCCACAAAAGGATTGGGCTACCTTGGTGCACTTTATTTACCGTTATCGTTACTTGATCATTACAGATTATGTTGCTATCAAACTACCTATTACCTACAATTTCAGTGCTTGCAGAAATTACCTTGTTCCTTGTTGGGTTCGACGCTCTTACTTATCGAAAGGACTACGATTGTGTAGGGTAACGCAGTAGAAAACAAAAAAATTCCGACCTACGCACCAGCCCAGGACCACTATGAAGACTGCATACAAGGTTTGATCTTTTCGTTACCGACTCGTAGCGTAGCGGAAGTAGAGTCGATGACGATCGGCGGTGCAGATCCCCGCAGCTAGGATTTACAACCTCCCAACCACGAGGATGTATACCCTCATATGCCCCGCGGACAGCCCTCCGGGAGGCGGTCGGACAGTCCCCCGGACGGTGTCGCGGACAGCCCTTCGGGAGGACCTCCGAAGCTCGGACTGTCACTCGGATAGCCCTTCGGGAGGACCTCCAAAACTCGGACGGTCACATTGACAGCCCTTCGGGAGGCACTCTCGAACTAAGACCGAAACTACAATCTCTCTACAGAGTTGCACACATACGGTGTCATCTATCCGGCAGGGCTTCGCCGTCCAGAACTAGTTCCTGCCGGAACCCAGACAGCCTTTCGGCTCTACGAAACTATTTCGCTGGGAGGGAGAGAGAGAGCTTGCAAAGCAAAGCATGTGTATGAGAGCACAAGGATCAAGAAATGGCAGCCCACATCTCCTCTATTTATAGGAAAACCAAGGGGTAGGGTGGTTTTACAATAAAACCCAAAATGCACATGAATGAAGTCCTTCCACAAGGGCATAAAAGTGAAACCAAGGAACAAGAGGGACTCCATGAAGGAGTCCACCATGTGGCCGGCCACACACTCATGTGGGGCCCCAAAAATGGCTCCAATCCATCCATGTCATCCCCAAGATCTTTTGGAGCAAAGCCCCAAAAGGTGGCTTTCCATAAAGTAGTCCAAAAAGCACTTTCACTATTCACGGCGACATTTTTCAGCGTCCGTTCGAACTAAAAATATTTATGTGGTCTTAGAACATTTCTAGCACCCACTAAAATAATTTTCAATACGATCCGGAACAATTCCGGAATAGTGATTTTCATCTGCGAAAAGCATCTGAAGCGGTTCCGGCAGCTCCGGAACATTTCCGGTTATTCTTCCGGAAAATTCCCAGAAGTTTCCAGAATGATTCTGGCACCCTCCAAGAATTATCAGGCATGTGCAAAAACCAATTTGACTTTATGGTATCCTCTGAAACAACTTTTCAGTTTCACCGAAACTGTTCCGGTGACCTGTCTACGGAACTTTTCTACTGTCCGAAACTTTTCCGGTGTCCGAAACTTTTCGGTGATTTTCTCTCAGACTCCCTGTCTAGTATTCAACAGATAGATGACCCTTAAGCGTGTGACCCTATAGGTTCGGTGAAGCATAGACATGACCGGAACCCCTTCCGATCAATGATCAACATCGGAGCCGTGGACACCCATATCGATCCCTATACCCACACGAATAAATATTCGAGTGAACCTCCAGTTGACGTGTGCTATTCCTGTTGCTTCACGATATGTTACAAATACCTGAGGTGAGACATGTTGGCATCCTCGTGGATCAACAACTTGTCCACTATGCTAGTTACCTCGTTAACGGTATTGTTCTCTTTTCTCGTTCCCGTGTTCTGGCATCCCCATGATCAAATCACAAAGTGTCTGGCCAGACGATGATGGATACTGTAACACCGAGAGGGCCCAGAGATATCTCTCCATCGTCGGAGGATCAAATCCCAATCTTGAGCTATTAAGTTACTTCACATACTTTTCCATGAACCCGTAAGCCGCCGTAATAGCCACCCATTTACGGATGACGTTTAACAAACCCCAAAGTTCATGAAGCAAGCATGAAGAAACTCGATACTCTCATGGTCTAAGGAATTATGCAAACATTAACTTCTCTGTGTTATTAACCATTAACTTATGACGAATGTATCTCATAGCATAACAATAATTTGGGTCGATTCAACACAAATGTTCTTCTAACATTGTGCCCTCAAAATTGCCGGCATAGCCATGCCCATGATCAGGAAAACAGGATCATCATGCAATACTTGAGCCAGTCTTAGAGGCCAGACTAGGAATACATTTTACCATTTATTATCCCACACGTGCACATGAGTTTCCCTCCAAGCCTCGTTTTATTTGTAGACTCGAGAATCATTGCAGTTATAGCATGGAACATAAACATAATTATGAACAGGGAGATAATCAATAACATTTATTATTGCCTCTAGGGCATATCTCCTACAGACTCCCACTTGCACTAGAGTCAATAATCTAGTCAATGCTAATGCACTTTACACCTATGGCATACTGGTGTAAAATATGCTTCGCTTGTGGTATAGCCTGATGTCCAACGGATCTGACAACTTCAGCTCCGTGTGTAACTATGCATATCCTCGCGTTTTCACGCTATCACAAAATTCGTATTTTGTGTGAACTTGGCTTTTCTTATGTGTGAATCATTGGTCGAAACCCGATTCCTCAGACTGAGCTATGGAGCAACTATCTGCAATAGTGTCTCATAGACCAAAACCATCTTGGAACCATACTAAGTTCATGAATGAACTATATGATTCAACAACTTCTTTGTCGCTTCCAAAGCGTCAACATACTTAGCCTTTGTTATAGAATTCGCCACAGTATCTTGTTTGGAACAATTTCCAACTACCGTGCCACCATATTGTGTATTACACAAAACCCTTAACTTAAATTGAAAATCGCATGGAGCATTGATTGAGACTGTATTGATGTAATTTCTTACAACAAGCACTTCATAATCTCTGCTTGCGAGAAACATGTCATCAGCACTACTCTAGTACTTAATGACATCTTTCACTATTGTCCCATGATCAGTGCTTTGATCACTTTGGTATCTATACTCGCAACAACTTGGGAGTATCGGACATATCTGGTTGCTTTACATACCATGGAATACATGATTAATCCAAACACAAGAGTGTGTGGAATCTCCATCATGTATTTCATTCATCAGTGTTTTGGGACACTGAGTCTTGCAAAAACTCTTTCCATGTGACTTCGGCAAGAATCACTCCTTGGCGTTTTAAATGCTAAAAGGTTTTAGCACCTTGTCAATATGTATTCATTGCTTAGCTCCATTAGGTAAATCTATCTCCATAGATCATCATGCCTAATATTGAGGCTATTTAGCCTAAGCACTTCATGGAAAAAACTATTTTCAAATGAAGTCCTAATTCGTGTCAAGAAATTTATTTCCAATTAACAATGTGTCAATTACACAAGGTTTTTAGAAATAGTATTATGCTCTCACTTACTTCTTGAATCACAAGCATCTTCGATACCCATTTGATGAAGTCAAACCCCTTTGACCATTCCATCAAAAACGAAGATTCCAACTCCACTTTGCTCTCTTCTGTCCATCGCTGGAACTCTGAAGTTTGCATACTTACTAGCATCCTCTGGATCGACAAATTACTTTGGACTGTATCACATACAAGTCCTAGGTTTCATTTACATCAGATGGAAATCCTTTTGTCATCCATGTTTCATATCTCATGATTGATATATGTATTAATTGCTAGTTCAACCCGAACCGACCTTAAGCATCGCTACGATGAAACAACCTCATCGTAGCCAACTCCTTGAACTTGTTATTTCAACAAGTCGAGCTTTATGGATAAAACATTTTTATCCGTATTAGTTTTTAGTTCCATAAATATTCGTTAGACTCTAAGTCCTCTGAAAGGTGTATCAAGGTTTTAATCTTGAATCACATATATGGAAACTATCTCAGATTGTATTGGCATTTAGCCAATCCCGGAGTCAGGGCCCATCAATGCTTCCTTGTGTATTGTAGGTATATTGTTGTCCAACAACAATATCTCCTTTGCGCACCTGATAGGTTTGCACGAGCTTTGCCTACGTGGTTCAGCTGCACGTTCGACCGAAGTCCATACATTTTATTGTAGAGACTTACGTATCAGTCGTAGTAGGAAACAACGGAATCACTTCCAGGGTTTCTTTCCTTTGAACTGATGACGAAGATACTGGTTATCTCATCGAGTTGCACTGTCCTCCCACTCACCTTTTGTAAGAACTATTCTCTTTAAAAGCATACCGTTTTGTGGCAAAACCCTTTGCCTCGGTATAGTGGTGGGGGAATACCCAATGACTTGGGATAACCATACAAAGTAGCACTTGTCTGATTTGGAATAGGTTTGTAACCTTTTACACAAGCCCCATATTCCAAATGTTAAGAAAAGATATAACATGGTTCGGCGTACCATACCATGGCATCATTTCAACAGACCTAATGGATCTCTTTTCAGTGTAAAAGCCGCAGTCTCTAAAGCATCACTCTATAAAAGGGATAATGGCAAATCTATTTATGTCATCTTTGATCTTACCATGTCATAAATGGTTCGATTACATCTTCACGGACTTTCCACTTTGGAGTAGTGTTCCGGGAGGTGCAATTTATGAAACTCTTTTCACAACTCATCAGACATTCGCTAAACTTGTAACTCAAATATTCCTTTCCGCAATCAAATTGCAGAAACATAATTTTCTTGGTACAATAACTTCTACTTCAATTTTTAAAACCTTTCGAATGATTTCAAAAGATCCAGACTTACGTATCATCAAGTAAATATCCATATATCTACTTGAGTCATTTTTGAAGGTAGACAAATCCACTGTTTGCAACAACATTTATCGGACTACATACATCAAATGTATGATCACCGATAAGTTCTTTGCTCGTTCCTTATTGCCTGTGAACGGTATTTCAGTCACTTCACCGTTTGGAGAAAAGTTGCAAGTGTCATATGATTCAAAATCAAACGACTTCAAAATCCATCATAATGGAATTTTCCATGCGGGTTTCTCCAATGTGACCAAATGCAGTGCCACACATATGTGGTATTCTTTTAGTATTGCGACATTTAGCGTCAGTGTTATGGATGTATCATATTTCCATCAATATTCATAACATACATCCCATCTAGGATGGAAGCATGGCTCTTCATGTTATTCATAATACTGAACAACAATTGTTGTTTTTATGAACAAATCTTTTGCAACAAACATTGTGCAATGGGCTAGAGTGTATGAAACTCTAAAATGAACTATGAAAATAAACCCAGAGGTAATGTATTATTATCAATATTCATAACATACGTCTCATTCATAATGAAAATATGGCCCTTATGTTATTCATAACACCGAACATGAAAAGTTCTCTTATGAACAACCTTCTTGCAAGATACCTTGTGCAAAGGGCTAGAGTGTGAAACTCTAAAATGAATTATGAAACTTAATACATAGGGAATACACCGATGGAAGGCATAGTAACATTTACTATGTTCCCTGCATGTATCTAAGCCTCATATTTCTGGCTAGTCTTTCAGGCCATAGTAGTTCTTACATCGAGTTGCAACAGAATGCAATCGAGCGGGTATCTTTGTGACCAACTCACAGTACCCAAGAATTAATGATTAACATGTTTAACCATAATTCCCAAGAACTATATCTTTGACCAGCCTTCTATACATCAAAAACTTGTATGACATTCATACATGAGATGGATATTCCATTCTTCTTTCCTTTTGCCATTATACTTCTAATAGTTTAACTTTCAGTATTTCTCCTACTCTCAGAAGAAGCACCCAACTTAAGAGTGGCGTTAGCCCCGGACTTCCTAGGTGTGAAAGTCTCACTAACACCCTTCGGACACTTCCTTTCTCTTTAAGTTGTTGTTTTATTCACCTTTCATCATATGACAGGCGTTCTCCTGGATCCCTCTCTTATCAGTCTAATGCATAGTAAACTCCTTTACTAATAGTTTGCAAACAAACATTGCTTTGGATATCTTATATCTTTTTAGCCTTTGTCTGTCTCTGAAAATGATTTTCAGATTCCATGAATATCACATAACTATCCAAACTTTCGAAGTTCGGGTCTCATGGAAGCAAACATATTTCACTTGACCGAAATGGAATTTTAGCTTTTGGATCAAAGGACGGGAGTCATATCATCCATAGCATTAGCGGGAGAATACCGAAAGCATGCGATAGGACAAGTCCTTCTCGGCACTCTTGAGGACAATCCTCACATTACATTACCAACCGTAAAGTTTTAACCAGATATTTAACAACTTATTCAATTTTAATAGGGAAGGTGGAAACGCGAGCCATTATGCTACAACTATTATGCAAATCACACTTAGACATTGTTCAAAATTAATTGCACTGAGAATTAAAACAAGTTAATTCTATAGTGAGCTCCCACTCAAATTAATATCTCTCATAATTGATTGTGGGTGATTCAAGATCCAAATTACAATTCAACGCCAAGGATGTATCCATCCCAAGTGACGAGAATTGCAATCGGTAGGCCAACTTGCCAATCACATCTCTATGTGACTCTTGTTCATCTTTCGATGCATGTGTTCCGAGCTCATGACTTTCATGCCTAAACGTCAAGACAACCAAGTGATCTCGCTGCGAGGTCTCAACTCACCCGCCTCACACTTCTCTAATCGTTCGTACCCATGTAACCATGTGATACCCCGAAGAGATAGGTGCCGTGACGGTGCTACACTTGGGAGAACACTAACTACTTGATATTTTGTGAGAGATCACCCTAATAAAAAGAGACTACCGCGCAATCAAGAAGGGTGCATCAAGAGGGATAAACATCTCAGGCAATTCATAATAGCATGATATGGTATAGCCCTTTCTGACGGAGAAGTCTTTCATTCCTTCGTCTTCGGCATTCGCGTCGGTGTTCACCTTTGCGAAGATTGCCACCACCTTGTTGATGCACCAAATAATATTGCTATCTCTATAGCTTAATAAAATAAGTGCATTACATAAGGCTGACACGCAGGTCATTAAAGTGCAATCATATGGCTCCAACCATCATGCCGAATCATGACACACAGGTCATGTTAATCAATTTACATCATATAGTCATCTCATACATAATCAAATTATTATGAACACTGCTATACCACATCACATGCACATGCAAACCATCCTGCAAAACCAAGTTAGACGCCTCTAATCGGTCCATGCAAAAACTTGTTTTACGTGGCTTCTAAGGTTTCAAAACAAACCGAATCTACCAACGTCCATCATCAAGTATGATAATTCAAGTTGCTAGATTAACTTTCCAGGGTGTATGAAACACGAGATAATAAAATCTTGAGCCCCATACTAAACTTCGTCATACGCGTGACCCCCGTGCAGATCACATCTGCATTGCCCTTTCGTCTGCGAAACATCCATCTTTCTCAACTATGGTGGAACCCAAAGAACTGTTAGCACTTCGTTGATCTATCAATCAGCATACTCAGGAGCAGCATGAAAGGATCGCGGATTGCCAGAACTTTGTGAGATTCCACCATTCCGTTAAGATCAGGACTACGCAAATTCAGGGGAAGCAACAGGAACATCGGCTAACAGATTTCATCTGCTACCCGCACAAATAATTTTCAGTAATAGATCTCATCTACTACCTAATTATATTGTGCAACACCCATACATCTCCATGTATTCTAGATCGCAACCTGCATCTACGCATAGCACGGCTCTTGATGCCACTGTAGGGTAACGCAGCAGAAAACAAAAAAATTCCGACCTACGCACCAGCCCAGGACCACTATGAAGACTGCATACAAGGTTTGATCTTTTCGTTACCGACTCGTAGCGCAGCGGAAGTAGAGTCGATGACGATCAGCGGTGCAGATCCCCGCAGCTAGGATTTACAACCTCCCAACCACGAGGATGTATACCCTCATCTGCCCCGCGGACAGCCCTCCAGGAGGCGGTCGGACAATCCCCCGGACGGTGTCGCGGACAGCCCTTCGGGAGGACCTCCGAAGCTCGGACTGTCACTCGGATAGCCCTTCGGGAGGACCTCCAAAACTCGGACGGTCACATTGACAGCCCTTCGGGAGGCACTCTCGAACTAAGACCGAAACTACAATCTCTCTACAGAGTTGCACACATACGGTGTCATCTATCCGGCAGGGCTTCGCCGTCCAGAACTAGTTCCTGCCGGAACCCAGACAGCCTTTCGGCTCTACGAAACTATTTCGCTGGGAGGGAGAGAGAGAGCTTGCAAAGCAAAGCATGTGTATGAGAGCACAAGGATCAAGAAATGGCAGCCCACATCTCCTCTATTTATAGGAAAACCAAGGGGTAGGGTGGTTTTACAATAAAACCCAAAATGCACATGAATGAAGTCCTTCCACAAGGGCATAAAAGTGAAACCAAGGAACAAGAGGGACTCCATGAAGGAGTCCACCATGTGGCCGGCCACACCCTCATGTGGGGCCCCAAAAATGGCTCCAATCCATCCATGTCATCCCCAAGATCTTTTGGAGCAAAGCCCCAAAAGGTGGCTTTCCATAAAGTAGTCCAAAAAGCACTTTCACTATTCACGGCGACATTTTTCAGCGTCCGTTCGAACTAAAAATATTTATGTGGGCTTAGAACATTTCTAGCACCCACTAAAATAATTTTCAATACGATCCGGAACAATTCCGGAATAGTGATTTTCATCTGCGAAAAGCATCTGAAGCAGTTCCGGCAGCTCCGGAACATTTCCGGTTATTCTTCCGGAAAATTCCCAGAAGTTTCCAGAATGATTCTGGCACCCTCCAAGAATTATCAGGCATGTGCCAAAACCAATTTGACTTTATGGTATCCTCTGAAACAACTTTTCAGTTTCACCGAAACTGTTCTGGTGACCTGTCTACGGAACTTTTCTACTGTCCGAAACTTTTCCGGTGTCCGAAACTTTTCGGTGATTTTCTCTCAGACTCCCTGTCTAGTATTCAACAGATAGATGACCCTTAAGCGTGTGACCCTATAGGTTCGGTGAAGCATAGACATGACCCAGAACCCCTTCCGATCAATGATCAACATCGGAGCCGTGGACACCCATATCGATCCCTATACCCACACGAATAAATATTCGAGTGAACCTCCAGTTGACGTGTGCTATTCCTGTTGCTTCGCGATATGTTACAAATACCCGAGGTGAGACATGTTGGCATCCTCGTGGATCAACAACTTGTCCACTATGCTAGTTACCTCGTTAACGGTATTGTTCTCTTTTCTCGTTCCCGTGTTCTGGCATCCCCATGATCAAATCACAAAGTGTCTGGCCAGACGATGATGGATACCGTAACACCGAGAGGGCCCAGAGATATCTCTCCATTGTCGGAGGAGCAAATCCCAATCTTGAGCTATCAAGTTACTTCACATACTTTTCCATGAACCCGTAAGCCGCCGTAATAGCCACCCATTTACGGATGACGTTTAACAAACCCCAAAGTTCATGAAGCAAGCATGAAGAAACTCGATACTCTCATGGTCTAAGGAATTATGCAAACATTAACTTATCTGTGTTATTAACCATTAACTTATGACGAATGTATCTCATAGCATAACAATAGTTTGGGTCGATTCAACACAAATGTTCTTCTAACATTGTGCCCTCAAAATTGCCGGCATAGCCATGCCCATGATCAGGAAAACAGGATCATCATGCAATACTTGAGCCAGTCTTAGAGGCCAGACTAGGAATACATTTTACCATTTATTATCCCACACGTGCACATGAGTTTCCCTCCAAGCCTCGTTTTATTTGTAGACTCGAGAATCATTGCAGTTATAGCATGGAACATAAACATAATTATGAACAGGGAGATAATCAATAACATTTATTATTGCCTCTAGGGCATATCTCCTACAGATTGACCCCCTACACTTGTGGGTCATCAAGGCCTACGTAGGGCACCATGCTCATGACAAAACTACACATAGGGTACTATAGTCTGGTTTTTATTGGCCTACTCTTTGCAAAGATGCTCGTAAGTTTGTCCTCTCTTGTGATGAATGTCAAAGAATTGGTAATATTGGTAGACGTCAGGAAATGCCTATGAATTATTCACTTGTTATGGGATATTTTCCTTTCTCTAATGGGTATACTCATATTCTAGTTGTTGTTGATTACGTTATTACTAAGTGTCTAGAAGCTATTCCAATTAGTAGTGTTGATCATAACACCTCTATTAAAATGCTTAAATATGTTATTTTCCCGAGGTTTAGAGTCCCTAGATATTTAATGACTAATGGTGGTTCACATTTTATTCATGGTGCTTTTCGTAAACTTCTAGATAAATATGGTGCCAACCATAAAATTGCATCACCTTATCATCCTGAGTCTAGTGGTCAAGTTGAGTTGAGTAATAGAGAAATAAAATTGATCTTGCAAAATACTGTTAGGGTCAGTTCTTTTGCTGGCTTTTTTGAGCTCCCAGAATAAGTTGCCCCCTACCCAGCTTATTCTAGAAGATCAAACAAAATTATATTTTTAGAAGCTTACTAGTCAAGTCTTAACAACTAGGCTTTTAAAAATAATTTGGTTGGGCTTCTAGAATAAGTTGGGTAGGGGAAATTTATTCCAGCCTATTCTAGACGCCACCAAAATAATTGGCACTTAATAGATTTATAAAGAATTGGTCTAAGAAACTTGGTGATGAATTATGGGCTTATAGAACTGCTTATAAAAATTCTATGGGAATGTCCCCGTATAAAATGGTCTATGGAAAAGCATGTCATTTACGTCTTGACCTAGAACATAAATCTATTGGGCAATTAAAGGACTTAACTATGATTTCAAACTTGCCGGTGAGAAGAGGTTATTTGATATTATCTCCCTAGATGAATGGAGAACACAAGCTTATTAAAATGCCAAATTTTTAATGAAAATTTTAGAAGATGGCATGACAAAAAGAATCCAAAAATGGGAATTTAAAATTGGCGATCAAGTTCTTTTGTACAATTCTCGTTTCGGATTTTTTGCAGGAATACTTCTTTCCAAATGGGAAGGACCATATATCATCGAAGAAGTTTATTGCTCCGGAGCTACTAAGATTAACAATGTCAAAGGCACAAATCCGATATTGGTTAATGGGTAGATAATCAAGCATTATATCTTAGGTACATCTATTAATGTTGAAGCTAATATTATTCAAGTGATATGACTAGAAGAATACATAGAAGAGACCTTCCGGAACACTCCAGAACCCTGAAAGTGAGTAGGTATGTGATACGGTAAGTAAACCGACTCCAAAAATTCCATTAAAATAGTTTTTTTCCTTTTTTAAATATTATAAGTACTATAAAAATAAGAACCAGTCAGGGGACCCACGAGGGGGTCCCAATGAACAGGGCGCGCTCTACGCCTTAGGCGCCATTGGTTGCTTTGGGAGCACCTCGTGTGCCTCCCTGACCCCGTTTTCTTCCCGGACACGTATTCCAACCCAAAAAAATTACTATATATACACTCATATGTTTTCACCACCGCATAGCAAGTTGATCCTTTTTTCTTGTTTCGGGCTATTTTTCTGACAGATCTAGATCACCATGATGCCATCAAGTTCCTTCAAGGACAAGTTCAACGAGAAGATCATCGACCCCTACCTTCCGGAGGTGATGAAACACCCTGAAGCCATTGAGATGCGTGAGGGGGTGCTTCACATCCAGGAAGTTTAAGGAACAAAGAAGGAGGAAAGCGAGAAGGTCAGGCATGCAGCAGTGGAACATGAGATCTTCAAGTGTGAAGGGATGGTGGGGAGTGGACTCAGCGCAAACCACTCCATGAACATGGATTTTATCCGTGAACACATGATGGACAATAAGGATATTGGGGAGGTGATCTTCAAGCTTCACACTCAGCTTCAAGATCTTCACGCCCAAATTTATGATCTACAAAACCAAAACTGTGAGTATGAATCTCGTTTCAAGAGGATGAGCACTTCTACAGATTTCAAAATTCCATAGACTCGATCTTCCTTCCTCGACAGGGAGACTATGCCAAGGAAGAGGAAGGAAAATCCTACTACTTCATCACCGCCATCACCCAAGAAGGGCACTTGAGTACATGGGTATGGGCACCACTCTTAGTTTGTTCCAATCTTGGGGGAGGTGCCCCGGTATCGTATCACCATCACTTTTATCATTATCATCTATCTTAGTTCGATCATTAGCTATTTTGTGATTTAGAAGAATAAAAGTTTGGTATCGTTTTGTTTGGAGTGTTTGCTTTATGATCTATCTATCCCTGTAATCAAGCATGAGAGTTATATAATAAAGTTTAGTTTGAGTTTGCTTGCTTTACTCATGCATCAATCATAGCACTGAAATAAAAGAAATAAAAAGATCATATGCTAATCCCATGTGGAGTAATGAGTTCGCATAAAAGGAGTATGCTTGATAAAAGTTGTTGGGAATTAACAAACAGATTGTTATATATTGATACAATCCATGCAAAACCATGGAAGGGAAGAGGAGATTCACATACAAATATACTATCTTGGACATCTTTTATGATTGTGAGCCCCCATCAAATATTCTCTACATGATCGAATAGTTGATGTTGGACAAGGAATACAACGTAATGAGTTATATTTGTTTACATTCACATACAAGTTATATTTTCATGGATCCTCTAACATGTGGTGCTTGTCTAGGATCTACTTGTGCATCCATAATCCCTAAACCCAGTTTCACTCCATGAGAGTCCATCATACCTACCTATGAATTGAATAAGATCCTCCAAGTAAGTTGTCATCGGTGCATAAAGCAATAAAAATTGCTCCTGATTATGTATGATATTTTATTGTAAGGGAAGCTTTGTGCGATCTTGTGATGGTAAAAAAAGCGACAAACTGCACAATATAGGTTGCTATCATAAGGGACAATATAAAGTGACATTTCTTTACATTAAGAGTTTGCACATCCTAAATTATAAAGCGCATGACAACCTCTGCTTCCCTCTACGAAGGGCCTATCTTTTATTTTTCTGTATTTACTTTTATGCAAGAGTCAATAATGTTTATCCCTATTCCATCTTATTAACTCTTTAGTTGGCAAGCATTATGTGTTGGGGAAGGATCCAAGCATATATATCCAGATGGATGTAGGTGGTCGTGAGTCGTTATTGTTGAAATTATCCTTGAGTTAAACAAGTTGGGAGGCAAAAACAATAAATCCCCTATCTTCCTATGTGCCTGACGGAAACGTTTGCTCCAAAAATATGCATTGAGTGTCAACAATCATACAGGACTAAAAGATAGTTGAGTATATAAACTTGCTAAAATGAAATATCTTCCATAGAATCTTCTCTGAAATATGATGATTTGCGATTGTCTCAATGACTAAGAACATAGTTCGTTGATTGTCAATAAAGCTTATGCTTAATACTTTAATAGTTGTGGATGGATTGTTACTTGTTTATGAGAAGCTATATGATGAGAACTTGCTGCTATGTTAATAATCATGATGCTTTCATGTTCGTATTTTGCTTTTATCAACACCTCTCTCTCTCTAAAACATGTGGTCATTATTATCTAGTTCAGCTTTCGATTAAGAACAAGCAAGGTCTAATCTTGGGGGAGTTGATACGTCCATTTTGCATCATGAATTCCTATTGATATTTATATTGTTTTCATTCATTATTCCACTTTATGATGCAACTCTAATGCATTTTCTCTCTTAATTTACAAGGTTTACATAAAGAGGGAAATTACCATAAATTGGAATTCTAGACCTGAAGGCCATGGAAAAAGCTAGAAAATTTCTGTACTCCAGATGACCTGGAACTTCAGTAGATTTTTCTATGGAATATATAAGAATTATTGGGGCCAAGAACCACCAGCGGAGGGCACCTCTCCCAAGGCAACAGGGTGCACCCACCCCCTAGGCGTGCCCTCTTGCCTTGCTAGTATCCCTCTTATATTGTATTAAGGGTTTTGACCTAGAAAAAAATAAGTAGGATACTTTCAGGATGAAGCCCCGCCTTCTCGAGGTGGTAACCTGGGCAGGAGCCCTTTTGCTCTCCAACAGAGCAATTCTGCTAGGGAAACTTCCCTTCGGGAGGGGAAATCGGAGCCATCCTCATCACCAATGCTTCCTCATTCGTGGGAGGACCAATCTTCATCAACATCTTCGCCAACACCATCTCATCTCAAACCCTAGTTCATTTCTTGTACTCAATCTTTGTCTCAAAACCTTAGATTGGTACCGGGGGTTTCTAGTAGTGTTGATTAGATCTTGTAGTTAATGCTTGTTGGTTTATTTGGTGGAATATAATATATTCAGATCCTTTATCATATTCATTACACCTCTGATCTTGAACATGATGATTATTTGTGAGTAGTTACTTTTGTTCTCGAGGACATGGGATAAATCTTGTTATAAGTAATCATGTGAAGTTGGTATTCATTTGATATTTTGATGATATGTATGTTGTTGCTTACTTTAGTAGTGTCATGTGAATGTCAACTACATGAAACTTCACCATATTTGGGCCCAAGGGAAGGCATTGTGGAGTAATAAGTATATGATGGTATGCGAGAGTGACAGAAGCTTAAAACCTAGTTTATGCATTTTTCCGTAAGGGGCTGATTTGGATCCATATGTTTCATGCTATGGTTAAATTTATCTTAGTTCTTCTTTCGTAGTTGCAGATGCTTGTGAGAAGGGGTAATCATAAGTAGATTGCTTGTTCAAGTAAGAATATCACCTAAGCACCGGTCCACCCAGATACCAAATTATCAAAGTAACGAATGCGAATCAACTCAACATGATGGACATGACTAGACGGAAATTCCCATGTGTCCTCGAGAGCACTTTTCTCTATATAAGAGAACTTTCTAGCCTGTCCTTTGCTATAAAAAGGATTAGGCTACCTTGTTGCACATTTGCTACTTTTGTTACTTGTCACTTGTTACAGATTACATTGCTACAAAACTATCTATCACTGTTACTTACAACCCTTGATGATAATATCTTGCTAAAAAATCCTTGTCATTTCCTTCTACTCCTCGTTGGGTTCGACACCCCTACTCATCGAAAGGACTGCGATTGATCCCCTATACTTGTGGGTCATCATGACCTTGCAGGTTATCAATAATGCGAGCAAGGCCTGCTCCCAACATCCGTGAACGATACTAACCCGAACCTATAAGATGAACATATTAGACCGCATGGAAGTAATAATTCTAATCATAAAAGAGTTCATATGTATCCCTAAGAACAAGTGTAACTTCTTAAACATAAATAAGAAGAACATATAAGTTAGGGTCAAGTTACAAGCCAACATGAAGGGAGAAAGCATGACGTTGTTGGTGGAGGCGACAACGTCGGTGATGATTGTGGCGGTGCCGGTGGTGGTGCCGACACGATGGAGATGGCACCGGCCCAAAGGCCGGTGCTCAAGGTGATGGAGTCTTCTCCTCTTTCCTTGATCTTGTCTCTCTTCTATGACAGTGGATGGAGCGGCAATGGAGATAAACTTGGTGTGTTGCTGATGAATGAGAGATGAGATGGCGGCTAGGGTTGGAGTTGCGTATATAGTACATCTCCTCGATCTCCTTCGTTGATGGGATGCAATCAAGGGATCAAAATGAGCCTTATCCTCTCCCAAACCCTTTCTTATTGCCCAAGGATCACGTGCGAACAAACACAGACGAAATTGGTGAAGAATCCCGCCTTGAAGGGGAACTTTGGACGCCGAAATCACCTCATATGACCACGTGTATGACCACGCGCGATTTGTCCTCTCCGGTAAAACAGTCGTCATTTCTTCATACGAACTCTGATTTTGACGTTCTTGGGCTCATTAGATTCATGACAGCGATGCGGGTCCATTTCTGGTTTTAGATATTGATTTGATGGACTTAAAAAAATCATTTTTCCGCCTTGTGAAACGTTGAAGTCTCGTACTATAAGTCCTTTATATTGAAGCCGTCCTTTGTCCTTTCATCATGCTTGGTTCTAGGTTGCTCCAAAACACCTGTAGACACGAGAAAGCAAAAGAACAAATGTGCAATGCTCATAATGAGAAGTGCAAAACATGGTAATCATGCACAATGGAGACATATTTAGTTCAGTGGGACATAATATGTAGAGAGAATATGGAACAAATGAACTCTAACAATGCGTAAAATATAGAGCCATCAGGGTGATGCGACCACGATGACGGGCCCAAGATATGAGGTGGTGGTGATGGTGCGGTGATCACAGGGCAAGACACTCATGACCAAGGTGCAGTGGTGGGAGGGGTGCTGGAATCGACCGACAATGATGTTGGAACCAACGCTAGCGGTTGTTGTATCCGGCCATGAAATTTGCTGGAACAGGCGGTTGCGAATGTTGGAATCAACCGGAGGCAACGCAATGATGATGATGTTTTTTGCTATAACCGTGGTCACTCATGCTAGAACCGGCAATGTCGAGTGCTACATCCAGCCATGGAATTTACACTAACATGCGGTTGTAAATGCCGGAAGTGACCAGAGACAATGCTACGACATCGATGTTTTTGTTGCAACCATGGTCACTAAATGTTGGAACCAACATTGTAAGGTGCTGCGACCATGGCCATCGGGTGCTGGAATCGATCGACAATGATGCTGAAACAAAGGGTGGTGAATGCTCTATTCTGCCATGGAATTTGCTAGAACATGCATTTGTGGATGCTGGAATTGACATGAGACAATGCTATGGGGATAAGGTTTTTGCTCCCACCGTGGTCGGTAATGATGGAACCAACATCGTGAGGTGTTGCGACCATCGCGTTGGTGAGGTTGCCACTGACAACATGTGAAGTTGGGACCATGGGGGAGGATGCTAGAACCGTGCAACACGGATACTGGAACCATGCAATGGCGATGGACACGGATGCTGGAACCACGTGAGAGCGATGTGCAAGCTACAAGAAATTACGGTGAAACATTGCCATCATCAACGACGGATGCTACAACCATCAACGCAAGGAGCTACAAGCAGTGATGGCGAGCTTCTCGTCAATATGTGCCACCCCAACTCTATTACTCCCTCCGTCACAATTTAGAAGGCGTGCATGTGTATCTAGGTCGTAAATTTGACTTATATAAAATATATTGTTTAATATAAAAATTATATCATTAGAAAATAGAATATCTAAAGTTTCTAATGACATATTTTTTGTAATATATGTCTTTTATTTAGTTGATAAAATTGACGACCTAGATATACGCGCAAGACTTGTAAACTGAGACGAAGGAAGTATATCATTGACTTAATGACCGATTGGACAAACATTAAATCTAATTATGACAGAGATGACCCACTTGTCAGGGTTGATGATGCACAATAATCAACCCTGTGATGCTTGACCGGCACATTAGGCATTATGACATGTGGCCCACATGTCGGTGTCAACAAAAAAATCCGAAGTTCTCTTGGTCGCTTCCTCCCCAAGCTCCCTATGCCTGGCCGGCCGAGCTCACCCCGGGTCCATGGCAACTTGCTGCCGGGTCACGCCACCTGACCTCTCTGACATGTGATGCCTGCTCTCTTTTTTTTGCGTTGTAGCAAATGTTGGTTTACGTGCTACATATACAACCTCCATATACTAAGTGCACATTTGATGTGACCAATGAACATTAACTCAAAGAAAATTAATCGAGTTTTGTAATCTCCAAACGTTCGAAAACTAGCAACAGGTCGTTATAAAACGCCTATGGGATAGCAGTAATCGAACACGTGACTCCTCGGTCCTCAACTAAGAGGTCAACCAACTAACCACACGCTAGGTTGTGCTCTATATAGGAAAGTTAATCTATTTGACCTGATTTGACTATTGCATTAAGAAAGAATTTTTTCAATTAAGAGAAAGCATTTTCTTACTTATGCAACCGTTGGCACTAGAGCCCACATGTACCTGAATGCCGATTTTAGAAAAACTATAGGTGAGGTTATCGATTTTTTCGTAGTGCATGCAAGTTCTCACTTTTTTTTTTCATTGGCTTTTTGTGAGGTGATGATATTATGTGTGTCAAAAAAATCATGAAAAGGAGAAATAATGCAAAACTATATGATCCGTAGACATGATAAGTTACGGACAAACCCGATGGTAAGTTTTTCAACCCGAAGTGCAAAACACATGTGGTAACTTTGAACAGGGGAAGTTGTTGGGAAACGTTCCACCGGTCACTCTGTGTAAAATAACACGGAAATGATATACCGCAGGCCTGATAACTTAGGTATAAATACACGGTAACTCTTAACCCGAGGAAAAAAATTGTTGAAAATATAAACCGGGAAAAAAGTTGTTCAATACATACACCCGACAACTTCTGTATAAATAGTATGGTAACAGACACACCACCGACGTGATAACTTACACACAAACACTAAGGTAACTTTCGATGAGGGAAAAACGTTGTTGAAAAGATAACTTGATAACTTCTATATAAATATATGATAATATACACACCACGGAGCTGATAACTTACTCAAAACATCGCGGTAACTTTGACCGGGGGATTTTTTGGGTGAAAACATATCGCGTTAAGTATTGTGGAAATAATATGGGAATACACGCACAACATATGTGATAACTCATATACAAACACCATGATGACATTTAACGGGGTAAACAAATTTATTAAAATGCATATCACCAATAACTCTGTGTAAATAATATGATAATATACACACATCAAAGCTGATAACTTACGTACAAACACATCGGTATTTTTTTGACCCGGAGAAAAAGTTGTTAAAAAACATACCCCAATTTTTTGTACAAAAGTTATCCAGGGGTGTTCATATGCAAGTTATCAGATCTATGGTTAACAAGCCCCTTCCCCCATAACTTCTGTATAAATAGTCCCCGATAACTTATGTATTAATAGCATGGTAATAAAAGCAACACAAATATGATAAGTTAGGTACAAACATCACAGTAAATTTTATCCATGGGAAACAAATAGTTGAATACAACCTTCGATAATTATTGTATAAGTACCATGGTAATAAAAGGACCATAGACCTGATAACTTAGATACAAACACCAGAGTAACTTTAGACGTGAATAAAATATTGTTGAAACATACCCCGGTTACTTCTATGCAAAATAGCATGGTAATATATGCACCGTGGATTTGGTAACTTAAGTACATATACCATGGTCACTTTAACTCGGGGAAAATGGTTAAAAATACATTTGTCCATGGAGAGAATGTTGGAGAAGCCATTTTACGTTCTAGTAATTTCTATGTAAACATGATGATAACTGGCATACCATAGATGTGATAACTTACTGTCTAGGTATGATAACTTTTGACCGGAAAAAAAGTCGTCGAAACATATCAACATGGGATCTTAGTTTCGAAGGCCTAGTCGTGACGATTCTTTTATGTAAAGGAAGTTTTTCAATCGGAATGACGGTTAGAGCTATAAAACATTTTGAAGTTTTCAATTTGGTGGAATCTCTGATGATGTCAGCATTTTTGTCCTACTAGCACATATGCCCGTGCGTTGTAACGGGCAAATAATAATAATATCACACCCATCTAGCCTAATAAGCATGACTCAAAGACTCCACCTCGCACGTCGTGCAAGTCCATGCCCTCTATTTTAACACGACATCCATCATGGCGGCTTATGCTCTTTTCTGCCCTCACTGACAGTGGCACTGATGTCCACTTGATCACAATGCATCTAGACATGGCCAGTATCAAGGCGATGAGCTTGACCATCACATGGCACACCTATCATTGTCACACCAACCCAAGAAATTGGACCGTGCTAGTCCAGCTAAATGTTTACACTAATCTATTGGTCTAGGCTTGAGGGTTGTCCTCTTGTGTCCTTCGGGCACATGCTCCATACAATATCTCCTACACAACCCTCGCTATAGAGCAAATGACTGTGGCCCAATACAAAGGTTATCCAGATCAAAACATGCCCTACACACGGTGTAGCTCATTTTATTCCATGACAGTCGACTGATATACTTGGTTAATATGGTGCAATCTGCAACACCTCATGTCTCCAGTTTGAATCCCATTAAAGCCTTTTTAGACAATCTCGCGAAGCTTTGTTAATTCATCACAATTATAAGGACAGATGGAAGATTTCCGGGATGACTTAACAAAACATGGTGGTCATCCCCGAGAGGAAGTGCGTGCTTCGCTAAATTACGAGCTTCAAAGTTTGAGCTCCTAAACTCATGAACTATTTTACATAAAATAGAAGTCAGTGAATGTTCCATGATCTCCTGTATAACAACGATGTGGCTTGCCGAACTTCCCTCTTTGATTTCTTCGACCACAACTGTCGTGGTTTTGTCACGACAGATGTCCGAAGACTTAGGTTCGAGGCCATCGCTAAGGAGGTGGACTCAAAGGGGTTGGTCGGGATGAAAGACACGGATTTACACAGGTTCGGCCCCTCGAGATGAGGTAAAAGCCTACGTCCTGCTTTGTGTATATTGATTGGAGTATCGATTACAAGGGAGCGTATTTGCTTGACCTAGCTCTCGATCGATTGGGTTCTGTCTAAGCCGTCCCCGAGTCTCGCCTTTATATAGGAGGTCAAGACCATGGGTTACACAAATCTCATACCGACTCTTACAATGTATATGACTCTGTCTCTAAGCCATCTTGCCGACTTTGGCAGGCTGTCTCCGGGCAGCTTACGCGTCCGGGTCTTGCGTCTTCTTCCTGACTCTGGGCCTCCATATCAGCCCATATGGTGAGCCGCCGTGCAGCCCAATCTTCCTCTTCCAGCCCATACGCTACGAGCCGCCAGGTATGATCCGGCCCCTCCTAGGTGGGTCTTACCACGGAGTTATATCCCCACCATTAGGCCCCAGATTGATTTGAGCTTGCTCATGTCAATCTCCACTGCTTAACCAGCGGCGAGTCTCGCACCCTTGTCACCTGAAAGGAAAAAACACATAACCCGCCATGACGTCACCTTCACACATGTCGAAAACATTCCATGATGTATGCCGTAGATCCTTTCATTAGACGGTCGGCCCGAATATAGAGGCATCCGTCTCGGTCGGTCATCATGTCTCGCCTTGATTCTCGCATGCCCGTTTGGCCTTCCACTCCCTTAAACAGGACCACGAGGGGTCTTTTCATTTTTCTCCGCCACCACCACTCTTCTTCTTCCTCTCGACGCCAGCGCTTCTGAGCTCCGTCCCGCCGGTGGAGTCCCGTCGCCGTCATCAAACTTGGCCGCTGCATCAACCTGAACGGTTCCAGATTCTCGCCCGTGTCCGCCGCATCCTTAAGGTAGGTTCTTCGTCCTCTTTTAGATCTATGACTTCCCACTTGAATCCTGTCGAGTTCGTCGGACTCCATTAGCATGCATGTTCATCATTATAGTGTCAACTGATGGATAGCTCCTTAAATCTTGTGGTATTGTTTAATCTGCCGCGGTCATTCATGCGAAGTTTAACGACGTTTATCTTAGATCCATGTACTGCTCCACTATCACGTGAACTGCATGTTCTTCCTTAGCCCCTTTTTAGGGTTAGAATATATTTGGTTTTTCCTTGCCTGTAGATCTTGTAGCCTCAGCATAATATGTAAAACCTGTTTGTATTTCCTTAGCAGTTTTTTCATCATGGCCTTGTTCACTTAACCCATTATCAAATTTTTGGCTCTTCTGATAAATTGCATCGGTGGCTTAGCATCACAATATTTAATTTCATCAGTCGTCTTGGTTGTCTAATCACTTTCTGACCCGCCGCGTACTACCCCCTTTCACAGCCTTAACCTACCATCATGTCTCGAGCATCTTCTTCTTGTGATTGGGTCAACTCTGGAGTCTCCGAACAATTCCTACAGGATTTTGTAGAGGCAGGAACATTGCCAGCTCAGAACGTCATTCATTGACGGGTTCCGGGGTTAGAGAAGAGACCCATCCTGCAAGAGGGTGAAGTCGTTATCTTTGCCGACCATCTTATGCGTGGTTTCAGCCCGCCCAGATCTAAGTTCTTCTGAGACATCCTCCATTTCTTTAAATTGCATCCTAAAGACATTGCCCCGAACTCTGTCTCCAACTTGTGTAACTTTCAAGTCTTGTGTGAGGTTTACCTGCAAGAAGAGTCGTCTGTCGATCTATTCTATGATTTTTTCTATGTCAACCGCCAAACGAAAGTGGCAGACGACCCAAGCTTGGAGCTTGGCGGAGTCTCCATCCAAAGACGAAAGAGATCTAGTTTACCCGGCCATTCAAATGCCAAGCCATCCCAAAGACTAGAACAGAACTTGGTTCTATTGCAGAGACACGTCTCCAGAGGGTGAAAAAACCCTGTCGGGTTATCGTCCTACCTAGCTCTGTACTTCTACTGAGCTTCCAGACCGGATGTCAGTCGTGGCACGGGCAAAGTATGCTTCGGCTTTCACCAAAATCAAAGCTCTTCTGGTGAACGGGCTGACAGGAGTGGACTTAACCCGCTGTTGGATCTCATGGAAGGTCTTACCATTGAGCCGGCATGACTGTCTTATGTGTGAATACACATGCGATGCAAAAGATCCTCTCTACTTCAACCACACACCCTTGACAGAAGAGAACATCACCTCTGCTATCAGGGGACTTACTCACAAATCTCAAGAAGCTTGTCGTTCAATCGGGTTAAAACCTTTCTGCGCCACAAACCCGGCTCCAGACGTAAGGGCGGCTTTCAAATTTACTTTTCTCTCCGTCTTGACCTTATATATACTTAGCCATATTAAATCCTCTTGGCGGCTTTCACTTACAGGCTAACTCCAGCTTCTGGAAGAAAAAATACACTCCTCTAGTGAAGAAGAAGTCTCAGGCGGGTAACACCGGCGGCCGCAAATCAAAAATGTAGGCTCAAAACCTGCTTGAACTTGACGACTCAGAGGTAGAATTTGATCCCCTTGGTCGTCCTTGTATGCAACTTACTGACAATGACTATACACAGGAGGAGACAGAGATGAGCCACGCTAACACCCCCGAGGTAACTTATCTTTATTCCGATTCAGAAATCTTCCACAAACAAAGATACGGCGGGTCGTCCGAAAAGTTCCTTTTTCGCATCCTCTCTCTTATTTAGATATTGAATTTTCCTTGAAAAAACAATAGCACGACTCTCGATGTCAGACCCGGAGCACCGGCTCTGGGGATCTCATGGCCAGCTTACCTAACTCCTCGGCGCTGCGGAAACATCCTGCTGAGGTACTTATAAAGAACCCAAAATATGTCTTATATTTCCATAATGTTGCCTTACTATTATGTCTAACTGTCTTAATCTGTAGGAGTCACCTCCTTCCTCTGGCAACTCAACTGCCTCTAAACTTCCTCCCATGAAGGTCAACCCAGAGTATGTATTCACCTCTGCCGTGTGTATATTACCTGTATTACCTTTATATTATGTGCTGATTCTTTGCTCTTTCAGGGCGCAAGCCAAACGCAGGAAAGCAGGCGGGTCTACCGTTTCTCCAACCATTCAACAGCCTGATATTGCTGAGTCGTCCCTCTCTCCTACTAAACCTTCTGAAGCTACAAAAGAAACACCTGAGCAATCTCCCCCGCCCTCAGAGTTGGCGGGTCATCATTTGGCGGGTTCCGATAGTCCCGCGGCTGACCCTAAGCCGCCCAATCCTTCCACTGAAGGCTCGTCTCTCCCTGATGTTACCATCACTAGGACGGGTTATCAATCTCCCACGCATCATACTCTGACAAAGCACTCCAGCAAAGTTGCTACTTGCTCTCCCGAGAAGCTTGACTTCGAATTCCCTGTCTTGGAGAAGATGACTACGGATAACTTACACGCCGGCTATCTGAACCGCCTGTCTGCCAGTCGCAACATGGAGAGAAAGCTTGTTGGCTTGATGAAGAAAAAATATGAGGTATCTTTCATCTTCTATCTTTCTCTTATACCCATACATAGCCCCCGACAACCGGGTTAATATTGCAAATAATAGACTGGGTCTTCCAAACCTTCAATCATACTGTATAGAGCTTAACGTGTGACCCCCAAGTACCGGGTTAAATTGCATATAAGCCCGTACTTTATACTACGTCATAGATCCAATTTTAGCCCCCAAGTCCGGAGCATTATGATAATGATAACCCGGATCTCTCATATGTAAGAAGCTTCACTAGGTGTAGCCCCCAAGTCCGGTTCATTATACTAGTGATGAGCCGGAACTTCATCGCAGATTTGAAAATGAAAACACAGACATTAGCCCCCAAGTGCCAAGTATATTGCTTGCAATGTGCTTGGGACTTATAAGAATAATTCCATCCTGGCGACTTAACATTGATAACCTTTCACTTGTGAAATGCAGGAGGCATTGAATACTGTCGGGTCTGAGCGGGCCGGCTTGAGGGAAGATCTGACACTCCAACAGACCGCCCGAGCCATAGCAGAAGAAAAATTGCGGGCGGCTGTTGAAAAACTTGAGAATCTCCAGGCTGAATTTACTGCGTGTAAAAAGACTGCTAAAACTGATCAAGCCGCCCTGATGAAGCGTGCGAGCGATACATAGGAAAAGCTCAATCTTGTATTGGCGGAGCTGAAGACTCTCAAGGATCATATCTCCAAGATGACTGTCGCTATCTTTGGTAAGTACATACGGGTTAAAGAATACTTTCATGAAATAAACACCCGCCAGGTGGCTTATACCTTCGACCTTTTCTTGCAAGCGAAAGGAGCCGCCAGTTATCCTCTGATAGTCTGATGAAATTGAAAGCAGTCTATACCTTGACGGAGCAACTCTACAGTGGGGTCCTTTGCACTATTAAGTCTGTGATGACAGCTAAGTACGTCCCCAAATTTATGAAGGGCGTCATAGAGGTCTTATCAACTTTGCCCAAGCAAGTGGATGAAATAAGGCGATCAGCCGCAAGAAGAGGGGTCATAGCTGCGCTGAGCCGGTCCCTGGCCTTCGCCCCTGAATTAACTGCCAAAGAGATGACGAACGACTTCCCTTCCAAGAAGAACGACGGCTCAGACTTCACCGAAGCAGATTATGCCAAGTGCATTAAGGCCTCAAGGCGGCTTGCCTCCATACTGGTTGATGAGATGGACCTGGTTCCTTACCAGGCGGCTTATGACGAAAACAACCAACGGCTCTGATGCCCGACCTTTGAAGCCAAAGACTTAGTCCCTGCACGTCGTAAGCTGCTCTTCGTCCCTGGCGTTGATCCATCTACACTTTTCGACGATGCACAATTCAAAGCCTTACTAAACTGTAACTGGGATGTGGATCGTCTTCAAATCAAAGAGCCCGAAGACCCGGCGCAGGATGACCCGCCGCCAGTTAAACTCTTGTTTCCCAACTGATTGTAACCCGGCCAGCTGAGCCGGAACAAGTGAAAAAACTTTTAAGTCCTTCGTCTTTGAGCTCTTGGAGAGCCCTGTAATATACTTTGCAATCTTCTCATGTCTTAATCGGCGACTCGTCTTTAGAGATAAATCCTGCAAAAACCAAACAAAATACTCTGCAATGTTTTCCTGGGCGGCTTTTAGAAAAGCATAACCCGGAGATCTTAATATAGCCTTGCTTCATCTCTCACAATCTTGCTTTGGCCCGACTTATGAATGTAATGTATGATGCAGCTATGATGCAATGTATGATGCAATATGTATATGGTGCATCATGTGATGTAATATGTATGATGCAATATGTGATGTAATGCATGATGATTTTGCTCTCCCCTTGTTTTGTTTTTTTTGTTTTTTGAAGACCCATATTCTGGCCCTTCTGAGGGGGGACTGTTGCTTTGAACCGCTAACAGTGAAGGGTCTCTAACAAGAGTGACAGCCAATCTTGCACGGCTCAGGGTCTCCAGGCAAGATTAACTGTTAAGGGCGCAACAGACCAGAATTTACAATGGGGTGAGTGCCCCGGGCCCATAAGCTACTTCTCACGTGACATAAATCCGTCGTTTGAACCTTAAGCAACGTCACTTGTTAAGAGTATGACGGGCCACTTGGCGGAGAGTACGTAGCAGATGAGAGAGTTTCCCTCGCCGCTGTATGAGGCCCTCGGAGGAGGTGAGTTGACAGCTTGCTGCACCCCTGGAAGAGCGGTAGCTACATACAGGCAGGTATAAGCCAGTCTTACAATGGCTGAAAAGCCAACCAAGAGTGGGGGGCGACCTTCACCCACTCTGGAACTTGCTCTGGTCCGCGACCCGTCTTGCATCATGGCACCTATGTTTGAACGGATCGCATCTTGGCGGCTCATCCTCTTTGGTGTCCACGACACCCATGTTTGAACGGCTCGCATCATGGCGGCTCGCCCTCTTGAGAGACTTGAGATATTTCACCCGTAAGGTAAGGCACCCGTGTTTGAACGGCTCACAACATGGCGGCTCATCCTCTTGAGTGACCTTAAATCTTTCATCAATAAAATGGTGCACCCATGTTTGAACGGCTTGCGGCGTGGCAGATCGTCCTCTTGAGCGACCTTAAGCCTCTCGCCATCTTGCATGCCATCATCACGTGGGCCGCTGCTTTGTAAACCGCCATCTTGCAGACCGCCGATCTTGTGAGTCGTTGCACAATGGTGCTATTTTGGCTGAAGAGACGGTCATAAAAGGGTGAGCAAGCTAAACCCGGCGGGTTGAAAGCCCCCAAGTGACCACATAGAGGTGTTCATCTTTGCACAAATCTGTAATGCAAAAGAGAAAAAACGGCAGAGGCCCCGTCTTGCAGGGATGCCAACTTTATTATATGAGAAGTATAAATACAATAAAATATGTATGTACAAAGATAAGAGTCGATGACTCAAGTATAGTAAGGCCATAGATGAGCGATGTTCCATGGCCGATGAGTTTCCTGCCTGGAGGTACGTGACTCGTCTCGCACGTCGATGAGATAATAAGACCCATTGTTCATATTCCTGCTAACCAAGAAAGGTCCTTCCCACGGGGGTGATAACTTGTGCGCATCTGTATGATCTTGAATCAAACATAACACCAATTCACCTTCTTGGAACGTCCGGATCTTGACCCTGCGGCTATGGTAGCGATGCAGGTCCTGTTGATAAATCGCCGATCGAGTTGCTGCAAGATCGCATGCTTTATCCAGAGCATCTAATGCATCTTGACACGCCACCTCATTGCCAACTTCCACATAAGCCGCCACGCATGGTGAATCATGACGTATGTCGCTTGGTAACACGGCCTCCGCACCGTAAACCATGAAGAAGGGGGTGTAACCCGTCGACCTGTTAGGTGTAGTATTGATGCTCCAAAGGACGAACGGCAACTCCTCCACCCAACAACCCGGCATTCTCTGTAAACGAACCATGAGTCGGGGCTTGATACCTCTCAAGACTTCCTGATTTGCCCGTTCCGCCTGACCGTTGGACTGTGCATGAGCAACAGCCGAAACATCAAGCCGGATGTGCTCGCTTTCGCAGAACACCTTCATATCCCCCTTGGACAAATTTGTGTCGTTATCTATAATGATGCTATCAGGGCATCCAAACCGGTAGATCGATTTTTTGACAAACTGAATCGCCGTGGCCGCATCACACTTACTGACCGGCTCAGCCTCCACCCACTTGGTGAATTTGTACACTGCCACCAAGAGGTGGGTCTTTTTATCCTTAGACCGTTTGAAAGGTCCAACCATGTCAAGCCCCCATACTGCAAACGGCCAAGTGACCAGTATCATCCGTAATTCCTGAGCCGGCACGTGAGCACATCTTCCGAACTTCTGGCACCCATCGCACTTAGCGACCAAATCCTCCGCGTCCTTATGAGCCGTCAACCAGAGAAACCATGTCGGAAGGCCTTGGCCACCAAAGCCTTCGACCCGGCGTGATGTCCGCAATCACTAGCATGTATTTCATATAAGATTTCCTTGCCTTCCTCCAGCGAGACACAACGTTGGAAGACGCCGGTGAAGCTACACTTGTGCAACTCCCCTCTAATGATGGTCATGGACTTAGAACGCCTTACGATTTGTCGCTCCATAGTCTCATCTTCAGGCAACTCGCCCCGGGTCAAGTATGCTAGGTACGGCAACGTCCGGTCTGGAATAGCGTGTAAAGCCGCCACTAGCTGCCCTTTCGGGTCAGGTATAACCAGATCCTCCTCTGAAGGCAGCTTAACAGGCGGATGATAAAGTACGTCCAAGAAAACATTAGGCGGCACCGGCTTATGCTGAGAGCCCAGTCTTGACAATGCATCCACCGTTTCATTCTTGCGACGATCAATATGATCTACCTGATAACCCTTGAAATAACCAGCGACCATATCTACCTCTTATCGATAAGCCGCCATCCGCGGGTCCTTGGAATCCCACGTGCCTGACACCTGTTGTGCCACAAGATCTGAGTCGCCAAGGCACCTAACCCGGCTCAGGTTCATCTCCTTGGCCACGCGAAGTCCATGAAGCAAAGCTTCGTACTCAGCTGCATTGTTCATGCAAGGAAACATCAGCCTTAATACATAACAAAACTTATCACCTTTGGGAGTGGTTAAGACAACTCCAGCCCCCGAGCCCTCCAACTGTCTAGACCCATCAAAGTGAATCATCCAATATGTGTTGTCCGGCTTTTCCTTCGGTGACTGACACTCCGTCCAGTTGTTTATGAAATCCACCAATGCCTAAGACTTCACGGCTGTGCGAGGTGCATAATTCAAATTGAGAGGCCCAAGATCCAACGCCCACTTAGCAATTCTACCAGTGTCTTCCCGATTCTGTATTATATCTCCCAACGGAGCAGAGCTAACCACCGAGATCTGATGTCCAAGGAAATAATGCTTCAACTTACGATTTTCCTTGAACACCCTGTATATTAGCTTCTGCCAATGTGGGTATCTTTGCTTTGATTCCATAAGCACCTCACTGACATAATAAACCAGCCTCTAAACCGGATACTCTTTACCTGCCTCTTTACGCTCCACCACAATCGCAGCACTAACCGCTCTATTGTTAGCCGCCACATAAAGGAGCAGGGGTTCCTTCTCAGCCGGAGCGGCTAAGATCGGCGGATCAACCAACTGCTTTTTAAGTGTTTCAAGAGCTTCATCTACATCCTTACTCCAAACAAAGGCATCCGTCTTTTTCATCATCTGGTACATAGGAATAGCTTTCTCCCCCAGGCGGCTAATGAAGCGGCTTAAAGCGGCAATAGGACCCGCCAAGCGCTGCACATCATTGACGCTCGCTGGCTTAGCTAGTGAAGAGATGGCCTTTATCTTGTCCGGGTTGGCTTCGATACCTCGTTCTGAAAACAAGAAACCCAGAAGCTTGCCTGCAGGAACTCCAAAAACACATGTAGCTGGGTTAAGCATCATCTTATAGACCCGTAAGGTATCAAATGTTTCCTTCAGGTCGTCCAGCAACGTATCCTTCTTCCTTGACTTAACCACAATATCGTCCACATAGGCATGAACATTGCGCCCAATTTGACCGTGAAGACAATTTTGCACACAACGTTGGTAAGTCGCCTGCGCACTCTTGAGTCCAAGCAGCATGGACACATAGCATAAAGCTCCAAAAGCTATTATAAACGAGGTCTTCTCTTGGTCTTTAACTGTCATCTTGATCTGATGATAGCCTGAATAGGCGTCCAGGAAACATACTCTCACCACCCCCCGCTGCATCAATAATCTGGTCGATACGAGGGAGAGCAAACGGGTCAACTGGACAAGCCTTGTTAAGATCCATGTAGTCTATACACATACGCCACGTGCCATTCTTCTTGAGCACCAGCACAGGGTTGGCTAACCACTCCGGGTGAAATACCTCCATGATGAACCCTGTTGCCAAGAGTCGGGCTACCTCTTCTCCAATTGCTTTACGCCGCTCCTCGTTGAAGCGGTGGAGGAATTGCTTAATCGGCTTAAACTTAGGATCCACATTAAGGTGGTGCTTAGCAAACTCTCTCGGTACACCCAGCATGTCAGATGGCTTCCATGCAAAGATGTCCCGATTCTCACGGATGAATTCAATGAGCGTGCTTTCCTATGCGGGGTCCATGTTGGCCTCGATAGTGAACTGCTTGGATGAGTCGCCTAGAGTAAAATCCACCAGCTTCGTGTCATCAGTCACAAACTTTAGGGGCGGCTCAGACTCTATACTGGGTTTCTTCAACGGAGTAATATCTTCCAGGTCAAGTTATCCTTGTAAAACTTAAACTCTGCCTCTACGCAGCTTGACTCTGCATAAGCCGCGTCTCCTTCCTCGCATTCGATGGCTACCTCCCGATCACCATGGACTGTGATTGTTCCGTTGAGAGCCAACATCTTGAGCTATAGATAAACATAACAAGGCCCGGCCATAAACTTTGCGAAAGTCGGTCGGCCAAACAGAGCATGATAAGGGCTCTTAATCTTTAACACCTCAAACTACAAGGTCTCCACCCTGTAGTTATACTCATCTCCAAACGCCACTTCCAAGGCAATCTTCCCTACTAGGTAGGCCGACTTGCCTGGCACCACCCCATGGAAAACGGTCGATGATGGCTTAAGAGCCTTGTCAGTTAATTCCATCCGCTAGAAGGTGTAGTAGTATAGGATATTGATATTGCTACCACCGTCCATGAGCACTTTTGTGAATTTGTATACTCCAACCTGAGGAGCGACCACCAAAGCTAAATGACCCAGATTGTCGACCCGTGGTGGGTGATCCTCCCGGCTCCATGTAATGGGGTACTCTGACCATTTTAAGTATTGCGTGAGAGTCGGCGTGGCCGCATTGACCGCCCTCTTGTGCAGCTTCCGATCCTGCTTATCCAGGCTCGTAGTGAAGACATGATATTGTCCCCACTAAGCTGTTTCGGGTTGCTCTGATATCCTCAGTGGTTATTCTGTTGCTGACCACCATTGCTCTGTTGTTGATGACTTCCTTGATTTCCTCGATTCTGATTGTTTTGGCCTTGATGACCTGAACCTGACCCGCCAGCACCGAAGCCAGCTCCTGAGCCACCCGGTCCTAACCCTCCTGATGGGCTGTTACCATTGTTATGATTTTGACGAAGGATTTGCTCCCGAAATTGGCGCATAACGCTGCACTCCTTCCAAGTGTGGGTGGCCTCCTTGTCCAGACGACTGTGCGCCGGGCAAGGTCTGTTCAGCGCCTCCTCCAAGGTGTAAGGCACAAGTGCCCTATTCCTATCGAACGGTGGCCTGAAGTTCCTGTTGCCTCTAGGGCGACCATTCCTGGCGGGCTATGCATTGGTGTTCGCCACAAATTTTGACCTGCCATCTGGGGACTTCCGCTTGCCTTGACTGCCGTTCCCAGCACCTCCCCGCTGGTTCTTACCATTGCCGCCCTTCTTACCCAGACCTGACCTCTCATCATCGGAGTCTGAGTCTTTGGTGGTATCTGAATCTACATATTTAGTGAGAGCCGTCATGAGCCATCTGTCCCTTGATCCGGTTAATCTCGGCGTTACACTCCGCCTGATTCTCGGCTGTCACCTCCGTGGCCATCAGAGCCGCTAGCTCCTCCATGAGCTCCAGTAAAGCTTGAGTCAGCGCCTTAGGAGGCTCCACATTGGGGGGTGCTCAAGCCGCCGCTCCGACTGTCGCTCCATTGGAAGCCAGCGCCGGGCCTGCCATGAACACGGCGGCTCGGCGGGTCATAGGGCTCCAGAATACTATCGCCATCGGCATAGCCTCCTAACCCGTTGTCATGAAGTTGATAGATCGATTCCTCATCCTCGCTGGAAGATCCTTCATCTGAGAAAGCCAAGGTTCTCCCGACAAGGAATCTCCTCTGTCATGTGTAAAGCCAACGAAATCACTCTTCCGCCCGGGTTGAACATGGGCGGGCGTCGCGCGCCGGGCCGACTCGACGAGGTCGGTGCAGACATCCGGCCCGGGTGTAGATCCGTCCAGCTTGCCGATGAACACGTGCATCTTGGCAACGGGAACCCGATAGTCGTCTCGACTGAGCTGGCTTCAGGCCCCCATCCTGAATCGTCGATGTAGAGTTTTCCGCGGCGACTCTTTGTCATCAAGCCGACAGCATATCCTTCGATCCCTGAGAGAAAACCCTTTGAGAACTCAACACCACCGCGCGCTTGCCCATGGTGGGTGCCAACTGTCATGGTTTTTCCACGGCAGATGTCTGAAGACTTAGGTTCGAGGCCATCGCTAAGGCAGTGGACTCAAAGGGGTTGGTCAGGATGAAAGACACGGATTTACCCAGGTTTGGCCCCTCGAGATGAGGTAAAAGCCTACATCCTGCTTTGTGTATATTGATTGGAGTATCGATTACAATGGATCGTATTTGCTTGACCTAGCTCTCAGTTGATTGGGTTCTGTCTAAGCCGTCCCCGGGTCTCGCCTTTATATAGGAGGTTAAGACCACGGGTTACACAAATCTCATACCGACTCTTACAACGTATCTGACTCTATCTCTAAGCCGTCTTGCCTACTCCGGCAGGCTGTCTCTGGGCGGCTTAAGCGCCCGGGTCTTGCGTCTTCCTGACTCTAGGCCTCCGTCTCAGCCCATCTGGTGAGCCGCCATGCATCCTAATCTTCCTCTTCGAGCCCATATGCTACAAGCCGTCAGGTATGACCCCGCCCCTCCTGGGCGGGTCTTACCACGGGGTTATATCCCCAACAACAACCTTGCAGTCTGAAGCCACGTGAATCCTCCACACGTAAAGGTCGTCTGACATGGACAACGCTTCCCTTGCTGCAAGCACCTCAAGTCTGACTGGTTCTACAATATGCATGGATATAAATGCCGAAGCATCAAGAAAGGCTCCCGCTTGATCCCTACAGGTTGCACCTACAACCCCATAGCTTCAATGCCGCGTCACCGCCGCGTCAACGTTTACTTTCACAAAGCCCTCTACAGGAGCTACCCATTGAGAATTCGTGGTACATTTTTTTCTAATTTTCCAAAAAAAAAGAGAAACTCAATTAGGCTTAGGCCCAAGAGAGATGAGCGTTCGCCAAGGCCTGTTCGGAGAAGGAACGACATATAGAAATTGTGTCTCGAGGTTCGAAAAGCCACGGATCCTATGTATAGTTTGTGAGCATCAAAACATCACCACTTCGTTGAAGGTCGAGTTTAGACGGATGGTTTTTTCTGACCTTTTCTTTTTCTTTTTTTCTGCTTATTTTTCATTTTCTTTTTTTCCTATTTTTAGAAAATGACCTGTTCTTTTCAGGAAAAGATCAAAACTCCAAAATTTATTCATGTTTTCAAAATTGTTCACGTAATCAAACAAAATTTCACCATATAGAAAAAGGGTTCACCATACATTTGGAAACTCTTCACTGTATACAAAAATGTTCATTGTGTATAGGAAAAAAATTAGTGCACATTAAAAAATAACCGTATATTAAAAAATGTTCAGTGTGTATATGAAAATTGTGCACCGTATAATAAAAACTTGAGCGTGTATTTCTAAAAATGTTTACCGAAAAGGGGTTCCCCCTCTTTGTATTCCAAAGCAACCAACATCGATACATAAAATTGCTGGGGCGAGCAGCACATCAAGCCCAAAATAATAATAAGAAGAAGAAGAAGCAAATGCCAACAACGGTAGTTGACAAAGAGCGGATGACCCGCCACCACTGCGCCCTCCGAAGACAAACCACCACAGCCCGAGGCTCCGATCCACCGCGTACCAAGCAGCACCTCCAAGAAGGGATGCGACACCGACGACGCTGCTGCCTGGGCAATCCCTAGGATTTTCCCGACACGCTAAGGGAAGTATGGGATGACAACTCCTGATACCCTCCAGGAAGGAATGGTGGCCCCCGCCCATATCACCGCATCGTAGCCGGACGAACCGACAAGGATTTCTCCCGCACTCTAAACCCCACCGCCGAACCGGAGCCGACCAGCCAGACCACCGCCCAACCCCATGCGGTGCTTTTAGTGTATATTTATGGGCTAGCGCTGCTTTTAGTCAATAAAAACATGCAGTTTTGTGGCTAAACATTCATCTGAAACAGCGACATCTCGTGTTCGATTGTCTCTCACTGACCGACTTTTTGGGTGTTTTTCAAAATTAAAAACTCAGGTACGCTCAATGTATATTTATGGGTAAGCGCACTTTTACTCACAAAATACTATGTGGTGTAGTGGCCACCATGCTTGCTTAAAGCTAGAATGTCTCGTGTTCGATCCTTGTTGAGCCCCCAGTTTCCATCATGATTTTTCCACTTTTTAGCTGGTATTTCTGACGGAAAAAACCAAAGACGTACGAAAATTGTTACTTGACGCACAAAACTTAGGCTCAGCCAAATGAGTGGAGAAACAATAGTCCCTTTAATATTAGGTATAGATATGCAGGCATGCAACACTTACAGAAATAATCATGTATTCGGTGTCGTGGGAACGAGCCTGACAGTAGAGGTTAAGGGTATGTAAGGAGAGGGCAGAATCCTAGCTACGGTGAAATTATACACACGGATGTATGAGTTCAGGCCCCTCTCGTGGAGGTAACAGTCCTACGTCTCAATGAGGTATAACAAATCTTCACTCTGCTCTGTTTTCTGAAGACGATTCGTCGATTGAATAAGTTAAAGTTGTCGATTGGTAGTTGCAGACGTCATCCACGTGGAAGACGATGAGGAACCACAGTAGGGTGCGGGGGGTGAAGGTGTGAGCTTGGGCACCCCACGCGTACGTGACATCGTCGCGGCAGGCGCCTCGTAGGTCGACTGTTGCATCATCACAAGAACTTGACCACTCTTCCCGAGCCAGAGCTGAACTTGTGGTTCCGCTATCGAGTGTCCCGCCAGTAACTTCAACTCTTGTGGTCTCAGCGCCAATTGGGCAACCCCGGGCAACTCTTGTGACCCCACTTGCAGCACTGACTCATCCGACACCCGCATTCCCTCTGTATCGCGTCCTAGAGGACCAGACTGGAGCTAGTAAAGAGGCCATGATCCAGGCTGAGCAAATGATGTTGCGTACGAAGGAGGCATACGAGGCCAGCAAGTTGGCTTATGATGCCAGCTCAGCGCTTCGTGCTAATGTCCGAGTAAGTGCGATTGTAAGTTCATTTCTGATTGAATTCCTTCCCATCTTGACTCTACACCCACTTGGTGTTTTCTTTTGATGCATACTTGCTTGTTTTCCCCTCGAGTAGATCATGTCTTAGTCGAGTGGTCTCTGGTCCAGTGGGGGCACGCTGAGTGCACCCACTGGGTGTAGTCCCCGAGACCGCTGTCGAATGGCGGTGACATCGGCAGGGGTCTTAGATTTGTTTTGATAGTCGCTTGTCACTCAACAGGCCGAACCTAGTCGAGTGATAATAGGTTCAGTGGGGGCACACTGAGTGCACCCACTCAGTGTAGTCCCCGAGACCGCCGTCGAGTGCTTGCATCGGCAGGAGTCTGATAGAGCCAATGTTTGCATGTTTGCTCTTTTTTTTTCTTTTTTACTCAGATGGGTCGGACCTGGTCGAGTGGTGTCGTATCTAGTGGGGGCATGCTGAGTGCACCCACTAGGTGTAGTCCTCGAGACTACTGTCGATAGTTTATGATTAGCAGTAGTCTTAAGAATTTGGACTCGGGGTCCTTTTTTGTACTTGGAGTATGCTTGTCACTCGGTCCGTCGAGTGAGTTCTTTTTCTTAGTGTCTCCACCTCTGAATGCTTGTCTTAGGGATGGAAATGATGTTCATGAAACCAGCAGGATAGGTCTTGTTAGTTTGGACCTTTCCATCAACCATGATATGACGCTTCGCAGGGGTGTGGGGTGGGGCGGCAGGCCACCATTCGGTTGACTGAACTTGCTCTTTTCCACTCGGGAGTGGAGAAATATTAGTGTCGACTGAACTACTTCTTTGCTGATTTCAGAAAGCCTATGAGCTTGGGACTCAGTACGTCGACCTAGAGAAGGAGAAAAACCAGCTTCAACTAGATCTGGAGGTGGCCAAGAGGGACCTAGACCGTGTACAGACCAAGCTAAAGACCCTGGGAGGTAATCCTTGTCGACCAATTGCACTATTACTTTTATTTTCTATCCTTTGAATCGAGTGTCCTCACTCAAACAGACGTGCGTGGTGAGAACCGCCGACTTCGAGCGTGACTCAACAATGTTATTTCTTTGGATACCATGAAGAAGGCGCTTGAATATAAAGACAAGGCACTCGCTGACGCTCAGAAGGTGGCGAGGGAGAAAACCGAGGCCGCTAAGAAGAAGCTTGCTGCAGCCAGTAAGTTGGAAGAAGAGAACACCAAACTCAAGCAAGAATGGGCCGATTGGATAAAAAAAGTTGAACAGCTGACCAAGAGAGGGAGCGGTTCGGAGAACTACTTGGGAGACTTCACGAAGAAGATGTTCGGCATGTTTGAAGGTAACTTTCTTCCGTCGAGTGAATTTCCTTAATTTCTACAGAACAATAGCGTGACCAACCTTTCATTTCCCCTTCGTGTAGAATTCTGCCAAGACTTTGACAAGGAGACTGAGGAGATCGAGCCAAGTCTGGACCCCACCAAGTCACCCGTCGGGGACGTTGTGGTATGAACATGTTTTGGCTTGATGCTCGTCTTAGAAGTGTTCAAGGGTATACCACTCGATTGAGGGTTGTGCTGGTGAAGATTGACAAAGAATTGTGGCCAGAAGACACCCTCCAGACTGACTTGTAGTCGATGATGACCTGCCTCAGTGAGATTCCCAGTCGAGTACAGGCATGGAAAAAAATCTGTTGCTCATTGCGGAGATGACGTGACGCTTTCACTCGTCCGGGTCCATTGCAAGGAGGCTAAGGAGGACAAGCTGAAGACTCTCCAGGTGGCCAATACGAAGAAACTTCAATTCGAAGACTTCATGGAGACCTTCATCGAAGCAGCCACTCAGATCGCCGATGGGATTGATCTGGACACCTTCGTCAAGCCCGCGAGCCCCACCGGTGCTTGAGAAAAACTTTGCTTGCAGTTGAAACTTTATTTGCCTCGGTAAGCCAAGTGATGGTGTTACCGTTTAAAACTTTGTTCAGGCCTTAAGCCTGAGTACTTCCGTTTGCATGGGCAACTTTTATCCACACTAGAGATTCTGTATTTATCTGTATTTTGCTTTCCAATCCTTTGCTTGGCTAAGTTTGTTTGGTTTTCGAGTGAGATGGATGCTCATTACTCGGAAGAATTTCGAACTTAGGTGAAAACTGGTTCCCAACTAAGTTTCCGATTGAAAAGTGTTGCCTGTCACTCGCAACAGCCTTTAACTTAAGCAAGGTCTGACTCGTGGCTAAGTCCCCGAGCGCGAGGAGTGCTCGTCACTTGAGAGAGTTTTTAACTTAGGCAAAGACTGGTTCACAGCTAAGTTCCTGAGTGAATGGGATGCTATTCACTTGGCATGGTTTTTAATTTAGGTGAAAACTTGTTTGCGGCTAAGCCCCCGAGTGAGAGAAGCGCTCGTCACTCGGAAGAGTTTTGAACTTAGACGAAGACTGGTTCGTAGCTAAGCTTCCGAGTGAATGGGATGCTATGCACTCGGCATGATTTTAACTTAGGCGAAAACTTGTTCGCGGCTAAGCCCCCGAGTGAGATAAGCGTTCGTCACTCGGAAGAGTTTTAAACTTAGACGAAGACTTGTTCGCAACTAAGCTTTCGATTAATGGAATGCTATGCACTCGGCAGGATTTTTAACTTAGGCGAAAACTTGTTCGCTGCTAAGCCCTCGAGTGAGAGAAGCATTCATCACTCGAAAGAGTTTTCAACTTAGACGAAGACTGGTTCACAGCTAAGCTTCCGAGTGAATGGGTGCTATTCACTCGGTAGGATTTTTAACTTAGGCAAAAACTGGTTCGTAGCTAAGTTTCCGAGTGAGAGGGTCGCTCACCACTCGGAGGAGTTTTCAACTTAGACGAAGACTTATTCACAGCTAAGTTTCCGAGTGAACAGGGCGCTATTCACTTGGCGGGATTTTTAACTTAGGCGAAAACATTTTCGTGGCTGAGCCCCCGAGTGAGAGGGTCGCTCATCACTCGGAGGAGTTTTCAACTTAGACGAAGACTGATTCATAGCTAAGTTTCCGAGTGGATAGGATGCTATTCACTCGACAAGATTTCTAACTTAGGAGAAAACTTGTTCGCGGCTAAGTTTCCATGTGAATAGGATGCTATTCACTCGGCAGGATTTTTAACTTAGGCAAAAACTGGTTCGCAGCTAAGTTTCCGAGTGAATAGGATGCTATTCACTCGGCATGATTTTTAACTTAGGCAAAAACTTGTTCGCAGCTAAGCCCCGAGTGAGAGGGTCGCTCACCATTCAGAGTGTATTTGAATATGAGATTGTGCCATCAGAATCGACAAAGGATTGCGGGAGTCATAACTTTGATAAACAACATTGTCTAGATTACTCTTATTACATCAAACAACTCAGTCGTCAGGTATAAAACGTCGAAGTAAATTCGTGTTCCAGGCACACGGTTCTTCGATATTCTTCTTGAGGTTGAAAAGGTGGTAGGCTCCATTGTTCAATACTTTGGTAATGACAAAAGGACCTTCCCACGTGGGGGCGAGCTTGTGAGGCTGCTGTTGATCCACTCGAAGCACAAGATCACCTTCATGGAACGACCGACTCCTGATGTGCCTTGCATGGAAGCGGCACATATCTTGCTGGTACACGGTCGATCAAATCAGAGCCATTTCACGTTCTTCTTCTAGGAGATCTACACCGCCCTGTCATGCTTGTTCAGCCTCAGCCTCTGAGTAAAGATCTATACGGGGAGAATTGTGAAGGAGATCACTCGGCAAAACAAGCTCGGATTCGTACACCATGAAGAAAGGAGTGCGCTCAGTCGACCGGTTAGGAGTTTTCCTCAAGCCCCATAGAATGGATGGCAATTCAGTAACCCAACCTCCAGCTGCATGCTCAAGATCTCGCATGAGTCGAGGCTTCGGCCCTTGAAGGATAAGGCCATTTGCTCGCTCACCTTGACCATTAGTTTGGGGGTGCACAACAGATGCGTAATCCACCAGAGTGCCTTGGGCGGAGCAAAAGTATCTAAACTCTTCCGAGTCAAAGTTTGAACCATTATCTGTGATGATATTGTGGGGAACTCCATACCGGAACATTATCTCTTTCATGAATTTGATAACAGTGCGCAAATTCAGCTTCTTTATGGGCTTAGCCTCAATCCACTTGGTGAACTTGTCGACTGCTACAAGCAGATGCATGAATCCATGCTGGCCCGTTCGGAGAGGAACCACCATATCCAAACCCCATAGAGCGAACGGACAGACGAGTGGAATAGTCTTCAAGGCGGACACGGGCTTATGTGACAACTTTGCGTAAAACTGGCATCCTTCACAGTGTTGAACAAACTCCTTAGCCATTTCGTTGGCGCGCGGCCAGAAGAAACCATCTCTATATGCTTTGGCAACAATCGTCTGAGAGGACGCACGATGACCATAGGTCCCCGAGTGAATTTCCTCCAGAATTAGTCGACCTTCCTCAGGATAGATGCACCGTTGAGTTACGCCAGTTACGCTTTCTCTGTAAAGCTGTCCATCCATCACAGTAAAGGCCTTGGACCTGCGGACCATCTATCAAACTTCAACCTTGTCTTCTGGGAGTTCTTGCCTCAGTATGTATGCAATATATGGCACCGTCCAATCGGGCGTAATCACCAGAATCTCCATGACCAGATCTATGAATGCCGGGACATCAACCTTAGTCAGATTGGAGGTGCTTATTGCTTGCGGGGGCTCTTCAGTGAAGGGATCTTCTTGCACCGAAGGAGAATGTAGGTGTTCCAGAAACACATTGCTAGATACAAGTCTCCGAGTGGATCCGATCTTTGCTAAATCATCAGTTGCCTGATTCTTCACTCGAGGAATATGGTGGAGTTCCAAACCTTCAAATTTCTTCTCAAGCTTTCTCACTGCATGGAAATATCTAGTCATGGCAGGGTTCCTAACATCCCACTCCTTCATCACCTGATTAACCACCAAATCTGAATCACCGTATACCATCAGGCACCGGACGCCGAGTGAGATGGCCATACGCAACCCGTAGAGGAGTGCCTCGTACTCAGCTTCATTATTGGAGGACTCAAAGTGAATCTGGAGGACATAACTGAGAATCTCACCCTTTGGAGATACCAATACCACACCAGCACCAGACCCATTCAGCATCTTAGAGCCATTAAAGAACATGGTCTAGTGCGCCGAGTGGATTTGAGTTGGCTGTTGTTGTTCTATCCACTCGGCCATGAAGTCAGCAAGCGCTTGAGATTTGATTGCCTTCTTTGCTTCAAACTTGATATCAAAGTAGAGGAGCTCAATAGCCCATTTGGCCACTCGACCAGTCACATCTCGATTGTTGAGGATCTCAGACAATGGAGCATCACTGACGACTGAGACAGAGTGATCTGGGAAGTAGTGTGCCACCGTCTTCGCTGATAGATATATACTATAGACGAGCTTCTAGTAATGAGGGTACCTTTGCTTTGAAGGAGTCAACACTTCAGAGATATAGTAAACTAGACATTGGACTTTATAAGCCTTGCCCTCTTCTTCTCGCTCGATAGTGAGAACCGTACTGACGACTTGGTTAGTGGCTGCAATGTACAGAAGCAGGGCTTTGAGCTCGACAAACGCTGCTTCTGCCTCAGGAGTCCACTCGAACATATCTGATTTCTTCATCAGTCGGTATAAAGGCAATGCCTTCTCTCCAAGACAAGAAATAAACCTACTCAATGCCGCCAGGCAACCTGTGAGCTTCTGGACATCGTGCACACGCTCAGGGCGTTTCATTCGAACGATGGTACCGATCTTCTCGGGATTGACGTCGATCACCCGTTCGGAAACAAGGAAACCGAGCAACTTGCCACCAGGAATTCCAAAAGTGCACTTGGATGGGTTTAACTTGGAAACAGGCGTGAGAATCAAGGCGACAGAAGTTGATTGACCGAGATGGACGCCTCGATTTTCGGGCCAACAGTTTAATAGTGGAAAGATCCGTTGCAGTCGTCAGGGAATCTTTTTTGATATATCCGGTATGACGTCACGGCGGGTTATTGTGTCTTACTTTCAGGTGATAATGAGCGAGACTCCCCGCCAAGTGATACGGAAGGTTGAAATGAGCAAGCTCAAATCAACCTGGGGCCTAATGTTGGGGATATAACCCCGTGGTGAGACCCGCCCAGGTGGGGTCGGGTCATACCTGGCGGCTCATAGGCCGGACAAAGGATGGGCCTAGAGACATAAGCCTAGACGTCTGGCGGCTTACCAAGATGGGCCAAGGTGAGGCCTAGACAAAGAAGGCGTGAAGACCCGGGTGGATAAGCCGCCCGGAGATGGCTTGCTCAGGAAGACAAGGCAACATAGAGTTAGAATCAGACACGTTGCAACAGTCAGTCTGAGACTTGTGTAACCCGTGGTCTTGACCTCCTATATAAGGGCAAGACCCGGGGCGGCTTAGACAAGAAACCAATCGGTCGAGAACTAGGTCAAGCGAATCCGCTCCCTTGTAATCGATACTCCAATCAATACAACATAAGCAGGACGTGGGATTTTACCTCTTCTTGAGGGGCCGAACCTGGGTAAACTCGTGTCCTTCGTCCCAACCACCCCCTTTGAGTCCATCACCTTAGTGATGGCCTCGAATCTAAGTCCTCAGACATCTGCCGTGACAAAACCACGACAGTTGGCGCCCACCGTGGGGTAGCGCTCGGTGGTGTTGAGTTCTCAAAGGGCTCTCTTCCAGGGATCAAGGGATACGTGATCGAAAGGATGAACAAAAGTCGTCGCGGCCGGCTCTACATCGACGATGCCGGCTGGGGCCCCAAGGCCGACTCTGTCGAATATGGGTTCCGGGTTCCCTTCGACGGAATCCACGTCTTCATCGGCAAGGTCGGTGGATCTACACCCGGGCCGGACATCTGCACCGACATCGTCGAGCCGGCTCGGCGCGTGCAACCCGCCCGACCCACGCAACCCGCCCGTGCTAACCCGGGCAGGAAGCATGTCTTCATTGGCTTCACTCAAGGTATGGATCTTGAGGCTTCTATGTCGTAGGAGACTCTCATCTGTTCAGAGAATGGATCTTCAAGAAGAGAGGCGGAATCAATCTACCAACTTCACGATGGTAGGCTCGGGGGATACGACGAGTTTTACACCGAGTTGGAGCGTGTTCTGAGCCAGACGATCATGGGTTGCTGACTCATGCGGTCGTGTTCATGGTGGGAACAGAGCCAGGCCCAAGCAATGCAACCGCCGGGGTGGCAGACACGGGGGCTGACCCGCCGCCGACTCAGGTTCTTTTGGATCTGATGAATACCCTGATGGCGACTGAAGTCACGCCTGAGAATCAAGCCGCCCGGAACCTGGAGATCACAAGACTGAAGGACCAGATGGCGGAAGTCCAACAGGGAATCGGCGCATTGAAGGCTCAGATGGACGCGGAGGCAGAGCGCCTTAAGGTGGATACTTTCTGCCTTGGGCTAGAACAGCAAACGGCGACCGCGGTGCGGCGGATGAGGCATCAGTCCCGCCTACCAGAACAATATGAGGCCAAAAACCTTTTTAACACGCCAGGAACAGGCCGGACAATGGAAGCACCTGGAAGTCGGCCGGCGGCTCGGCAACAGCTTAACCCGCCCCGACGGAACCAGACCTCACCAGTGGCTTTTCCAATGCCGGCGGGTCATTATTCAAACCCGGCAATGAACATGGTGGCGGCAGCAACACAGCTTGGAACAATCCCTATTCCTGACGAGGCGCCTTTCGCAGAAGAGGTGCGGAACGCTATTGGATACCTACAAACGATGGTGGCCCAGCAAGAGAAGTATACCTACAGCCGGAGTCGCGTGCATTCAACCCCCATCCCCAGCCGCAGCTTAAGCCGGCACTATGAGTCGCAGGCGGTTTCAAGCAGTGATCAACACCGGGGGGCACCGCGAGGCGACCAGGCGGCATTGGATGCTCAGGCGCTCGTAGATCGAGCGAGGGCACATCAAGAGCCTGCGCCTTCCGTCTCAGTTGGAGCAGGAGTAACCACCAGGGCCGTGGGAGTACCATGCTTGGTGCCGGCTCTACGGAACGAGCGTCTATCGAAGGACTTCAAAGGCCCTGGCAAGGTCCCAAATTACACTGCTGACCTGCCCCCGGAGGCCTGGATTGAAAGTTATGAGCTGGCCATGGAGATGTTGGACGTCAATGACGCGGTATGCGCCAAGTATTTTATCATGATGCTAGAAGGGCCGGCTCGCACGTGGTTGAAGGGTTTGCCATCCAATACTATCAATTCATGGGTTGAGTTAAAGGCGAAGTTCATCAAAAACTTTCAAGGAACATGCAAGCAGCCTATGACGATTGTGGATTTGGATCACTGCGTATAGCAGGAGAATGAATCGGCTCATAATTGGGTCCGGCGAGTCTCGGCTATCATCCACTCGTCTGGGAAGATCACGACGGCTCAAGCGGTTTTGATTCTGGAAAAGAATTGCCACTTTACCCCTCTGAAGCAGAAGCTCGGCCGGCTCAAGCGCACGTGTCAAGACATGGGGGAGCTCATGGCGGCTCTCACGAAGTACGCCGACTCTGATAATACGAAGGATCCGGGCTTTGATGAGGAGAAACCTGGTCAGAGTAAAAAGAATAACCATGGCAAGGGTGTGTCATGAAATGGTAACCAAAGTAAGAGGAAGAACCCGGACGGCAGGTCAGAATTGGTGGCCAATGCCAGCACCGGCAACAATCGTGCTAAGGGCAACCGGAAGTTCAGGCAGCCTTTTAATAAGGGTAAGACTCATTTTAATTTGGAGGAGATGGTCAATAAACCTTGTCCGGAGCACAGTCGGCCCAACAGACAGGAAGGTCACACGTGGGATAATTGCTACGTTATGCAGAAGTTCAAGGACTACAGCTTACGACAGCATAACAACGATGGTGGCCCGCCTGGCGGCTCAGGACCAGGCGGGTCAGGAGTTGGGTTTGGGTCCGGCGGCTCAGGATCCGGCCATCACGGCCAGGGCAACCAGGGAGGACATCATCCGCACTCTAGTGGCAACAATCAGCAACAGAATAACCAGTCTGGATATCAAAGTAATCCAAAGCAGCTCAGCTCGGGTCAGTATCATGTTTTTACGACCAGCCTTGACAGGCGAGATCAGAAGTTGCGCAAACGGGTGGTTAATGCGATCACGCCGGCTCTACCACAATATTTGAAGTGGTTTGAGTATGATATAACCTGGAGCCGGGAGGATCACCCGCCGCGTGTTGATGACCCGGGACGACTGGCATTGGTAGTTGCTCCCAAAGTTGGAGGCTATGTGTTTACCAAGGTGCTTATGGATGGTGGCAGTAGCATCAATATTTTGTACTATGACACTTTCCGCTGGATGAAGTTGCTTGATAAGGATCTTAAGTTGTCCTCAACTGTTTTTCACGACATGGTGCCTAGCAAGTCAGCTTATCCAGTAGGGAGGATCTCTTTGGAAGTCGCCTTCGCAGACGAACACAACTACAGGGTAGAGACCTTGTGTTTTGAGGTGGTTAAGATCAGAAGTTTGTATCATGCTCTGTTTGGACGTCCGGCTTATGCCAAATTCATGGCTAGGCCTTGTTATGTGTACTTGCAGCTCAAGATGCCGGGCCTAAAGGGGATGATTACGGTGCATGGTGATCGAGAGACGGCTATTGAGTGCAAGGAAGGTGACGCGGCTTATGCAGAATCCAAATGTGCTGAGGCGGAGCTCAAGTTTTACAAGGAAAATGTTGACCCAGAGGACATGACTCCGCTGAAAAATCCCACCACAAAGGTTGAGCCGCCCCTCAATTTTTGGCAGATGATACCAAATTGGTGGATTTCTCTCCGGGCGACTCATCTAAGCAGTTCACTATCGGGGCTAATATGGATCCCAAATAGGAAAGCACGCTCATCGAATTCATCCGTGAGAATCAGGACATCTTCGCGTGGAAACCTTCTGACATGCCGGGTGTACCGAGAGAGTTCGCTGAGCACCACCTTAATGTGGATCCTAAGTTTAAACCAGTCAAGCAGTTTCTACGACGGTTCAATGAGGAGAGATGCAAGTCCATTGGGGAAGAGGTAGCCCGGCTTCTGGCGGTGGGTTTCATCGTCGAGGTCTTTCACCCGGAGTGGCTTGCTAATCCGGTGCTAGTACTCAAGAAAAACGGCATGTGGCGTATGTGTGTGGACTACACGGATCTTAACAAGGCCTGTCCGGCTGACCCGTTTGCTCTCCCTCATATTGACCATATCATTGATGCAACGGCGGGTTGTGAGAGTTTATGCTTCCTAGATGCTTATTCTGGTTATCATCAGATCAAGATGGCAGTCAAGGACCAAGAGAAGACGGCTTTCATCATGCCTTTTGGTGGCTTCAGCTATGTGTCTATGCCTTTTGGGCTCAAGAGTGCCCAAGCGACTTACCAGCGTTGTGTACAAAACTGTTTTCACAGCCAAATTGGGCGCACCGTTCATGCATATGTGGATGATATTGTGATCAAGTCAAGGAAGAAGGAAACTCTGCTTGACGATTTGAAGGAGACTTTCAACAATTTACGGGTCTACAAGATGATGCTTAACCCGGCTAAGTGTGTCTTTGGCGTTCCGGCATGCAAGCTCTTGGAATTTCTAGTCTTTGAGCGTGGCATTGAAGCTAACCCGGATAAGATCAAGGCTATCACTTCCCTGTCTAAGCCGGCATGCATCAATGATGTTCAGCACTTGGCGGGACGGATTGCTACGTTAAGCCGGTTTATAAGCCGCCTTGGTGAGAAGGCCATCCCTTTATACCAGATGATGAAAAAGACGGACAACTTTGTCTGGAGTACGGCGGCGGGTGAAGCATTTGAGGCGCTTAAGAGACAGCTCACTGAGCCGCCGGTCTTAGCCGCTCCGGTTGAGAAAGAACCCTTGCTCTTACACGTGGCGGCTAATAACAGGGTTGTCAGCGCCGCAATCGTTGTCGAGCATAAGGAGGCAGGGAAGGAATATCCGGTTCAGAGGGCGGTTTACTATATCAGTGAGGTCCTGACAGAATCCAAGCAAAGGTATCCACATTGGCAGAAGCTGGTGTATGGGGTGTTCATGGCCAATCGCAAGCTAAAGCACTATTTCCTGGGGCACCAGATTACAGTGGTTAGCTCTGCCCCATTGGGAGACATAATTCAAAACAGAGAAGCTACTAGCAGGATTGCTAAGTGGGCATTGGAGCTTGGACCTCTCAATTTGAAATATGTACCTCACACGACGGTCAAGTCTCAAGCCTTAGTGGATTTCATAAATGACTGGACCAAGTGTCAGGCGACCAAGGAGAAGCTGGACAACACGTACTGGACAATCCACTTTGATGGATCCAGGCAACTGGAAGGATCAGGGGCAGGGGTTGTCTTAACTTCCCCAAAGGTGATAAGTTTTGTTATGTGCTAAGGTTGATTTTTCCTTGTACTAACAATGCAGCTGAGTACGAAGCTCTGCTTCATGGCCTTCAGGTGGCTAAGGAGATGAACCTGAGACGGCTTCGATGTTTCGGCGACTCAGATCTCGTAGCCCAGCAAGTTTCAGGCACTTGGGACTCCAAGGACCCACGGATGGCGGCTTACCATCAAGCGGTGGATGTCATCGCTGGACACTTCAAGGGTTACCAGGTAGATCATATCGATCGTTGCAGGAATGAGGCGGCTGACGCCCTATCAAGGCTGGGTTCTCAACGAAAGCTGGTGCCGCCTAAAGTTTTCTTGGATGTGCTACATCAACCATCGAATAAGTTACCTTCAGAGGAAGACTTAGCTATTCTTGGCCCGGAGGGACAGCTGGTGCCGGCTCTATATGCAATTCCTGACTGGACTATGCCTTATTTGGCGTACTTGACTCACGGCGAGTTACCTAATGATGAAGATATCGCCAGACAAATCACTAGGTAGTCTAAATATATGACGATGTCAATGGAGAGTTACATAAGTGCAACGTCACTGGAGTGTTTCAACATTGTGTTTCACCTAAAGAGGGCAAGGAAATCTTGAATGAAATTCATGCTGGCGACTGTGATCATCACGCCAGCTCAAAATCTCTGGTGGCCAAGGCCTTTTGACATGGCTTCTTCTGGCTGACAGCTCATAAGGTTGCGGAAGACTTGGTCCGCAAGTGCGATGGATGTCAAAAGTTTGGACGGTGTCGGGGATATATCCCGTGGTATGACCCGGGAGATAGTTATAACCCGGTGATAGTTATGACCCGGCCTGAAGATGAGTCCCTGGATGAGTCCCCGGTTGTAAGTCCCTGGATGACTCTCCGGTTGTAAGTCCCTAGATGAGTCCCTGGATGACTCTCTAGTTGTAAGTCCCTGGATGAGTCCCTGGATGACTCTCCGGTTGTAAGTCCCTAGATGACTCTCCGGTTGTAAGTCCCTGAAGATGACTCTCCGGTTGTAAGTCCCTAAAGATGACTCTCTGGTTGTAAGTCCCTGAAGATGACTCTCCAGTTGTAAGTCCCTAAAGATGAGTCCCTAAAGATGAGTCCCTAAAGATGAGTCCCCGGGTGTAAGCCGCCCGGTGTAAGCCGCCCGAGACTCAGAAGCCCATGAAGAGAAGCCCACAATGGGAAGTCATAATCCGACTTAGACTCTACATGTAAGCCGCCCCTTCAACTTATATAAGGAGGGGCGGGTCACCCCGAGAGGGTGAAGTTTTTAGACGTCTCAATAGACAAGTCTTAGATAGACAAGAGATTAGAGACTCTCGTGATTAGAGGTAGCAAAACTGCACCCTTGTAACCGAGAGATCTTCTTCATCATCAATACCAGACAAGTAGGACATAGGCTTTTACCTCCATCGGAGGGGCCGAACCTGGGTAAACTCCGCGTCTCTCAATTCTGACCAACCCCTTCAAGCCGCCACATAGTTGCGCTTTTGCCCTGAACCTAAGTCCGTTCATCCGGACATCTATCGTGACAAATCCACGACAGTTGGCACCCACCGTGGGGCATGAGCATGGTGGTGGTGTGTTCTTGAAGGGATTTCTCCTAGGGATCAAGAAGCTTACGACCCGCCAGATCAACAAGGGCCAGTATAGAGGGATCTACATCAACCCTGACCTCGTCGATTGAGATCGAAGAAATAGCTTTTGTTATGCTGCTACGGATGGTCTCTATAATTTTTGGTCCAATCTGCGTTGTTGTCATGCGGTGATGCACAACAAGTTTCATTGAATCAAACAATAAGGCGGGTTAGATCCTATATATGTGTGTTTTCTACTCGCGGGTATCTACAGAAGGAAACTGGAAGTCATTGGCCACTTTGGTACGGTCTGATCAACAAAACCAGATCAGAATCAAGAAATCAAAGGAAAAAGAAAGAAGAGAGAGGGAGAAGGACACGGTCATAGGACACAACCGAGCCGGCCTTGGACTCGGTCAGCCCGGCTTGATCTCCGCGGCTACGGCACTGCGGCCTTGTTGGCTCGCATCCACCATGGCCTCAGTGCCGCACGTGCCTTTCTCACCATCGCCCCTGACTCTGTCTCCGCGGCATCGCCGCATGGCTGAGTCGCCGCCGACCTGGTTCGCCGCGAGCCTGCCTCACCCTGCATCGCCATCCCTGGCCGTCCGCCACCTCGCCTCCGCCGCGTCATGGGCTCCGCAGCCGTCAAGCTACCGCTGCTGGCTCTGTCTTCCTCCCGGGCCTCCAGGCCTCCCTTACCACGCCGAGCCGCCGGGCCGCAACCGCCGCCGCTATGGCCATGCCTCCGCCATGGCTCCGCCTCACCTCCACCCGCCAGTGAGCACCACGACCGACCATCATGGCCTGCCGCTGCCTCTGCTGAGCCGCCGTGGAACAAGTGCCTCGAGCTAGCTCCCTCTGCTGCTACACGTTGCGGCCATCGCGTCATGTGCCTCTGAGCCGCCCGCACGCCTCGCCTTCCACCGCGCGACCCGCCGCCATGGCTTCCCCCGACCGTGAGCCACCGCCGTCGCTTGGCTAGACCGCCGTCGTGCCTCGCCTCAAATGGCCGTGCGTCGAACCGTTTCCGACGGTTGTGCCAAGTCGCCTTCACCGATGCATTGCCGATGCAGGTCTCGTCTCTGAGCCAGTCCCGTCTTGGACGCAACCTCTTCTCCGGGTCGATCATGCCAAGCCTCGAGTCGTTCGCCCACACGTGCCCGCCCCGCCAGCCACTGCCACGCCCCGCCGCTGGCTCGCCGCTGTTCACCCACGGCAGCCGGCTCTGCTCCCACACTCTACGTCGCCATCAACATGACCCTCCATGACAAAACCATGTTGGGAGCTGCCATGCACCGAGCCGCCGCTTCACAACGGTCGTCTCTCCTCGGTCTCCATGCTGCGAGTCATCGTGCACCACCCTCCGTGACCCGCCGCTCCGCTACTTCAATCTCAATCCGGCCCTCAACCGCGGACTCGCCCGTCCGCCTCTGCCTGCTACACCTTGCTCCACCTTGAGTCGCCCTAGTCTCCGTAGTTTCACTTTGCCACGTCCGCCTCCACACGCTGCCTCTCCGAGCACCTTTGCCGTTCACATCGGCCCACTATCGCCTCGCTGCGCTGGCCTTGCCTCCACCTGCCGGATCTATTCCATACCCCATTGCGCGCCCGCCGGCTCTTCCGCGCTCGCGAGCGGCCGCTTGTCCAGCACCACCCCGTGACCCTTGCCTCGCTTCTGGATGCCCCAGCTTCCGCCAACGCGCCTGCGAACCACCATTTCTCCTTGCCTCAAGCCAGCCTTCTGCGATGCCATGGCCTCGAGTCGCCAAGCCTGCCTCCGCTGTGGCTCCACTCACCTCTGCAAAATCCCAGGCTGCGACAAAAACGGCAGAGCCAGGCATCATCTCGCCGTCACCTTCCACCGTTGGTTACTCCTGGTCCCCCGGGCTCTCCCGTTATTGGGCAGTATGGCAAAGCATCCTTCCAAGGCGCAATGGAGTAATTGTTGGGAATCATTGTGATTTGTTGCTGAAAAAACTTTCTCTGACAAGAAACTGGTTCTGCAATTGCTGTTATGGAGACCTGTTGTAACATAGCCAGGACACTAGGATTAATGCCCAAGTTAGTGGCTCTTTCTTGCGAGTCACTCGAGGAATTCAGAAAGGTCTTACGGCCGATGGAAACCGTGGTCGTGGGATCATCAACTCCAAAGTCTTAAAGACACGGCCATGCATCACATTCATGAACGGATGAAGATTATCCGTCGACAAAATGCCTTAGGTGCTATCTATCCAATTTATTTTTATTACCACATATTAAGTTCCTTCGAGAACAAATTACTTTGGCCTGTGATATTTTTTACGTGGGACGAGTATTCATTGTCGAGGTGGCATTATACCGCGGAGATGGAGGCGCGCCGACATCATTTTGCACCGGTGTTCGATGAAGTGTCGCGCTGCACCGGCTTACAATGTTGTGGCCATCTCTCGCGACTTCACTGGCTTACAACACAGCGTCCGTCTCTCGCCATCCATGTCGGCTTACAACGCCGTGGCGTCTTAACAGCCCCGGCTTATAATGTCGCGCCTCGTTTCTACGTCTACATCGACATATCGATGCAGTGCCTGCCTGTACGAGCCGCCCAACAGACGAGCGCAAGATGCTGCCTACAGTTTGATCTACGTCAACATATCGAGCAGTGTTTGTCTATACGAGCCACCCAAATGGACAGGCGCACAAGTCGCCACCACTGTAGTGTGGTTAAACTTCAACAACCAGCCGGAACGAACCATCGACCGGATCATTGAAACAATTCATACGGGATCATCTACAACCCGCCATGCTCAACCTCAACCTTCAGTGGAGATTCTCAATCCGCCCTTTCAATTCAACTTAAGACACGGGGGCTACAGACATGGTGAGACACATTTAGTCATTTGCAAGAGAAAACCCAATCCTAGGGGCTATTACATTATTGGCGGAAGATGAAAAGTTGTCCAAGAGGACGAACCGCCATGATGCACCATTCAAACATGGGTGCCTGGATTTATTGGATCATCATAAAGTCACTTGGAGTTTCTGTCGTTTCTTCATACAAGATGGCGGCTTACAAGACGACGACTTACAAGATGGTGCACAAGTTGATATCATCGACAAGGTCACTAGGGGGCTTCCAACCCTCCGGGTTTAGCTTATCACACCCTATTGATCGACTCTCAAGCCAAATAGTTGACTCCGTCAACATGATCGTCTAGGGGGCTTCCAACCCACCAGGTTTAGCTTATCACACCTTATCGGTCGGCTCTTAAGCCAAACAGTTGACTCCGTCAACAAAGGTCATTTGGGGGCTTCCAACCCACCGGGTTTAGCTTACACACCCTCTTGATCGGCTCTTAAGCCAAACAGGGTTAAACCTCCCTGTAAGCTGATGCTGCTCTGCTAGGTGACCCGCCGAACTCTTACCAGTTAATCTCGCCTGGAGACCCTGAGCCGGTTCAAAGAAATTGACGGCCAATCTCGATAGAGACCCTGTACTGGTTAAGGTTAAAATGACGGTTCTTGTCACGTGAGGGCCAGCTTACGGAAAGCAAGGATAAACTCTCTCATCTACTACGACTCTCCGCTATGTGGCCCGTTCGTACTCTTAGACAGTTAATCTTTTAAAAGACCCTCACTGTTTAAGGTTAAAACGACGGATTTATGTCACGTGAGAGGCAGTTTTTGAGCCACAAGGGTACTCATGCCCTGTCGTGTCTCTCTCAGGGATGCTACACTTCCTATCAGTTAATCTTGCTTAGAGATCCTGAGCCGTTCTAAGAAATTGACGACCAGTCTCGATAGAGACCCCGTACTGATTAGGAGTATTAATTAGCGAGTCCACCCAGAAGAACCGGCACATGAGTTGTTCAAAAAAATTCAAAAAAAATCAGTAAAGATATAACATCTTCGGGTTGTGCTTTTTTAAGCCACCCTTACAACAATGTAGAATATATTCTGTCTTGTTTATTTTTGCCAGTCTTATATCTTAAGATGGGCCGCCATTAAGTATGATAAAAAAAATTGCAAGAGCAAATGGATCTTTAATAGCCAACCTGGCTGGACCTTCATCATGGTTTGTCATAACCAGTACTAAATGATTGGGGTTTTCAAGCCAGCTCGGAGAATTCATTATTTTTCAAGAGATGCCCTGTCAGATATAATGGCGTGTCATCTAATTGACTGGTTCTCGGATCTCTTCAAATGTGCTTTGTAGTAATCTACAACACTCATGAATTTCTCAAACATATATTTGCCGGGTTGCACCACAACCATGAGCAAGGATTTCATGTCAAAGACAAAGGAATTATTCCAGGATATTCATTCCGGGTTATATTACAACCACGGTCAAGGATTCATTCAACAAATTGTGGTGAGTCATATTATTCTTACATAGTCCCAAGTCGCCGCAGGCAGACGACCCAGCACTTGGGGGCTACACTATTCAAGTCCACTTTATATCAATTATGCAAGTCCCATGTCGCTGCAAGCACGCACCATGGCACTTGGGGGCTAATGCAAGCCGGTTTTTCAAATCATTACATTGTCGGCAAGACCCTATTATCTCAAGGAGATGAGCCGGCCTTTCTATATTTTTCTAAGTCCTAGCCCAGTAATTCTTACTGACCCGGCACTTGGGGGCTATACCGCTCAGATCAATTTTTCTAAAGTCCCAAGTCGCCGCACGCATGCGACCCGGCACTTGGGGGCTACAGTATTCAGTTGTTTAAACAGATTATATGGTTCAAATTAAAGACCCGGCCCAACACATACTAATGAGCCGACCCTTGGGGGCTACTCCCGCCAAAGCTTTATAAGGTATAACACACTTACAAGTCCCAGGCTGCTGCAGGCAATACAACCTGGCACTTGGGAGCTACACGGTCCAATATATTATTGCAAAGCACCAAGTTATCATGGATAATCTCGGAGCTTGGGGGCTATAGGTAATATGGACATATCAAAAACTTTGAGGAGAATTTTCAAGATGTTAATTAGGGAGTTCAGTTGTTAGACCCAGCGTCACCAACATTCATGCCCTAGGGTGATCAAAAGATCATAACCCACCGGAGTTTATATAAGTTGCCTTGTTTCATAACAATGGAAGTCTGGATCTACGTCATGAGGATTTCTTATTTTTCAAGATTTTCATTAATCCAGACTATTGCAAGCCGACTCAATGGCATACTGAAAAAACCCGGAGTTCTGAAGAGCCACTTCATAAGCCGGCCAAAGGAGCAAGCCGGCCACTTAACATATTTACTATTCTCATTTCAGGAGGTTACCATGAATAAATTCAAGCTAACCTAGGGGCTAATGTTGGGGATATACCCCGAGGTATGACCCGGGAGATAGTTATAACCCGGTGATAGTTATGACCCGGCCTGAAGATGAGCCCCTGGATGAGTCCCCGGTTGTAAGTCCCTGGATGAGTCCCTGGATGAGTCCCCGGTTGTAAGTCCCTGGATGAGTCCCTAGATGACTCTCCGGTTGTAAGTCCCTGGATGAGTCCCTGGATGACTCTCCGGTTGTAAGTCCCTGGATGACTCTCCGGTTGTAAGTCCCTGGATGAGTCCCTGGATGACTCTCCGGTTGTAAGTCCCTGAAGATGACTCTCCGGTTGTAAGTCCCTGAAGATGACTCTCCGGTTGTAAGTCCCTGAAGATGACTCTCCGGTTGTAAGTCCCTGAAGATGACTCTCCGGTTGTAAGTCCCTGAAGATGAGTCCCTAAAGATGAGTCCCCGGGTGTAAGCCACCCGGGACTCAGAAGCCCATGAAGAGAAGCCCACAATAGGAAGTCATAATCCGACTTAGACTCTACATGTAAGCCGCCCCTTCAACTTATATAAGGAGGGGCGGGTCACCCCGAGAGGGTGAAGTTTTTAGACGTCTCAATAGACAAGTCTTAGATGGACAAGAGATTAGAAACTCTCGGGATTAGAGGTAGCAAAACTGCACCCTTGTAACCGAGAGATCTTCTTCATCATCAATACTAGACAAGTAGGACGTAGGCTTTTACCTCCATCGGAGGGGCCGAACCTGGGTAAACTCCGCGTCTCTCGATTCCGACCAACCCCTTCAAGCCGCCACATAGTTGCGCTTTTGCCCCGAACCTAAGTCCGTTCATCCGGACATCTGTCGTGACAAATCCACGACAGTTGGCGTGCTCATGTCTCGGCTCAAGAGTTGCGCATGATTCCAATTACTTGGCCGTTTGCAGTCTGGGGGCTTGATATGGTCGGGCCTTTCAAGAGATCCAAGGACAAGAAGACCCACCTCTTGGTGGCGGTTGACAAATTTACCAAGTGGGTAGAAGCTGAGTCGGTTGGCAAGTGTGACGCGGCTACGGCGGTGCAGTTTGTTAAGAAGCTGATCTACCGTTTTGGTTACCCTCATAGTATCATCACAGATAATGGTATGAACCTATCCAAGGGGGCTATGCGAGCGTTCTGTGAAAGTGAACACATCAGACTTGATGTTTCTGCAGTTGCTCATCCACAGTCAAATGGTCAGGCAGAGTGCGCTAACCAAGAAATCTTGAGAGGTATCAAGCCCCGTCTTATGGTTCCTTTGCAGTGAACGTCGGGTTGTGGGTCGAGGAGTTATCGTCCGACTTATGGAGCATCAGAACCACCCCCAACAGATCAACATGTTATACACCTTTCTTCATGGTTTACGGTGCAGAAGCCGTGTTACCAAGCGATATCCGTCATGACTCGCCACGAGTGGCAGCTTACATTGAGGCGGACAATGAAACGGCAAGTCAAGACGTGTTGGATGCCTTGGAGGAAGAACGGATCTGGCGGCGGCTCGATCGTCGATTTATCAGCAAGACCTGCGTCGCTATCATAGCCGTAGAGTCAAGACCCGGACGTTTCAAGAAGGCGACTTGGTGTTGTGGTTGATTCAAGATCAAACATATGCACACAAGTTATCCCCTCCATAGGAAGGGCCTTTCGTGGTCAGCAAAAATCTCAACAATGGGTCGTATTACCTCATTGACATCTGAGACGACTCAAGCACTTCTGGGCAGGAGACCCGCCGGCCGTGGAACATAGCGCATCTATGGCCTTACTATACTTAAGTTGTCAAGACTTGACATTGTACACCTTCATTATACATATCATATCATATATATATATATGAATAAAGTTGGCATCCCTGCAAGCCGGGGCCTCTATCGTTTCACATATCTCAGTATGTGCAAAAAGGTCAATTAGGGGGCTTCCAACCCACCGGGTTTAGCTTATCAGTCCCTGTTGATCGGCTCTCAAGCCAAATAGTTGACTCCGTCAACATGATCGTCCAGGGGGCTTCCAACCCATCGGGTTTAGCTTATCACACCGTATCAGTCGGCTCTTAAGCCAAACAGTTGACTCCATCAACAAAGGTCACTTGGGGGCTTCCAACCCACCGAGTTTAGCTTACACACCCTCTTGATCGGCTCTTAAGTCAAACAGGGTTAAACCTGCCTGTAAGCTGATGCTGCTCCGCTAGGTGACCCGCCAAACTTCTACCAGTTAATCTCGCCTGGAGACCCTAAGCCGGTTCAAAGAAATTGATGGCCAATCTCGATAGAGACCCCGTACTAGTTCAAGGTTAAACCGGCGGCTCTTGTCACGTGAGGGTCGGCTTACAAAAAGCAAGGATGAACTCTCCCATCTACTGCCGACTCTCCACTATGTGGCCCGTTCGTACTCTTAGATAGTTAATCTTTTAAAGACCCTGCACTGTTTAAGGTTAAAACGACGGATTTATGTCACGTGAGAGGTAGTTTATGGGCTACCAGGATACTCATGCCCTGCCGAGTCTCTTCTGGGACATTACACTTCCTGTTAATTAATCTCGCTTAGAGACCCTCAGCCGCTCAAAGGAACTGACAACCAATCTCGATAGAGACCCTGTACTGCTAAGGAGTTTTAAGTGGCAAGTCAACCAAGAAGAACCGGCACATGAGTTTAAAAAAAGTCAGGAAAGATATAGCATCTTTGGGTTGCGCTATCCTAAGCCACCCTCCTAACAATGCGAAGATTATTATATTCTCGCAGGTTGGTTAATTACCAAGAGCCGCCACAACATCTGGTATGAGTTAAAGGCACAAGGTAGATGTAATATGTTAAGCCGGACGATTTCATATGTGCACGATGGCACAGTTCAGGCAAGACAAAGTTTACTACAAGCCTATTACAATGCTCTCTGCGGAGCTCAAAAGTGAGGACTCAAAGTTTTTTACACCGCCCTATGGCAGGTCACAAGGCCGGATTATCCACGGCGTTACCAAGGTCGTCAGTTGGATGGTGGGTCACCCTGCGGCAGGTCTTCGACCTCCATGATCTGGAGATTGTCCACATCCCGGTTGAAGTTGGTTAAAGCCGCAAAGTTTGCCTCTTCAAAGAGGGGGACGGGTCAAGATCAGGAGCAAAGAGGTGCTTACGGCGTACCGGCGTTAAGTCCTTGGCCTCAAAGGTTGGGCTACGTACTCTCTTCTGCTCGACATTGTAAGCCGCCTGGTAAGTTGACAGGTCCAATTCTTCTGCTAACACTGATGCAAGGACCCTGGAAGCCTTCATGCAACGAGCATAGTCAGCCTCCATGAACTCTGAGCCATCATCCTTCTTTGACGGAAACCCATCCATCATGTCTTCGGGAGTCAGCTTTGGGGCGAAAGCTAAAGCCCGGCTTATGGTTGCGATGGCTCCTTTTCTGGCGGCTGATTTTTTGAACTCCTGGATTTGTTTAGGCAGGGTGGATAGCAACTCTATGACTCCCTTCATAGTTGGGGGAATACTATCTTTATAGAGCACCGCCTTGATTGTGCAGAGAGCTCCGCAATATAGTTGCTTTGTTAAAGTATAGACATCTTTCAATGGCAACAAGCTATCAGTAGCAAGTTGACGGCTCCTTTGACCTGCATAAGACGGAGTTTCGGTTATAAGTCACCGGTATAAGTATTCACACAAGAGTATTGGTTAAGTATTTAGTACTTACTAAAGATGGCGGCAGGCATCTTCGCAATGTGGCGCTTCAAGGCGTGTAGCTCATCGGACACAACCATGAGCCGCTGGTCAGCATCATCTGCTCATTGAGCCAGGGCGTTTTGTTCTGTCTCAGCAGATTTCTTGAAGGCAACAAAGTCAACTTTAACTTTAGCAAGTTCTTCGACGACGAGCCGACACTTCTTGTCTGCTTCGCCTCGGGCAGCTTGCTGGGTGGCTAGACTGCTCCTTAAACTGGTCAGTTCAGATCGGCCTTGTTTAACGCTTCATGGGACATATAAAAAAGCAAAATGAGGGCTAAGTCGCTAGGATGGTATATTATCAGATGATGAAGATTCAGACAATATAATGCAAGTCTCAAGCAGATTGCAAGCAAAATGCTCGACACTTGGGGGCTAATGTCTATTTGTTCTCCAAGGCTACAATGAAGTTCCAGCTCATCTTCATCAAAGTTAAGCCGACCCTTGGGGGCTACATATGGCTCTTTGCTCTATCTACAATGAAGTTCCGACTCATCTTCATCAAAGTTAAGCCGGCCCTTGGGGGCTACATATGGCTCATTGCTCTATCTACAATGAAGTTCCGGCTCATCTTCATCAAAGTTAAGCCGGCCCTTGGGGGCTACATATGGTTCTTTGCTCTATCTACAATGAAGTTCCGGCTCATCTTCATCAAAGTTAAGTCGACCCTTGGGGACTACATATGGCTCTTTGCTCTATCTACAATGAAGTTTCGGCTCATCTTCATCAAAGTTAAGCCGACCCTTGGGACTACATCTGGCTCTCTGATCTATCTATACCAAAGTTCCGAATCATCTTTCATCAAGTTAAGCCGGCCCTTGGGGGCTACAGATGGCTCTTTGAACAACTACTTACGCACTAAAGCATTGGCTCAATATTTAGGTCTTAAGCCAATAAATGAGGGCTACAGGCTAAGTGTTTTCTATTTATAACAAGACTCAAAGACCCGGTTTACCATTAATAAATACTAAACCAACTCTTGGGGGCTACGTAAGGGTATAAGGAAAAGAGAGCAAGAGTACCTCATATTTTTTCTTCATCAAGCTAACAAGCTTGAGCTCCATGTTCCAGCTGGTGGAGAGGCGGTTCAGATAACCAGCATGCAGCTCATCAGCGGTTAACTTCTCCAGCGCGGGGAGTTCAAAGTCCAGCTTCTCGGAGGCTTTAGGTTTCTCAATGTGCTTTGTCAACACATGAGCTTGAGGAGTGTGGAAGCCGGCACCAGTAATGGTGACATCTGGAGTAATCGAATCGTCAACAACTATTGAAGGGCTCGACGGCTTAGAGTTGGTCGTCGGAGGACTCTCAGGAATCATGTCATGGTCCGCCGGCTCGGCAGAACGACGAGCTTCTTCAAGCGCATCCTTGGAGGCCGCAGAGGGATCAGCATGCGCTCCAGGAGAGTCCGGCTTGGCAGGCTCCGGCTCTCGAGCCTTGGGAGCAGGGGTAGACCTGCCGGTCTTTCTTCGTTTCGCTTGAGCCCTGGATAACACAGAAAGTCATGGTCTAAACTTTATGGATAGCAAAGGATGGGATGCAAGCATGAAAGGCATGTACTCTCGGTTGATCTTCAGGGGCGGCAGAGCAGTTGCTGTAGAGTCACCAGATGAAGGAGGTGATTCCTGAAAACATTTAAGGCAATATAAGACAGGGTCAAATTATAAAGACAAGATTGACAAACTTAAGCCAAGTGAAACAAATACCTCAGCTGGCCGTTTCCGTTTGAGTCGGAGAGTGAGATAACCCGACCATGAGGTCGTTAGAGCCGGTGCTCCGGGTCTGGCATCGGGAGAGTTGATGTTGCTTTTTCAAAAGAAAGTGGGGGTCTAAGTAAGCAAGAGGATGAGAAAGTGGGACCTTTTGGACGACCCGCTGTATCTTCTGTGGTGCAAGAGGTTTTGAGTCAGATGAAACATAAGTTACCTCAGGAATGTTGGCGTGGCTTGTCTCTGTTTCGTCCTGAGAATTATTATTATCAATAAGGTGCATGAAGAGACGGCCAAGAGAGTCAAGTTCTACCTCTGAGTCGTCAGATTCCTTTTGTTCTTGAGGTGCGGTTTTCTTCTTTCGGCCGTTAGCTTTCTCCTTTGATTTCTTTGGAGGAGGAACGTATTTCTTTTTCCAGAAGCTGGAACTGGCATGAAGTCGAAAGAGGTCAAAAGATTGCAAAGTATATACGGATAGATAACGTGAAAGTAAGGAGATCGAGAGTCGCCCTTACGTCGGGGGCCGGGTTTGCGACGCAGAAAGGTGCTAGCCCGGTGGCGCGGCAAGATGCTTGAGATTCATGAACAAGGCCTTTGATGGCGGCCACGATGTTATCTTTTGACAAAGGATTAAAGCACAGGGGGTCATTAGCATCACCCGTACACTCGCACATGAGGCGGCTTCTCCGGCTCAGAGGCATAACTCTCCAAGAAATCCAGCAGCGAGCCAGATCCATCCCTGTCAGACCGTTGGCCATAAGGGCCTTGATTTTTGCGTGAGCTGGAGCATACTTCGCCCGTTCAGAGGCTGACAGTCGGTCAGGGAGCTCACTCGTTGTTTTGAGCCGGGATGGACGATAACCCGGCAAGGGATGCTCTCCCTCTAAAGAGGTGTCTTTGTAGTAAAACCAGGTTTTATTCCAGTCCTTGGGATGACTTGGCATCCGAATAGCCGGAAAGGTCACGTCCCGTCTTCTTTGAATTGAGATTCCACCAAGCTCTAATCTTGGACCAGCTTTTACCTCCGTCTGGCGGTTTGCATAGAAAAACTCACGGAAAAGACCAACGGACGGCTCTTCTTGTAATTAAACTTCGCAGAGGATTTGGTAGTTGCACATGTTTGAGACGGAGTTTGGGGCGATGTCTTGAGGGCGCGGCTTAAAGAAATGAAGGACATCTCGGAAGAATTTTGAGTCGGGCGGGCTGAAACCACGTACATGGTGATCCGCGAAAACAACTACTTTGCCCTCTTGAGGAATGGGTTTCTTTTCATTGCCTGGAACCCGCCAATGGATGACATCTTTGGCTAGTAAGGACCCTATGTCTATGAAATCCGTCAAGAACTTTTTGGTAACGGTAGAGCTGACCCAGTTACAAGAATTGGACACACGAGGCATGGTGGCGTCTTAAAGCTGTGCAAGGTAAAAATGTGTGGCGAGTTAAAAGGTGACATACAACTAAGGGCGGCTGAAAAAAATCTAAGTTCTATAAAGCTAAGTCGCTGGGGCGGGTTAGGCGAGAGTCGGAAGTTCACTTGCGAGTTAAATTTGCAAGGACGAAGTAAAAGTTGCTAAGTGTGGAAAATAGGTTTCTCGGGCTGTCTATATAATTATGGATCTACAAAACAGTGAAAAACGTGTTTATCCTAAACCTAGCGATGAACAGAGGAATCAGCTGCGTTTGAAGACAGCAAATGGGGCAACTATGGATCTATGTTGTGCTATTATTGACTTCCAACGATCTACCACAATGGAAAAAGGGACATTATCAAGTTCATTGATCTACATACTGTCTGACATTACGAAGAGCTCGTGTTCTAGAGGGCGGAGGAACTCCATGAAAACCCTACCAAAGGCTACAGATCTAGGGGTGGAGAAGAACTTACCGGAGATGACGCGACGGACGCGGGCGGTGCTCTGGTCTAATCAGGTTGATGCAGCGGCCTAGCGTGATGACAGTGCGGGAGTTTCATCAGAGCAAGAAGACTCTGGAGCGACGGCGTCAGGAGCAAGAAGACTCTGGAGTGACGGCGTCGGGAGGAAGAAGAAGAAGCACAAGCGGAGGAAGAAATGAAGACCTCCCTTCGCGGTCCTATTTAACAGGCAAAAGGTGGAAACGGGCATGAGAATCAAGGCGACAAAAGTTGATTGACCGAGATGGACGCCTCGATTTTCGGGCCAATAGTTTAATAGTGGAAAGATCCGTTGCGATCGTCAGGGAATCTTTTTTGATATATCAGGTATGACGTCATGGTGGGTTATTGTGTCTTACTTTCAGGTGATAATGAGCGAGACTCGCTGCCAAGTGAGACGGAATGTTGAAATGAGCAAGCTCAAATCAACCTGGGGCCTAATGTTGGGGATATAACCCCATGGTGAGACCCGCCTAGGTGGGGCCGGGTCATACCTGGCGGCTCATAGGCCGGACAAAGGATGGGCCTAGAGACATAAGCCTAGACGTCTAGCGGCTTACCAAGATGGGCCAAGGTGAGGCCCAGACAAAGAAGGCGTGAAGACCCAGGCAGATAAGCCGCCCGGAGACGGCTTGCTCAGGAAGGCAAGGCGACATAGAGTTAGAATCAGACACGTTGTAAGAGTCGGTCTGAGACTTGTGTAACCCGTGGTCTTGACCTCCTATATAAGGGCAAGACCCGGGGTGGCTTACACAAGAAACCAATCGATCGAGAACTAGGTCAAGCGAATCCGCTCCCTTGTAATCGATACTCCAATCAATACAACACAAGCAGGACGTAGGCTTTTACCTCTACTTGAGGGGCCGAACCTGGGTAAACTCGTGTCCTTCATCCCAACCAACCCCTTTGAGTCCATCACCTCAACGATGGCCTCGAATCTAAGTCCTCGTACATCTGCCGTGAATAAACCATGACAGAACCTTTGCGAGACTTGACTACAATATCATCCATATAAGCCTCGACATTCCGACTGATTTGCTCGAGCAGGCATTTTTGAATCATACGCATGAAAGTAGCGTCAGCATTTTTCAGACCAAAAGGCATGTTGATATAACAGAAACCCCCGAAAGGGGTGATGAAGGTCGTCTTTATTTCATCTGGACCAAACAGACAGATCTGATGGTAACCAGAGTATGCACCGAGAAAAGATAAATGCTTGCATCCCACAGTTGAGTCGACAATCTAATCGATGCGGGGGATGGAAAATGATCTTTCAGGCAGGCCCGATTAATATGTTTAAAGTCAATACACATGCGGAGTGACTTGTCTTTCTTGGGGACCATGACGATGTTCGCGAGCCACTCGGAGTGGTAAACCTCGCGTATGAACTTAGCCGCCAAGAGTCGAGCCACCTCCTTGCCGATTCCCTTCCGCTTCTCTACCGCCGACTGACGCAAGTGTTCTTTGACAGGCTTGGCCTTCGGGTCAACTCTCAATCGATGCTCAACTAGTTCCCTGGGTACACCCGGCATGTCAGAAGGCTTCCATGCGAAGATGTCCCAGTTCTCACGGAGGAACTGGATGAGCGCGACTTCCTATTTGCTGTCGAGTGTCGTCGAGATGTTGGTCGGGAAGCATTAGGATCTGTCGGGTGAACGTTCACTTGCTTCACGTCACCTGCCGACTGAAAAGCAGACTCAGAGGCGGACTTCTTGGAATGCAGCAGATCGGCAAGATCAACACGTGTATTCTTCCAACTTGACCAAATCCATTTGCTGGTCGGCAATCTTGGAGCCTTGCTGAAGGCACTCCTTAGCCCTCTGTCGATTCCCTATGACTGTGATCACGCCCTTGGGCCCGGGCATCTTCAACTTGAGGTACACATAACATGGCGGGGCCATGAAACTAGCATAAGCCAGTCGACAAAGGATGGCGTGATATGCGCTCTGGAAGTCTACAACTTCGAACGTCAACCTTTCCTTGTGAAAATTCCTGTCGGTGTCGAACACCACATCCAACGCAATCTGACCGAGTGACTTGGACTTCTTCCCAGGGATGACTTCACAGAAGTGCATGTTTCTCTCATTGAGTCGGGACATCGGAATGCCCATCCCCTTGAGGGTCTCTGCATACAAGATGTTCAATCCACTCCCTTCGTCCATGAGAACCTTGCGGAGTCGAGTGCCTCCTACAATAGGATCCACCACCAGAGCTTGCCGACCGGGGGTAGCGACATGAGTAGGGTGGTCTGACTGGTCAAAGGTGATAGGAGTCTCAAACCACTTGAGGTACGTGGGGGTGGCAGGAACAACCATGTTGACCTCCCTGTTAATAACTTTCAGTCGACTTTTGCTTTCTACATCGGCAAAAATCATCAAGTGGCATTGACCTCAGGAAAATCCTCTTTATCTTCATCATCTTCCTTTTCAGGAGTTTTCCCACTCGATTGTCCTTCCTTGAACTGTTGGACCAGTAATTTGCATTGTCAAGTGGTGTGCTTTGGCAATATCAAATTGCCTTCCTCATCTTTCTTCGTGTGGATTGCACACAACATATCTAGGATGTCCGTTCCTGACTGATTCTTTGATTTCTTGGGGGTAAATTGCCCTTTGGGTTTCCCCTTATTCTTTCCTTGCGCCGCCAGAGCAACTACCTCTGCCTGAGTAGAACCATCGGCTTTGCGCTTTTGCTTCCGACTAGAATTGTCGCCGCCAGCATCATTGTCGACTGCCTTTCCCTTGTCGCTGCGGAGGCGGTCCTCCTCTTCGCCATTGGCACACCGAGTGGCAATCTCCATCATCTTGCTCAGGGACATATCTCATGTTCAACCAAACTTCAAATAGAGCTCTCTATACTTAACACTGGCCTTGAAGGCGCAGACGGCTTGGTGCTCGGAAACATTTTCGACCGTGTGATGAAGGGTGGTCCAACGCTGAATGTAATCCCTCAGAGTTTCATTTGGTTTCTGCACACAGTGTTGTAGCTCAGACAAACCTGCGGGATGGTTGCATGTGCCCTCGAAAGTTCTGATGAACACTCGGCAAGATCCTCCCACCAGTAGATGCTAGAAGGAGCCAACTGATTTATCCACGCTCGGGCCAAACCATCCAACATCAAAGACAAATGCTTCACGGCTATATTGTCATTTCCTCCACCGATCTGCACCGTCACTCGGTAATCATCTAGCCATGTTTCTGGCTTCGACTCACCAGTGAATTTGCTTACTCCAGCCGCCAACCTAAAGTTCGGGGGATTCTGAGCGGATCGAATGGCTCTGCTGAAACACTCAGGCCAGAGACAACGACACCACTTCCACTCGGATGATCTCTATAATAACCATCCCTGTGAACCATGTCCCTGTCAATCCGATTCTGTATGAGGACAGACCTCGCGTCAAACCCAGGAATTCGCTCATCGCCGTACGAGCGCCTATCATCATAGTGCCGGGGCACATATGAACCCTTCCGCGGAGGAGTAGGCACTCAAACGGCGGTCATCAAGGTGATAACGAGGAGCAAACTGATCCCGCCCCTGATCTCGGTACTGATCTTCATGGTAACCTTCACCCCTGCGACGCACAGGTGACCCTGGGCTGTGAGCCGACTGAATTGTGTCTGCCTTGAGCGAATTACTGTGTAACCTATTGTGCGATTGAGAAACAGCTGAATTCTACTGTTGCGCTGCCACAAGCAACACTCGGATCTGTTGCAAACCTCTGCCAGCCTCTGAACATGATGGTTGAATGGAATCTGCAATCCTAGCAGCGGCTCCAACATTCTGAACTGGAGTACGGAATACCTGAACATTGTTCAGATATCCACTCGAAAACAAATGTCGCCGACGTCGACTGGAAACTAGTGGACGCTAGCGGGTACGCTCGTCGAGTGCCCTCTGGATCTCTTTGAGCCGAAGGCGCGTGGCCTCCAAGGCTTGGGCCTCGGCAGTCGCACCGACGATGGGCGTATGGAGAATCTCCTCATCTCGGCGTTGCTGCTCATTCGACGGTCCTCCAACCTCGTGTCCGTCGTGGCCATAGCCAGGCGGGCTTTGCTGTGCACCCGCCATAAGAACCTTAACTACTGGATCGCAGCTCTCACACTCGGAAGGAACATCAGACTAATCCAACGCCGAGTCGAGCACGCCGTGAAGTGATTCGGCGGGCTTGATAGCCGCAATCTGCGAAGATGACGTTTGGTGAGCCGCCGCATGCTTCACCCAACGCTGGAGCCGCGAGAGACCAGATCGCTTGCGGCGACGAACAACAGGGAGAGCAAACGATGTCGGAGTCGACAGGTACATAGTCGACGACTGCCGAAGAAGAACGCCGTAGGAGCTTGCACGGAAGTGCATCGCCCTGCGGATCGGGAGCGCTTCAACGTCCAGAGGCGCTTCCTGAAGCCATGCCGAATCGTCGGCGACGAAGGTGAGCGCACCGAGACGGATCTCGTGGCCCAGGAACAAACCGCCGTCGGAAGACACGACAAAGTGGGAAATTGCAAAATCGCCGAAAGTCGCTTAGACGCCTGCCCCGCGATGGGCGCCAACTATCGTGGGAACGAGTCTGACAGTAGAGGTTAAGGGTACGTAAGGAGAGTGTAGAGTCCTAGCTACAGCGAGATTGTACACACGGATGTATGAGTTCAGGCCCCTCTCGTGGAGGTAACAACCCTACGTCTCAGTGCTCGGGAGCTTCTGTCGTATGGAATGTGTGAGTTACAGGGGGTGTGAAACCTTGTCCCAGAGAGGAGGGGTGGCTTATATAGAGTGCGTTGCCTCTCATTAATACCCGGCAACCAAGGGTTCGATCGTGGTAATAAAGGTGAACGTTACTGTTAACGTATGTAATAAATGCTACTTATGGCGACCAGTCGAATGCCTGTCCGTTGGCCTTCCTGGAGTGGCTTCTGATCTTCTGTCGTCGACTGACTTCTGGTTCTTCCGAGTGAAAGGCGGCTGTCGAATGGAGGGAGAAACCTCCGAGTGGATTTTCTGTCGAGTGACTCATGCATCATGGTAATTTCAGTCGGAGTTTTTCTTGTAATCTTGTAATCTTTAAATTCTCCATTGTAGTGTCCTTAGGTAGGGTATGTAGATCAGGTCTAAGACCCTACGCTAAATACATATCCCGTCATTTGGTGCATGTTTTTTTTAAGAAAACTTAATGGCATCTCTGCCTCGCTCATGTGAAAGGAGGACAATTTAGTCGTTCGGATCTATTATTAGATTCAGAACGTTCGAAATGTATCAAAGTCCAAAATTAATTGCTGTGCCATTTTACGCAAAGTCTTGGCATGCTACTACAGAAAATGTTGCTCCGACTTGCCTTGTTAAAAAAAACTCTACTACTCCGAATTGGGGTAGTATGTCTTTTGGGGGTACTTTTTTTTGGAGACATGTCTTTTTGGGGTAGTGAGCCGAATTGAACCAGGGCCCTGTGAGAAGCTTTAGGTTGGCTGGGCCAGTAGCAGGTTCAACCGAGAATGGCCCAAGAAGAGCGGTAGCTCCTCCAGTCGCGGCCCAGAGAGACGAGTTAGATCGAAGGATCAAATCTGGCCTGACAGCGCAAACATTTCTGTTCCCTTCTCCACCTCCCCGACACACGACCTGCTCCGTCGTCAGATCTCGAGCTCTCCCTCTCCCCAATGGAGCCCGGGCTGAGCATCGAGTCCGGGTCGGCCATCCGGGTGGCGGTGCTGCCGGTGGGAGGGCCGATCCCGCCGCAGTGCCTGCGGGACTACGCGGCGCTGGTGGCGGCGCAAGCGCGCGTCGACCTCGCCTCGCTGCGCCCCTACTACTCGGAGCACCAGAAGAGCCCCTTCGCGCACCAGCCCTGGGACACGGGCTGCCTCCGCCTCAAGTTCGTGCTCGGCGGCTGCGTGCCCTCGCCCTGGGAGGACTTCCAGTCCTCGCGCAAGGTGCTCGCCGTCGTCGGCATCTGCCACCTCCCCTCCTCCCCGGACCTCGCCAGGGTCGCCGCCGACTTCCTCGACGCCGCGCGCACCTACCCCTCCGCTCTCGCCAGCCGATGCTTCGCCTTCTGCCCCACCGACGCGCAGGTACTGCCTGCCCCGATCGCATCTCCTCCCAAGCCCTCTGTCTCCGGATGACGTCGTTTGTATCGACACACGCAGCTCAGCAGCCGCCCATATGGGTGATCCAGTTCATCATTTGGTTGCTAGTCGCTCTACTGGGCGAGTATTCCTATGGCTCTTGCTCTTTGGTTACAATTAAACTGACCCGAGATCTAAGTGATCATGCAATCCACACTTATGAACTAATATACACCAATTCTAACTCGAGGGATGGTAATTAGTTCGATTGTCTAATTTTATTCCAGTAGCATTTCAAGACCCAAGCCACCCAGGGTGGAAATCGCCATGCTAAAAAAACCATTCCAAGACACCTGGACTTACCCAGGTAACCGAGATGGAAGGAATGGCATTATTTACTACTCCAGAGGCAGAATATATAGTGTTGATATGCTGATACTCAAATTTGAATTTTGTCGGTCTGTGTAGTTAAAACTTTACTAATTGCACCAGTGTTGTGATGACCTTCTAGCCTTGCCTTTTTTTGCCGCTTCTTGCGTTTAACTGATATTTGCATTGTTGTCTTTTGTAGTTGCTAGAGGAAAGGAAGGATGGCATTATTATGTTCCCTCCCTCTGATCAGAAATCACTGGAACTTCATATGATTACAATGATCCAAGATCTTGCTGCTTCATTATTGATGGAGTTTGAGAAATGGGTCTTACGTGCAGAATCCACAGGAACTATTCTAAAGACACCTTTGGACTCACAATCCAGTCTTGGCTCAGAGGAGGTTCATACTTTAGGTGTTCCGAGTATTTTGACCAGTGTATGTTGATGACGTAAATGACCCCATATTCTATTGCTTATATAAGCCAATATACTTCTATATTTTCTAGGTGATCAAGGCCAAAAAAAGAAGGCTGGGTCGTGCACAAAAGATAATAGGAGATTATTGCTTATTGGCTGGATCACCTGCTGATGCGAATGCACACTACACCACAGCAATAGATCTTGCAAGATTGACAGGGGATGTATTCTGGCATGCTGGGGCTCTCGAAGGTAGTGTCTGCGCATTAGTGGTGAGTGTTCATGCCAACGAGTTTTGGGAAATTCACAGCATTTTTATAACTGTTTAGGGGCTGATTTTGTGGCAATAATCAGGTTGATAGGATGGACCAAAGTGATCCTGTTTTGGAAGATGAAGTGAAGTATCGTTACTATACCATTATCCAGCTGTACAGAAGAGCAACGTTACAAGATAATGCTCAAAGGTATTGAATTGGCGTGTTATCTTTCTTAATTTGATAATTTCTGTATGAACATCTTGCTTTTAGTTATTACATTCTACATAAAGTGAACCCTTTTGCTTTTCACGAGTTACGTATGGGAAGATTTTAGTACTTTCATTGTCTCGTTTTTTATGATCTGCTGATACATTGAAGGAACCATACAAAAAAGTTTTCATTTGTTTCACCAGGGCATTTGCTATATTAAAAAAAAGGTCGGCCATTTTTTTTTCTGGTTTCGACAAATTCATGATGGCTTCAAAAAAGTGTTGCATCCTTTCTTCTCCAGTATGTGTTTTTCTCTGTTCTATCCTTCCTTCCTATTTTTGCTCGTTTATTAGAGTGGTATTTACTAGTATTCCATCAACAATGGAAACTGGTCCAACAGTTGCGTGTTATATTGAGCTCTTTACTTGGTGATTTTACTACTAATACTGAGCTGTATGTCTTGTTTAGAGTTTCACCTGTGAGCTTTGAGCTTGAAGCTGCATTGAAGTTGGCAAGATATTTGTGCAGGTGAGCTGTCCCATTTAGCTATGAGTTGCATAGCCAGTTTACTTTTCTTGTGACTGATTTGCAGTTAGTTCTTATGGAATGAGCAAACCTGATATCTCTAATTCTTTATTATGGAATGATGTATTCCGTGCTTAGGATAAACCTATTGATTAAAATGCTACGTTTTTCTTTATTAGACGTGAAGTTGCCAAGGAGGTGTCAGATTTATTAATGGGTGCTGCAGATGGCGCCAAGGCTCTGATTGACGCCAGTGACCGGTTGATACTATATATTGAAATTGCGCGATTATTTGGTTCTCTTGGGTATAAACGCAAGGCAGCATTTTTTTCAAGACAAGTTGCACAGTTGTACCTTCAGCAAGACAATGCATATGCTGCTATGAGTGCTATGCAGGTTTTAACGATGACTACAAATGCATACCATGTTCAAAGCAGGAAGACTAGCAAACCTGATCGTGCTTCACTGAAGGTGAGTTTCTTACTTACTCGTAGTATGCTGAGGATTGATTAATTGTTATTTATTATGTCTACTGCATTGTGTATTTGTAGTAGGTTATTTTCAACTTCTCTAACATACCTTTTTTATTTCTAGGCTGCTGCTTTGCTCTTAGTTTAAATCCTGCCAACTTCAAAATTTTGCTGTATTCTGATAGAAATATACAGGGATGCAAAGCAAATTTCGAACCTTCAGGGTACCCTTCGACCCTACTTACTTCAACTAAATGAACTAATTTTCATCATGTTTGAATATTTAGTTCATTTGGTTGAACTAAGAAGGGTCGGAGGGTACCCTAAATGTTCCAAGTTTGCTTTTCTAGAAATGTAAAATGGAAAAAAACTCTGCTAAGTCAGCTGAGAGTTGATTGCAGTTCCTTTCGTTCTTTATGATGGAAGTACACTTTGCCAAGTAAACTGCGAGTTGATTGCAGCGTCTTTAACGCTTTCCTTTATTAACTTGTATTCTCTTTTATCATCTTGATCTTTGGTTGAGGTAGGATTAATGTGGACTTTGAAAGTATAATTTGTCTTATAACACCGCGTTGATTAGGAAAATATATGCAGATTATAAAACTGACGCTAACAAGTACTCCATCCGTCCCATAATATAAGACGTTTTTTGACACAACGTCCTACATTATGGGACGGAGGGAGTACTATTAAACAGACACACCTTTCCTTGACTATTTAGATATCCTTGTTGTAACCACATGTTAAAACAGCTGACCATGTTTAATATCCTAATATTTTAATCAGTTAATTTCTTAGTTTAGATTTATTGGCAATGCCATGTACCAAACTGTTGAATTTATGGTTTTATTGGCAACCCCTTGTTGGTTTAAGGAACTCGGTGCCAGCAACAGCAATGCCGATTCTGGAAAGGCGCACCCTCAGTCTGTTGTGTCATTGTTTGAGTCGCAATGGAGTACCCTTCAAATGGTTGTTCTAAGAGAGATATTGATGTCTTCAATCCGTGCTGCGGATCCCCTCACGTCATGGAGTGCCGCAGCTCGTCTTCTTCGATCATTTTACCCGCTCATCACCCCAGCTGGTCAGAGTGGGCTGGCAAGCTCTCTTTCAAACTCTGCTCATAGGCTTCCTTGGGGCACACGTTGTGCCGACCCATGTCTTCCTTTTATCAGGCATGTTACTTATCGTTTTTCTCGTGTTATCATGTTCGTGTAAAATAAGAACGAGGCTTGCTGAACTGTGCTGTGATGAACTTAATAATCTGCTGCGGAAGCCATAATCATAAAAGTTGCTTAAACAAATGCTAGAATAGGAAAAATCTGGTTAGACAATGTGATTATCATAATCCACCACAATGCCAAAAAGAGCCTGAGTGATATAAGTACCACTCCCTTTGTAAATTGATGCAGTTTTTGGATATGGGCATGATCTCCAATATGCAACCTTGGCTGTTACTTTTTTATTTACATACTAGCAATATATATTATGAAAGTATTGTTGACCTAACCAACCTAATTACTTTGCTATATGTCGTCAAAGATAGAAAAGTTGGAGTACACTTCCCAAAAATGTCATCTGTTTCAGAAAGAAGCTTTACATGCTAGTTGTCAAAGATAGAAAAGTTGGGGTACACTTTCCAAAAATGCCATCAGTTTCAGAAAGAAGCTTCTGACAAGACCTGCATGTTTATATGTTTTTGACAACTTATTTTCATATCCTTGTTTTTTCAGGTTACATTCTTTACCATTTCATCCTTCACAAAGAGACATAGTAAAGCGCAACCCACATAAAAAGGAGTGGTGGATTGGTGCCGGTCCTTCTGGGCCTTTTATTTATACACCTTTCACCAAAGGGGGGACATCTGGGACTAGTAAACAAGAGATAAATTGGATTGTTGGAGAACCAGTCCAAGTTATGATAGAGTTAGCAAACCCCTGCAGCTTTGACTTAGTTGTTGAGAGCATTTACCTCTCTGTTCATTCAGGAAATTTTGATGCCTTTCCGGTTACTGTTAATCTTCCACCAAACACCTCCAAGTTGGTTCTGCTATCTGGAATTCCAACACAAGTTGGACAAGTATCGATTCCTGGGTGCATTGTCCACAGTTTTGGTGTTATTACAGAACACCTATTCAAAGAGGTTGACAGTTTGCTCCTTGGAGCTGCACAAGGGCTTGTTCTTTCTGATCCTTTCAGATGCTGTGGCTCAAGCAAGTTTAAGAGTGTTAACTTCCCCAGCATTTCTATTGTTCCTCCCCTTCCTTTATTAGTTGCCAACGTTGTGGGTGGAGATGGTTCTATTCTTCTATATGAAGGTGAAATTCGCGATGTTTTAATAACTCTGACAAATGCTGGAACTGTGCCAGTTGAAGAAGCAAATATTGCATTATCCGGGAAGAACCAGGATTCTGTTATTTCAATTGCCCATAGTACATGGAAGTCTGCACTTCCGATAAAACCAGGTGGAGAAGTTACATTTAAAGTGACACTAAGAGCCTGGCATCTTAGCTTGACAGATTTGGAAGCAGATGGCAGCAGATCTCCTGCAAATCCAAGGAGAATAGCAAGAGAAGGAAGCAATCCCTTTTTGAATATTCACTATGCTGGTAAGTTGTAGGATTCTAAATCTTCTATGTTCTCTGCCATCCTTTAATATATGCGAAATCAAAGTTACTCAAATGAACATCTTGCCACTCTGGTGAACTCATACTACTTTATATACCATCAAAACACATAAATCGTCATCACCAAATGACTAAGGCATGATATAAACAAGTAGATCCATGTAATTGCTAGTTTCCCTCTGTCACTTACTATGGGCGAACAACCTTGATTTGCTGTTTTCTTTGTACTGCTTGCTTCCTTAAATTGGTAATCGTGTTTACCATTGACCTACTACTTTACTACTGTGAACATAAACAGATGGCATGTGGAGAAGATTTGTCTTTGTGACCTGTTGTAGATATCTTCATAACTTTTGTTTCATGGTTTGGTTTGAGGCTAAATTTCTACTTTCTGTTACTTCAGGTCCTTCAGCAGACCAAGGTAATGGTGTGGTTTCTCTCCCACCTGGAAGACGTCTTGCTGTTCCATTAAATATCTGTGTTGTACAGGGCTTGCGCCTTGTAAGAGCACGCCTGTTATCCATGGAAATACCTGCCCGGTTTAGTGAAGCACACTTGCGACCTGTCAGTGGAAAAGATAATGTAAGTGATGAAAGTAGTGTGTTGCATAATGACATTAGCTTATTGAAGATTGATCCCTATAAAGGAAGTTGGGGCCTCCGCCTTCTGGAACTCGAGCTTTTCAACCCTACGGATGTTGTTTTTGATGTCGATGTTTCTGTTCATTTGGATGGGAATATTGTTCCAGAAGATAACACTGCTGATGTGGCCTGTCACAAAACCAGAATTGACCGTGACTATTCTGCCAGGGTTCTCATACCACTTGAGCACTTCAAATTACCTGTTCTTGATGCTTCCTTCTTTGTAAAGGAAAACGGAAGCGATGAGCAACTTGGGTCCAAAGCTGCCACCATAGCAGAAAAGAATGCCAAGGCAGAGTTGAACGCTTCTATCAGCAACTTGATTTCAAAAATAAAAGTGAGGTGGCATTCTGGGAGAAATAGCTCTGGTGAGCTGAATATCAAAGATGCTATTCAGGCAGCATTACAGGCATCTATATTGGACATATTGTTGCCGGATCCCTTGACATTTAGCTTTAGACTTGCTAAGGATGCCAAGCCTGCTAATGATTCCAGCCATTCTACTGTTGAAAATGTCGGTCCATCTGCCGGTGAGAATGTTCTGAGGTGTAAAGATCCTATATCAGCTCATAAAATGACCCATATGGAAGTTCAAATTCGGAACAACACAAAGGAAGTTATTCAGATGAACCTCAGCATTTCATGCAAAGATGTTGCAGGAGAAAATTGCTTTGAAGAAAACAGTGCAACCGTCCTCTGGGCTGGTAATTCACTTATTTATATAACAGGGCCATTATCTTTCGTTTCAACATGATCTGTTTTGAGTTTTTGTTTCTATGTTCAGGAATAGTTCCGAGTTTTTGCATTATGCATCATCTGTTCTACTCTGACAAGTTCCTTTTCTGTGTAGGCGTTCTTAACGACATACAGTTGGAGGTTCCACCGTTGCAGGAGGTGATACATCCTTTCTCTGTCTACTTCCTAGTACCTGGAGACTACTCGCTGCAATCTTCCTCTGTTATAATTGATGCCACGGATGTTCTTCGTGCTCGGGCAAAGGCAGAGTCACCAGACGAACCTATTCTATGCCGCGGATCCCCATTCCATATCCATGTAGTCGGTTCAGAGTAGTAAACACTGTTTTGGTGTAGTTTAGAGGCAGCGATTTCATCATGACATGTGCAGCTGTGAAAATCATGTACAAGAGCATTATTCCCCTGTACACTTGTGATTTATTTGAGCCACTTGGAGGCTTCCTTTGTAATACGATTGTGTTTGTGTACAGTGTAAAAACATCCACCAAGATTAATATGGTGCACTGGTGCACCGTGCACTTAACCATGCCGTTAGCTGCCCACGGAAGGGCTCTTTGATTCAGGATTTTCAGAGAAATTTTGGAGGATTCTTAAGACTGCAATCCAGAGGGATTTCGTATATGATTTATTTGCAGTAGTTTTCATAGGAATATTTCCATCCACCAAAAAACGTAGGATTCTAGAGATGCAGTAGGAATAACGCATGATTGGTATGACATGCCGTGTTGAATCTTATAGGAACCGAAGACACGCGATTCTGTTATAGGAGCTGTTTTGGCAACAACAACAACAAAGCCTTTAGTCCCAAACAAGTTGGGGTAGGCTAGAGGTGAAACCCATAAGATCTCGCGACCAACTCATGGTTCTGGCACATGGATAGCAAGCTTCCACTCACCCCTGTCCATGGCTAGTTCTTTGGTGATGCTCCAGTTCTTCAGATCTTTCTTTACGGACTGTTATAGGAGCTTGTAATTCTGTTATAGGAGCTGTTTTGGACCTCATGAAAAATGCAGGAACCTTTTTCTTTAAGATTAGATGCATGGCATAGTCATCATTTAGTATAACTTTAGTTTGTACTAAAGTTATACTAAATCAATAACAATTAATTTGAATCCCGGGGAGTACTTTATATTCCTATGAACCAAACAATCTATGAAGGGATTTTTTTTTCCTAGGGAACATATTCCTCTAGTGGCCTCTTTGAATCTTGTAGGATTCCTAGCGGTGATGGATTCGTAGCGTGCTAGGTTATACTTTTAGGCTTTGATGATGTTTATGTTCTTTTCCATGTCGACAAAGGATGATAGTATGGTAGATGTGGTACTAGCTTGTGAGTCAAAGCATCTATGGGATTTTTGCCCATTGTCTTCCGAGAGCCAATTCATGATGTCTTGTGTTGATGCCTTCGACCAACGAGCACATGCCTCTGAATTCAGATGTTTTTGAGCCAATTGTTGCTAGACATCCACCATTTGTGTTGACGGTGTCTAATGCTGCAACGCATAAGGCATCCATCAAGGCCAGGAAGGCAAAGATGTATGGGAGGGGAAACTTGATGAAATGACAGTTTCATATCCACCTTTATGCTTAACAAGATGTGTGAGGTCCTTCGTAAAAAAAGATGTGTGCGATCATAATCAATGGGGTGAGGACCAACAAGGGCTTCAAGGAGGTGCACTTGATCTCTGTTGCCAAGGAGATGTTCGAGTTTTGTGACCAAGAGGTCACCTCGACCTTGGTCTACAACTATAATGAAGAGTCAGGTGGATCCCATTGTCCAATCTGAGAGATCTTAATGGTGCACAGTGGGATTAGGACTCCTACACATCCTGTTGAAGGAAGAGCACTACCACAGACACACCTCGGTTAGCTCACAACAACTTGTTTAAGCTTGTCTAACATGCGAATCACAACTAAACACCCATTGTTTCTTTCTTAGGATCACCCCAAGGACGCAAAGTCCCTCAACACTCTCATCCCAAACTGCACGCAAATGCAACAAATCTTCTTCTATGGGTTGTCCTATGAATGAGTATCCAGAAACCTAGGAGTCAGAGACCATCGTCCTTGATGGTCCTATGAAGGCTGATGAATCATGTTCCCATGCTTTATAAGAAGAGGAAGATGGACGACTTGCTAGAGGAGGAGTTCAGTGTGTTTAGCAACATGACTGAGTCCGTCAAGAAGGTGGCAAGCGCCATTAGAGAGAGCAAGCTGGTTGGCATCCACCCTGACCTATACACAACCGTCATGGATCAAGGTGGCTTTAGTACGAAGGCTCATATGGCTGTTCTTACCCACCTGTTGGACAACAAGACACATGGTGTTGGGTTTGTTGCCATGGGGGACGCTCTGACTTAGGATCTGGCTAGGCAAACACTACTAGTAGTGTTGCTTCTGATGGCGGCGACGACGTGCATGATGATCGATGACGACGAAGATATACATTTTATAGTTGTTAGGGCTTGAAAAACTGTTGCTGTCATGTATATTTTGATGAGGTGCTATATACTAACCGCTCACGTTGATGGTGAACTTGCGGTGATAGGATTACACCCTCTTTTGTATGTGATGGTAGGATGATACCATAATAATTAAGATGAACTTGATTTGCCTTTTGGGTATATGACCATACACGTATAAGTTTCTTCTTTTTCATGTGTAATGTGTAGTATGTTCCTTTGCTTGATGCTTGAATTGTTGTTCTTATGTCATGCTAGGTGAAGTGATATGTGGTGTACAAAGAGAGGGTTTTAAGGGTTGATAGTTCATGGCAAATAATGCCAATAGCAAGTGAACTATGTAGACAGCTCCTTCGAACGGTTTTAAAGTAGGCAAAAGTTAGATGGTGGTTACGTCAAGCTCACCAGGTAGGATACAAAGTAAGCACACATGGCCGAATGTATACAACCAAACAAGGTGCAGTGCATCAACACGGTCTTAAGCATACAACCAAAACATATGCACATCATGATTTTGAGCCTGCATTTTCTAAATCAAGCCCAATTGAGTCACACATGTGAAGGGACAGAAAACGGTGCATGCAATCAAACACAACCTTAGTGAATCTTTGTTCTTTCATTTCTTTCTTTTCGACGCTGAATCTTGTTTGCCTTTTCATCTCGGGTTCATCAGGGTTTCTTTGACCCACACGATATAAAAAAACACATGAATAGGAAAACTGCATATTTGCTTGCAATGATACACTTAGATCCTACAAGATTTTGTTTGCACCAAGTGCATTTGATTGCATCATAAATAAAGATGAAAGATATTCTGCAAGAGGTTAGAGTGGATGTAAATTTTGCGATGGAATTTGAAATAACCCTTAGAAAAACTTCTATGTAGTTCAGTTCTATGAATCATACAGCCAACATAGAATTTTCTTCTTCTATATAAGATTTCTAATCCGAAAATGCTCTTTAGAGCTCGGGCTCCATGGAGCCCGAGTTTGACTTGAGCAAAATTCAAATTTTCATGTTTCAATTTTTTTTGAAAAAAAATATACACATACTTAGAGACATAAAGCACATGTGTGTAAATTTTCAGAACGAAACACGTTAAAATGAGTGCTACACACACAAAAAACAAATCTGAGGCTTTTTAGTACATGTACTATTCATGTCCATGAATTTGTCTTTTTTACACAGATCACATTTTAGGGTATTTCATCCTCAAATTTTACATACACACATAACATCCTTGTTTACTTGTATGATTTTTTCAGTTTTTTTTAAACTGAAAAGTACGACTTTTGAATTTTTCAAAAAATCCGGGCTCCATGGAGCCCGTGCTCCAAAACGCCCTACTTATTTATAATCCTTCTACCTTGCTATAAAAATCCTTTAAACCGCGACGGTTGAATTAACTAAGCGTTAGTTGTGGACGGACAAGACAGTTGTCGCGTCTCTCCTTTCTAGAACCGTAGGCGATCTTGCAGGCGACTGCTCCTGCTTTCTTGCTGGCCAGGGCGTTGGCTCCCCTTCCCCCCGCTCGTCGCTTCAGCGGCAGCGAAAGGGTGGGGGAGGCCGGTTCCTTCCGTCCGGTCTGTAGATAGGTTTAGGATAGGTATGTCGGGTGACTATGCTAGGTCGATGCCGACGTCGTCACCGCGAATAAAGTTTTTCAGGCCATCGACTCGACGGCGTTCTTCCATGACGTCGAGGTGCCATGGATTTGTGTTCGAGCGAGTTCTTCAAGACGCCGGTGAAGATCTTGCTCAGGTTCTTGTTTCTTCGGCTTCGTCCGCGTTACGTCGGCTGCGTCTCCAGCGTCGTCGTGGAGCCGGAAGTTTGGGTCTTGGAGTTGGCTGCCGCTGCAACGCCGGTCTTGTCCAAAGGATGATCCACATGGAGATTTGGCGGTGGAAGATGGTTGCCGGTTCTAAATTTTTCGACGGTTCTGCCAGTCGAGACCTTTAAGACCACGATCCAAGACGTGTAAAGTATTTCTTCGGCCGATGACCCACATTGATATGTGCGTCGTCACTTGTGACGACGTCTGTTCAGAGGCTCATAACGCAGATTGGCTGTTACGACACTATCTTGGATCTTGGCAAGTTGGAGGCGAACGTTTCAGCATCGATGGCGGCTGGATTCTTTGGCGATGGTGATGTAAATTTCCTTATGTGTTATTTCTCTGGATTATTCCAAAAAAAGTCATGCGTGTTATATGTTGGTACTATTATGAATAAATACATGGTTCTCTCTAAAAAAAATCCTTTAAACCAGTTCCGCTGAAGTCTCGAACACGTACTTGAGAAGTCCGTAATCTGGACAGGGAAGCGTACGGCTGGTTTAGAAATCAGTTCCTCACTCTCTCGGCCTCTCCTACCTCCCCGTACGAAACCACCGTAAACCCCCCACGACAAATGCTCCTCCGGGCGGCGGCGGCGGCGGCCGCCCACCGCCTCCGCTTCATTGCCCCGGCCCGCCGCATATCTTCCTTGAAGGTCCCCTGGCGCCGGGACGCCGCCCTGGACGCTTCCATCGACCGCGACCGGCGCTTCCGCCAAGCGTCCCGCCTCGTCCGCGAGGTGCTCCTCTCCCCCGGCCGCCGCCTCCTCCTCCGCTACCTTTCCAAGCGCCGCCAACGCATCCGCCTCCCGGTCCACGTCACCACCTTCCTCCGCCGGTACCCCACGCTCCTCTCCGTTTCCCATCCGCCCGACCCCGTCGCCTCCCCGTCCCCGCAGCTCGCCTCCTTCCTCGAATTCGCATCCCGCCTCCAGGCCACCCACTGCCCGCTCCTCGCCGCCAGGCTCGCCAAGCTCCTCATGATGTCCTCCACGCGCGCGCTGCCGGTCGCAAAGATTGCTGCCGCCAAGCGCGACTTCGGCCTCCCGGACGACTTCTTGGTCTCGCTGGTCCCGAGGCACCCTGATCTCTTCCGCCTCGTCGGCGACCCAGGGCCCGACGCGTCCGGCGATGCGTTTCTGGAGCTTGCCTCTTGGGACGAAGGGCTTGCGAAGTCGGTGATTGAATTGAGGGCGGACAGGGAGGCCGATGTTGTTGGCATACGGCCGAGACCCAACTTTACAGTCAAATTGCCAAAGGGGTTCTACCTCAAGAAGGAGATGAGGGAGTGGGTGAGGGATTGGCTTGAGTTGCCGTATGTGTCACCATATGCCGACACTTTCGGGCTTCACCCGGCATCACCAGAGGCAGAGAAGAGGCTGATTGGTGTTTTACATGAGGTGTTGTCCTTGTCAGTAGAAAGGAGGATGGCGATACCAATTATAGGGAAGTTCTGTGATGAGTTCAGGCTATCAAATGCGTTTTCTAACGCGTTCACGAGACACCCAGGGATATTCTACGTTTCATTGAAGGGTGGCATTAAGACGGTGATATTGAGGGAGGCGTACGACGAAAATGGAGGGCTTGTGGATAGGGATCCTATGATTGAGTTGAAGGAGAGATTCGTGGCAATCATGGATGAGGGCCATAAGAAGTATTTGGAGGAGTTGAGGAGGAGGAATGAGATGCTGCAGAAAGAGAGGGCAAATGCAGTTCACAGGGGTGCCAAAGTTGACACAAATATTGAGGAGGGAGATATGGAGGGATCAGAGGAAGATGAAGATGAAGATGAAGTATATGATTATGCACAAGCAGAATCAGAAGGAAGAGAGCCATTGTGACTGGTGGTTGTGATATTCATTATGCTTCTATGATAATGTGACCTAAAGAAAGTGGCAAGGAGATGGGATGTTTTGACAGATTCAAATGTGATCATTAGGCAGCTAGTAAGAAGATGGCTTAGTTAGCAGGTAATAAATAATACAAGGTTAATCTTCAACCGCTTTGTTTTTCAAATGATGCTGAAATGTAGTTTTATATTCCTTTTCTGTAAGAGTTATGTAGTGAGAGGGTTTTCAATGATTTACCACTTAAGTCTTCTGTCAGTAGTTTTCAGGAGATCCATTTTTGTGACAGCTTAACTCATCTTGTGGAGCGGGAGGACACTGATGGCTTCTGTTTTAGAGCCATAGGGAACATTCTGATCCAAGTATATTCTTTGTAAGCCGACAGCTGAAAACTTTCTTTCTTGTTGCACTATCTGAACAAGTTATCATCATGCCATGCTTTAGATAATTGCACAAATTTATAGTTAAAGATCTGAGGACTGAATATGTTTGTGCTTATAGGGCACATATGACACAGTACAATGCAAATTTTCGTTGGGATGAAAGTGCTGTCATGCTCCATTAGATGATCACTGTTTCCTTTGATCCGAATTGTAGGATTTTAGTGTTAGCCAGATGAAAGGATGTAGGTAAATGCCAATGCTGTTACCCTTCATTTATATCCATAACTCCCTTTTTCCTCCCAAATAAATTCATGCTAGAGATATAGGTTCAGTTCTTGATGAAAGAGGTTAAATTGGAACAACATGAGCAAAAGTGGCACTGGGATTGTAGAAAGACTTAAGTTTTGAATCAAGTTGGAAAGGCCAAAAGGAAGAAAGTATATGTGTAACCATGTTCAGGTGTTATTTTATGGAGTAAGTATGGCACATTTGACAAAATTCCAGCCCATAGTGGAAGTTCGTCTGGCTAAACCAAATCTGACACTAGAGGGCAGTATGAACTATTAAGTCTTTCTCGAGTGGGACTCCCAGTGCCACTAGAGGGCAGTATGAACTATTAAGTCTTTCTCGAGTGGGATCCCAGTGCCACTAGAGGGCAGCCCTCAATATCATTGTCTTGCGAGATAGTAAATGACGTATGTTCATAGTCAGATTGATCAAACTCCAGACATGATAGTTATGTTAAATATTACCAATTGGTTTGCACACGTGACAAATTAGATGATATATATCACACATTTTAATTTCTCGAGTGGGACTATATTTTCTGCCCTCAAAGGCTCAAGAGCATAGATCTTTGTCGCTCCATTTGGATTATGCAAGTAGCCCGATGCTTGCACATTACTTGAAGACATTTTGGCAGATGTGACACTAGGGCAGTATTAATTATTGTCTTGCAAGATAGTAAACGACTTATGTTCATAGTCAGATTGATCAAACTCTACACATGATAGTTTTGTTAATATTTCCAATCGGTTTGCACACATGACAAATTAGATGATATATTACACATTTGAATTTCTCGTGTGGGCCTGTATTTTCTGCCTTCAAAGGCTCGAGAACGCAGACTTTTGTAGCTCTATCTGGATTATGCAAGTAGCCCGATGCTTGCACACTACCTGAATTCAACTTGAGAAATAGATTTGCTCGAGTCAAAACATGCTTATTTCAGCTTTTGATAGATCAGTTTGGCTCCGTTTTGATGTGCATCTTTTAATTGTAAACATAAGTTTTACAATGGTCTCGTTTCATTTCTTACTTCCCAGTAGATATGTCCTCCAAGTTTATGCCAGGCTTGCTGGGTGCCTCCTGAGGCCATCTCTGCGAGAAGCACTTTTAGCCGTTTGAGCGTTACGTTGACCATCTGGACCATACAGTTTGAGCAGGCAAGTGAAGTTTTTGTTACTGTGGTGAGCATCTCTTTCATCCCGGGCACTTGGGTCCCACCATGTGATGAGCCTTCAGCAGGTGGAAACTCACTTCTCCTCTTGCTTTCATGTTTGGAGCCGCAACTGCCTCCATCGTACTGATGCATCACCCTACTCCCCTCTGTGGGCCGTTGTTACGGCCACCGCCCCCGCACCCCTATCCACCTCCGCCTCCTACATCCTCACCACCTCCTTCACCTCTCCTCGGCTGGTGTGCCATCACCTGCCTCACTGGACCTTCTTGCCCAGCTCTCCCCGCCCATCTCTCCAGGAGCAGACCCAGATTCAGCACCCTCTCCTCCCCTGGCCAAGGAGGTTAGACGACGGGTGGTGGTGCCTGGGAAGGTGGAGGTGGTGAGGTGGGCCAGGCATGCTGGTGACACTCCATGGTAGCGTGGCGGAGCTGGCGGTGCAGATGTATTGCTTGGCGGCTGTCGGGAGCAAGCTGTGCCTCACGGATGTCTGGCATAGTCGGAGCATGCGCCAAGCCTCTCGCTCTATTTGTAAGCTTTGTGTAGAGCAACGTTCTGCCCATCACCTGTTTGCTGAAATGCACACGGTGTTGGCCTCTTCGGTAACACCCTTCAGTCCATGGATTAGCACCATGTGAGTTCTTTATTCATCTCTTTCTACTTTTATCAGTTTTGGGGCCTAATTTCCAGTTTTTCACCACATATTCTTTGCATTGTCCCTACTAAGGTTGCATGACTTAAGCCACTTCTTTCACTCTGTTGTTTTTAAGAGAACAAGAGAAGTGATGTAGGACTACGATATCAGGCTGTGAGCATGGGTTAGAAATGGCCAAACACCAAACAGGAAAAAAAGAAATATAGAACAACACCAACAACAACAACAACAACAAAGCCTTATAGTCCCAAACAAGTTGGGGTAGGCTAGAGGTGAAACCCATAAGATCTTGCGACCAACTCATGGTTCTGGCACATGGATAGCAAGCTTCCACACATCTCTGTCCATGGCTAGTTCTTTGATGATGCTCCAATCCTTCAGATCTCTCTTTGTTTCCTGATGCATGCACATTCGGCGCCTTTTCGGATTTGAAGTGAATGGCCATGCTATGCGCACCATTAAGTTTTTTTATCCTGTTAAGGATAATGAGCCAGCTTATACTTTAGATGTTTGACGCGTTAACTACGAACCTTATTTCTTTTCTCAGCAACACAAAATATCACCATTCTTCTGTATATTGGATTTTGGCTTCCAAGAGATACGTGCATGCTGGCAATTTAAAGTTTCAGACCGAATTAGGAACATGAATTTGCAGAAGGCTGCTGAGCTATGCATGGCATGCATTGGTAGCTAAAACTTGCATGTATGCAGTATTCTTTTTCACATTTTCAACTACAAAATGCGGTTGATAGCAGAAGACGGGCCTAATGAAAGAACTGAGCACTCACTCAAAGTATTTTCATAAGCATTCAAATTTCTGCAATCTGATAAGCTTTTAGTCTGTTGAGCTATATGCAACACGAATTGGTAACTACATCCTGCAGGCGGGCAAAAAAAAAAAAATTACCTCTAAAATTACAAAGTGCATCTGATAGCAGAGCATGGGACCTAATGGAAGAACTGAGCACTTAAATGGTTTGGTATTAGCATTCATATTTCTGCAACTAGGATAGGTTTTTAGTCGGTTCACTTTTCTAACTTCGTAGCTATTGTTGCCTCACTAGACTAAGATGGAAGAAGAACTGAGCACTCACTCAAATTATTTTGGTATTGGTATTCAGATTTATGCACCTCTGATAATCATTTAGTGGATTTACTTTTAATTTGCTAGAATAAGAGTTTGTTTTACCCAACGAGATTGAAAGAGACGTACAATCTCCACATTTTTCGTCTGACAGAACAAGATAGAAGACGGAGTAATGTCTGACATGGTATTCTCTGAATTACTTCTCGCCTTCAACTTCAGAGGTTGTACATAAGTCCATATGCCAGGAATGAGGGTTTGCGCTTCAATACTGAAATGTAATTTTTTTAGGTAACTCCATCATTCACTTAGATACACCAACTCCTTAGGGCCAGTTCTTTTGATAGTTTTTTTGGGCTTCTAAAATAAGCTGCCCCCTACCCAGCTTATTCTAGAAGCCCAACTAAAAATATATTTTTAGAAGCCTACTAGTTAAGTTTTAATTAGTAGGCTTCTAAAAGAATAATTTTGGTTGGCCTTTTAGAATAAGCTGGGTAGGGGATAGCTTATTTGAGCTTATTCTAAAAGCCAGCAAAAGAACTGGCCTACTTGGTTTCCTTAGTTGAGTTTATTTGAGCATGGCCTGATCACTACCTAAATCGTTTGTTGTTTTTTGATACATAATTCACCTAAAAGTACCTTCTGATCTGTAGCGTTTAATTGTCCACTCCATTTATTTCTCTGAATATGATTTGTTGCAATCAAGTACTAAATCATTATGTTTGTGCTTGCTTCAACATCTTTAGAGCATCTTCAGCCGCCCCCCCCCCCCAAGAGGCCCCCCAAAGGCCATTTTTTTGCGCCGGCAGTCGAAAATCGGCCCAGTCGCGCCCCCACAAGCCCATTTTTTCGCTGGTTAGGACCTAATTTAGCGCCGGCGTATCCAGGCCGAACCCGGCATGCTGGAGGGCGCTGGACGAAACGATTTGGCGCGAAAACGGGGGTGGGTCCGCTGAGTCAGTGACCCCGAGCGCGCATCGTTGTCCTCATCGCCTCGGTTTCCCCGCAGGGAATCGAATCAATGCAAGGCTGCTGCCGGTCAACCTTCCATTGATGTCGTGCCTTCATGAGCGGCGTTCACGGGCGGCGCAGTCAGTAGGGGCGTTCACGAGCCGGCACCGCGCGTCCACACCTCGCCTCCCACGCGTTCGCACGGTGTTGCCCGCTCGCCGCTATAAAAGGCGACCTCGTCGGTGTTCGCCACACCTCGTCGCCTGCCCCCAATCCCACCAGCGACGCCCTCTCTCTTCCCGGCGATCTCCTCTCTCCCTCTCCCCCTGCAATGACCAAGCGCTACCCTGGCGACGGCGCGGCCCGCAATGGCTTCGGCCGCCGGCACCTCCACGAGGACGAGGCCCGCCTGCTGTTCGAGGCGGAGTACCCGACGCCGCCGGACATGCGGGCGCCCGACGCCTGGAGGCTTAGCGCGGGCGGCATCCCCGTGCCACCGGTGCCCACCGGAGCCGAGCGGCGCTCCGAGATCGCCCGGATCCGGTCCACCCTGTCCGAGGAGCATCGCCGGCAGCCGAGGTACGCCCCGGACAACACCTCCCTCTGGACGGCCTACTTCGAGCGCCGCCGCGAGGAGCAGCTCGCCTCCACCAACGGCGGCCCCGCGCTCGGCCGCAACAACAGTGATGGCCGCTGTCTTTGGTGGGGCGTCCTCGGACGCACTCTCGAGGCCGTCCTCGAGCACATCGAGGGCGGCAACGAGCCATGCCTCGGGTACCCGGAGGCGATGTCCGTCTCCCGCCGGAGGGGCTCGTCGTGGCAGCCCCGGCGTATGGAGGCGGCGGCGTCGTCGTCGTCGTCCTCGTACTCCTCCGGCTCCCAGTCCTCCCAGTCCTCCGACGCAACGCGCACGCCGCTCGTCGCCGTCAAGGCTGAGCTCGGCTTGTTGTCGTCGCTCCGCCGCAGCGGCCGCAGCAACGGTGGCATCACCATCAATGAGGGGGGCCGTCGCCGCGAGCCCTCGCCTCCTCGAGGCCACCTCCGCCTTGTCAGGCCGAAAACGGAGCCTGGCACGCCGGCGGTGGTTAAGCAGGAGCACCTGGCCATGGCCACCGCCGACGACGAGGCCGCCCTAAAGTGGGCGCGGGACGACTACGTCCGGGAGGAGGTGGAGCGGCAGTGCCGGGCCCTTGAGGAGATCGAGGCTTGCCACCGCGCCCGCCGGCCTCATCATCCTCGACGACGACAGCGACGGGGAGGCGCCCGGGCCCTCCAACCTCGACCTGCACCGTCTCGGCGATGCAGGGCAGGGCTACAGCAGGGACGGCGGCCGTGGCGCGCCGAACGGCGACGACAACGACGGGGACAGGGACGACGGCGACGACTACACCAACTTCTACAAGCTCCTCGGCATGTAGAATGCGGCGCGCGGCGACGGGACGGCGGCGGCAGGACGGCGTAGTCTTTTTATTTTATTTTAGCTCTTGTATTTATTTCAAATAAAAATCGAACCTTTTAAACGTTCTTGGGCCGATTCTACGCCCATAATGGGCTGAAAGCGACGGTTCGAGGGCGACTCCGGGGGCGCGTCTGGGAAGCCGAGTCATCCCAGACGATTTTAGCGCCGGCTGCCCCCCAGACGACACTAAAATGGGGGGCCAACGGCTGAAGATGCTCTTAGCCTCAACTGAATCCCTTATGATATTTTCCTCAAACAGGTTCCAAAACTATCACTTCATCGGCTTTTGACTATGTGCGATGTTTACTCTGGATTGATGGGATCCTTATCAGCCATTAGAGCAATAAACGTCCCATTCTCTCACTGAGCTCTTCACTGCTAGTCGTAAATGTTCTCTGTACTCAAGGAACATTTATGTATGCCATTAAAAGGTGAGTTTGCTTGTTGCCAATTGCCATTGTCACTTATGCTCTATCTGTTTCATTAAAATCCAAGCTACATCATATTCTAACTCTCATATTTTAAGTCTACCTTCTATCTGGATTTTGGCATGTTATTTTTTGATTCAGTAATGCGTTATGTTACATATTCTTGTGGAGGAAAAGTGCGAGCTTCGCTATTTCCAGGCACTATAGACTCTTTAATGTCTTAGAGGAAAACGAGGTGAACTGGTAAAAGTATGATGATGCTTTAATCGATAACCAAATAGAGTTCTACAAGATAGAGGATTTAACCCATTATTCATCAGCAGCCGAGTTTCCTATTACGATTGGTAATTGGTTATCCTCAGTACTCACTAAATTATGTTATAGCAATATTTTCCCATGACAACATAAGAGCATCTCCAACCATAAATATCAAATTTGGCCCCAGTTGTCCACGGACAACAGCCGACCGAGCCCATTAGATCATTCGACAATAAATATAGCACACAACAATTCAACAATTCGAACAAGCCAACAAGATCCATGACAAATAAAATTTAACAATCCATACATAGCCTATAAAACGAATAAATCAAGTGTTTTTGTTGTGTTGTGCATGTTGGTGAACCACATCCCTGGCATCATGAGGCTAGTGTTGGTCAACATGATACTCAACTCTTTGATAATCCTTGTGAGCCTCACCTTCTCTCTCAATCTCAATGCAGGGACTCGTAGGCCGTGTCAGCAGAGGCGTTCGTGCCCTTGGGAACCCTTTGCGAAGCCGTGCGGACATCGTCCTCGGCCATGGTCGAGGCCGGTACGTGGGCATGTCCATGTCTAAAACACAGACAAATACGTGTTGCCAAAAATAACGCGCAGTGGATCGCCCTTACCATCTAGTTTTTGATAAAAGTCACAATGTTGGAATGTTATAGCAGCAACATTACGTGTAAAATCATTTTTTAGAAGGTGCTCAAGACTTGTATAGCCAACCGGGAATGTCAGATCATAACGTCATATGATCGTAATAATCATAGTAACTTACACGAAAAAAGACAATTTATTTTTCAAAAATCTATGGAAACAATTTTCTTCACCTGGCCACAGCCAGCAAAAGCCGCAATCAGCAAGAACGCTTTGTACAATTCCTTATTCTTCCCGGTGTAAAAAAAACTCAGCACCACCAATCTCCACAGAAGCCCAGCTCTTCTACCTACAACAATGCAAGCTGCAAACACACCAAAACGACCAAGAAAAAGTGCCCGCCACCCCGCCCAGAATTTGAATCTGCGGCTGACGACGTCACGTTCGCCGTCGCACCGCCGCTGCTCTTCCAGCTCAGGTGCTGCGTCGTGGTGTGGCTCCTCACGCTGCCGCAGTCGGCGACGCCGGCCAGCGCCACGACGCCCTCCAGCCCTTCCTGCTTGGCGTCGTAGCAGAGCCCCTCGTTGCCGCCCACGCGCAGCTTCTTGCCCAGCCTCCACATCATCTGCTTGCCGAACGGGATCGGCCCCACCAGCCGGTTGCCGTCCACGCGGAGCTCGCTCGCCTTCTCCAGCCGCCGGAAGCTCGCCGGTATCACGCCGGTGAACGCGTTGCCCTCCAGGCGCAGCACGCGGAGCTGGGTCAGGCCCCCGATGGACTCTGGCAGCGACCCTTCCAGCCCCATGCCCGAGAGGACCAGCGTGGTCAGCGCCCTGAGCCCCGTGAAGAAGTCGCCGGGGATCTTCGAGGACTGCATCGGGTTGTCGCCGAGGATGAGCGACCGCAGCGTCGACAGCCTGCCGATCGCCGCCGGGATCGGACCGGACAGCGCGTTGTGGCTGAGGTCGAGCAGTATGAGGTCAGGCAGGTCGCCGAGAGCGTCCGGGATCGCGCCGGCGAGGCGGTTCTGGCTGAGGTCGAGCTTCAGCAGAGACCGGCATTGCCCGAGGCTCGCCGGGACGCGGCCCTGCAGGGCGTTGTGGCTGAGGTCCAGGATGCTGAGGTGCTGGAACCTGAGGTTCGGCACCTGGCCGACGAGCCGGTTGTAGCTGAGGTCGAGCAGCTGGAGGCGGCCCAGGGACTGGACGGTGGCCGGGATGGCGGAGGAGAGATGGTTGCCGTGGAGGTCGAGCACGCGCAGCCCGGAGAGGCTCCCGATCTCGGCGGGTATCGGGCCGACGTGGCCGTTCTGGCGCAGCACGAGTGACCGGAACGCGGGGCCGAGGCGGCCGAGGAACGGCGGGACGGGCTGCGGGTTGGCGGCGAAGCAGCGGTAGAAGAAGAGGGAGCGGAGGTGCGGGAGCGCGAGCACGGCGGGGGAGAGCGTGGCGCGGGCGGCGTCGCAGGCCGGGAAGGCGGTGTCGTCGGAGAGCGCGCCGAAGGAGAGGGAGACGACGTGGTAGACGTCGGCGCGGTCGGGCACGCACTCGATGCCGTGCCACCGGCCGCGGCACACGTCCGCGATGCCCGACGCCCACCCGTTGCCCGTGGCCGCCATGACCTCCAGCACGGCGCGCTGCTCGGCGGGGTCGGTGCGCGCCCGGTCCGAGAAGCCCGGCTGCGGCGCGTCCACCAGCGCCGCCCCCGCGTCAGGCACCACGACCGTGAACTCGCCCCGGCACGGCCGGCCGACGCCGGCCACCACCATCACAGCGACAAACGTCAGCGCGGACAGCAGCACCGAATCCATCTGCCGATGCGCAAATTTCGCACGTTTACTCACGCCACAGGAGATGGCACGATCGTTGGGAAATGGAGGGAAAGAGGTGGCAGGCTGCGCAGGTTTTATAGTGTCAGAGGGGCAGATTAAATGCTGGGTGATGATTAAATGTTGGTCACGGGATGGGGGAGAAACGGAATGAATGAACTCAGGATTCGCTTGCATTCAATTGGTTTCACGGGAAATCGGTCGGAACGGGACAAACACACTGCGCCATTCGTCAGTGGCATCGAGGAGCTACCAATCGATGCATCGAGCGTGTGCTGCCATTTTCTCTACCACACAAAATGAAAATATAAATGGTTTTGTCACAACAATAGATGATGACTTCAAGAAAATCACACATAGTTTGTCTTTTTTGGCATTTTTCTTCTAATAATATGCAAGCAAAGACACACATTTTCAAGCGTTTGGTGTGTTCAATATATAATTGAAATTCCAGTGAAACTAGTAGAAATATTTCATCGTCACTGGACCGTAAGAAAAACATTTTTTTACTTTATAATAACAGCAGTAAAAAACGGTTGCGCAAAAAAACCCGACCATTTTATAGGACTGTCGTATTTTTTGAACGAATTCTAGGACTGTTAACTGGGCTTAGTGTTGATACTCAGTTGGGCTTTCACCAGGCCCGTGTTCATGAGCGAACAAAACTAACATGGGCCGCGATTGTCGCTCTGTATTAACAGGCTGCCCTTGCAGGAAGAAGAGGAAGTGATTTTGACCGGTTGACTCTTCTTTAGTATTCACGCCCAGCGAGAAGAGTGCAGCGGCAGATCGCGGAGGAGGATGGCGGAGAAGGGCGGGAGGAAGAGCGTGCCGGCGCTCGGGTGGTGGCTAATGCTGGTCGGCTCCCTCCGCCTCGCCTCCGTATGGTTCGGCTTCTTCAACATCTGGGCGCTCCGCGTCGCCGTCTTCTCCCAGACTGAGAGTGCGTGGCCCCTACCTCCTCTCTCGCTTGGCCGGATTCGCCGCTTAGTGTGGAGCCTATGTTTGGATCTTGGTGGTCTGTGTGGATTTGTGCGTCCTAGGGTGGTATTAGATCGATTACTGCTACGAGTTTGCAGGGAATTTTGTCTGTTTAGGGATCCGTGTTGCGGGAATTAGCAATGTGTAGGTGGGAATTTTACCATCTCCTTAGTGACCTGTGACCTAAACTTTGGGAGTTTTGGTATGGAGTAGCTGCATCTGTGGTCGACTGGGGATTTGGTGATTTGGTCATACACGTGCAATAGCACAGTTAACAGGATTTATACTATAGCTGGGTATATTATGAATAAAAGTCATCATCAGAAAATGAACGCATAGTCAATTGATGAAAAATTGTGCCTCACGAAGCACTAAGATTAAGACCCTGTTCGGAATCTCTCCACTCCGCGGAGTTGTGGAGCTCGGTTTTAGCCGCTCCGTGAAAATGAGCTGCAGCCCTGGTCCGCTCCGGGAGCGCAGTTGAGGAGCGGAGAGGAACCGAACAGGCAGTAAGTGGGTCGATCTTTGCCAGTTATGAACCGTAACAGGTATATAAATGACTTGGCTGTGGCTCTAAGACAGGCGACATGATAATTTGTTGTTATCTTCTGTCATTTGTTGTAAAGAGTTGTTCATTTTGAGTTAAGAGGTGCAGTAGCAGAGGTAAGAGCCTAAGAGGGTTGACTAATATAGATGACGTCTTGTGGTTATATCCTGAATAAAAGTCATCTTCATGCTGACGATGCAAGTCAGAAAGTGGATGCATAGTAAATTGCTCAAAAGTTGTGCCTGAAGAAGCGTCAGGATTAAGTGGGTCTTTGACAATTATGAACCTAACAGTTATATAAATGACTCTGTTGTCGCTTTAAGACTGCCCGCATGATAATATGTTGTTATCTTCTGCATTTTGTTGTCAAGAGTCGTTCATTTGAGTTAATATCTTAACCCTACTTTCATCATTGCGGGGCTAATATGACATTCATTGTTCTTATGCATGCAGTGACTGAAATTCATGGTCGAACTTTTGGGGTCTGGACACTTTTGACCTGCACACTGTGTTTTCTGTGTGCATTCAACCTGGAAAACAAGCCTCTGTATATAGCCACCTTCCTGTCATTCATCTATGCTCTTGGTCACTTTCTCACGGAGTACTTGATATATCATACCATGGCTGTAGCAAATCTTAGCACAGTTGGCTTCTTTGCAGGTACTGTATCTTAACTGGAATACCTTTGTTACCTACTAGTTCTTCCGCAATAGTATTAGATTTGAGTATTCATTGCTGGTGCTTGTTACAATTAGATAGGTAACCTGGTGCTACTGTAAAGTAGCTCACCCAATTGAGAAAACAGTGCTACAAGTCCTGCTATGTAAGAGCTAGGCTTGTATGCTTGCCTGTAACTAGTTTTTCTATGTTACTTGAGGAAAATCTTTAAAGAAAACATCACAAGTACTTTCGCTTTAATTCTACTTAAATGGCATGTAAGGCCGTATTCCAGTCCGGAATGTTAATGATTGACAGAGAACAGATAATGATGCATTTATAAGTTTATATAGGTTACTTGTTTAGCCTTTCTGATTGACTCGCTTTGTTTACTTAGGAACATCAATTGTGTGGATGCTGGTTCAGTGGAATTCTCACGGAGATTCGCGTGGTTCCCATGCTGTCAAGCAGTCGTGAGTGGCATATGCGAACCAGGGAAGGATACTCAAGGAGCCTCCCAGACGTTTTCTGTTTAATATTCCCTCCTGTTGCATTGTTTTGCTTCAAACATTTGTTCTCCATTCATCTGTGGAAATCTGAAATTCATGAGCTGTAACAAACTAACACATTTTTTGGGAGAGATCAACGTTGGCACAAAAGAAAAAAAGAAGAAAAAACTGCACTCACGTGTTTGTATCTTTTGAACACATTTGTTGATCTTAGTGATCCATCCTGTGTTGTACGTAAACCTAATATTTCGTGAACCCCTATCATATAACCCGAGGGGGATGCGTGATCATATTGGAAATACTGCAATATGCTATAATTTTAGTCCTGGGAGTTTCTGCTCGCTTGAGACTTGATCTCGTAAGAAATGTTGTGGTGTGGTTTCATCCCTGATGGAAAAATGGTGGGTCAACATGCTGCGCATCTGTCAGGGTGCTATCCAGGAGTCTTCGGGCTGAAGTCGAAGGTGATCATGCCGAAGCTTGTTGGAAGGTTGGCGTCTCATTTTGAGATAGTGTGCATAGTAGTCTCTAGTTGCTCCACTGGGCATGTGTGATGTGTCATGTGTGCCTTGTATCGCTACTTCTCTGTGTTTTTGTGTTTGCATCAGGTTGAACTTGGGGTAGGTTAGTTTTATGTTACCAGGTTTTCGCCCCATGGTGCACGAGCCGATGTCGGACGTGCGCAGTGGGTTTCCTGGTAATGCTTCGCTTCTCCCTTTCCATCCTCCTGATCCTCTTGTTGTCCGAATGATGTATTTTCGTTATGCAAGTAACGGAAATGGGGCTCGAGAAAATGGAAAATTGGCGGGATGCCCATTGTTTCAAGAACAACGCTGGAAACACTCCTTGATCAGATATCAAATGTCCAAACATCATATTTTGATGTAAATGCAGCTCTATCTGGGTTATACTTTGGTTTCAACAGATTGAAGACTCATCAAGGAAGTAGAAGAAAAGAAAACAAGCAGCTTTCATAGCTCAGTTGGTTAGAGCACCCGTTTAGTAAGCGGGAGGTCTTGAGTTCAACTCTCAATGAAAGCATCTATTTTTTCTTGTGCTTTTTTGCTTGCTCCACTTGTCTTCTCTTCGTCATCAAAATCCACAAAGCACCCAGCGACTGAACTGAACACACCACGGAGCTTCTCTGCCCGTCCTCATGGCGGCTGATGGCGATGGCCATGGTCGCTCCCTCCTCCCAGACGACTCCCTTTTCCTCGGGTTTGATTGCTCCACGCAGTAAGAACTAAGAACACCATTCCTTAGATCGTTCCAAGTTCCAAGTATCATCGTTTCCCCCTAAATTTCTGGTCAATCAGGCATTGGAATTGCTGCCCTCGATGATTCCTCTAGTTCGAGTCAAGTTCATTCTTGCCATGGTCTTCGCAGGTCGCTCAAAGCCACCGTGCTGGACGCCGGCCTCGCAATCGTCGCCCACGACGCCGTCCACTTCGACTCCGAGCTGCCGCACTACGGCACGGAGGGCGGCGTCCGCCGGGACGCCGCCGAGCCTGGCCGCATCGTGTCGCCGCCGCTGATGTGGGCCGAGGCCCTGGACCTGCTCCTCCGCAGGCTGCAGCCCCGGGTGGACTACGGCCGCGTGGCCGCCGTCTCCGGCAGCGCGCAGCAGCACGGCAGCGTCTACTGGGGCCACGAGGCGGGCGCCGCGCTGGCGTCCCTGGACCCGGCCAGGGGCCTGGCGCCGCAGCTGGCCGGCGCGCTCGCCGCGCCGGAGTCGCCCGTGTGGATGGACAGCAGCTCGACGGCGCAGTGCCGGGAGGTCGAGGCCGCGCTGGGCGGCCCGCTGGCGCTCGCCCGGATGACGGGGTGCCGGGCGCACGAGCGGTGCACCGGCCCGCAGATCAGGAAGATGTTCCAGACGAGGCGGGAACTCTACGACGGCACCGAGAGGATCTCGCTTGTCAGCTCGTTCATGGCGTCGCTGCTCATCGGCGGCTACGCCTGCATCGACCAGACCGACGGCGCCGGGATGAACTTGATGGACATCGACACGCGCCAGCTGCGCCAAGATGCCCTTGAGGTCTGGTTTCTTGATGTTCAGACTTCAGAGCTTTGCACTAACCACATTTTTGGGACTGAAAATAGTACTGTACTACTTGATTTCCTCCAATTGCTTGCTGGTTGTTTCTAATGCATACAAATTTTACAGGCCACAGCTCCAGATTTGGAAGTGAAGATTGGGAAGCTAGCACCAGCGCATGCTATCGCCGGAACTTTAGCTCCTTATTTTGTTCAGAGGTAGCTTAAGCGGAATTCGTGTCTAGATTTTTTTTATCAAATTTTTGCCTCATATATGTTCAGAGGTAGCTTATGCAGAGTAGCATGGATTACCACATTTTTCTTTTGAGTAAATGTCTGGAAATTCGGAGTTATATGCACAAAGTAACTTTTTCATTACTGGCATTGCAATATCTGTCAGATTGGCACTATTGTGTTGTTTGCAATGGCGTTAATGATGTGCCAGTTACCTTCTGATGTTATTGTGCCTGACTTCTTAAGTCATAATGATTTGTGTGATTAACCTGTCAGAATGATATACTTGGATACTTCATGTTTTCTCAGGTTTCAGTTTCCAAGCAACTGTCTGGTTGTTCAGTGGTCAGGGGACAACCCCAATAGCCTTGCAGGTACTTGAGGTTCTGACTTTCTGCATATGAATTTAAAACACATGATATGTCTGCTTTCCCGTATGAAAAGTTTGCTACTCCCTTCGATCCAAAATAAGTGGCGTGGTTTTAGTTCAAGTTTGAACTAAAACCATGACACTTATTATGGATCGGAGGGAATATAATATAAAGCTTACAAGAACCTTTACATACTGCAAATTTACAAGAATATTTCCGTACCCTGATATATATGGTTATGCAGGCCTAACATTGAGCAATCCTGGTGATCTAGCAATCAGCCTTGGAACAAGTGATACAGTAATCATCTATCACCATGCCTACGAATTATTCTATTTTTCTTAAGAGCAATGCTGTAATATGAATGTGCATCTGGTGTGTACATTAGGAGATGGTTTTGAATTTAGCTCATTGTGCAAATCAAACCTAATTTTGTTCTTGTGATGCGGTGGAACAATTAGTAAAAGGATTGGCAAAAGAAGAAGAAGAGATGAGTGATTGTGTAACATAATTTTGTTTCTATCAACCTTTGCCGGTAATTGTGAGTTTGTGACGCCTTTATGGTCTTTCAGGTATTTGGGGTAAGTGATGTCCCTGAACCATCCCTGGATGGAAACATCCTTCCTAACCCAGTTGACCCCAACACCTACATGGTTATGCTTTGCTATAAAAATGGATCTCTAACTCGAGAAGGTACCATTTTCAGTGCCTTCTATTGTGCTGTTACTCTTGCTAACTTATGCACTACCTTGTCAGACATTCGCGATCGTTATGCTGAGAAATCATGGGATGTGTTCAACAGCTTGCTTGAGCAAACAGACCCCTTAAATGGTACGTGATGTATTTGATCAAAATGATCAGTATCCTTCAAAATGCATACCTTGGAAGGTGGTGTGAATTTCGTTGGATTAAGGTTTTTTCGATTAAAAGATAAGATATTTAAACTGGCAGGTTTATAAAAGTTTATATTCTAGCAAGTTGGTACACATGTTTGATTATGCGTTGATCCCACTAAGGTTAAGGCTGTTGTATGAAAAGCCTGTCTATCCTTCCATCAGACCAAAGAATGGTAGCTTTCACATGGATTATTATGTCCTGTGTTTTTCTTCTTCTTTCACAGAAGGGAAACTGGGATTTTACTACAAGGAACACGAGATCCTGCCACCACTTCCAGGTTATTATCGACCTTGCATATCGTTCCCCATCCACTCTTTATGTCATTGCTCACACACCGTGTGCTGCCTAGTCGGGTTTCACCGCTACATTGTCGACGCCTCAACAAGTGGACCATTAGCTGAGACAGAGGAATGTCTGACCGACGAGTTCGATCCTCTGTCAGAGGTTCGAGTACTACAACTTGTTGGTGTCATGAAACGATTGAACATGACAAATACAGTTTCCACCGGTGGTTTAACAAGGAGCTATTCAGGTGCGCGCGTTAGTAGAAGGCCAGTTCCTGTCCATGAGGGGACATGCCGAGAGATGCGGCCTGCCGGTGCCTCCGAAGCGTATCATAGCAACCGGCGGCGCGTCATCGAACCAGGCGATTCTGAAGACGATGGCGTCCGTTTTTGGCTGTCCGGTTTACACTGTTCAGAGGCCAGGTATGTGCATGAATTTGGCACCACCTGATTAGACACCATCCTGTTCCCGTCTTGTTATCAGCATTACATGATCTTAAAACAAGGACTGAATGTTGTGTGCATCTACCCGATCGATATGCAGACTCTGCGTCGCTGGGTGCTGCCCTGAGAGCAGCCCATGGGTGGCTCTGCAAGCAGCAGGGCGAGTTCGTGCCGATCTCACGCGTGTACTCGGGCGGATTGGGTTGGACATCGCTCAGGATGAATTTGGCTGTTCCATTTGGGTACTGCGAGGGGGACGCTGAGCTCCTGAATAAGTACGCGTTGTTGGTGAAGAAGAGGCTGGATATCGAGCAGAAGCTTGTGGAGAGGTTTGGCCGTGTGAAGTAGCTTGTTTTCAGTCAGCAACATTTCTATGTGGATGTCGAAAATCGCTGCAACTGTAGTGGACCTCCGAAAATGCATCTTCAGAGAAGGGTAGTACAGAAATTGGGTCAGAAATTCAGGAGCGCAGCAGAGGCAGTAGATGCCCAGTTTGGGCATGGACAGTCGCCATGGTAACATTGTGTTATGGGTAGGGATTTGTATTTTGTAGTTTGGGCATACACACCCAATGAGATCATTCTTTCGTGGTCCCTCGCGTCGCTCCGAAGGAGCGACACGGGCGGAAAACCTAGCCGCCGAGGCAGCGTCACACCCTCGTCGTCTCTTTCCCTCGCCACCGCCAGAGAGCATCCCGCGTGGTGCCGGCGGCGGCGGGGCTGTCCTGCTCGAGGGGCGCACGACGTTGGATGGGTTGCGCCTTGGCTCAGGATCGCGGCGGCGGCGGTAGATCCCTGCGTCGCCAGCGAGGCGCGTCTCCGTCGGCTCCTTCACGCACTACGGCGGCGCACCTGGGGTCTTCTCCGGCGGATGGCATCCTGGTTCCCGTCCATGTGGTCGGCTCGGCGGCACATGGGATTCGCCCTTTGGCCACGGGCGGTTTGGGATGGCAGTCCGTACTCCTCTCTGTCGCTTGCTCCGGCTGTTGGCTTGGCTGCTCCATCCCGATGGATTGGCGGCTCAGTCTATGAGTACATCTAACGATGTGCTTCGGGGAGGAAGCTGGAGACACGGATCCGGCGTTTGGTACTAGATCCGGCAGCAGCTCCTTCAGACATGACCGTGGTGGTATAAGTGACCTCTTTGATCTGGCCATCGGTGAGTTCCGGACTTCTCTTCAAAGGAAAACAAAGACTTACGCACATGACATCTTTTGGACACCTTGATTTGATTAGAGCCGGTCGTGTACACCCGTAACATTACCATAACTAGCCATCGGGGTACCACTGTGCTCTGTTTTTTTACACCTCGGAACATGTTTACATCAAGATTTTCAAGGGATCACATACGGAGAATGTCATGACGTGATGAGAGGGACTGCAAGTGTTGAAGGCGAGGTCTTGTATGCGATGAAGACTTTGCTTCACAAGCAGTTGCCTAAACATGGCTTTTGCGGGATATATTTTTGTCTAGACCGAGCACAAGTTTCTATGAGCCTGATGGTACGTGACTCGTAATTGTAGACTTCGCAATTGGGGACGACAGTATTGGAGGACTTTTTTGTTGGTGATGCTCCGTTGAGTACCGAGTCATGATTTACAAAGTGAAAACCCAAGATCTGATCTTTATTGGTTGTATCTGACAATGACCTTGTTGAAAGCATTGTTTTAGAAATATGGTTTTTCTTCTAGATAAAAACCTACTATCTTTTTATGAAATGCCGAGAGATGCATCGGCTTCAAAGCGAAGTCGGCATGCATCGGCTTTTGCCATCCCATTCCCAGGTGCCCCTCCACGTTGCACCTTGCAAAGCAGCTTCCACTTCGGAAAGTCCTAGACAAAAGCTTGGTCGACCATCTTTCTACATATAAAAAAAAGGTTGGTCGACCACAAAGCTTGACAGCAAGACGAGCAGGAGGGCGGAAAAAGGTGGCGCAACGTGCGCGCGTACTGGATCGCCACGGAGAGTTGCTTCCCCGCCGGGGGGCCAAGAGCGCATAGCTTTTCGTTCTTCCCGGCAGCATCATGCATGCGCCGGAAGATCAGCAACGTGTGATTCTGTCGCTGCATTCCTCGCCCTCGTGGTCACCGGGCAAAACATTACGACTCCTACATCGGTTCGACGATGATGACTACGACTTCTAAAATGTACGTACGTGGTGTACATTTTATGTTTGCTGCACCGGTCGTATGTTTCGATGTGTTATGAGGATGAATCGATGAGGACACGGTGTTAGATATATGAAGTGAAAAGCATTTCACATTATCGAGTTTTGTAGGTGTAAATGATGACTTCGAATGGCTTAATGTATGTTTTTGTTAGATCTTTATGAAATAACATATAAAAATAATTGTATGCATCAGTTGATGCAGAGGTCGGGGTTTTTAACCTCCTTTTCTAATATTTTTTACTACTTCTACATGAGAACTTTCTGGAGAGTCTATGTTTAATTCTTACTATACTTTATGGATGTAAAAAAGTTGCCTGTCTCTCAAGTTCAGAGAGCAATTTTACGTTTGGAATACAGTTCTCCTACGGTACTAAACAGACTGGTATGACACCTGTTTGTGAGTGTATTGGTTTTAACCTCCTTTTCTAATTTTTTTGAGTTAATACTAGTTTTAGTGCATAAACTTGTCATGGTGTGAATAGATTCATACAACAACTAAAAAAAACCATAAAACCGGTCGTTAAACTTGCCTAACAGGGCATTTTAATATAAATCTGTCAAATATAGCGGCGCGACGTCTATTCCCCGCTAATTGGGCGTCAGAGTGGAAGCAGACCCTCTGTCCATCTCGGTTGGACCTACTGGTCAGTGCGTGCGAGAAAGAAATGTGTGAGGCCTACTAGTCAGTGGTTGCAAGAAAGAAAATTAAAATCCAAAATGCAGGCACAACGATTCGGACGTGATGTCGCACCAGATGAGGTCAGACGCAAGCTTGACATAACCATTTAGCTAGCAGCTAATTATGTACTTCTGGTGCCAAGCGAGAAACACACGAGAACTCCTGTGCCTCAGGCGTCGGGTGGCGGTGGCGAGCGCAACCCCTCGCTCGAGGACTTGGCCAGCCCATGAGGCGGGGGACGACAAGGCAGGGTTACCACCACCGGCTCGCGGCGGCATGGAATTGGCCCCGAATGGCATCACTCGGCGGACGCGACATAGGCACATTGGTGCTCGGTGTCGACGGCGAAGCAGAGCTTGCTCGCATGGGCGACATGCAGTTTCGCTAAGAGCATCTTCAGCCATGACTTGCAAATTCGGACCCTCAAACGCCCACCGACATGCCCGGTCAGTGACCGGGCGTGTCTGTTTTGAACTCCTACTTTTTCGTTCGTGCAGTGGCATCTCTCATATTTTCCCTCATATGTCCGGTCACTTGCACGTGATTGGTGAAGAAGAAGATAGAGAAAGAAAAGAATTAATAAATAAAGAGAAAATGTGGTTCGGGGTGGGGTCACGTCTTACGTGGCGGACTGACCAGGCGTGTCCGGGCGCGTCCGCGATCCCTCATATCGTCCTTATATTTGAGATGAATATGAGGGGTGTCGGTCAGTCCGGACGTTTGAGATGGGTATGAGGGGTCTGTCTGGGTCACTTTTTCGTGACCGGTCAATGACCGGGCGGGCTGTCCGGGCATTTGAGGAGAGTATGAGGGGTCCGGCTGTAGATGGTCTAAGCATACAAAATGGGTTCTACGGTCGTGGGACACCGAGTAAGAGGACATCATGAGCGCACATTCCTCGTTGAGGTTGCTCCGGACAGTGGCGCTGGAGAAACCGGCCTCCCGCATCACGCGGTTTACGTTGGGGTCATCAAGAATGGAAATGATGATAGCTAGTCGAGCTCCACATTGACGACGAAGAGCGACTAAGGCCAACTCCAGTGCACTGCCCCAAACGGACATCCATTTTGCCCGGATTCTATCCGTTTAAGGTGGGCAATGGGGTCATGTCCGGGCCTTTTCTAGGATGCGGTGCCCGTGCACCCAACGCGCGAACGCATCCTTTGGTCCCATCCTGTCCACCTCCTTTTTCAAACACATATAGTCGAATGACCACGACCGTAGTTCATGCCAGCGGCCCTAGTTCATGTCGGCAACACAACCAGCCTACACGACCTCGCCGACAACATAGCCAGCCTCCAAAATGAATAGTTTTGGCCATAGACGGCATGGTGGCCGTAGACGGTGGCCGTGCTTGCTTTCTTTGCATCTCGACGAACGGACGACCGCCGCTGCTGGGCCCCGTCGTGATGTTGAGGTCAATGACGGCCGAGGGGCGCGAGATGGACAGCTCGATCATGCCACCGTCCGACGACCCCGAGAAACGGGTCTGGTCGTCGTACCTTGACGGATGGAAAACTAAGCGATAATGGCGTCGGCGAGGGGCACTACGGAGGCCGGGCGATCGACGCGCCTATGCTTGTCGGGCCGATGGGCGCTGCCGAGAAGCTCGTCGGACGACAAATCCCAAGCATGAGGAGGGCGTGCGCTTTGTTGACATGCCCTCCTTCTCATCCACGCCGGCCTTGTGCCGTGTGGTCTCCACCGCAGCGCGCTCGGCGGCGAACCTGGCCACGACATTCTTGCCCTTGACCACTGCCCCGGCATGAGTTCCGACCGCGGTTTCTTCGGACCCTTGGCCACCTTCTTCTTCACCTTTGGGGGTGGGTCGACGGCTTGGCTGCCGGAATTAGGCGAGGCATCGTCCATGGCATAAGGGTGGTGGGCGGGAGGGGAAACGGACGTGTGAGGGTTTTGAGGGGAAATGGCGCAAAATGGGACGCCGTGCGGGTGCTTTGTGACACCGATGGACGGGCCAGGGGAGGACAAGCGCACGCTGTCCATTTCACCTGAAAAGCGGCCCAAACTTGAGCCACAGATGAGTAAAAAACAAACAGAAAACAGACAAAAATCCATTTACGCCCACGCGCTGGGCCACTTGGTTTGTCCGTTTTGCTCTAAACGGACGCACCCAAGCAAGATGGCATCGCACGCTTGTCACGCCCAAGATGTGATCCTATCCTTATTTCGGCACGAGGTCCTTGACAAGGATAGAAGCGCATCTCATCGTGTTGCAAGAATGAATATCATTACAAGTACATGTACAGAAGAGATGAGTATATGGAATTGGCTTACACTCGCCGCAAGCTACATCAATATCACATCAATACAACAACATAGTCAAACATCATACATAAGAGCAGGGTCCGACTACGGACGAAATCAAACGATAAAATGACATCCATCCTTGCTATCCCAGGCTGCCGCCTGGAACCCATCCTAGATCGACGAAGAAGAAGAAGAAGAACTCCAAACAAACAAGCATCGCACTCACGTTCAATCATCGCATTACCTGTACCTGCAACTGTTGTTGTAGTAATCAGTGAGCCACAGGGACTCAGCAATCTCATTTCCAAGGGTATCAAGACTATTAAAGCTTAATGGGTGAGGTATGGTTAAGAGGTGAGGCTGCAGCAAGCGACTAAGCATTTGTTTGAGTGGCTAACTTACGAATACAAAAAGTAAAGTATGATGGTCTACGCATAACGGACGTGAACTCGCAATGATCACTAACTGATCCTGAACACCTACTTACATCAAACATAACCTCATCGTGTTCTCTCTCGGACAAGGACTCACGAGAAGAGACAGTCACGGTTACGCACACAGTTGGCGTATTTTATTAGAGTTTACTTCAAGTTTGCTATGACCGGGTGTTAAACAAAATATCCAAGTTTGCCACATAACTGCGGGCACGGCTTTTCGAAAGATTTAACCCTGCAGGGGTGCTCCGACTCATCCATCATAAATTAATCACACGCAGCGGGAATAGCCTCGACCACGGATCTCGTGATCTTCCTAGACAATTCCATAGGAAATCCGCCACCTCGAGATAGCCCGAAGAAAATCGGAATTCCTCACTCAAGACGTTCGGGAAAGGTAAAACAAATCCAGCAAGGCCGCCCGGCGTACCGACAAAACTCGATAGGAGCCGTGTCTCTCGTTCTTAGGGTACAACCGGATGGGCAAGACGTCGGGTTGGCTGAGACTCCGGGTGACCAGGGGGCGCCGGACATCGCCCGGTTTGGACCAACACTCATGAGGAGCACTGGCCCGAGTTGTTGATGAATTTTCCGCGGGTGCCGGCAGGTCCCTATGCAATTTTATTAGTTATTTGGCAAATGTAGTACCAATGTTGGGCCTTGCCAGACAAGCTTTATCCTAACACGAAAATCAAGGGGGTCCCCATAACAACCTCGAGCATGTTAGGAGCGCTCAGTTATGGAACATAACACCGGTTCACAAGTAACTAGGGGCGGCAAGAGCGAAACAAAACACCGAGCAAAAGGCTAAACCTTCGACCCTTTACCAAGTATATATGTACATTAAATTAAATAGTAACAATATTGTGATATCAAAATGTCCATGTTGTCACATGGAAGCAATTGCACCTGCAGCTAGAAACGCTATAAGAAGGGCTGAGCAAGCGGTAACATAGCCAAACAAAGGTTTGCTGGGAAGGTAGAGGGTTAGAGGCTTTCATGGCAATGTTGGGAGGCTTGACAAACAAGTGATAGGTAGCGAGACATAACGATAAAAACGGGACAACTAGCATAGCAATGATAGTAGTGGTATCCAGAGAAATGTGTCATCTTGCCTGAGATCCCGCTAGGAAGAAGAACGAGTCCATGAAGAAGACGAGTCAACGTAGTCGAACGAATCCTCACACTCCGAATGCTTTCGAAACTCTATCGAAAAGAAACAATCCGAAAAACAACAATTAACACTCGGTACACCACAACATATGTAAGACATGATGCACAAACAAATATGATGCATGTCCGGTTTAAATATGCAAGGCATGTCAAATCACATCAAACAACTACTACACATTAAAGTGAAGCTCAATATGCAACGAGTTGCATATTGACAAAACTCCATGTTTGAATTTTTTAGTTCACTCCCGTTTAGGTACTCATCAATATTAAATGTTGTTAGACATGGAAAGAGGTGAAGCATGAACAACTACATCATCTAGGCATTTTAAATGGGACCGGAAGCAACATATAGCATTTCCGAAAAATCCCCGTATGCATATTAAGATTTTGGTCCAGATCTGTACTAACACAATTTTAGAGTTGTTAAACAGTAAAATAAATGCCACCATGTGATTCTACACATTTTTCTAGCCAAGTTACATATGTGGAACATTTAAAACGGAGCTACGGTTATTTAGATATGAAATAAATCATTTTACATGGCATTTACGCAAATCAATGCAAACAGCAATGTTAAACATTTTTATCATGTGTGAAAGTTGGATATTGTGAAACTACATAAAATTCCAGTCACATCTCATATATAAATTATTTTCATCCGATGCACGATTTAAAAGTTATTAAATGCATGAACTACAAGGGTTTTTCTGCAATTTTAAATATCGTGGAATAATTTAGTAAATTCGACAGATTGAAAAAAATTGAATCGGGCCGAAAGCAGCGGTGCAGCTTAACAAAGCTTCGCTAGGCGGGGGATAGGGCATCGGGGCTCACAGCGGCTTGGTGGGCTGATGGGCCTGGCGGGACGCGCGGCCCACACGCGGGTGAAGGCGCCCGTCGTCTCCTCCTCGCTCGTTCCCGAGCGGGAGGCAGCAACTGGCGGCTACCACGGCGCTGCAGCGGCGGGACGAAGGGCTTGGCGGCGGGGATAGCCGGATCCAAGGCGGGGTTCGCCGGATCTGGTGATGGGAGGCTCATCCAGGGCGGATCCGGGGAAAGCAGTCCCATTCCCGACGGCGGTGGCGGAGGCTTGGCAAGGCGACGGGAAGCGGCTACGGGAGGCTCAGGCGCGGCACTCGGGAGTTTGCCGCCGGCAGCGGCTCGCTCCGGTGGTTGTCGGCCAGCGCGGAGGAGGAGGAGGGTCGAGGGAGATCGGGGATCGGGGGCAGGGCGCGCTCGGGCGCGTGCGAGCTCGGGCAGCGGCGGCCTCGGGCCCGGGCGGGCCTCTAGATGGGCTTGGCAGGCCTGGCGGCGGGAGGAGGGAGACATGCATGGTTGGCTGGGGAGTGGCTGCGTGCGGAATTCGATGGAGGCTAGGGTTTTCCAGATTAGGCAGGGATGGGGATTAAATAGGGAAGGAGGGCTAGATTAGAGGGGGTTTAGCCCGTTTTCGGACTCTCCGATCGCGATCGGACGGCTCCGGTCGCGAGTTAGGCTAGGACGGGCTAGGTGGGCTGTGTAGAAGGGCTAGGGGGAGCTGAGAGGGAAGGTTGGTGGCCCATGACACGAGGTTTTAAAACACCAAAAAACGTCCGTGAATAACCAATGACCGCACTGCTACGGTTGACCGAAGGGGTATCAAACGAACTCGGAATGCGACGAAATTCGGCAGGCGACCTACCTACACTATAATAAGACCGCACGCCAACTTTTAACCCAATCCGAGAATATTTTTCGCGCGCTTTAAAAACGGGTTTTTTAAACGATGCCGCAGGCGCGTGCGTGTGGTTGGTCTCGAAACAGGCAATGACAAGAACGGAGAGAACCGGCGACTACGAACAGATGTAAGTTTTTGAAAACAAGTGATGATGCTATGCAAATGATGCAATAATGAATGCGATAATAAAACAAATCACATGATGAGAATGGAATAAAAGAAGAATCTTCTAAAGCATCGATCCCGGATTGTTAGGAGTTAGCCTGACACGGCTGCTGGTGCTATGCGCGTTGTTGTTGCACCCGGACGACGAGCACGTTCGAGAGCGTCGGGTTGGGCAGGAGGTCAGCAGCGGCATGACCCGCGCATGGCCGTGCTGGCGCACGAGACCAACCACGAACTTGAGCATGTCGGCCGCCTTGGCGGTGAGCAACTGGTGCATGGTGTAAGTTTGAGCGCTTGATTCATTTCTGGTGCTGACTGACAAATAGGTCCCACAAATGGAGATAGAGCACGGACATGTTGCTGCATGTGCGTGGTTAACGGGGAATAAACGTGCGCCGCTATATTTGACAGATTTGTACTAAAATGTTCTGTTAAGCAAGTTCAAGGATCAGTTTTATGTTTTTTTGTTCTTGTATGAATCTGTTCCCATTGGGACAAGTTTATGTACTAAAACTAGTATTAACTCAATTTATTTACTACACCTACATGAAAACTTTCTGAAGAGTCTATGTTTATTTTTACTAGTATATTTTATTATGGATGTAAAAAGTTGCCTTTCTCTCAAGTTCAGAGAGCAATTATACGTTTGGAATACAGTTCTCCTATACGGTACTAAACAGAGTGGTATGGCATCTGTTTGTGAGTGTATTGGTTTGGTAGTTTGAGAGGTTGGATTGCTGAAGCCCCGAAACTGAGAAGGAAGGCAACCTGCGTCTTTTTGCAATAACATCACGCATTTCTTTCACACAATCTGCATTTCAGCACCGCATCCCTAGGTCTTATCGTGTCCCATTCTTCCTGTCTTCGTCGCTGTCCGAGCCAAGCTGCCAACGTGAACCCAACGTGCATAAACCACGTGTGGTGCCTCAAGGCTGCTCGGCACGCCACTCACTGACGGATAGACAGACAGACAGTCAGTCAGTCAATTTTGGCGGAACGGAACGAAGACGAAAGACAGCGCGCGATCAGCAAGCAGAATCGTGTTTCATAGGCGCTCGTAGCAAGACTGGTCCGTGGAGCCTGGCTCGACAAGCCCTGGTTAAAGATAAAGCAGGTACAAAATTAACATATGCATTTAGTTTGATTGTATGCACACACTTTAACAAGTCACGGTAGAGGTAAAACATATACAAAAATCTGCATTTAGTTTGATTGCATACGTACATTCTAGGTTGCATGAGGTGTTACGGAAGATATGTTGTTTAGTTTTCTAAAAGACAAGACTTGCAGTTTGATTGCATGCAACGCCTCTTATTTTGATAACTTCTTCAACGCGGTGACGAAGTTACCAACACGTGGCATCATCAGGAAGAACACACACAACAGAACACAATAGGAATCGGTTATAAATATTGTGCCACACTTAAATAGATCGGTTCGAACGCAAATCAGTTCAATATTTAACTAATGCAGCTAGAGCATACGAGGGGCTGTCCTAGGCGTTCACGGCGAAGGCGTCGTCGTTCCTCCCGCACCTGGTCATCACTTCAACGCCATCGTCATTGAAGATGAGGACCTTCAGCGTGTCGGGAGTCAACAACTTGAAGGTCACCATGAAGGCTATCTTGATCTGATGGACGACGGCGAAGGTGACCCAACTCTGATCGAAGGAGACCCTGTAGTTCAACAGCCGAACAATGACCCTCCAAGAGCAGTATGTGTTCGTCTTCAACTTAAACTCCTGTGGCACAGACGGGAAGTGTTTGGTGAAATCCAACACATAGGTATGGCCTTGAGCTGGGGGGGGGGGGGGAGGGGGAGGGGAGGGGGCATGATCCCCTTGCAGAAGTTAGTTGGCCCTCCCACCTCATGGTAGTGGTCGTAGTTTCGACGCTTCCCGCTGGGTGGCTCCTCCGACACGTCATCGTCCGTGGCTGGGCTCTGGACGGACGTCACCTCTAAGAGCGGCACCACGTCCTTGCCCTTTGTCCTGCTTCTTTGATGCCATCACCTCTTTTGCTTTGTTCTTCGCATCGATTTGCATTATGAAGAGGTTCAATGGCTGGCCGAGTCAGGAATAGCATTATGAAGAGGTTCAATGGTTGGCTGGGTCAAGAATAGCATTATGAACCTTGCAACATCGCCATGTCCAGAGCCCCTTTATTTACCCACATTGTCAGTCACCAATTACCCACCACCTCTCTGTCTCTCATTCTTCATCCTACCCATCGTCATGAACTCCAACAACAACTCCAACTCCAAGCCCAACCGCAATCGCAACCGCAACCTCAACCCCTTCCTTTGGGGCATTGGATGGGGGGCTTTCTTCCTAGGGTGATCGCTCGGTGATGGCATTAAGTTTGAGAACACCATGGAAGTTTGCTCAAACTTCAACAACATGAAAGACTCGCACAAAGAGTCAGACGCTGTGGTGAAGAAGGCGACGTCGAAGGAGTTGAAGATGGTGATTCCTGACCCAACGAAGGGCGCTATGTTAGTGAACATACTTTGCAGGGCCATGAATCAGTCGACTCCGGCAATGCTAGACAGGGGGCAAAGTGGGCCAAGTATAGACAATACCGAGATCCTGATGACTATCGTGCCATATTGTACTTCACCGCAAAGACTGTGGTGATGCCGCTGGAGGAGGATTAAGAAGCGGTGGCTATGAAGGTGGAAAAACAGAATGTGGTAGCTATGATTGTGTGGGAGCCGGAACCAGCACCCAAGCATGCCAATCGAGCTGGTCTCCGACGAGGAAAAAAAGACAGTAGTGTAGCTCGAGGAGAAGACCAAGGCCAAGGCCACCCGTCGCTCCAACCGCCTCCAGGGTCCCCGAGGCTAAGATCTGTGCCTAATGTGTAAGATGAACCCTAATCCCCATTCCTATAGTACTGAATCCGGATCCGGAACCTCATATCCACCGATAGTCACTCTTATGGCGTTTACCCCGATTCCTCATTCCCCTAACGTGGATCGAACCTAGAATCGAATGAATGCAAAGTAGTAGGTGAGGAGGAGAAAAAATTCCTTACCGCCATTGCCAAAGTGCTGCCGCGGATGCCGATGAAGGGACCAAAGGTTGAGTTACTGTTCTTCTATCTGCTGCACACCGCCGCCGCCGCCGCCGTCGGTGAAAGTGAGAAGAGGGGAGAGAAAGCGGTAAGGAAAGGCGAGGGTTAACTATCGACGCTTCGAAAAGCAACACGACTTCTTGATGATGGCTCCTCGCGTGCAGTCTCCGTCGCCCACATGCATCGCGCAGGTATGCCTCGCGAGAAACCACCTATTGGAACATGTCTTGTCATTTCAGTCTGTTTTATTTTTCACGTGAATTTAATCAGACCTAATACGGTCAACCAAACATGCCCAGGTATCTTTCCTGCTCCCCTCCGTTGGCTACCGGTCGCCACATGCGTGCGTCCCGGCGCCGAAACAATTCGCCGCCGTTCTCCTGATCTGTTCGGAACGGATAGCATCCAGCACTACGTGTCCCCGACGACCATCTGATCTGAGGCAGCCGGCCATACGTCCTTCTCGGATTCATTGCCCAGTTGCCCACGTTATTTCCCCCCGTCCCTCTCCGCCAGATACGGAGCATGATTGCGCTACAACTATACTCGACCCCGTACGCGCCGCCGCTAGTGTCGTTCGGTTGCGTACCCGCCGCTGCCGATCTGTAGACGCAACACTTGCGGGGCAAATCGAAAACGTCTTTTGAGCCCTCGGCACCCCAAGGGCCGTCTTTCTATCTGATCTGCGATCGCCAGGGGACTCGTTCGCGCGCCGCGTCTGCATCTGCTAATCAAACAATCAATCGGGAAGAAGACGAACCTGCCTGCGCCCATCTATCCATCCATCTATCGTATGTTGGAGCTAAACAACGTTACCTGCACCTCGATCGCGCCTCTCTTTCTTTGTTTTCTGCGCCCGGGCTGATGCTTCGCGTTCGCAGAGGCCGAGGAAAGCGACATGCGTACTACGTGAACGCACAGCATGGCTGCTTGCGCTGCGCAAGCCTATCCATCCCGAGTATGTGAGCACGTCAGTCCGAGATTGTTCTCATCTACATTTGGTTGGTTCAGTCGGCAGAACGGCAACAACGTACGTACAGAGCATCTATCCATATACAGTATATATGTGGTGGTTGTCTACTTGTCTCCTTCAAATTGTTTACGCACTAAGACGGCTGTGATCGAGCCCAGGGGTCGAGGACTAGTCGCTCGCCTACGTACCGACCTACCTAGCGCCGCAACTTCGATGATTAACTCCTTCCAAAATCAATGTTTAGTTATCCCTTCGTGTGTATCCATGGAAAAGAAAATGAATGATCACTGTCAGTTCAGCTCACTCATCGTCTATGACAGCAGCAATTATAGAGTGGACGCTCGAAATCGACATTGTAGTACTATATGGAACATTCTGCATTGAACCTGCAGCTCGTTTCGACCACAAATATTTATTTAACAACCACTCCAACTATGATAGCACGCTGAACCAATACGAAATCGCGGCTCCTGACCATCCTGAGAGACGGTCCTACTAGTTTATATAAGTATACAAGAAGACAATGATGCACACAGATGGTAGAGGGCGAGCAGATCGACTATGCGAGGTCTCGGCCGCTAATCGAGCCTGCTTACACCTGTAATAGTACCGCTCACTGAACCGAAATTCTAGCTGGTACTGGTAGCTCCTGTATGTGACTCTGCGACTGGACAGCGTGATGGACTAATGTAAGCGGGGGTCTCTCTACATACATTAGTCTAATATACTGTATAAAACTTCTAGGTGGGCCGCATACTCGAACGATTGAGACATGTCACATCAAAGAGGACACATTAAAGTGTACTGGTGTCTAATGCTTCTTGGACAGCTTATTATTATTGTTTGGGTTAACTGAAACAGGCATATTCTTCAAAGGGGGTTTGGATCTTTTCATATGCCTCTCACTTGTTCCTTTTACCTTATGGCATCTGCAAGCATATCCTCAAACCTTTTTTACATCATAGTGTCTGGATCACTTTTGCCATCCAACGAAAACATGTAAATTTCTACTTAGCAGTTCGGATGTACGAATTCTGCTATCCAAGAGACAAACTTGAGGCTTTACCGGAGTCTCGACATGCACTTGATCAATCACATGCATGGTCCCATTTTTTTTTCAAAACTAGTACGGAAATTATACCAAATTTGAAAACAGTATGACCAGTTCAAAAAAATTTCAAAAATAGGACCCCGTCGGCCAGCACCAGGCCCAACAGGGGCCTGTCGGCCAGCACCAGGCCGAAGAGCCCCCTGTCGGCCAATCAGAAGCTGGGGACAGGCTGGTCGGCCAGAGGGGGGCCGAAGAGCCACCTGTCGGCCTGTGGGAGGCCGATGGGCCCCTGGATAAGGCCCAGGGCCTCTTTCTTCCTCCTCTGACCACTCGTTTCACCCTCCCCCGTCCAGTAGCCTGCCCATCTCCACCTCTCACTCCCGTTGCTCTTCGGTGCTTCCACCCCCTCGCCGATCTCTTCGCTCGACCGCCCATTTTGTTATCCTACCCGCGTAAAAAATAGATCAGGACGCTCTCCACCGGCCTACGGTATTTTTTGGCTTCTAACTCAATCGAATGAGAACTCTCAAGTCGGTAGTGGATTTAGTTCTTATTGGTCACCGTCCGTCTACAGGTAAATGGCTTGCCCATTTTGCCGAGCTCCAGGTGGCCCTTGTGCTGCCGTTGATTCCGGTGCTTCTGTATTTACTGTGGTGTTGGATCGTCGATGTTCAAGACGTGTTGTAAGATTCTATGTCTTGTTTATGTGACTGTGGCATATTCGAATGCCTTTGTTTATATGATTATGATGTTTGCTTCCATTCTTGTTGTAGTGTGTTCCGTGCAGTGTTAGATCACATCTTGCTCGGTACATTGAGGAGTGCAGAGCTTTAGCTATTTAGAGAGGTGACACAGATATTGATCTTGCTCTGCACAACAGTGATGGTAACTTATACCATGTTATATTTAGACATGGTAGGATGAGTAGTAAATTCCATGGTCCTTCGTGGGAGGAACTTGTGAATGATTATGGTCTCCGCCATAGTGACATGATGACTGTTATGCTTGAGCACTATGGAACTTATATTAGTGTCGAATTTCATCGGGATGGTGTTATGTTGTTTCCTTTACCCCATGTTGGTAAGTTATTTGTTTGACTGATTTTCAGTTTTGTTTCATCTTATACGTTTTGTTGTTCATCTCAGTTACTGAAATCATTTTTGTGTAGCTCTTGAGGATCTGAATGAAACTCAGAGGGAACTTCTTGACAGCTGTTTTTATAGTCGTGGTGTCACTCTGAATTGTCATCAAATGTATGTCATATGTCGCGACAGCTCTTTGATGACAACTACATACTGTGTACTCCTTTTGTTCATAGGATGGATCGCATGAATGTTATTTATCAACATATGGTAAGCTTTGGTTTCAGGTTTTTATCATTTGTTTGTTCTTTGCTGGTTCATAGGATGAATCATATAACTTGCTTGTTTTTGTCAGGTTATTCCTACCATGGTTGTGAGGAGTTTGATGGAATTTGTGCCTATTCCTAGGACTGGTTCTTTAACTCTTGAAATTACTTTGGATTTAGAAGATGATGATATATTTGTGAGCATTCCTTGTTCCTACTTCATTGGCTTGGGTGATCGAATGGTGTTGAAGAAGGAAGGTTTTGGTAATTTTCTGCTAGCATCGTCTATCGAAGTCAACAATTTGGTGCTCATAACATTCAAAGAGCGTGAACAGGAGCTAGATGTTGTTTTCAGCTATCTGCCACAGTGAGAAAGAAAGAAAGGGCTCGTGCAGCCCAGGCAGGAGAAGAAGCTGGAGATGGAAAAGGAAAATATCCACGTTGGACTCAGTAGATTTATATTCTTGTAACTCAATTTCAGCAAGTTGTATCTTAATTTCAGCAAGTTGTATCTTAATTTAAGCAAATTGTATCTTAATTTCAGCAAGCCCTACTATTCTCGTTTTTATTTTCCGTCATACTCTGCCGCCACCTTTTTCCCACCATTCTCTCCCGCCACTTTCCTTCCCGCCATTTTCTCCCGCCATTCTCTCCTGCCATTTTCTCCCGCCAAGTGTTCCCGCCAAATTTTCCCGGCCATGTTTTCCCGCCACTTTTTGCCGCCACTTTTTTTAGGGTAACACAGCAGAAAACGAAAATTTCCCGACCTACGCACCAGCCCAAGACCACTATGGAGACTGCATACAAGGTTTGATCTTTTTCGTTACCGACTCGTAGCGCAGCGGAAGTAGAGTCGATGACGATCGATGGTGCAGATCCCCGCAACTAGGATTTACAACCTCCCAACTGCGAGGATGTATACCCTCATCTGCCCCTCGGACAGCCCTCCAAGAGGCGGTCAGACAGTCCCTCGGACGGTGTCGCGGACAGCCCTTCGGGAGGACCTCCAAAACTTGGACTGTCACCCGGACAGCCCTTCGGGAGGACTTTCGAAACTCGTACGGTCACACGGACAGCCCTCCGGGAGGCACTCTCGAACTAAGACCGAAACTACGATCTCTCTACAGAGTTGCACACATATGGTGTCATCTATCCGGCAGGGCTTTGCCGTCCAGAACTAGTTCCTGCCGGAACCCAGACAGCCTTTCGGCTCTACGAAACTATTTCGCTGGGAGGGAGAGAAGAAGCCAGGTCATTGCAATGGCACTTGTATGTGAGAAGCAGTGAGTTTGTGGGCAGCCCACTCACCTCTGTTTATAGGAAAACCAAGGGGTAGGATGGGACTTGGAATTACCAAAATGCCCATGAGGTGAGCACACCACAAGGGCATAAAGGGAAAGCCTCCAAATAGTGTTGCCTGCATTACCATGCCTTCATCACTATGCCTGCATCACCATGCCTGCATCATCCCCTAATAGTATTTCCACTATTCACAAATTGTGTTTCCACTATTCACAAATAGTGTTTCCACTATTTTGAATTATGTTTCCAATAAAGTAATCCAAAAATCACTTTCACTATTCATGACGACATTTTTCAGTGTCCGTTCGAAGTGAAAATATTTATGTGGGCTTAGAACATTTCCAGCACCCACTAAAATAATTTTCAATGCGATCCGAAACAATTCCGGATTAGTGATTTTCATCTGCGAAAAGCATCTGAAGCGGTTCCGACAGCTCCGGAACATTTCCCGTTTTTATTCCGGAAAATTCCCAGAAGTTTCCAAAATGATTCTGGCACCCTCCAAGAATTATCAGGCATGTGCCGAAACCAATTTGACTTAATGGTATCCCCTGAAACAACTTTTCAATTTTACCGAAATTGTTTCGGTGTTCTCTCTGCGGAACTTTTCCGCTGTCCAAAACTTTTCCGGTGTCCGAAACTTTTTCGGTGATTTTCTCTCACACTCCCTGTCTAGTATTCAGCAGATAGATGACCCTTAAGCATGTGACCCTATAGGTTCGGTGAAGCATAGACATGACCCGAAACTCCTTCCGATCAATGATCGACATCGGAGCCGTGGACACCCATATTGACCCCTATACCCACACGAATGAATATTCGAGTGAACCTCCAGTTGTCGTGTGCTATTCCTGTTGCTTCGCGATATGTTACAAATACCCGAGGTGAGACATGTTGGCATCCCCGTGGATCAACAACTTGTCCACTATGCCAGTTACCTCGTTACTGGTATTGTTCTCTTTTCTCGTTCCCGTGTTCCGGCATCCCCGTGATCAAATCACAAAGTGTTTGGCCAAACGATGATGGATACCGTAACACCGAGAGGGCCCAGAGATATCCCTCCATCGTCAGAGGAGCAAATCCCAATCTTGAGCTATCAAGTTACTTGACATACTTTTCCATGAACCCGTAAGCCGCCGTAATAGCCACCCATTTACGAATGACGTTTAACAAACCCAAAAGTTCATGAAGCAAGCATGAAGAAACTCGATACTCTCATGGTCTAAGGAATTATGCAAACATTAACTTCTCTGTGTTATTAACCATTAACCTATGACAAATGTATCTCATAGCATAACATCAATTCGGGTCGATTCAACACAAATGTTCTTCTAACATTGTGCCCTCAAAATTGCCGGCATAGCCATGCCCATGATCAGGAAAATAGGATCATCATGCAATACTTGAGCCAGTCTTAGAGGCCAGACTAGGAATACAATTTACCGTTTATTATTCCACACGTGCATATGAGTCTTCCTTCAAGCCTCATGCTTATTGTAGACTCGAGAACCATAGCAGTTATAGCATGGAACATAAACCTAATTATGAACAGGGAGATAATCAATAACATTTATTATTGCCTCTAGGGCATATCTCCTACAGACTCCCACTTGCACTAGAGTCAATAATCTAGTCAATGCTAATGCACTTTACACCTATGGCATACTGGTGTAAAATATGCTTCGCTTGTGGTATAGCCTGATGTCCAACGGATCTGACAACTTCAGCTCTGTCTATAACTTTGCATATCCTCGCGTTTTCACGCTATCACAAAATTCGTATTTTGTGTGAACTTGGCTTTGCATATGTGTGAATCATTGGTCGAAACCTGATTCCTCAGACTGAGCTATGGAGCAGCTATATGCAATAGTGTCTCATAGACCAAAGCCATCTTGGAACCATACTAAGTTCATGAATGAACTATATGATTCAACAACTTCTTTGTCGCTTCCAAAGCGTCAACATACTTAGCCTTTGTTACAGAATTCGCCACAATATCTTGTTTGGAACAATTTCCAACTATCGTGCCACCATATTGTGTATTACACAAAACCCTTAACTTAAATCGAAAATCGCATGGAGCATTGATGAAGACTGTATCGATGTAATTACTTACAACGAGCACTTCATAATCTCTTCTTGCGAGAAACCATGTCATCAGTACTACTCTAGCACTCAATGACATCTTTCACTGTTGTCCTATGATCAGTACTTTGATACTTTGGTATCCATACTCACAACAACTTTGGAGTATCGGACATATCTGGTTGTTTTACATACCATGGAATACATGATTAATCCAAACACAAGAATGTGTGGAATCTCCATCATGTATTTTACTCATCAGTGTTTTAGGACACTGAGTCTTGCAAAAACTCTTTCCATGTGACTTCGGCAAGAATCACTCCTTGGCGTTTTAAATGCTAAAAAGTTTTAGCATCTTGTCAATATGTATTCATAGCTTAGCCCCATTAGGTAAATCTATCTGCATAGATCATCACGCCTAATATTGAGGCTATTTAGCCTAAGCACTTCATCGAAAAACTATTTTCAAATGAAGTCCTAATTCGTGTTAAGAAATTCATTTCCAATTAACAATGTGTCAAGCACACAACGTTTTAGAAATATTATTATGCTCCTGCTTACTTTCTTGAATCACAAGCATCTTCGTTACCCATTGATGAAGTCAAAAACCCTTTTGACCATTTCATCAAACCACGAAGATTCCAACTCCATTTTGCTCTCTTCTGTCCATTGCAGGAACTCTGAAGTTTGCATACTTACTAGCATCCTCTGGATCTACAAATTACTTTGGACTGTATCACATACAAGTCCTAGGTTTCATTTCCATCAGATGGAAATCCTTTTGTCTCCATTTTTCATATCTCATGATTGATATATGTATTAATTGCTAGTTCAACCCGAGCCGACCTTAAGCATCGCTACGGTGAAACAACCTCATCGTAGTCAACTACTTGAACTTGTTATTTCAACAAGTCGAGCTTTATGGATAAAACATTTTTATCCGTATCAGTTTTTAGTTCCATAAATATTCGTTAGACTCTAAGTCCTCTGAAAGGTGTATCAAGGTTTTAATCTTGAATCACTTATATGGAAACTATCTCGGATTGTATTGGCATTTAGCCAATCCCGGAGTCAGGGCCCATCAACGCTTCCTTGTGTATTGTAGGTATACTGTTGCCTAACAACAATATCTTGTTTGCGCACCTGATAGGTTTGCACGAGCTTTGCCTACGTGGTTCAGCTGCACGTTCGACCGAAGTCCATACATTTTATTGTAGATACTTCCGTATCAGTCGTAGTATGAAAACAACGGAATCACTTCCAGGGTTTCTTTCCTTTGAACTGATGACGAAGATACTGGTTATCTTGTCGGTTGCACTGTCCTCCCACTCACCTTTTGTAAGAACTATTCTCTTTAAAAGCATACCATTTTGTGGCAAAACCCTTTGCCTCGGTATAGTGGTGGGGGATTACCCAATGACTTGGGATAACCATACAAAGTAGCACTTGTCTGATTTGGAATAGGTTTGTAACCTTTTACACAAGCCCCATATTCCAAATGTTAAGAAAAGATATAACATGGTTGGGCGTACCATACCATGGCGTCATTTCAATAGACCTGATGGATCTCTTTTCAGTGTAAAAGCCGTAGTCTCTAAAGCATCACTCTATAAAAGGGATAATGGAAAATCTATTTATGTCATCTTTGATCTTACCATGTCATAAATGGTTTGATTACATCTTCACGGACTTTCCACTTGCAGTGGTGTTCCGAGAGGTGTAAGTTATGAAACTCTTTTCACAACTCATCAGGCATTCGCTAAACTTGTAACTCAAATATTCCTTTCCGCAATCAAATTGCAGAAACATAATTTTATTGGTACGATAACTTCTACTTCATTTTTGAAAACCTTTCGAACGATTTCAAAAGATCCCGACTTACGTCTCATCAAGTAAATATCCATATATCTACTTGAGTCATTTTTTAAGGTAGACAAATCCACTGTTTGCAACAACATTTATCGGACTACATACATCAAATGTATGATCACCAATAAGTTCTTTGCTCGTTCCTTATGGTCTGTGAACGGTATTTTAGTTAGTTCACCTTTTGGAGGAAAGTTGCAAGTGTCAGATGATTCAAAATCAAACGACTTCAAAATCCATCATAATGGAATTTTCCATGCGGGTTTCTCCAATGTGACCAAATGCAGTGCCACACATATGTGGTATTCTTTTAGTCTTGCGACATTTAGCGTCAGTGTTATGGATGTATCATATTTCCATCAATATTCATAACATACATCCCATCTGGATGGAAGCATGGCCCTTCATGTTATTCATAATACTGAACAACAATTGTTGTCTTTATGAACAACTCTTTTGCAACAAACATTGTGCAATGGGCTAGAGTCTATGAAACTCTAAAATGAATTATAAAAGTAACCCAGAGGTAATGTATTAATATCAATATTCATAACATACGTCTCATTCATAATGAAAGTATGGCCCTTATGTTATTCATAACACCGAACATGAGAAGTTCTCTTATGAACAACCTTCTTGCAAGATACCTTATGCAAAGGGCTAGAGTGTGAAACTCTAAAATGAATTATGAAACTTGATACATAGGGAATACACTGATGGAAGGCCTAGTAACATTTACCATGTTTCCTGCGTGTATCTAAACCTCATCCCTGGCTAGTCTTTCAGGCCATAGTAGTTCTTACATCAAGTTGCAACAGAATGCAATCGAGCGGGTATCTGTGTGACCAACTCGCAATACCCAAGAATTAGTGATTAACATGCTTAACCATAATTCCCAAGAACTATATCTTTGACCAGCCTTCTATACATCAAAAACCTGTATGACATTCATACATGAGCTAGATATTCCAGTCTTCTTTTCTATTGCCATTATACTTCTAACAGTTTAACTTTCAGTAATTCTCCTACTCTCAGAAGAAGCATCCAACTTAAGAGTGACATTAGCCCTGGACTTCCTAGGCATGAAAGTCCCACTAACACCCTTTAGACACTTCCTTTCTCTTTAAGTTGTTGTTTTATTCACCTTTCATCATATGACAGGCGTTCTCCTGGATCCCTCTCTTATCAGTCTAATGCATAGTAAACTCCTTTACTAATAGTTTGCAAACAAGCATTGCTTTGGATATCTCATATCTTTTAGCCTTTGTCTGTCTCTGAAAATGATTTTCAGATTCCATGAATATCACATAACTATCCAAACTTTCGAAGTTCGGGTCTCATGGAGGCAAATGTATTGCACTTGACTGAAACAAAATTCTAGCTTTCGGATCGAAGGACGAGAGTCACATGATCCGTAGCATTAGCGGGAGAATACCGAAAGTATGCGATAGGACAAAGTCCTTCTCGGCACTATTGAGGACAATCGTCACATTACGTTACCAACCATAAAGTTATAACCAGATATTTAACAGCTATTCAATTTTAATAGGGAAGGTGGAAACGCGAGCCATTATTCTACAACCATTATGCAAAACACACTTAGACAATGTTCAAAATTAATTGCACTGATAATTAAACAAGTTAATTCAACAGTGCGCTCCCACTCAAATCAATATCTCTCATAATTGATTTTGAGTGATACAAGATCCAGACTTCAATTCATAGTCATAGAATCATCATCTCATGACGGGAATTTTAATCGGTAGGCCAACTTGCCGATCACATCTCCATGTGACTCTTGTTCATCTTTCGATGTGTGTGTTCCGAGCTCATGACTTTCATGCCTGCACGTCAAGACAACCAAGTGATCTCGCTGCAAGGTCTATACTCACCCGCCTCACACATCCCTAATCGTTCGTACCCATGCATCCATGGCGCACCCCGAAAAGTTAGGTGCCGTGACGGTGCTACGCTTGGGAGAACACTAACTACTTGATATTTTTGTGAGAGATCACCCTAATAAAAGCGACTACCGCGCAATCAAGAAGGGTGCATAATAAGGGATAAACATCTCAAGCAATTTATAATAGCATGATATGGTATAGCCCTTTCTGATGGAGAAGTCTTTCATTTCTTCGTCTTCGGCATTCGTGTCGGTGTTCACCTTCACGAAGATTGCCACCACCTTGTCAATGCACAAAATAATATTGCTATATCTATAGATAATAAAATAAGTGCATTACATAAGGTTGACACGCAGGTCGTTAAAGTGCAATCATATGGCTCCAGCCGTCACGCCGAATCATGACACGCAAGTCATGTTAATCAAATTACATCATATAGTCATCTCATACATAATCGAATTAATATGAGACTTGCTATACCACATCATATGCACATGCAAACCATCCTGCAAAACCAAGTTAGACGCCTCTAATCGGTTCATGCAAAAACTTGTTTTACGTGGCTTCTAAGGTTTCAAAACAAACCGAAGCTACCAATGTTCATCATCAAGCATGATAATCCAAGTTGCTAGATTAACTTTCCAGGGTGTATGAAACACGAGATAATAAAATCTTGAGCCCCATACTAAACTTCGTCATACGCGTGACCCCCGTGCAGATCATATCTGCATTGCCCTTTCGTCTACGAAACATCCATCTTTCTCAACTATGGTGGAACCCAAAGAACTGTTAGCACTTCGTTGATCTGTCAATCAGCATACTCAGGAGCAGCATGAAAGGATCGCGGATTGCCAGAACTTTGTGAGATTCCACCATGCCATTAAGATCAGGACTATGCAAATTCTAGGGAAGCAACAAGAACATCGGGTAACAGATTTCATCTGCTACCCGCACAAATAATTTTCAGCAATAGATCTCATCTACTACCTAATTATATTGTGCAACACCCATACATCTCTATGTATTCTAGATCGCAACCTGCATCTACGCATAGCATGGCTCTTGATGCCACTTTAGGGTAACACAGCAGAAAACAAAAATTTCCCGACCTACGCACCAGCCCAGGACCACTATGGAGACTGCATACAAGGTTTGATCTTTTTCGTTACCGACTCGTAGCGCAGCGGAAGTAGAGTCGATGACGATCGATGGTGTAGATCCCCGCAGCTAGGATTTACAACCTCCCAACCGCGAGGATGTATACCCTCATCTGCCCCTCGGACAGCCCTTCGGGAGGCGGTCAGACAGTCCCCCGGATGGTGTCGCGGACAGTCGTTTGGGAGGACCTTCAAAACTTGGACTGTCACTCGGACAGCCCTTCGGGAGGACCTTCGAAACTCGAACGGTCACACGGACATCCCTCCAGGAGGCACTCTCGAACTAAGACCGAAACTACGATCTCTCTACAGAGTTGCACACATACGGTGTCATCTATCCAGTAGGGCTTCGCCGTCCAGAACTAGTTCCTGCCGGAACCCAGACAACCTTTCGGCTCTGCGAAACTATTTCGCTGGGAGGGAGAGAAGAAGCCAGATCATTGCAATGGCACTTGTATGTGAGAAGCAGTGAGTTTGTGGGCAGCCCACTCACCTCTATTTATAGGAAAACCAAGGGGTAGGATGGGACTTGGAATTACCAAAATGCCCATGAGGTGAGCACACCACAAGGGCATAAAGGGAAAGCCTCCAAATAGTGTTGCCTGCATCACCATGCCTGCATCACCATGCCTACATCACCATGCCTGCATCATCCCCTAATAGTATTTCCACTATTCACAAATAGTGTTTCCACTATTCACAAATAGTGTTTGCCACCAAATTTTCCTGCCCAATTTCCCGCCATTGTTGTTGTCGTCTGCCTATAAAAGGAGGCATTGTAACTGCCTTCCTTCATCGGCCACCAACACTTGAAAAAACCAGCGCGGTAGTCATTATGAGTTTGCCTTGTTCGGATCAAAGCATTAGGCCTAGCAAATGGAAGAGTGCGAAGTTGCCTCGGGGGGTGGAAGCAGTTCGTTGTTGGTGCGGGGATCTCTGCAAGGTGAAGGAGGTGACGGATTTTTCAGATTGGTTGGGCATGAAGTTTTTCATGCGCGCTAATTATGAGGAAGATCCACCCGTTGGTCCTTCACCGTACATCACGCCTCCGGTATATTTTAGTCACACAGAATAAACACGTTGTTGATATTTTTGTTGATTTGATTTTTATATTTATGTTTCTTTTGTAGTCTCCTCCGCCCCTGTGCCAGTACTATCGTTCGATAGACACGAAAATGCCGGACTGGGCGGTGACTGAGATTCGTGAAAGTGTCGTCATGCATGGGCAAGTTTGGACTTGGAGGAGTGCCGCGAGAAGGCGGTGGTAGAGGAGAAAGCAGAGCAGGAGAGAGAGTGGCAAGAATACTGTGTGGAGCAGAGGGCTTTTCTTGCTGAGATGAAGAAGAAAAACCAAGAAAACCAACTTCGACTGGCGGAGGTCTACCAGCAGCGAGAGGAGGCCCGTGAGGCTGAGAGGCAGAGAAAGAAAGAAAGGGCTCGTGCAGCCTAGGCAGCAGAAGAAGCTGGAGATGGAAAAGGAAATTATCCACGTTGGACTCAGTATATTTATATTCTTGTAACTCAATTTCAGCAAGTTGTATCTTAATTTCAGCAAGTTGTATCTTAATTTCAGCAAATTGTATCTTAATTTCAGCAATCCCTACTATTCCCGTTTTTATTTTCCGCCATACTCTGCCGCCACCTTTTTTCCACCATTCTCTCCCACCACTTTCCTTCCCGCCATTCTCATCCGCCATTATCTTTCCCGCCTTTCTCTCCCGCCATTCTCTCCCGCCACTTTCTCTCCCGCCATTCGTTCCTGCCATTGTCTTTCCCACCTTTCTCTCCCGCCAATTTCTTTCCCGCTCATATAACCACATTCGCAGTAAGGAGGGTGAGCAGGCCCTTCCTTTCCCTTTCGCTCCGCCATCCTTCCGCTCTCGCCATCCTTTCATGGAGATGTCTCATCCTCCTCATCCTCAGTATCCTTTTGACCGTAGTTTTCACAAGGGTATGTCCGATCGTCTTCTTCGTCTAGATACCAATTTCAAGATGAATGATAGAGTAGTTCCATGGGAGGAACTCATTAGTAGTGACTTCATAATGAATGAGTTGGCTCACCAATTATGTAGGAGTGAGTGGCCTCCCAGGACTTTTGAGGAGATACGGAAAGAACTTCTGAGGTTGCACGCCATATGGCAAAAGCAACTGCACAAGGGTGAAGCTTACCTCGAGATTGCTGTGAATAATTCAGGTTTATGGTTAGCAGAAAGTGAGGACGAGGACGACCTCTTCATGTCGAGCAGCAAGGTGAAGAGTTCTGCATCGACGAAGGGGAAGAGTTCTGCATCGAAGAAGGGGAAGTGTTCTGCATCGACGGAGTGGAAGAGTTCTGCATCGACGGAGGACGAAGACGACATCTTCATGCCGAGTACCAACGTGAAGACGACCGCATCGTCCAAGGGCAAGAGTTCTGCATCGACAAAGGGCAAGAGATCTGCATCGATGGAGGATGATAATGATGCATTCATGTAGTACGTTTTCCATGTAGTACTATTTTCTGTAGTGGTGTTTTCTGTAGTGCTATTTAATTAAGTTTAATTCAGTCGTAACGTTTAATTCAGGTGTATTGTCTAATTCATTTGGACACATTTGATTTGCGTTACTATTGTCCTCTCTCTAAACCAAATAAGTTTGAACCATGAATATGTCGCATACATGAATATGTCTGATACATAGAGGCTACATATGTCTCATACATGCATATGTCTGATACATAGAGGCTACATATGTCTCATACATAAATAGATAGTCATGTCTCGTACGTAGATGAGCATATCATTGCTGGGGACGGCGATGAATCTTGGCTTCCTCGGACATGGACCGGAAGGCGATAAGCGCTGAGGCGGTGGACGAGTGTCACGATGACCACGACCATAGAACACCTCGTCTGTCGGTGTCGGTGTCTCCTGCGTCGATGGTGGTGCAAGAACTGTCTCCGAGATACCGTAGGTGCATGCACCACAGTCATCGTCCTTGCCGTCGCCAGGTATGTACGAACTAGGACCAGTAAACAGATGTGACTGAAGTGAAGTCATGAACGGTTGCGACTGGCTGCCGCCTGCTGGTAAATTATTAAAACATGTAAAGAATGACTTACGAGGCTAATTTTTTAAAAGAATGTACAAAGTTAAGTTACCTAGGTCCATCTGCTGAAGCCAAGAAGAGTCGCCGGGTTGTGAAGGAGGTGGCTGCTGTTAGAAATAGCCCCCGGGTTGTGAAGGAGGTGGCTGCTGGTAGAAATAGCCCCCGGGTTGTGAAGTAGGTGGCTACTGGTAGAAATAACCCCCGGGTTGCAAAGGAGGTGTCTGCTGCCAGGAGGAGCTCCCTGGCTGTGAAGGTCAAGGTTCTGAACGCTATAGAGAGGGGAGTGGCGGACGATGTGCTGCACGAGTGTCAACAACATCGGAAGATCGTCTACATGTAACAACTGCGACGAACCCGCGTATCTTTGCTAGAAGACTCTTCAACCTTGTTGCTTGCTCTCGCAGTGGGATATTTTCTCCTGTGTCAACGTGGTCCACCAAAGCGGTAACCTCCTCTAGCGCCTGAGTTCCCAATTCACCCTGTACACAGAAAGTTAACCAATTGTACATGTTCATGTATAGGGAAAACGTAGCATGTGAGAAAAACTGAGGACATACCGCGTGGTGTCTGGTTCCCACAACTGAGGAAGTTGGGAACAGATCGCTGGCGAGAGGAACTGAGATATTATCCGGAGCAGATGATGAAACCAAGTAGATCCTCGTGCTCTGTCTGTAACGCTTCAGATACAACCCGAACTTGTCCCAGTCGAAGACACGAACTTCATCCCATATATTTGTCAGGGTAGTAGTCCATTCCTCGAGGTAAGGTCTGATGTTGCGAAACCAAGAAGCCTGGGACTTGTTTCCTCCTACGCGACTGTACCTGAGATTGAAATGCACGTTACATGATCAGCTATAAGTAGACCAAACTATCTCATCACCCTATTAATGAAGAGCTGAGAACCAAAGTAGTATTACTTACTTGTGCATGTGATCTGGTAATTGTGAAATAACCGGAATGTTAGGCTCTTGGCACAGACCGAACTGTCTCATCATCCTATTAATAGCCATCTCCTCAACCGTCACGTCGAACACCAACTTGGCCTTGGTCATCCAATAATGCTGATCTCTAGTGCAGAATCCAGAAATCCCACCTGGGTACCTTTCTGAAATAGCATTATGGGTGTATGGTTCCCATAAACTTGATCCTCGTGCAGACTATCAAACTGCGTCGTGAAGGAGGGGTAGCAGCCCCTTACCTGGCTAGGCGCAAACTGTCTCTATGCATGACAAGAAACATTAGTACATAATATTGAATAGCGAGAAATAAAGATTACTAATTCATATTGTTAATAATGAAAATACCTCTCTCCATGCCGAAACAGATCCCATAGTGGGCAAGTCGCCGATAGAAGGCACGTAATGTCCAGCCATGTCCTCATTACCAAAAGATTTGTCAACGCTGACGTAGGGTCGACCAATAGGGAATCTCTCATACGACCAAAGCTGCAACAATAGTGGACATCCGAGAAGACCAGATTTTCTTGACCTCAACTGGCAAGCTTTGCACAGGCCTCTATACGTAGCTGCTAACACAGCAGAACCAAAACTCCTCTACACAATGTTCTCCGGGGAACGTGCATCAGCTATCTCTCGTGCAACAACGACCAGTCATGCATCTACAGTGGTCATGTGGTTCTCTGTGAACATCGTCTTGCCAAACAACCACATAATATATGCCTCTAGGGACCGGTCAATCTTTGCCTATGACAACTGAATAGTGGGATATCCTAAGGAGACAATCTGAAACTGGCTCAACCACCTGAAAAGAGGCCCGTGCTGATCGTTGTCTAGCGTCTTGGTAGTTGGCACCGCAGCCAGAAAACGGGCATGCATAGATGCTAGCCAACCAGTTTCTACCTCTAAAGGTCCTATGAAAGCACCGATAAGAGGTAATCCCAACAAGTAAGACACATCCTATAAAGTAGGATCCATTTCTCCCCAGGGAAAGTGAAACGTATGTGTCTCTGGTCTCCATCTATCTACTAAGCAGGTAAGGAGTGACCTGTCGTAAGAGAAGCATGATACTTACCTCTTGTGCAACTGCATTGGTTCACCTGCATCATCCAAGTCCGGGTGATCAACGCACTCATCCAATGTACCCTCAACCAGTCGTGCCAAGGGTAGAAGTCCATCCCAATTCAACCTACAAAATAAACAGAATGTAGCTTACAATTAACTTCTATCATAACAATGTCGAACATAGTAAGTGATTATACCGACACATACCTATCAACCCATGAAGGGTGTATCATCCAGTTAGACTTTGGGGTGCGAGCGATCAACACGTCTAAGTTCGTGCTCGATTCTGTAAGTGTGCCTCGGTGCCCTCTATCGATATTACCATTAAGCAACGGATACGAAGCCATATCTGTAATTAGAACATAGTCCACACATATTACAAATTGAAACATAGATGTTTGCATATTACAAATAAAAACGTAGTCTCACATGTAACAAATAAAAACTTAGTCTCACATATTACACATTAAAACATAGTCTCACATATTACACATTAAAACATAGTCCACACATATTACAAATAAAAACATAGTCCGACATATTACAAATTAAAACATAGTCCCGCAGATTATGTAGCTTCTGAGTTATTCATTCCTCGTCCGCCCCTTCGGCCTCGAGAGCCACGTCCACCACGACTGCCAGGACCTCCTCTTGCAGCTGTTGTTGCAGTCGTCGATGTGGAAGCACTCGTCAATGTGGAAGCACTGTCTTTCATCAGGTTGGGTTAATATTTCATCCTATGCCCATAAGCCGCGCAGAGCAAACATTGTCTGGTTGCTTCACCAGCTTCAGATTGGTCCATATCGTTTCGGATGCGCTTTACCTTACGCCTGCCCCTGTTAGTTCGCCGTAGTCCAGGATCCGGGATGTATACTCTATCACCATCGTTTACCTTGTTGAATTTGCCGACGACTCTAAACTCATGCATGTACACTCACAAGTTGGATAAAATTCTGCTCCAATTCTAAACTCATGCGTCTTCACCTCATTTGCAAAACCAAAACCATCACTAGGAAGCTGGATCTCATACCTCCTTTCCTGATTACCTATGAGTGTGACGGTGTGCTTTTTGGCTTTGTTTATCTTCTAAGCCATGTACTCCATGACATGGCTACAATAAGGAATGTTCTGATTATCTGCAATATGCTTCTTTGCTAACTCGTGCCTTTCTCTGAAATATCTCACAGTGCCATGGAATACACCCTCCACAATAGCTGTTAGTGGCAATGCTGTATTCCCTCTTAGTACAAAGTTATAGATCTCTACAAGATTGGTTGTCATGTGGCCATACCTAGCTCCATGGGTGTCATGCAACAAAGACCAATTCACTGGAGGCTCTTTCTCTATCCACTCAGAACAATTCTTTATTGCCCTGCCCTTCTTTCTCTTCGTATTAGGAGGGTCAATTGCTGGCAAGTCACAAAGACCAACTGGCTCCTCAAGCTCCGCAACGAGTGATGTTAATTTAACCTGGTCTTTTTCCATTTTCTTCCTAGCAAGGACCCGCTTCTTAGTGAACTCATCTAGTTTTGACCAAATAAAATCATATTTGTGCCGCTGGTTCTGCTTGCATAACTTTTTGAACAAGTTCATCAACCGTTTGTTCTTGAACTGTGAGAAAAAATAGCACCCAGAGGGCGCATGCACCACCGGCTTTGCAAGTCCTTCCAAGGTGTTGGCTTGTCAACAGTTGGATTACTCAGTGTCTTCACGGCCTTAAATATACTAGGATGTCTATAATGAATGAGACACACATTTGATCGGTCCTTCACGATCGCAATTTTAACTTGCCGGAAGAACCATACCCAACTCGGAAAGTTCTCACCCTCCACAAATGCCATGGCTAGTGGGATGATTTGGTTGTTCCCGTCCTCACCAATAGCAGTCGGGATTTGCCCTTTGTACTGACCAGTCAGGAATGTACCATCCACAAACATCACAGGAGGACAATGCCTAAAAGCTTTGATGCACATACCAAAAGAGAAGAATACTCGTTTCAACACCTTGTAATCTGGTATATTATCCAACCTCGTGTGTTGAATGTTAACATAAGTGCCGGGATTCCTCTCCTTCAGTATGTCAAGGAGACGGACAACATTATCATAGGAGTCGAAGAACGTCCCAAACCTCTCCTCCATAACCTTCTGCTTAGCCCTCCAAGCCTTCCCATATGGAATGTCATACTTCCATCTGACCTTCACTGCTGTCTGGATGTGTTTTGCTTCCATATCTTTCTTTGTCACTATCTCAGTATACATGAGTTGCGCTATGAGAGTTGAAGTAAGGTTTGGATGACGAACCACCATGTTTGTCCTAACACAATTATGCAGGACAACATTTGTCACAACCCACTGGATGTTATACTTTGGCACGTGGCCGTGCACCTTCGCAGGACAACCTGATTCAACACACTTCACGGTATATTTTGTTGGACTAGATATGTGTGTCCGGAAAACCCTATGCATAGACATAGCCCACTTTATCACCGCATACTTCAGTTTCTTCTTTGTGTCAGACATAGCCCCGATCTAGACTTGGTTCAGATTATATTGCCATGGAGTCTCATGGCCATCATTGACAGTAAAGCCGGCGGATATGTCCTGCTCCCATGCAGCAGGAATTAGTACCTCCTCCTCATCCTCGGAATTTTCAGAATCAAGTTCCTTTGCAATCCCATCCTCATCCTCTTCCTCCATCACCCTCTGCATTGCATCGCCTTCCTCATCCCCATCAGCAACACCAGAGGCAGCTAATACTATCGACTGAATACTCTGACCAGCAGCATGACCACTAACATAATCTGACTCTTTCTCGGCTTGGCTAGCATTCACATCCGGTGGCTGTGACCCGGATACATAAATCTCGTTATCCACTTGACTACTCTGGCCTGATTCATACCCCATGGTGGGTGGTACGATATTCTCCTCCTTCGCCACTGGTTGCATTAGGGCATACGGATGGATTCTTCGGTCTCTGCAATGACTTAATAGATACAACCAATGCTGGCTCCTATCTATCGGAATCAAATCCCACTTGACATTTTTACAGAATTTGGTCCACAATGCATGAATACTAACAGAACAAACTTCAGGATCCAGGCCAAAACTAGTAGTCAACCAGTGCTTCAACTGCCTAATGTCCAGTCTGTCCGGGTCTGAAAGTGTCATCTCACCCTTTTTAAACTCGCTAAGATCAACCCCCTACTCATTATATCGAACATTACCAGGGCCGTAGTACACAATCAAATTTACTGATTTAGACATTTTCACCTGTCAGACATTGCCAGCTTCTCATTATTCACAACGAATAAATCTACACTAAAATAAACGTATGCTAAAATATACCTACGTATTCTAAATAAACCTATACTAAAATGAACTTCACTAAAATAAACCTACACTAAAATATGCTCACGTACACTAAATAAACCGACACTAATATGACTACACTAACTAAACCTACACTCGGAAAACATACACTAAAATCACTACACTAATAAACGTAACCTAAACTAATTTTACGTACATTAAAGAAACTAACAGAAAACTAACCTAAACTAACAGAAAAAATGTATACCTTCGACGCGTGAGTGCCCTTCTTCTTCCTCTCCACCTTCTTCTTCCTCTCCACCACTCCACCTTCTCACCATTCACACCACCACCACCACACCATGTCTCCTCCAAACGAACAACACACTACCACATTGCAAAAAATGAAACCGTAGGGCGGGGAGACGAAGACGATCTATTGTTTCAGTGGATTGAAACGGAAAATGGGTGGATGTAGAAGGAGATCAAGGGGGGGGGATTTCGGCCAAGAACAATGAACACACACGAAGAAACGAGGCAGGAGGAGGACGAAGAGGGAGCCGGCCGCGTCAGCCTTATCTAGGGGCTCTTCGGCCTCCTGGCGGCCGACGGGTCCTCTTCGGCCTGGCTTGGGCCGACGGCCCGCTCTTCAGCGTGGCATAGGCCGATGGGTCCTATTCGGCCTGGTCTAAGCCGACAGGTCCCCGGTCGTCCCAGCTAAGGCTGACGGGGTACTATTTTTGAAATTTCTTGAACTGGTCATACTTTTTTCAAATTTGGTATAATTTTCGTACTAGTTTTGAAAAAAATTCCATCGTCCCTCTCCTCTCTCTCCCCTCTCAACTGCGCATGCATGCCCCCCTCTCCTCTCTTTCCTCCCAACCAAACACTAAACCATAAATATCCCACCACATACATGATCCCCACCAATTTTTTCTCCTTCCAATACTTTCCAATATTGGATGACTCACTCTCACATCATGTCCACGGACCATGTCCCGACATAAAAGTGGACATATACCAGAGATATTTGCAGGTCAACTTTGGAGATGCCCTTAACAACAGGTATGAACCCGAGGTCTCAAAAGAACTCGAAACTAAAAGTAGGCCTTTGTTTTGGTACAAAGGACCCCAAAGAAGTCAACAAAAACGTAGTTGGGTCCCGGTGCACATGGCGACCTTATCGTAGATGACATGACCACCATCTCCGATGATATCCTTGAATAAGGCACACTGGATTCAACTGAGACGGGAGACCCCATGATATTTAGCTCTCGTTGTTGAGATGGATGAAGTGGATTGATGAAGACAAAGATGGATCAAGCCATCATGGTTACCTCGGGGCACTATAGTTCGGAGAAGGCAGAGTGTAGATTCGTCAATTTCCCCTCCTTTGCTTTTGCGGCGGCGAAGAGAGAGCAGAAAGGCCGCCAGCTCCACCTGATTTGTAGGTACACTCAGCTTATTGACCAAAAGCCCATGCTAGATCTGATGTGCCCAGTCGCCGTCCGACGTGGACGATAATGTTGGAAATATACCCTAGAGGCAATAATAAATTGGTTATTATTATATTTCCTTGTTCGTGATAATCGTTTATTATCCATGCTATTATTGTATTGATTGGAAACTAAATACATGTGTGGGTATATAGACAACATTATGTCCCTAGTATGCCTCTAGTAGACTAGCTCGTTGATCAAAGATGGTCAAGGTTTCCTAGCCATGGACATGAGATGTCATTTGATAACGGGGTCACATCATTAGGAGAATGATGTGATGGACAAGACCCAAACTATAAACGTAGTATATGACTGTGTTAGTTTATTGCTACAGTTTTCTGCATGTCAAGTATTTGTTCCTATGACCATGAGATCATGCAACTCGCTGACACCAGAGGAGTGCCTTGTGTGTATCAAACATCGCAACGTAATTGGGTGACTATAAAGGTGCTCTACAGGTATCTACGAGGGTGTCTGTTGGGTTGGCATGGATCAAGACTTGGATTTGTTACTCCCTCTGACAGAGAGGTATCTCAGGGCGCACTCGGTAATACAACATCACAATAAGCCTTGCAAGCAATGTGACTAAGTGTTAGACACGGGATCTTGTATTACGGAATGAGTAAAGAGACTTGGTGGTAACGACATTGAACTAGGTATAGAGATACCGATGATCGAATCTCGGGAAAGTAACATACCGAAGAACAAAGGGAACAACATACGGGATTACCTGAATCCTTGACATAGAGGTTCAATCGATAAAGATCTTCATAGAATATTTAGGACCCAATATGGGCATCTAGGTCCCGCTATTGGTTATTGGCCGTAGAGGTATCTCGGTCATGCCTACATAGTTCTCGAACCCGCAGGGTCTGCACACTTAAGGTTCGGTGACGTTTCGGTAGTATAGAGTTATGCATGGTGGTGACCGAAGGTTGTTTGGAGTGCCGGATGAGATCTCGAACTTCATGAGGAGCTTCGGAATGTTTCGGAGGTAAAGATTGATATATAGGAAGTCCCGTTTTGGTCACCAGAAAAGTTTTGGGCTCACCGATAGTGTACCAGGAGTGTCGGGAGGGGTACCGGGGACCATCGGGAGGGGTGTCTCGACCCAAAGGGCCTCATGGGCTGTGGGAGGAGTCAATCCAGCCCTTAGTGGGATGGTCGATCCCCCACTAAGTCCCATGCGGCTAGGGGTGGGAAAAACCCAAAGGTGCACTGAATCACAGCACCCTCGGAGATACCTGTAGAGCACCTTTATAGTCACCTAGTTATGTTGCGATGTTTGATACACACAAGGCACTCTTCCGGTGTCCGTGAGGTGCATGATCTCATGGTCATAGGAACATATACTTGACATGCAGAAAGCAGTAGCAATAAACTGACACGATCATATGCTACGTTTGTAGTTTGGGTCTTGTCCATCACATCATTCTCCTAATGATGTGATCCCGTTATCAAATGACATCACATGTCAATGGCTAGGAAACCTTGACCATCTTTGATCAACGAGCTAGTTTACTAGAGGCATACTAGGGACAAAGTGTTGTCTATTTATCCACACATGTAATGTGTTTCCAAGCAATACAATTATAGCATGGATAATAAACGATTATCATGAACAAGGAAATATAATATTAAACACTTTATTTATTGCCTCTAGGGCATATTTCCAACAGTCTCCCACTTGCACTAGAGTCAATAATCTAGTTCACATCACTATGTGATTTACATTGTAATGAATCGAACACCCATGCAGTTCTGGTGTTGATCATGTTTAGCCCTTGGAAGAGGTTTATTCAACGGGTCTACAACATTCAGATCCGTGTGCACTTTGCAAATTTTTATGTCCTTTTCCTTGATGTAATCATGGATGGAGCTTCGCTTTATGTATTTGGTCCTCTTGTGAAACCTTGGTTCCTTGGCCAGAGCAATGGCACCAGTGTTGTCACAGAACAGGTTCATTGGATTCAGTGCACTGGGCACTACTCCAAGATCTGTCATGAACTGCTTCATCCAGACACCTTCCTTCGCTGTCGCCGAGGCTGCGATGTACTCCGCTTCGCACGTAGAATCGGCTACCTCGCTTTGCTTGGAAATGCACAAGCTTACCGCTCCCCCGTTGAGAATAAATACATATCCGATTTGTGACTTAGAGTCATCCGGATCAGTGTCAAAGCTTGCATCGAAACCCTTTATGACGAGCTCTTCATCACCTCCATAAACGAGAAACATTTCCTTAGTCCTTTTCATGTACTTAAGGATATTCTTGACCGCCGCCCAGTGCTCCATTCCAGGATCACTTTGAAACCTTCCGGCCATACTTATGGCAAGGCTGACATCGGGTCTTGTGCACAGCATTGCATACATGATAGAGCCTATGGCTGAATCATAGGGGTGACACTCATCTTTTCTCTATCTTCTGCAGTCACTGGGCATTGAGTCTTACTCAACTTCACACCTTGTAACACAGGCAAGAACCCTTCTTGGACTGATCCATTTTGAACTTCTTCAAAACTTTGTCAAGGTATGTGCTCTGTGAAAGTTCTATTAAGCGTCTCGATCTATCTGTATAAATCTTAATGCCTAATATGAAAGCAGCTTCTCCTAGGTCCTTCATTGAAAAATTCTTGTTCAAATATTCCTTCATGCTTTCTAGCATTTCTATATTGTTTCCAATCAACAATATGTCATCCACATATAATATTAGAAATGCTATAGAGCTCCCACTCACTTTCTTGTAAATACAAGCTTCTCCATAAACTTGTGTAAACTCAAACGCTTTGATCACCTCATCAAAGTGCTTATTCCAACTCCGAGATGCTTGCACCAGCCCAAAAATGGATCGTTGGAGTTTGCAAACTTTGTCAGCATTCTCTGGATCGACAAAACCTTCTGGTTGCATCATATACAACTCTTCCTCAAGGAAACCGTTGAGGAACACTGTTTTGACATCCATCTGCCAAATTTCATAGTCGAAATAAGCAGCTATTGCCAACATGATTCTGACAGACTTAAGCATCGCTACAGGTGAGAAGGTCTCATCGTAGTCAACTCCTTGAACTTGTGAAAAACCCTTTGCCACAAGTCGAGCTTTATAGACGGTGACATTATCATCCACGTCTGTCTTCTTCTTAAAGATTCATTTGTTCTGAATGGCCTTTCGCCCTTCAGGTAATACTTCCAAAGTCCATACTTTGTTTTCATACATGGATCCCATCTCGGATTTCATAGCTTCTAACCATTTCTCGAAATCCGGGCCCATCACTGCTCCTCCATAGCTCGTAGGTTCATTGTTGTCCAACAACATGACCTCCAAGACAAGGTTGTCGTACCACTCAGGAGCAGTACGCGCCCTTGTCGACCTACGAGGTTCAATAGCAGCTTGATCCGAAGCTTCATGATCATCATCATTAACTTCCTCTTCAACCGTCGTAGGTTCCACAAAAACATCTTTCTGCGTTGCGCTACTTTCTGGTTGAAGTAAAGGTTCAATAACCTCATCAAGCTCTATTTTCCTCCCACTCAATTCTTTCGAGAGAAATTTTTTCTCAAGAAATGTTCCGTTCTTAGCGACAAACACTTTGCCTTCGGATCTAAGATAGAAGGTATACCCGACTGTCTCTTTTGGGTATCCTATGAAGACGCATTTCTCTGCTTTGGGTTCTAGCTTTCCAGGCTGAAGGTTTTTGACATAAGCATCACATCCCCAAACTTTAAGAAATGACAACTTTGGCCTCTTGCCAAACCATAGTTCATATGGCGTCGTCTCAATGGATTTCGATGGTTCCCTATTTAAAGTGAATGCAGTTGTCTCCAATGCATAACCCCAAAATGATAGTGGCAAATCAGCAAGAGACATCATAGAACACACCATATCTAATAAGGTTCGATTACGACATTCGGACACACCATTACACTGTGGTGTTCTAGGCGGTGTCAACTGTGAAACAATTCCACACTGTCTTAAGTGAGTGCCAAACTCATAACTCAGATATTCACCTCCTCGATCAGATCGCAGGAATTTAATCTTCTTGTTATGATGATTCTCAACTTCACTCTGAAATTGCTTGAACTTTTCAAACGTTTCAGACTTGTGTTTCATTAAGTAAATATACCCATATCTACTTAAGTCATTGGTGAAGGTGAGAAAATAACGATATCCACCACGCGCTGTAACATTCATTGGACCGCACACATCACTATGTATGATTTCCAATAAGTCACTTGCCCGTTCCATTGTTCCAGAGAACGGCGTTTTAGTCATCTTGCCCATGAGGCATGGTTCACATGTGTCAAGTGATTCAAAATCAAGTGACTCCAAAAGTCCATCGGCATGGAGCTTCCTCATGCGTTTTACACCAATATAACCTAAACGGCAGTGCCACAAGAAAGTGGTACTATCATTATCAACTCTACATCTTTTGGCATCAATGTTATGGACATGTGGGTCATCACTATCAAGATTCAATATGAATAAACCCCTCACATTGGGTGCATGACCATAAAGATATTACTCATATAAATAGAACAACCTTTATTCTCTGATTTAAATGGGTAACCGTCTCGCAATAAACAAGATCTAGATATAATGTTCATGCTTAACGTAGGCACTAAATAACAATTATTCAGGTTCATCACTAATCCCGATGGTAATCGAAGAGAGAGCATGCCGACGATGATCACATCAACCTTGGAACCATTTCCCACGCGCATCGACACTTCATCCTTTGCCAGCCTCCGTCTATTCCGTAGTTCCTGTTTTGAGTTGCAAATATGACCAACCGAACCGGTATCAAATACCCAGGCACTACAACGAGAGATAGTAAGGTACACATCAATAACATGTATATCATATATACCTTGTTTGTCATTGGCCGCCTTCTTGTCAGCCAGGTACTTGGGGCAGTTCCGCTTCTAGTGACCAGTTTCCTTGCAATGAAAGCACCCAGTTTCTGGCTAGGGTCCATGCTTGGGCTTCTTTACAGGAATAGCAACTGCTTTGCCATCCTTCTTGGTTTTACCCTTCTTGCCCTTCCCCCAGCCATTCTTCTTGAAACTAGTGGTTTTATTGACCATCAACACTTGATGTTCTTTCTAGATTTCAGACTCAGCGACTTTTAGCATCGCAAATAGCTCGGCGACTGACTTGTTCATCCCGTGCATGTTATAGTTCATCACAAAGCTCTTGTAACTAGGTGGCAGTGATTGAAGAACTCTGTCAGTGATCGCCTCTGACGGAAGGGCAATTTCCAACTCTGGTAGACGATTCGAATACCCAGACATTCTGAGTATATGCTCACTGATAGACCCGTTCTCCTCCATCTTGCAAGCATAGAACTTATCGGAGGTCTCATACCTCTCGATTCGGGCATTCTTCTGAAAGATAAACTTCAACTCCTAGGACATCTCATATGCTCCATGACGTTCAAAACGTCTTTGAAGTCCCGGTTCTAAGCCATACAATATTGCACACTGAACTATTGAGTAATCTCCAGAATGTGCCTCCCAAGCGTTCTTAACGTCTTCGGATGACATGTCTTCTGGTTGGTCACCAAGCGGTGCATCAAGGACATATGATTTCTGGGAAGCCATGAGGATAATCCTCACATTACGGGCCCAGTCAACAAAGTTACTTCCATCATCTTTCAACTTAGCTTTCTCTAGGAACGCATTAAAATTCAGGGGTGCTACAGCGTGAGCCATTGATCTACAACATAAATATGCAAAGGTTTCTTAGACTATTGTTCAAGATAATGAGTTTAGTGAATCAAATTACTAAATCTCCCACTCAAATTGACATCCCTCAGGTCATCTGAGTGTCACATGATCCAAATTCACCAACTCAAGTCCGATCATCACGTGAGTTGAGGTGGTTTCAATGGTGAACATCATCATGTTGATCATATCTACTATATGACTCATGTTCGACCTTTCAGTCTCTTGTGTGTCTGAGGCCATGTCTTTACATGCTAGGATCGTCAAGTTTAACTCGAGTGTTTTGCATGTGCAACACTGGCTTGCACCCGTTGTATGTGAACGTCGAGTCTATCACACCCGATCATCATGTGGTGTCTCGACACGACGAACTTTCGCAACGGTGCATACTCATGGAGAACACAATTCATCTTGAAATTTAAGTGAGGGATCACCTTATAATGCTACCGTCGTCCTAAGCAAAACAAGGTGCATAAAAGGATTAACATCACATGCAAATCATAAGTGACATGATATGGCCATGAACTTGTGCTTTTGATCTCCATCTTGAAAGCACCGACATGATCTCCATCGTCACTGGCATGACACCATGATCTCCATCATCTTGATCTCCATCAATGTGTCGCCATCGGGGTTGTTGCGCCCATCATGCTTGTACTACTATTGCTACCGTTTAGCGATAAAGTAAAGCATTACATAGCGCTTAATGATTGACACGCAGGTCATACAATAATTAAACACAACCCTATGGCTCCTACCGGTTGCCGTACTCATCGACATGCAAGTCGTGATATTCTATACGACACATGATAATCTCGTACATAACATATATCACATCATGTAATTGGCCATATCACATCACAACATACCCTGCAAAAACAAGTTAGACGTCCTCTAATTGTTGTTGCATGTTTTACGTGGCTGCTACGGGTATCTAGCAAGAACAATTCTCACCTACACATAAACCACAACGGTGATACATTAGTTGCTTTTCAACCTTCTCAAGGACCGCCTTTGTTGAATCCGATCCAACTAAAGTATGAGAAACTGGCACCCGCCAGCCATCTATGCAACAAGTTGCAGTTGAGGGAACCGGTCTCTCGTAAGCGTACGAGTAATGTTGGTCCGGGCCGCTTCATCCTACAATACCACTGAACCAAAACATGACAAGCGAGGAAGCAATCTAAGCATCAACGCCCACAAACTCTTTGTGTTCTACTCGAGATCTCATCTACACATAGACCTAGCTCATGATGCCACTGTTGGGGAATGTCGCATGGGAAACAAAAATTTTCCTACGTTCACGCAAGACCTATCCATGGTGATGAGCATCTACGAGAGGGAGAGTGGATCAACATACCCTTGTAGATCGCTAAGCGGGAAGCGTTAAAAATGCGGTTGGTGTAGTTGAATGTCTTCGCGATCCAAATCGCCGAGCGTCCCGCGATCCAATCACGATCTTTCCCGATCAAGCACCGAACGGGCGGCACCTCCGCGTTCAGCACACGTACAGCTTGATGACGATCTCCGCCTTCTTGATCCAGCAAGAGGGAGCGGAGAGGTAGACGAGTTCTCCAGCAGCATGAAGGCGCCACAGCAATGATGGTGGAGCAATTCCGGCAGGGCTTCGCCTAAGCACTGCAGAAAACTGATCTAGAGGAGAAACTATGCACTAGAGGAACGGGTAGCACGTGGCTGAAAATCTAGTGAAAAAACCCGAAAACCTCTAGTATATATAAGAGGAAGAGAGGAGGAGGCTTTGCCCAAGGGCCAAGCCACCTAGGCTTCGGCCGAACCAAGAGGAGAGGAGGATTCCTCCTCCAATCCTAGTAGGACTAGGACTCCTCCTTATTTTTGCCTTTTTGCCTTTTTCCACCTTTTTCTCTTTGGGCTTTTCTTTCCAGCCGCATGGGCCTTGTGCGGGACTTCCACCAGCCCACTAAGGCCTGGTATTCACTCTCCCACAGCCCATGTAGCCTCTTGGGTCGAAATACCCCTCCCGATGGTCTCCCGGTACACTACCGGCACTCCTAGTACACTACCGATGAGCCCGAAACTTTTCCGGCGACCAAAATAGGACTTCCTATATATCAATTTTTACCTTTGGACCATTCCGGAGCTCCTCGTGATGTCCGGGATCTCATCCGGGACTCCGAACAACTGTTGGTCACCACCATGCATAACTCTATACTACTGAAACGTCACCAAACCTTAAGTGTGCAGACCTTGCGGGTTCGAGAACTATGTAGACATGACCGAGACACCTCTACGGTGAATAACCAATAGAGGGACCTGGATGCCCATATTGGTTCCTATATATTCTACGAAGATCTTTATCGGTCGAACCTCTATGTCAAGGATTCAGTTAATCCCGTATGATGTTCCGTTTGTTCTTCGGTATGTTACTTGCCCGAGACTCGATCGTCGGTATCTCCATACCTAGTTCAACCTCATTACTGGAAATTCTCTTTACTCGTTCCATAATACAAGATCCCATGAATAACACTTAGTCACATTGCTTGCAAGGCTTATTGTGATGTTATATTACCGAGTGGGCCCTGAGATACCTCTACATCACACAGAGTAACAAATCCCAGTATTGATCCATGCCAACCCAACAGACACCCTTGGAGATACCTGTAGAGCACCTTTATAGTCACCCAGTTATGTTGCAACGTTTGATACACACAAGGCACTCTTCCGGTGTTCGTGAGTTGCATGATCTCATGGTTATAGGAACATATACTTGACATGCAGAAAACAGTAGCAATAAACTAACACGGTCATATGCTACGTTTGTAGTTTGGGTCTTGTCCATCACATCATTCTCCTAATGACGTGATCCCGTTATCAAATGACATCAAATGTCAATGTCTAGGAAACCTTGACCATCTTTGACCAACGAGCTAGTTCACTAGAGGCATACTAGGGACAAAGTGTTGTCTATTTATCGACACATGTAATGTGCTTCCAATCAATACAATTATAGCATGGATTATCATGAACAAGGAAATATAATAATAAAAACTTTATTTATTGCCTCTAGGGCATATTTCCAACATTTTTCAATTATGATATCTGGCAGATGGATGTCAAAACACCGTTTCCTTCCTTGAGGAAAGGTTGTATGAGATAGAACCAGAAGGTTTTGTTAGTCCTAAGCATGCTAAAAGGTGTGCAAGCTCCAGTGATCCTTCTATGGACTGGAGCAAGCATCCCGGAGTTGGAATATACACTTTGATGAGGAGATCAGAGTTTTTGAGTCTATACAAAGTTTATGAGAAACTTGTATTTACAATAAAGTGAGTGGGAGCACTATAGAGTTTCTGATAAGTATATGTGGATGACATATTATTGATCGGAAATGATGTAGAATTTCTGGAAAGCATAAAGGGTTGTTTGAAAATGAGTTTTTCAAAGAAAAACATAGAATGAAGCTACTTAATTGTTGGGCATCGAGATCTATAAGAGATAGATAAAGACGCCTGATAAGATTTTTCAGTGAGTAAATACCTTGACAAGATTTTGAAAGAGTTCAAAATATATCAGACAAAGAAAGAGTTCTTGCCTGATTTGTAAGGTGTTAAGTTGAGTAAGACTCAAAGCTCTACCATGGCAGAAGAAATAGAAAGGACGAAGGTCCTCCCCTATGCCTTAGCCATAGGCTCTATATAGTATGCCATGCTGTGTACCGCACCTGGTGTGTGCCTTGCCATGAGTATGTCAAGGGGTACAAGAGTGATCCAGGAGTGGATCATTGGACAGCGGTCAAGATTATCCTTAGTAACTAAAGGACTGAGGAAATGTTTCTCGATTATGGAGGTGATAAAGAGTTCGTCGTAAAAGGTTATGCCGATGCAAGCTTTAACACCAATCCGGATGACTCTGAGTAGCAATCCGGATACATATAGTGGAGCAGCCATTTGGAATAGCTCCAAGTGGAGTGTGTAGAAGTATCTACAGTATGACATAGAGATTTGCAAAGTACTAACGGATCTGAATGTCACATAATCGTTGACTAAAGACCTCTCTCACATGCATAGCATGATCGAACCCCAAAACTCATTGGGTGTTAGATTCATGACAATGTAAATCACATGGTGATGTGAATTGGATTATTGACTCTAATGCAAGTGGGAGACCGTTGGACATATGCCCTAGAGGCAATAATAAATTGGTTATTATTATATTTCCTTGTTCGTGATAATAGCTTATTATCCATGCTATAATTGTATTGATTGGAAACTAAATACATGTGTGGGTATATAGACAACATTATGTCCCTAGTATGCCTCTAGTAGACTAGCTCGTTGATCAAAGATGGTCAAGGTTTCCTAGCCATGGACATGAGATGTCATTTGATAACGGGGTCACATCATTAGGAGAATGATATGATGGACAAGACCCAAACTATAAACGTAGTATATGACTGTGTCAGTTTATTGCTACAGTTTTCTGCATGTCAAGTATTTGTTCCTATGACCATGAGATCATGCAACTCGCTGACACCAGAGGAGTGCCTTGTGTGTATCAAACATCGCAACGTAACTGGGTGACTATAAAGGTGCTCTACAGGTATCTCCAAGGGTGTCTGTTGGGTTGGCATGGAGGTAAAGATTGATATATAGGAAGTCCCGTTTTGGTCACCGGAAAAGTTTTGGACTCATCGGTAGTGTACTCGGAGTGCCGGGTGGGGTACCGGAGACCATCGGGAGGGGTGTCTCGACCCAAAGGGCCTCATGGGATGTGGGAGGAGTCAAGCCAGCCCTTAGTTGGCTGGCCGAGCCCCCCACTAAGGCCCATGCGGCTAGGGGTGGGAAAAACCCAAAGGTGGAGAGGTGGAAAGAGTTTCCAACTAGAAAGGAGGAATCCTACTCCTAATAGGATTGGAGTAGGACTTCTCCACCTCCAATTTCGGCCAACTCATGAGGGTTTGAGTCTGCCTCCTCCCCTGCCTCCCTCCCATATATACTAGAGTATTTAGAGGGGAAAGCTAACCCTAATTGCCATGTGCTCCCTTTACTTCATCTAGATCGGTTCTCTCCTCTAGTCTAGTTCGGTGGTGCTTAGGCGAAGCCCTGCCAGAATAGTTCCACCACCATCGCCGCCATGGCGTCGCACTGCCGGAGAACTCATCTACCTCTTTGCTCCCTCTTGATGGATCAAGAATGTGGAGATCGTCATCGAGCTGTACGTGTGCTGAACGCGGAGGCGCTGTCCATTCAGCGGTAGATCGAAAGGACCGTGATCAGGATCGCGAGACGATTCGTGATTTGATCGTGGGACGGATCGTGATGGGATAGCGGGACGAATCATGATTGGATCGCAAGATGTATCATGATGGGATCGTGGGATGCTCGCCGATTTGGATCGCGAAGCTGTTCGACTACACCAACCACGTTTCTTAACGCTTCCTGCTTAGCGATCTACAAGGGTATGTAGATCCACTCTCCCTCTCGTAGATGCTCGTCACCATGGATAGATCTTGCATGCGCGTAGGAATTTTTTTGTTTCCCATGCAATGTTCCCTGATAGATAACCAGTGGGAAAATCCCACTACCATGTGATGCCGAGTAGAAGCTCCGATGTGAAATATAGCCATACACCATAAGGGTATAAACCAGTGTCAAGATGAAGAACTAAAATTTGTGGAGTCATGTGGGACCCATTGTGCTACATTTCAAGGACTAATGTGTAAATACATGTAAGCTATGGGGGAGTTCCAGAACTTACATGTAGCGCCATTAGTAGCATAAATTATCATAGACAAAACCCTAGCTCTAGTATGTTCACCAACGACAAAACCTCATCTCCAACCCCACTCCGGTCCACGAGCCGCCATAGGAGCAGGGGAGGAGTTGGGGAGGAGCCGATGATTCTCGAGCTTAGAGTGGAGTAGAGAGTGGAGTAGAGAGAGAGAGGAGAAAAATGATTGTCACCCAACTCGGTTGTATTTGTCCCTTTTTGTTTCTCTCCCATCTGCATCTCTCGTTCTTTGTTCCTGCCTTTGAAGAGAAAGGAGAGGGGCTCACATAAATCGATATTGGTCGGTCTAGCTATGGTTCCCTAGAGGTTGTGTTTCAAGACATCTTTTGTCACGATGTGCTCGTCTACCTGATGGTCCTAGTGTCATTACATCAACCCGTTGTGAAGTGGGTCTTACTCAGATAGTTTAGATTGAGGTTTTCATCTCCTAATATTCGTCTCTTTTCCCTCTTTAGCCCTTGTACACGACAATGCCAATGTAAGGGGAGTTGTGAGGGGGTGATTACATTGGTGGTTATGGTGCTGAATATATGCTTCCTCTACCCATGTTCTTGTTTGGATGCTAGTCCCTTGCTATTCATGTTCTTCCATATTTGATTTCTTTGTAGATTTTTTTACCTTCAATTGCTCACAACTATTTATTGAGGTTCTTAAAAATATTGCCATGACTCATTGGCACCTCCAACATATGGCAATGTCAAGGGAAAAGTACCTTAGAATCATGTTTAGTTGATCGCTAATGATTCTAAGTTCGACTATTCTATCTTTCTAGGATGAACCACACCTATTGTTGAAACCCGAACCTCCATATTGGGATATAGTTACTAGATATGTGGTCGATCGACAAACACATATAAAAGCCTTGTTTTAAAATATTTCAACTTCATGAACTCACTTTCTCATTCCAAATAGATGGACACCTCTTGGATGATTTTTCCCTAACAAAACAGTGTAGCCTTCCTCATCCTCTAGTGTGGACGTATTAGAAAGTAAAGACTTCGTCGGCCTTCCTCAACACCACATGTAGTTGTGTCATGTCTGAGGTAGCAGTCTAGCTCATCTTTGATGGTGCACCAATATGTACCAGCCTTGAGGAACACATACATCCATTCCTGACCCTTGTGTGTGTTACTATAGGGGAACGTGCTACACAAGAAAAAAATTATGCTACACCATCACACCCAATAATTCTTTGAAGATGACAGTTACGATAAAACTCACTGCCAAGCAGAGTAGCCGAAGTAGTGAAGTGTTAAGATTCACGCATGTAGGTTATACCTCCAGCCACGAGAGTATTCTTTGCGATGAGAGTCCAACTAGAAAGCCCCTATCCACCTATTATGAAGTAGTAGTTCGACAGAGCTTTGACATCTAGGAAGAAGATCTCCAACAAAACTAGAGAGAAATCCTAGTGGTGCCTCTCATCTAATTAGGAGTCTAATTCTATTAGATAAATTAGACCGGGAGAGCGTGAAGCTATTGTGAGAGACCCCCTTAGGATTTGGTGTGCCTCTAGGGGTCTCTCCCACATATTTACTCTCCCCACGTATTTGTAGATGGAGAGGGTGAAGGGGACGCTAAAAGGCGGAGGAGCAGATCTTCTCCTCTTCTAATGGACCAAGGAGGGAATGACTCCCCTCCTTGTAAAATTAAGCCTAGCCCTTCTTTGTGGAAGTGGTGTCACATGTGGGCCTTACTGGGTCTACTGGGGGTGTTCATCTCATGATGAAAATTCATAGTTTTTTCGATAATAAAATCTTGGATTCTCGAGATATCTCCATGACAACCCACGAGTATAGGGGATGGCAATAGTCTTCGTGGGTAGTATTACACCCTGATTTATCGAGTCGACACAAGGGCATCCAAAGAATATTTATTGGTCTTAGCAGCTGAGTTGTCAATTCAACCACACATGGGATATCTCTCTACAACATCGATTTTACTAGCACATCAAAATAGTAGTAGTAATGGTAACAACAACAGTTTTGTAGCGGTTGTAACAGTAGCAACAACAATAGTAACTTAACAAGTTCCAATATATGAAAAGCATAGGCACATGGACCGATAATGGATAATGATTTAGATGACATCAATCATGTAACAGTTACACACTAGAGCGACACAGAACTAGCTCCAATTCATCAATATAATGCAGGCATGTATTCTGTATGTAGTCATATGTGCTTGCGATAAGAACTTGCATGCCATCTTTTTTCCTACCCTCCCGTGGCAGCAGGGACCATAAGGAAACCAAGGGATATTAAGGCCTCCTTTTAATAGAGAACTGGAACAAAGCATTAACACATGATGAATACATGAACTCCTCAAAATACGTCAATCACCGGAAAGTATCCCATTATTGTCACCTTGGGGTATGCGGATCATAACATGTAATAGTTGCATACAACTTGCAAGATAGGATCTAAACACTTTCATATTCAGAAAAAACATAATAGATTAAGATCTTAAATCATGGCAGTCACGCCCTACTGACAAGCATTAAGCATAGCAAAGTCATAGCAACATCAATCTCAGAACATACTGGATATTAGGAATCAAGCCCTATCAAAATAACTCGATTACATGATCAATCTCATCCAATGCCATCACCGTCCAGCAAGCCAACAAAGGAATTACTCACTCCCAGTGGTGAGCATCATGGAATTGTTGACGGAGAAGGGTTGGTGATGATGACAGTGACAAACCCCCCTCTACGGAGCCCCAAAGGGACTCCAAATCAGCCCCCTCGAGGAAGAACAGGAGATGGTGGCGGCTACATATCGTAAAACACGATGAAAACTTTTCCCCTATTTTTTCTCCGTAATTTTGAATTTATAGGACTGGAATTAGGGTCGGGGGAGCCACATGGGCCCCACAAGCTAACAGGGCGCACCCAAGGGATTGGTGCGCCCTGTTAGCTTGTGGCCCACGGGTGCCCCCCCTCCGACAGGTCTTCGCTCCATAATTTTTCGTATATTTTGGAAAAAAATCCAAAAAAAGTTTCTTTCGATTATGAGAAATTCTATTTAAGCAAAAAACTAACACCAAGGTAGTTCTACTGAAAACAACGTCAATCTGGGTTAGTTTCATTCAAATCATGCAAATTAGAGTCCAAAACAAGAGCAAAAGTGGTTGGAAAAGTAGATACGTTTGAGACGTATCACTCTGGAACCCATTCCAAGACCCCTAAAACTTTTCATATATAGATCCAGACATTTTGAAATCATGTTATACCTTATGTAATTCCCGGAACCACCTGAAATATTTTCGGAACTCTCCAAAACATTTTTGGTGCTCATTTACATTTCTTGTTTCTCTAGTTAACATGACTATTACCTGTTAAGCGTGTGATCATTGATGTCTACTACACAACCTTCTTCTTGTAGACTCGTGTTGGGCCTCCAAGCATAGAGTTTTGGAGGACAATGGAAATTTTTCCTCAAGTGGATGACCTAAGGTTTATCAATCCGTGGGAGGCGTAGGATGAAGATGGTCTCTCTCGAACAACCCTGCAACCAAATAACAAAGAGTCTCTTGTGTCCCCAACACACCCATTACAATGGCAAATTGTATAGGTGCACTAGTTCGGCGAAGAGATGGTGATACAAGTGCAATATGGATGGTAGATATAGGTTTTTGTAATCTGAAAATATAAAAACAGCAAGGTAACAAATAGTAAACAACGAGCAAAATGTTGTATAAATACTTGGAAACAAGGCCTAGGGTCCATACTTTCACTAGTGCAATTTCTCTCAACAATATTGACATAGTTGAATCATATGTAAGTACCTCTCGCGCGACAAAGAGTTCACTCCAAAGTCACAAATAGTGAAGAACTAATGAAGAAATTATTGTAGGGTACGAAACCACCTCAAAGTTATCTTTTCTGATCAATCTTATGAGTTATCCCTATAAGTGTCACAAACAGCCCTAGAGTTCGTACTAAAATACACCTTAAGATACACATCAACCAAAACCCTAATGTCACCTAGATACTCCAATGTCACCGCAAGTACCCGTGGGCTTGATTATACTATATGCATCACATAATTTCAGATTCATCATGTTCAATCCAACACAAAGAACTTCAAAGAGTGCCCCAAAGTTCCTACCGGAAAGCCAATACAAAAACATATGCCAACGCCTATGCATAGATTCCCAAGGTCACGGAACCCGCAAGTTGATCACCAAAACATACATCAAGTGGATCAATAGAACATCCCATTGCCACCACAGATATCCCATCGCAAGACGTACATCAAGTGTTCTCAAATCCTTAAAGACTCAATCCGATAAGAAAACTTCAAAGGGAAAACTCAATTCATCACAACAAGATAGAGAAGGGAAAACTCCATATGATTCAATCTATATCAACAAAGCTCGCGGTACATCAAGATCGTGCCATCTCAAGAACATGAGAGAGAGAGAGAGATCAAACACATAGCTACTGGTACATACCCTCAGCCCCGAGGGTGAACTACTCCCTCCCCATCATGGAGACCTCCGAGTGATGAAGATGGCCTCCGGTAATGGTTTCCCCCTCCGGCAGGGTGCCGGAATGGGCTCCCGATTGGTTTTTCGTGGCTCTGGAAGCTTACAGGGGCGTAACTCCTGATCTAGGTTTGTTTCTGGGGATTTTATTATTTATAGGAGTTTGTGGCGGCGGAAACAAGTCCAGGGGGTCCACGAGGAAGTCACAAGCCAGGGGGTGCGCCCTAGGGGGTGGGCGTGCCCCTATGGCTTGTGGCTTCCTCGACCTTCCTCTCCGATGACTCTTCGCTCCAGTATTTTTATATTTTCCAAAAATATTCTCCGTAAATTTTCAGATCATTTCGAGAACTTTTATTTCTGCAAGAAAAAAACACCATGGTAGTTCTGCTGAAAACAACGTTAGTCCGGGTTAGTTCTAATAATATCATATCAAAATCATACTGATGACCCATAATTATAGGGGATCGCAACAATCTTAGAGGGTGGTATTTCACCCAATTTATTGATCTGATACAAGGGGAGCCAATTAATATTTATAAGCCTTAACAGTTGAGTTGTTAATTCAACCACACCTGGAAAGCTAAATATCCACATCAAGTTTTTAGTAGCACAATAATATTTGGTTTGATAGTAGCGATAGCAGCAGCAATAGTAGCAGTTTTGTAATGATTGTAATAGTAGCAGCAAAGTGGTAACTTAACAAAGAAAATATAGGAAAAGTGCAGGCATTGGATTAGCGACGAATATCTGTATATTTGGATGACATTCATCATATAACAGTCATAACCTAGAGAAGCACAGTACTAGCTCCCATGGCAGCGGGTCCATAAGGAAATCTAAGGGATATTAAGGTCTCCTTTTTTAAGAGTGAACTAGAACAAAGCACTAACACATGGTGAATGCATGAACTCCTCACACTATGATCATCACCGGAGGGGTCCCAACTATGTTCACTTTGGGGCCTATGGATCATAACACATAATAGGTGCATACAACTTGCAAGATAGGATCCAAAACACTCTCAAATTCATGGAAACATAATAGGTTCAGATCAGAAACCATGGCACCCAGTCCCTAGTCACAAACATTAAGCATAACAAAGTCATAGCAACATCAATCTCAAAACATGGTAGATACTAGGGATCAAGCTCTAAGAGATTGACTCGATTACATGATAAATCCCATGCAACTCCATCACGGTCTAGCAAGTCTACAAAGGAATTACCCACTTCCAGTGGTGAGCATCATGAAATTGTTTATGGAGAAGGGTTGATGATGACGATGGCTATGAATCCCCCTCTCCGGAGCCCCGAACAGACTCCAGAATCTCCCTCCCGATGAAGAACAAGAGGTGGCAGTGACTCTGTATCGTAAAACACGATGAAAACATCTCTCTTATTTTCTCTCTCCGGCAAACGGAATATATATGCTTGGAATTGGGTCAGACGACCGCATGTGGGCCCCACAAGACATCAAGTGGCGCCTTGTTGTCTTGTAGACAACAGGTGGCCCCCCTCCGGTAGATTTTCGTTGTAGTATTTTTTATTTATGAAATAAAAAGCTCAAAGTTTCGTCCGATTCCAAGAACTTTTATTTTTTGCACATAAACAATATCATGATAGTTTTGCCGAAAATAGCTTCAGTCTGGGTTAGTTTCATTCAAATCATGCAAATTAGAGTCCAAAACAAGAGCAAAATTGTTTGGAAAAGTATATATGATAGAGAAGCAAACACCCGGTCTTGAACTATCAACATCAAGACATCCCTTTCTGGTATACCCATAAGTCACCTTTATTCACATCCAGATACGGAGTGACATTTGGCAAACTGAAAGCACATTTGCTCCCTTGGTGGTTTTGGTAATTAAAAATAACATATATATCATTGAACTAATATTTCCACTAAGCATATTTCAGGAAAAGTTCAATGATGGGTTGGCAAAAGGATTGTGGAGAAACCCCTAGATGCAAAGAAATGGATTGGCAAAGCTTCAAGCAAAGAGGACTCTACATTTTACTTTGTGAGAACTCATTTTGAGTCCATAGGAAAAGCCAATACTATTAAAAGGGGGTAAGGTATTGTTGGTGAACAAGATGCTCAAACATGCACAAGTGATAGTCACCAAAAACACCCACAAACTCTCCCCGCATATTTTGTCTAAGCCATTCATGCAAATCGGTGAAACCAACAACTCCCACTCGGTCCCACCAATTCCCAGAACCATGCCAAACCCTAGCACATCGATGCAACCGATCCCACTTCGGTGCCACCGAGTTCATCTTGCCAACTTTCTATTACCTCGATTCACAAAAATGGAAGCTCCGAGTTTTTGGATCGGCATCACCGAGATTTGGATTCCGACCATTGGACACCTGATCGGTACCGCAGAGATTTCCATATCGGTCTCACCGAGTGAGGGAGTCCTGGACTAAGGGGTCCTCGGGCCATCGGCCTATCTCTTAATAGGCCGGCTTGGTGGGCCATTCTTTGATTGTTGCAGGAAGGGCCGATACATTGAGATCCCACATTCCAGAAGGAAGTCCCGAAGGTGCGTCATGCACTCCAAGTCAAGATCAGGAAATTAGCATCTCCATCCTCGACAGGATACCTACCATGTGTAAACCCTAGTACCCCCGGTGTCTATATAAACAGGGAGGGTTTTAGATCATAGGGCAGAGAAACTCATCTAGGGTTCTAGATATTCGATCTCGAGGTAGATCAACTATGTAACCTTCATATCATCAATACAATCAAGCAAGACGTAGGGTTTTACCTCCATAGGAGTGCCCGAACCTAGGTAAACATCGTCTCCTTCGTCCCATGTTACCATTGATCCTAATCTCATAGCTCGGGACACCCTACTCGAGATCTGCCGGTTTTGATATCGACATCGGTGCTTTCAATGAGAGGTCCGTTGTGATCACCAAAGGAATCGATGGCTCGCGTTGTCATCAACTAAGTAGTCCGCAACATGGACATTTTTGTCCCCGGGCAGATCTTCGCTTTCAGCAGCATCGTGCTGCACGCTGACCCGACCGCCCGTCTGGGCCAGGTCGGTAGTTTCACCCCTGATCAAGAGGTTAGATTTGTGAACCTTGAGTTCTTCATAGACTCTTGGGGCGATCTTTCGCTAACCGGGCTCGTGGTCTCGCCTGTCGTGCCCGAAGACTCTGAGGCTTTAACCTCGGATTCCGCTTTCGGTCCTGCCGACGGGATCCACCCCGACGATGAACTGAATTTAAGTCCGGATCCATCCATAGCGCTAGACATCCGGATATCGGTTCCTACCAAACACTTCCCTCGCGCAGACGCATCAGAGGCTAACTCCGAAAGCTCTGAGCTGGTTGACTCGATAAAGCTCTCGATACTCAACGAGGCCCTAGATCGGATCTTGTCGATGAAAATTACCGACAACCCAACCCCGATCCATGCTCGGATCGGTCTCAAGGCGGGTCAAGAAGAATTTTTTATCCCGCCCACCACCCACTTGATAGCCACTGTCGAGGATTTAACCTACATGTTGGACTACGCCTCCGAGGAGGTAGAATACATGGATGAGGAAGATTGCGCTCCCACCCCCGTTAACACCGGATGATGGGCCGCTACCTGCACCTACGACGTCTACATGGTGGACACTCCAGCAGATAACGGCGATCTCACACCCAAGAACAATGGCGACAAATTGGGCGAAGCGCCGTCAAGGCGCCGAAAGCCGCATAAAAGATCAAAGGCAAAAAAGGGAAGAAAAGCGATCACTGGCACCGGGGACGGAGATACCCCTGAAGACCTCGGCGATCTCGATAACCCCAAACACCCGCTAGAGGGTCAAGAGAGGCCGGAAGATCAGCGCAACCCCGATGATCTAAACGATTCCGAGGACGACAATTACATCCCCACTGTCGAGGAGGAGGGTATACCGAAAGCCAATGACTTCGCCATCCCCGATAACCTTGAGGATCAGGAACAATTCAGGTAATAGCTTATAGCCACGGCGCGCAGCCTAAAGGCAAAAGAACGACAGCTTAAGGCCGAACAGGACAACCTCAACGATCGATGGACTAGGGTCCTATCAACTGAGGAAGGATATGGTACCGGTCTATTGCACCAACCCAAAAGCTATCCACGCCGAAGGCTGCTGCCACAATTCGATGACAAGCTTACTAATACGCTGTCTCCCAAACACACTCCATATGACAAGCCAGACCGCCTCCTCGAGGACAAGACAAGATGGCTGACGATACTGATGATAGGCCAACGATATCCCGAAGACGGGGAAAAGGGCCAATAGAGCCCGATGATAGGTTTGACCTGCGCCACGACCTGGACTATAGAGCAGGTCGTACGAGATCCATCTACGGATCCAAAGGGTACTCACCTGATAGACGGGAGGGGTACCGTCCTTGGCTCGACCACAACAATAGAGGCCGGGGACGAAACCGGCCTAGAACAGACACCGATTACCGGCGCGACATAGCTCGGGTCAGAGGCGCTTCCCACCCACTATGCTTCATAGACGAGGTGATGCAGCATCAGTTCCCGGAGGGGTTTGAACCCATGAACATAGAACAATACGATGGGACAACTGACCCAACAATATGGATCAAGCATTTCCTCCTCCACATCCACATGGCACAGGGAGACGATCTCCATGCCATCAAGTATCTACCCCTAAAGCTCAAGGGGCTAGCTCGGCACTGGTTAAACAGACTCCCCCAAAATTCCATCTAGTGCTGGGGTGATTTAGAGGATGCATTCCGATCTAACTTCTAGGGCACCTATGTCCGGCCGTCAGACTCCTCCGACCTAAGCAACGTCGTCCAGAAGCCAGGAGAGTCCGCTCGGCAATTCTGGAATAGGTTCTTGACCAAGAAAAGCCAGATCATGGACTGCCCGGACACCAAGGCAATAGCCTCCTTCAGGCACAATATTCGGGATGAATGGCTAGCTCGCCAGCTCGGCCAGGATAAACCTAGGACAATGTCCTTCCTCACATCTCTCATGACTCACTTTTGCACAGGCGAGGATAAGTGGCTAGCAAGACGGAGCCACAACGCCAAAGACCTCGGAACTTCCAAAGTTAGGGACGGAAACGGGAAACCAAAGCGCAAAAAGAATAAGCGTCGGCATAGAAATAGTGATGCCGATGACACAACTGTCAATGCTGGCTTCTGCAATTCCCGGCCCGAGCAGAGGAATAAGCCTCCTAAAGGCAATCGCAACGAACCCACTCCACTAGACAAGATCACGGAGAGGCCTTGCCAGATCCATGTCACTCAGGAGAATCCCACCAACCACACCAACCGTAACTGTTGGGTGTTCAAACAGGCTGGCAAACTCGCACCCGAGGAACAAGGTAAGGGCCCACGCAGCGAGGATGAGGATGAACCCCATGGTCCGATCGGTGGCAGACAGAAGCCAAAGGGGATGTCTCGATTTTTGGGTTGGCCATTTAATGAGACGATCCGTTTGAAACTTCATGGAATCTTTTGGGCATATACAAGGTGATGTCATGGTGGGTTAAAAGTTTTTCTCTTTCGAGTGATAAAGATGTGAGAGTCGCCGCCAAGTGAGTTTGAAGATTGACATGAACAATCTCAAATCAATCCAGGGCCTAATGTTGGGGATATAACCCGGTGGTAAGACCCGCCCAGGAGGGGCTGGGTCATACCTGGCGGATCATGATTAAGATCCTTAAGGTGGGCCGGAAGATGAAGGCCATGCCGCGTGGAGGTTCACCAGACAGGCCAAAGCGAAGGCCCAGAGACAGAAGATGACATGAGACCCGGGCGGGTAAGCCACCCGGAGACAGCTTGCCCCAGGAGGCAAGGCGGCTTAGAGGAAAGATTGAATACTTTGTATATGTCGGTTTGGGACTCATGTAACCCAGGGCCTTGACCCCCTATATAATGGCGAGACCCTAGGGCGGCTTAGATAGAGACCAATCAATCGAGAGCTAGGTCAAGCAAATATGCTCCCTTGTAATCGATACTCCAATCAATACAGCACACAACATGACGTAGGCTTTTACCTCTTCTCGAGGGGCCGAACCTAGGTAAACCCATGTCTTTCGTCCTGATCAACCCCTATGAGTCCACCGCCTTAGCAATGGCCTCGAACCTAAGTCTTCGGAAATCTTCCGTGATAAAACCACGAAAGTTGGTGCCCACCATGGGGCTCGCGCGCGGTGGTGTTAAATTCTCATAGGACTCTCTCCTGGGGATGGAAGGATACGTCATCGGTCTGATGACGAAGAGTCGCGGGCGGTGTCCATCAGCGGAGAACAACATAACCCGTTCGGTGATGACTTGCCATGGGCCATTGCTCAGGAGATCATGGACAGGGGGCGGGCCCAACGAGGGTCAACGCCAGTGATAGACTACCCGGCGAACCCTGAGCCGGCCCCGATGACCTCTTCCGCCTCATTAGGGGCTGGCATTTCATCTAGGGTAGTGGGTGTGCCTTGCCTAACGGTGGCTCTACGGAATGAGCGTGTGCCCAAGGACTTTAAGGGGCTGCGTAAGGTGCCTAATTATACGGCCGATTTGCCCCCCGAGGCTTGGATTGCGAGTTACGAGTTGTCCATGGAGATGTTGGACGTCAGTGAGGCGGTTTGTGCAAAGTACTTTATCATGATGCTGGAAGGGCCGGCTCGCACTTGGTTGAAGGGTTTGCCTCCCAATACCATCATGTCTTGGGCCGATTTGAAGGCACACTTTATCAAGAATTTCAAAGGAACGTTCAAGCAACCTATGACGATTGTGGATCTCGACCACTATGTATAGTAGGAAGGTGAGTCGGCCCATCATTGGGTACAGCGGGTTTCATTGGTTATCCACTCATCCAAGAACATCACGGCGTCTCAAGCAGTCCTGATCCTGGAGAAAAACTGTCACGAGAATCGAGGAGGCGCAGTGAAGATTGACCAAAGGTGACGCCTTGATTTTTGGGCCGACCGTTTAATGAGACGATCCGTTTCAAATGTCATGGAATCTTTTGGGCATATCCAAGATGACGTCATGGCGGGTTAAAAGTTTTTATTTTCAGGTGATAAAGGCGCGAGACTCGCCACCAAGTGAGTTTGAAGGTTGACATGAGCAAGCTCAAATCAATCTGGGGCCTAATGTTGGGGATATAACCCCGTGGTAAGACCCGCCCAGGAGGGGCCGGGTCATACCTGGTGTCTCATGATTAAGATCCTTAAGGTGGGCCGGAATATGAAGGCCAGGTTGCGTGGCGGTTCAACAGACGGGACAAAGCGAAGGCCCAGAGATCGAAGATGACGTGAGACCCGGGCGTTTCAAGAGGGTGACTTGGTGTTACGTTTGACTCGTTATCAGATGGATATGCACAAGTTATCCCCCCCTTGGGAAGGACCTTTCGTGGTCAGCAGGAATCGCCACAATGGGCCATACTACCTCGTTGACGTACGAGACGAGTCACATACCTCTGGACAGGAGACCCACATGTCGTGGAATATTGCTCATCTACGACCTTACTATACTTGAGTCATCGACTCCCACCAATGTACATAAATCCATCATTGTATATACCTTATCTTTTATCTAATAAATTTGGCATCCATATGATACGGGGCCTCTGTCGTTTATGCATTTCAAATTGTTCAAAGGTGGATACTTCCACATGGTCATTTGGGGGCTTCCAACCCACCGGGTTTAGCTTACACACCCTCTTGATCGGCTCTTCAGCCAAAATAGCGACATCGTACGGTGGCCTACAGGACGGCGGCTAACAAGTTGGCAGCCCACATGACGGCGGCTTACAAGTTGGTGGCCCACAAGACGATGCTTACAAGTTGGCGGCCTACAGGACGGCGACTTAGAAGTTGGCGGCCCACAAGACGGCGGCTTACAAGTTGGCGGCGTACAAGATGGTGCAAAAGTTGACTCTGTCAACAAGGTCATTTGGGGGCTTCCAACCCACCGGGTTTAGCTTACACGCCCTCTTGATCAGCTCTTCATCCACCGTAAGGAGGGTTGTATACCCAAAAGCTGACTCCGTCAACAAGGTCGTTTGGGGGATTCCAACCCACCGGGTTTAGCTTACACACCCTCTTGATCGGCTCTTCAGCCACCGCAAGGCAGGTTGTATACCCAAAAGATGACTCCGTCAACAAGGTCATTTGGGGGCTTCCAACCCACCGGGTTTAGCTTACGCACCCTCTTTATCGGCTCTTCAGCCACTGCAAGTTCGAGTTAAACCTGCCTGTATGCTGCTGCTACTCCGCTAGGTGACCCGCTGAACTCTTGCCAGTTAATCTCGACTAGAGACCCTGAGCTGTTCAAAGTATTTGACAGTCACTCTCACTAGAGACCCTGTACTGGCCAAGGTTCAACCGGCGGCTCTTGTCACGTGAAGGCCGGCTTACAGAAAGCGAGGATAAACTCACCCATCTGTTGTCGACTCTCCACTATGTGGCCCATGCATACTCTTAAACAGTTACTCTTTTAAAGACCCTGCACTGTTTAAGGTTCAAATGACAGATTTATGTCACGTGAGAGGTAGCTTATGGGCCCTGGAGGTACTCATGCCCTGTTGCACCTCTTTCTGGTTCATTGTGATCTTACCAGTTAATCTAGCCTAGAGACCCTGAGCCACTCAAAGGAGTTGACGGTCACTCTCACTAGAGACCTGTGCTGTTAAGAGTTCAAACAACGAGTTCATACCAGAAGAGTCGGCATATGAGTTTTCGAATAAAAATAAAAAAAAGGAAAAGCAAGGTCATAAGGGATTCAACATCTGTAGGTTGTGCTTTCCAAGCTGCCCTCACAACGATACATAACATACTCTGTCTTGTTTGTTTTTGCAGGTCTTATGTCCTAAGATGAGCCGCCATTAAAGCATGACGAAAAGATGTTACAGGCAGAATGCAAGGCAGATAAAAGTGCATAAGGTGGTTCACATTTCGTACGTGTGCGATGGCACAACTGAGGCAATCAAGTTTTCTACGCCTATTACAAAGCTCTTCAGGGAGCCCAATATACAGCGGAGTTAAAGTTTTTGGCAGATTCTTGAACTTGGCGGCTCAGCTAGCAGGATTACCTTCAGTTAGGGGCAATGTGTTCAACTCGCCGGCAGGTCATCCTGCGTCGGGTCTTCGACCTCCTCGATCTGAAGGATGTCCACATCCCGGTTGCAGTTTGTTAAAGCTTCATGTTGAGCCTCGTCAAAGAGGGGAGACGAGTCAATCAGGAGCAAAGAATGGCTTACGGTATGCAGGAATTAAGTCCCTAGCTTCAAAGGTTAGACATCGCACTCGTTTGCTATCTTTGTCGTAAGCCGCCTTGTATGAGGACATGTCAATCTCATTGACGAGCGTTGAGGCAGGCACTCGAGAGGCCTTCATGCATTTGGCATAATCAACTTTAGTAAAGTCTGAGTCGTCATCTTTCTTGGACGAGAAGCCATCCATCATCTCTTATGCAATCAGCTCAGGGGCAAAGTCCAGAGACCGGCTTAGCGTAGCCATCGCTCCCTTCTTGGCGGTTGATCGCCTGAGCTCCTCGATTTGCTTGGGCAGGGTGGACAAGACCTTTATCACTCCCTGCATGAATTTGGGGATGCCTTTCTCGATCAATATTGATTTGATGGTGTAGAGGGTCCCACAGTATAGCTGTTCTGTCAAGGTATATATTGCTTTCAACTTCAATAAACCTTCAGAAGATAGTTGGCAGCTTCTCTGGCCTACAACGAAAGACAGACGTTATAAGCCACCTACAAAGTTTTCAACAAGGCAAGGAAATTTTCTAAGTCTTAAGTACTTACCAAAGATAGCAGAGGTCATCCTGGATATATGATGCTTGAGGGTTTTCAGTTCCTCTGAAACAAGCTTGAGCTGCTCGTCAGTGTCGTCTTCGCATTTTGTCAGGGTGGCTTGTTTAGACTCAACGGTATTTTTGAAGGCAGCAAAGTCATCTCGAACCTTCTCGAGCTCTTCGATGACAACTCGCCACTTTTCTTCTGCCTCAGCCCTGGCGGCTTGTTGTGACACAATATTTTCCTTTAGGTCAGTCAGATCTGACTCGGCCATGTCCAAAGCTTCCTGCATCATACAAATAAAGTTTAGGAGCTTTAATTCGCCAAGATGAGATGTTAGTAGACAAAAGTGGTGAAGCTGTTATGATGCAAGTCTCAAGCAGATTGCAAGCAATATACTTGATACTTGGGGGCTAATGTATGTTCTTTCAAAATCTACAATGAAGTTTCGGCTCATCTTCGTCAAGTTAAGCCGACACTTGGGGGGTACACATGGCGCTTTTAAATGATGAAGTTTTTTCTGGCTCATTTTCTAAAAATTAGGCCGGTGCTTGGGAGCTATGCTTCGCCAGTTTTCAGCAGTGAAGTTCCGGCTCATCATTACCATAATGACCCGGACTTGGGGATTACACTTGGATCTAATTTTCAAGTAAGTGCCGGTTTATTATCTATATTAACCCGTCACTTGGGGGCTACAGGTTAAGCTATTTACAGTATATTGGATTACCCGGTCTACTATTTGCAATATTAAACCAGCTCTTGGGGGCTACATAAGGGTATAAGGAAAAGGCAAGAGAAGAGGAGTACCTCATATTTTTTCTTCATTAGTCCAACAAGCTTGGACTCCATGTTGCGGTTGGCAGAGAGGCGGTTCAAATAACTTGCATGTAACTCGTCTATAGTCAGTTTCTCCAAGGTGGGGAATTCAAAGTCAATCTTCTCTAGTGATGGGGCTTCATTCTTGCCGGTATGTCTTATCAATATATGAGGGTCAGGAGAGTGATAACCCGTCCTAGTAACGACAACATATGGAAGAATCATATCTTCGGCTGCTGCTGAAGCGCTAGGTGGCTTAGGATTAGCCTTTGGAGGACTTTCAGGGGTGACCATGTTATGATCAGCCGGCTCAGAGGGCTGAGGAGCGTTTTCAGGCGCATCCTTTCTGACATTAGAAGGCTCAATGTGAGCTACAGGGGAGTCCGACTTAGCTGTCTCCAGCTCTTGGACAGTAGGAGTGGTGGTAGACCCGCATGTTTTCCTTCGTTTTGCTTGAGCCCTGGAAGCAAAACGTTCATTGCACAGCACAAGGACAACAATGTTAATATATACCCTGTAAAGTAAAGGTACGTACTCTGGGTTGATCTTAAGTGGAGGCAGCTTGGAGGCAGTTGAGTCACTAGAAGAAGGGGGTGTCTCCTGGAAAGTTAAGATGGTAAAAAACAGAGTAAGGCAACAAGGCAAAAGTATTATGCAGGTGTTGGAATTGGTTGAAAGAATACCTCAGCATGCCGTTTCCGGGGAGCCGGAGAGTTTGGTAAGCCGGCCATGAGATCTTGAGAGCCGCTGCTCCGGGTCTGACGTCGGGAGTCATGTTGTTGCCTTTTAAAAAGAAATTCGGGATCTAAGTAAGCAAGAGGATGTGAAAAGGGGACTTTTGGATGACCCGCCGTGTTTTCTCTCGTGGTAAGATTTCTGAGTCAGAGGAAATGTAAGTTACCTCAGGGGCATCGGCATAACTTGTTCCGCTTCCTCCTGTGTACAATTACCATCAATAGGTTGCACAAAGAGACGACAAGGGAGTCAAGTTCTACCTCTGAATCGTCAAGATCAAGCAATTCCTGAGCAGAGGTTTTGTTCTTGCGAGCGCGGGTTTTACCCACCTTGGACTTCTTCTTCAAAGGTGGAGTATATTTCTTCTTCCAGAAAGTAGAGTTGGCTTGTGTGTAAGCCGCCAAAAGGTTAAAAAGAGCAAAGCAGAAGGTTAAGACAATCACAAGCAGTTTGCTGAAAAAGTTTCCTTACATCTGGAGCCGGGTTCTTGACGTAGAAAGGTTTCAAGCCAATCTTGTTGCAAGCCTCTTGGGGTTTGCCTAGGAGAGATTTGATGGAGGAGTTGATATCTTGTTCAGTCGGGGGGTAGCGTTGAAATAGAGAGGGTCATTCCTTGCACCCGTAAATTCACACATGAGTCGGTCACGCCAACTCAGTGGCAAGATCTTCTGGGAAACCCAACAACGGGTTATGTCAACACCAGTCAATATGTTCGCCATTAAGGCCCTGATCTTCACGAAAGCTGGAGCATATTTCGCTCGCTGTGTGGCGGACATCCGGTCCGAGAGTTTGGTGGAGGTGCAAAGCCGGGTAGGGCGATAACCCGACATCGGCTTCTCTTCACGGGGAGAGGTGTCTTTGCAGTAAAACCAATTCTTGTTCCAATCTTTGGGGTGACTTGACAAGATGGCTTCTGGGTAGGGCAAATCCCTCCGTCTCTGGATAGAGACGTCGCCAAGCTCCAAACTTGGTGCAGCCACCACTTCAATTTGGCGGTTGATGTAAAAGAAATCACGGAAGAGATCAACTAATGGCTCTTCTTGCAGATATGCTTCACATAGGACTTGAAACTGACACATGCTGGTGATTGAATTTGGACCTATATCTTGAGGGTGAAGCTTGAAGAAATGAAGGACCTCTCGGAATATTTTGGACCCGGGTGGGCTAAAACCTCAGAGGAGGTGATCAGTGAATACAATGACTTCTCCTTCCCGAGGGGTGGGTCTGATCTCTGGCCCCGGAACCCGCCAATGTATAATGTTCTGAGCCGGCAAGACGCCCGTTTCTACGAAATCAGGCAAAAGCTGATCGGTGACTCCGGAGACAACCCAACCGCAAGACGCGGGCACTCTTGACATGGTGGCGGGTTAAACAGAGAGAAGGTGCAAGATATGGCGGGTTAGAAACGCCAAATAATCAAGACAACTATGGTCAGCATAATGGTGAGGTGCTAAGCCGCCGATATATTTTATCAGAGAGCCGACAACGCGATGGCGGGTTAAGTGGACAAGGTGATACTAGAAATATTGCTAAGTATGGATAATCAGGTTTCACATATCGCAACCATGTCTACAAGATCTACATGCAAGGATAAAATGAAATAAATTCAAGACCTAAAGAGACAGTGGAAGAACAGGTGGCCAGTACGCAAAGAAGAATGATGTGCAGATCTATAATACGTAGATATTAACATCGAGCAGACAACCGCGACAAATAAAAAAGCATTATGAGATTCAAAGCGTTACTTATCAATCCACATTACGAAGAACAACACGACGAATGGCAGCGAACGTTGAAATAAAACCCGATGAACTCAAGGGGATCCTAATCGAGATGGCTGTAGATTCAACAAGGATTGAGATGGGTACCTTGCGGATGCGGACGGACTGGCAAAGCTCTGGACCGAATCAGGTTGAGGCAGCGGACGGCGTTGGAGACGACAACGAGGTCCGGTCTGCGCGGCGGAGCTTTAGAGGCGTGAGCGTCTGAAGGAGGAAGAAGAGAACAGTGGCGGCGGAGAAAAATAAAGGGGCCCCTAGTGTCCCTATTTATGAGATGGGATGGCAAAAGTGCGCGCGAGAATTGAGGAGGCACAGTGATGATTGACCAAAGGGGACGCCTCGATTTTCGGGCCGACCGTTTAATGAGTCGATCTGATTCAAACATCATGGAATCTTTTGGGCATATCCAAGGTGACGTCATGGCGGCTTAATTTTTTTTCTCTTTCAGGTGATAAAGATGTGAGACTCGCCGCCAAGTGAGTTTGAAGATTGACTTGAACAAGCTCAAATCAATCTGGGGCCTAATGTTGGGGATATAACCCTGTGGTAAGACCCGCCCAGTAGGGGCCGGGTCATATCTGGCGGCTCATGATTAAGATCCTTAAGGTGGGCTAGAAGATGAAGGCCAGGCCGCATGGCGGTTCACCAGACGGGCCAAAGCGAAGGCCTAGAGACAAAAGATGACGTGAGACCCGGGCGGGTAAGCCACCCGGAGACAGCTTGCCCTAGGAGGCAAGGCGGCTTCGAGGCAAGATTGAATACTTTGTGTGCGTCGGTTTGGGACTCTTGTTAACCTAGGGCCTTGACCTCCTATAAGAAGGCTAGACCCTGGGGCGGCTTAGACAGAGACCAATCAATCGAGAGCTAGGTCAAGCAAATATGCTCCCTTGTAATCGATACTCCAATCAATACAATACAAATCATGATGTAGGCTTTTACCTCTTCTCGAGGGGCCGAACCTAGGTAAACTCGTGTCTTTCGTCCCGATCAACCCCTTTGAGTCCACCGCCTTAGTGATGGCCTCGAACCTCAGTCTTGGGACATCTGTCGTGATAAAACCACGACAGGTTCCATGGGTAGCAGTGGAGAGAAACTATCAAAGCACAAGTGTTTGGCTAGACCGAACTACTCGGAATATAAGTTTTCAGACATACAACAGGTACCATCAAGGACCTGCTAAGGCATAACCCTCATCAATAGTTTGGTGACCTCTCAAGATCCTGTTTCCAAGGTACGCTCGCCAACAACAATACCCATAAAGGAATGCAACCACCTAGGAGGCACAAGAGTGGATAGACGACAGGGCACATCGAGGACGTTAGGCCAACCATCAAAGACCCCTGGTACAACCCCTCTTATCAACTTTATATTTCATCTTCAAGTACCTGTAAGCACTTGCTTCGGCAATTTGAGATATAAGAGTTATTGATTAAAATATAAGACCATCATGAATGGCCTCTTCGCTGTATTTTTTGGGTACATACTCTATTTCCTCCCTCCTCAAACGCTTCTTGTAAAACTATATGGTACACATTACGATGCAACCGGCTAATAGACCAGGGGCTCGAATATAAAAAAACCCGCCCTAAGCACAATCGATCATGTGTTGGGTGTCTCGGCGTTTGCTTTATATGAATTGGTTTAGAACTATGTCTTGGGTCAATAGTTGGGTTGCCCAGCTCCTGTGCTTTCCTTTTATGTTCCGCTCGTTCGGCTAAAAGGGCAAAGGGAGAACCACTGCGACTGTGTTTCCAGCTAGCCCGGTCAAGCACCTCAGGGGAGAAAGCCGAAAACTGACTGTCATAGTAGGAGAGAACCGGTCTGCAAATTCGACTATAAGTGTTATACTAAAAACTTCGTCAGAAGTTATTCCGCGTCATACTATGGGTTTGGCATTCGTACAAACCATGTGATGCCAGCCTCAGTCGTGGTTCATCCGAACATCACAAACCATGGGGGGCTAGTCATCAGCCCCCGCATTCCTTTTTCATGCTCCTATAGCTAAGTGAAAGCAATAAAGCATTACGGTCTGATTGCCTTGTCCATCTCACACTGCCACCTTCAGGTATCGATAGCTCGGCTAATGGTCATAGTGCGGAGGTAGAGGCACCTCACGTAGTATCTACATGGGGTCTGAAGTCGACGACTCACAACTTTCAGTTTAAACGGCCACACTGGAGTTCTAGCGAATGCAAAATATAAAAGACATGATAAACCATGCATCATAATCATAAAGTCGCTGAAAGGTCTTTGGACATATTACAATGCGTTTAATCATAAATTTTATCTTTTGAGCACTAAGCTTCTATTGCCCGAGCACCCTCCATCATTACGGAGAAGTATCGCTCAGGGCACCTATGCTCCTTTCCAGGGGCGGAGGAGCGGTAGCTATCTTCGTCGGATCAAGCCCCGGCCAGTGCACCTTGGCCCTGACAAAGGCCATCCGAGCTCCCTCGATGGAGGAAGAATGCCTTAGCGCATCAATCCGAGGCGAGGCATCGCTCAGCTTCCGCCCCAGGCCGAAGTAACTGCCCGACAATGGCTCATCGGGCCACAGCCGGATGCAGAGATCCTTCATGGCCGATTCCGCCATCCTATGTAGCTCCATCAGCTGCTTCATTTTCTCGGTGAGAAGAGGAGAGTGCTCGGGGGCTTTAAACTGCACCCAAAATAGCTGAGCTTTGTCTCCTTCTTCTCGCGAAGCGTAGAACTGGTTTGCATCCGCTACGCTACGCTCTTTGACGGGTCCAAACAAATGCCTGAGGAACACCACACCTGGGTGAGCAACGCAAACTTGCTATCACCGAAGGCACACCGCAATAAATACGGCTTACCATTTATAACAACCTTGACTTGGCGGATCTATTCTTCAAAGAACCGCCTATCCACCCGCTCCTTTTGGAGATCTGATTTTAGAGTGGATAGCTCGGTGGCTTGCACCTTGACCTTCTGGTCTAGGCCCTCGCACTTCAGGCTAGCATCCTTGAGCTCCTGCTAAACCTCCTCCACCCGAGCCTCATGCTTGGTGATGTCTACTACACAACTTGTTCTTGTAGACTCGTGTTGGGCCTCCAAGCACAGATTTTTGTAGGAAAGTAGCAGTTTCCCCTCAAGTGGATTACCTAAGGTTTATTAATCCGTGGGAGGTGTAGGAAGAAGACAGTCTCTCTCAAACAACCCTGCAATCAAATACAAGAAATCTCTTGTGTACCCAACACACCCAATACAATGGCAAATTGTATAGGTGCACTAGTTCGGCGATGAGATGGTTATACAAGTGTAATATGGATGGTAGATATAGGTTTTTGTAATCTGAAAATATAAAAACAACAAGGTAACTAATGATAAAAGTGAGCACAAACGGCATTGCAATGCTTAGAAACAAGGCCTAGGGTTCATACTTTCACTAGTGCAATTTCTCTCCACAATACTGACATAGTAGAATCATACGTAAATACCTCACGTGTGACAAAGAGTTCACTCCAAAGTCACTAATAATAGAGAACTAACAAAGAAATTATTGTAGGGTACGAACCCACCTCAAAGTTATCTTTTCCGATCAATCTTATGAGCTATCCCTATAAGTGTCACGGACAGCCCTAGAGTTCGTACTAAAATAACACCTTAAGACACACATCAACAAAACCCTAATGTCACCTAGATACTCCAATGTCACACGAGTACCCATGGGCTTGATTATACAATATGCATCACACAATTTCAGATTCATCATGTTCAATCCAACACAAATAACTTCAAAGAGTGCCCCAAAGTTTTTACCGGAGAGTCAACACGAAAACATGTGCCAACCCCTATGCATAGATTCCCAAGGTCATGGAACCCGCAAGTTGATCACCAAAACATACATCAAGTGGATCAATAGAACATCCCATTGTCACCACGGATATCCCATCACAAGACATACATCAAGTGTTCTCAAATCCTTAAAGACTCAATCCGGTAAGAAACTTCAAAGGGAAAACTCAATTCAGCACAAGAAGATAGAAAGGGGAAACTCCATATGATTCGTCTATATCAATAAAGCTCGCAATACATCAAGATCGTGCCATCTCAAGAATACGAGAGAGAGAGAGATCCAACACATAGCTACTGGTACATACCCTCAGCCCCGAGGGTGAACTACTCCCTCCTCGTCATGGAGTCCGCCGGGATGATGAAGATGGCCTCCGATGATGGTTTCCCCCCTCCGGTAGGGTGACAGAACGGGCTCCCGATTGGTTATTCCTGGCTACAGAGGCTTGCGGTGGCGGAACTCCCGAAATAGGTTTCTTTCTAGGTTTTTTAGTATTTATAGGAATTTTTGGCGTCGATCTCACGTCAAGGGGGTGCTCGAGGAGTCCAAAAGTCACAGGGGCGCGACCTAGGGGGTGGCTGTGCCTAGCAGGCTTGTGGCCTCCTTGTCCACTTCCTGGACCAGCTCTTGTGCTTTGGAGGTCTCTTTTGGTCCATAAAAAACACCATAAATTTTCAGCCCATTCCGAGAACTTTTATTTCAGCACAAAAAACGACACCATAGTAGTTCTGTTGAAAACATCGTCAGTCCAGGTTAGTTCTAATAAAATCATACCAAAATCATATAGAATTATTGTAAACATGGCATGAATACTCTATAAATTATAGATACATTGGAGACATATCACTTGGCACTTGTGGTTTTCAAGTCGGACAGCGCGACAACCGCTTGTTCGGCCGCTGCCTTCTCGTCCGCGGCCTCTTGCTTCATCTCCCGCAGCTCGGCCTTGAGCTTCTCAATTCCCTTCGCCGAAGTTGTGTAAGCAATAAACATATAACCATACTTAATCGACAGTGTGAATTACTAATGATGAAAAATTCGGATATTACAATCTGGCTTACCTTGCACCTCGTCGAACCTCTTGTTCAGAGCGTCAAGCTCATCTTCGGAGCTCTTGAGATTCCGATTTAGCTTGTCAAGATCGGCGACATTAAAGGCCGCCACTGATGATGAGGCCTACAAACAGCGAATCCTTATCAGTTTATATGGGTTCCAACCTCCGAACTATCAAGACCATGACCCTATGTTTGGTCCTCTTAAGGATTGTTACAATGTTGTAGTATGAGTAATGTCTAACACATTGTTTGGTCGTTTCTTTGTATTTGACCCCCGGGTGAGTTTCTTCACAACTCACCCAGGGATTGGCGGCTGCTACATATATAACGATAGCACAAACCTAATAAATTAAAATTTCAAAAATAGAACATTACATGGCTCACCTGGAAGCCCGTCAGGAGACCATTGAAGGCCTCCTTCAGACCGCTATCAATAGACTGAATGCTTTACAAAACCGCACCCATAAGGGTGCGGTGATTCTCGGAGATGGAGGCGATTGATAGAGCCTCCTCCATCATCGGCCACCCAGTCATTGGTGGCACCGGTTGTGATCAGATAGCCTGATCTTCAACCGGGGATTGAACCGGTAGCTCCGGAGGCGTGGTGCGCTCCGAAGATGACGTCGGAGGGGACTGGACGTCCCTTAGTCCGGTCTGCTCAGTGTTCGAGAGGGGCTCCTCCTCCCGGTCTTCGGTGGCTGAGGCGTTAACCTCGACCATGACATCGTCACCCCCACCGCTTGTGTCTGGCTCCAAAGGAGCCTGGTGGGATGACATCTCCACGGCATCCTTCGCGGCGTCCAAAGATGTAGGATGCGATGCAGTCCCACTCTTCGCTAGTTCGGGGGGTGGAGTCTCCCCATCCGAAACCTGGTCGGTGGGGAGAACGCGTGGTGGGCTGAGGGTCAAAAGGCGCTCACGTGTTAAGATCATCTATAACTTGGCAAAAATAGCTCAGGGAGTCTTCAGATTCTTACCTTCGAGCTAGGGGCTTGACCCTTAGGTTCTGCTGAGGAACCTTCTCGAAGTCCTCGGACTCAGTGTCCGAGTCCGAACTTTCGTCGGGAAGGATCAACCTTGCCCGACATGCCCTTTTTGGGGCAGGAGGAGGTATCCCCTCCACGGTGTCCGACGACACCACCCTATTTCTTGGGAGGGGTGAATCACCCTCCTCCTTGTCTTCATGCTCCTCCTCATGGTTAGAGAAGGCATGGGTTTCCTCAGACGCAGCGTCCGGCTGGTCCTTTAAGCGGGGACCTCTTTTCCCTTTCTTCTTCTCTTTCTTCTTCGGCGCCTAGTAAGGCGTCATGATGAGCATCTCCGACAACAGCTTCGACCTGGGGTATTTGGGCTACGGTGCCGGGCAGTTGATTCCCGCGGCTTTGGTCAACCACTTCTGGAAAGATGAGGGGAAGGGAGTTTAGATATTTTATCGGACAACAAAGCCACGATCCTCCCCAGATATTATATTATACCTGGGTAGGAGGGTTATCGGCGTGAAGGCCCCGATCCTCCCCCTCAACTGGCCAACTCTCTCGAGGCTTGAATAGTGTCTTCCACAACTTATCCAGAGTGGTGCAGAAGAGCTGACAAACTATAGGCTCATCATCAAGCTGATAAGCCCACATAGGGGAGTTCCGGCGCTGGCACGGAAGGATGCAACGTCGAAGCATGATCTGGATCATGTTCACCAGCTCGATCTTGGCCTTGATCAGCGAGGCGATGTGCTTCTATAGCATACCCACCTATGCATCTGACCCCCAGTTGAGGACCTTTCGAAGCTAGGAGGTCAATCTTGTGGGGGGTTCGGATCTGAACTCGACCAAAGCAGCCCGACCTTCTTCTCTTGGCTTAGTGATATAAAACCACTTCTTTTCCCAGATCTTGATGGTTTCGATGAAGGTGCCAGTCGGCCATCTAACGCGGGGGAGCTTGCTGATTACCACCCCTCCACAGTCCGCGTGCTCGCTCGCGACGGTCTTCGGCTTGACGTTGAATACCTTGAGCCACAGGACGAAGTGTGATTTGACCCGCAGAAAGGCCTCGCAGACGATGATAAACGCTGATATGTGCATAAAGGATTTCGGGGGGAGGTCATGGAAGTCTAGTCCATAGAAGAACATGAGCCCCCCGGACAAAGGGATGGAGTGGGAAGATTAGTCCCTGGATGAAGTGAGGGACGAATACCACCCTCTAGCCTGGCTTGGGGGTGGGAACCACCTGGTTCTTCTCCGGAGCGCGGTGGTAGATGTTGGCAGGGAGATAGCTGGCTTCTTTCAGGTCCCGAATGTCTTGGTCAGTGACCATGGAGGCCTCCCACTTGTCGTTGGAACCCGAACCCACCATGGCTAAATATCAAAGGAGAAGTTGAGGATGAACTGGATCTAGGTTGTCCGAGCTTGGAGAAGATTGAGGAAGCATAGGATGCGAGTGGGGAGCGTGAATAGGCCTTGAATTTTTTTTCCATTTATGAGGCATGACGGCGAGCAACCTCCCTTTATTGTGCCTCAAATCCCTCCACTTCCCAAGACGTGTGTGCTGTTATACACGCGTGAAGAAACTTGATATGCTTAATCATACCCCGTATAAAACGGAGGACAATTTATGCATTGATGAATCATGTTAAGATAAAAATGTCCTCGAACCGCGAATCAAGTTTTCATGACTGGTTCAGTGGTCGTGGTGGGCCGCAACCCTTCGTTAGAAAGGTTGTCAGTATACACTGTTTACGCTTTGACGTTTGGCCTTCGGGACTAAGCAACTCACGGTGTTCGGACGATCATATGATCAGAAACATTGCACGTCATCGGAAGCCAAACTAATCTCAGCCGATCATTAAATGGGAATAAGAAGTCACCCCACAAGCCGAAGACTCTATTCACGTGGAGAGGCCGAAGCTGAGACCCTTGGTGTTGTGGGCTAGTTCGGGGGCTACTGAGGGAGTCCTAGACTAAGGGGTCCTCGGGGCGTCGGCCTATCTCTTAATAGGCCGGCTTCGTGGGCCATTCTTTGATTGTTGCAGGAAGGTCCAGATACATTGAGAGCCCACATTCCATAAGGAAGTCCCGAAGGAGCGTCGTGCACTCCAAGTCAACATGAGGAAATCGGCATCTCCATCCTCGACATGAGACCTACCATGTGTAAACCCTAGTACCCCCCGGTGTCTATATAAACCGGGAGGGTTTTAGATCATAGGGCAGAGAAACTCGTCTAGGGTTCTAGATATTCGATCTCGAGGTAGATCAACTCTGTAACATTCATATCATCAATACAATCAAGCAGGACGTAGGGTTTTACCTCCATAGGAGGGCCCGAACCTGGGTAAACATCGTCTCCTTCGTCCCCTATTACCATGGATCCTAATCTCACAGCTCAGGACCCCCTACCCGAGATCCGCTGGTTTTGACACCGACACCGAGATTCAAAATTTGCAACCTTTGGAGCAACTCAGTACCACCGAGATTCACACATCGGTGTCACCGAGTTGGTCACTTAAGGTTTAACGGTTGGATTTTTGGAGATGCCTATATATACCCCTCCACCACCACTCACTCGCAAGAGAAGCACTCAGAACAGATCCCCACTTATCCCATCAGATTTTCTGAGAGAGAGCCACCTACTCATGTGTTGAGATCATTCCATTCCATTCCAACCATATGAATCTTGATCTCTAGCCTCCCAAAAGTCTTACTTGGCTCAAATACTAATTAAAACACCAAAACACAATTACTACAAAGTTAATAATGTGTGAAACACTCAAAAACGGAAGCAAAAACGAAACATAAAAATAAAATTGGGTTGCCTCCCAACAAGCTATTCTTTGACACCCCTAGCTAGGCATAACACAATAGATCTACGTATTGTTATCTTTGGTATACAATCCAAAAGTAGCTCTCATAATAGATTCATAAGGCAATCTTATTTTATTTCTAGGAAAGTGTTCCATGCCTTTCCTTAACGGAAATTGGAATCTAATGTTTCCTTCTTTCATATCAATAATTGCACCAATCGTTCTAAGGAAAGGCCTGCCAAGAATAATAGGACATGTAGGATTGCAATATATATGAAGAACAATGAAATCTATGGACACATAATTCCTATTTGCAATAATAATAACATCATTAATCCTACCCATAGGTTTCTTAATAGTGCAATCCGCAAGATGCAAATTCAAAGAGAAATCATCAAGTTCATGGAAACCTAGCACACCACATTAAGTTTTCGGAATCGTGGAAACGCTAGCACCTAAATCACACAAGGCATGGCACTCATAATCTTTAATTTAATATTAATAGTAGATTCATTGCTATTTAAAGTTTTTTAGGGATATAAACTTCCAAGTCAAGTTTTTCTTCAAAATATTTCCTCATAGCATCAATGATATCTTTAGTAAAAGCCTTATTTTTATTATGAGCATGCGGAGAATTCAACATGGATTGCAACAAGGAAATACAATCAATCAAAGAATAGCTATCATAATTGAAGTCTTTGAAATCCAAAAGAGTGGGTTCATTGCTATTTAAAGTTTTGACCTCCTCTATCCCACTTTTATAAATTTTAGCATTAAGATCAATAAACTCCGAGTCATTAGGATGACTTTTAACTAAAGTTGACTTATCTCCAGTCCTATGTTTATTAAGATTTATATTGGAAAACAAAGATTCAATAGGAGTCACATCAATCACTTTGAGATCTTTAGCATTATTTAAAGATTCTGGCTTCGCGGCCATTTTATTGACTAAGGTAGCTTGTTTATCAGAAATTTGGCCTACTAAATTTTCAAGATGACCAAACTGAGATTTCAAACCATAAAACTCCTTGGACATATCATCAAGTTCTTTATTCATGTATTCCACCATAGCCTTTTGTTCTTTAAGATCGTTTCTAAAGAAACTATTGTGGTCAAATTGGAGCGACATGCAACTTTTAGCATTATCCTCAATATCTTCCAACTTCCTAAGATAAGGATCAAAGCTTTTGGGTTGATCCATAAAGATGAGCGAACGATCTAAAACACAAGCAGACAAAAAGGAAACGAAAAGACGAACGGAAGAAGGGCAAATAAAAAGGCAAATCTTTTGCGTATTTTCTGAAAATCATTTTAGAAGTGGGGGAGAGGAGAACGAGAGGCAAATTAAAAATAATGTAAATGCAAGAGATGAATTTGTGATGGGTACTTGGTAGGCTTGATGTAGATCTCCCCGGCAACGGTGCCAGAAATCCTTCTTTCTACTTCTTGAGCTTGCGTTGGTTTTCCCTTGAAGAGGAAATGGTGATGCAGCAAAGTATATAAGTATTTCTCTCAGTTGTTGAGAACCAAGGTATCAATCCAGTAGGAGATACAAGCAAGTCCCCAATCTTCACAGCTACACAAACAATCAAACACTTGCACCCAACGCTATAAAGGGGTTGTCAATCCCTTCACGGTTATTTGCAAGGATGAGATCTGGTAGAGATATATATATATATATAGAAGATTACTAAAGCGAAAAGTAAAACAAAAGTAAAAAGATATAGCAAAGTATTTTTTGGTATTTTTGGTTTATAGATCTGAAAATATAATATGGAAAATAGACCCGAGGGCATAGGTTTCACTAGAGGCTTCTCTCATGAAGGAACATAATACGGTGGGTGAACAAATTGCTGTCGAGCAATTGATAGAAAAGCGAATAATAATGAGATATTCAAGGCAGTGATTATGCATATAGGCATCACGCCCGTGTCAAGTAGACCAAAACGATTCTGCATCTACTACTATTACTCCACACATCGACCGACTCCTGCCTGCATCTAGAGTATTAAGTTCATGAAGAACAGTGTAACGGCGTAACGCATTAAGTAAGATGACATGATGTAGAGGGATAAACTCAAGCAATATGATGAAAACCCCATCTTTTTATCCTTGATGGCAACAATACAAATACGTGCCTCGCTACCCCTACTATGTCACTGGGTGAGGACACCACAAGATTGAACCCAAAACTTAGCACTTCTCCCATTGCAAGAATTACCAATCTAGTTGGCCAAACCAAACCAATAACTCAAAGAGACTTGCAAAGATATGAAATCATGCATATAAGAATTCAGAAAAGACTCAAATAATATTCATGGATAATCTGAACATAAACCCACAATTCATCGAATCTCGACAAACACACCATAAAAGAGTATTACATTGGATAGATCTCCATGAAGATCATGAAGAACATGGTATTGAAGCACAAAGAGAGAGAAGAAGCCATCTAGCCACTAGCTATGGACCCGAAGGTCTGTGGTGAACTACTCACGCATCATCAGAGGGGCAATGGAGTTGATGTAGTTGTCGTCCGTGATCGAATCCCCCTTCGGCAGATTACCGGAAAAGGCTCCAAGATTGGATCTCTCGGGAACGGAGGCTTCCGACGGCGGAAAAGTATTTTCATGTCTCCCTTTGGTATTGGGGGAATATTTCGGAATTTATAGGCCGAAGAATAGGGTTTGGAGACCTGCTGGGGGGCCACAAGCCTGCCAGGCATAGCCAGGGGTGGTGGTCGTGCCCCTGGCTTGTGACCTCCTGGTAGGTCTCTTGCCTTCCCCTCCAAGTCTGGTAGATGTCTTCTAGTCCAAGAAAAATCATCGCGAGGATTTTATTCCATTTAGACTCCGTTTAATATTCCTTATTTGCAATACTCAAAAATAAGGAAAAAAATAGAAACTGGTACTAGGCTCTAGATTAATAGGTTAATCCCAAAAATAATATAAAATAGCATATTAATGCATATAAAACATCCAAAACAGATAATATAATAGCATGGAACAATAAAAAATTATAGATACGTTGGAGACGTATCATATACTCGTGGACATGCATGTGTAGGGTGTGCTTGACTTGCTATCAATGCTAGAATCTGCTAACACTTACAATTGGGAAAAGGTAGAACTTTTATTGGGTCAAGTAGTCTAATCACCCTCCTCTAGACCTACTTTCGATCCTACAAGCGGTACCAGAGCTTTTGTCTCCATTGCATTGGTTTTACAACCTAGGAGGGTATGGCGTCTAGTGAGGGAAATTATCACCGTAGAGGTCCATACTTTGATGGCACAAATTTTGCTAGTTGGAAGCACAAAATGAAATGCATATTCTTAGTCATAACCCTGCCATTTGGGCTGTTGTTTGTGTTGGATTGCAAGGTGAATTCTTTGCGGATGGAAGGGAACTGGATCATGAATCGACCGCAGAAGAATTGAAGATGTTGCAATACAATGCTCAAGCATGTGATATTCTCTTCAACTGCCTATGCCCTAGAGAATTCAACAAAATCAGCCGCCTTGAGAATGCAAAAGAAATTTGGGATACTTTGGTTGATATGCATGAAGGTACCAAATCCGTGAGAGAATCCAAGTTGGATGTTCTTCATAGTCAGCTTGACAAGTTCAAGATGAAGGATGGTGAAGGATTCGTAGAGATGTACTCTAGGCTAGCTCTCATCACTAATGAGATTACCGGCTTAGGAAGTGAAGAAATGACTGACAAATTCATCATCAAGAATATACTTCGAGCTTTGGATGATAGATATGACACCGTGTGCACGTTGATCCAAATGATGCCCAACTACAAAGATCTCAAGCCTACGGAAGTGATTGGAAGGATTGTTGCTCATGAGATGACACTCAAGGACATGGAAGAGATTCACAAAAAGTCTAGCGGTGCTTACAAATCCACAAGTGATGCTCCCGCAACTTCAAGCGACAACCTTGTCGCAAATGAAGAGATAAGCCTCATGGTCAAGAAATTCAACAAGTTCTACAAGAATAGATGCAAAGATCGAACCTCCAACTCAAGATATGAAGAGAAGCGTTTGTCAAGTCGTGACCAAAACTGCTACAATTGTGGGGAGCCCGGACACTAGTCCAATGAGTGCACGGCTCCCTACAAAATAAAAGAAGAGTCACCAAGAAGATGAAGCTCAAGAGATGAGTCACCTCAAAGAGAGAGAAGGAGTAGAGATGATCGTTATGAACGAAGACCCTCAAGGATAAGTAGGGACTAAGAGAAGAAGGACAAGTACACCGAGAGCTACTCAAGCGGAAGACATCAAGCTCATGTTGGTGAATGGGTTTCCGGCTCCGAATCCGACAACCACTTTGAGAGAAGCTATCACTCCAACTCCGACTATAGTCAAGATGAAGGTGTTGCCGGACTTGCACTCATGACGACCGAGTCCTACGACATATTTCATTCACCAAATGAAAGGAGTGGAAGTTGCTTCACGTCTAAAGGCCCCGAGGTATCACACCCCGAGTATCTTGATTTCAATAGTGATGAGGATGACTTGTTAGGAGATGATGACTTTCTATTCGACAAATCTAGTAATGTTAGTCAAGATGAACTTGTTAGTAATCACTCTAGTCAAGATAAGTCGTGTGATGATAAGTTGGAAATAGAATGACTAACTTAAGAACTAAATACTCTTAAGTTAGCTCACGAGTCTACTCTACAAGATCATAGAGAGCTTGAAAGGACACATAAGAAGCTCTACTTCGAGAAGCTCAATTTGGAGCAAGAGCATGAATTCCTTAAAGCTATCAATGACAATCTTAGATAAAAGACTTCCTCTTATCTAGCCAAACGACTTCTCTTGTCTACAATCATTCCACAAGTTAAGGCTAAGAAAATGATACATATCCAACGTATCTATAATTTATGAAGTATTCATGCCATGTTTACAATAATTCTATATGATTTTGGTATGATTTTATTAGAACTAACCCGGACTGACTCTGTTTTCAGCAGAACTACCATGGTGTCATTTTTGTGCAAAAATAAAAGTTCTTGGAATGGGCTGAAAATTTACGGAGAATATTTTTGGAAAATATAAAAAATACTAGAGCGAAAACATACCGGAGAAGAGTCCCGAGGGAGTCACAAGCCACCAGGGCGCGACCACCCCCCTAGACACGCCTAGATGGCTTGTGACCTCCTCGGGAACCTTATGGACGTGGGACCAACACCAAATACTCCTATAAATACCCAAACCTCCGAAAAGAAACCTAGATCGGGAGTTCTGCCACTGCAAGCCTCCAGAGCAACAAAAAAACCAATCGGGATCCCGTTCCGGCACTTTTCCGGAGGAGGAAACCATCACCGGAGGCTATCTTCATCAACCCAACGGTCTCCATGACGAGGAGGGAGTAGTTCACCCTTGGGGCTCAGGGTATGTACCAATAGCTATGTGTTTGATCTCTCTCTCTCTCTCAGGTGTTCTTGAGATGGCACGATCTTGATGTACCGCGAGATTTATTAATATAGATGAATCATATGGAGTTTTCCCCTCTCTATCTTGTTGTGATGAATTGAATTTTCCCTTTGAAGTTTTCTTATCTGATTGAGTATTTAAGGATTTGACAACACTTGATGTATGTCTTGCGATGGGATAACCGTGGTGACAATGGGATGTTCTATTGATCCACTTGATGTATTTTTTGGTGATCAACTTGCAGGTTCTGGTGACCTTGGGAATCTATGCATAGGGGTTGGCACACGTTTTTTTCTTGACTTTCCGCTAGAAACTTTGGGGCACTCTTTGAAGTTCTTTGTGTTGGATTGAACATGATGAATCTGAAATTGTGTGATGCATACCATATAATCAAGCCCATGGGTACTCGTGGTGACATTGGAGTATCTAGGTGACATTAGGGTTTTGGTTGATGTGTATCTTAAGGTGTTATTTTAGTACGAACTCTAGGGCTGTTCGTGACACTTATAGGGATAGCTCATAAGATTGATCGGGAAAGATAACTTTGAGGTGGTTTCGTACCCTACAATAATTTCTTCGTTAGTTCTCCGCTATTTGTGACTTTGGAGTGAACTCTTTGTCGCACGAGAGGTATTTACATATGATTCAACTATGTCAGTATTGTTGAGAGAAATTGCACTAGTGAAAGTATGAACCCTAGGCCTTGTTTTCAGGCATTGCAATAGCATTTGTGCTCACTTTTGTTACTTGTTACCTTGCTGTTTTTATATTTTCAGATTACAAAAACCTATATCTACCATCTGCACCTATACAATTTTCCATTGTATTTGGTGTGTTGGGGACACAAGAGATTTCTTGTATTTGATTGCAGGATTGTTTGAGAGAGACCATCTTCATCCTACACCTCCCACGGATTGATAAACCTTAGGTCATCCACTTGAGGGAAAATTTCCACTGTCCTACAAAACTCTGAGCTTGGAGGCCCAACACGAGTCTACAAGAAGAAGGCTGCGTAGTAGACATCAAGCTCTTTTCTTGCGCCGTGGCCGGGGAGGTGAGTGCTTGAAGGTATATATTTAGATCTTGAAATCAAATCTTTTAGCTTATTGTTTTTCACTAGTTTGGTTTTATAAAAGAAAACTACAAAAAAATGGAATTGAGGTTGCCTCATATGCTTCATCTTTTTAATGTCTTTCGTGAAAATGATGGAAAGGAAAATTGTGCTCAAGTATTAGAAGGAGAAGTTATTAAAATGTTTGGCACTAAATATTTGAGTGATGAGCATGATTGCAATATTTTTAGTATGAATTCTATGAATATCCATAATGCTAATGATATGCAAATCCACAAGCTTGGGGATGCTATGTTTTATGAAGATGATATTTTTAGTCCCCCAAGTTTTGATGAGGAAATTTGTTATGATATGACATGCCTACTATCTATGATGATTATGATGATGACATGTATGCTATAAAGAGTGATATTAACCATGAAACTTGTCCTCATGATTTTAATATTCAATGTGGTTATGTCAATCAAGTGTCACATGATAGTTATTTTGTTGAGTTTGCTCCCACTACTATGAATGAGAAGATGTTTGCTTATGTGGAGAGTGATAATTTTTCTATTTTTGTAGATCATGAAAAGAATGCTGTATGTGATAGTTATATTGTGAAATTCCTTCATGATTCTACTGAAAATTATTATGAGGGAGGAACATATGCTTGTAGGAATTGCAATAATATCAAGTTTCCTCTCTATGTGTTGAAAGTTTTGAAGTTATGTGTGTTTTGCCTTCCTATGCTAGATGATTCTTGTTCCCATAAATTGTTTGCTCACAAAATCCCTATGCACAGTAAGTGGGTTAGACTTAAATGTTCTTGTCATGAGATTCATGATCCTCTCTTGCATGTTTCAAATACTATTCCTATACGAGCATCATTGAAATCATCATGCCTAGCAAAAAGGCATTAAAGAAAAGCGCTTGTTTGGAGACAACCCAACACTTTTAATTTCTGTTTTGATGTTTTCACATGATTAAGATACTGTCGTAAGCATGTTTTGTGTCTTTTATTTCAATAAAGTTCCAAGTAAAGCCTTTGGGATAGTGTGGATACTTGCTTGTTTGATTGTGTGCCAAAACAAAAAGTTTTGCGTCCAGTATATGAAGTATCTGATTTTACTAGAGTGTAAAAAAATTCTTAAATTTTTACACAAGATTTATATGAAAATTCCTTGATCTGTACTAATTTTTTAGAATTTTTAGAGTCAGGTAAGTATGGTGATCATATAGATCTTCACATGTTGCTCTGTTTTTGATAGATTCTGTTTTGTATGCATAGTTTGCTTGTTTTACTATTGCCATAGCTTATATTCGGTGATATAAATTGTGGGAATGATGGAATATAGTAGGTATCATGTGGGAAAAACTATGAATCTTGTATTGACAGTACCTAAGTGAATGATCTATCTTTATTACAATAACCCTTCTCACAAAGTTCCGTTAAGTTTTGTGTGATTGAAGTTTTCAAGTTTTGGGTGTGACACCGATATGAGGAGAATAAGGAGTGAAAAGAACCTAATATTGGGGATTTCCAAGGCACCCCTAAGGTAATATTCAAGGAAGACTCAAGCGTCTAAGCTTGGGGATGCCTCGGAAGGCATCCCCTCTTTCGTCTTCAACATTATCAATATATCTTATTTAGAGCTATATTTTTATTCATCACATAATATGTGTTTTGCTTGGATCATCATTTTATTTTGTTATTTGCTTTTAGGTGTTATTTATAATCTTTTTTTCAATAAAAAGTTCCAAGAATTGCCTTAGGATGCTTGCATTACATGTTTTGATATGTGCTGGGTAAAAACACAAACTTCTGCTGTAGTGTTTGAATTTTCATATTTTACTGGAACGTGAAATGTTTCTGAAATTTTTACACAGTATTTTAATATAATATATTTAGGATTTCCTAAATCTTATAATTTATTGAGTTACATAAGTACACTGGTTTAATAGATTTCTATAGAATGTTCTTTTTAGACAGATTGCTCTCATAGTTTTGTTATCTACTTGTCCTATAGTTTCCATAGCCTATATTGGTAGATATAAATTGTGGAAATGATAGAATACAGTACCTAATGTTTGAAAATTATTGTGCAACTTGTGTTGGCTGTACATGAAATGTTGATTTATTCTCATGTGTACTAACCTATCTCACGAGTTCTTTTTGAGTTTTATGTGGATGAAGTTTTTTGAGAATAGGTGAAACCATGATAGAAGAGGATTGAACGACATACAAAAGCTCAAGTATTGGGAATGACCAAGGCACCCCAAGTAAATATTTCAAGAAGTCTCAAGCATCTAATCTTGGGGATGCTACGCATCCCACCTCCCTTCGTCAACTATCGGTTAGCCTATGTTGAGCCTAAACTTTTATTCGTTCACATGATGCATCCAATTCTTGGAGTGCTACTTTTATTTTGTTTGATGTTTAAATATATATTCAGATCCGAAAATCTTTATTGAGAGAGAAAGTCCTCACATAGCTACTTAATTATTTGACTACTCATTGATCTTCACTTATATGTTTTGGAGTAGTTTTGTCATTTACTCTCGTGCTTCACTTATATCCTATGAGTAAATGGTTGAATGAATTGAATATAATAAATATAAAATTATATATGTTCTATATGCTTATCCCATGGGCAGTAATGACTTCTCATATAAGAAGTATAGGTGGTAAAATTTATTGAAAGATAGCAAACACCGCATTGGTCACTTGAACAATCCATGACAGAATGTTGAAGGAAGAGAGATTTCACATATAAATATACTATATTGGACAACTTATATGATTGTGAATACCCATTAATTATTTTCACACTTGAGAAAATTAGTTGAAGTTGGACAAGGAAGACAATGTAATGAGTTATGCTTGGGTATATTTGTATAGAAGTTATATTGTTATGGCTCCTCCAACATGTGGTGCTTTCTTCCACCTCATACTAGCCAAAACTTCCGCACCAAGTAGAAATACTACTTGTTCATCCAAACACCCTTAAACCCAAAGTTGTTCCATATGAGTCCACCATACCTACCTATATGCGGTATTTACCTGCCATTCCAAGTAAATTTGCATGTGCCAAACTCTAAACCTTGAAATAATATTATGTTTTGTATGCCCGAATTGCTAATATAGTGACTAGGGGATGTCAGTACCATGCTAGATGGGTTATTCTCATGATATGTGTTGATTCACGATCATTCACGAGAAAGTGACCGGTATTCGCGATGCCCAGTTCCATGCTCAAAAATCAAATCACAATATAATGAAACAAAACTCCCCTAGGATTGTTGTTTGTATGGATGGTTCCCGTGGATTTGGCTCGGCGTGGAGTTTGATTGATTGGTGGAGGGGGAGTAAAAACTTTACCATTCTGTTTGGGAACTGCCTATAATGTATCTAGCATGGAAGATACCGAGATCTCTCGGTTGTTATGTTGACAATGAAAGAATACCACTCAAAATTATTATTCATCTCTGTTTTAAAAGCTCAAGCTCCTGCACCTCTGCAAATCAATGCTTCCCTCTGCAAAGGGCCTATCTTTTACTTTCTAGTACTTACCTTTATACAAGAGTCATGGTGATCTTCACCACTTCCTATATTTTGCCTTTTTCTCTTGAAAAGCATCATGTGGTGGGGAAAGATCCAATCATATATGGCCATTCAAATATATTTGATCATGAATTATTATTGTTGACAATTATCTATATGATAAATAAGTTGGGAGGCAAAACTTTAAGCCCCTATCTTTCTCTGTGTTCGACGGATGCCATTTTCTCTACAAATATGCTTTGAGAGTTAGCAATCATGGAAGACTATATGATAGTTGAGTATCTGGAATTTTCTAAATCAAAGCTCTTACATAGACCCTTCCTGAAAATAAGATGAATTGCAATTGTTTGGTGACTGAGAGCATAGTCTGTTAGTTTTCAAGAAACTTTATGGTCTATACTTTAACATGTGAATAGCTTGTTAGTTCATCATGAGAAGTTTTATGAGATGATCTACTGTTTATGATATATAATGATGCTAGGAAAAGTGTTTGGAACTATCATTGATCAAATTTATGCACTATGCTAGCATTCTCACTTCATAAATTATTTCTTTTATCATTTACCTACTCGAGGACGATCAGCAATTAAGCTTGGGGATGCTGATACGTCTCCGACGTATCGATAATTTATGAAGTATTCATGCCATGTTTACAATAATTATATATGATTTTGGTATGATTTTATTAGAACTAACCCGGACTGACGCTGTTTTCAGTAGAACTACCATGGTGTCATTTTTGTGCAGGAAAAAAAGTTCTCGGAATGGGCTGAAAATTTACAAAGAATATTTTTTGAAAATATACAAAATACTGGAGCAAAAAGATACCGGAGAAGAGTCCCGAGGGAGTCACAAGCCACCAGGGCGTGGCCACCTCCCTGGCTGCGCCTAGCTGGCTTGTGAACTCCTCGGGAACCTTCTGGAGGTGGGACCAACACCAAATACTCCTATAAATACCCAAAGCTCCAAAAATAAACCTATATCAGGAGTTCCGCTGCCGCAAGCCTCCAGAGCCACGAAAAACCAATCGGGGGACCGTTTCGGCACCCTACAGGAGGGAGAAACCATCACTGGAGGCCATCTTCATCATCCCGGCGGTCTCCATGATGAGGAGGGAGTAGTTCACCCTCGGGGCTAAGGGTATGTACCAATAGCTATGTGTTTGATCTCTCTCTCTCTCTCTCATGTTCTTGAGATGGCAGGATCTTGATGTACTGCGATCTTCAGGGTATGTAGTAGTTCCTCATGTTGCTACACCAACTCCGTCCATGACATCAGCAGAAGTCTTCGCCGATGCCGTTCTCTCAACTCCAACTTCAGCTACCAGAGGAGATCAGCCCCAGAAGAGCATTTAGCTCTATACCTCTGAACTTTTTGGTAACTTGTTGCCAAAGGGGGAGAAGTTGTATAGATCATTAGGGCTTCGAGAGAGAGAGAGAGAGAGCATTGGTTTTATCACTTTTTCAAAAACATTTGATATCTTTTGGTTTTGATGTGTTAAACTTTTTTGATGTTTGATCATACACTTAATGTGTGTTGCTACTATTTCCTATCTTTATGATGCTTATGAGATGATCATTCACTCTGCTTGATTGTGTTGTGCTATGATATTCATTCTTATTACTCTCGCACACCACCAAGATGTATGTGACATGGAAGAAGTGCCCCATGTACCTAATCGATTGTGCATTTGCATTCAAACGCAAATTCAAAATAATGCACAAATTTAGGGGGAGCCCTTCCTTATAACATACTTATCAAAGTGACGATATATTCATTAACTATATCATATGTCGAAGCTTTGATCTATATGTTGTCATCAATTACCAAAAAGGGGGAGATTGAAAGCACATTTGCTCCCTTGGTGGTTTTGGTAATTAATAACAAGATATATATCATTGAATTAATATTTCCACTAAGCATATTTCAGGAAAAGTTCAATGATGGGTTGGCAAAAGGATTGTGGAGAAACCCCTAGATGCAAAGAAATGGATTGGCAAAGCTTCAAGCAAAGAGGACTCTACATTTTACTTTGTGAGAAATCACTTTGAGTCCATAGGAAAAGTGAATACTATTAAAAAGGGGTAAGTTATTGTTGGTGAACAAAATGCTCAAACGTGCACAAGTGATAGTCACCAAAAACACCCACAAACTCTCCCACATCTTCTGTCTAAGCCATTTATGCAAATCGGTGAAACAAACAACTCCCACTCGGTCCCATAGATTCCCAGAACCATGCCAAACCCTAGCACATCAGTGCAACTGATCCCACTTTGGTGTCACACAGTTCAGATTGCCATCTTTCTGTTACCTCGATTCACAAAATGGGAAGCTTTGAGTTTTTGGATCGGCGTCACGGAGATTTGGATTCTGACCATTGGTCACCTTATCAGTGCAACCGAGTTGTGTGTATCAATCTCAGTGAGATTCAAAAGTTTCTACCTTTAAGGCAACTCGGTACCATCGAGATTAACACATCGGTGTCACCAAGTCTGACTTATTAGATGTAACGGTTGGATTTTTGGAGATGCCTATATATACCCCTCCACCACCACTCACTCGCAAGAGAAGCACTTAGAACAGTTCCCCACTCATACCTATTGATTTTCTGAGAGAGAGCCACCTACTCATGTGTTGAGATCATGCCATTCTATTCCTACCATATGAATCTTGATCTCTAGCCTCCCCAAGTTGCTTTCCACCCAATCAACCTCTTCCACCATAGCCAAATATGTGAGAGAGTGATTGTGTGTTGAGGAGTCTATCATCTTGCAGCACAAAAGCAAGGAGTTCATCGACATTATCAAGCTTATTACCTTTTGGAGGTTGGTGCCTCCTAGATTGGTTAGGTGTCGCTTGGGAGCCTCCTACCTCATGTTGTGGAGTGAACCAAGAAGTTTGTAAGGGCAAGTTGATTGCCTACTTTGTGAAGATCTACCCAATTTAGGCTAGTCCTCCGTGGACGTAGGCCATCATGGTATAGTTAAGGTTGCTTCTTCATGGAACCCTACGTGGGTAGATCCCTCCATGGACTCTTGCGACCGTTACCCTCCGTGGGTTGAAGACTCCATAAACGTGGATGTATGGTAGCACCACCTATCGGAACGACAGAAAAAATCTTTGTGTCTCCAAATTTCGTTTGATCTTCCTACCCTTCCTTTACTACGCATGCTTGTCTTTACTTTCCGCTGATATACTCGTAGACATGCATGTGTAGGGAGTGCTTGACTTGCTATCAATGCTAAAATCTGCCAACACTTAAAATTGGGAGAAGGTAGAACTTTTATTTGGTCAAGCAGTCTAATCCCCCCCATCTCTAGACCTACTTTTGATCCTACAAAACCCCAAAATAACCATCCAGTATGTTGATATACAATATTCTGGTGGTCTACGGACTAAATAATCATGAACACATTATATGAAACGGAAATAATTTGCTACCCATGGTGGTAGCTACACATAACCCAAATTTTTACCTCTGATTATTTTCATAAATTATTTTAGAAACAAAAATAACTATATAATGAAATATCGCTACTTTGGACCAGCCACAAAGCAAAAAGGCACTTGTGCCAAAAAGGCAAGCGAAAAAGTTAAGAGAACTAAGAAAAGGCCCTTGCTACACAACGAAAAGGTACTTGTGTCAAAAAGATAAGAAAAAAGAAAACTAAAAGTGATAAAAAATCCTTCCTATACAACAAAAATATACTTGTGACAATGTCATAAGAAACTCAACACCTCATATATAAAAGAAGGCACGTATGCCAAAGAGTGTGTAGCTACCACCATGCATAGAAAGTTGCCTCTCTTATATGAAAACACCAATAACATAATAACAAATAGATCTCTCAGTAAGTTGAGTCTATCCAACTGTATTGTTTTGGTGACAATGATGTTTTCATTATTGATAGCATCCTTACAATGCTCATGACTAGGAAAGCAAGATCAACATCAATACATAATCTAGTGTTAGTGGTGTTTATGTTTCCACAAATGTATTTGGATTTTCCTATGAATAAAATATTCAAAAACCAATACAATTATAACATATAAATATAAACTTAATAATGAACTTGTAAATATAATGATACATTTATTATTTCCTCTAGAGTATATTTCAAACAACTACATCACATTGTGTCAGTGAGATATATGTAGAGTAGTACTCACACCATTTATTTTTACTCCACATATGAGATTTGACCGATGGAAAAATTGTCAAGTTTGACCAACTTTATATTAAACAATATCACCATTCACAATGCAAAAACAATATGAACATTCACAATGTTCTAAAATTCCTTTCTTCACCCTTTTTTAATGTCTGGTCTAAATGATACTTCACTTTGACACCCATGAGGTTAAATTTAGGACATTTCCACTTCGAGGAGTCAAAATGAAAATATAAATACAACCACAAATGTAATATTCAATGGAGTCCTACATGGTTGAATTTACACCAAAGGTTGATGGCACCATCAAAAAATAGTTCTTTCAAAGTTTCGAAAAAGGTATTTCAAATGGGCTTGAATACATGATCTTTTCTACCACATATAATGTAAATAGTTCTTTCGATAAAAATGTCCTTGATAAAACTAGACATATTAGACAACTCCATAGGAGAAAAGGAATCTGAAAGTTGAAAACTCAAGAATTTATGTGAGAATGCTTTAAACTAAAAAGACCCTTAAAAACATTTATCAAGATGTAGCTTGCGATATCCCTGAATCTATTTGGTTTTATCAATAGCTTACAAGATAGTCTAAGCTATGCATAGAATCAAAAAGAGAAGAAGTTGAAGATTCTCACTTGGTAGTTTTTTTTCATTAATATGCAAAGCTTGTGTATCATTTCATTAATAGAAGTAGTTTGAAGGAATACTATAGGTGATAGACCACATGAGACAGATGCAAGAGGCATGGACATGGTGCCCAAAGAATAGATACATGCGATACATGACCCAAACATATAAAAACATAGCTCAACTCGCTGACTAGAGAAACTGTCCAACCAACAGCTAGACGACCAACATCTCTAAACAAATCATTGAGAACGCACGAGAAAACAATACAACACCTCCACGAAGGAGAACAACACCAAGGCGCCATTATTGTCTGATCAAAAGTTCGGACGTAGGGTTTCCCCTGATGCTTGAAGAGGGGCACATATAATGGCCATGGCAGCACCTCAAAGAAGGGGATGATACCCGCTGGTGTCACTGCTGCCAGCATAGGCAGCAGGGATTTTCCTTGGTCAAATTCTAAGCAATCCCAACCCGTCGGAGCAATAATCATAAAATAGGAAGTCGAGCATAGGCCGTAACTACGATTGCAAGAAGGGGAGCCACGCCCGACACTAAAGGAGGTATCGGCCGCTACCAAACGTACGAGCTCTGGAGGAGGGGAAGGTTACGTGGCTGAGCAAAATGGGATGTAGCAGTGCTGCGATGGTGGCGAGAGCCCCGGGCAAGCTAGAATCTCGAAGGGAGTGTTGATCCAGGCCACCAAGGGAACCCGTAAGTGGTGGATGTGGAGATGCCACGAGAAATAGAAACCAGAAAGAGCACATCTCCTGGGGTGCTTGATCCGAAGTCGTGCTACTCCCACAAGTGCTTTTGGATTTCCCCACAAAGGAAGGATGACGCAGCACATGAGCAAAAAGTATTTACCTCAGCGAAGAACCAAGGTTTAATAGAACCAGTAGGAGGCATCATACTAACAACGTTAGCGGCACCTGCACATCACTACAATAGATGCTTGCACCCAACAAAAGGCAAGAGAGTTGTCAATCCCCTTGTTTCCTGCTAGTTGCAAGGTTAAAGCTGATAGTGATAGAATAATAATTCACAAGATAATAAATAAGAGACTAGAATAAAAGGTAAATATGATTGCAATTGTAGGAAGTTTGTATTAGTGAGAAGATAGACCGAGGGCCATACTGGCATCTCTCTCGAAAGCATAGCAACAGTGGGTACACAAATTATTGTTGAGCAATCAACATAATAGCGAATAATTATGATCATATGATATTCTAATATAGTCATTACGTTCGTGACAAGTAGACCATTAAATTTACTTACGACTACTACTATTACTCCACCCCAAGACCGCTATCCATCATGCATCTCAAAGTATTAAGTTCATGACAAACAAAGTAACACAATAATTATGATGACATAACATATAAACGAAGTAAAATCAAGCAATATGTTCTAACCCCATTGTTTTATCCTTGGTAGCAACAATACAATATGTGCCTTGCAACCCCTCATATCATAGAGTAAGGGCATCACAAGATTGAACCCACTACTATGCACCACTCCCTCTGATGATCTACTCATTAACTTAGCTAAATAAAATTCATAAATCAAAAAGCATACAATGCTATGAAATTACACATAGATAAATCTCAGAATTGATTCAAATACTTCTAATGAATAATCTAACCATAAACCCACAATTCATCGGATCCCAACAAACACACCGCAAGAATTACATCGAATTGGTCTCCGAAGAGATCATTGCATTGAAGACGAGAGAGAGAGAGAGAGAGATCTAGCTACTTCTATGGACCCGTAGGTCATGTAGGAAGTACTCACACATCATCATGAAGGTAGCAAGGTAGATGAAAATGGCCTCCCTAATGGTTTCCCTTCTGGTAGAGTACCGCAAAAGGCCTCCATATGGGACCATGGAATAACATAGGATTGTGGAAGCAATAAAATATTTTTGGGTCTCGCCCTGAGAGTTTCTGGATATATGTGGATTTATAGCGCTGGAATTAGGTTAAGCGGAGATAGAGGGGGGCCCACAAGGCACCAGGGCGCGTCCTACCCCCAGGGCATGCCCCTACCTCATGGTTCCCTCGTGCAACATCTTGTCTCCTCAAGAAGCTTCCAAGGTCTCCTTTTTTCTAGAAAAAATCATCAAATTTTGTTGTTTCATTTGGACTTCGTTTGGCGTGGATTTCTCAAAAAATCAAAAACATACAGAAAACAGGAACTGATACTGAGCACTGATTGAATAGGTTAGTGCATTAAAATAATATAAAATGACATATAAAGCATACAAGAATGATAATATAATAGCATGAAACAATAAAAAAATTATAGATATGTTGGAGACATATCAAACACCCATGGTTCGACCCATACGTCTGAAATCACATAAACTGAAAGCAAAGATGGGGAGGTTAGTGGGCATCTAGACCTCTGCCACTTAGGCATCTGACATTTAGAATGCCAGTAAAACCCTCTCTCTCGTTATGACAAAACCGACACTCCCTATCGACGCTGTGGACATGCCGATCGAATGACGTGACATTCACACTAGCGTGACAACGAAGAAACCTACTCTAGCCCGCCACTTTAAGCTGGTTCAGAGTATACATGACTGAAGGGAACGATACCATCCGTCCCTCTTCCCGACATTTATGTTTTCATGGTGAACAAGAAGCCAACTCCGGGCGAACGCACTCAAGTTGTCGCTCCACCTTTCGGGGCGCCCACTCCTATTTAAAGACCACCGTCCACCACACCAATCCTACCACCTTCGAGCCCCATATCCCTCCATCTGGGTCATAGGTTCATCGCAAATTACCTTCCTCCTTTTTTGATCATAACAAGCAATGGTTGGTACCCACCATCGATGGTGGAAGAGCCTGTCGCCATGTCGCCGCCATGGAATAGTGGTTGTGGTGCACAATCGGGAAGCCCGGTGCGCAACTCACATTTTTGTTGGGAAACCTTCTAGCTCTCTTGAGAGCACTAGGAGGAGAAGGATGCGACAATGGAGGTGACAGAGGATCAGGAGCAGGCCCTCGCGCTAGTGCTCGGTCTTACCCTACAACAAGCGGAAGTTCACTACAGCCGCTTCCTCGCATAAGCAGTGCAGGAGGAGTAGGTGTCGCTGGTGTCTGCGTTCTGGATCATACAGAAGGAGAATTGGTAGAACATTCATCTCATCTTGTAGCACCAGCTAGTGAAGGGTGATGAGTGTAATGTGTATGCTCATCACATCGGTACAACCTGCATCTCCTCTAACCTCGATGGCTTAGTGAGGCAATTCCCTGCCCGAATATATTTTGGGTCGTATCCTTGATGGGTCTGGGCCTTTGATGGGCCATACATATTCATGGGCTTACCCATAGGTATTCCCTCCTCAACGCTTATGCTTTTGGAGGCATGCGTTGGATATGCCCAAACCATCTCAGACGATGTTGGCCAAACTTATCTTCAATTGGTTCTACCCCAACTCTATCATGTATCTCATAATTCTGGATGCAATTCTTTTTTGTGTGTGGCCGCATATCGATCTCATCATGCATACCTATGCTACCCTTGACCGTTGGACATGTATCCTTTTAGTTGACCAACATTCTATGTCATACAACATCGATGGTCGAATCGACGTCCTATAGAACCTACCTTTTTTGCTTTCATGTCACTTCCTTATCATACAGGATGCCAAAATCTTGGTGTCACTTCATTCATCCAGCTTTGATTCGATGACTCACATCTTTATCGACATCGTCATTCTTCTTCATCATTGACCCCAAATATCTAAAGGTGAGGTACCACTTGCCTATTGACAGTGCGGTGCATCGGGGGTTGCCACTTGGTGGGAGCCCAACAGTACGTCTGCCTCAGGGCCCAAGAGGACTAGCATGGGCCTGAGGAGGGGAGGGAACCCGAAGGCCTGAGAGAGGCTCAAGAGATCATCTTGGCGTGCATGCCAGGATGACAGCATCCCGAGGTCCGTTAGATCACCATGTAAAACCTAGCCTCGTCGCCAATATAAGGCAAGGCTAGGGGTAGCTAGGATCATTTACTTCCGTAGAACCATACTCTCAGTAGACTCATACATCAACTCCTTTGTAGCCCCTGCATGAGGTACTCCACCATTAATACAAATCATAAGCAATATGTAGGGTATTGCCTCAATATGATGGCCCCAACCTGGGTAACTCCCCCCACATGGTCCTCGATCTGGTACTCCCGGTTACATTCGCCACCTTACCAAGGGTATTGACGGTTTTCTGTACCGTCACCCATCATGTCTAGTAGTACTGAAATCGCACCTCATGTGCTCAGTTTTAGTTCTACTAAGTATAAAACCTTCTGATTTCAAAGTTTGCCTCCACAACTCTAACTTTCTTAACGTCCATCCAACTATCATCGACTAGCACCATCATTCGCAAAGAGCATACGCTATGGGATATCTGATTATATACCCCTTGTGACCTCATCCATCACCAAAGCCAAAAAAATAAAGGTTCAAGGACCATTCGTGTAGTCATATTTCAATTTGAAAGTCATCAATGCACCATCACTTGTTCGACCACTTGTTAGAACACCATCGTACATGTCCTTACTGAGGGTAATGTAGTTTGGGACTCTATGTTTCTTCAAGGCCCACCACTGACATTCCGCAATATCTTATTGTAGACCTTCTCCAAAACAATAAACGCCATATGCATGCCTTTCTTTTGTTCATGTATCTCTTCATAAGTTGTCGTACCAGTAGCTCTCATGTCCGACTTCCCAAACAAGAAACAAAACTGGTTTTCAGTCAGGCTTGTCCTTCTTCTTAAACAATGATCAATGATGGCTTCGTTGTATAGCTCAATTCCACGGTAAGCAATACTACTTTGAACATCCCCTATTTCTTGAAGATTTGTAGTAGTATACTCGTTTCCTCTGTTCTCGAGACATTTTATTTGACCGAAAATAAGGTGAAAAAGATTAGCTAGCCATTGTCATTATGTCTTCAAGGCATCTTGGCATCTCAACGAGATACATTCGCTACGCGTGTACTTGGACTTCAGGCTTCTGGATTCGACACACACAAAACACTGGTCAGTGTCGTCCAGCTCAATGACAAAGCTCTTATTCTTTCTATTGAACAGGTTATCTTGCAATCTATTTTTAATCTCCACGTCCTTCACTAGAAACGCAAAAAGGTAAAAGTGTTAAAGATTTTTAGTAAATAAGATGAGTACATTAAAAGATGGGTTAAACTACTTGCCACTTGAGAGGAACCAACTGCACATTTATCATTTACCATCCCATGCATGTCTCGGTGAAATGTGACCAACGACCGGTTCTTATAGTGTTGATAAATGTATAATAAACTATATTTTCGCTGGCTTTCCTTTGTTCCAGGAGGCAAGGCGACACACAAGGAGAAAGCGAAGCAGGACAAGACTATTTAACTGGCGCCACCACGTTACTAGAGTGGTGCCAACTGAGCTGAGCTGAGCTGAGCTTCCTCTGCCACAGCCAAAAGCAAGCACGGCCTCCTCTCCCCCCCACACCACGCCACGCCTACACCCCGAGCGCTCGACCAGCCACATCAATCACGCAGCCATAGTACCACTACCACCAGCTGCTACTCTCGCCAGGGAGCTCGGCGAGTGCGACGCCAAGGCCCAAGGGGGCTCGAGATGGCGGGCGGGGGGCTGGGGAAGGTGAAGGCGGGGAGCCGGCCGCCGTGGGTGGGGCTGGCGGCGGCGGTGTGGGTGCAGGTGGCGGCCGGGAGCGCCTACGTCTTCCCGCTCTACTCGCACGCCGTCAAGGAGGCGCTGGGCTACAACCAGAAGGCGCTCACCATGCTCGGCGTCGCCAACGACGTCGGCGAGAACGTGGGGCTCGTCCCCGGGGTGCTCGCCAACCGCCTCCCGCCCTGGCTCATCCTCCTCATCGGCTCCGCCTGCGCCTTCTTCGGCTTCGGCACCGTCTGGCTCGCCGTCACCAAGACCGTCGCCATGCCCTACTGGGTGGTACGCTCCCCCACCCCCCTTCCCCGCCTCCCTTCTCTGCATCCGCACCACACATCCGCCGTTATCCCGCTCGCATCTCCTGTTTGTTTCCATTGATTTCGACGGTGAACGGCGAGATGAGCCGATTAATCGGACAATTATTCAAATCCGCTTCTTAGTATTCCATTCTCTGTATGATTGCCATTATTCTTTTCCAACGGGTATGATTGCCATTTTGGTGGTAATCTAAATCTGTTGGGCATGTTACGCGTGTCAGTGCGTTGATTGTCCGGTGGAACGCAGCAAGATGGCTCTGACGCCTTATGATATCTCCTTTCAAGTAAGCAAATCGTTGTGTTCACATTCTATGATTGACGTTAACGCCAGCAGCAGACATTTTCCTTTCAGTCTGGCGTGAAGCTAAATGTGGTAGCACACGTACTACTTGTTTTTTAATCGGGACAGCATTATGTTCATCCGCTGAAGTCGTCGTGATTTTATTGGTCCATTTCTGCAGGCCTAAATAGCACTACTACATTGTTTATCTTGCCAATCATTTCTGCAAGTAGGCCAGAATTGGTTTAGGTGTTGGACCGCATAATAAATCTGGGTTTTTAATTTTGTTCAACCTGACAGCTCACACTAGTGTATTATTATGACCCCAATTGGCAATAGCCTCCACGGTGTGCTAAAAAAAGGCAATAGCCTCCACAGATGGAAGCAGAGCTTCCTACCTGATTTTTTGTGAGATTGGATATGCGATGGATCTTTTTCAATGCCAGATTGTAGAGAAATTTGGTGAAAATTACTTCTTTTCTCATGAAAGGGTCAAGTTGACTTTAGTTAATATAGTTTTATAAGATCATCTGCAGATCACTTTACTACTGTAGGCTTACCAGAATGTTGGTATTTATGCTCAAAAGAAAATGCCTATCGCTACTTTGTTTGTCATTAAAATAACGAATATTAGCACATATGCAATGTTCTTGTCATAAACGAGGGTGATTCGTCGAACAAGTCCTGAAGGACATAATCACATAAGGTGCATATGTGCATAACCACCCCAAACAAATTTTGATAGTATAGACTATAAAAACTTAACAATTTTGCTTAACAGTGAGTGCTGATTTCTCGTACTCTATTTAAGGTTGTTTATCTCTGTACACTATTTGGCTTATTGTGAAAACCTCCCGCCCTCCTAGATTTGCCACACATTTTACTGAGCCATGATGGGCTGGCGGCTGATCCTTACGCACCTTTGGGGCCTCGAACCTGATTGATGCATCACCAGACAAATGAAATGTGCCAAAAATAACATTTATGATGCAGGGTGTGTGTCAATGCTCAATGCATAACCTGTTGATAAATTGTTTTCCATCTATCAAATTTTCTAAAGCATCAAATTTACTTCTGAATAATCTCTCTTGTGAGTAATGTGGTAGCTTCATGAATAACCCGTATACGATTTCTTATACATCTTGTATCCAAAATTTCAGCATAGTCTTATATACCATGAACATTTTCTCTTTGCTATTGCAGTTGTGTATAGCTCTATGTGTCGGCACGAACAGCAGTGCATGGTTGGGAACTGCGGCGCTTGTGACCAACATGAGGAACTTCCCTCTGAGTCGAGGAACCGTTGCTGGTCTAATCAAAGGTTATGTTGCTGTTAGTGCTGCTGTCTACACGGAAACGTTCAATGGAATGCTTAACAATTCGCCCACAAACCTTTTGCTGTTGCTTGCTTTGGGGATCCCGGTCGCATGTGTTGTGGTGATGTATTTTGTCAGGCCCTGCACCCCGTCACTGGATGAGGATAATGCAACAGAACACAGCCACTTCGTGTTCACGCAGGTCTCTAGTGTGGTTCTCGGCGTATATCTTATGGTGGCTACAATACTCGGCGATACTTTGAAACTGAGCGTGACTATCACCTACCTTTTGTTTGGTATCATGATACTCCTGCTCCTTTCTCCACTTGCCATACCAATCAAAATGACACTTTATCCAAGCAAGCCAAAGGAGGAGAAGCCCAGCACCCTTGTTCCATCTTATTCAACAGATAGTTTGTCCGGCGCGGATCAAGAGAATGGAGAACCGCTTCTGCGTGGCACTTCGGTGACGTTTGTTCCAGGCAGCAATGATTCTGATGAGACCGATGTGGATGTTCTGCTGGCTGAGGGTGAGGGAGCAGTGAATATGAAGAAGAGAAAAGGACCAAGAAGAGGAGATGATTTCACATTTGCTGAAGCCTTAGTCAAGGCAGATTTCTGGCTACTATTCGTTGTATACTTTTGTGGTGTTGGCACTGGTGTCACTGCTCTGAACAACCTAGCTCAGATTGGGACTTCTGTTGGTGCTAATGACACAACTGTTTTGTTGTGCCTCTTCGGCTTCTGCAACTTTGTTGGCCGTATCCTTGGTGGATCTATCTCGGAACATTTTGTAAGGTAAGCTCTCCTTTAACCAGTTTGCAGCAACTTTTTTTTTTGTGAGAATGCATCACAAGGATTAAGCTTGATGAGTTGGTTATCTGTCCAATGAACACACATTTCCACAATTATTTGGAAGATTGTGGAAAAATCACTAATGAGCGTGCACTTCTGCGGACTATTGATAGCCACTCTTACATACTAGTTGTTGATCTCCTATCTTATATATTTTGCATCTTTGAACGCGCATTTTTCCACAATGATTTGAAAGATTTTTTCTGTCGAAACATCATGAAATAATTTGAGTAGCTACTTCTGAAAATAGTTGAGTAACACTTGTGTTGGTATGTTGCAGAACAAGAATGCTTCCTCGTCCTTTCTGGATGATGTGCACACAAATAATCATGGTGATAACCTTCCTCCTCTTCGCAACCGGCCTCCATAGCCTGATCTACGTGTCAACGACGCTGCTGGGGATATGCTATGGGGTCCAGTTCGCGGTGATGATACCGACCGTGTCGGAGCTTTTCGGGCTCAAGGACTTCGGGCTGATGTACAACTTCATGCTCATGGTGAACCCGATCGGGGCATTCTTCTTCTCGGCCCTCCTCGCCGGTTACGTCTACGACAAGGAGGCGGCGAGGCAGAACCCGGGCGTGCTGGACCCTGCAAACTGCTTTGGGCCTGACTGTTTCAGGCTCACCTTCTACGTCTGCGCCATGGTGTGCTGCTGCGGAACCCTGATCTGCCTGGTTTTCATCGCGAGGATCAAGCCGGTTTATCAGATGCTCTACGCCAGCGGGTCGTTCAGACACCCTCGACAGCAGCAGCTGTGCTGATGGATTACAATGGCATCAATAGGAGAACTTGCAAGTATGAGAGAAGAAGAGAACAGAGGAAGTTGTCAGCTGGTTGTCTGTAATTCCGCCTTCTTCTTGCTGCATCGCAATGCCGTTGCCGCGCTATATATTATCCCACGGTCGTTTGCTTGATTCATCCTTTATTGGTGGTGGAGCATATGAGAGAGTTCCTTTCATTTCATAATTTGTTCCTGTTGTGTAAGGTATACCAGCCGATCGTCGATGATAGCGCTGGACGGAAACCTGGGGTGTGTATATATGAGGAGATCTTGTACCGTTGTAAATCAGGAGACCAGGGAGGTTTGGGGCATGCTGTGCAGCGAGCAGTATCTTGTGCATTCCCCTCCGTGGTACCACGAGTTTATGTATTCTATATCAGATGTCAGCATCTTGTATTGTACGAGTATATTCTGAACTATGAAGAGGCAGCTTGCAGTTGCCAGCAATACAATTCTTCTGAATATTTCAACACCCAGTGGTTGAGCCCATGGATATTTCCATTCTCGCTTGTGCTAGTATAGTAGTATGGGCTCCTACAGAACTGAGAAATATATAAGAGCAACTCCAACCACGCGACCAATTTTTCCCCGTGCGTGTTCTTTTAGATCGTCGCGGATAAAAACGATGACCCAACTCGTGGATCCATACCCAAATGATGTCCGTCACATGTCCATGCCAACCCATTTGGCCTGATTTGCGTCCCATTTGGCCTGATTTGCGTCCTTGCGAACATGAATCGGACGCGTCCTGCGCCCACCTCGGGTTCACCAGTCGGCCGCTCAACCACCACTCACGTCATATTAAATGACCGTACCTACCTCGGGGCCTGCCTGGTAGTGGGTGGAAGGTCCGTGTCGTCATCCTTTTTAATGGAAGCTTGCAACGGGGCCGGACTCATCCATTTCCAAATGCTCGTCACAACCTGGTCGCTCCCTCGCCGGTGACCACAAACCCTAGCTAGGTAGCCATGGGCTTCTTCAACGAGAAGGGGAAGGGGAAGGGGAAGGCCAAGCTCAGCGCCGGCGCGAGCTCTTCCCGTGATCGCTCGCCGCCTATGCCACTGCCATCGTCGCTGCCTGCTAGACGCGGCTCGCCTCCGACGCGGCAACGGCTATACATACCATTACACCAGGCGCGGTGGCACTGGCAGTACCGCCGACCGTTGTAGTATCCAGACGTCAACTTGCCCCATGGTTGGCATTTGGATCCGCAGCGGATCCCCATTTTGGCCGTGCCCCGATCGGCGCGAGCGCATGGAGAGGAGGTTCGCCGGCGCCACGAGGGCCTCACGCCGGAACAGCGGGCGGTGCGTTCCTACGCGCCAGACTCCCCCAACTAGGAGCGCTGGTTCGCGCTATTGCACGAGAAGGAGCGTCATCGGGGCGTCCACATCGACCACTCCGTCCCTCCTCTGCCGCCCGAGGTCCTGCCGGAGGAGCAGGACGAAGAGGAGGCGTACCAAGCCGCCCTCGAACTGGCCCTACAACACACGCTGGAGGCCAGAAGGATCGAGGAGGACGCCTAGTGACAGCCTGGACCGCGCCCTCGCCTTATCGGCTGCGAGAGACTCTGCCCACACCCCGCTCTTCGTCCCAGAGCCTCTCCCGCCGCCGCCGCCCATCGTCGAGCCCAAGGCGGAGCCGAAGCCCACTTCGTCGCGCAAACGCTCGATGCCTCCACCCACTTGGCAGGAGGAAAAATATGAATGGGTGGGCGTGGTCCAGGAGTGGGTGAGTGCATCGTCCGTGCACTACGACGCCACGCTGGAGGAGGAGGAGGGCCACCTCGAGCAGTGGAGGCAACACGGGATCGTCGAGAAGGAGGCGGAGGGCCATCGACAAACGTGGTGGGAACAGGAGGAGGAGGAGGAGGAGGAGGAGTGCCTCGTGGAGGAGGAGGAGCGCGCTTGGCTTGCCGCACTGCCGCCACCGCAGCAGACACCGGAGGAGGCTGTCCCGACAGCCTACCAGGCTGCATTCGGGTGGGCTGGGCCGCCTCCCGGCTTCATCGATCTCACTGGCGGCGATGAAGATGGAAAGGGCAAGGCGAACGTCTAGGGCAGCGTGCGGGGCATGTTTTTTTATTTTTAATTAATGTTTAAATATGTTTTAAGTGGACTTCGGCCGGCGGTTGATCGTCCACTTATGTTTAATTATGGTTTTATTATGTTCATATGTGTCCACGTTTTATTTTTTTATTTCTTTCTGACCGCATATAAATTTGGGTCTGGCTCCCGTTTGAAGCACCAGTCCACCCAAATGAAAATAAGAACACGCTCGTCCGCCTGACCGACCCAAACGGACAAAAACGGACATAACACTCGTTCGTTTGATTTGTCCGTTTGGATCACACGGTTGGAGTTGCTCTAATATCTCAAGAGTAGATTATAGTTTGCACCTGGTATCCCGTCGTTTGTTATAGTTCGCCCCCATTAATAGCTAATAAGGGCCTCTACTGGCTACAGCCACCGTCGAGAGTCTTGCCTCGGGGAGGAGAGGGTGGTTCCCCTCCATCGGCCAAATTCACTGTTCTGACCCTTTTTTGTAAGTTCAGCCGGATCTGATCCTGGTCTGATTTTTTTCCGAATCTGACCCTTTTGCCTATCGCCAGACACGAAGGTTACACAGGCTACCGCCAGGCTCCTCGACGGTAGGTGACTTTAGCCACATCAGCATGTAACTAATGGTCGTCGTTACTCTGACGACCCCACCGCCAGAGGGGCTCGCGGTAGGTAGTGAAAACCCACCGCCACAACGTCCGACGGTAGGGTCTATAACCTTATAAGCTGGACCGCCGGTTCTCTCTCCTCATCTCCTCCTACCCCACCCCGCGGCAACCTCCTCAAGAACAAAGAGGGGGAACCTCTCTCGTCCCCTCCACTCTCTCCCTCGGATCTCTTCCATTTCTTCACCATTTTTGAGGATCGAGATGGCTCCGAAAAGAGAAAAGTAAGCTCCTCTGATCCCTCCAATTCGTTTTAGTTGAAAAGCTTCCGATTCGTCACATTATTTGATTGAAATCACTCGTATTTTCAAACTAGATTTAACTTTTTTCTACCATAGGATTGTTTTAGGTTGATTCTAGATGTTCTATGCCGGATATGGGGTTGGATTTGAACTTGTATGTACTTGTTATAGGGATTGTATGTATTTTCATGATGAACAACATGATGAACCTTGGTTCATGTAAGGATCATCTTGATATGATCCATGTTGAAGAAATAAATTCATAGGTTTGTTTTGATGTGATTAACCTTTGTGATATGACTCAATCCATGGATATAGTTGATGTTGGATAAATTTGTATGTATTTACTAATTTTTTTAGAAATTTTAAAACTGATTGATTAATGTTAAAAATATCTTATGGAAAATGAATAAATGAGTCATGCTTATGAGAATCATGTTTTGAAATTGAATGAATAAAAATTGTTAATAGTGTTTGTTTATTCATGCTTATGCTATTTTAATTATGCTTATGCTTATCTATGCTTATGTTTATGCATTTTTTGGGAGAGCACCTCTTCCGGACAACATCGGAACTAAGTATACCATGCTTGACCCTACGTTTGACAAGGGTCATCGTGCCCGTTTCATTGAGAATGGAGTGGTAATTACCATTGTTGAACCAAATCATTCAAATTGATGAAAATAAGTTACTAATTATTTGGGTCTTCATTCTGGCATATGCTCCCACCACTGCGGATGAGGGCACACGAGACGACCATTAAGATGGATTACGACAAGCGCTACGTGCCATTCTACAAGAGAATCCGATTGTTGGGTTTGTTCTGTAGTTCAAGCGTAAGTCGTCGATGCTCGTCCACTCGTCTCTCACAGCTTTGATCGACTGGTGGCGTCCAGAGACCCACAGTTTCCATCTTCCATGTGGGGATATGACAGTGAACCTCTAGGATTGGGCAATGATTACGTTCCTACCGATCGATGGTCATGCTCTCACTGGACGACTGGATAGGAGGAACTCGGAGGATAGGGCTATCACCCTTATCGGCAACTACCCTCCCTCTAAGGCTAACTGGACTTCCGGCCTACTGCTGCCCTTGCTCCTTAATAATGGAGCAAGTGCCCGGATGGTGCGGAACCCCGGGTGGTGGAGTAGTATGCTAGGGCCTACCTGTGCTATATTCTCATAGAGGTCGTGTTTGCAGACTGCTCTGGGCACACATCCCTATGGACGTATCTTGACTTCCTAGCCGACTGGGATGCAGGGTACAACTGGGGGTCCGCCGGCCTCGCCTACCTATATCGTCCGGTAAGAGAATATCTCACTATTTTAAGTTATGTCACATATGGTCCTTTAAGTTATGTCATCTTATCATCAACACGTTTATTGTAGCTTGATGATGCAACCCAGAGAACGGAAGCATCATCCGGTATGTGTGGATGTTCCTGGGCCCTTTCCATTTGGATGTGGGAGCGAATCCCACTGGGAGTCCGGAGAAACTAGAACCACGGCAATGGAAAGACTATGGCAAAGATGATGATGATGGCGCCGAAACTCGATACCCGACCATTGCGTACGCATGGGACCGGGTGGGCGTCTACACGGGCACATCCAAGGCTTTGTACAAGGTCTTCACCAATGAAATTGATGCTCTGGCGCCTTTCCAGGTATACAAACTAGCTTTTTAATATTTTTGATGACACTGTCACGTGAGCTTACCATTTTTTGGTACTAGGTTAATTGTGAGCCTTATGCTGAATGAGAGTGGGGGTTCGAGCTGAACGTGATGTGCATGCATGACATGCTTCTCTGACGGTGCATCGTGCTCATGATTTTTGTCTATGCCGCTAAGTACCACATGCCACATCGCGTTGGTGCACAGTTTGGTAAGGCACAATGTACCCCACCGGACAATCGTGTCCACACCGGTGGCTTGGATCTATAATTGTGAGTGCATTGTTCTCTTCTTCCGTGTTTTCCTTTTGATTGTTTACATACATTTTTTAATGATGTTTTACATTCTTTCCTATGCCTTGCAGTATCAGCAAAAAGAATAATCATTCGATCGTAGACTGGGGAGACACACATACCCAATACATGAAGGAATGGAACAGGCAAAAAAAAAAGAAAAGATGTGGAGAGGAGAGTGATCGACTGGGAGGACTACGAGGTGCATCGAAGGTGGTACGACGGTGGCAGCAAGTATCGTCTGCGCCTGAGGCTGTAGTGGACGACAAAAGATGCCGAAAATCTTTACGACGACGATTCCGATAATGAAGCCTACAATGGTAGCATCAGAGAGCTGATAGGAGACAGATTTAGGGAGTACGCATCCCTCATTAATAGAGTGGTCAGTTGTGTTTATCTGTTTTCAACCTGCGATTCGATGAAATCTAGTTTACTGAGTGTGACTCATTTATTGTTTTGTAGTCTCCGGAGATGAACAAAAGCATTTTTGAAGGCTCGGATGCGTTAAGTACCATTCATGGTTCTCGAGATAGTGAGAACAAGATGAGGTCGGCAATGAAGGTAACATCGAGCCTCCTACAACTACATTCTTTCTTAAGTACATTTTCTTTTGTAACCATAAACTTGATCCATATTGTAGAAGGTCGTCAACAAGTTTCGCAAGCTGGTGTGCCTGCTTAGGTGTGGTACCTCCTCTGTTGAAGAAGATGAAGAGGAAGAACACTTCGAGCATGAAGCAGAAGAATATCAAGATGGAGAGGAAGAAGACGAGGAACGAGCAGAAGAGATTGAGGAAGAACAGAGGACAAAGAGGAGGAGTACGACGATGATGACGGACCTCCACCAACTCAGACAACCCAGCTTGAGAAGAGGAAGGCCGCGAAGACGGATTGGCAGAGCCCATTGACGTTGCAGAGAGCGCGTACTCCTCAGCGCAAGAAGATGGGTTATGAGGCCTGTTCAAAGTGGAACGAGGACCGTACCTCCAAGAGGGGAAGGAGCAAGTGAAGTTGCTGCCTTAGTTCAACTTATGTGATACCATTTCGTATGTGTGAAACTATTTGGTACTATATTGAACTATTTAGTACTATGTTATGTTGAACTATTTGCTATTTGCTATGTACTTATTTGCTATGTTGAACTATTTAGTACTATGTTGCACTATTTTCCTTTAGTTGCTGTTGAACTATTTCCCTTAGTCTATAATATTGTTGTGTCCAAAAATGAAGACAAAAAATAGCAGGAAAAAAGCCCTGTGATCAAACCCTACCACTATGGTCCCTGGCGGTAGGGTGATTACACCCTTACCAATTTGTTTTCGCCATTCCAGGTACTGAACTAGAATTGTAGGGCGTACCGCCTGGTTCCCTGGCGGTAGGTAGTACATCCTATCGCCAAGGTCTCCGGCGGTAGGTTCCAGGACCCTGGATAAGATAGAGGGGGTGAGTGAGTGGGGCCCACCAGCCACCCATTCACCCAAATCCATCTTCTTCCCCGAGCTCAGGCCCCTCTCCCCTTTATCTCCCTCACAAAAACACCCAATAGATCCCCTCCAGTTTCTTGGGAGTTAACCGTTGGATCCGGAGCTTTTTCATCACCCAAGGTGCTTCTCCCACTCCCCTCATTTTGGTTGGTTGAAATCATCTATTATGTTTGATTTGCTTACTTATTTGCAAACCCTAGTTTTTGCTCATATGGCTTTGTTGTTGGCTTTAATGTAAACCCTAGTTGTTTTTATAATATTGTTGTTCCAAGTTCATGGATCTGATAAATGAGACACATTAACTTTTACTGCATTTAGCATTAGGTTAGTAGTAATGATAGAAGTTAGTTTCTTAACAAATTAATTAAGGTTGTTGTGACCTTACTAGCCAATCCTCGAAATGTAGGATGGCACCATTCATCTACATTGAGGCTTTTGCTGAGGTGGCAATGATGCGTGAATGCGAATTTATCGAGGAAAAGATGAACGCGTGGGTCAAAGTTGTTGATGTGTTGAACGAGGCTTCGAAAGCCTTTTCAAATAATTATTTTTGTAAGGAGGCTTCGGAAAAATTTATCAAGAAAAAGTAGAGGGGGATAAGCAACCTCAAAAAGACGGAAAAGGATTGTAGGCGTGATCTTGCGATGCAAATTTTTTACTGTACAACCAGGAAAGAACATGCTCAGTTTAAAATAAATAATCATGGCAACGTCATCGATTGGGTAGTTAGGCGACCATTTTCACCCATACCAGAGCAGGCTTCTCGTTGGGCTTGGGTGAAAGAAAGAAAGGATGTTATTTGTTGCAACCCGGGACCGTATGACAACCCGAAGGGGTATTGATTAACATGATGCTATGTAACCTTTTGTCATTTGAACTACAATGACATGTACCCATTTGCTTCCGTGTTGACATCTGAACTATTATGACTTGTATTGTACCTTCATCATTTGAACTCCTCAAGAACTTCGTGTTGTATTTAATATTAAGTAGAGATTGTGCATTAGTTGTCGTATCCTTAAGTTCGTGCGGGAGGGCCTTGCCCTATATGTGATGTGCATTTCTACTCACATCATCCTATCTCTCGATCTGCCACAGCCGTCAACTAGATCTAGATGGACCAGTTAGAGCAAGAGAGCTGGAGGCCGGAGAACAAGGAGGAGAGCTTATACTTCCTGGCGGAGAGGTGGATGCGTGGCGAGACGGAGCTAAGGCCTGAGTTCGGTCGCTGTGTGATCCATCGCACTACAGGGATATACCGGGTTGAGGAGAAGTTGCTCGGTCATGCCCTGGTGGGAGGAGTGGAAGGGCAGCAACCTCCCGTGTCCCCTGCATAGGCGGTTGCTTCTTTGGAGTCACAATGCGGGCGCTCCCGCAGCAACGTCATGGTTGAAGTATGTTCGCCTCTAGTAGATTTTCTTGTACGGTTCTGGTCGGGCGAGGACTACACTCGAGTTCTCATCTACCACTCCCGTAAGCTAACCGCCAGCGGAGAGACAATCCAGTTCACTCGTTGGCATCGTGGGATGGGTGGCGAGGCGTTGTCTCTGAAATTCTTGACTAGGTTGAGGTTTGATGGGCTGTCGCAAGAAGCATGGGAGGTCGAGTTTGTTGGTAAGCTTGTTAGCAGTCTCGGCGGTGATCTCGTTAAGATGGTCAAGCCCACTAATTGTTGTTTCCTAGTTGTTGAAGCGTGGATGAGAAATTCGAAAAAAGTGCCCAAGTTATATGAAGTGGAGCTACCAGAACCTGACCTAGGACAGGATTATCCAACCTCTGACTCTGAGGGCCAATTTCAGCACCTAATAGTCAGCTCAAACTTGAGAAGCCAACAGTTATGTATGTTGTGAAGATCCATATTCTGAAGGTGATAGATCATACCCCTATATTAACAGAGCTGTCAGATGCTTACGATTATGATGATGAATCCAATAGTGGTCCTTATCACACTTTCACTTGCTATCTTGGCACAACTGATGGAGCAGATAGGGCATACATTAGGGGTTCACACGGATTAGCAAATCAAGGGACGGATGGTCATGCAGGTGGTCTGTTTAGGATGTAGATGGAGAATGAGTGTTCATTAGCATGAGGCCATCGACTAGTTGTCATTTGAACTATTATGACTTGTACCCTTTTCATTTGAAACTTCGAATGAACTTCGTGTTGTATGTCAGATTATGACTTGTATCCTTTTTATTTTTACTATTATCAGTTAATGGCTAGTGATAATCATTTGTGCAAGAGATTTTTCGTGTCTGCCTTAGGTTTGGGTTCGCGCCATAGAAAGAGGGGGAGAGTTAAATTTTGGCAACCAAAGGTACACTACTGACAGGGATCCTAACGGTAGGGTAACACAACCTACAGTCGCAGATGCTAGCGGTAGGGTTTTAGACACTAGCGGTAAGGCTTCAGACCCTACCGTATTACTTTTTAGAACTGGGAAGTGAAGAACTTACCGCCAGGGTCCCTGGCGGTAGGGTTTTAGACCCTACCGTATTTTTTAGAACTGGGAACTACAAAACTTACCGCCAGGGTCCCTGGCGATAGGGCTACCACCATGGTCACTTGCGGTAGGGTTTTTGACCCTACCATAATTTTTCTAGAACTCGGAACTACAAAACTTACCACCAGGGTCCCTGTCGGTAGGGCTACCGCCATGGTCGCTCGCGGTAGGGTTTTAGACCCTACCGTATTTTTTTGAAATGGAGCTTTAGCACTTATCGCCGGGTTCCCTGGCGGTAGGGTACCACAACCTACCACCTGCTACCCTGGCGGTAGGCCCCTTTCCCTCTTTCTGGCAATCTTCCTTTACATCTCTGAGGACAGCTGACATATGAGAACCTCCGTGACTACCCCTAGTGGCTCCTTGTGCACTACTACGTGTACTAGTAGTCCGTCCTATGCGACCACTAGTCCTACCTCTACAGCCACCAGTCTGACTCGTGCTAGTGTTGCACGTCCTATTATTGTGTCCTGGGTTGTCACATTGACCACAATTGTTGGTGTCGGCAGGCTCGATGAAATGACCGTTGCCAAATTGTTTCATGCTAGTATATCCAGCTAGATCATCCATGTCACTCCTAAACCTCTTGTTTCTTCTTCTTCCTTTTGTAGGTACAATGAGTTCAGGATCACGCACGATATGTGGGCCATCATACTCAGGCGACTGTGACTAGTCAAGGATAGGATGGAACCGATGTGCCCATGTCAACCGCGTGGCTTCCAACGTGAACTCATGCAACCGTATGGTAATCCCATCTAAAACCGATAAGCTCCTTGCCGTCGCAGCTGTCATCACGTGCGAGCACGACCAGTGGTACCTGTGAGGCCTCTCACATTGACACCACCCGTCCTTGAGGTGCAACTCATAAGAAACACTGTCATAGGTGGCACCATCTCGTGTTGTGCCACCTGGCTTGTCGACTTGGTAGATCATTTATTTGTCGTTGAATCTGATGATTTGTTGATGCGAAGACTTGCCTGCTTGAATTTTCAGCCAATCATGATCTAGACAGTCCATTTTGTCTCCTATCCAACCCGGCATTGATATGGAATGCTTAAGGAAATACCCGTTCAACTTCAAGAAGGTGTATTTCAATATTGCAGTCACAAGCAAAGAACGAACACCCTTAAGCACATTTTTGAAGCATTCCACCATGTTGCTTGTCATGTTCCTATATCTCCAACCTCCGCATCATAAGTGTGTGACCACTTTTGTTTTTCCTCATAATGCCTAGTTAGGAATGCTCTTCCCTTTTTGTTCTTTTCCAATTCCTTCAAAAGTTTATCATAGCGGCTTGTGAATGCATCCAAGGAGAATGCCGTGCACACATGTGTAAGGTCTTTGCAAAACTCTTTGCTCTTGCATGCCCAATAAAATTTTGCCACGAAATGCCTCATGCACCATCGGTGGTGAAGCTTTGGGAGGCCAGGAATAAACACGGCTATCGCCTTGAGAATCCCGTGATGCCGGTCCGATATGATGCATACCTCGCTATTGCCAATCACCTTGGCTCTCACATGCCTCATGAACCACTCCCAGTTGTTGTCATGCTCGGAAGGAACTAAAGCAAATGCAACCGGCAACAAGTTATCAATGGATGAGTGAGCCATTGCCACCATTAGAGTGCCCTTGTACTTGCCAGTCAAGAATGTGCCATTGATAGACAACACTGGACGATAATGCTTGAATTCCTCGATGCATTGACCAAAACTCCAAAATGCATGTTGAAACACTCCGTCAATTTCCTCCACCGCATGACGCATGCCATGGTTCCTATGTGCGATTGCTCCCAACATCCTTGGGAGAATATTTTATGCGGCCTCGTAATCACCATGCAACATCCTGATTGCATTTGCCTTCGCCTTCCATACCTTCCCATAATTGACCGGGTATTCGAATCATTCATAAAACATACTCATGAGAAACTTCACGTTCATGGTTGGATCATGGGATATATGATTCAACAATTTGTATCCTACAAATTCAGACGTGAGTTAACAGTGTCCATTGCTTCGGTCGGCTTTGTCCGACGATATGCACGTGTGAGTGGCCACACAACTCTTTAGCACCCATTGCCTGATTTCTTGATTTTTTCTTCCACGAACCTTCCAAGGGCTTCTTTGTCACATTTGATGATGTACTGCAGATTTTTGTCGGAATGATCAACAACAAACAGCCTATGGTTCCTAATAGCATAGTCACTCAACCATATCTTTAACTCTTACAAGCAACTGAACTTGATGCCTTTCTTCAAATGAGCATTCTCATCCTCATCCTTGGGTTTAGGGTCACCAACCTTTGGGAACGGTGTTGGTTCAAGCAACCCCAATCTCATGCCACTATCAACAACAACCTTGTCGGCAAGAGTGAGATCACGAAACAATTGGGGGCCTCTTTCCTTCCCCGTAACCTTCTTGAAAAATTCATTCTCTTGTGAAGTGAATCCATCCTGGTCCAATTCCTCTGTTCGACCCTTGTCATCAAAGTTATACCCATGAATACGATGGTAGGGGAGGTTGCGATTCATGTCTTGCTGGTGCACAAACACATCCAGGTCTCCAATGGGAGTATAATGAATCTCTTCGGCTTCCTCATAAACATCAACATGGCCAGCTTCAGCATCAACATGAACCTCTTCCTCATGAATTACCATGGCTCCATCATTCATCTTAGCTTCATTTGGTGGCTGACTAGAAGAATTGGGGACATACACCTCCACCCTTACATCATGTATTGGGGAGGAGGCATGTCGGTTCAAGTTAATTTGCAGCACATGAGGCTCAACTTTGGTGGCAAACAATTCAAGGGATTTGTCTTGCGATTCAAATATTTTATCCTTATAAACCTTCCAATGCAATTCCGAGGTGATAGGCATACTCTTCATTTGAGACTTTGCCCCCACTCCAATATCATACCTTCCAATGAGTTTAACACCAACATTTGGATCAATCCAATTTAGCACCTTCCTAACTTTCACAACCACCTCCTCATAAGTTGGGCTTGAATAAAAAACAATGGATTCTTCACCATCGACATTGCCTTTCATAAATGCATCCTTGTCCAAATAGTGTACATTAACGAGCCTATCCATCTAAACGCATTGCAAATTTTGTCAAGAGGATAGGACGACAACATAATATGAACCAAGTAACTAGTATGAATTCATGGATCAAAAATATCTACATACTATATTGAAACAACAACAATAATATCACAATATCATTGATTAACCCTAACTACTAAATAATGACAATGCCTAACCCTAACCCTAACCTTAACCCTAAACCTAACAATATCTATAGATCGGTGTTACAAACATGATGATTAGTCATACTAAAGCATTAAAACAATCCTACCATCCATCAAATTCATTGATTTCAAACACAAATGACATAAACTAGGGTTTGCATAAAAGTAAAGCATGGCACCAAATGAGATGATTCCAACCAACCAAAAAGAAGAGAAAGAGGGAGGTACCGTGAGTGATGAATTTGGCATCGATCCAGCGGAGAAAACTCAAGCAATGGAGATGGATTTGATGGAGGCAAGAATGGTGGAGAGAGAGGAGAGATGAGCTCAGCTCTGGGAAGGAGGAGGAGTTGGGGTGAATGGGATCTCATAGTTTAAATGGTTTGGAGACCCTACAATCGAGGTCTCCGGTGGTAGGATCTTATACACTACCGCCAGAGCTTGTGGCAGTAGATCACTTATACACATTAGCACAACAGACGATGCCGTATGGCCTAACAGGATCCTACCACCGAGGAGCCAGGCGGTAGCCTTTGTCACCCTACCACTGCCGTGTCTGGCGGTAGCAAAAGGGCCAGTTCCACTTTTTTTCCAAACCGGGGTCGGATCCAACTGAACTTACAAAAAGGTGGTCAAAACATTGAATTTGGCCCCCTCCATAACCAAGAATGAGAGACGATGGTATGCCTTTAGAAATATGCGGCGAACTAGCAGCGCTAGCCCCTAGGACACGATGGGATACACATCTAGCCACCCTGTGTCGTTAAACGTGTTCTCGGCCCTCGACGACACGTGTGAACAAAATAGATGAACATGATCTTTTAGTTGCATCAGGCACATGGTTGCCCAATCTTTCTTACTGTTTTTAGAATTTCCACCAAACCCGTATGATGCCATCACATCACTGTTGAGCAAACAACTCCTATGTTTTTAGAGACAACAATATCCTAAGAGCATCTCCAGCCATTTGGCCCCCCCAAGGACCCGAAATAGTGCCGCCTAGGGGCCAACTGGCGCTAAAATTGGCTTGGGGGGGGCTCGGGTTCCCAACCGCCGCCCCAAGGTTGCCCCCAAGCTAGCGATTTCAGCCCAGTTTCGGAGCAGATTAGGCCCAAATTCGACCCTCTTTCGACACAAATTCAACAAAAACTAATTTTTTATACCAAAGTTCATCACAGAAATCAATACAAATCAAATAGTTCAACGAAGCAAGATCATAATTCCAACATAAATTAAAACAAATCGAACTAAGCATTGCCCTTGAGACTCCATAGGTGCTCCACCAGATCGTCATGCAGTCGTTGATGAACATGTGGGTCTCGGATCTCCTAGAGTATATTGAGTTTGGGAGCCCATGTTGCCGGTACCTGGTGATCAACAAGTGCAAGAGGCCCCTGCCTGAAATATGGCTTACTGTCAAACACTAGCTCTACCCGCTCGCTCTCAATGATCATGTTGTGCAAGATGACACGACAATTCATCACCTTCAACATCTGCGATTTCGACCAGATCAGAGTGGGGTACCGGACAAGAGAAAATAGAGATTGGAGCACACCAAATGCTCGCTCGACATCTTTCCTCCAAGCCTCCTGACACTTAGCAAAGTGTGACTTCTTTGGTGCCACAGGGTTTGAGATAGTCTTCACAAATGTGCATCATCTTGGATAGATACCATCCCTTGTCGTAGTGGCACCCATTGACCTCAAAGTTCACTGGAGGAGCATGACCTTCAACAAGCTTGGCGAAGACATTCGAGCACTGCAATACGTTGATGTCACTGTGAGTTCCTAGCATACCAAAGAAGGAGTGCCAAATCCATAGGTCATGTTTGGATATTGCCTCAAGTACCACACTTCAACCTCCTTTGGCGCCTTTGTACATCCCCTGCCAAGCAAATGGGCAGTTTTCCATGCCCAATGCATGTAGTCAATGCTTCCAAGTATCCCAGGAAATCCTCTTGTTGCATTCTATGCTAGGATCCGAGCAGTGTCTTCAACATTGGGTGATCGCAAATACTGTGGTCCAAACATTGCCACCACTGCCCTGTAGAACTTCTACAAATACTCAATGGTGGTGGAATCGGCCATGCGTCCATAGTCTTCCTGTATATCACCAAGAGCTATGTATGCAAGCATCCTCATAGTTGTGGTGCACTTCTGGAGTGAGGAGAATCCAACTGTGCTGATGCAATCCTTCTAGCAAATGAAATAGTTGTCGAACTCCCGAATGGCATTAACAATCCTGAGGAAGAGCTTCTGGCTCATCCGATAACGGTGCCGAAATACTTTATCGCCGTGCAGAGCAGCATCAGCAAAGTAGTCGGCGTAGAGCATGCAATAGTCCTCCATTCGATGCATCTGTTTGCTCTTACGACGACCCGGTGCCGAGCCACCTCGTCAAGGGTTGGCATTGTTCGCGAACAAGCTAGCCAGTGCGGCAAGGATCATGAGGTGTTCCTCATTGGCGGTGTCGGCCTCGGCTTCCTCCTCCATCAGAGTTGTGAATGCCTCCTCGTCGTCCGAGTCCATGGCCGAACAGGCAATACGCCGAACATCTTGCGGGCGTGGTGGACATGCAACCATCGGTATCTCGCCTACGTGGTGGCCGTCGGAGAGCGGGATGGGAGGGCTGGAGGTTGAAGCGAATCTGATACGTCTCCAACGTATCTATAATTTTTGATTGTGTCATCCTATTATATTAACTGTTTAGGATGTTTATATGCATTAATATGCTATTTTATATTATTTCTAGGACTAACTTATTAATCTAGAGACTAGTGCCAGTTTCTATTTTTCCTTGTTTTTGACTATTGTAGATATGGAATATTAAACGGAGTCCAAACGGAATAAAATCTTCACAGTAATTTTTTCTGGAACGAAAGAGATCTACCAGGCTTGGAGTGCATGGCAGGGAAGCTGCCAGGAGGTCATAAGCCAGGGGGCGCGGCCACCCCCTGGCCGCTCCTGGTAGGCTTGCCACCTCCTGGAAGGTCTCCTTGCCCTAATCTTCATCCTATAAATACCCAAATATTCCCCTAATACCAAAAGATCCACGCAAATACTTTTCCGCCGCCAGAAGCCTCCGTTCCCGAGTGATCCAATCTTGGAGCCTTTTCCGGTAATCAGCCGGAGGGGGGTCCGATCACGGAGGGCATCTACATAACCACCATTGCCCCTCCGATGATGCGTGAGTAGTTCACCACGGACCTACGAGTCCATAGCTAGTAGTTAGATGGCTTGTTCTCTCTCTTTGTGCTTCAATATCATGTTCTTCATGATCTTCATGGAGATCTATCCGATGTAATACTCTTTTGCGGTGTGTTTGTCAAGAAGCGATGAATTGTGGGTTTATGTTCATATTATCCATGAATATTATTTGAGTCTTTTTTGAATTCTTATATGCATGATTTCATATCTTTGCAAGTCTCTTCGAGTTATTGGTTTGGTTTGGCCAACTAGATTGGTAATTCTTGCAATGGGAGAAGTGCTTAGTTTTGGGATCAATCTTGTTGTGCCCTCACCCAGTGACAAAGTAGGGGTAGCGTGGCACGTATTGTATTATTGACATCAAGCATAACAAGATGGGTTTTTCATCATATTGCTTGAGTTTATCCCTCTACATCATGTCATCTTACCTAATGTGTTACTCTGTTCTTCATGAACTTAATATTCTAGATGCAGGCAGGAGTCGGTCGATGTGTGGAGTAATAGTAGTAGATGGAGAATCGTTTCGGTCTACTTGACACGGTCGTGATATGCATAATCATTGCCTTGGATATCTTCATAATATTCGCTTTTCTATCAATTGCTCGATAGTAATTTGTTCACCCACCGTGATAATTTCCTTCAAGAGAGAAGCCTCTAGTGAAACCTATGGCCCCGAGTCTACTTTTCATAATATATATTTAGATCTATAAACCAAAAATACCAAAAATACCTTGCTGAAATTTATTTACCTTTTACTTTCCGCAATCTTTCACATCTATCTCTAACAGATCTAATCCTTGCAAATAACCGTGAAGGGATTGACAACCCGTTTATAGCGTTGGGTGCAAGAGTTTGATTGTTTGTGTAGGTGCATCTATTGGTGACTTGCTTGTTCCTCCTACTAGATTTATACCTTGGTTCTCAACAACCGAGGTAAATACTTATCTACTTTGCTGCATCACCCTTTCGTCTTTAAGGGAAAACCAACGCAGGCTCAAGAGGTAGCAAGAAGGATTTCTAGCGCCATTGCCCGGGAGGATACATATCAAGCCCACCAAGTACTCATCACAAAATCATCTCTTGCATTTACATTATTTTCCATTTGCCTCTCGTTTTCCTCCCTCCCACTTCTAAAACGATTTTCAGAAAATACCAAAAAGATTTTCCTTCTTATTTGCCTTTGTTCCGTTCGCCTTTTCGTTTGCTATGTTTACTTGTGTTGCCATGTGCCTCCTATTTGCTTGCATCTTCGCTTGCTAAACATCTATTGATATGGATCATCATCCACTTTCTAATCTTTTGAAAAGACCAAATTATGATGAACCAATTGCTAGTGAGTTGAGTGCACTTGATTATCTTTATGAAGTTTTGTTTGAAAATCATGAATTTGAAAATTTGGATGAAGTGTTGAAAGGAGAAATTTATAAGGTGATTCATGATAGTTCCTTGAATGAAAATCATGATTTCCATGTTGTTAGTATGAATTCTATGAATATCCATGATGCTAATGATATGCAAAACCACAAGCTTGGGGATGCTATGCTTGATGAAGATGATATTTTTTGTTCCCCAAGTTTTGGTGATGACACGTGTGCTATAATTGATCATGAGAAGAATGATTTATGTGATAGTTACATTTTTGAATTCCTTCATGATGCTGCTGAAATTTATTATGAGGGGGATCATATGCTTGTAGGAATTGCGATAATATCAAGTTTCCTCTTTATGTGTTCAAAGTTTTGAAATTATGCTTGTTTTGCCTTCCTATGCTAAGTGATTCTTGTTCCCATATATTGTTTGATCACAAAAACCATACGCATATGAAGTGGGTTAGACTTAAATGTGCTTTTCATGATATTCATGATGCTTTCTTGCATATTTCAATTACTACTTCTTATGTGAGCATCATTGAAATCATTATGCCTAGCTAGGGGCGTTAAACAATAGCGCTTGTTGGGAGGCAACACAATTTTATTTTTATGTTCTTTTTTTCCTCTGTTTTTGAGTGTTTCCAACATTAATACTTATGTATTAATTGTGTTTTGGTGTTTAATTATTGTTTGAGCCAAGTAAGACCTTTGGGATGGTCTATGATGGTTGTTGATTTGATCTTGCCGAAAAACAGAAACTTTTGCGCCCAGTCCAGGAATTTTATAAATTTTTCCAAGTGTAGAATGAGTCTGAAATTTTTACACAAGATTTATATACAAATTTACCAGGTTGTCCTAATTTTTCAGAGGTTTTTGAGTAACATAAGTATATGAAGTTTTCAGATTGCTACAGACTGTTCTGTTTTTGACAGATTCTGTTTTCTTGGTGTTGTGTACCTATTTTGATGTATCTATGTGTTGTATCGGGGGATATGAACCATGCAGATGTTAGAATACAGTAGGTATAACACAAATATAAATAAATAATGAGTTCACCATAGTACCTAATGTGGTTATTTATTTTCTTATACTAACGGATCTCACGAGTTTTCTGTTAAGTTTTTGTGTTGTGAAGTTTTCAAGTTTTGGGTAAAGATTTGATGGACTATGGAATAAGAAGTGGCAAGAGCCTAAGATTGGGGATGCCCAAGGCACCCCAAGTCATATTAAAGGATGCCAAATATCCTAATCTTGGGGATTCCCCAGAAGGCATCCCCTCTTTTGTCTTCAATCCATCGGTAAATTTACTTGAGGCTATATTTTTATTCACCACATGATATGTGTTTTGCTTGGAGCATCTTGTATGATATGAGTCTTTGCTTTATAGTTTGCCAAAATCATCCTTTATGCACAGATATTTTGATACATACATGTATTAATCATGAATTTATTAGAATACTCTATGTGCTTCACTTATATCTTTTGAGATAGGCAATTTTGCTCTAGTGCTTCACTTATACCTTTTTAGAGCACGGTGGTGTTTGGTTTTATAGAAATAATTGAACTATCATACCTTACTTATATCATTTTGAGAGTATTTAAACAGATTTTTAATTGGTTTAGGTTATGATAGTCCTAATATAATAGGCATCCAAGAGGGATATAATAAAAACTTCCATATTAAGTGCATCGAATATTATGAGAAGTTTGATTCCTTGCATAAAGTTTTGAGATATAAAGATGGTAATGTTAAGAGTCATGTTAGGAATGAATTGTGAATTGGTAAAAATAATTGTGTAAAGGTTTTTGATTCCCGTAGCATGCACGTATGGTGAACCGTTATGTAAGGAAGTCGGAGCATGACTTGTTTATAGATTGTCGAACTTTGTGTGAGGGTCGGGAGCGCGGGATGGTTTACTCCTACCAACCTCTCCCCTAGGAGGATACGTCTAATGCTCTTCGATGACTAATAGACTTTTGAAACAAGTATGTGAGTTCTTTATGACTAATGTGAGTCCATGGATTATACGCACTCTCACCCTTCCACCTTGGCTAGCCTCTCTAGTACCGCGCGACTTTCACCGATGCGATAAACCCACCTTCCTCAAAAAATCCACCATAAATCTTTCCTCAAAACAACCACCATACCTACCTATTATGGCATTTCCATAGCCATTCCGAGATATATTGCCATGCAACTTCCACCGTTCTGTTTATTATGACACGCACCATCATTTTCATATTGCTTTGCACGATCGTAAGATAGCTAGCATGATGCTTTCATGGCTTATATGATTTTTGATGTCATTTGCTATGCTAGATCATTGCACATCCCGGTACACCATCAGAGGCATTCATATAGAGTCATATTTTTTTTCTATTTATCGAGTTGTAATTCTTGAGTTGTAAATAAATAAAATTATGATGACCATCATTATTAGAGCATGGACCCATGTGAGGAAAGGATGATGGAAGCTATGATTCCCTCACAAGTGGGGAGGATACTCCGAACTTGATGAAAATAAAAGAGGCCAACTAAGCCCAAATAAAAAAATAGGCCTTAGATGCCCATAAAAATGAGAGAAAATAGAGAAGGGACAATGCTACTATCTTTTTTTCCACACTTGTGCTGCAAAAGTAGCACCATGATCTTCATGATAGAGAGTCTCCTATTTTGTCACTTTCATGTACTAGTGGGATTTTTTCATTATATAACTTGGCTTGTATATTCCAATGATGGGATTCCTCAAATTTCCCTAGGTATTCATGAGCAAGCAAATTGGATGCACACCCATTTAGTTTCCTTTTGAGCGTTCATACACTTATAGCTCTAGTGCATCCGTTGCATAGCAATCCCTACTCACTCACATTGATATCTATTCATGGGCATCTCCATAGCCTGTTGATACGCCTAGTTGATGTGAGACTATCTTCTCCTTTTCCTTCACAACCTCCACCATATTCTATTCCACCTACAGTGTTATATCCATGGCTCACTCTCATGTATTGCGTGAGAGTTGAAAAAGTTTGGGAAAATAAAAGTGTGAAACAATTTCTTGAATTTTCATCGGGGTTGTGCATGATATAAATACTTTGTGTGGGGAAGATGGAGCATAACCAGACTATATGATATTATTGGGATAACTTTATTTTTCCATTATATTTTGAAGAGACACAATTGCTTTGCTAGTATGCTTGAAATACTATTGTTTTTAGGTCAACATGAAGATTTTGTTTTGAATCTTACGGATCTGAATATTCATGCCACAATAAAGAATATTACATGGATAAATATGTTAGGTAGCACTCCACATCAAAAATTCTGTTTTTATCATTTACCTACTTGAGGACGAGTAGGAATTAAGCTTGGGGATGCTGATACGTCTCCAACGTATCTATATTTTTTGATTGTGTCATGCTATTATATTATCTATTTTGGATGTTTCATATGCATTAATATGCTATTTTATATTATTTTTGGGACTAACTTATTAATCTAGAGCCTAGTGCCACTTTCTGTTTTTTCCTTGTTTTTGAGTATTGCAGGTATGGAATATTAAACGGAGTCCAACCGGAATAAAATCTTCGCGACGATTTTTTCTGGAACGAAAGAGATCTACCAGGCTTGGAGTGCACGACAGGGAAGCTGTCAAGAGGTCACAAGCCAGTGGGGCACGGTCACCCCCTGGCCATGCCTGGCAGGCTTGCCACCTCTTGATAGGTCTCCTTGCCATAATCTTCGTCCTATAAATACCCAAATATTCCCCCAATACCAAAAAGAGCCACACAAATACTTTTCCGCCGCTAGAAGCCTTCGTTCCCAAGAGATCCAATCTTGGAGCATTTTCCGATAATCTGCCGGAGGGGGATCCGATCACAGAGGGCATATACATCAACTCCATTTCCCCTCCGATGATGTGTGAGTAGTTCACCACAGACCTATGGGCCATAGCTAGTATCTAGATGGCTTCTTCTCTCTCTTTGTGCTTCAATGCCATGTTCTCCATGATCTTCATGGAGCTCTATCCGATGTAATACTCTTTTGCGGAGTGTTTGTCGAGATCTGATGAATTGTGGGTTTATGTTCAGATTATCCATGAATATTATTTGAGTCTTTTCTGAATTCTTATATGCATGATTTCATATCTTTGCAAGTCTCTTTGAGTTATTGGTTTGGTTTGGCCAACTATATTGGTAATTCTTGCACTGGGAGAAGTGCTTAGTTTTGGGTTCAATCTTGTGGTGTCCTCACCCAGTGACAAAGTAGGGGTAGCGGGGCATGTATTGTATTGTCGCCATCAAGGGTATCAAGATGGGTTTTTCATCATATTGCTTGAGTTTATCCCTCTACATCATGTCATCTTACCTAATGCGTTACTCTGTTCTTCGTGAACTTAATACTCTAGATGCAGGTAGGAGTCGATCGATGTGTGGAGTAATAGTAGTAGATGCAGAATCGTTTCAGTCTACTTGACACGGACGTGATGCCTATATGCATAATCATTGCCTTGGATATATTCATAATTATTCGCTTTTGTATCAATTGCTCGACAGTAATTTGTTCACCCACCATGCTAATTTCCTTCAAGAGAGAAGCCTCTAGTGAAACCTATGGCCCCTGGGTCTACTTTCCATAATATAATTTCAAATCTATAAACCAAAAATACCAAAAATACCATGCTGCAATTTATTAACCTTTTTTACTTTCCGCAATCTATTACATCTATCTCTATCAGATCTAATCCTTGCAAATAACCGTGAAGGGATTGACAACCCCTTTATAGCATTGGGTGCAAAAGTTTGATTGTTTGTGTAGGTGCATCTATTGATGACTTGCTTGTTCCTCCTACTCGATTGATACCTTGGTTATCAACAACTGAGGAAAATACTTATCTACTTCGCTGCATCACCCTTTTCCTCTTCAAGGGAAAACCAACGCAAGCTCAAGAGGTAGCAGAATCCGACAAGGAAATGGCCTTTTATAGCGGCAGCGTAGCGGCCATGGGCAGGCGGGCGGCACCGAAATCAGCATAGTGGCGAGGCGTCAGGATGAATCTTGTGGGGGGAAATGGCGAATCTCACCTGATAATGGTGTCCCACGCGCCGCTTTTCCTTCCGCCAGAGCCCCCAAGTGCCCTCTAGTGTGCTGGGTTCGGCCTGGGATTGCCGACCCCAAAAAAGGACCCAACCGGGGAAAATCAACATCCTGAGGGGCGACTGGGTTTTTTCGATGCTGACAATAAATAAGTGGCCTGGGGGCCTATTGGGGGCACGGCTGGATATGCTCTAACAAACTGATATTAATATCCTTGAGGTTTGCATGCCAAGGCCCCCCTGATGCCTTCATGCAAATCATACTCCAGTTAGCTAAAATGGATTTCCTCTGCGCCCCTAAAATCATTCCACAAGCAGTGAGCAAATTGAGTGTTAATAAGGTCTAATGCCCATTTAGGGAAATTGAAAATGTACAAAAAATAAATTGAAAATATTGGGCAAGCAAGTTTGGATAAGGACAAGTCTTCATTTATGTAGTATAATAGGAGCTTATCTCTCCGCCGACCTATGCTACTTAAAATGTTATCAGTAGGAGGTTGTACATCCTTTCTTCTAAGTTTTTCATAATGAACAGGAATACCAATATGGGGCAAACCGCTAGGATGGCCCGATCTCATAAATTGATGGTGGATTCAATGATGAACATAAGAAGATAAGGGAAACACAAGAGGAAATTCACTCAAGACAAGATTACACCAAATACTCCACAAACCCAAGTCAACACTTACCATGTGAGTTGCACAAAAAAAGACCAATTCTTGAATTCTTATAACAAACAATGCATGTATTATTTGCTATTTTTCAAATCTATGTATTTTGTTTTTTTACACGTGTATACAAACACATATTATATGGAAACTTGCAATCACATATATCATATCTATGTGAATGCAAAAAATAATACAATAATTAAATCTCAAATATTATTTAGGTATTTGAAAAGGGTCATCAAAGCTCGGATCCAGTTTTGGAAACTTGAACAAGCCACTCTAACCTCCTACGTTTTGAAAAGGTGCATGAATTTTCCACCTCAATAGTTAATGACATACAAGAACCCATTTCGGAATTCAGATTTGTGGTCTCCGATGCACCCCTTGCAAGGGTGGTTAGCAAACCATGGTTCATTGTCGTATTGGCCAAACCAAACTTGAAATGACACGTGTCGCCATCCCTGCTATGATAGATGAAACATCAAATTATAATCCATTAAATAAAGAACCAATGATTCACACAGACAATAATACCATAGACCCTCATTGTTTTCCGCGAGAGAAACACCAGGATGACAACATAGCCGTCAGACATCTATATTGTGTGTTGTAACCTTCACTGTTGCGATGCCCCAATAGTAACACACACAAAAACTAACTTGAAAAAATAGACTTCACTCCAAATGTTGATAGTAACCCTTGAGAACAATATGAATGACCTAGCATGCCAGGATCTAGGTTTCACGCCTCTTCTCTTGAAATGTTAAACATTATATCGGAGTCAATGATGCCTGAAATAAATGCCCCATTAACATAGTTAGAGTGTTTCTAATTTAATGATATAATTAGGTCTAAACTACAAATTTGTATCCCGCACTCGTACAAATATCAACTGATGGGCCAACACTTAGTCCAAAATATAGTTTGGTACAATATTTAAGTTGTGCACAAACAATACTTCCAAGGTGGCACATGATTCCTATGGAGAATCCACTTCCATCTATATGAAGATGCCATAAAAATCAGAATACAATAACAAAATCTCAAATAATATTATTTGTAAAGGGGTCATTGGAGCCCGGACCTAGTATAGAAACTCGAACAAGCTACTCCAACCTCATAAGTTTTGAAAAGGTGCAGGTGTTGCCCACCTCAATATGTAAGGACATATGTGAACTAGTTTCAAAACTATGGTCCATGATGCACCCCTTCCAAGGTTGGTAAGCAAACTGTTGTTCGGTGTCGTACTGACCAAACCAAACCTTAAGACACTTGTCACTATCCCTTCCATGGCGGGATGAGACGTCAGATGATAATATCAAATCTAGAGCTCACGATTCACATGGACAATAACACCATAGGCTCTTGTTGTTTGCCGTGACGGCAACACCAGGACGATGATATAGTCATGATACATCTATCTTGTGTGATGTCGATCACCTCCATCGTTGAGATGCCCCAACATTAAGATGCCAAAAGCTAACATCGAGAAATCTTACACTACACCCCAAATGTTGATCCATAACACAATGGTTTCATGTCTCTCCTCGTGAACACGGAAGTTATATCAGATTTAGCAGTGTCGGAAATATAGGCCCCATTAATGTAACTGGATGAGGCGTTGCTCCCTTAGCGCAAAGACCAGCTACAATCAAGAAGTTAAGCAAGCTATGGATAACAGGTTAATTAATTGTTCGTTTTATGAATTATCCCTATAGGGCGTTGCCAACGCCATAAATAAGAACAAATACAACTACACCAAGAGGCAATAGACGAACTAACTAACTAACTAACAAGGAGTTGAGTGTAACTATGCCTATCTTGATTGATTTTAGATTTTGCAGATCACTAGCTCTCCTTCGACCACTAGCTCTACTTTCTTCTTGTTCTCGTCGTTGTTGATATGATATTGGTGTTACGTATATTATCAATATTTTAATTTATTTAATACACAAATAAATCATGAGTATGGCATTGCCAGAATTAATAACATACTGATTACAATCCAGATAAGCACATACTATGCAAACAATAGGCATATATAAACATAATGCTAGTATAGCTAACATACAAATAAACACGAGCAGGATAAACGACTTGTACCCTCTAATAGGCTAGGCAGAAGTCGCGACAGTAGCATCATCGGTCTTCTTGGCGGTCTTCTTCTCGGCTTCGAGTTTCTCAGCGGTGAAACGGTCGGCTTCGTTGGCGATGGACATGTTTATTCCGAAACATTTCCGGTATGATGGTTTACTATGAAATAGGTTTTGGTTTCTACGAAACATTTCTGGTTTTCTCTCCAAAACATTTCTCGTGCCACCAAAACTTTTTCGGTGAATTTCTATCATACTCCTTTTCTAGTACTCTGTAGATAGATGACCCTTAAGTGTGTGACCCTGTAGCTTCGGTGAAGTATAGACATGGCCGGAACACCTTCCAATCAATGATCATTAGCAGAGTCCTGGACATCCTTGACCAGGTGTACCCACATGAGTGAATAGTCGAGTGAACCTTTAGTTATCATTTGTTGTTCCCATTGCTTCGAGATATGTTACAAAAACCCGAGGTGAGATTTAAAAATCCCGAGCTCGTTGATCAAAGATGGCTATGGTTTCCTAGTCATAGACATGAATTGTCAGTTGATAACAGGATCACATCATTAGGAGAATGATATGATGGACAAGACCCAAACTATGAACGTAGCATATGATCATGTCAAGCTTATTGCTATTGTTTTTTGCATGTCAAGTATATGTTCCTATGACCATGAGATCATGAAACTCACTGACACCGGAGGTGTTGGGGATATAACCCCGTTGTAAGACCCACCCAGGAGGGGTCGGGTCATACCTGGCGGCTCGTAGCGTATGGGCTGAAAGAGGAAGATTGGGTTGCACGATGGCTTACCAGATGGGCTGAGGCGAAGGCCCAGAGTCAGGAAGAAGGCGCAAGACCCGGGCGCGTAAGCCGCCTGGAGATAGCCTGCCAGAGTCGACAATACATCTTAGAGACAGAGTTAGACATGTTGTAAGAGTCGGTATGAGACTTGTGTAACCCGTGGTCTTGACCTCCTATATAAATGCGAGACCTGGGGACAACTTAGGGCAGAATCCAATCAATCGAGAGCTAGATCAAGCAAATACGCTCCCTTGTAATCGATACTCCAATCAATATACACAAAGCAAGACGTAGGCTTTTACCTCATCTCGAGGGACCGAACCTGGGTAAATCCGTGTGTTTCGTCCCGTCCAACCCCTTAGCGATGGCCTCGAACCTAAGTCTTCGGACATCTGCCATGACAAAACCACAATAGTTGGTGCCCACCATGGGGCTAACGCACGATGGTGTTGAGTTCTCAATGGGCTTTCTCTCAGGGATCAAAGGATACGCCGTCGGCTTGATGACAAAGAGCCGCCACGGAAAACTCTACATCAACGACTCGGGATGGGGGCTTGAAGCCGGCTCAGTCAAGTATGGATATCGGGTTCCCATTGGCAAGATGCACGTGTTCATCGGCAAGCTGGATGGATCTACACCCAGGTCGGACATCCGTACCGACCTCATCGAGCCGGCCCGACACGCGACACCCACCCGTATTCAACCCGGGCGGAAGAGTGTTTTCATTGGCTTTACACAGGACCGAGGAGATTCCTTATCGGGAGAGACCTTGGCTTTCTCAGATGAAGGATCTTCCACCGAGGAGGGGGAATAAATCTATCAACTTCATGGCGGCGGGTTAAGGGGCTATACCGATGGCGACAGTATTCCGTAGCCCTATGGCCCGCCAAGCTAAGCCGCCGTCTTCATGGCAGGCCATGCACCGGCTTCCAATGGTGCGATAGCCGGAGCGGCGGCTGGAGCGCCCCCTCTGATGCGGAGCCTCCTAAGGCGTCGGCGCAGGCTTTACTGGAGCTCATGGAGGAGCTAACGGCTCTGATGTCCACGGAGGTGATAGCTGAGAATTAGGCAGAGCGTAACGCCAAGATTAACCAGATCAAAGGACAAATGGCTCAGGCGCAGGAGGATATCAGTGCAATGCAAGCTGAGATGGATGCTGAGTCGGAACGTTTGAGGGTGGAGGCTCTCCGTTTTGATCTGGACCAGCGGGCATTGGAGGCGGTTCAGCATAGAAGGACTCAAGTTGGATTACCGATTCAACCTCGGACTCTTTTTAATACTCTGGGGGCTGGGCCAAGTACGCCACCAGTAGTGACCCGGGTGGGAGAGGCGTCGCGGTAGTTAGACCCGCCACGGAGGAATAGACCTTTGTCGCGACACGTTGTGATGCCTCCTGGCCATTACTCTAATCCGATGGAAAATATGATAGCGGCAGCTGCCAAGCTTGATGCTCTCCCTTTGGCCAAAGGGACGCTGTTTGCCGAAGAGGTGAGTAACGCGATTGGCTTGTTGCAGACAGCGGTGGCTCAGCAAGAGAGGTGCACACACAGCCGGAGCCGGGTGCACTCCACGCCCGTTCATAGTCATAGCTATAGCCGGCGGATTGAGTCACCTGCGGTCTCCAGCAGTGAGCAGAGGCGGAACCTGCCCAATAACAACCCGCCGGAGATGGATATTCAGGGGTCTATGGATAGGGGCCGGGCTCAGTGAGGATCAACACCGGTGACGGATTACCTGGAGGTCCCTGAGCCAGCACCAGCAACACCCGTCGGCGTCTCAGCCAGGGGATTTGGTGTGCAGTGTCTCGCAGCGTATGTGAGGAGTGCGCGTTTGCCCAAGGACTTTAAGGGGACACAGAAGGTGCCCAATTACACGACAGATCTACCCCCAGAGGCTTGGATTGAAAGCTATGAGCTTTCTATGGAGATGCTGGAGGTCAACAAAGCAGTTTGTGCGAAATACTTCGTCATGATGTTAGAAGGACCGGCTCGCACTTGGTTAAAGGGGTTACCACTGAATACCATCACGTCATGGGCCGAGTTGAAAGCACAATTCATCAAAAACTTCAAGGGAACTTGCAAGCAGCCGCTGACGATTGTGGATCTCGATCTTTGTGCACAAGAGGAAGGTGAGTCGGCCCATCATTGGGTGTGGCGGGTATCAACGGTGATCCATTCATCTGAGAATATTTCGGCATCTCAGGCGATTCTGGTTTTGGAAAGGAACTGTCGTTTTGTGCCCCTGAAGCAGAAGCTCGGGCAGTTGAAGCGTTCTTGTCAGGATATGGGTGAGCTCATGATGGCTCTCACCAAGTATGCGGATTCAGATATCACCAAAGACCCAAACTCCAATGATGAGAAGTCAGGTCAGGGTAAGAAGGGCGGAAACGGTAAGAACCAGCAGGGAGGTGCTGGGAACGGTAGCCAAGGCAAGCAGAAGAACCCAGACGGTGGGTCAGAGTTTGTGGCAAACACCAACGCACAACCGGCCGGGAACGGACGCCCTAGAGGCAACAGGAACTTCAGGCCGCCGTTTGACAATAATAGGGCACTTGTGCCTTACACCTTGGAGGAGGCACTGAACAGACCTTGCCCAGTGCACAACCGGCCAGACAAGGAGGCCACCCACACTTGGAAGGAGCGCAGTGTTATGCGCCAGTTTTGGGAGCAAAGCCTTCGTCAAAATCATAACAATGGTAACGGACCGTCAGGAGGGTCAGGACCGGGCGGCTCAGGGGCCGGCTTTGGTGCTGGCGGGTCAGGTTCAGGTCATCAAGGCCAAAACACTCAGAATCGAGGAAATCAAGGAAGTCATCAGCAGCAGAGCAATGGTGGTCAGCAACAGAATAACCACTCAGGTTATCAGAGCAACCCGAAACAACTTACTGGAGGACAATATCATGTCTTCACTATGAGCCTGGATAAGCAGGATTGGAAGTTGCACAAGAGGGCGATCAATGCAGCCACGCCGGCTCTCCGCGATACTTAAAATGTCAAAGTATCTGATTACGTGGAACCGGGAGGATCACCCCCCACGGGTCGACAACCCGGGTCATTTAGCTCTAGTTGTCGCTCCTCAGGTTGGAGGGTACAAGTTCACAAAAGTGCTCATGGACGGTGGCAGCAGTATTAACAACCTATACTACGACACCTTCCAGCGGATGGAATTAACTGACAAGGCTCTTAAGCCATCATCAACCGTTTTCCATGGGGTGGTGCCAGGCAAGTCGACTTACCCAATAGGGAATATTGTCTTGGAAGTGGCATTTGGAGATGAGTATAACTACAGGGTGGAGACCTTGTGGTTTGAGGTGGTAAAGATCAAGAGCTCGTATCATGCTCTGTTTGGTCGGCCAGCTTTTGCAAAGTTTATGGCCAGGCCTTGTTACGTTTATCTACAACTCAAGATGCCGGCTCTCAACGGAACAATCACGGTCCATGGTGATCGGAAGGTAGCCATTGAATGCAAGGAAGGAGACGTGGCTTATGCAGATTCAAGCTATGCAGAAGCAGAGCTTAAGTTTTATAAGGATAACATTGACATGGTAGATATGACTCCGTTGAAGAAACCTAGTACAGAGTCTGAGCCGCCCCTGAAGTTTGCGGCTGATGACACGAAGCTGGTAGATTTTACTTCGTGCGACTCATCCAAGCAGTTCACTATCGGGCCAACATGGACCCTACATAGTAAAGCGCGCTCATCAAAGTCATCCGTGAGAATCAGGACATCTTTGCATGGAAGCCATCTGACATGCCGGGTGTACCGAGAGAGTTCGTTGAGCACCACCTTAATGTGGATCCTAAGTTTAAACCGATTAAGCAATTCCTTCGTTGTTTCAATGAGGAACGGCATAAAGCAATTGGAGAAGAGGTAGCCCGGCTCTTGGCAGCAGGGTTCATCGTGGAGGTATTTCACCTGGAGTGGTTAGCCAACCCTGTGCCAGTGCTCAAGAAGAACGGCACATGGCGTATGTGTATAGACTACACGGATCTTAACAAGGTTTGTCCAGTTAACCCGTTTGCTCTCCCTCATATCGACCAGATTATTGATGCAATGGCGGGTTGTGATAGTTTATGTTTCCTGGATGCCTATTCAGGCTATCATTACATCAAGATGGCAATTAAAGACCAAGAGAAGACCTCGTTCATAACACCTTTTGGAGCTTTCTGCTATGTGTCCATGCCGTTCAGACTCAAGAGTACGCAGGCGACTTACCAACGTTGTGTGCAAAATTGTCATCACGGTTAGTGTCACACCCAAGATGCGGTCCTATCCTTATTTTGGCACGAGGGCCTCGACAGGGATAGAAGCGCATCTCGTCGTCTTGCAAGAATGGATATCATTACAAGTACATGTAAAGAAGAGATGAGTATATGGAATTGGCTTACACTCGCCACAAGCTACATCAGAGTCACATCAATACAATAACATAGGTAAACATCATACAGAAGAGTAGGGTCCGACTAAGGACGAAAAAAAACTACAAAATGACATCCATCCTTGCTATCCCAGGCTACCGCCTGGAACCCATCCTAGATCGATGATGAAGAAGAACTCCAACAAACAAGCAACACTCTCACGTTCAAGCATCACATTACCTGTACCTGCAACTGTTGTTATAGTAATCTGTGAGCCACAGGGACTCAGCAATCTCATTTCCAAGGGTATCAAGACTATTAAAGCTTAATGGGTGAGGTATGGTTAAGTGGTGAGGCTGCAGCAAGCGACTTAGCATTTATTTGAGTGGCTAACTTACGAGTACATAAATGAAAGTATGGTGGTCTACACATAACGAATATGAACTAGTAATGATCACTAACTGATCCTGAACACCTACTTACGTCAAACATAACCCCACCGTGTTCTCTTTCGGATAAGAACTCACGAGAAGAGACGGTCACGGTTACACACACAGTTGGTGTATTTTATTTGAGTTTACTTCAAGTTTGCTATGACCGGGTGTTAAACAAAGTATCCAAGTTTGCCACATAACCGAAAGCACGGCTTTCCGAAAGATTTAACCCTGTAGGGGTGCTCCAACTCATCCATCATAAATTAAACACACGCAGCGGGAATAACCTCGACCACGGATCTCGTGATCATCCTATTGGGGAACGTCGCATGGGAAACAAAAAATTTCCTACGCACACGCAAGATCTATCCATGGTGATGAGCATCTACGAGAGGGAGATTGGATGTACATACCCTTGTAGATCGCTAAGCGGGAAGCGTTAAGAAACGCGGTTGGTGTAGTCGAACGTCTTCGCGATCCAAATCGCCGAGCGTCCCGCAATCTCATCATGATCCGTCCCGCAATCCAATCATGATCCGCCCTGCAAACTCATCACGATCCGTCCCGCGATTCAATCATGATCCGTCCCGTGAACTCATCACGAACCGTCTCGCGAACTCATCATGATTAGTCTCGCGATCTTGATCACGGTCCTTCCGATCTAAAGCCGAACGGACGGCACCTCCACGTTCAACACACATACAGCTCGATGACGATTTCCGCCTTCTTGATCCAGCAAGAGGGAGCGGAGAGGTAGTCGAGTTCACCGGCAGTGTGACGGCGCCACGGTGATGGTGGTGGAGTAATTCCGGCAGGGCTTCGCCTAAGCACTGCAGAAATCCGATCTAAAGGAGAAACTATGCACTAGAGGAACGGGCAGCACGTGGCTAAAAAATCTGTGCAAAAAACCCTAAAACCTCCAGCATATATAATAGGTAGGGAGGAGAGGACTTGGCGCAAGGTCCAAGCCTCCTTGGGTCGGCCGAAGTGGGGAGGAGAGGAGGACTCCTCCTCCAATCCTAGTAGGACTAGGATTCCTCCCTTTTTTGGCCTTTTTCCACCTTTTTCCCTTTGGGCTTCTCTTCCCAGCCGCATGGGCCTTGTGTGGGACTTCCACCAGCCCACAAAGGGCTGGTATTTACTCTCCCAGAGCCCATGTAGCCTCTTGGGTCGAAATACCCCTCCCGATGGTCTCCCGATACACTACCGGCACTCCCGATACACTACCGATGAGCCCAAAACTTTTTCAGCGACCAAAACAGGACTTCCTATATATGAATCTTTACCTCTAGACCATTCCGGAGCTCATGGTGACGTCCGGGGTCTCATCTAGGACCATGAACAACCTTCGGTCACCATCATACATAACTCTATACTACCAAAACGTCACCAAACCTTAAGTGTGTAGACCGTGCGGGTTCGAGAACTATGTAAACATGACCGAGACACCTCTACGGTCAATAACCAATAGCAGGACCTGGATGCCCATATTGGTTCCTACATATTCTACGAAGATCTTTATCGGTCGAACCTCTATGTCAAGGATTCAGTTAATCTCGTAAGATGTTCCCTTTGTTCTTCGGTATGTTACTTGCCCGAGATTCGATCGTTCGTATCTCCATACCTAGTTCAATCTTGTTACCGGCAGGTCTCTTTACTCGTTCCGTAATACAAGATCCCGTGACTAACACTTAGTCACATTGCTTGCAAGGCTTATTGTGATGTTGTATTACCGAGTGGGCCCTGAGATACCTCTCCGTCACACGGAGTAACATATCCCAGTCTTGATCCATGCCAACTCAACAGACACCCTCGAAGATACCTGTAGAGTACCTTTATAGTCACCCAGTTACGTTGCAACGTTTGATACACACAAGGCACTCCTCCGGTGTCAGTGAGTTGCATGATCTCATGGTCATAGGAACATATACTTGACATGTAGAAAGTCTCATCGTAGTCAACTCCTTGAACTTGCCGGAAACTTCTTTGCGACAAGTCGAGCTTTATAAATGCTGACATTCACCATCAACGTCTGTCTTCATTTTAAAGATCCATTTGTACTCAACAACCTGCCGTCCAATGAGCAAGGCTACCAAAGTCTATACTTGGTTTTCATATATGGATCCTTTCTCGGATATCATGGCCTCTAACCATTTGTCGGTATCCAGGCCCATCATCGCTTCTCCATAGCTCGTAGGTTCATCGTTGGCCAACAACATGACCTCCAAGATAGGGTTGTCGTACCGCTCAGGATCGGTATACGTCCTTGTCGACCTACGAGGTTCGATAGTAACTTGATCCGAAGCTTCATGATCATCATTATGAACTTCCTCTTCAACTAATGTTCACTTCACAGAAACATCTTCCTGCGCGGCGCTACTCTCTGGCTGAACAAAGGTTCAACAACCTCATCAAATTCTATCTTCCTCCCACTCAATTCTTTCAAGAGACACTCTTTCTCGATAAAGGACCCAGTTTTAGCAACAAACATTTTATGCTTGGATCTGAGATAGAAGGTTTACCCAACTGTCTTTAGGATATTCTATGAAGATGCATTTGTCTGCTTTTGGTTCGAGCTCATCAGGTGAAAACCCTTTTTCACATAAGTGTTGCAGCCCCAAACATTAAGAAATGACAGCTTAGGTTTCTATCAAACCATAATTCACACGGTGTCATCTCAATGGATTTACATGGTGCCCTATCTAAAGTGAATGTAGTTGTCTCTAATGCATAACCCCAAAACGATAGTGGTAAAAGGATAAGAGACATCATAATTCTCACCATATCCAATAGAGCACAACTATGACGTTCGGACACACCATCACACTATGGTGTTCCAGGTGGGGTGAGTTGTGAAAAAACTTTCACATTGCCTTAAGTTGTATACCAAACTCGTAACTCAGATATTCACCTCCACGATCATATCACGGACATTTTATCTTCTTTTCACGATGATCCTAAACTTCACTCTGAATTTGCTTGAACGTTTTCAAACGATTCAGACTTGCGTTCCATTAAGTAAATATACACTATTATCTACTCAAATCATCAGTGAAGGTAAGAAAATAACAATATCCACCGCATGCTACAAGACTCATTGGATTGCATACATCAACATGTATCATTTCCAATAAATCACTTGCCCGCCCCATCAAACCAGAAAATGAGGTCCTTAGTCATCTTGCCTGAGAGGCATGGTTCGCATGTCTCAACCGATTCGAAATCGAATGAGTCCAAAGAACCATCAGCATGGAGTTTCTTCATGCGCTTTATACCAATATGACATTTAGCGACAGTGCCACAAGTATGTGGTACTATCATTATTAACTTTGTATCTTTTGGCATCAATGTTATGAACATGTGTATTACTACGATCAAGATTCAACAAACCATTCTCTTTGGGTGCATGACCATTGAAGGTATTATTCATGTAAACATAATAACCATTATTCTTTAACTTAAATGAATAACCGTGTTGCAATAAACATGATCTAATCACGTTCATGCTCAATGCAAAACACCAAATAACATTTATTTAGGTCCCTCACTAATCCCGAAGGTAGAGAGAGCGTGCGATGTTGATCACATCAACCTTGGAAACATTTCCAACACACATCGTCACCTCACCCTTAGCTAGTGCTCCGTTTATTTCGTAGCTTTTATTTCGAGTTACTAAAATTTAGCAACCGAACCGGTATCCAATACCCAGGTGCTACTAGGAGTACTAGCAAGGTACACATAAATAACACATATATCAAATATACTTCTGTCGATGTTGCCAGTCTTCTTATCTACCAAGTATCTAGGGTTGTTCCGCCTCAGCGACCGCTCTCCTCATAATCGAAGCACTTAGTCTCGGGTTTGGGTTCAACTTTGGGTTGCTTCACTGGAGCAGCAACTGACTTGCTATCCATGAAGTTTTCCCTCCTTCCTCCTGCCCTTCTCGAAACTAGTGGTTTGACTAACCATCAACACTTGACGCTCCTTCTTGATTTATACCTTCGCGGTGTCAAACATCGCGAACAACTCAGGGATCATTATTTCTATCCCTGGCATTTTATAGTTCATCACCAAGTTCTAGTAGCTTAGTGACAGTGACTTGGAGAACTATATCAATCACTATCTTATCTGGAAGATCAACTCCCACTCGATTCAAGCGATTGTAGCACCCAGACAATCTGAGCACATGCTCAACGATTGAGCTATTCTCTTTCATATTACAGGCAAAGAATCTTGTTGGAGATCTCAGATCTCGCAACACGGGCATGAGCCTGAGATCCTAATTTTAGCTCTTAGAACATCTCATATGTTCTGTGACGTTCAAAAAGTTTCGGAGCTTCAATTCTAAGCCGTAATGCATGACGCACTAAACTATCAAGTAGTTATCAGAACGTGCCTGTCAGATGTTCACAACATCTACAAACAACGCTAGAGGGGTTGGCGCACCGAGCGGTGCATTAAGGACATAAGTCTTCTGTGCAGCAATGAGGACAATCCTTAGATCATGGAGCTAGTCCGCAATATTGCTACCATCATATTTCAACTCTATTTCTCTAGGAACATATAAAAATTCAAGGGAGCTACAGCGTGAGCTAGTAATCTACAACACAGTTTGCAAATACACTACTGACTATGTTCATGATAATGAGTTCAATTCATCATATTACTTAAGAACTCCCACTCAAATTGACATCCCTCTGGTCATTCGAGTGATACATGATCAAATTCACCAACTCAAGTCCGATCATCACGTGAGTTGAGGTGGTCTCAATGGTGAACATCATCATGTTGATCATATCTACTATATGACTCATGTTCGACCTTTCGGTCTCTTGTGTTCCGAGGCCATGTCTGTACATGCTAGGCTCGTCAAGTTTAACCCGAGTGTTCTGCATGTGCAACACTGGCTTGCACCCGTTGTATGTGAACGTAGAGTCTATCACACCCGATCATCACGTGGTGTCTCAACACGACAAACTTTCGCACCGGCATGAACTTGTGCTTTTGATCTCCATCTTGAAAGCACCGGCATGATCTCCATCGTCACCGGCAAGACACCATGATCTCCATCATCTTGATCTCCATCAATATGTCGCCATCAGGGTTGTCGCGCCCAACATGCTTCTACTACTATTGCTACCGTTTAGCGATAAAGTAAAGCATTACATAACGCTTAATGATTGACACGCAGGTCATACAATAATTAAAGACAACCCTATGGCTCCTGCCGGTTGTCATACTCATCGACATGCAAGTCGTGATAATCTATACATCACATGATCATCTCATACATCACATATATCACATCATGTAATTGGCCATATCAGATCACAACATACCCTACAAAAACAAGTTAGATGTCCTCTAATTGTTGTTGCATGTTTTATGTGGCTGCTACGGTTATCTAGCAAGAACAATTCTCATCTACGCAAAAACCACAACAGTGATACACTAGTTGCTTTTCAACCTTCTCAAGGACCGTGTCGAATCTAATCCAACTAAAGTGAGAGAAAACTGGCACCCGCAAGCCATCTATGCAACAAGTTGTGGTTGAGGGAACCGGTCTCTCGTAAGCGTACGAGTAATGTTGGTCCGGGCTGCTTCATCTCACAATACCGCTGAACCAAAAGACGACCAAGGGAGGAAGCAATCTAAGCATCAACGCCCACAAACTCTTTGTGTTCTACTCGAGATCTCATCTACACATAGACCTAGCTCATGATGCCACTGTTGGGGAATGTCGCGTGGGAAACAAAAAATTTCCTACGCACACACAAGATCTATCCATGGTGATGAGCATCTACGAGAGGGAGAGTGGATCTACATACCCTTGTAGATCCCTAAGCGGGAAGCGTTAAGAAACGCGGTTGGTGTAGTCGGACGTCTTCGCGATCCAAATCGCCAAGCGTCCCGCGATCTCATCACGATCCGTCCCGCAATCCAATCAAGATCCGTCCCATGAACTCATCATGATCCGTCCCGCGATCCAATCATGATCTGTCCCACGAACTCATCAGGACATGTCCCGCGAACTCATCATGATCCGTCTCGCGATCTTGATCACGGTCCTTCCGATCTAGCGCCGAACGGACGGCACCTCCGCGTTCAGCACACGTAAAGCTCGACGACGATCTCCGCCTTCTTGATCCAGCAAGAGGGAGCGGAGAGGTAGATGAGTTCACCGGCAGCGTGACGGTGCCGCGGTGATGGTGGTGGAGCAATTCCAGCAGGGCTCCGCGTAAGCACTGCAGAAATCCGATGTAGAGGAGAAACTATGCACTGGAGGAACTGGCAGCACGTGGCTAAAAAATCTATGCAAAAAACCCTAAAACCACCAATATATATAAGAGGGAGGGAGGAGAGGACTTGGCGCAAGGGCCAAGCCTCCTTGGGTCGGCCGAAGTGGGGAGGAGAGGAGGACTCCTCCTCCAATCCTAGTAGGACTAGGATTCCTCCCTTTTTTGGCCTTTTTCCGCCTTTTTCCCTTTGGGCTTATCTTCCCAGCCGCATGGGCCTTGTGTGGGACTTCCACCAGCCCACAAAGGGCTGGTATTTACTCTCCCATAGCCCATGTAGCCTCTTGGGTCGAAATACCCCTCCCGATGGTCTCCCGGTACACTACCGGCACTCCCGATACACTATCGATGAGCCCGAAACTTTTTTGGCGACCAAAACAGGACTTCCTATATATGAATATTTACCTCCAGACCATTCCTTGTTACTTCTATTATCTCATTAGGGACTCCGAACAACCTTCGGTCACCACCACACATAACTCTATACTACCGAAACGTCACCAAACCTTAAGTGTGCAGACCTTGCGGGTTCGAGAACTATGTAGACATGACCGAGACACCTCTATGTTCAATAACCAATAGAGGGACCTAGATGCCCATATTGGTTCCTACATATTCTATGAAGATCTTTATCGGTCGAACCTCTATGTCAAGGATTCAGTTAATCCCGTAAGATGTTCCCTTTGTTCTTGGGTATGTTACTTGCCCGAGATTCGATCGTTCGTATCTCCATACCTAGTTCAATCTTGTTACCGGCAGGTCTCTTTACTCGTTCCGTAATACAAGATCCCGTGACTAACACTTAGTCACATTGCTTGCAAGGCTTATTGTGATGTTGTATTACCGAGTGGGCCCTGAGATACCTCTCCGTCACACGGAGTAACAAATCCCAGTCTTGATCCATGCCAACACAACACACACCCTCGGAGATACCTGAAGAGTACCTTTATAGTCACCCAATTACGTTGCAACGTTTGATGCACACAAGGCACTCCTCCGGTGTCAGTGAGTTGCATGATCTCATGGTCATAGGAACATATACTTGACATGCAGAAAACAGTACCAAGAAACTGACACGATCATATGCTACGTTTGTAGTTTGGGTCTTGTCCATCACACCATTCTCCTAATGATGTGATCCCGTTATCAAATGACAGCTCATGTCCATGTCTAGGAAACCTTACCCATCTTTGATCAACGAGCTAGTCTATTAGAGGTATACTAGGGGCAAGGTTTTGTCTATGTATCCACACATGCATCTAAGTCAACGATCAATACAATTATAGCATGGATAATAAAAAATTATCATGAACAAGGAAATATGATAATAACTAATTTATTATTGCCTCTAGGGCATATTTCCAACACATCCTAGGCAATTCCAAAGGAAATCCGACACCTCGAGATAGCCCGAAGAAGATCAGAGTTCCTCACTCAAGACGTTTGAGAAAGGTAAAACAAGTCCAGCAAGGCCTCCCGACGTTTCGACGGCCCGATAGGAGCCACGTATCTCATTCTCAGGACACGGTGGATAAGTGACGCGTAGAGTGGCCTTATAAAAATCTCCTGAGTTGCCCTGGGTTGGCCCCGCATAGTGCTCTATTTTTGACCAGCACCAGCAGCACTGGCCCCCTGTATTATGTTAAATTAATCCACGAGGGGGCGACCCTCTATGCTTTAATAAGGTGATCAGTATTATGATGGACAAATGTAATACCAAAGTTGGGCCTTGCCAAACAAGTTTTATCCCAAAACGAAAATCAAGGGGGTCTCCATAACAACCCCGAGCATGTTAGGAGCGCTCAATTATGGAACATAACACTGGTTCACAAGTAACTAGGGCGACAAGAGCAGAACAAAACACCGAGCAAAATACCAAGCCTTCCACCCTTAACCAAGTATATAAGTGCATTAAATTAAATAGCAATAATATTGTGATAACAAAAGAATGTCCATGTTGACACATGGAAGCAATTGCTCCTGCAGCTAGAAGCGTTATAAGAAGGGCTCAAGCGGTAACATAGCCAAACAAAGGTTTGCTGGGAGGTAGCAAGACATAACGATAAAACGGGACAACTAGCATAGCAATGATATTAGTGGTATCCAGGGAAATGTGTCATCTTGCCTGAGATCTCGCTCGGAAGAAGAATGATTCCATGAAGAAGATGATCCAACGTAGTCGAACGAATCCTCACACTCCGAATGCTTTCGAAACTCTATTGAGAAGAAGCAAACTTGAAACAACAATCAACACACGACACACCACAACATATGCACGACATGATGCACAAACCAATATGATGCATGTCCGGTTTAAATATGCAAGGCATGACAAATCACATCAAACAACTACTACACATTAAAGTAAAGCTCAATATGCAATGAGTTGCATATTGACGAAACTCCATGTTCAAATTATTTAGTCACTCCCGTTTAGGTACTCATCAATATTAAATGTTGTTTAACATGGCAAACAGTGAGGCACAAACAACTACAACATCTAGGCATTTTAAATGAGGCTGGAAGCAATTATATCGTTTCCGAAACAACCCCATATGCATATTATGAATCTGGTCCAAATCTGTACTAACCATATTTTAGAGTTGTTAACCAGCAAAATAAATGTCACCATGAGATTCTACACATTTTTCTAGGCAAGTTACATATATAAAACATTTTCAACGGAGCTACGGTTTAGTAGTTATTAAATAAATCATTTTAACATGGCATATGTGCAAATTAATGTAAACAACAAGTTTAAATATTTTATCACATGTGAAAGTTGGATATTGTGAATCTATATGAAATTCCAGTCACTTTACATATATAAAGTTTTTACATACGATGCATGGTTGACTAGATATTAGCACTTTTAAAACAGGGTTTTTTCTGTAATTTTATTTAATCATTGGATAATTGACAAAATCGCACGCATGAAAAAAACAATATGGGCCGAATCTGTGCACTGATGGGCTCAACAGGGTAGGCGCAACCTATCTATACAGCACATAGGTGCAAAATAGCATTAGGGCGGTCGGCAGCTCACCTTGGGCCTTAGGAGGCCGGTCGGTGGAGAGGTTGGAGCTGGGCCGGCGGTTGGGCCTTGGGGAGGTCGCGGCCCATGAGCCGCTGGCGCTCGTCCTGCTCGCTCGGACAGGAGCACGATCAGGAGGCCATGACGGTGGCGGGCAACGGCAGGCCAATGGCCACGACGGCGCCCTCCGGCGAACGCGTGGCAGCGACAGTGCGGATTCGGGCCATATTGTCGGATCTGGGGCGAGGTGAAGGGAGGCTAGTGGCGGTTCTTGGCGGCGCGACCATGGAGGCGCGGCGATGACACCGGAAGTTGGTTGCGGCTACGGGCTTGGCTGGCAACTCGGGACCTCCGGCGAGCTCGCCAGCCGACGGTGCGACGCAGGGCTCCGACAGCGGGCCGGATGCTGCGATGGGCAGCTACTGGTGCAGGGCGCCATCGCTACGGGCGAGTGTCTGCGGGTGGCGATGGTGGCTCGATCCGGGCCCGGGCGGGCCTCCATATGGGCCTGGGCGGGTCTGCGGTGGTTGGAGGGGCAAGGCTACGATGGAGGTGGCGGCTGGAGTTGATCCGGTGCGGAAATCGAGGGGAGGTCTAGGGTTTCCATTAGGGGCAGGTTAGGGGATGTTTAAATAGGAAAGGGGGCTAGGTTAGGGGTTTTCAGGGCCGATTTCGGCCATATGATCGCAATTGGACGGTCGGATCGGGGCAAGGGTGGTGGGCTGTGTGTCGAGTGGGCTAAGGTTGAGAAGAGAGAGAGAATGAAGGCCCGTGACATGAGGTTTTAAACACCGATAAACGTCCGACGAATAACCGATGACCGCACTGCTACGGATGACCATTCGGGTACCAAACGAACTCGAAACGCGACGAAATTTGGCAGGCAGCCTACCTAGAATATAACAAGACCACACGCCAAGTTCCGACCCAATCTGAGAATATTTTAAAGGCACTTTAAAAAAATATTTTCAATGCCGCGGGCGCGTGCGTGTGTGGTTGGTCTCGAAACGGGCAACGACAAGAACAGAGAGAACCGACAACTACCAACGGATGCAAGTTTTCAAAAATGGATGACGATACTATGCAGAGGATGCGAATGATGCGATGATGAATGCGACAACCATATGAAAAACCGACGAGAATGGAAATAAAAGGGGAATCTTCTGGAGCGTCGGTCCCGGGCTGTTACAACTCTCCTCCACTACACGAGGATCTCGTCCCGAGATCTAGAATGATAAGGGGAAGAGAAAGAGGTAAACTTAGTTGCTTCTCTGACAAACGAGTGAAACCCATGATCATTAAAGGTTTCGACGAGATGAAGACTGGCACAAGGAACAATGAAGAATGCACAAGAAATTTCGGCAGCACTTCGGTAGGATAGAGGGGCAAAATTGATAAGATAGAAAGACACGGAAGGATAGACACCAAACTGTGGTTGAATTAGAATCAAAACTTCATGAGACAGAAGGATCATGAAAAATTTCACAGCACTCCGGTTCATGGCCAAGCTAGGGAAGAACAAGATCTTAACAAGGCAAGATGATAGATTGAAGAAAGCAACATTAGAAGGCCTCTGGAACAAACGAATAGAATCTAGATCTATGGAGAGAAGAGAACGGATAAGAAAATGACAACTTCTACCACCATTGAATTTGAAAAGCATGGATGAATAGAGTTGTTGAAAAACCAACAATGAAAATAATAGCTTGTTATGGGCTTATGGGAAACATCTCAAAATTATGAGGTGACAACCTGCCACAACAGAAACAAATTGATTGCTTGGGAGCAACAAGATATGCAAAACTTCTTTCACAAAGAATAGGAGGAGAAAACTTGGATCATTTATAACCCCATTATAGCAACAATCCTTAGGAAATGCTTTAGGTGAAATCCAACCCAAGAGAACTCCGAGAAAGGAATGATGGCTTTACTTATATTATTCTTGACAATATTTCCTTCGAGACTCCTCATAATCAAGAATTTAATAACACCACCTCAAAAGACAATGGAGAAGGAATTGTACTTAAAAATTCAAGATAAAGAACACATGAGCACCTCCAACAAGAATCTTGAAGAACAATTCGAGAAGAAATTACATCTTTAACAAACCACCATGAAGAAGCATCGAGATGAACTCCGGAGTGAAAGGAATATAGAAAATAATTGAAGGATGCACAAAGACAAGATTGAGGCCTTGCAATGATTTAGATGATGCTTTGGGACAAGATACTTGAGCAAAACTAGGAACTCCGGAAAAGAAAGATGACCACTTGAGATATGGAATTTGATATCATGAACAACTCCGGAAGAAGGATTGAAATCACTTGGATCAAACACTAATAAAAATTATGATATGCCTATCCTTCATCAAGTTAAATTGATAAAAAACAACGGATTTCGCACAGAACTTATTGTTCTTGAAAAAGATAGGAAAGATAGATAGAGCACAAACTTGAAGAGGTCTTGAACGAGACACCGGTAGGAATTCACAACGAATGAGGATACTATGATTGAATGAAGATACATGGAACAAAGAGATCATGATCCACCTAATGGAAAACTTCACAAGGCATCGGAATAATTGAGATACAAATGAAGGAACAACAATTGAAAAGAATTTGAGAACGAAAGCTGAAAGCTGAGAATGAAGAGATCTTCTGAAATGATGGCCTTCGGGAGGATCGATAAATGAAAACAACTCTGAATGCACCGGATGGATATGGGAGGAATTACTCATGATAAAAAACAATTGAGATCATAGCAACAAGCTGAAACCATGAATCTTTGGAAGAACGACCAACAATTTAAGAGAAACTCGCCTTCGGTCTTCAGTGTTGAGAACGATGACGAGAAACAACACCATGAATTACTGAGATACTCCGGAATAATGAATAAAGAACTATTGAACCAATGATGAAAATGATTTAGAAGCGATCTTCGAGAAGGCACATGACTGATGAAATTCATTCTTATGTCATATTGAAAAGAACTTGAGGACATCTCCGGAAAGAATAGAAGAGTCAGGTAGGATCCTGGAAAAAAAATTGTGGCTTATGAGCCCACTCAAAAGAAACCACCGTTGAAACAATTGATTAAAAGAGAGATTGCACCGGTACAAATTAAGAACTTGATGATATCAGACCCTTGAAATAATTAAGAGGATAAGAATAAAAATGAATGTCTTCTGAGATATCATCAACACTCTGGATAGAATAAAGAGGGATGAATAAACAAGAGAGGCTTGGAAAAGAAATTCCAACATGGAAACCATTGAACAAATGAGAAAGGATATGATGAACACCGAGAACTTGAATTGAATTCACCAGAGAATAATAACAACAAGAACACAGAATATGAGGATAGACCTTGAAACTGAAACTCTTGAGAATCTCCATAAGAACCACTGGATACAATATGAAGAAATGATAGCGGAAGCATTGATGAAGAGAAAGGCACATGAGAGAGAATTTAATCATTGAAGAAAAAGGCCGCGAGGGTGGGGAAAACAAACAAAACTTGGAACAGATGGAAAGAACTCCGGGAAAGAATAAGAGGGTTGATCTTGCAAATATTGGGGATGATAGAAATATCTGGAAGAGAAGCACGCCGAATAAAAGAATAGATATGACAACTTGGTTGGGCAAAAGAATTATCATTCCCATAGAAATATGAGAACACTACTTAGCAAGATATGAAATCACCACTTGACATCGAAGCAACTCGAATTACCATATAAAAAACAAAACAAATGATGGGGCTTACGAAACAAGCCAGAACAAATACATACCGACTATGCACTTGTTGGAAGGATAAGGCTAGATACCTACTTGAATTCCCACCTAAGAACTTCTGAAAACTTTCTAGTTATGCAAACCGATGTTGGGGATACAAGGAGGAAATATCTTACACAACTAACAAACCTACACCCCAACTGTATCCATCCTTCAACACATAACCAGAGGCTTCCGGAAACCCATCTAACTCGGACCCTCGAAAGCACAACGATACTAACCATGGTGGTACCTCGGACGCCTCCCCAGTACTGGGTGACTCCGACCTTATCTCACCACAACAAGTATTGAAGCAATTCTGAACACCCTCCGTCCTGAGATACTAAGGAAGCCGGATGATAACGATGTACCAAGAATTTCCTGGAGCTCAACTCCCCGGAAGAAATCAAGTTAGACAGGAGGCACCAAGACAGAACTTTGTCACATCGGTATCATATAGTTTCCAAAATACCCGCGTGATCCTAAAATGTTTTTGAGCGAGAAGAGGAGTAGAATCAAAATTCCTAAGTCGTAATTCCTCACCAGAGCATAGAAGAGGAGTAAAAAGAATCCTACTCTCCGATATAACTAGACTCAAAACAGTTTTTCACTTGGCTTGACTCGGCCAAGTTCGATCAATCAAAGGGGCTCCTAGGTTGGTACAGGCTCTGATACCAACTTGTCATGCCCAAGATGCGGTCCTATCCTTATTTTGGCACGAGGGTCTCGACAGAGATAGAAGCGCATCTTGTCGTGTTGCAAGAATGGATATCATTACAAGTACATGTAAAGAAGAGATGAGTATACGGAATTGGCTTACACTCACCACAAGCTACATCAGAGTCACACCAATACAATAAGATAGGCAAACATCATATAGAAAAGTAGGGTCCGACTAAGGACGAAAACAAACGACAAAATGACATACATCCTTGCTATCCCAGGCTGCCGCCTGGAACCCATCCTAGATCGATGATGAAGAAGAAGAACTCCAACAAACAAGCAACACTCTCACGTTCAAGCATCACATTACACGTACCTTCAACTGTTGTTATAGTAATCTGTGAGCCACAAGGACTCAGCAATCTCATTTCCAAGGGTATAAAGACTATTAAAGCTTAATGGGTGAGGTATGGTTAAGTGGTGAGGCTGCAGCAAGCGACTAAGCATTTATTTGAGTGGCTAACTTACGAGTACAGAAATGAAAGTATGGTGGTCTACGCATAACGGACGTGAACTAGTAATGATCACTAACTGATCCTGAACACCTACTTATGTCAAACATAACCCCACCGTGTTCTCTTTCGGATAAGAACTCACGAGAAGAGACAGTCATGGTTACGCACACAGATGGTGTATTTTATTTGAGTTTACTTCAAGTTTGCTATGACCGGGTGTTCAACAAAGTATCCAAGTTTGCCACATAACCGCGGGCACGGCTTTCCGAAAGATTTAAACCTGTAGGGGTGCTCCAACTCATCCATCATAAATTAACCACACGCAGCGGGAATAACCTCAACCATGGATCTCATGATCATCCTAGCCAATTCCAAAGGAAATCCTACACCTCGAGATAGCCTGAAGAAGATCAGAGTTCCTCACTCGAGACATTCGAGAAAGGTAAAACAAGTCCAGCAAGGCCTTGCGACGTGTCGACGATCCCTATAGGAGCCACGTATCTCATTCTCAGGACACGGCGGATAAGCGACGCTTACAGTGGCCTGATAGAAATATCCCGAGTTGCCCCGGGTAGGCCCCGCATAGTGCTCTATTTTGGACCAGCTCTAGCAGCACTAGCCCCCTGTATTATGTTAAATTAATCCATGAGGGGGCGACCCTCTATGCTTTAATAAGGTGATCAGTATTATGATGGGCAAATGTAGTACCAAAGTTGGGCCTTGCCAGACAAGTTTTATCCCAAAACAAAAATCAAGGGGTCCCCATAACAACCCCGAGCATGTTAGGAGCGCTCAGTTATGGAACATAACACCGGTTCACAAGTAACTAGGGCGGAAAGAGTGGAACAAAACACCGAGCAAAAGGCCAAGCCTTCCACCCTTAACCAAGTGTATATGTGCATTAAATTAAATAGCAATAATATTGTGATAACAAAAGAATGTCCATGTTGACACATGGAAGCAATTGCATCTGCAGCTAGAAACGCTATAAGAAGGGTTGAGCAAGCGGTAACATGGCCAAACAAAGGTTTGCTTGGAAGGTGGAGGGTTAGAGGCTTTTCATGGCAATGTTGTGAGGCTTGACAAACAAGTGGTAGGTAGCGAAACATAACGATAAAACAAGACAACTAGCATTGCAATGATAGTAGTGGTATCCAGGGAAATGTGTCATCTTGCCTGAGATCCCGCTCGGAAGAAGAACGAGTCCATGAAGAAGACGATCCAACGTAGTCGAACGAATCCTCACACTCCGAATGCTTTCGGAACTCTATCGAGAAGAAGCAAATCGGAAACAACAATCAACACACGACACACCACAACATATGCATGACATGATGCACAAACCAATATGATGCATGTCCGGCTTAAATATGCAAGGCATGACAAATCACATCAAACAACTACTACACATTAAAGTGAAACTCAATATGCAATGAGTTGCATATTGACGAAACTCCACGTTCGAATTATTTAGTTCACTCCCGTTTAGGTATGCATCAATATTAAATGTTGTTTAACATGGCAAACGGTGAGGCACAAACAACTACAATATCTAGGCATTTTAAATGAGGTCGGAAGCAATATATATCATTTCCGAAACAACCCCATATGCATATTATGAATTTGTTCCAGATCTGTACTAACCATATTTTAGAGTTGTTAAACAGCAAAATAAATGTCACCATGAGATTCTACACATTTTTCTAGGCAAGTTACATATATAAAACATTTTCAACGGAGCTACGGTTTAGTAGTTATTAAATAAATCATTTTAACATGGCATATGTGCAAATTAATGTAAACAACAAGTTTAAATATTTTTATCACATGTGAAAGTTGGACATTGTGAATCTACATGAAATTCCAGTCACTTTACATATATAAAGTTTGTACATACGATGCCCAGTTGACTAGATATTAGCAATTTTAAAACAGGGGGTTTTTCTGTAATTTTATTTAATCACTGGATAATTGACAAAATCGCATGCATGAAAAAACAATATGCGCCGAATCTGTGCACTGATGGGCTCAACAGGGTAGGCGCAACCTATCTATACAGCTCATAGGCGCAAAATAGCATTGGGGCGGCCGACAGCTCACCTTGGGCCTTAGGAGGCCGGTCAGTGGAGGGGTTGGAGCTGGGCCGACGGTTGGGCCTTGGGGAGGTCGCGGCCCACGAGCCGCTGGTGCTCGTCCTGCTCGCTCGGGCAGGAGCACGAGCAAGAGGCCATGGCGGCGGTGGTCAACAGCGGGGCAACGGCCACGGCGGCGCCCTCCGGCGATGGCAGGGCAGCGGCAGGGAGGATCCGGGCCGGCGGTTCTTGGCGGTGCGGCCATGGAGGCGCGGCGACGACACTGGAGGTTGGCTGCGACTGCGGGCATGGCTGGCGACTCGGGACCTCCGGCGAGCTCGCTAGTCGACGGCGCGATGCGGGGCTCCTGCAACGGGCTGAAGGCTGCGACGGGGAGCTGCTGGTGCAGGGCGCCATGGCTACGGGTGAGGTGGGAGCGAGCGTCCGCAAGCCGTGACGACGGCTCAATTCGGGCCCGGGCAGGCCTCTAGATGGGCCTGGGCGGGCCCGCGACTGCTGGAGGGGGAACTCTGCGATGGAGGTGGCGGCTGGGGTTGATCCCGTCCGGAAATCGAGGGGAGGTCTAGGGTTTCCATTAGGGTCAGGTTAGGGGGTGTTTAAATAGGAAAGGGGGCTAGGTTAGGGGTTTTCAGCGCCGATTTGGCCATACGATCGCAATCGGATGGCCGGATCGGGGCAAGGGTGGTGGGCTGTGTGTGGAGTGGGCTAAGGTTGAGAACAGAGAGAATGAAGGCCCGTGACGCGATGTTTTAAACGCCGAAAAACGTCCGACGAATAACCGATGACCACACTGCTACGGATGACCGTTCGGGTGCCAAACGAACTCGGAACGTGACGAAATTTGGCAGGCGTCCTACCTAGAATATAACAAGACCACACGCCAAGTTCCGACCCAATCCGAGAATATTTTAAACGCACTTTTAAAAACAATATTTTTCAATGCCGCGGGTGTGTGCGTGTGTGGTTGGTCTCGAAAGGGGCAACTGTAAGAACGAAGAGAACCGGCAACTACCAACGAATGCAAGTTTTGGAAAACGGGTGACGATGCTATGCAGATGATGTGAATGATGCGATGATGAATGCGACAACCACACGAAAAATAGACGAGAATGGAAATAGAAGGGGAATCGTCTGGAGCGTTGGTCCCGGGCTGTTACAGTCAGATTGGATGTAATGTGCATGCCTATGTGGATGATATTGTGGTTAAGTCAAGGAAGGAGACATTGTTGGACGACCTGAGGGAAACGTTTGATAACTTACGGGTTTATAAGATGATGCCTAACGCGACTAAATGTGTTTTTGGAGTTCCTGCAGGCAAGCTTCTAGGTTTCTTGGTTTCAGAACGAGGTATCGAAGCCAACCTAGACAAGATAAAGGCCATCACGTCACTAGCCAAACCGACCAGCGTCAATGATGTGCAACGCTTGGTGGGTCGTATTGCCACTTTAAGCCGCTTCATCAGTCGCCTTGGGGAGAAGGCTATTCCTCTGTACCAGATGCTGAAAAAGACGGATGACTTTGTGTGGAGTAAGGCTGCAGATGAAGCTCTTGAAATTCTTAAAAAGCATCTGGTTGAGCCACCGATCTTAGCCGCTCCGGCTGAGAAGGACCCCCTGCTCCTCTATGTGGCTGCTAATAATCGGGCGGTTAGTGCTGCGATTGTGATGGGGCGTAAAGAGGCAGGGAAAGAGTATCTGGTTCAGAAGCTAATATATGTCAGTGAGGTGCTTATCGAATCAAAGAAAAGATACCCACACTAGCAGAAGCTAATATATAGGGTAAGTTGAAGCATTATTTCCTTGGACATCAGATCACGGTGGTTAGCTCTGCTCTGTTGGGAGACATAATATAGAATTGGGAAGCCACTGGTGGAATTGCTAAGTAGGCGCTGGAGCTTGAGCCTCTAAATTTGAAGTATGCACCTCGCACATCCGTGAAGTCTCGGGCATTGGTAGATTTCATAAATGACTGGACGGAGTGTCAATCGCCAGAGGAAAAGCTAGACAACACGTATCGGACGATTCACTTTGACGGGTCCAAACAGTTGGAGGGCTCGGGGGTTGGAGTTGTCTTAACCTCACCCAAAGGTGATAACTTTTGTTACGTATTAAGGCTGATGTTTCCTTGCAGGAACAATGCAGCTGAGTACGAAGCTTTGCTTCATGGGCTTCGTGTGGCCAAGGAGATGAACCTGAGCTGGGTTAGGTGCCTTGGTGACTCCGATCTTGTGGCACAACAGGTGTCAGGCACGTGGGATTCTAAGGACCCGCGGATGGCAGCTTATCGGCAAGAGGTAGATATCCTCGCTGGTCATTTCAAGGGTTATCAGGTAGATCATATTGATCGTCGCAAGAACAAGGCAGTGGATGCATTGTCAAGACTGGGCTCTCAGCGTAAGCCGGTGCCGCCTAATGTTTTCTTCGATTTACTTTATCATCCATCTGTTAAGGTACCTTAGAAGAGGATCTGGCTATACCTGACCCAGAGGGGCAGCTAGTGGTGGCTTTACACGCTATTCCAGACTGGACGTTGCCATATCTGGCATACCTGACCTGGGGCGAGTTGCCTAAAGATGAGACTCTTGCGCGGTAGATCGTGAGGCGTTCTATATCCATGACCATCATTGGAGGGGAATTGCATAAGTGCAGCGTCACCGACGTCTTCCAGCATTTTGTCTCACCAGAGGAAGGCAAGGAAATCTTATATGAAATACATGCTGGCGATTTCGAACATCACGTCGGGTCAAAATCTTTAGTGGCCAAGGCCTTCCGACATGGCTTCTTCTGGTTGACGGATCATAAGGACGTGGAGGATTTGGTTGCTAAGTGCAACGTGTGCCAGAAGTTCGGAAGACGTGCTCACATGTCGGCTCAAGAATTACGGATGATACCAATCACTTGGTTGTTTGCAATATGGGGATTGACATGGTTGGGCCTTTCAAACAGTCTAAGGAGAAAAAGACCCACCTTTTGGTGGCAGTGGACAAATTCACCAAGTGGGTGGAGGCTAAGCCGGTCAGTAAGTGTGATGCAGCCATGATGGTTCAGTTTGTCAAAAAATTGATCTACCGGTTTGCATACCCTCATAGCATCATTACAGATAATGGCACAAATTTGTCCAAGGGGGCTATGAAGGTATTCTGCAAAAGCGAGCACATCTGGCTCGATGTTTCGGCTGTTGCTCATCCACGGTCCAACGGTCAGGCAGAACGGGCAAATCAGGAAGTCTTGAGAGGTATCAAGCCCCAGCTCATGGTTCCGTTACAGAGAACGTCGGGTTGTTGGGTGGAAGAACTGACGTCCGTCCTTTGGAGCATCAATACTACGCCTAACAGGTCGACGGGTTACACCCCCTTCTTCATGGTTTACGGTGTGGAGGCCATGTTACCAAGCGACATACGTCGTGATTCACCATGTGTGGCAGCCTATGTGGAAGCTGACAATGAGGCGGCATGTCAGGATGCATTGGATGCTCTTGATGAAGCACGCGATCTTGCAGCAGCTCGGTCGGCGATTTATCAATGGGACCTACGTCGCTACCATAGCCGCTGGGTCAAGACCCGGACGTTCCAAGAAGGCGACTTGGTATTACATTTGCTTCAAGATCAGACATATGCGCACAAGTTATCACCACCATGGGAAGGACCTTTCGTGGTTAGCAGGAATCTGAACAATGGGTCTTATTATCTCATCGACGTGCAAGACGAATCACGTACCTCCGGGCAGGAAACTCACCAGTTGTGGAATATCACTCATATATGGCCTTACTATACTTGAGTCATCGACTCTTATTTTTTGTACATACATATTTTATTGTATTTATACTCATATAATAAAGTTGGCATCCCTACAAGATGGGGCCTCTGCCACTCTTTGGCATTACAGATTTGTGCAAAGATGAACACCTCCATGTGGTCACCTCGGGGCTTCCAACCCATCGGGTTTAGCTTGCTCACCCTTTTGGCCGGCTCTTCAGCCAGAGTAGCACCATTGTGCGAAAACTTACAAGATGGCGGTATGCAGGATGGCAGCTTACAAAACGGCTCCCCATGGGATGATGGCGTGCAAGATGGCGAGATGCTTAAGGTCACCCAAGAGGACAAGCCCCCACGTTGCGAGCCGTTCAAACATGGGTGCACCATTTTATTGATGAAGGATTGAAGGTCACTCAAGAGGGCGAGCTGCCATGATGCGAGCCGTTCAAACATGGGTGCCAAGTCGCTCAAGAGGGCAAGCCGCCATGATGCGAGCCATTCAAACACGGGTGCCATGGGTGCCAAAGAGGATGAGCCACCAGGATGCGAGCCATTTAAACATAGGCACCATGATGCAAGATAGGTCGTGGACCAGAGCAAGTGCCAGAGTGGGTGAAGGCGGCCTCCCACTCTTGGTAGAGTTGTACCTGCCTCTATGTAGCTCCCGCTCGTCCAGGGGTGCAGCGAGCTATCAACTCACCCCCTCCGAGGGCCTCATACAATGGCGAGGGAAGCTCTATCATCTGATACGTACCCTCTGCCAAGTGTCCCGTTGTACTCTTAACAAGTGACGTTGTTTAAGGTTCAAACGACGGATTTATGTCACGTGAGAAGTAGCTTATGAGCCAGGGCACTCACCCATTGTAAATTCTGGTCTGTTGCACCCTTGACAGTTAATCTTGCCTAGAGACCCTAAGCCGTGCAAGATTGGTGGTCACTCTCGTTAGAGACCCTGCACTGTTAAGCGGTTCAAAGCAACAGTTCCCCCTTAGACAGGCCGAGATATGAGTTTTTCGAAAACCAACAAAAAAACAAGGGGAAAGCAAGATCATCATGCATTACATCACATCTTTCATCATATACATATTGCATCATACATTGCATCATAGCTACATCATACATTGCATTCATATCATAAGTGTGGCCAGAGCAAGATGGAAAGATGAAGCAAGGTTATATTGAAGATCTCCTGGTTATGCTTTTCTAAAGCTGCCCAGGCAAACATTGCAGACTATTTTGTTCGGTTTTTGCAGGATTTCTCTCTAAAGATGAGTCGCCAATTAAGGCATAAGAAGATTGCAAACTATATTATAGGGCTCTCCAAGATCTCAAAATACAAAGGGCTTAACCATTTTTCACTTGTTCCGGCTCAGCTGGCCGGGTTACAATCAATTGAGGACAAAGAGTTTAACTGGTCGGCGGGTCATCCTGCACCGGGTCTTCGGGCTCTTCGATCTGAAGACGATCCACATCCCAGTTGCAGTTTAGTAAGGCTTTGAATTGTGCATCATTGAAAAGTGGAGACGGATCAACGTCAGGGGCGAAGAGCGTCTTACGACGTGCAGGGACCAAGTCTCTAGCTTCAAAGGTCGGGCAGCGTAGCCATTGGTTGTTTTCGTCATAAGCCGCCTGGTATGGAACCAGGTCCGTCTCATCAACCAGTATGGAGACAAGCCGCCGGGAGGCCTTAATGCACTTGGCATAATCTGCCTCGGTGAAGTCTGAGCAGTCATCCTTCTTGGAAGGGAAGCCGTTCATCATCTCTTCAGCAGTTAGTTCTGGAGCGAAGGCGAGGGACCGACTCAGCGTAGCTATAGCTCCTCTTCTGGCTGTTGATCGCCTTATTTCCTCCACCTGTTTGGGCAAAGTTGATAAGACCTCTATGATGCCGTTCATAAATTTGGGGATGTACTTGGCCGTCATCATAGCCTTGATGGTGCAAAGGGCCCCACTATACAGTTGCTCCCTCAAAGTGTAGACTGCTTTCAACTTCATCGGACTATCAGAAGATAGTTGGCGGCTCCTTTCGCCTGCAAGAAAAGGTCGAAGGTATTAGCCGCCCAGCGGGTGTTTATTTAATGAAAATATTTTTTGAGCCGTATGCACTTACCAAAGATAGCAGCAGTCATCTTAGAGATGTGATCCTTGAGGGTCTTATACTCCGCCGATGAAAGATTGAGTCGTTCCTATCCATCGCTCGGACGCTTCACCAGGGCGGCTTGCTCAGTTTCGGTAGTCTTCTTATATGCAGTAAATCCAGCCTGGAGTTTCTCAAGCTTTTCAACACCCGCCCACAGCTTGTCTTCTGCTATAGCTCGGGCGGTTTGTTGGGCTGACAGATCTTCCCTCAAGCCGGCCCGCTCAGACTCGACACTATTCAATGTCTCCTGCATTTCACAAGTGAAAGGTTATCAATGTTAAGTCGCCAGGATGAAATTACTCTTATAAGTCCCAAGCACATTGCAAGCAATATACTTGGCACTTGGGAGCTAATGTATGTGTTTTCATTTTCAGTCTGCGATGAAAGTTTCGGCTCATCATTATCATAATGCTCTGGACTTGGGGCCTACAACTGGCGAAACTTCTTACATATGAGAGAACCGGATCATCATTGTCATAATGCTCCGGACTTGGGGGCTACAATTGGATCTATAACTTAGTATAAAGTACTGACTTATATGCAATTTAACCCGATACTTGGGGGGTCACAGGTTAAGCTCTATACAGGAGGATTGAAAGTTTGGAAGACCCGGTCTATTATTTGCAATATTAACCCGGTTCTTGGGGGCTAAGTACGGATATAAGAGAAAGATAGAAGATGGAGGATACCTCATATTTATTTTTCATCAAACCAACAAGCTTGCTCTCCATGTTACAACTGGCAGACAGGCGGTTCAGATAGCCGGCGTGTAAGTCATCTGGAATCATCTTCTCCAAGACCGGGAATTCGAAATCAAGCTTCTCGGGAGAGTAAGTAGCAACTTTACTGGAGTGCTTTGTCAGAGTATGATGCATTGGAGATTGATAACCCGTCCCAGTGATGGTAACATCAGGGAGAGATGAGTCTTCAGTGGAATGATTGGGCAGCTTAGGATCAGCTGCGGGACTATCGGAAGCCGCCAAATGATGACCCGCCAACTCTGAGAGCGAGGGAGATTGCTCAGGTGTTTCTATGGTATCTTCAGAAGGTTTAACATGATAGAGGGACAGCTCAGAGGTATCCAGCTGCTGAGCAGTTAGAGCAGTGGTAGACCCGTCGGCTTTTCTACGCTTGGCTTGTGCCCTGAAAGAGCAAGGAGTCAGCACATATTATAAAGGTGATACAGGTAATATATACACGGCAGAGGTGAAGACTTACTCTGGGTTGACCTTCATGGGAGGAGGTTTGGAGGCAGTTGAGTCGCCAGAGGAAGGAGGTGACTCCTACAAATTAAGACAGTTAGACGTAATATTAAGGAAGCATTATGGAAATATAAGAAAGATAGTGGATTCTTTATAAGTACCTCAGCAGGACGTTTCCATGGCACCGGGGCGTTAGGTTAGCCGTCCATGAGATCCCTAGAGCCGGTGCTCCGGGTCTGACGTCAAGAGTCGTGTTGTTGTTTTTTCAAGGAAAATTCGGATCTAAATAAGTGAGAGGATGCAAAAAAGTAACTTTTCGGATGACCCGCCGTATCTTCGCTGGTGGGAAGATTTCTGAGTCAGAAGAAAGATAATTTACCTCGGGGGTTAGCGTGGCTCGTCTATGTCTCCTCCTGTGTATAGTAATTGTTAGTAAGTTGCATAAAAGGACGGCAAATGGGGTCAAATTTTACTCTGAGTCGTCAAGTTCAAGCAGGTTTTGAGCCGACGTTTTTGATTTGCGGCCGCAGGTGTTACCCGCCTGAGACTTCTTCTTCACTTGAGGAGTGTATTTCTTCTTCCAGAAGCTGCAGTTAGCCTGTAAGGGAAAGCCGCCAAGAGGGGTTAGGATGACTATATATATCAGGTCAAGACAGAAAGAAATGTACATCTGAAAGCCGTTCTTACGTATGGAGCCGGGTTTGTGGTGCAGAAAGGTTTTAACCCGATTGAACGGCAAGCTTCTTGAGATTCGCGAGTAAGTCCCCTAGTAGCAGAGGTGATGTTCTCTTCTGTCAAGGGTGTGTGGTGGAAGCAGAGAGGATCATTTGTGTCGCCTATGTACTCGCACATAAGCCGATCACGCCAGCTCAATGGTAAGACCTTCCATGAGATCCAGCAGCGGGCTAGGTCCACTCTCGTCAAATTGTTTGCAAAAAGGGCCTTGATTTTGGTGAAAGCTGGAGCATACTTCGCTCATGCTGTGGATGACATCCGGTCTGGAAGCTCGGTAGAAGTACAGAGCCGGGTAGGACGGTAACCCGGCAGGGTTTTTTCACCTTCTAGAGATGTGTCTCTGCAATAGAACCAAGTTCTGTTCCAATCTTTGGGATGGCTTGGAATTTTAACAACTAGGTAAGCCAGATCTCTTCTTCTTTGGATGGAGACTCCGCCGAGCTCCAAGCTTGGGCCAGCCGCCACTTCCGTTTGGTGGTTGACATAGAAAAAGTCACGGAAAAGATCAACGGACGGCTCTTCTTGTAAGTAAACTTCACAAATGACTTGGAAGTTGCACAAGTTGGAGACAGAGTTAGAGGCAATGTCTTGAGGATGCAATTTAAAGAAATGGAGGATGTCTTGGAAGAACTTAGATCTGGGCGGGCTGAAACCACACATAAGGTGGTCGGCAAAAATAACAAATTCACCCTTTTTGGGATGGATTTCTTCTCTAAACCCAGAACCCGCCAATGAATAACATTCTGAGCCGGCAAGGTTCCTGCCTCTACAAAATCCTGTAGGAATTGTTCGGAGACTCTAGAGCCGACCCAGTTACAAGAAGAAGATGCCCGAGACATGATGGCGGGTCAAGGCTATTAAAGGTAGCAGTATGTTGTAGGTCAGAAAGTGATTAGACAACTAGACGACTGATAAAATTAAAGCCTGTGATGCTAAGACATCGGTACAATTTATCGAAGGAGCCAGAAATTTGATGGCAGCTTAAGTGAACAAGCCCATGATGAAAAAACTTCTAAGGACATACAAACAGGTTTTACATATTATGCTGAAGCTACAAGATCTATAGGCAAGGAAAAAATCAAACATATTCTAAACCTAAAAAGGGGCTAAGGAGGAACAGGCAGTTCACGCGCGTAGTGGAGCAGCACATGGATCTAAGATGAACATCATCAAAACTTCGTATGGATGACCGCGGCAAAGTAAACAATACTACAAGATCTAAGGAGATATTCATCGATTGGCGTTAAAACAATGAACAGGCATGCTAATAGAGTTTGATGAACTTCACAGGATTCAAGTGGGAAGTCATAGATCTGAAAGAGGACGAAGAACGCACCTTAAGGATGCAGCAGACGCGCGCGAGAAGCTGGAAGCGCTCAGGTTGATGCAGCGGCCAAGTTTGACGACGGCAGCGGGACTCCACCGGCGCGACGGAGCTCAGGAGCGTTGGCGTTGAGAGGAAGAAGATGAGTGGTGGCGGCGGAGAAAATGAAAATACCCCTCATGGTCCTATTTAAGGGGGTGGAAGGCCAAACGAGCGTGCGGGAATGAAGGCGAAAAATAATGACCAACCGAGATGGACGCCTTGATCTTCGGGCCGGCCGTTTAATGAAAGGATCTACGGCATACATCACGGAATCTTTTCGAAATAAATGAAGGTGATGTCAGGGTGGGTTATGTGTTTTTCCCTTTTAAGTGACAAGGGTGTGAGACTCGCCGCTAGTTAAAAAGTGGAGATTGACATGAGCAAGCTCAAATCAATCTGGGGCATAATGTTGGGGATATAACCCCGTGGTAAGACCCGCCCAGGAGGGGCCGGGTCATACCTGACGGCTCATAACGTATGGGCTGGAAGAGGAAGATTGGGATGCACGGCGGCTTACCAGATGGGCTGAGGCAGAGGCCCAGAGTCAGGAAGAAGACGCAAGACCCGGGCGCGTAAGCAGCCCAGAGACAGCCTGCCAGAGTCAGCAAGATGGCTTAGAGACAAAGTCGGACATGTTGTAAGAGTCGGTATGAGATTTTTGTAACCCGGGGTCTTGACCTCCTATATAAAGGCGAGACCCGGGGACGGCTTAGGGCAGAATCCAATCAATCGAGAGCTAGATCAAGCAAATACGCTCCCTTGTAATGATACTCCAATCAATATACACAAAGCTGGATGTAGGCTTTTACCTCATCTCAAGGGGCCGAACCTAGGTAAATCCGTGTGTTTCGTCATGTCCAACCACTTTGAGTCCACCACCTTAGCGATGGCCTCGAACCTAAGTCTTCGGACATCTGCCGCGACAAAACCATGACATGAGGAGTACCTTGTGTGTACCAAACTTCGCAACATAACCGGGTGACTACAAAGGTGGTCTACAGGTATCTCTGAGGGTGTATGTTGAGTTGGCATGGATCAAGACTAGGATTTGTTACTCCATGTGACGCAGAGGTATCTCAGGGCCCACTCAGTAATACAACATCATAATGAGCTTGCAAGCAAAGTGACTAAAGAGTTAGCTACATGATATTGTATTACGGAATGAGTAAAGAGACTTGTCGGTAACAAGATTGAACTAGGTATGGAGGTACCAACGATCGAATCTTGGGCAAGTATTTATCATACCGATGAACAAAGGGAACTACATACGGGATTAACTGAATCCTTGACATAGAGGTCCAACCGGTAAAGATATTCATAGAATATGTAGGAACGAATATGGGCATCCAGGTCCCGCTATTGGTTATTGACCACAGAGGTGTCTTGGTCATGTCTGCATAGTTCTCGAACCTGCGGGGTCTACACACTTAATGTTTGGTGACGGTATAAGTATAGTTGAGTTATTATGTTGGTGACCGAAGGTTGTTCGTAGTTCCGGATGAGATCACGGACATGACTAGGAGCTCCAAAATAGTCCGAAGGTAAAGATTGATACATGGGATAATAGTGTTTGGTCTCCGGAAGGGTTCCGGAATTCATCGGAAGAGGTTTCGGATGTTTCCTGAAATGTTCGGGTATGAGGACACTTTATTTGGGCCAAGGGGTAAATCCCACAAGGCTTTAGGAAGGTGCAAAAGGAGTTTTGCGGAGGCCAGGGACCAGACACCAGGGACCCTTTCGTCTAGGGCTAGACGCCAAGGACCCTGGCGTCTCGTCCTGTAGTACGAGGAGGACTCTGGCCTTGCGTGCCAAACCGACTTTGAGGAGGCTCTTTCTCCAACAAACGACCCTAGGGCTCAACATATAAATAAAGGGGCAGGGATAGCACCCGGGACACATCAAGATTTCTGCAAGCCATGTGCCGGCCACCCTGCCCCTCTAGTTTATCCTCCATCAAAGTTTCCGTTGTACTTGGTGAAGCCCTGCGGAGATTGTTCTTCACTATGCCCTCGTGCTGCCGGAAATGATGTACTACTTCGTCCCTCTTGCTGGATCAATAAGGCGAGGATATCATCAAGCTGTACGTGTGTTGAACACGTAGGTGCTGTCCGTTCGGCACTAGATCGTGATTGGATCGCGAGACGTCTTGCGATTTGGACCGCGTAGACGTTCGACTACATCAATTGCATTTCTTAACGCTTCCGCTAAGCGATCTACTAGGGTATTTAGATCCAATCTCCCGTCTCGTAGATGTTCATCTCCTAGACTGATCTTGGTGAAGCGTAGGAATTTTTTTGTTTCCCATGCAACGTTCCCCAACAGGCACCACCCTCCAAAAGGTAATGGATGTGGTAGTATGATGAACTCCTTGCTCTTGTGCTTCAAAAGATAGTCTCCTCAACACTCAATCACTCTCTCATAGATTTGGCATGGGTAGAAGAGATTGATTAGATGGAAAACAACTTGGGGAGGCTAGAAATCAAGATCCATATGGTTGGAGTGGATGATCTTGATCTCAACACATGAGTAGGTGGCTCTTTCTCAGAAAATTTGATAGGGCAAGTGGTTTTATGTTCTGAGTGCTTCTTTTCCGAATGAGAGGTGCTGGAGGGGTATATATAGGCATCTCCAAAAATCCAACCGTTACCACATTATTGCCCAACTCGCTGTAACCAAAGTGAAAAGTCGGTTGCACCAACTAGTGGCAATTTTGGCCTTTTCGGTGAGACCGATATATAAATTTTTGATGGAACCGATATGGGTGTCTGTCGGCATTCAGGGAACGGGGGTACCCAGACCTGCAAGTCTGTGGCCCAGGGCATGGCCCACTTCAACAGCGAAGCACGGCCCGACGCGGCCTCACTCAAGACAAGGCCCTCGCAAGAGCCCTGCACTCGCGAAGGGGACGATTCCAAGACCCTCGGAGGGAGGAGACCTCCCCAGGTCGCCTCTCGAGGGGCGGAGATCCCTATGCAGCGCTCAGCCTCGGGAGGCCGGGGGTGACGCAAGCCTGGCCAGGTGGAAATCAGCACGTGCAGAGGGGACGGTTTCCTCTTTGGTGCAAAGGAGGCAAAGACGTACGCATGTTCCCAAAGCACCCCCAAAGGATTCCATTTCGGCACAATAAGACCAGGACCACGAGCTCGGGAGGACAGACATCATCATCGAGCCTACCTCTACATCTCCACCAGCTACTTTGCACGCGAAGACCACGTTTCATCACAATAAGCGTGTACTCCTTGTCCCCTTTCGAATTTGGCCATTGTGGGATCCCTTCCCACCATTGCGATAAGGGAAGAGGACTAGTGCCACTATAAATAGAGGATAGGATGCTTAGTAGAGCGGGGGACAGGCAGAACGAACACCACTCGAGCGCCCTCACGAGGTTAACCACCACTATATTAGTTCATCCACAAACCTCCTCGTGAGGCAATCCACCAAAGGCAGGAGTAGGGTTTTACGCTTTGCAGCAGCCCGAACCTGGGTAAATCCCCGTGTGCTAGTCTCCTTCCCATGATTGAGTGAGTTCGTCGGGCTAGGTTGTCGAGTTGTGAGCTTGAGGCCGGAGCTGGTGGGGATCTTTGCACATGCCCCCGAGTTCAAACCTCTTTGGGTTTTGCGGAGCCCCAAATCCGACATTTGGCGCGCCAGGTAGGGGGTGTGTCGGAGTCTTCTACAAGCTTCGCTTATTCTCTGCTCCATCGTTTCGATGGCCGACGCCCAACAAGCTTCCTTCAGCCCCGGCGGATCCGCCTTCACCAACCTCGCCACTGCTACCCATGACACACACCCTAGTAGCTCGGTACTGGGCGGTCGTTACCAGGCCACCAGTGCCGCTCATACCGTTTAGGCGCACGGCGACCATGCGGCTCCCACGGGATCGACATCACCCTGTACCCACATGGGAGACCTCAACGCGCATGACATGCTGTTGATGGCGAGTAAGCTACTTCGCATCGCCCGACGCACGGGGGCTTCGGCGCCTGGGCCGACCACATCGCCGAGTTGGTCACCGTCGTGAGGAGGGCCTGGGTTCCTCACCACTCTTCTCGGCCCCGAACGCAGGGCGCCAGGGGCTCGCTCACCGTGCCGCTCACCTCATCGGCAGACGGTGTGCCCGCCCCATGCCCGGGCGACCCCGGACAAGGCCCGCCGCACGCTGTGCTCCTTCTCCTCCGAATCCTAGTGACCACCTTTGGGGCGCCGTCCATCCCCCTTGGTGGAGCCATCGAAGAAGGTGATGGGACTCTTCGCGCGCGCACTCACACCCTGGTGGATCATCAACAGCCTGGGTCATCCCGGCGTGAGCGCGCCGACCGACGCAGGGACCAGGCGGCTCAGGCTTCCAGGCAGGCAGGTAACCATAATGGAGGGGTGGTGGACGCCCAGGGAGGCAACCCACGCGCGCACGACCAACCTCGCGGCGACGGTAGAGGTAAGCAGCTTCAAGCGGAGGCTCGTCGCAGGAGGGTCCGTGGGCCGCGCGTCTAGAGCGGCCTTGCCATGGCTCCCAGGGAGGCTGCCCATGGGGCGTGCGTAGATGGTTCAAGAGAAAGCCAAGACCTTTTCACAAAGGCCTATGTTCCAAGCTTTGCCGTACCTATAGATGGCGCCATGGATAACACTCCCCCGCCGGTGCCAGCATCCTCACGGAGTAGGGAGATGTCCCAGGCGTCCTCTCCAAGCCGGGCATGGGGGCTTCCACTGAGGGAGCACCAGGCCATCGTGGTGCAAGCGACAGGGCATCCCGGGATGCGCGGGGGCGCGACACAACCGCCGCCTTCTCGAGCAAGCAGCACGCAGCCGAGCCCTCTGGGCCGCAGGGGCAGCCGCCTAGATGGATCGATGGGATATGAGCAGCATGGGCCACACGCGGCAATGGGGGCACCAATGCAACCCTCGGGAGGCAAGGCTTCGTGAGGTCCTCGGGTCATGGTCTAGCTGGCGCCGTGATGCCTCACGAGGCGGCTTCACCAACACAACACCCCTATGGCTGCGTTGGGTGCATTATGCTCATGTTTGGGCTGCGGGAGCGCAATCCCGTGGTTACGCGGGGAACAATGCACTCAGGTTTGGGCTGTAGGGGCGCGTAACCACGTAGAAATGTGTGGGATAGCTCTTGACTGAGTTGGGAGCACCTAGGTCGTGCGCCTCGGGGCTTGCCCATCTATCTTCGCATGTGACACTCTCACGTAATAATGAGTGGGATGTATGCGCCCGGAGCCCCCCGAGGACGCGGAGGGATTCCTACCCACGCCCAAGTGGAAGCCCCATGCTCCGTGCTGGCGAACAACACTATCCTCCAACGACTATGTCCATGCAACGTGGATGCCCTATGCTTCGTGCTGGGGGAAGACGGAGACAAAGACTAGCCTAGGTGCCGGACGCGGCTGTTGCTTGTTCCTTTTTGAATTCGAATTGCCACTTTTTGAAATGAAACTCGAAAGTTTCATAAATCTATTCAAAAAAGGGATGGGAATTTTCTCTCTTTGTGATTCTTTTTCTGGTCTTGAGATCTCATTTTCTGAATCGACACCTATCGGTCTCCCCCTCATGCACCCCGTCCATGGGGGCGGCACGGGCACTATGGGCGCGCCTTGCCAAGACCATGGCACCTTGGCCCACACGAGGCATCTTTGGTTAAGCCGACATGGGCTAGTTGCCTCCAAAGCATCCATCTTTTAGCAGTCGTCCCTAGCTCGAGGGCTTCGGCCACTGCCCGGCGTGGCATCGTGAAGCCTCGGGAGGCTCAGACACCTTTCGGGGTAGGAACTGGCAGGAAAGGAATGGGAGCCGCTCGAGCATCAAGGGGGACTCCCAAGCAACGTGCCTCAGGAGCCTTAATGATCACGTAGCCCCTCGCCCCTTGGTCTCGTCCTGGTGATTCGGACGCCCCAACGGCGGTCGAGGTATGCACGGGATTGGAACCCGCCAACATAGAGTGCTGCTTGAGCGTCATGTGGGACTCCTGAGCAATGCGCCTCAGGAGCCTCACTAATCGCGTACCTCCTCACCCCTTGGTCTTGTCCTGGTGATCCGGACGCCCCAACGGTGGTCAAGGTATGCGCAGGATTGGGCCCCACCGATGTAGAGTATTGAAAGGCTCCCAAACCATTTCCGCCCGCAAGGAAGAAGCTCTCCATGGCGGGATCCTCAAGTTCTCTAGACGCCCTAGCTGCACCTCACAACGCGCGAGATCGCCACAGGCCGACAAGCTCATTGCTCCGAGCGTAAAGAGCAGAAACTTTTTGATCCAATAATGGCCTGAATGTTGGGTAAGAGACAGGAAACTAACGTGAGAATGCAGGAGCTACGGTTTACTACATGCCCCCATCAGGCCTTCTGTGGCTCTAGGTACAGGGAAGGGAATCGCAAGGGAAGGAGTCTGGCCTCTCTAGGCGCCGTCACCAAAGCCCCGGACTTGGGGCGGCACGCTCCCCCTCAGGAGGGTCCGCCTCGTAAGGCCGCGACAAGCCGTCATCGCCGGGCGTAGCGTGGCACCTCAGTGGACCTCTCAAAGAGAGCTAGGCACGGATCAGTGAAGAACCGGGACGAGCGAAGGTGTGAGGGAATGCGTGGTGCCACACTGCAATAACACAAAACCCCGTGCAAGAGACGATTGGTGCGTCACACGAAACAGGCAACCAACGGTTCAAAAGAAGAGGGAGGAAAACGAAGGTAAAACACCAAAGTTTAACACCCTCATGGGCCAAGTTCTTCTTGATGTAACAGAGACCAGAGGAAGAAAATAGGGGAAGCCTAGGCGGAGGAGCCGCTGTCACCGTCTAGACCCCTGCCCGCCTCAGCACCGAATTCATCGCCCTCGTCAGAGGAAGGATCTTGGACGAACCATTCCATCAGGGACTCCGTGTGGGGGCGCACCTCATCCCTGAGGGGCCTTTGGAACCCCTTAGGCACTGGCTCCATGACATGGGGGAGATCAAGCTTCGGGGCATGGCAGCATAGGTTGGAGAATATGCGCGTCCGTGCCATGTCCAATAGGTTGTGCGCGTTGGACATGTTGTCCTCGTCCACCCGGGAGATGCCGGTCTCCAGAGCCCCCACCACCTTGTCGAAGAAGTTGAGGTAACCTCCGTTGTCGTGCGCGCATGGCAGCGCGGGGGCTTCCCCGACGAACTGGCCCACCGCACCAACTGGGCGTTGGGAAATGTCCAGGTACTGCTTGGCGTGCTGTGCCTCCAGCATCTTCGCGTGCGCCGCCTCATCCTGGGGGGCATGCACAATGTTCTTGGATAACATTGCATGGGAAACAAAAAAAATCCTACGCACACGCAAGATCTATCCATGGTGATGAGCATCTACGAGAGGGAGAGTGGATCTACATACCCTTGTAGAACTCTAAGAGAGAAGCGTTAAGAAACGCGCTTGATGTAGTCGAACATCTTCGAGATCCAAATCGCCGAGCGTTCCGCGATCCAATCACGACACGTCCCGATCTTGCACCGAATGGAGGACACCTCCGCATTCAGCACACGTACAGCTCGATGACGATCTCCTCCTTGATCCAGCAAGAGGGAACGGAGAGGTAGATGAGTTCTCCGGCAGCGCGACAGCCCAGCGGTGATGGTGGTGGAACTATTCCGGCAGGGCTTCTCCTAAGCACTGCCGAAACTAGAAGGAACGATCTATCGTGGAGAGAGGGATGCACCATGGCTTAGGGTTTTCTAGTGCGGCTGCCCTCTCTCCCCTCCAGAATATATAGGAGGAAGAGGGAGGTTGGCACCCTAGGGTTGCCCCCTAGGCTTCGACCGAAATGGGAGAGGTGGAGGAGTCCTACTCCAATACTACTAGAAGTAGGATTCCTCCCCCACTTGGAAATCTTTTCCACCTTTTGTGTTTTTCCTTCCCAGCCACATGGGCCTTAGTGGGGGCTTCGGCCAGCCCACCAGGGGCTGGTTTGCCTCCTCCCATAGCCCATGAGGCCCTTTGGGGCGAGAGAACTGATACGTCTCCAACGTATCTATAATTTTTGATTGTTCCATGCTATTATATTATCTGTTTTAGATGTTTTATATGCATTAATATGCTATTTTATATTATTTTTGAACTAACCTATTAATCTAGAGCCTAGTGCCAGTTTCTGTTTTTTCCTTGTTTTTGAGTTTCAAAGATAAGGAATATTAAACGGAGTCCAAACGGAGTCCAAACGGAATAAAACCTCCAGAATGATTTTTTCTGGAATAAAAGGAAGCCACGAGACTTGAGAACCAAGGCAGAGGAGCTGCCACGGGGCCACAAGCTCGCTAGCCGTGGCCAGGGGGGCACTCACGGGTCCATAGCTAGTATCTAGATGGCTTCTTCTCTCTCTTTGCTTCTCAATACCATGTTCTTCATGATCTTCATGGAGATATATCCGATGTAATACTCTTTTGCGGTGTGTTTGTTGAGATCCGACGAATTGTGGGTTTATGTTCAGATTATCCATGAATATTATTTGAGTCTTTGTTGAATTCTTATACGCATGATTTCATATCTTTGCAAGTCTCTTCGACTTATTGGTTTTGATTGGCCAACTAGATTGGTAATTCTTGCAATGGGAGAAGTGCTTAGTTTTGGGTTCAATCTTGTGGTGTCCTCACCCAATGACAAAGTAGGGGTAGCTAAGCACGTATTGTATTGTTGCCATCGAGGGTAAAAAGATGGGGTTTTCATCATATTGCTTGAGTTTATCCCTCTACATCATGTCATCTTTCTTAATGTGTTACTCTGTTCTTCATGAACTTAATACTCTAGATGTAGGCAGGAGTCAGTCGATGTGTAGAGTAATAGTAGTAGATGTAGAATCGTTTTGGTCTACTTGACACAGACGTGATGCCTATATTCATAATCATTGACTTGGATATCTTCATAATTATTCTCTTCTCTATCAATTGCTCGATACTAATTTGTTCACCCACCATAATACTTGCCATCATGAGAGAAGCCATCTGGTGAAACCTATAGCCCCCGGGTCTATTTTCCATATTATATTTTCAGACCTAAAACCACAAATACCAAAAATACTTGCTGCCCTATTTTTACTTCTAGTTTTAATGTCCATTCAAAGCATCCTATTATATGTATCTCTATTAGATCTCATCCTTGCAAGTAACTGTGAAGGGATTGACAACCCCTTTATAGCGTTGGGTGAAAGAGTTTGGTTCTTTGTGCAAGTACATATATTGGTGGCTCGCTTGTATCTCATACTAGATTGATACCTTGGTTCAAAACAACTAAGGAAATACTTATCTACTTTGCTCCATCAAACCGTTCCTCTTGACGGGAAACCAACGCATGCTCGAGAAGTAGCAAGAAGGATTTCTGGTGTCGTTGCTGGGGAGATACATAGCAAGTCAAGGATACCAAGTACCCATCACAAACTCATATCTTGCATTTACATTATTTGCCATTTGCCTCTCGTTTTCCTCTCCCCCACTTCTAAAACGATTTTCACAAAACACTTGCCTTTTTGTGCCCTTCTTTCGCTTGCCTTTTTGATTACCTGAACTATGTCGAACATCACCACATCCCCCTTGTCACCAGACTTTGAAGTTCTTTACTTCAAACAAAAACAAGGGGAAAATTTGAAGGATTCCTGGTATAGGCTAATGGAATCTTATCGTGTTTCCAATATAAAAGGGGATGCAAAAGTTTTCCTTAGAAATTTTTACATTGGTTTAGCTTTGCATCATAGGGACCTTTTAGATTTCGCCTCAAAAGGAAATTTTATTGAGCTTGACACGAATGCAGCCTATGAAGTTTTAGAAGGGATTTTGGGGGTTCCTCTACTAAAAAGGGGGGTTGCTTTCTCTCAAGAGGGAGTTCAATTTCTCAACAAATTGGGTGACTTACATAAGCACTTGGTCGAGTTACAACAACATCATGAACCCCTCAAACATATTAACGGGAACCTTAATCGCTTGAATACTTTGATCACCCTTTGCAATAAGCATTTAGACATCTTGGACACCAAGATTGATCCTCCACCAATAAGTGGGGGGAAGAGGAAATAACCTCCTAGATTTGAGAAGGTCTTCACAAAAACTGCCAATACCAAAGATGACAATACCTAGATCTATTGTGTTTTGCCTAGCTAGGGGCGTTAAACAATAGTGCTTGTTGGGAGGCAACCCAATTTTATTTTGCTTTCTGATTTTTGCTTATGTTTTGGTGTGTTTGGCACATTATTGCTTCTGTAGTAATTGTGTTTTTCTGTTTAAATTAGTGTTTGAGCCAAGTAAAACCTTTGGGGTGTTCTATGGTAGTAGTTGATTTGATCTTGCTGGAAAACAGAAACTTTTATGCTTAGTCCAGGAATTTTGTGAATTTTGCAGAGCGTCAAATTGATCTGATTTTTTTACAAAGAATTGATATATAAATTTCCCTGGTTGCCATAATTTTTCAGAATTGTTATAATGCCAGAAGTGTTCGAAGTTTACAGATTGCTACAAACTGTTCTGTTTTTGACAGATTATGTTTTCTTTGTGTTGTTTGCTTATTTTGATGCATCTATGGGTCGTATCGGGGGGTATGAGTCATGGAAAAGTTAGAATACAGGAGGTATTACACAAATATAAATAAATAATGATTCTTAACAGTATCTAATGTGGTGATTTATTTTTCTTGTACTAACGGATCTTATGAGTTTTCTGTTGAGTTTTGTGTTGTGAAGTTTTCAAGTTTTGGGTGAAGATTTGATGGACTATGGAATAAAGAGTGGCAAGTGCCTAAGCTTGGGGATGCCCAAGGCACCCCATGTCATTATTCAAGGATACCAAAAAGCCTAAGCTTGGGGATGCCCTGGAAGGCATCCCCTCTTTCGTCTTCAATCCATCGGTAAATTTACTTGAGGCTATATTTTTATTCACCACATGATATGTGTTTTTCTTGGAGCGTCTTGTATGATATGCGTCTTTGCTTGTTAGTTTGCCAAAATCATCCTTTCTGCACACATATTTTGAGAGAGACATGCTGAATCGTGAATTTGATAGAATACTCTCTGTGCTTCACTTATATCTTTTGAGCTAGGCAATGTTGCTCTAGTACTTCACTTATATCTTTATAGAGCATGGTGGTGTTATATTTTATAGAAATTATTGAACTCTCATTACTCACTTATATTATTTTGAGAGTTTATTAAAACAGCATGGTAATTTGTTTAGGTTATGAATTTAGTCCTAATATAATGGGCATCCAAGAGGGATATAATAAAAACTTTCATATTAAGTGCAGTAACAACTATGAGAAGTTGGATTCCTTGCATATAGTTTTGAGATAATAGGGATAGTAATATGAGATTCATGATAGTGATTAGTTGTGAATTGAAGAGATATGTGTGTTAAAGCTTGTGATTCATGTAGCATGCACGTATGGTGAACCGTTATGTAACGAAGTCGGAGCATGATTTGTTTAATGACTATCGACCTTTGTGTGAGGGTCAGGAGCGCGCGATGGTTAACTCCTACCAACCTCTCCCCTAGGAGCATGCATCAAATAGTTTGTTTTATAACTAATAGACTTTTGAAATAAGTATGCGAGTTCTTTATGACTAATGTGAGTCCATGGATTATACGCGCTCTCACCCTTCCATCTTTGCTAGCCTCTCTAGTACCGTGGAACTTTTCATGGTACATCAAACCCTCCTTCCTCAAAACAGCCACCATATATTCCTCAAAACAGCCACCATACCTACATATTATGGAATTTCCATAGCCATTCCGAGATATATTTCGAAGCAACTCCCATCATGTAGTTTTTCTATGACTTGCATCATCACTTCATATTGCATATAGTTATATCTTGCCATAGAAATCGAGTTGTCATTTCTTTTTCTTTGAGTTTTAAGTAAATAAAAGTTTGATGTTTTTTCATTAATAGAGCATTGTCCCATGAGAGAAAAGGGTGATTGAGGCTATGACTCCCTCACAAGTTGGGACGAGTATTCGGACTTTACAAAATAATAAAAGAGGCCAGCGAAGCCCAAGCAAGAAAAATAAAAGAGGCCAAAGAAGCCCACCATAACAAATATATTAAAAAAATGAGAGAAAGAGAGAAGGGACAATTGCTACTATCTTTTCCACACTTGTGCTTCAATGTAGCAACATGATCTTCATGATAGAGAGTCTCCTATTTTGTCACTTTCATATAACTAGTGGATATTCATTATGCATTACCACTTAATTTTCATTTTGAGATTTCATACACTTATAGATCTAAGTGCATTTGTTGAATGAAAATCCCTACTCACTCACATTGATATCTATTGACGGGCATCTCTATAGCCCGTTGATACGCCTAGTTGATGTGAGACTATCTTTTCCTTTTTCCTTTGCACCTCCTCCATATTCTATTCCACCTATAATGCTATATCCATGGCTCACGCTCATGTATTGCATAAGAGTTGAAAAGGTTTGAGAACACCTAAAGTGTGAAACGATTGCATGAATTGTTCATTGGGGTTGTGCATGATTTAGATACTTTGTGTGGGGAAGATTGAGCATAGCCAGACCATATGATTTTGTAGGGATAACTTTCTAAGGCCATGTTATTTCAAAAGGACACGCCTACCTTGTTGGTGTGCTCGAAGTATTACTATTTTTATGTCAATATTAGACTATTGTTTTGTATCTAACAGATCTGAATATTCATGCCACAATAAAGAATATTACATGGATAAATATGTTGGGTAGCATTCCACATCAAAAATTCTGTTTTTATCATTTACCTACTCGGGGACAAGCAGGAATTAAGCTTGGGGATGTTGATACGTCTCTAACGTATCTATAATTTGTTATTGTTCCATTCTATTATATTATCTGTTTTGGATGTTTTATATGCATTAATATGCTATTTTATATTATTTTTGGACTAACCTATTAATCTAGAGCCTAGTGCTAGTTTCTGTTTTTTCCTTGTTTTTGAGTTTCACGGATAAGGAATATTAAACGGAGTCCAAACAGAATAAAACCTCCGGATGATTTTTTCTGAAATAAAAGGAAGCCACGAGACTTGAGAACCAAGGCAGAGGAGCTTCCATGGGGCCACAAGCTCGCTAGCCGCGGCCAGGGGGGCACCCGCACCGGGCAGGCTTGTGGGACCCTGGTAACTCCCCTAACCCTAATCTTCGGCCTATAAATTCCCAAATTTCCATCATTATCAAAAAAGAGCCACGAAAACACTTCTCCGCTGCCAGAAGCCTCCGTTCCCGAGAGATCCAATCTTGGAGCCTTTTCCGGTAATCTGCCGGAGGGGGGTTCGATCATGAAGGTTATCTACATCAACTCCATTGCCCCTCCGCTGATGTGTGAGTAGTTCACAACAGACCTACAGGTCCATAGCTAGTTGCTAGATGGCTTCTTCTCTCTCTTTGCTTCTCAATACCATGTTCTTCATGATCTTCATGGAGATCTATCCGATGTAATACTCTTTTGTGGTGTGTTTGTCGGGATCCGATGAATTGTGGGTTTATGTTCAGATTATCCATGAATATTATTTGAGTCTTTCCTGAATTCTTATATGCATGATTTCATATCTTTGCAAGTCTCTTCGAGTTATTGGTTTGGTATGGCCAACTAGATTGGTAATTCTTGCAATGGGAGAAGTGCTTAGTTTTGGGTTCAATCTTGCGGTGTCCTCACCTAGTGATAAAGTAGGGGTAGCGAGGCACGCATTATATTGTTGCTGTCAAGGGTTAAAAGATGGGATTTTCATCATATTGCTTGAGTTTATCCCTCTACATCATGTCATCTTGCTTAATGAGTGACTCTGTTCTTCATGAACTTAATACTCTAGATGCAGGCATGAGTCAGTCGATGTGTGGAGTAATAGTAGTAGATGCAGAATCGGTTCAGTCTACTTTACACGAACGTGGTTGCCTTGGATATGTTCATAATTATTCGCTGTTCTATCAATAGCTCGACTGTAATTTGTTCACCCACCGTAATACGTGCCATCATCAGAGAAGCCATCTAGTGAAACCTATGGCCCCCGGGTCTATTTTCCATATTATATTTTCAGATATAAAACCAAAAATACCAAAAATACTTGCTGCCCTATTTTTACTTTTAGTTTTACTTTCCGTTCAAAGCATCCTATTATATCAATCTCTATTGGATCTCATCCTTGCAAGTAACTGTGAATGGATTAACAGACACTTTATAGCGTTGGGTGCAAGAGTTTGATTCTTTGTGCAGGTACATCTATTGGTGGCTCGCTTGTATCTCCTACTGGATTGATACCTTGGTTCTCAAAAACTGAGGGAAATACTTATCTACTTTGCTGCATCAAACTAATCCTCTTCACGGGAAACCAACACATGCTCGAGAAGTAGCAAGGACCCTCCCGATGGTCCCCCGGTGAAAGCACATTTGCTCCCTTGGTGATTTTGGTAATTAATAACAACATATATTTCTTTGAGCTAATGTTTCCACTAAGCATGTTTCAGGAAAAGTTTAATGATGGGTTGGCAAAAGGATTGTGGATACCCCAAGATGCAAGGTAATAGTTTCGCAAAGCTTCAAGCAAAGGACTCTACACCTTACCTTTTGTGAGAAATCACTTTGAGTCCATAGGAAAGCCAATACTATTAAAAGTGGGTAAGGTTTTGTTGGTGAACAAAATTCTCATACATGCACAAGTGATAGTCACCACATACACCCACAAGCTCTTCCACGAAAGTCTATCCAAAGCCAAATATCCAAAATCAGTGCAACCAACACTTTCCACGCGGTGCCACCGATTCTCAGCCTCACACAGACTCAGCCAAACCCGAGCATTTAGGTGCAACCGATTCCATTTTGGTGCCACCGAGTTTGGGTTGCCAACTTTCTGTTACGCAAATTCACAAAATTGGTCCAACCGAGTTTGTTGAATCGGCGTCACCGAGTTTGCCAATCTGACCGTTGGTCACCTTATCGGTGCAACCGAGTTGTGTGTATCGGTCACACCGAGATTCAAAAGTTGCTACCTTTGAGGCAACTCGGTACCACTGAGATTAACACATCGGTGTCACCGAGTCTGACTTATTAGGTGTAATGGTTGGATTTTTGGAGATGCCTATATATACCCCTCCACCACCACTCACTCTCAAGAGCAGCACTCAGAACAGTTCCCCACTCATACCTATTGATTTTCTAAGAGAGAGTCACCTACTCATGTGTTGAGATCATGCCATTCCATTCCTACCATATTAATATTGATCTCTAGCCTCCCCAAGTTGCTTTCCACCCAATCAACCACTTCCACCATAGCTAAATTTGTAAGAGAGTGATTGTGTGTTGAGGAGTCTATCATCTTGAAGCACAAGAGAAAGGAGTTCATTGACATTATCGAGCCTATTACCTTTTGGAGGGTGGTGCCTCCTAGAGTGGTTAGGTGTCGCTTGGGAGCCTCCTACTTCATGTTGTGGAGTGAACCAAGAAGTTTGTAAGGCCAAGGAAATTGCTTACTTCGTGAAGATCTACCCCGAGTTAGGCTAGTCCTTCGTGGACGTAGGCCATCATGGAATAGTCAAGGTTGCTTCTTCATGGAACCCTCCTTGTGTAGATCCCTCCGTGGACTCTCACGATTGTTACCCTCCATGGGCTGAAGACTCCATACACGTGGACGTACGATAGCACCACCTATCGAAACCACAGGAAAAAAATCATCGCGTCACCAATTGCGTTTGATCTTCCTACCCTTCCTTTACTTACATGATTGTCTTTACTTTCCGCTGCAATACTCGTAGGCATGCATGTGTAGGGTGTACTTGACTTGCTATGAATGCTAAAATCTACCAAGACTTAAAACTGGGAAAAAGTAGTTTTTTAATTTGTCAAGTAGTCTAATCACCCCCCTGTAGCACTACCTTCGATCCTACAAGTGGTATCACAACATTGGTCTCCATTGCATTGGTTTCACAACCTAGGAGAGTATGGCGTCTACTTAGGGATATTATCACCGTAGAGGTCCATACATTGATGGCACTAATTTTGCTAGTTGGAAGCACAAAATTAAAATGCATTTACTTGGTCATAACCCTGCCGTTTGGGCTGTTGTTCGTGTTGGATTGCAAGGTGAATTCTTTGAGGATGAAAGGGAACCGGATCGCGAAGCGGCTTCAGATGAATTTAAGATGTTGCAACTCAATGCTCAAGCATGTGACATTCTATTCAACTGCCTATGCCCCGAAGAATTCAAAAAAATAAGTCGCCTTAAGAATGCAAAAGAGAGTTGGGATACTTTGGTTGATATGCATGAAGGTACCGAGTCTATGAGAGAATCCAAGTTGGATGTTCTTCAAAGTCAAGTTGACAAGTTCAAGATGAAGGATGGTGAAGGAGTCACTGAGATGTACTCTAGGCTAGCTCTCATCACCAATGAGATTACCGGCTTAGGAAGCAAAGAAATGACCAACAAATTCATCATCAAGACGATACTTAGAGCTTTGGATGATTGATATGACACCGTATGCACATTGATCCAAATGATGCCAACCTACAAAGATATCTAGCAAACGGAAGTGATTGGAAGGATTGTTGCTCATGAGATGACACTCAAGGACAAGGAAGAGATTCACCACAAGTCTAGCTGTGCTTACAAAGCCACCAGTGATGCTCCTGCAACTTCAAGTGAAAACCTTGTCACAAATGAAGAGATAAGCCTCATGGTCAAGAAATTCAACAAGTTCTACAAGAATAGAAGCAAAGATCAAAGCTCCAACTCAAGATATGAAGAGAAGCGTTCGTCAAGTCGTGAACAAAACTGCTACAATTGTGGGAAGCCTGGACACTACTCCAATGATTGCACGGCTCCTTACAAAAGGAAAGAAGAGTCACCAAGAAGAGAAAGCTCAAGAGACGAGTAACCTTGCAGACAGAGAAGGAGTAGATATTTTCTTTATGAACGAAGACCCTCAAGGAGAAGTAGGGACTCGGAGAATAAGGACAAGTACACCAAGAGCTACTCAAGAACAAGACATCAATCCCATTTTGGTGAATGGGTTTCCGGCTTCGAATCCGACAACCACTCCGAGAGAAGCTATCACTCCAACTCTGACTATATTCAAGATGAAGGTGTTGGTGGACTTGCACTAGTGACAACCGACTACTACGACATATTTGATTCACCAAATGAAGGGAGTATATGTTGCTTCATGGCTAAAGGCCCTAAGGTATCACACCCCGAGTATCTTGAATTCAATAGTGATGAAGATGACTTGTTAATTGAAGATGACATGCTATTTGACAAATCTAGTAATGTTGGTCAAAATGAACTTGCTAGTAATGACTCTAGTCTAGATAAGTCATGTGATGATGATAAGTTGGAAATAGAACAACTAACTCAAGAACTAAACACTCTTAAGTTAGCTCACGAGTCTACTCTACAAGATCATAGAGAGCTTGTAAGTACACATGAGAAGCTCCGCTTAGGGAAGCTCAATTTAGAGCAAGAGCATGAGTTCCTTAAAGCTATCAATGAAAATTTTCAAAAGAAGACTTCCTATTATCTAGCCAAGCGACTTCTCTTGTCTACATTCATGCCACAAGTTAAGACTAAGCAAGCTAGTAACAAAGGAAAGAAAGGTTCTTCAACTAGTATCAATAAAAATGATAAATCCAATGATATTGCTTCTAGTAGTTCTATTGATCCCACTAACTCTTCTCTTAGCCAAGTTACACTTGAGCAAGAAAATGAACTTTTGAAAGGGATTATAGAGAAAGGTATCTAAAAGAGTCTTTAAGGGTGCAAACAATTTGAGGAGATTGTATGCAGGCACGGAGGATACCGGAAGAATCATGGTGTTGGCTACTTCAACGCTAATGGAGTTGAATGGGAAGAAGGTCAATATCCCAATCCCAAGCTGGTTCCTAAAAAGGAGAAGTATGAAAATACTCTCCCCAAGGGAACAAAAGCTCAAGATGACCTTCCACCATAAGACCCCAAGCTTAAGGGAAAGAACAAGCTTCAAGAGGACATTGACTCATATGAAGATGAATCCCAAGCTTTGGTGAAGTGGGTTCCCAAGGCTACTACAAGCTCAACTTCTACAAGTGCTACTTCAACACCAAGGATCCCCATCAACTTTATGTGGGTCCCCAAGAAGAAGAACTAGAGAAGTTCTTGAGGGGTGATTCCGCCAATGAAATCCACTCATATTCATTATTGGCAAGAACTAGTTGAAATCAACACCAACATCATGCAATAGTTCAAGGAGTCACACATTCCCTCAAAGGTGAGCAAGGGACAACGTATTCAATAAATCAATGGACATCATCATATATGCTTTGCACTCCATGTCCATTAGATATCCTTGTATTTGTCTCTTGTGTGTTGGGACTAACCCATGTAGGTGAGAAGAGTAATGAAACAACGAGGATGCTCCCAACTCTTGGTGATCTTCATCAACTTTGAGCATCCACCACTACTTCACCTACATGAAGTCTTCATCGACAAAACCCGAGGTTAGTTTATCCCTCCTATGGGGGGATGTCACATCCAGGGGAGCTTTAGTCTAAGCTTGAGTCAAAGCATCTCATAGCATGTGACACCATTAATTGCTTTATGTAAAAGTGGGAACCCCACTTATGCTTAAACGATGAGTATGACCTATGATCAAGTATTCTTACTTGGCTCCTAAGTCAATATGCTCATATATAGATGACTCCGTCATCGCCAAAGTGCTTGTTAGATGCTAATGTGTTTGCGCATTGTTGCCATGATTTCATTTGAGATCTTGATGTGTGATCATGTTGGTCTGCATTTATTTACTCATTCGAGGATATCCAATTGTTGCTATTTGGCTTTTGATTTTTCATTTGCCAATTGGATATACAAGAATGCGTAGGACCACTTCTCTAGCTATCTATGCTTTCTCACCTCATATTCTATTCATGTTGCATCACAAAATTTGAACAATTTTCGATCTCTTTGTGTGGGGAGCACTCGGAGTTCCGTATCGACAAAGGACTGACCACTAAAACCTCCCAAGTGCATCTTGATGGAACCAACTCCAAAACTCGGTCTCACCGATTGCCTAGGGTTGATCTGGTTTTTCAATCTCGGTACTACCGATTCCATATTGTGGGTTACACCGAGTTTCCCTGCCAGCTGACAGTTGAGAAACTCGGTGACACCAAAAATGTAGAATCGGTGTCACCGACAGTGATGGGTATATAAGTTGTGGACCCCGATGCTTCGAAATTCTATCTTCAAATGTCTCGCTCCAAAACCCTAAGCTACTACAAAAGGACCCCCTGGTCGTCGCCCTTGTCTCCCCGCGCTCCTCCGCCGCTAGGATCTTCGTCGTTGACAGGCATCTTTGCCGCTGTCTTCGCCGTAGCGGAACCGTCACCAAGCTAGGGTACGAATCTGATCCTTCTTGCACTCCCTATCCAATTCATGCAAAATGAAGATTATTTTATCTATAAGCCATTGTTTGTGCATTGTCCCATTCACAAGAAACCTCCGTTAGATAGCGAACAATTGATTTTCTAGGGTTTGTTGTCTACCCAATGAAACTCGATGGAACCAAAGTGAACAAATCGGTGTCACCGATTTGCCCTCTGTGCTGCTGAGAACTCTCAGTGAAACCAAGAACTCCTTTTCGGTCTCACCAAAAGGAGTACCAAGTTTCGGTTAGTGAGAGATTTAGTCTCGGTAGCACCGATACTTTTCCTTCGGATGTACCGATCTTCTTATGACAAAATGTAAACCTTGAGAATCTTTTGTTCTATGTTTCAAAAACTCTGCATTTTGTGATAACTTATTCTATTCCACTCTTCTCAACTCTATTCACAGGGTCAGACATGTCAGGTTCAGAGGATAGCCAGAATCTGCAGGAGAAGAATGTTGATATCAGTTCAGGCACTAGCCCTGAGTCCAGCTCTTTCTCAGATCCAGGCACCCCTAGCTCTCATGGGCTTCCTAAAGCTGCTACAAGGACCAGGAAGAGACAGAATTCTAAAGAGGAGGATTCTGACTTTGTGCCCGAGGAGGTTCTTGCTAAGAAGCAAGAGAAGGCTGCAAAGAAGTCAGCCAATGAGGCCACCTCATCAAGGAGGGTAGTCAGCAAGATATATGCACCTCCAAAGACTATAAAGGCACATGAGAGTTCTAGAGCTACCATGTCTGTTGAGCTCCCAAGGAAATCTTTGCCTAAGAAGGCAGGAGAGAAGAAGGCCAAGAGAATCATTCATGTTGTTGGCAGGCCTACCTCAATGTTTGAGGATCCAGAGGAGGTTGTTGGTGCTGTTGCTAAGGAGGAGGAGGAGGAAGAGCCTGTTATCAAAGCCCATCCGAAGAAGAAACAGAAGAAGCTATTGGCAGATGCTATGCCAAAGCCAGGTCCCTCCAAGAGCACCAAGGTTGCACCTAAGAAGGTTTTTGCAGGAAAGTCCAAGAGGACTACCAGAGATATTCCCAGCTACTGAGAAGAATAAAGGATCAACTTTTAGAGAAGCTAACGGTGATGATGCTATGACAGCTTTGATGAAGCTTAGACCTCACCTTCCTGAACACAATGCCAGCCATCCAGTTGCTGAGGATATGAAGAAGAGGAAGGATTGTGGTATGAGGGCATGGAGAGCTATTGATCCATATGCCCAGAGGATTAAAACTGTTGTGGACTATATGTTCTACACTAAGGAACAATACGATTTCTATGAGACAACCTTGCTTGACAAGAGTCTAGCTGTCAGTGATATGAAATATGTTGACTGGAAATATATCAAGGCAAATGAGAACTATTTCCCATGTGTGAAAGACAATTTTCATTGCATTGGTCTTGATTAGTTTGTTGGCAGAGAGTTTATGTCGGGACCCCGATCCTAAGTCATATGAATCCAGACTGCAACACATCACATCACTTTGCAGCCTCACGCACGGTAAACTCCACGGCTATAGCCTTACCTTAGCCGGGACCGTTTGCGTCTTTTGGATCACGTATGTGAGCATGTTGCTGGAAATCAAACTACGGAGAACCCGGGCCGACATAACCAGTCATAGAACCCAAGTGGCACATCCGTACGGAAACAGGCATACGTAACCCAGCAATGCAGGTGTCGGCCTCAAGCGTGTGTAGACGAGTCATAGCAAGCTACAAGGACTCCATTATGCCATGGGACATAAATGTCATCACTACACGCAGACGAGTCATAGCAGGCTACAGGGACTCCATTACACTGCAAGACATTTCCCCGAAGGGACACACACAGCAGCAAAGAAGGAAACATGTCGGTCAATCAATGTGTCCGGAGCAGTAGCAAGCTACCAACGCTCGGTGGAAGCACAAAGAGGCAGTTTCCCATAAAGAGTACTACTAAAGGCACATGACTAGGTGTTGGATCCCATACATCCCATTGCACGTCACACGTTCGCACGACATGCCCGATATGCATAGATACAACTATGGCATCACAACATAACCATACATCAACACAACTTTTAATTAAGAGGCTCAAAAGAGCCTTACATAATATGTTCTTACAGATAGGGGCACATGATCCGACACTCAAGTCATACAAGCAAGTTCATACAAACCAAGCCGAAGCATAAAGCTGTCTGAGTACAGACAGTTAAAAGGGTAAAAAGGCACATGGCCTGACTATCTATAGCCCGCCATAGGGCATAAGGTCATAGCTAGGACACCAGCTATTCAGCATCATCAACATCTAGATAGAACCCACCTGATGGGTCCTGAGTCTCATCTGCAACATTTATTAAGCAAACATGAGTACAAACATACTCAGCAAGTCTTTAAATCAGACCTAGACAGTTTATGCTCAAGTATCAACAAGGGGAGTGGTGGAGTTTATGCAGCAATGCCAGCTTTGACTCATGGCTAACCTATACTCACAATTTTAACTCTTTGTTTAGATTTTAGATATCGCACACGAGTACACTAACTCCACATCAATACACCACCATGGATTCACTTCCGTCTCGTACGAGAGTGCCATCCACGGTACTCACACTTGTCTTGATATTTTTATGAGTATCCATTAAATTATCTATGAACAACATAAGTTCTCCAAGTAGTCCATATCCAAAGACGTGGCTATTAGAATAGTTTCATACCCTGCAGGGTTGTACTTCTTCACACACGCTCTCGCCACTTATCGTTGTGTGCTCATAAAACCATGCACCTCAACGACCTTCAAGCGGAAGCCCAGCGAGGGAGTTAGCCATGACCGTCAATCACACAATACCTCTAGTCCAGGCTATCGCCTATTTGAGACTGAACCCGCATGGAAGTCTGGTCGAAGTTTCTGCAATGGCCCTAAACGATGTGCGCAGGGTTCCCAAGCCCACCATTCGGGTGACCCTTGGTACATCGTGCCACTGCCTACCGCGTCATAACCCACCCCTAGGGTCGGCACTACGCACGGACTCCAGCATGCTATAAACACCAGAAACTACTTGCAACTCCTAGACCAAGGACTAAGCGATTGATAAGTCAAGCGGGGTCATAGTTTAGGGCCCAGCATGTGGTAGTAACTAGCCTTGGATCACAAACACGCAACTTAGTTCCTAAGAACAGTCCTAATGAGACAACCCACTATGTACTCCTACATAGCCTCTCATCGCTACCTTTACCAAATCGGGTTCATCATAAGCTTATCACATCAGAACAGTATTGTTTCACTCCAGTTCATCACCCAGATGAATCAGACCTGACACAACTCTAAGCATAGCAAGCAGAGCAGGCAAAGTAGGTAAAGCACAACATGGCTTAAGCATCTACCAAGTATGCTAGGTTGCAAGGTTTAGCTATTTACTGTGACAATGATAGGTCATGCAAAGGAATGGGTTCATCTACCGTGTATGACAGACAAGTGAACGTTTGTCCCAATGCAATAATCAAGAACAGGAGCGAGAAAATGGGATGTTATCGAATGATCAATGGGGTTGCTTGCCTTGCTGGGAAGCGGGAAGGTTTTCTTCTTCGTTGGAATACTCGGAGGTATCCTCAGAAGTAGGGCCTATTGCAATGCAGATAAGTAGCAATCAATACACGGCAAGTGCAACAATATGATGTATGATCATGACATGGCAGCATGTATGGATGAGCTAATGCAACTACTGTCCAAGTTAAATGAGGTGATTTTGAATATAGGTTCAAAATCATTCTCCATTTCATATTTCATATGTTAACCTATTTGTAAATGTCAATGTTCATCTACATAGGTTGCTCTAACATGCATGATAACAGGGATTTTTTTTGATAAATTTTCATATATAAATTATTTCAATCTGAGTTATAAATTAATTTCTATGAAATTTCTAAGTATTAACTAGTTTCTGAAATTAATTTACTTCAGGAAATTCTTTATTGCATCAGCATGACGTCAGCTGGTCAACACACCGTTGATAGGTCGAACCTGAGCAGTGGGATCCACTGGTCAGTGACCCAGCTACTAACGGAGTTAATTAAATCACTAGTTACTAATTAGATTGCGTAGGGGCCACTGGTCAGTGGGTCATTAACTTAATTAATTAATTAACTTCACTAATCGTAAATTAGCAGAGCCCGGCCCCACTTGCCAGTGACCCAGGGGTCAAACCCCCATGGTCAACTCCGGCCAGACCCACTGGCGTTGAGCCGCCGGTGGCTCCAGAGATGGCGGAGGGGTCGGGTTTCCTCCTCCGGCGACCAAATGGACGGCGAAGGGCACCAAGCGAGCCTAGGCTCACGCGCGCGTCCACCACAACACCTCTCAGAGGCTGAGACGGCCGGGATCAATGCTGGTGACGAGCTCGGCGGCTGCCGGAGCTCGGCTGAGCACGAGCTCAACAAACCAGGGCGCCACATGGCCGGGGCTTAGCACCTACGGGCTCTACGCGATCCCACGAGCTCGATGGTGGCCTCAGATGGACCAGCTGGTCACCGGAGCAACGCCGGCGACGAGCTCGTGCGGCGGGGCATTTCAGGAGCCGACGCAACCGGGGCCTACAGAGCGGGAAACGGCCAGGGAAGAGAGGGGAAAGGGTCGGGAGCTCACAGCGGGCTCGGAGCTGATGAGAGCTTGCTTGGGGAGGGCTCGGGGGTGACGAATCGACGACAGTGGAGCTCGGGTCCGAGGAGGAAGAAGAGCTTGAGGGTGACGCTCCAGGGATTCTGGCGATGCGTGGCTCGGCACAGAGGATGGGGATGACGAGGCAAAGCCTCTGGCGGGCTCAGGGAGGCGCGGGAGCGGCTACAACTACGGCGGCGAGCGAGCGGGGCCGTCGGCCATGGTGGAGCAGAGGAGAGGGAGGAAGCAGGGGGAGAATGGGCGAGAGAGAGAGCGATGGGGACGATAGCGCATCCTCATCCGCTCGCCAGCGCGATGGGGGGATACAGGCGTGCAGGGAGCTGCATGGCAGCTCCGGCGCGCGTGCACGACGGGCACACGCTCGTCCTCCTGGCCGCCACGAAGACGACGACGGTGCTGGGCTAGATGGGCCAGCCCAGGTGGCTTCCTCCTTTTCTTTTTTTAAATTCCAGTTTCTATTTTCTTTTTCTTACATTGGTTTTATTTATTTTTAGGCACAAATGCTAGGCATAAAATATCCCAAAATTTTTATAGAACTTAGTTTGAATATTTCAAACTTCTATAAAAAGTTTCAGAATATTTTGAAAACTTAAATATTTATAATGCTTTATTTGGCATTTTCAGCAGCTTTAATATTTATTTTTGAAATGCTATAAATATTCAATATTTAGAATGACCCCTTGTATAATCATGTCCACATTTATTAGACATAGGGACATTTTTGATGGGCATTTTCGATTTGTTGGTTTTTCACAATCATGGAATTGATTTGATTCAAGTGAGGTGCTTGGGGTTTCTATTAATCCCCATTTCAAGTTGATGCGGAAAGTGAAACATGATGCATACACATGCTGTCCTAAGTAAGCTAGCTAGGGATGTGACAACTCACCCCCACTCAAAAGAATATCGTCCCGAGATTTGGAAGTCGTCGGGAAAAGCGCGGGGTACTCTAGTCGAAGATGATTCTCTCTTTCCCATGTGGCCTCCTTCTCAGAATGGTGTGACCACTGAACCTTGAGAAACTTAATGTTCTGACGCTGAGTGGTACGCTCAGCTTGATCAAGAATACGAACAGGGTATTCTCGATAAGTAAGGTTATCTTGGAGATCAAGCGCTTCGTGGTCTACTTCGCGGACAGGGTCCGAGAAGCAACGCCTGAGTTGCGAGACGTGGAAGACATCATGAACCTTGGAAAGATGCGGTGGAAGTTCCAATTGGTAGGCAACCACCCCTCGTTTAGCAAGAATGCGAAAAGGTCCAATGTAACGAGGAGCCAACTTGCCCTTGATACCGAATCGCTGGGTACCCTTTAGAGGTGTAACACGAAGATAAGCCTTCTCGTCAACTTCATAGGTCACAACCTTATTATGACAATCATATTGGCTCTTTTGATGAGATTGGGTTGTTTTCAACTTTTCACGAATAATGCGAACTTGCTCCTCTGCATCCTGGATCATATCCGGGCCAAAGAGTTGCCTCTCTCTGGTTTCTGACCAGTTAAGAGGTGTTCGACACCTTCGTCCCTAGAGAACTTCAAAAGGGGTTTTGCCCAATCTTGATTGATAACTATTGTTATAAGCAAATTCGCCAAATGGAAGACATTTCTCCCAATTCATATCGAAGGATATAACACAAGCTCGGAGCATGTCTTCGAGGATTTGATTGACTCGCTCAACTTGACCACTTGATTGCAGGTGGAAAGCAGTGTTGAAGGATAGATGAGTACCATGAAGAGAAACTATTCGAGAAACATATAAATCCGCTAGCTGGCTAGCAGTTATACTCTCCCGAACAGGAAGAAAATGAGCCACTTTGGAAAGGCGGTCTATGACCACAAAGATAGCATTATTCCCTCTCTTAGTCCTCGGAAATCTAGTAATGAAATCCATACTGACCTTATCCCATTTCCATTCAGGAATAGCTAAAGGTTGAAGGGTGCTAGTAGGCCTTTGATGTTTTGCCTTAACGTGACGACAAACATCGCAGTTAGCAACGAACTGAGCAATTTCTCTCTTCATCCTAGTCCACCAGAACCTGTGGCGTAGGTCCTGATACATCTTGGTACTACCCGGATGAATTGTGAGAGGAAAATCATGAGCCTCCTTAAGGATCAGCTACTGAAGATGTTGGTTCTTGGGAACCACCAAACGGTTTTGAAAGAACACCACACCTTGATCATTGATAGAGAAATCCTTAGCGATACCGCTAACGAGGTTCTCTTTGATCCAGGAAATACCCTTATCACGCTTTTAACCAGCTATAATTTGATCCTTAAGAGTAGGTTTCGCCACCAGGTTGGAAACGAATCCTTGAGGAACAATGTGGAGGTTCAACTTCTGAAATTCCTCATAGAGAAGTGATTGACCTTGTTGTAACATCAGGTTGTTACAATAAGACTTACGACTTAGTGCAACAGCCATGACATTGGCTTTCCTCGGGGTGTAAGTTATCCCTAAGTCGTAATCTGTAATCAACTCAACCCACCGTCTTTGCCTGAGATTCAAATCCGGCTGGGTGAAAATATATTTCAGACTTTGGTGATCAGTGTAAATTTCGCAACGTTTACCCAGAAGGTAATGTCGCCATGTTTTTAGTGCATGGACCACAGCTACAAGCTCAAGATCATGTGTTGGATAATTATCCTCATGTGGACGCAACTGTCGAGATGTGTATGCAATCACATGATGATCTTGCATGAGAATGCAACCTAATCCTCGTCGTGAGGCATCGCAATAGATAACAAAGTCCTTAGATAAGTCTGGTGGCACCAGAATAGGAGCAGAGGTCAGGCGTATTTTCAACTCCTGAAAACTGTGCTCGCATTGTGGAGTCCACTCGAACTTTTTATCTTTCTTGAGGAGTTCAGTCAGAGGTTTCGCAACCTTCGAGAAATTCTTGACAAAGCAGCGACAATAGCTCGCTAAGCCAAGGAAACTCCAAACTTGCTTAACCGATTCAGGTTGAGTCCAATCAAGGATGGCCTAAACTCTCTCGGGATTGACAGCAATACCTTTACCAGAGATCACGTGGCCTAGGTAGGTCACTTCTCGCAACCAAAATTCATAGTCGGAGAATTTGGCATACAGACGATGCTCTCAAAGTTTCATCAATACCAGCCTTAGATGCTCGGCATGTTCCTGTTCATTCTTCGAGTAGATGAGTATATCGTCGAGGTAAAGCACGACGAATTTATCCAAATACTCCATGAAGATCGAATTCATCAAGCAAGAGAAGGTGGCTGGGGCATTGGTTAAACCAAAGGACATGACGGTGTACTCGTATTGGCCATAATGAGTAACAAAAGCCGTTTTTGGGATGTCCCCGTTTCTAATTCTGATTTGATGGTATCCCAACCTCAAATCCATTTTGGAAAAGACAGAGGATCCAGCGAGTTGATCATACAAATCATTGATCCTGGGGAGCGGATACTTGTTATTTATGGTGACCAGATTTACTGGCCGATAATCCACAACCATCCGATCCAATCCATCCTTCTTCTTAACGAAGAGGACGGGGCAAGCCCAAGGAGAAGAACTAGGACTGATGAAACCTTTCTTCAAAGCCTCATCGAGTTGTTTCTTAAGTTCGGCTAGTTCTAAGGGTGCCATCTTATAGGGTCTTCTGACTATTGGGACAGACCCTGGGATGAGCTCTATCACAAACTCAACATCTGTGATAGGTGGAATTCCTGGCAGTTCTTCTAGAAAGACATCCGGAAAGTCACGGACTACCGGAATATCTTCTACTGGAAAGAGGGCTAGCATTGAGAGAATAGAGTTGGCGCTTGGCTGCTTGAGTGGAGACATTAACTATCTCACCCGAGGGATGTGTAAGTTGAACATTCGTAGTATGAGTATCAATCTTAGCATAGTAGGCTTTCATCATGTCCATGCCTAAAGATGATATTGATGTCCGAAGACTTGAGGGCTATCAAAGATGCAAGGCGGACTAGACTATCCACAAGAATCTCATTGTCATGGCTTACCCTAGAAGTTTGCCATTTTGAACCAGGAGTCTGAACTACTAAAGGAGTAGGCATATCACAAAAAGACATGTTATGCAACTGCGCATAACTTTCTGAGATGAATGAATGAGATGCTCCAGTATCAAACAGAACAGATGTTGGATGACTATTGACAAGGAGCATGCCTAGGATAACATCATGGTCCTCAAGGGCTTCTTCAGCAAAAACATAGTTCACTCGACCACGAGCAGGAGTTGGCTTCACATAGAAGGCTTTTCCCGGCTTCCCATGTCCAGCCAGCTTAGCATTGTTCTGAGGACACTCACGGGAGTAGTGTCCCGGTTCTCCACATTTGTAACAGACAATGGTGGCACGGGGAGTAGCATTGGCAGGAGGACCTCCGAATGTCCTGGCTGGAGGGTTGGGCGGAGCTGGGTGAGGCGCCTGGAAGGATGGCCTCGTAGTGTACCTTGGCGGCAGAGCTGCATTGGGCACCCACACCCGGCGTTTGTTGGAGCCTGAGCCTGATGCGGGGCTGAAGTCACGGGTGTGTTTCTTAGTTGCCTCGTAGTCAGTCTGTCTAGTTTCGGCATTGATAGCCTTGTTGACGAGAGCTTGGAAGGTTGTGCACTCATGCATGCGCAGATCTCGACGGAGCTCAGGACTAAGTCCCTTGCGGAACCTAGCCTGTTTCTTGGCATCAGTTGACACTTCCTTCGGAGCATAACAAGCAAGATTGCCGAACTCCCAGCTATAGGCATCCACTATCATTCTGCCCTGGGTGAAAGCACAGAACTCCTCTTTCTTGCGATCCATCAGCCCTTCTGGGATGTGATGGGTACGGAATGCCTCGTTGAAATCTGCCCAAGTTGGTGTGGGGCCTGCGGGACGCATAGCTTCATAATTTTCCCACCACAGATTGGCGGGTCCTTCCTGAAAGTATGCATCAAAGGTCACCTTGTTGGCCCCATATACATTGGCAGCTCAAATTTTGCAGGTCATGCTGGTCAGCCAGTCATCCTCATCGAGCGGGTCGACCGAATGATGAAACTTAGGTGGGCACAACTTGACAAAGTCATTGAGAGACAAACCATCATTACGATCATTGCGGGGAGGACGTGATGTGTTCTGCTCAATACGTTCCAACAGCCTGTTGGTCTCCCTTTTATTCCGTTTAGCTTCGAGCATCACTTTTGCCAAAGAGGGCGCGTGTGGCAGATTCTCTTGCCTTGGCTGGCCTCCCTTGCCCTGCTCGGGGGCAGGCATGGGGTTATTCCTAGTTGACACCATCCTAGGAAAACAAACCCACAACTTAGACAAGGAACACACCAACTCTAAGGAATGAGATAAGGAGTGTACTGGACAACATGGCATGCAGGGGTAAACACCCGATCAACATGGTAATAACAACTGCCATATGAACACCATGATTCATACACACCATGACATAGTTTAGTACAAGCCCAAGATGAAACACAAACTATAGAGAGATGACACAACTCATCGGAGGCATTACAAGCTTCCTATACATTATCCATCTACACCTCCGGAACTCAGCTCTCAACCTCAGTCATATCCCACAAGACACGCAGGACTATGGCAATACGACTACTACCATACTAGTACTAACATCCACGTACTCAAGCATCGCCGTAGAATGCCTCATATAGGTTACCCCCATGGCCTGGGAGCTGAACCTAAGGATCTAGAAACACCCTAGCCTGCAATCCCTAGAAACCGTAAGGACACGGATGTGTCCTCGGTCCCCTTGTTGGTGGCAACAGCGGTCCTCGAAGAGGATTGATTCCTCCAACATCGGGCCAGTCTACGTGTGCTGGCAGATGAGTCCGCGATGGGTTCAGCATCTCCAAATCTCCATAGCCTGTCTGCACGATAGGTGCTAACTGCGTCAGGGCTGTCCAAAGACGTGCATGGGTAGCATATAGCTCCATGCAAAGGGCATGTGCATCACGATCCCTGTTCTCCAACACCTGAGCGGTCACCTGCAGCCTAGGGTCCTCATGAGAATGATCATAGTAGGCTGCACTAAGATAACTATCCTCTCCTCCCAAAGAAGCAGGAACATAACAGAACTCTGTATTCTGAAGCAGACCATGGTGAAACCTCATGATAGTCAGCATGGTGTAGGCGGCCTCCTGAACTTCCATGTCTATGGTGACACCTAATCCATAAGTCCAATGAAGCGGCTCTGCAGCTCCAGGATATGATGGATATATCTTAACAGTACAGATATACTGGCTCTGGTTGAAATCTCGATACTGCTCCTTCACTCTATACTCTTGGTACCAATGGTAACCATCCTCCATCATAACTCTAACCAACATGGCCGTGTGACCTGGTACATTGATGCACCTGGTTAGACGGACCACCTGACGGGAAGGACGAGGGGGCATCTGAAACAGAGAATGATGCAAAGACATTAGAGACTCTAGCAGAAATTGGAAAGCATAACGACTGTAATTGCTCAAAAAGGATTTTGAGACAACTGCAAAACATTGGAAAGCATAACCACTCGACTATATAGACTCAAATCTCTTCTCCAACTGTTTGTCACACCAACAATACTCGAGTACCGGAGTTCACTTGCGGACAAACTAGCTAATAGTCCATGGTTAGTAACTCGTCATCCTAAGCAATAGGTGAGAAGCCTAGTTCTTATCCACGTAGAAAAGATGAGAATGACTCAGAATAGAATAACTTGGGAAGAGAAGTAAAAAGAGCCTTATGTTCCCTTCCACAATCAATTCCTTTACTTTTCTATAGTGTTTATAGACTCAACTTCGACCGCTTTAGCTTGGTAGTCCTGTAGTCAGTCAGGCTCTGATACCAATGCTGTCGGGACCCTGATCCTAAGTCATATGAATCTAGACTGTAACACATCACATCACTTTGCGGCCTCACGCACGGTAAACTCCACGGCTGCAGCCTTACCTTAGCCGGGACCGTTTGTGTCTTTTGGCTCACATATGTGAACATGTCGCTAGCAATCAAACGACAAAGAACCCGGGCCGACATAACCAGTCATAGAACCCAAGTGGCACATCCGTATGGAAACAGGCATACGTAACCCAACAATGCAGGTGTCTGCCTCAAGCGTGTGTAGACGAGTCATAGAAAACTACAAGGACTCCATTATGCCGTGGGACATAAATGTCATCACTTCACGTAGACGAGTCGTAGCAGGCTACAGGGACTCCATTACACTGCAAGACATTTCCCCAAAGGGATAGACACAACAACAAAGAAGGATACATGTCGGTCAATCAATGTGTCCGGAGCAGTAGCAAGCTACCAAGGCTCGGTGGAAGCACAAAGAGGTAGTTTCCTGTAAAGAGTACTACTAAAGGCACATGACTAGGTGTCGGATCCCATACATACCGTTGCACGTCACACGTACGCACGACATGCCCGATATGCATAGATACAACTATGGCATCACAACATAACCATACATCAACACAACTTTTATTTAAGAGGCTCAGAAGAGCCTTGCATAATATGTTCTTACAGATAGGGGTCACATGACCCGACACTCAAGTCATACAAGCAAGTTCATACAAACCAAGCGGAAGCATAAAAATGTCTGAGTACACACAGTTGAAAGGGTAAAAAGGCACATGGCATGACTGTCTACAGCCCGCCACAGGGCATAAGGTCGTAGCTGGGACACCAGCTATTCAGCGTCGTCGATATCTAGATAGAACCCACCGGATGGGTCCCGAGTCTCATCTGCAGCATTTATTAAGCAAACATGAGTACAAACGTACTCAGCAAGTCTTTAAAACAGACCTAGAGTATTCATGCTCAAGTATCAACAAGGGGAGTGGTGGAGTTTATGAAGCAATGGAGTTTATGCAGCAATGGCTAACCTATACTACACAATTTTAACTCTTTCTTTAGATTTTAGCTATCGCACACGAGTCCACTAACTCCACATCAATACACCACCATGGATTCACTTCCGTTTCCTATAAGAGTGCCATCCACGATACTCACACTTGTTTTGATATTTTTATGAGTATCCATTAAATTATCTATGAACAACATAAGTTCTCCAAGTAGTCCATCTCTGAGGACGCGGCTATTCGAATAGTTTCATACCCTGCAGGGCTGTACTTCTTCACACACGCTCTCGCCACTTATCGTTGTGTGCTCATAAAACCATGCACCTCGGCAACCTTCAAGCGGAAGCCCAGTGAGGGAGTCGGCCACAACCGTCAATCACACAAGACCTCTAGTCCAGGCTATCGCCTATTTGAGACTGAACCCGCACGGAAGTCCGGCCGAAGTTTCCTCTACGGCCCCAAATGATGTGTGCGGGGTTCCCAAGCCCACCATTCGGGTGACCCTTGGTACATCGTGCCACTGCCTACCGCGTCGTAACCCACCCCTAGGGTCATCGCTACGCATGGCTTCCAGCATGCTATAAACATCAGAAACTACTTGCAACTCCTGGACCAAGGACTAAGCGATTGATAAGTCAAGCAGAGTCATATTTCAGGGCCCAGCATGTGGTAGTAACTAGCCTTGGATCACAAACACGGAACTCAGTTCCTAAGAATGGTCCCAATGAGACAACCCGCTATGTACTCCTACATAGCCTCTCATCACTACCTTTACCAAATCGGGTTCATCATAAGCTTATCACATTAGAACAGTATTGTTTCACTCCAGTTCATCACCCAGATGAATCAGACCCAACACAACTCTAAGCATAGCAGGCAAAGTAGGTAAAGCACAACATGGCTCAAGCATCTACCAAGAATGCTTGGTTGCAAGGTTCCGTGAATGACAGACAAGTGAACGTTTGTCCTAATGCAATAATCAAGAGCAGGAGCGAGAGAATGGGATGTTATCGGAATGATCAATGGGGTTGCATGCCTTGCTGGGAAGCGGGAAGGTTTTCTCCTTCGTTGGAATACTCGGAGGTATCCTCCAAAGCAGGGCCTACCGCAATGCAGATAAGTAGCAATCAATACACAACAAGTGCAACAATATGATGCATGATCATAACATGGCAGCATGTATGGATGAGCTAATGCAACTACTGTCCAAGTTAAATGAAGTGATTTTGAATATATGTTCAAAATCATTCTCCATTTCATATTGCATATGTTAACCTATTAGTAAATGTCAATGTTCATCTACATAGGTTGCTCTAACAAGCAAGATAACAGCACCATTGGATTCATTGGATTTTTTTGATAAATTTTCATATATAAATTATTTCAATCTGAGTTATAGATTAATTTCTATGAAATTTCTAAGTTTTAACTAGTTTTTGAAATTAGTTTAATTCAGGAAATTCTTTATGGCATCATCATGACGTCAGCTGGTCAACAGACCGTTGACAGGTCAAACCTGACTAGTGGGGTCCACTGTTCAGTGACCCAGCTACTAACGGGGTTAATTAAATCACTAATTACTAATTATATTAGGTAGGGCCCACAGGTCAGTGGGTCATTAACTTAATTTAATTAATTAACTTCCCTAATCCTAAATTAGAAGAGCCCAGCCCTACTTGCCAGTGACCGAGGGGTCAAACCCCCGTGGTCAACTCCGGCCAGACCCACCGGCGTTGAGCCGCCGGTGGCTCCAAAGACGGTGGAGGGGTCGGGTTTCCTCCTCCGGCGACCAAATGGATGGCGGAGGGCACTAGGTGAGCCTAGGCTCACGCGCGCGTCCACCCCGACACCTCTGAGAGGCTGAGATGGCCGGGATCGATGCCGGCGACGAGCTCGGCGACTGCCGGAGCTCGGGCGAGCACGAGGTCAACGAACCAGGGCGCCACATGGCCGGGGCTTAGCACCTACGGGCTCTACGCGACCCCATGAGCTCGATGGTGGCCTTAGATGGACCAGTTGGTCACCGGAGCAACGCTGGCGATGAGCTCGTGCGGTGGGGCTGTTGGAAATATGCCCTAGAGGCAATAAATAAAGTGTTTGTTATTATATTTCCTTGTTCATGATAATCATTTATTATCCATTCTATAATCGTATTGATTGGAAACACATTACATGTGTGGGTAAATAGACAACACTTTGTCCCTAGTATGCCTCTAGTGAACTAGCTCGTTAATCAAAGATGGTCAAGGTTTCCTAGCCATTGACATGTGATGTCATTTGATAACGGGATCACATCATTAGGAGAATTATATGATGGACAAGACCCAAGCTACAAACGTAGCATATGATCGTGCCAGTTTATTGCTACAGTTTTCTGCATGTCAAGTATATGTTCCTATGACCATGAGATCATGTGACTCACGGACACCGGAAGAGTACCTTGTGTGCATCAAACATCGCATCGTAGCTGGGTGACTATAAAGGTGCTCTACAGGTATCTCCGGAGGTGTCTTTTGAGTTGGCATGGATCAAGACTGGGATTTGTTACTCCGTGTGACGGAGAGGTATCTCAAGGCCCACTCGATAATACAACATCACAACAAGCCTTGCAAGCAATGTGACTAAGTGTTAGTCACGGGATCTTGTATTACGGAACGAGTAAAGAGACTTGCTGATAACGAGGTTGAACTAGGTATGGAGATACCGACGATCGAATCTGGGGCAAGTAACATACCGAAGAACAAAGGGAACATCATACGGGATTAACTGAATCCTTGACATAGAGGTTCGACCGATAAAGATCTTCGTAGAATATGTAGGAACCAATATGGACATCCAGGTCCTGCTATTGGTTTTTGACCGTAGAGGTGTCTCGGTCATGTTTACATAGTTCTCGAACCCGCAGGGTCTGCACACTTAAGGTTTGGTGACGTTTCGGTAGTATAGAATTATGTATGGTGGTGACTGAAGGTTGTTCAGAGTCCCGAATGAGATCTTGGATGTCACGAGGAGCTCCTAAATGGTCCGGAGGTAAATATTGATATATAGGAAGTCCTATTTTGGTCGCCGGAAAAGTTTTGGGCTCATAGGAAGTGTACCGGGAGTGCCCGTAGTGTACCGGGAGTGCCCGTAGTGTACCGGGAAACCATCGGGAGGGGTATTTCGACCCAAGAGGCTACATGTGCTATGGGAGGATGAATACCAGCCCTTTGTGGGCTGGTGTAAGTCCCACCCAAGGCCCATGCGGCTGGGAAGAAACGCCCAAAAGGAAAAAGGTGGAAAAAGGCAAAAAGGCTAAGATAAGGAAGGAGTCCTAATCCTACTAGGAGTGGAGGAGGAGGACTCCTCCCTCTTGGTTCGGCCGAAGCCAAGGGCTGGATCCTTGAGGGCCAAGCCTCCTCCTCCTCTCCTCCTATATATACTAGAGGTTTTTAGGGTTTTGGCACAAGATTTTCAGCCACGTGCAACCCGTTCCTCCAATGCATAGTTTCTCCTCTAGATCGGATTTCTGAAGTGCTTAGGCGAACCCCTGTCGGAATAGCTCCACAACCGTCGCCGGAGCACTGTCACGCTGCCAGAGAACTCTTCTACCTCTCCAATCCCTCTTGCTGGATCAAGAAGGCGGAGATTGTCATCAAGCTATACGTGTGCTAAACGCGGAGGTGTCGTCCGTTCGGTGCTTGATCGGGACGGATCGTGATTGGATCGTGGGACACTCGGCGATTTGGATCGCGAAGAGGTTCGACTACACCAACCGCGTTTCTTAACGCTTCCCGCTTAGCGATCAACAAGGGTACGTAGATCCAATCTCCCTCTCGTAGATGCTCATCACCATGGATAGGTCTTGTGTGAACGTAGGAATTTTTTTGTTTCCCATGCGACGTTCCCCAACAGTGGCATCATGAGCTAGGTCTATGTGTAGATGAGATCTCGAGTAGAACACAAAGAGTGTGTGGGCGTTGACGCTTAGATTTCTTCCTCCCTTGGTCGTGTGTTGGCTCAGCGATATTGTGGAATGAAGCGGCCTGGACCAACCTTACTCGTACGCTTACGAGAGACCGGTTCCATCGACTGACGTGTAACTTCATTGCACAAAGATGGCTGGCGGGTGTCTGTTTCTCCTACTTTAGTTGGATCTAATTCTACTAAGGCGGTCCTTGAGAAGGTTGAAAAGCAACTTATGTATCACCGTTGTGGTTTATGCGTAGGTGAGAATTGTTCTTGCTAGATACCCATAGCAGCCACGTAAAACATGCAACAAAAATTAGAGGACGTCTAACTTGTTTTTGCAGGGTATGTTGTGATGTGATATGGCCAATTACATGATGTGATATATGTGATGTATGAGATGATCATGTGTTGTATAGAATATCATGACTTGCATGTCAATGAGTACGGCAACCGGCAGGAGCCATAGGGTTGTCTTTAATTATTGTATGACCTGCGTGTCAATCATTAAGCGCTATGTAATGCTTTACTTTATCGCTAAACGGTAGCAATAGTAGTACAAGCATAATGGGCGCGACAACCCTGATGACGACATGTTGATGGAGATCAAGATGATGGAGATCATGGTGTCGTCACGGTGACGATGGAGATCATGCCGGTGCTTTCAAGATGGGGATCAAAAGCACAAGTTCATGGCAATATCATGTCACTTATGATTTGCATGTGATGTTAATACTTTTATGCACCTTGTTTTGCTTAGGACGACGGTATCATTATAAGGTGATCCCTCACTTAAATTTCAAGATGAATTGTGTTCTCCCCAAGTGTGCACCGTTGCGAAAGTTCGTCGTGTCGAGACACCACGTGATGATCGGGTGTGATAGACTCTATGTTCACATACAATGGGTGCAAGCCAGTGTTGCACATGCAGAATACTCGGGTTAAACTTGATGAGCCTAGAATGTACAGACATGGCCTCACAACACAAGAGACCGAAAGGTCGAACATGAGTCATATAGTAGATATGATCAACATGATGATGTTCACCATTGAAACCACCTCAACTCACGTGATGATCGGACTTGAGTTGGTGGATTTGGATCATGTGACACTCAGATGACCTGAGGGATGTCAATTTGTGTGGAAGCTTTAGTAATTTGATTAACTAAAACTCATTATCTTGAACAATAGTCTAAGTAACCTTTGCATATTTATGTTCTAGATCAATGGCTCGCGCAGTAGCACCCCTGAATTTTAATGCGTTCCTAGAGAAAGCTAAGTTGAAAGATGATGGAAGTAATTTTGTTGACTGGGCCCATAATCTGAGGATTATCCTCATGGCTTCCGAGAAATCGTATGTCCTTGATGCACCACTTGGTGACCAACAAGAAGACATGTCATCTGAAGACGTTAAGAATGCTTGGGAGGCACGTTCTAGAGATTACTCAATAGTTCAGTGTGCAATACTGTATGGCTTAGAACCGGGACTTCAAAGACGTTTTGAATGTCATGGAGCATATGAGATGTTCCAGGAGTTGAAGTTTCTCTTTCAGAACAATGACCGAATCGAGAGGTATGAGACCTCCGATAAGTTCTATGCTTGCAAGATGGAGGAGAACGGGTCTATCAGTGAACATATACTGAGAATGTCTAGGTATTCGACTCGTCTAGCGGAGTTGGGAATTGCCCTTCTGCCAGAGGCGATCACTGACAGAGTTCTTCAATCACTTCCACCTAGTTACAAGAGCTTTGTGATGAACTATAACATGCATGGGATGAACAAGTCAGTCGCCGAGCTGTTTGCAATGCTAAAAGTCGCTGAGTCTGAAATCCAGAAAGAACATCAAGTGTTGATGGTCAATAAAACCACTAGTTTCAAGAAGAATGGTGAGGGCAAGGGCAAGGGCAATAAGGGTAAAACCAAGAAGGATGGCAAAGCAGTTGCCACTCCTGTAAAGAAGCCCAAGCATGGACCCAAGCCAGAAACTGAGTGCTTTGATTGCAAGGGAACTGGTCACTGGAAGCGGAACTACCCCAAGTACCTGGCTGACAAGAAGGCGGCCAATGACAAACAAGGTATATATGATATACATGTTATTGATGTGTACCTTACTAGCTCTCGTTGTAGTGCCTGGGTATTTGATACCGGTTCGGCTGCTCACATTTGCAACTCAAAATAGGAACTACGGAATAGACGAAGGCTAGCAAAGGATAAAGTAACGATGAGGGTGGGAAATGGTTCCAAGGTTGATGTGATCACCGTCGGCACACTCTCTCTTCGATTACCATCAAGATTAGTGATGAACCTGAATAATTGTTATTTAGTGCCTGCGTTAAGCATGAACATTATATCTGATCTTGTTTATTGTGAGACGGTTACTCATTTAAATTAGAGAATAAAGTTTGTTCTATTTATATGAGTAATATCTTTTATGGTCATGCACCCAATGTGAGGGGTTTATTCATATTGAATCTTGATAGTGATGATACACATGTTCATAACATTGATGCCAAAAGATGTAGAGTTGATAATGATATTACCACTTTCTTATGGCACTGCCGTTTAGGTCATATTGGTGTAAAACGCATGAGGAAGCTCCATGCTGATGGACTTTTGGAGTCACTTGATTTTGAATCACTTGACACATGTGAACCATGCCTTATGGGTAAGATGACTAAAACGCCGTTCTCTGGAACAATGGAACGGGCAAGTGACTTATTGGAAATCATACATACTGATGTGTGCGGTCCAATGAATGTTACACCGCGTGGTGGATATCGTTATTTTCTCACCTTCACTGATGACTTAAGTAGATATGGGTATATTTACTTAATGAAACACAAGTCTCAAACGTTTGAAAAGTTCAAACAATTTTAGAGTGAAGTTGAGAATCATCGTAACAAGAAGATTAAATTCCTGCGATCTGATCGAGGAGGTGAATATCTGAGTTATGAGTTTGGCAGTCACTTAAGACATTGTGGAATTGTTTCACAGTTGACACCACCTGGAACACCACAGCGTAATGGTGTGTCCGAACATCGTAATCGAACCTTATTAGATATGGTGCGTTCTATGATGTCTCTTGCTGATTTGCCACTATCGTTTTGGGTTTATGCATTAGAGACAGTTGCATTCAGTTTAAATAGGGCACCATAAAAATCCGTTGAGACGACGTCATATGAACTATGGTTTGGCAAGAGGCCAAAGTTGTCATTTCTTAAAGTTTGGGGATGTGATGCTTATGTCAAAAAGCTCCAGCCTGAAAAGTTGGAACCCAAAGCGGAGAAATGCGTCTTCATAGGATACCCGAAAGAGACAGTCGGGTATACCTTCTATCTTAGATCCGAAGGCAAAGTGTTTGTCGCCAAAAACGAAACATTTCTTGAGAAAGAGTTTCTCTCGAAAGAATTGAGTGGGAGGAAAATAGAGCTTCATGAGGTTATTGAACCTTTACTTCAACCAGAAAGTAGCGCAGCGTAGAAAGATGTTTCTGTGAAACCTACGACGGTAGAAGAGGAAGTTAATGATGATGATCATGAAGCTTCGGATCAAGCTACTATTGAACCTTGTAGGTCGACAAGGGCGCGTACTACTCCTGAGTGGTATGACAACCCTGTCTTGGAGGTCATGTTGTTGGACAACAATGAACCTACGAGCTATGGAGGAGTGGTGATGGGCCCAGATTTCGAGAAATGGTTAGAGGCCATGAAATCCGAGATGGGATCCATGTATGAAAACAAAGTATGGACTTTGGAAGTATTACCTGAAGGGCGAAAGGCCATTCAGAACAAATGGATATTTAAGAAGAAGATAGACGTGGACGGTAATATCACCGTCTATAAAGCTCGACTTGGGGCAAAGGGTTTTTTGCAAGTTCAAGGAGTTGACTACGATGAGACCTTCTCACCCGTAGCGATGCTTAAGTCTGTCAGAATCATGTTGGCAATAGCTGCTTATTTCTACTCTGAAATTTGGCAGATGGATGTCAAAACAGCGTTCCTCAACGGTTTCCTTGAGGAAGAGTTGTTTATGATGCAACCAGAAGGTTTTGTCGATCCAGAGAATGCTGACAAAGTTTGCAAACTCCAGCGATCCATTTATGGGTCGGTGCAAGCATCTCAGAGTTGGAATAAGCGTTTTGATGAGGTGATCAAAGCGTTTGAGTTTATACAAGTTTATGGAGAAGCTTGTATTTACAAGAAAGTGAGTGGGAGCTCTATAGCGTTTCTAATATTATATGTGGATGACATATTGCTGATTGGAAACAATATAGAAATGCTGGAAAGTGTGAAGGAATATTTGAACAAGAGTTTTTCAATGAAGGACCTAGGAGAAGCTGCTTTCATATTAGGCATTAAAATCTATAGAGATAGATCGAGACGCTTAGTAGCACTTTCATAGAGCACATACCTTGATAAAGCTTTGAAGAAGTTCAAAATGGATCAGTCCAAGAAGGGGTTCTTGCCTGTGTTACAAGGTGTGAAGTTGAGTAAGACTCAATGCCCAGTAACTGCAGGAGATAGAGAAAAGATGAGTGTCATCCCCTATGCTTGAGCCGAAGCCTAGGTCTGTCTCCTTGAGGGCCAAGCCTCCTCCTCCTCTCCTCCTATATATACTAGAGGTTTTTAGGGTTTTGGCACAAGATTTTCAGCCACGTGCTACCCGTTCCTCCAGTGCATAGTTTCTCCTCTAGATCGGATTTCTGCAGTGCTTAGGCGAAGCCCTGCCAGAATAGCTCCACCACCATCGCCGTAGCACCATCACGCTGCCGAAGAACTCTTCTACCTCTCCGCTCCCTCTTCCTGCATCAAGAAGGCTGAGATCATCATCAAGCTATACGTGGGCTGGACGCGGAGGTGCCGTCCGTTCGGTGCTTGATCGGGACGGATCATGATTGGATCGCGGGACGCTCGGCGATTTGGATCGCGAAGACGTTCGACTACACCAACTGCATTTCTCAATGCTTCTCGCTTAGCGATCTACAAGGGTACGTAGATCGACTCTCCCTCTCATGGATTATCATCACCATGGATAGGTCTTGTGTGAACGTAGGAAAAATTTTGTTTCCCATGCGACGTTCCCCAATAGGGGCATTTCAGGAGCCGACGCAACCGGGGCGTACAGAGGGGGAAATGGGCAGAGAAGAGAGGGGAAAGGGCCGGGAGCTCACAGCAGGCTCGGAGCCGATGAGAGCTTGCTCGGGGAGGGCTCGGGGGCGACGAATCGACGGCGGCAGAGCCCGGGTCCGAGGAGGAAGAAGACTCGAAGGCGACGCTCCAGGGCTTCTGGCGATGCGTGGCTCGGTGCAAAGGACGGGGACGACAAGGCAGAGCCTCTGGCGGGCTCAGGGAGGCACGAGAGCGGCTGCAACTATGGCGGCGAGCGAGCGAGGCCGTTAGCCATGGTGGAGCAGAGGAGAGGGAGGAAGCAGGGGGAGAATGGGCGAGAGAGAGAGAGAGCGAGCGATGGGGACGGCAGCGCATCCTCATCCGCTCGCCAGCGCAACGGGGGGATGCAGGCGCATAGGGAGATGCGTGGCAGCTCCGGCGCATGCACACAACGGGCACGCGCTCGCTCCTGGCCGCCAGGAGGACGACGACGGTGCTGGGCTAGATGGGTCGGCCCAGGTGGCTTCCTCCTTTTCTTTTCTTTTTAAATTCTAGTTTCTGTTTTATTTTTCTGACATTTGTTTTATTTATTTTTAGCCACAAATGCTAGGCATAAAATATCCCAAATATTTTATAGAACTTAGTTTGAATATTTCAAACTTCTATAAAAAGTTTCAGAATATTTTGAAAACTGAAATATTTATAATGCTTTATTTGGCATTTTTAGCAGATTTAATATTTTTTTTGAAATGCTATAAATATTCAATATTTAGAATGACCCCTTGTATAATCAAGTCCACATTTATCAGACATAGGGGACATTTTTTATGGGCATTTTGGATTTGTTGGTTTTTCACAATCATGGAATTGATTTGATTTAAGTGAGGTGTTTGGGGTTTCTATTAATACCCATTTCAAGTTGATGTGAAAAGTGAAACATGATGCACACACATGCTATCCTAAGTAAGCTAGCTAGGGATGTGACAGTTTACTGCTTGGAATGATGAGATGATTATGCAATTCTACTCCACTGCTTACTTCTATGGAGATGGCATGATTGTGTTGATGATAGAAGGAGCAAAATACGAGTCTATAGTTGACGAGTGGGAAACCATCTTAGGGCCAGTTCTTTTCTAGCTTATTTCAGCTTATTGTCAAAATAAGCTAAAATCCCAAAAGAACTCGTTTTTGATAAGCTAGCTTAGCTTATTTTCACCGGAGTCCCCTTTGCAATGGAAAAAAGCTGCGGGGTGAGCAGCTTCGCGCAGAAGCTCACTTAGAATCGAGCCCAACCCCTCGCCCCACCATCGATCCCAACCCCTCGTCCCACCATCGAGTCCAACCCCTCGTCCCACCACTGAGCCCAACTTTTCATTAATCATACCATATATACGCTGAAAAAAGGCACCGAAAAGAACTGGATAGCTTATTATCTAGAGCTTATTTTCATCGGAGCTTATTTGGAGCTTATTTTCACAGGAGCTTATTTCCACAGGAGGGCTCAAAAGAACTGGCCCTTAGGAGTCCCATAGGTACAAGATGGTGACTTGGATGTCTACTCTAAATCCAAGGAGAGCCACAATGCTATGGAGGGTATGTACAATGCTATCCCTGCTGCTAACTTGCAATCACACAAGTTAGGATCTATTTACTTCCTCCAGGTTGGCCTCCGTACCATGAACACCATGTTGAGGCACACACTGATGCCCAAGTCGGGAGATGAGAAGATGATTCGAGGATACTCCATCAACACGCTTATCCATCTTGATAGTCATACCAGGATTCGAGTGATGGACTTGATTGTAGAAACTGTGAACAGGGTTGCTGCTGATAAGAAGCGCTCATGCTGCTATGCACCCTACATTCAGATGCTTATCAACTCCAAACTTGAGAAGCACATCTTTGCCCTGGATAGACCCCACTTGCCAGTTCAACCAGATTTCAAGGATAATGTTATGGTGATGGACCTAGACCATCCCACATTAGCTGCAGCTCAAGCTAAGGAGAGGCAGAGGCAGCTAGATTCACTAGTGCTCAGGTCCCCAGATCCAGAAACGAGCAGATGGATCTCTTAATCTCTACTGTCATGGACATGAAGAAAGGCATCAAAACCATTTTGGATAGTCACGAGATCCTGGTGAACATATTTGAGGATAGAGTGAAAACTCTTAATGACAAGGTAGATGGGCTGACCAAGACCGTCAACGAGCTCAAGAAGGAAGTAGATGAAGCTCCTATCCGTCACACCTCTTCAGAGTCTGAGTCTTCTTCTGATGATGAGGATAGTGCACCTGTCAAGACGACTGCCCAGTACAGGACACAGGCTAGGACACCTACAGAGACGAGACCTTCATCGTCTGCCCTAGCTATAGTGACTTCAGCTCTATCAGCTCCTTCAGTGCCTCCAGTGTCTACTCCAACTCCGTCCAGGACATCAGCAGAAGTCTTTGCCGACGCAGTTCTCTCAACTCCGACATCGACTACCGGAGGAGATCAGCCGCAGAAGAACAATTAGCTATATCTCTTTGATCTTTTTAGTAACTTGTTGCCAAAGGGGGAGAAGTTGTATACAGATCTAGGCTTCGAGTGAGAGAGTGTCCTGTTTTTATTGCTGTTTTACAAAACATTTGATCGTTTGGTTTGTATGTGATATACTTTTCTTCGTGTTTGATCATACGCTTTAATGTGTGTTGCTACTATTTTCTATCCGTTTGATGGTTATGTGATGATCATTCACTTTGCCTGATGTGTTGTGCTATGTTGTTAACTCTTATTACTCTCGCACACCACCAAGATGTATGTGACATGGAAGAAGTGCCCCATGTTCCTAATCGATTGTACATCTGCATTCAAATGCAAATTTAAAAATAATGCACAAATTTAGGGGGAGATCTTACTTATCACATACTTCTCAAAGTGACGATTATATTCATTAATTATATCATATATCGAAGCTTTGATCTATATGTTGTCATCAATTGCCAAAAAGGGGGAGATTGAAAACACATTTGCTCCCTTGGTGGTTTTGGTAATTAATAACAACATATATGTCATTGAACTAATGTTTACACTAAGCATGTTTCAGGAAAAGTTCAATGATGGGTTGGCAAGAGGATCGTGGAATACCCTGAGATACAAGGAAATAGTTTGGCAAAGCTTCAAGCAAAGGACTACAATTTACCTTTTGTGAGAAATCACTTTGAGTCCATAGGAAAGCTAATACTATTAAAAGGGGGTAAAGCTTTGTTGGTGAACAAAATGCTCATACGTGCGCAAGTGATAGTCACCACATACACCCACAAGCTCTTCCACAAAAGTATGTCCAAAGCCAAATATCCAAAATCGGTGCAACCAACACTTTCCACTCGGTGCCACCGATTCTCAGCCTCAGCCAGACTCAGCCAAACCCTAGCATTTCGATGCACCCGATTCCATTTCTATGCCACCGAGTTTGGGTTGCCAACTTCCTGTTAAGCAAATTCCCAAAATTGGTCTGACCGAGTTTGTCGAATCGGCGTCACCGAGTTTGGCAATTTGACCGTTGGTCACCTTATCAGTGCAACCGAGTTGTGTGTATCGGTCTCGCCGAGATTCAAAAGTTGCTACCTTTGAGGCAACTCGGTACGACCAAGATTACCACATCGGTGTCTGTCGTTGTTTTCTCACGACATATGCCATAGGTAGGCTTATCGAAGGTGGTTGGGGCCGAAGGACACCGACGGGCTCCGGGAACGGGATTAGGCACAAGCGATGGTGACACGCGATGTACCCAGGTTTAGGGCCCTCAGTGGGAGGTAATACCCCTAGTCCTTCTTGGTCTAATTGAGAGATGGGTATGGCTATAGGGTTGCTCCTGGAGCTATTGTCTAGAGGAGGAAGAGGGAGCAGTCGGCTCGCCTTCCTCTGCTATGTGGGTGATTGTGTGGGAAGTGTCCCAGGGATATGTGTGTGTGAATCCGTCGTCCCCATTGCATGGGGGGCTCGGGGTTTTTTATAGGCCAACCCCCGGCTTAAAATATCCTTAAGGTACAGAGTGGAGGGACCCGGCTAGCAGACTCTCTTGCTGGCCAGGGGCCCCGCCTCTTGAGCCATCTCGTCACCCATAGGGTCCACCAACTACGTAGTCGCATCGCCCGCTCGGGCCCGCCAGTCGGCTCCGCGATTGGCCCGCGCCCATTTGCTACGGCACGGGCCGCCTGGGTGGCGTCGTCCTGCGCCAGCCGGCCAAAGTCTCTAGTACGACCGGCTGCACTGTAGGCACTCCGGAGCAGGTAATCGAGTGGGCGAAGGCGTGTTGGCACTGTGGCCCTGCCCAGTCGCGGTCTCCCAAGGTCAGCGGTACGATCCGCTAAATTGTAGTCATGCGCACCCGTGCTTCAGCGGTCACTGTGGCTACATTGGGGCCCGTCGTGGGGGTCCCGTCTTGTCGTCGTACCCGCGTACAGAGGGATGGGACGGGATCTTGCCTGCCCAAGGGTCACCAGAGGAGCCGGTCCGAAGGCAGCCGGCTGCACCCAGCTGGCCGGGGCCGAGTCGGCTCCTTGGACAGCCGGCCTTGAGCTAGCCATCAATGCACCTGTCGGTCGCGCGCCAGCCGGCCGAGAACAGCCGGCCACGTGGTTTTTTCTTGAAGCGGGGGAGAGAACCCCGTTGCTTTGGCCTAGACAGGGGTAATAACCCCGTCAGTAGTCCCGAAAGCCAGTGGGGGCCCGCGTCCTCCAGACGGAGGGGAGCCGGCGGCTTCCCCCATGCGGCGTCCGCCTCCGACACGAAGCTAAACAGCCAGCCAGGTCGGCGGACGCTCCTGACGCCTCGGGTTCTGACGTGCCGCCTCGGAACCCGGGCCGGTCTAAAGCACGCCACACGGTGAGTAATGATGCCATGGGGCCCACGCACGTGGGCAGACGGTACATCGCCCTGGGCCTAGCCCGCTAGGCCACGGGCATAGCCTAGTAGGTCTCGGGGCGCAGGCCGAGATCTTCTATACCCCGATGTGGCGGTTGTATCACAGGGTGCCCACATGCGCGGGGAGATTCCAGGGGAGTGGGCACAGTTAATCCCCACCTCCCTCGATCGTGGCTTCCTCTGTTTAAAAGGGGGAGAAGGCAAGGGGTGGAGGCACCCGCGTCCCATTTTCCCTCTCGGTTCCCCTCTTCTTCGTCTTCCCAGCTTCTCATCGCGCTGCCGCTCCTCTCGCACACGACTCCGCCCGCTCGCCTTCTCACGCAGCCCCGACATCGTGATGGCCGAAGGTCGCTCGGGGAACTAGGCTGGCTCTATCATCACAGAGGCCACCATCGTGGAGCTTCGCCGTGCACGCATGTTGTCGGAGGAGGAGCGTGTGATCGCGCGCGCCGGGCGATGAAGTGGTTCCCGAGCCACAGGCGGGGGAGTTCGTCGTCTTCGTCTGCCATTTTTCTCGCGGCTTCGGGCTACCAGTAATCCTCTTCTTCCGCCTCATGCTGGACACATTCAATCTCCGGCCGCACCACCTCGGCCCCAATGCCATCCTTTACATTGCGGGCTTCGTGACACTGTGTGAGGGTTATCTGGGGATGCTCCCCTTCGTGGATTTCTTCAAGGTGTTGTTCTACCTCAAGGCGCAGAAAAGCGCCGAGGAGTCGTACTCCTGCGGGGGCGCGACGGTGTGCTACCGCGGTTCGCGCTTCCCGCACTTCAGCCTCATCGAGTCCATCAAGGGCTGGCACCGGACGTTCTTCTACATGAAGAACACCGACCCGCTGTGGGATTACATCCGGCTGCCAGCGTAAATCAACGCCTCGTCCTCCGGGGTGAACTGGTCGAGGACCGCTCCGTGCGGAACCGCACTCGAAAAGCTCGGCCGGCTCGTGGAGATGTGGAGCGGGGAAGGGCTGGTCCCCGCCAATCTGGTGGTCGCCTTCATCGCTCATCGCGTGTTGCCTCTCCAGCTGAGGCCGCATCGGATCTGCGACATGTCCGGCCGTCGGGACCCCTGCCAGTTGACGACCATCGAACTGACGTCGGCGCAGGTAGCGAAGGTAGTGAACGCCATCACGACCTTCTGGCTGGCGCCAGCGACGTGAACCTTCGGCAAGGAGTCGTACGACCGGCACCACCGGTCACCCCTGGTGCGTTCCGTCGAGGCACCCTTTCTTTTCCGAACCCTTCCAGCCGGCTCCCGGCCTTACTTTCTGTGTTGTCTGCAGTTGTTCGTGCGACAGAACACGCCAGACGGCCCGCACCCCCAGATCTTCATGGCGGAGCGCTGTCACATATCACATCACTTTGCAGCCTCACGCAAGGTAAGCTCCACGGCTGCAGCCATACCTTAGCCGGGACCGTTTGCGTCTTTTGCTCACGTATGTGAACATGTCGCTGGCAATCAAACGACAAAGAACCCGGGCCAACATGACTAGTCATAGAACCCATGTGGCACATCCGTATGGAAAGAGACATACGTAACCCAGCAATACAGGTGTCGGCCTCAAGCATGTGTAGACGAGTCATAGCATGCTACAAGGACTCCATTACGCCGTGAGACATAAATGTCATCACTGCACGTAGACGAGTCGTAGTAGGCTACAGGGACTCCATTACACTGCGAGACATTTCCCCGAAGGGACAGACACAGCAGCAAAGAAGGATACATGCCGGTGAATCAATGCGTCCGGAGCAGTAGCAAGCTACCATGGCTCGGTGGAAGCACAAAGAGGCAGTTTCCCGTAAAGAGTACTACTAAAGACACATGACTAGGTGTCGGATCCCATACATACTGTTGCACGTCACACGTACGCACGACATGCCCGATATGCATAGATACAACCATGGCATCACAACGTAACCATACAACAACCTTCATTTAAGGGGCTCAGACGAGCCTTGCATAACATGTTCTTACAGATAGGGGTCACATGACCCGACCCTCAAGTCATACAAATAAGTTCATACAAACCAAGCGGAAGCATACGCTGTCTGAGTACGGACAGATGAAAGGGTAAAAAGGCACATGGCCTGATTATCTACAACCCGCCACAGGGCATAGGTCATAGCTGGGACACCAACTATTCGGCATCGTCAATATCTAGAAAGAACCCACCTGATGGGTCCTGGGTCTCATCTGCAACATTTATTAAGCAAACGTGAGTACAAACGTACTCAGCAAGTCTTTAAAATAGACCTAGTCTATCCATGCTCATGTATCAACAAGGGGAGTGGTGGAGTTTATGCAGCAATGCCAGCTTTGACTCATGGCTAACCTACACTACACAATTTTAACTTCTTGTTTAAATTTTAGATATTCCACATGAGTCCACTAACTCTATGACAATACACCACCATTGATTCACTTCCCTCTCCTGGGAGAGTGCCATCCATGGTACTCACACTTGTCTTGATATTTCTATGAGTATCCATTTGATTATCTATGAACAGCGTAAGTTATCCAAGTAGTCCATATCCGAGGACGCGGCTATTCGCATAGTTTCATACCCTGCAGGGGTGTACTTCTTCACACATGCTCTCGCCACTTATCGTTGTGTGCTCATAAAACCATGCACCTCGGCAACCTTCAAGCGAAAGCCCAGCGAGGGAGTCGGCCACGACCGTCAACCACATAAGACCTCTAGTCCAGGCTATCGCCTATTTGGGACTGAACCCGCACGGAAGTCCGGCCGAAGTTTCCACTACGGCCCCAAACGATGTGCGTAGGGTTCCCAAGCCCACAATTCGGGTGACCCTTGGTACACCGTTCCACCCTACCGTGTCATAACCCACCCCTAGGATCAACGCTACGCATGACCTCCAACATGTTATAAACAGCAGAAACTACTTGCAACTCCTGGACTAAGGACTAAGCGACTGATAAGTCGAGAGGGGTCGAGTTACCGGAACCCAATGTGTGGTAGTAACTAGTCTTGGATCACAAACACAGAACTCAATTCCTAAGAACGGTCCCAATGAGACAACCCGCTATGTACTCCTACATAGCCTCTCATCGCTACCTTTACCAAATCGAGTTCATCATAAGCTTATCACATTGGAACAACAATGTTTCACTCCAGTTCATTACCCAGATGAATCAGACCTGACACAACTCTAAGCATAGCAAGCATAGCAGGCCAAGTAAGCTAAGTACATCATGGCACAAGCATCTACCAGGTATGCTAGGTTGCAAGGTTTAGCTATTTACTATGACAATGACAGGTCATGCAGAAGAATAGGTTCATCTATCGTGTATGACAGACATGTGAATGGTTGTCCTAATGCAATAAACAAGAGCAGGAGCGAGAGAGTGGGATGTTATCGGAATGATCAAGGGGATTGCTAGCCTTGCTGGGTAGCGGGAAGGTTCTCTCCTTCGTTGGAATACTCGGGGGTATGCTCAGAAGCAGGGCCTACCGCAATGCAGATAAATAGCATTCAATACATGCAAGTGCAACAATATGATGCATGATCATGAAATGGTAGCATGTATGGATGAGCTAATGCAACTGGTGTCCAAGTTAATTTGAAGTGAGTTTGAATATAGGTTCAAAATCGTTCTTCTTTTCAAATTCCATATTTTAACCTATTAGCAAATGTCAATGTTCTTCTACATAAGTTGCTCTAACATGCATGATAATAGCACCATTGGATTCATTGGATTTTTCTGATAAATTTTCATATATAAATTATTTTCATCTAATTTACAGATTAATTTATATGAATTTTTAAGTTTTAAACAATTTCTGGAATTATTTTAAAACTGGAAAATGAAATATGACGCCAGCCTGATGTCACTACTCGAAGGTCCACTAGGACACGTTCCGCACCAGAGTGGTACGGTAATCCTGTCCTAGAGATCATGTTGTTGGACAACGGTGAACCTTCGAACTATGAAGAAGCGATGGCGGGCCCGAATTCCGACAAATGGCTTGAGGCCATGAAATCCGAGATAGGATCCATGTATGAGAACAAAGTATGGACTTTGGTGGACTTGCCTGATGATAAGCGAGCCATTGAAAATAAATGGATCTTTAAGAAGAAGACTGACGCAGACGGTAATGTGACCGCCTATAAAGCTCGACTTGTCGCTAAGGGTTATCGACAAGTTCAAGGAGTTGACTACGATGAGACATTCTCACCCGTAGCGATGCTAAAGTCTGTCCGAATCATGTTAGCAGTTGCCGCATTTTATGATTATGAGATCTGGCAAATGGACGTCAAAACGGCATTCCTTAATGGCTTCCTCAAGGAAGAACTGTATATGATGCAGCCGGAAGGTTTTGTCGATCCTAAAGATGCTAACAAGGTATGCAAGCTCCAGCGCTCCATCTATGGGCTGGTGCAAGCATCTCGGAGTTGGAACATTCGCTTTAATGAGGTGATTAAAGCGTTTGGGTTTGTACAGGTTTATGGAGAACCCTGTATTTACAAGAAAGTGAGTGGGAGCTCTATAGCATTTCTTATACTGTATGTGGATGACATGCTGATAATGGGAAATAATATAGAACTCTTGGAAAGTATCAAGGCCTACTTGAATAAGTGTTTTTCAATGAAGGACCTTGGAGAAGCTGCTTACATATTAGGTATTAAGATCTATAGAGATAGATCAAAACGCCTCATTGGTCTTTCACAAAGCACATACCTTGAAAAGATATTGAAGAAGTTCAATATGGATCAGTCCAAGAAGGGGTTCTTGCCCGTGTTGCAAGGTGTGAGATTGAGTACGACTCAATGCCCGACCACGGCAAAGGATAGAGAAGAGATGAGTGCCATCCCCTATGCTTCAGCCATAGGCTCTATCATGTATGCCATGCTGTGTACCAGACCTGATGTGAACCTTGCCATAAGTTTGGTAGGGAGGTACCAAAGTGATCCCGGAGCGGAACACTGGACAGCGGTCAAGAATATCCTGAAGTACCTGAAAAGGACAAAGGACATGTTTCTCATTTATGGAGGTGCCGAAGAGCTCGTCGTAAGGGGTTACGTCGATGCTAGCTTCGACACAGATCCGGACGACTCCAAGTCGCAAACCGGATACGTGTATATTTTGAATGGAGGGGCAGTGAGCTGGAGCAGCAGCAAGCAAAGCGTCGTGGCAGCATCTACATGTGAAGCGGAGTACATAGCTGCTTCGGAAGCAGCAGAGGAGGGAGTCTGGATGAAGGAGTTCATCACCGACCTAGGAGTGATTCCGAATGCGTCGGGCCCGATGACTCTACTCTGTGACAACACTGGAGCTATTGCCCTTGCGAAGGAGCCCAGGTTTCACAAGAAGACAAGACACATCAAGCGCCGCTTCAACTCCATCCGTGATTACATTCAGGAGGGAGACATAGATATTTGTAAAGTGCATCGGATCTGAATGTCGCAGATCCGTTGACTAAACCTCTCTCACGAGCAAAACATGATCAACACCAGAATGCTATGGGTGTTCGATTCATCACAATGTAACTAGATTATTGACTCTAGTGCAAGTGGGAGACTGTTGGAAATATGCCCTAGAGGCAATAATAAAATGGTTATTATTGTATTTCCTAGTTCATGATAATTGTCTATTATTCATGCTATAATTGTGTTAACCGGAAACCGTAATACATGTGTGAATACATAGACCACAACGTGTCCCTAGTGAGCCTCTAGTTGGCTAGCTCGTTGATCAATAGATGGTCTCGGTTTCATGACCATGGACATTGGATGTCGTTGATAACGGGATCACATCATTAGGAGAATGATGTGATGGACAAGACCCAATCCTAAGCATAGCACAAAGATCGTGTAGTTCGTTTGCTAAAGCTTTTCAATGTCAAGTGTCATTTCCTTAGACCATGAGATTGTGTAACTCCCGGATACCGTAGGAATACTTTGGGTGTGCCAAACGTCACAACGTAACTGGGTGCTATAAAGGTACGCTACGGGTATCTCCGAAAGTGTCTGTTGGGTTGACACGAATCGAGACTGGGATTTGTCACTCCGTGTGACGGAGAGGTATCTCTGGGCCCACTCGGTAAGACATCATCATTATGAGCTCAATGTGACTAAGGAGTTAGTCACGGGATGATGTATTACGGAACGAGTAAAGAGACTTGCCAGTAACGAGATTGAACAAGGTATGCGGATACCGACGATCGAATCTCGGGCAAGTACCATACCGATAGACAAAGGGAATTGTATACGGGATTGATTGAATCCCTGACATCGTGGTTAATCCGATGAGATCATCGTGGAGTACGTGGGAGCCAACATGGGTATCCAGATCCCGCTGTTGGTTATTGGCCGGAGAGGTGTCTCGGTCATGTCTACGTGTCTCCCGAACCCGTAGGGTCTACACACTTAAGGTTCGATGACGCTAGGGTTATAGGGAAAAGGTATACGTGATTACCGAAGGTTGTTCGGAGTCCCGGATGAGATCCCGGACGTCACGAGGAGCTCCGGAATGGTCCGGAGGTAAAGATTGATATATAGGAAGTCCAGTTTTGGTCACCGGAAAGTTTTCGGGCTCATCGGTATTGTACCGGGAGTGCCGGGAGGGTGCCGGAGGACCCCCGGGAGGGGGTGACGACCAAAGGACCTCATGGGCCCTTAGAGGAGGTGTGCCAGCCCATATTGGGCCAGCCAATACCTTCTAGAAAGGGCCCATGCGCCAGGGATCTGGAGATAGAGGCAAAAGGGATTTAAAAAGGGGGGGGTCCACCTCCCGTGTGGGAGGAGGACTCTCCCCCCACTTCGGCCGAATCCCTCCTCCTTGGAGGAGGGGGCAAGCGAGCCCTCCCTCTCCTTCCTCCTATATATATGCAAGGGTTTGGGCAGGTTTGAGACGACGAACTCTTTCTCTCTCGCTGCAGCCCTATTCTGCTTCTTCCTCCTCCGCAGTGCTTAGGCGAAGCCCTGCCGGGATACCTTGCTACTCCACCACCACCACGCCGTCGTGCTGCTGCTGGAGCTCTTCCCCAACCTCTCCTTCCTCCTTGCTGGATCAAGGCGTAGGAGACGTCACCGGGCTGCACGTGTGTTGAACGCGGAGGTGCCGTCCGTTCGGCACTTGATCGGATCTACCGCGATCTGAATCGCTGTGAGTACGACTCCATCAACCGCGTTCTAGCAACGCTTCCGCTTAGCGATCTTCAAAGGTATGAAGATCCAATCTCTCCCCACTCGTTTGCTGGTTTCTCCATAGATAGATCTTGGTGACACGTAGGAAAATTTTGATTTACTACTACGTCTCCCAACAGTGGTATCAGAGCTAGGTCTATGCGTAGAATCTATGCACGAGTAGAACACAAAGCAGTTGTGGGCGTCGATTTTGTTAATATGCTTGCCGTTACTAGTCTTATCTTGATTCGACGGTATTGTGGGATGAAGCGGCCCGGACCAACCTTACACGTACGCTTACGTGAGACCGGTTCCACCGCCTGACATGCACCAGTTGCATAAGGTGGCTAGCGGGTGTCTGTCTCTCCCACCTTAGTCGGATTGGATTCGATGAAAAGGGTCCTTATGAAGGGTAAATAGCAATTGGCATATCACGTTGTGGTTTTGGCGTAGGTAAGAAACGTTCTTGCTAGAAACCTATAGCAACCACGTAAAAACTTGCAACTACAAATTAGAGGACGTCTAACTTGTTTTTGCAGCATATGCCTTGTGATGTGATATGGCCAGAAGGATGTGATGTGATGCATTGTGATGTATGAGATTGATCATGTTCTTGTAATAGGGTTCACGACTTGCATGTCGATGACTATGACAACCGGCAGGAGCCATAGGAGTTGTCTTATTTATTGTATGACCTGCGAGTCAATCACAAACGCCATGTAATTACTTTACTTTATTGCTAAGCGTTAGCCATAGCAGTAGAAGTAATAGCGAGGGAGAGAGAGAGCGAGGGAGAGAGGGAGAGGAGAAGGAGGCCACAGCGAGGAGGCCTCACGCTGGCGCTCTCCCAGCCCTCTAGACCGGCAGCCAGGCAGGGAGGAGGTGGCTGGCGTGTGCCCACGCGCGGCGAACGCACGCCCCTATCCTCCTGGCGAGAGGACATGGATGACTGGCCATGGGCCAGATGGGCCGGTTCCCCCCTGGGCCTCTGCTTTTTTTCTTTCTGTTTTCTATTTCTGACATTTGTTTTATTATCTTTTCAGGTGCAATTGCTTTGATGAAATATCCCAATTATTTTATAATATCAAGTTTGAATATTTCAAACTCCAATAAAAAGTTTCAAGATATTTTGAAATATAAAATAATGATAATGCTTTATTTGGCATTTTCAGAGGCTTTATCATTTATTTTTAAATTGCTATAGCTGTTCAAATATTTAGAATGGCCCCTGTTATAATCATGTCCATATTTATCAGACATAGGGAACATTTTGTAAGGGCATTTTGGATTTGTTAAATTTTCACAACTTTGAATTAATTTGAATCAAAATGAGTTTGGGGTTTCTTTTAGTCCCCATTTCATATTGATGCAAAATTGTAACATGATGCACACACATGCTATCCTATGACATCTAGCTAGGGATGTGACAAGCGCGACCAGTCCGACTCCGACGACTACGAGCAGGGAGGCCCGACCGAAGAGGGGGTCGACTCCTCAGGGGAGGCCGAGGCGGCGGTCGACCCGGGAGCCGGAGGGCCCAGCGCAGCTGGTGAGTTCCCTCCCGGCCCCACGATCAGGGATTGGACTGATGACGACGATAAAGATGATGATGATGATGTTCCAATCCTGAACGCGCCTTCCCCCATAGTTCAACAGGGCCCGCGCGACAGAGCGAGGAGCAGCTGATGCGTGCCCTGACGGCCGGGACCTCCAGCCGAGGGAAGAGGCCGGCACAGGAGGAGCCGGTGGCCTAGCCGCCGGCTTGCAAGTGGGTGAAGGCGGCCGTATCAAAGCCGTCGGCGCGCGCCAGGTGGGCTCTGCCCGTCGTCACCGGGTAAGTGTTCTGTCTCATGCATGGGTTTCTCTTTTGGTCGTGTGTCGGCAGGCGTTTGAGTCCTTTCGTCCCCAGGGACCCCATCGAGTTCCATGACATGGAGTCGACAGCCGACTCGGGGGAGGCCGCCAGCCGGCTAGCCCGCGAGCACGCGGCTAGGCAGCGCGAGGAAAAGGGGAGGCTCGTGAAGCTGCAAGCCTCGAAGTCCGGAGTTCAGGACGGGGCCTCACGCTCTGGGACTTCGAGCGGCGAGAGGCGAGGAGGTCCGCGGACCTTGCACAAGCATCAGACTCGGCAGCGGAGTCGACTCGCATGTCGAGGCCCCCGTCGAGCGAGCCGTGGGGAGCGGCAATGGAGCCGGCCGTGCCTCCATCCCCGGAGGAAACGACCCGGTCGGGGCCGGATGCTACAGAGCCGTCTCGTGAGGAGACCCGTCTGGTGGTGCCGGACGCGATGCTGCCCACCATCGAGTCTGTCCAGGTTGACGCGCCGGAGGCCCCGATGGCTCCGGAGGCGGCACCGGAGGCGGCGCCGGAGGTGCTAGCCGCGGAGACAGAGAGTCCAACCACCACGGTCGTCGTGCCAAGCTGACCGTAGGGGGAGGCGGCATTGGCGCCGAACGGGGGCAGTTGGGAGCCGATTCCCGCGCCCTCGTCGTTCATAGCCCTCTCCCCACAGCCGATGTCATGACGAATGCCGAGGCGGGGGGCGAGGAGAGCCGGTCCCGGAGGTCCATGTTGGATGTGATCCGAGACTGGGAGGCGCTGGCACGCGTCCCTGCCATCCTGCCTCTGCCAGCAAGCGGCCCGGTCCCGACGTTTGGGGAGCTAGGTACCGTCCTGGCACGGTGCCGCGAGGAGCTGGCCCGGTTCACGGAGGCGGCCGACAACACCCTGCAGCGCGCGGAGGTAGGCATCGCTTGTCTTCATTAAATTTTTCAGTGGGGGCGCGCGAGCACACCCACAGGGTGTAGCCCCCAAGATGCGGGCTGGCTGACCAGCTGTGGGGCAGTCGGGCCAGATCTCTTTGTGCATAATCTGACTTTAGCCTCCTGTGGCAGGCGGGGAATGCTTGGCGGCAGGAGCTATTTGACGAGGCGGTCACCATCCACAACTGTGGCAAGCATGGCTTCTACCGGTTGGAGGAGGAGCTGACGAGGGTCCGAGGTACGCTTGGTCCGATGGGGGCGTGTAGCCCCCGGGAGTCGGGCCGGCTGCTTGGCAGTCGAGTCGGGTCAGGAATGTCTTAACTGATGCCGGTTTGCTTTGCAGGGGAGTTGACCACCCTCCGGGGGGAGAAGGCCGAGGCGGTCTCCGAGCGAGACCGGCTGACGCAAAGCATCCAGGCGATCACCCTAGAAAGCGACCGGTTGGGCGCCCTATTGGTGGACGGGCAGGCGGTCCAAGACCACCTGAGGGACGACGTGGCACGGGAGGTGGCGGCAAAGGAGAAGGCCGTCAAGGAGGCGACTGACGCCGCCCAATGGACCACCGCCCTCCAAAGCAAGGTGACCCGCCTCAAGAAGATGCCCGAGGAGCACAAGGCTTCTCTCGCCAAGGAGGAGGCGGCGCTGACGACGGAGCGGGACTCGTCGCTCCACTTCTACATCGAGCTGGACGACTCCTTCTAGCGTAAGTTTTGATTTTTTTTCTCCTTCAGTCGGTTGTGTTCTTCTTTGCCTTTGAGTTGCCTTCTTCTAATTTCCCCCTCTCTTTTCTAGAACGCTTCCCGAAAACCTAGCGCCGCGCTGAGTATGCCGTCGAGGAGCACCGGGAATATCTCCGGGGGCGCGGGCGTAACATCGAGGAGGATGCCGGTTGGGACATGGCGGAGCTCGGGCTAGCCATGGAGACCCGGCTGATCCACCTCAAGCGGAGCATGGAGCAGCTAAAGATGGCCGACAAGGAGATCATCGCCGCCCTCTGGCCGGGTCGTGGGGCTCCGAAGAGCCGCGTGGCCTTGTGGCTGGAGAACGCCATGGCCCGGCTCGAGGTTTGGAAGGTGTCAGCAGCTCGAGCCAGCGCGCAGATGGCGCTCCGGTTCGTCACGTCTTGGTACCGTGGCGTCAACATGGACCATCTAGCCACCCTGCGGGATGAGCCAGAGGAGGAGCGGGCGGCATGCGAGACCGCCCTAGTCCGCCGGGCAAATGAGCTTGCCTCGTATGTTGACCCGGACGAGCTCCTTCCGGCTCTCGGCGAGGATGGCGAGCCGGTCGTTGAGGATTCCTTCGGCAACCCCCAAGGTCCAGAGGACGAGGAGGTCGCTGATGAGAGCACTGATTCTAGCACCGACAGTGGCGACGAGTCAGCGGGATCCACGGGAGCCGACCCGAAGGCCACAGCCGCTTCCGGGCCGCAGGTCGAGCCGGCTGGCGGCGTGCCGGCTGGCGACGCGCCGGTAGTGTGAGTCCTCGGGCGTTTTTACTTGTCTTTTCTTTTGCTGCATGTTAGACTCATTTCCACCCACTGGGTGTGTATTGTAATGAACGCATGGCCGTGGGCCTCTGCTATTTTTAACTTGTGCTTTGAATGCTTAGCGTGTTTGTTTATCATGTGTGCCGGCTCGTCCTTACCCCTTTTTTGCCCCCTTGGTTCCGTCTGCTCGGCCCCTTTTCCCCGTTGGTTTCGGCCCCGCCAGCCTAACAGCTGGGAGCCGGTCTGTAGCTGGGTCGGGGCGTCCGCCTCGAGGGAGCCGGTTCTGAGCTTAGGAACCGCGAGAGTGTTTTGGGTAAGTTGAGTGGCAGAGGCGAGGCGGTGGTCCGGCTAGACCTAGCCGGCAACCCCCTTGCGATCGATTTTTGGTGTGCGCTAAGTTTCGCCGCCCCGAGGCCCCATCAGCCAGACAGCCGGGAGCCGGTTTGTAGCTGGGAGGGGTGGGAGGGCTTGTTTATCCCACATTACTTGGTCGGTTTTGGGGGAGGCGGCCTAGGACCAGCCGGAGAGCCCCCGGGCCCGGGAGCCGGTGAGTGAGGAAACCTTGGATGAAAACGAAAAGGTCGTGCCCCAAGAGCCGCCCTGGGGTACCCATTGCATTCATAAGCTCCGAAGAGGGAAAGATACATACATACACTGGTTTATCAGCAGTAAAACAGGCGAAGGAGCGCCGCGTTCCATGGGCGCTCCGTCTCCTCGCCGGAGGCATCTCTCTTGCATTTCTGCGACTTCTGGGCATCCATTAGGTAGTACGTGTTATTGTGTAGTGCCTTGCTGACGATGAACGGGCCCTCCCACGGGAAGGATACCTTCAGCTGGCCGGCTGTTTGCTAGATCCGTCTGTGCACTAGGTCTCCTTCACAAAAGGAGAGTGGCCGGATCCGCTTGTTGTGGTAGTGCCGGAGCATCTGCTGGTTGATGGTCGTCCGGCTCAAGGCCAGTTCGCGTGCTTCTTCGAGTAGGTCGATGCCGTCTTCTCTTGCCTCCCTTGCGTCCTTCTCCTTGTACAAGGTGACCCGAGGCGAGTCAAACTCGATGTCAATGGGGATGATCGCCTCGGACTCGTACATGAGAAAGAAGGGGGTGTAGCCGGACGACCGGTTGGGCGTGGTCCTAAGGCTCCAAAGGACAGCCGGTAGCTTGTCGATCCAGTAGTCGGCTGACCTAACCAGCGGCGTCACGAGCCGGGGCTTGATGCCGGAAAGGATTAGGCCGTTTGCCCTCTGGACCTGGGCATTTGACTGTGGATGACCGACGGAAGCCAGGTCGAGCTGGATGCCTTGCTTGGAGCAGAAACGCGCTAGCGCGCCCTTGGCAAAGTTCCTACCGTTGTCGATGATGATGTTGTGGGGAACACCCTAGCGGACCGTGATAACTTCGATGAACCGGACGGCCGTGGGGCCACCCAATTTCTTGATCGGCCTAGCCTCGATCCACTTGGTGAATTTGTCGATGGCCACCAACAGATGCGTCATACCGCCTCATGCGGTCTTGAAGGGACCCACCATGTCCAGCCCCCAGACGGCAAAGGGACACGAGAGAGGGATGGTATGGAGGGTTGTAGCCGGTAGGTGGCTCTGCGTGCTAAAGCGCTGGCAGCCCTCGCACTCGTCGACCAACTTCTTGGCCGCCTCCAAGGCGGTCGGCCAGTAGAATCCGTGGCGGAAGGCCTTGGCCACCAGGGTCCTGGAGTCGGCGTTGTGCCTGCACTCGCCCTGGTGGATGTCAAGGAAGATCTCCTGACCCTTTCTCGGCTCGACGCACCGTTGGAAGACACCGGTGGTGCTGCGATGGGCGACCTCGCGATTGATGATGTTGTAGGCCAAAGCCCGACGCTGGATTTGTCTTGTTGTGGCCTCGTCCGGGGGGGAGCTCGCAGCGCAGAAGGAACACCAGGATGGGCTGGGCCCATGAGGGAGCCGAGACGGGGGGCCGGCTCCGGAACCCTCGTGCCCGAGTAATCAGCCCCCGGGACCGACTCGCCACCCCCGAGTTGGAGGCGGTGGGAGGGGCGTCGAGCGTCATCATGACCGTCGTGGTGTCGGAGCCGGCCGCATCGGATGCAGCCGGCTTGACTGGTGGAGCCAGTGCCGGCAAGGCAGCTGACGTTGATGGAACCGGTGGCGAAGATGCCGGGGGAGCGGCCGGAGCCACTAGCGGGCCGGTAGTATCACACGACATGAAGATGGACTCCGATTCTCGGGAGGGCTTGATCGACGGTTTGAGCAGCCGTTCGAGGGAGACGCCGGCTAGGATGGCCTGCCGGTTGGAGCCAATCTTTGCCAGCCTATTGATCGCCTCATTGTCCTCCCACGGGATGTGGTGGAACTCACGGCCCTCGAAGGAGTCAGTGAACTGCTGGATGAGGAAGCGATAGCTAGCCATGTTGGCATCCCTGGCATCCCATTCGCCAGAGACCTGCTGCACTACGAGGTCGGAGTCCCCGAAGCACAGGATGCGCCTGATGCCGATTTCCTTCGCGAGCCGGAGGCCATGGACGAGCGCCTCATACTCGACCACATTGTTGGAGGCGGCAAAGTGAATCTGGAGTGCATACTTGAGTTGGTCACCTTTCGGAGAGGAGACGACTATGCCGGCACCTAGGCCGGTCCTCATCTTTGAGCCGTCGAAATGCATGTGCCGATGCATGGAGTCTGGAGGTGGCAGAACGAACTCGGTCTCTACCGAGTCGACGAGGAAGTTGCCCATCACCTGCGACTTGATGGTGGTACGTGGCTCGCATCGGATCTCGTGGTCAGTGAGGGCGATGACCCATTTGGCGATCCGGCTGGTGGAGTCCTGACCGCTCATGATCTTGTGGAGCGGGGTCGTGCTCACCACGGTGATGTGTGCTCCTGGAAGTACTGCTTGACCTTCTTGGCAACAAAGTATATGTTGTAGAACATTTTCTAGTAGTGGGGGTAATTCTGCTTGGAGGCGGAGAGAACCTCGCTGAGGTAGTAGACGGGGCGCTGGACCGGTAGGGACTTGCCCTCCTCCGGGCGCTTGACCACCAGGACGACGCTGATGACACGTGTGGTCATCGTGATGTAGGCGAGCAAGGTCTCCTTCTCAGCCGGGGCGCCCAGGATGGGCGCGTGCGTGAGGGCCCGCTTGAGGCCGCGGAAGGCCTCATCTGCCTCGTCGGGCTAGTCGAACATGTCCGACTTCTTCATGTGGCCCGGCTCTACCAGAGCCGTCTTGCGAAGGCGCTCGTAGAGGGGGAAAGCTTTTTCCCCCAGCCGGCTGATGAACCGGTTGAAGGAGGCAAGGCAGCCGGTGAACTTTTGGACGTCGCGGAGCCGGGTCGGCTTGGGCATGCGCTCGATCGTGCTGATCTTCTCCGGGTTGGCTTCGATGTCGCGAGCGGACACGAGGAACCCCAAGAGCTGGCTGGCTGGGACGCCGAAGACACACTTCTCCGGGTTGAGCTTGATCTTGTATTCGCGCAAGTTTACGAAGGTCTCCCAGAGATCATCGAGGAGGCTGAAGTGTTTCTTGGTCTTGACGACAATGTCGTCAATGTAGACGTGGACGTTCCTGCCTATCTAAGGCAGGAGGCACTTCTGCATGCACCGCTGGAAGGTAGCGCCTGCATTCTTCAGGCCGAAAAACATGGTGATGTAGCAGTAGGCACCAAAAGGAGTGATGAAGGAGGTCTTGAGCCTGTCCTCTGGGTCTAGCTTGATCTGGTGGTAGCCGGAGTAGGCGTCCAAGAAAGACAACAAATCACAGCCGGCCGTGGAGTCGATGACTTGATCGATCCGCGGCAGGGCGAATGGGTTCGTGGGGCATGCCTTGTTCAGGCTGGTGTAGTCGATGCACATGCACCATGTCTTGTTCTTCTTCAGCAGCAGGACTAGGTTGGCCAGCCAGTCCAGGTGGAAAACTTCCATGATGAAGCCGGCTGCGAGCGGCCGGGCGATCTCTTCTCCTATAGTGCGTCGCTTCTCTTTAGAGAAATAGCGTATGGGGTTGCTTGACCGGTTTAGCGTCCGATCGGACATGTAGCTTGTGCTCGGCGAACTTCCTCGGAACAATCGGCATGTCTTTGGGGGACTTGTTGGAAATATGCCCTAGAGGCAATAATAAAATGGTTATTATTGTATTTCCTAGTTCATGATAATTGCCTATTGTTCATGCTATAATTGTGTTAACCGGAAACCGTAATACATGTGTGAATACATAGACCACAACATGTCCCTAGTGAGCCTCTAGTTGACTAGCTCGTTGATCAATAGATGGTCACAGTTTCATGACCATGGACATTGGATGTCGTTGATAACGGGATCACATCATTAGGAGAATGATGTGATGGACAAGACCCAATCCTAAGCATAGCACAAGATCGTGTAGTTCGTTTGCTAAAGCTTTTCAATGTCAAGTATCGTTTCCTTAGACCATGAGATTGTGCAACTCCCGGATACCGTAGGAATGCTTTGGGTGTGCCAAACGTCACAACGTAACTGGGTGGCTATAAAGGTGCACTACGGGTATCTCCGAAAGTGTCTGTTGGGTTGGTATGAATCGAGACTGGGATTTGTCGCTCCGTGTGACGAAGAGGTATCTCTGGGCCCACTCGGTAATACATCATCATATTGATCTCAATGTGACTAAGGAGTTAGCCACGGGATGATGTATTACGGAATGAGTAAAGAGACTTGCCGGTAACGACATTGAACAAGGTATAGAGATACCGACTATCGAATCTCGGGCAAGTATCATACCGATAGACAAAGGGAATTGTATACGAGATTGATTGAATCCCCAACACCGTGGTTCATCCGATGAGATCATCGTGGAGCATGTGGGAGCCAACATGGGTATCCAGATCCTGCTGTTGGTTATTGACCAGAGAGGTGTCTCGGTCATGTCTACATGTCTCCCGAACCCGTAGGGTATACACACTTAAGGTTCGATGACGCTAGGGCTATAGGGAAATGGTATACGTGATTACTGAAAGTTGTTCGGAGTCCCGAATGAGATCCCGAACGTCACGAGGAGCTCCGGAATGGTCCGGAGGTAAAGATTGATATATAGGAAGTCCAGTTTTGGTCACCGGAAATTTTCGGGCTCATCGGTATTGTACCGGGAGTGCCGGGAGGGTGCCGGAGGACCCCCGGGAGGGGTGTGACGACCATAGGACTTTGTGGGCCCTTAGAGGAGGTGTTCCAGCCCTTATTGGGCTGGCCAAGACCTTCTAGAAAGGCCCATGCGGCTGGAGATCTGGAGATAAAGGGCAAAGGGTTTTAAAAGAGGAGATCCACCTCCCTTGTGGGAGGTGGACTCTATCCCCACTTCGGCCGAAGCCCTCCTCTTTGGAGGAGGGGACATGGCAGCCCTCCCTCTCCCTCCTCCTATATATACTTGAGGTTTTGGCCTTTTGAGAACAGTTCTGAACTCTCTCTCTCACGGCAAAGCCCTACCTCTCTTCTTCCTCCTCCGTAGCGCTTAGGCGAAGCCCTACCGGAATACCTTGCTACACCACCACCACCACGTCGTCGTGGTGCTGTTGGAGACCTTACCCAACCTCTCCTTCCTCCTTGCTGGATCAAGGCGTAGGAGATGTCACCAGGATGCACGTGTGTTGAACGCGGAGGCGCCGTTATTCGGCGCTTAGATCGGAATCCACTTCAATCTGAATCGCTGCGAGTACGACTCCATCAACCGCGTTCTTCTAACGCTTCCGTTTAGCAATCTTCAAAGGTATGAAGATGCAATCTCTCCCACTCGTTGCTGGTTTCTCCATAGATAGATCTTGGTGACACGTAGGACAATTTTGATTTACTACTACGTTTCCCAACAGTGGCATCATGAGCTAGGTCTATGCGTAGAATCTATGCACGGGTAGAACACAAAGCAGTTGTGAGCGTCGATTTTGTTAATTTGCTTACCACTACTAGTCTTATCTTGATTCAGCGGTATTGTGGGATGAAGCGTCCCGGACCGACTTTACACGTACGCTTACGTGAGACTGGTTCCACCGCCTGACATGCACTTGTTGCATAAGGTGGCTAGCCGGTGTCTGTCTCTCCCACCTTAGTCGGATTGGATTCGATGAAAAGGGTCCTTATTAAGGGTAAATAGCAATTGGCATATCACGTTGTGGTTTTGGCGTAGGTAAGAAACGTTCTTGCTAGTAACCTATAGCAGCCACGTAAAAACTTGCAACTACAAATTAGAGGACGTCTAACTTGTTTTTGCAGCATATGCCTTGTGATGTGATATGGCCAAAGGATGTGATGTGATGCATTGTGATGTATGAGATTGATCATGTTCTTGTAATAGGATTCACGACTTGCATGTCGATGAGTATGACAACCGGCAGGAGCCATAGGAGTTGTCTTATTTTATTGTATGACCTGCGTGTCAATCATAAACGCCATGTAATTACTTTACTTTATTGCTAAACGTTAGCTATAGTAGTAGAAGTAATAGTTGGTGAGACAACTTCATGAAGACACGATGATGGAGATCATGATGATGGAGATCATGGTGTCATGCCGGTGACAGTGATGATCATGGTGCCCCGAAGATGGAGATCAAAGGAGCAAGATGATATTGGCCATATCATGTCACTATATTGATTGCATGTGATGTTTATCATGTTTACATCTTATTTGCATAGAACGACGGTAGTAAATAAGATGATCTCTCACTAAAATTTCAAGAAAAGTGTTCACCCTAACTGTGCACCGTTGCTAAGGATCGTTGTTCCGAAGCACCACGTGATGATCGGGTGTGATAGGTTCTAACGTTCGCATACAACGGGTGTAAGCCAGATTTACACACGCGAAACACTTAGGTTGACTTGACGAGCCTAGCATGTACAGACATGGCCTCGGAACACGGAAGACCGAAAGGTCGAACATGAGTCGTATGGAAGATACGATCAACATGGAGATGTTCACCATGGATGACTAGTCCGTCTCACGTGATGATCGGACACGGGCTAGTTGACATGGATCATGTCTCACTTGGATAACTAGAGACATGTCTATCTAAGTGGGAGTTCATTAAATAATTTGATTATGTGAACTTAATTATCATGAACTTAGTCTAAAATTATCTTTACAATCTATATTGTAGATCCAATGGCCAACGCGAATGTCACCCTCAATTTCAATGCGTTCCTAGAGAAAACCAAGATGAAAGATGATGGAAGCAACTATGCGGACTGGGTCCGTGGCTTGAGGATCATCCTCATAGCTTCCAAGAACTTGTATGTCCTTGATGCACCACTAGGTGACCCACCCCTTCTCCCAGCAGAGCAAGACGTTGCGAAGGCTTGGCATTCTCGCTACGATGATTACTCCCTTGTTCAGTGCGGCATGCTTTACAGTTTAGAACCAGGGCTCCAAAAGCGTTTTGAGCAAAAGGGAGCATATGAGATGTTCCAAGAGCTGAAACTGATTTTCCAAGCTCATGCCTGGGTCGAGAGATATGACGTCTCCGACAAGTTCTTCAGCTGTAAGATGGAGGAAAATAGTTCTGTTAGTGAGCACATCCTCAAGATGTTTGGGCTACACAACCGCTTGACTCAGCTGGGAGTTAATCTCCCGGATGACTCGGTCATTGATACAATCCTCGAGTCGCTTCCACCTAGCTACAAGAGCTTTGTGATGAACTACAACATGCAAGGGATGGAGAAGTCCATTCCTGAGTTGTACTCGATGCTGAAATCAGCAGAGGTCGAGATCAAAAAGGAGCGTCAAGTGTTGATGGTGAATAAGACCACTAGTTTCAAGAAAGGCAAGGGTAAGAAGAACTTCAAGAAGGACGGCAAATCTGTTGCCGCGCCTGGTAAGCAAGTTGCCTGGAAGAAGAAGAACAAGAATTTACCCAAGCCTGAGCCTGAGTGTTTTTATTGCAAGGGTACCGGTCAGTGGAAGCGGAACTGCCCCAAGTACTTAGCGGATAAGAAGGACGGCAACATTAAAGGTATATGTGATATACTTTTTATTGATGTGTACCTAACCAGCGCTCGTAGTAGCTCCTGGGTATTTGATACCGGTGCAGTTGCTCACATTTGTAACTCCAAGCAGGAGCTACGGAATAAGCGGAGGCTCGCAAAGGACGAGGTAACGATGCGCGTCGGGAATGGTTCCAAGGTCGATGTGATCGCCGTCGGCAGACTACCTCTACATCTACCTTCGGGATTAGTGTTAAACCTTAATAATTGTTATTTAGTACCAGCTTTGAGCATGAACATTGTATCTGGATCTCGCTTGATGCGAGATGGCTACTCATTTAATCTGAGAATAATGGTTGTTCTATTTATATGAGAGAAATGTTTTATGGTCATGCCCCGCTGGTCAATGGTTTATTTTTGATGAATCTCGAACGTGATGTTACACATGTCCATAGCGTGAGTACCAAAAAGTGTAAGGCTGATAACGATAGTCCCACTTACATGTGGCACTGCCGCCTTGGTCATATTGGTGTCAAACGCATGAAGAAGCTCCATACTAATGGACTTTTGGAGTCTCTTGATTTCGAATCATTTGACACGTGCGAACCATGCCTCATGGGCAAGATGACCAAGACTCCGTTCTCCGGAACAATGAAGCGAGCAACTGACTTGTTGGAAATAATACATACCGATGTATGCGGTCCAATGAGTGTCGAGGCTCGTGGTGGCTACCGTTATGTTCTCACCCTCACTGATGACTTGAGTAGATATGGGTATGTCTACTTAATGAAACATAAGTCTAAAACTTTTGAAAGGTTCAAGGAATTTCAGAGTGAGGTAGAGAATCACGTGACAGAAAAATAAAGTGCCTACGATCTGATCGTGGCGGAGAATATTTAAGTCACGAGTTTGGCACGCACCTAAGGAAATGTGGAATTGTTTCACAACTCACGCCGCTTGGCACACCTCAGCGAAATGGTGTGTCTGAACGTCGTAATCGCACTCTATTAGATATGGTACGATCTATGATGTCTCTTATCGACTTACCGCTATCATTTTGGGGATATGCATTAGAGACTGCCGCATTCACTTTAAATAGGGCACCGTCAAAATCCATTGAGATGACACCGTATGAATTATGGTTTGGAAAGAAACCTAAGCTGTCGTTTCTAAAAGTTTGGGGATGCGATGCTTATGTGAAGAAACTTCAACCTGAGAAGCTCGAACCCAAAGTGGAAAAGTGCGTCTTCATAGGATATCCCAAAGAGACTATTGGGTATACCTTCTACCTACGATCCGAGGGCAAAGTCTTTGTTGCCAAGAATGGATCCTTTCTCGAGAAAGAGTTTCTCTCGAAAGAAGTGAGTGGAAGGAAAATAGAACTTGATGAGGTAATTGTACCTCCACTTGAACCAGAGAGTAGCACAGCACAGGAAGTTGTTTCTGTGGAGCCTACACCGGCTGGAGAGGAAGTTAATGATGATGATCATGAAACTTCAGATCAAGTTACTATTGAACGTCGAAGGTCCACTAGGACACATTCCGCACCAGAGTGGTACGGCAACCCTGTCCTAGAGATCATGTTGTTAGATAACGGTGAACCTTCGAACTATGAAGAAGCGATGGCGGGCCCGGATTCCAACAAATGGCTTGAAGCCATGAAATCCGAGATAGGATCCATGTATGAGAACAAAGTATGGACTTTGGTGGACTTGCCTAATGATAAGCGAGCCATTGAAAATAAATGGATCTTTAAGAGGAAGACTGATGCGGATGGTAACGTGACCGTCTATAAGGCTCGGCTTGTCCCTAAGGGTTATCGACAAGTTCAAGGAGTTGACTACGATGAGACTTTCTCACCCGTAGCGATGCTGAAGTCTGTCCGAATCATGTTAGCAATTGCCGCATTTTATGATTATGAGATCTTGCAAATGGACGTCAAAACGGCATTCCTTAATGGTTTCCTCAAGTAAGAACTATATATGATGCAGCCGGAAGGTTTTGTCGATCCTAAAGATGCTAACAAGGTATGCAAGCTCCAGCGCTCCATCTATGGGCTGGTGCAAGCATCTCGGAGTTGGAACATTCGCTTTAATGAAGTGATTAAAGCGTTTGGGTTTGTACAGGTTTATGGAGAACCCTGTATTTACAAGAAAGTGAGTGGGAGCTCTGTAGCATTTCTCATATTATATGTGGATGACATACTGGTAATGGGAAATGATATAGAACTCTTGGAAAGTATAAAGGCCTACTTGAATAAGTGTTTTTCAATGAAGGACCTTGGAGAAGCTGCTTACATATTAGGTATTAAGATCTATAGAGATAGATCGAGACGCCTCATAGGTCTTTCACAAAGCACATACCTTGAAAAATTATTGAAGAAGTTCAATATGGATCAGTCCAAGAAGGGGTTCTTGCCTGTGTTACAGGGTGTGAGATTGAGTACGACTTAATGCCCGACCACGGCAAAGGATAGAGAAGAGATGAGTGTCATCCCCTATGCTTCAGCCATAGGCTCTATTATGTATGCCATGTTGTGTACCAGACCTGATGTGAACCTTGCCATAAGTTTGGTAGGGAGGTACCAAAGTGATCCCGGAGCGGAACACTGGACAGCGGTCAAGAATATCCTGAAGTACCTGAAAAGGACAAAGGACATGTTTCTCGTATATGGAGGTGCCGAAGAGCTCGTCATAAAGGTTGACGTCGATGCTAGCTTCGACACAAATCCAGACGACTCCAAGTCACAAACCGGATACGTGTATGTTTTGAACGGAGGGGCAGTCAGCTAGTGCAGCAGCAAGCAAAGCATCGTGGCGGCATCTACATGTGAAGCGGAGTACATAGCTGCTTCGGAAGCAGCAAAGGAAGGAGTATGGATGAAGGAGTTCATCACCGACCTAGGAGTAATTCCAAGTGCGTCGGGTCCGATGACTCTATTCTGTGACAACACTGGAGCTATTGCCCTTGCGAAGGAGCCCAGGTTTCACAAGAAGACAAGACAGATCAAGCGCCGCTTCAACTCCATCCGTGATTACATTCAGGAGGGAGATATAGATATTTGTAAAGTGCATACGGATCTGAATGTCGCAGATCCGTTGACTAAACCTCTCTCACGAGCAAAACATGATCAACACCAGAACGCTATGGGTGTTCGATTCATCACAATGTAACTAGATTATTGACTCTAGTGCAAGTGGGAGACTATTGGAAATATGCCCTAGAGGCAATAATAAAATGGTTATTATTGTATTGCCTAGTTCATGATAATTGTCTATTGTTCATGCTATAATTGTGTCTACCGGAAATCGTAATACATGTGTGAATACATAGACCACAACATGTCCCTAGTGAGCCTCTAGTTGACTAGCTCGTTGATCAATAGATGGTCATGGTTTCATGACCATGGACATTGGATGTCGTTGATAACGGGATCACATCATTAGGAGAATGATGTGATGGACAAGACCCAATCCTAAGCATAGCACAAGATCGTGTAGTTCGTTTGCTAAAGCTTTTCAATGTCAAGTATCGTTTCCTTAGACCATGAGATTGTGCAACTCCCGGATACCGTAGGAATGCTTTGGGTCTGCCAAACGTCACAACGTAACTGGGTGGCTATAAAGGTGCACTACGGGTATCTTCGAAAGTGTCTGTTGGGTTGGCACGAATCGAGACTGGGATTTGTCGCTCCGTGTGACGGAGGGGTATCTCTGGGCCCACTCGGTAAGACATCATCATATTGAGCTCAATGTGACTAAGGAGTTAGCCACAGGATGATGTATTACGGAACGAGTAAAGAGACTTGCCGGTAACGAGATTGAACAAGGTATAGAGATACCGACGATCGAATCTCGGTCAAGTATCATACCGATACACAAAGGGAATTGTATACGGGATTGATTGAATCCCCGACATCGTGATTCATCCGATGAGATCATCGTGGAGCATGTGGGAGCCAACATGGGTATCTAGATCCCACTGTTGGTTATTGACCAGAGAGGTGTCTCGGTCATATCTACATGTCTCCCGAACCCGTAGGGTCTACACCTTAAGGTTCGATGACGCTAAGGTTATAGGGAAATGGTGTACGTGATTACCGAAAGTTGTTCGGAATCCCGGATGAGATCCCGGACGTCACGAGGAGCTCCGTAATGGTCCGGAGGTAAAGATTGATATATAGGAAATCCAGTTTTTGTCACCGGAAAGTTTTTGGGCTCATCGGTATTGTACCGGGAGTGTCGGGAGGGTGCCAGAGGACCCCCAGGAGGGGTGTGACGACCATAGGACTTTGTGGGCCCTTAGAGGAGGTGTGCCAGCCCTTATTGGGCTGGCCAAGACCTTCCAGAAAGGCCCATGTGGCTGGAGATCTAGAGATAAAGGGCAAAGGGTTTTAAAAGAGGAGATCCACCTCCCTTGTGGGAGGTGGACTCTATCCCCACTTCGGCCGAAGCCCTCCTCTTTGGAGGAGGGGCCAAGGCATCCCTCCCTCTCCCTCCTCCTATATATACTTGAGGTTTTGGCCTTTTGAGAACTGTTCTGAACTCTCTCTCTCACGGCAAAGCCCTACCTCTCTTCTTCCTCCTCCGCAGCGCTTAGGCGAAGCCCTGCCGGAATACCTTGCTACTCCACCACCACCACGTCGTCGTGCTGCTGTTGGAGCCCTTCTCCAACCTCTCCTTCCTCCTTGCTGGATCAAGGCATAGGAGTTGTCACCGGGCTGCATGTGTGTTGAACGCGGAGGCGCCGTTGTTCGGCGCTTAGATCGGAATCCACCACGATCTGAATCGCTGCGAGTCCGACTCCATCAACCGTGTTCTTGTAACGCTTCCGCTTAGCGATCTTCAAAGGTATGAAGATGCAATCTCTCCCACTCGTTGCTGGTTTCTCCATAGATAGATCTTGGTGACACGTAGGAAAATTTTGATTTACTACTACGTCTCCCAACAGGACCATGCAAAGATGTTCCGATTCTCACGGAGGAAGTCAACGAGCTTGCCTTCCTATTTGCTGTCGAGGCGGGAGCCAATGGTGACGCACTACGCAGGGTTTGCCGGGTCGAACGGGGTCTGCTTGGTGTCCTTGGATAGCTAGAAGGAGGACTCGCCGACCGACTGCGAGGGAGGAGCCGGCACGGCCAGCTGGCTGGCAGCAAGGGCCATGAGCCGGTCGAGCTGCCGCTTTTCCTCGGCTATCTCCAGGGCCTCAGCCAGCCACTGCCATCCCGAGCACATTTGAGCGACATCTTGTAGTCACCCGCGATGGTGATGATTCCCTTGGGGCCTCGCATCTTGAGTTTGAGGTGGGCGTAATGGGGGATCGCCATGAACTTGACGAGGGCCTGTCGGCCCAGTAGCGCATGGTAGGGACTCTCGAGGTCCACTACCTTGAACCATACCGGCTCGTGGCAAAAGTGACCGGGACCGCCGAAGAGGACGTCGAGCTTGATCTTGCCTATAGGGGAGCAGGACTTTCCCGGCATGATGCCGTGGAAAACCGTTTGGCTCGCGTGCAGGTCTTCTATCTTCAACCCCAGCTTGCGCATCGTGTCGGGGTAGAGGATATTGATGTTGCTGCCACCATCAATCAGCACCCGCGTGAAGTGGCAGGTGCGCTTCTCGGTGGCGATGGTGGGGTCGAGGACCAGGGCGTAACTGCCAGGACTCGGCATCACAACCGGGTGGTCTGCCCGGCTCCAGGTGACCGGCTTCTCCGACCAGTCCATGAACTGGGGAGTTGTCCGCATGGTGGCATTCACCTCACAATGGAGCCGACGCTGGGCATGTTTGCCCGTCTCTTCACTGGTGAAGACGATGTAGCAACCGTCCTGGTTGGGGAATTCATCGTGCAGGCAACCTTCATTCTGGGCCGGAGCCGGTGCCAGGCGGCAGCTGGTACCAGAGCCGACGCACGGGCAGGCAGCGCGGGAGGAGCCGTAAGGCCGTCCCCCGGGCCAATCGCTGTGAGAAGCGGCACTGCCGGAGCGTGTGCGTGGAGGGCTTGGCCCCAGAGTGGTTCTTGTAGGGGAGGTCGAGCATCTGCTCGAATGTTAGCTTGGGCTGCCAGGCAGCCTTGCTAGTGCACTGGCGCTGACTGGAAGGCTGGGCAGCCGGCTCCTGCTCTTTGATGGTGGCAACCTACCGGCTCCCATAGCGGGAGTCACGCTGGTCATTCTTGCATTTGTTGTTCTGTGGTTGCCAGTTGTCGGCAGCCGGTCGGGACGCTGCCAGTGTTGGCGTTGCCTTGGCAGACGGGGTCGTTTTGACCCGAATGGCGGAGTCAGCCATGGCGTACTTGTCCGCCTTGGTCATGAGCTCGGCTAGCGTAGCTGGCTCAGAGCACAGGAGCTTGTGCTTGAAAGGAGTGTCATCGCGACATCCTTCGATGAAGTATTGTATGGCTTATACCTCGTGCACCGCCTCGTAGGAGTTGCGGAGCCTAGTCCACCGGGTGAGGTAATCGTAGAGGGACTCGTCTGGCCCCTGAACGCACATGGCTAGTTCACGGGGACGGTCGAGGTGCTTGTAGGTGCCGGTGAAGTTGCGGACAAAGGCTTCCTCAAAGTCCGTCCAGGTGTTGTTGCTACCAGCCGCCAGGCTGTTGAGCCGGGTGCGGGCCGAGCCGATTAGCATGAGGAGAGTGTAGCGGACGGCCACGCGTTTGTTCCCCTTGGCGATGCCGACCGCGTTGGTGTAGTTGATCAGCTAGTCTTCGGGTTTGGCGGCCATGTTGTACTTCGAGGTGTCCCGGGGGAGCGTGAAGCCGATCGAGAACGTCTCGTTGCGGATCCGAGGGCCGAAAACTGTCGGGCCAATCGAGCCCTCCTCCTCGAGGAGGGTCGACTGCGTGAGCCGGTCGATGCGGAGAAGGGCGTCATTTCCGTTGTGGGGGACCCGTGGTCCGAGCCGGGCCAAGAGTTCGGGGCGGATGACAGGTGGGATCGACCGCGCCGGCTTGTGCCGCGGTGGCGGTGTGTGACCACGGCTGCGCCGACTACCGGTAGACGGTGTCTCATTGCGGCAGTTGCTGTGAGCGGGATGGTTGGTGCACCGGCTGTTCACAGCCGACTGCTCGTTCCCCGGCAGCTGTGAGCGCTGAGGGTTGCTTGCCTCGACCCGCCGGCCGGAGACGCGAGAGGAGCAGCAGTGCTGAGCCAGCTGATGGACAGCAGTCCTAGTGCCCTCGCCCTCGGGCCGGGGGTCTTCGGAGGCAACTTCGCCCACCGCGAGTTGGTGCTGCTGCGCGTCGGCAGCGGCGATGAGGTCTTTGATGTGACGCTCGCGGGCGGCACGTTCTTCGCCCTCCAAGGTAGCCAGATCTTCGTATGCTACCTTGGCGGCCCGCAGGTTGGCCGCGGGGGTGTCATAGACGGGCATCTTGCCGCCCAATATTTCGGTGACCACGCGACCGCGGTCGCGCATAGCCCCACGCAGGCTAGGCTCGGTGCCAGCCTGGGTGAGACCGTAAGAGGAGGCGTACTCCCGCTTAGCAGCCTCCATGCGGCGTCGCGTGTCCACGAGGGCGCTGGCGTCCTCAAACAGGAGGCATCGAGTGTTGGAAATATGCCCTAGAGGCAATAATAAATTGGTTATTATCATATTTCCTTGTTCATGATAATCGTTTATTATCCAAGCTATAATTGTGTTGATCGGAAACTCAGATACATGTGTGGATACATAGACAAGACCATGTCCCTAGTATGCCTCTAATAGACTAGCTCGTTGATCAAAGATGGCTATGGTTTCCTAGTCATGGACATGAGATGTCATTTGATAACGGGATCACGTCATTAGGAGAATGATGTGATGGACAAGACCCAAACTACAAACATAGCATATGATCGTGTCAGTTTATTGCTACTGTTTTCTGCATGTCAAGTATTTGTTCCTATGACCATGAGATCATGCAACTCACTGACACCGGAGGAGTACCTTGTGTGTATCAAACGTCGCAACGTAACTGGGTGACTATAAAGGTGCTCTACAGGTATCTCCGAGGGAGTATCTTGGGTTGGCATGGATCAAGACTGGGATTTGTTACTCCGTGTGACGGAGAGGTATCTCAGGGCCCACTCAGTAATACAACATCACAATAAGCCTTGCAAGCAATGTGACTAAGTGTTAGTCACGGGATCTTGTATTACGGAATGAGTAAAGAGACTTGCCGGTAACGAGGTTGAACTAGGTATGGAGATACCGACGATCGAATCTCGGGCAAGTAACATACCGAAGAACAAAGGGAACATCATTCGAGATTAACTGAATCCTTGACATAGAGGTTCGACCGATAAAGATCTTCGTAGAATATGTAGGAACCAATATGGGCATCCAGGTCCCGCTATTGGTTATTGACCGTAGAGGTGTCTCGGTCATGTCTACATAGTTCTCGAACCCGCAGGGTCTGCACACTTAAGGTTTGGTGACGTTTTGGTAGTGTAGAGTTATATATGGTGGTGACCGAAGGTTGTTTGGAGTCCCAGATGAGATCCCGGATGTCACGAGGAGCTCAGGAATGGTCCGGAGGTAAAGATTGATATATAGGAAGTCCTATTTTGGTCGCCGGAAAAGTTTAGGGCTCATCGGTAGCGTACCGGGAGTGCCGGTAGTGTACCGGGAGACCATCAGGAGGGGTATTTCGACCCAAGAGGCTACATGAGCTGTGAGAGAGTGAATACCAGCCCTTAGTGGGCTGGCGGAAGTCCCACAAAAGGCCCATGCGGCTGGGAGAGAAAGCCCAAAGATAAAAAAGGTGGAAAAAGGCAAAATAGGGAGGAATCCTAGTCCTACTAGGATTGGAGGAGGAGTCCTCCTCTCCTCCTTGATTCGGCCGAACCAAGGGCTGGCCCCTTGAGGGCCAAGCCTCCTCCTCTCTTCGTCCTATATATACTAGAGGTTTTAGGGTTTTTGGCACTAGATTTTCAGCCACATGCTACCCGTTCCTCTAGTGCATAGTTTCTCCTCTAGATCGGATTTCTGGAGTGCTTAGGCGAAGCCCTGCCGGAATAGCTCCACCACTATCGCCGCAATGTCGTCGCACTGCCGGAGAACTCGTCTACCTCTCCACTCCCTCGTGCTGGATCAAGAACGCGGAGATCGTCATCAAGTTGTACATGTGCTGAACGCGGAGGTGCCGTCCGTTCGGCGCTTGATCGGAAGGACCGTGATCAAGATCGCGAGACGGATCGTGATGAGATCATGGGACGGATCGTGATGAGTTCGCGGGATGGATCGTGACTGGATCGCGGGACGGATTGTGATGAGATCGCGGGATGCTCAGCGATTTGGATCGCAAAGACGTTCAACTACACCAACTACATTTCTTAACGCTTCCCGCTTAGCGATCTACAAGGGTATGTAGATCCACTCTCCCTCTCGTAGATGCTCATCACCATGGATAGATCTTGCGTGTGCATAGGAAATTTTTTGTTTCCCATGCAACATTCCCCAACAGTGGCATCATGAGCTAGGTCTATGTGTAGATGAGATCTCGAGTAGAACACAAAGAGTTTGTGGGCGCTGATGCTTAGATTGTTTCCTCCCTTGGTCGTGTTTTGGTTCAGCGATATTGTGGGATGAAGCGGCCCAGACCAACATTACTCGTATGCTTACGAGAGACCGGTTCCCTCAACTGCAACTTGTTGCAAAAGATGGTGGCGGGTGGCAGTTTCTCCTACTTTAGTTGGATCGGATTTTACAAAGGCGGTCCTTGAGAAGGTTGAAAAGCAACTTATGTATCACCGTTGTGGTTTATGCATAGGTGAGATTGTTATTGCTAGATACCCGTAGCAGCCACGTAAAACATGCAACAACAATTAGAGGACGTCTAACTTGTTTTTGCAGGGTATGTTGTGATGTGATATGGCCAATTACATGATGTGATATATGTGATGTATGAGATGATCATGTGTTGTATAGAATATCATGACTTGCATGTTGATGAGTACGGCAACCGGCAGGAGCCATAGGGTTGTCTTTAATTATTGTATGACATGTGTGTCAATCATCAAGCGCTATGTAATGCTTTACTTTATCGCTAAACGGTAGCAATAGTAGTACAAGCATGATGGGCGTGACAACCCCGATGGCGACACGTTGATGGAGATCAAGATGATGGAGATCATGGTGTCATGCCGGTGACAATGGAGATCATGCCGGTGCTTTAAAGATGCAAATCAAAAGCACAAGCTCATGGCCATATCATGTCACTTATGATTTGCATGTGATGTTAATCCTTTTATTCACCTTGTTTTGCTTAGGACGACGGTAGCATTATAAGGTGATCCCTCACTTAATTTCAAGATAAATTGTGTTCTCCCCGAGTGTGCACCATTGCGAAAGTTCGTCGTGTCGAGACACCACATGATGATCGGGTGTGATAGACTCTATGTTCACATACAACGGTTGCAAGCCAATGTTGCACGTACAGAACACTCAGGTTAAACTTGACAAGCCTAGCATGTACAGACATGGCCTCGGAACACAAGAGACCGAAAGGTCGAACATGAGTCATATAGTAGATATGATCAACATGATGATGTTCACCATTGAAACCACCTCAACTCACGTGATGATCGGACTTGAGTTGGTGAATTTGGATCATGTATCACTCAAATGACCGGAGGGATGTCAATTTGAGTGGGAGCTCTTCATTAATATGATTAATTGAACTCATTATCATGAACATAGTCAGTAGTGTCTTTGCAAATTATGTTGTAGATTACTTGCTTGCGTTGTAGCTCCCTTGAATTTTTATATGTTCCTAGAGAAATAGAGTTGAAATATGATGGTAGCAGTATTGCGGACTGGGTCCGTGATCTGAGGATTGTCCTCATTGCTGCGTAGAAGGCTTATGTCCTTAATGCACCGCTCGGTGCGCCAACCCCTCTAGCATCATCTGTAGATGTTGTGAACATATGACAGGCACGTTCTGATGACTACTTGATAGTTTAGTGCGTCATGCATTACGGCTTAGAATTGAGGCTTCGAAACGTTTTGAACATCACACAACATATGAGATGTTCTAAGAGCTGAAATTAGGATCTTAGGCTTGTGCCCGTGTTGCGAGATATGAGATCTCCAACAAGATTCTTTGACTGCAAGATGAAACAGAATAGCTCAATCGTTGAGCATGTGCTCAGATTGTCTGGGTGCTACAATCGCTTGAATCGAGTGGGAGTTGATCTTCCAGATAAGATAGTGATTGATATAGTTCTCCAAGTCACTGTCACTAAGCTGCTAGAACTTGGTGGTGAACTATAAAATGCCAGGGATAGAAATAATGATCCCTGAGCTGTTCGCGATGTTTGACACCGCGAAGATAGAAATCAAGAATGAGCGTCAAGTGTTGATGGTTAGTCAAACCACTAGTTTTGAGAAGGGCAAGAGCAAGGAGGGAAACTTCATGGATAGCAAGTCAATTGCTGCTCCAGTGAAGCAACCCAAAGTTGAACCCAAACCCAAGACTAAGTGCTTCGATTATGAGGAGAGCGGTCGCTAAAGCGGAACAACCCTAGATACTTGGTAGATAAGAAGGCTGGCAACGTCGACAGAAGTATATTTGATATACCTGTTAATGATGTGTACCTTGCGAGTACTCCTAGTAGCACCTGGGTATTGGATACCGGTTCGGTTGCTAAATGTTAGTAACTCGAAATAAAAGCTATGGAATAAATGGAGAACTAGCTAAGGGTGAGGTGATGATGTGTGTTAGAAATGTTTCCAAGGTTGATGTGATCAACATCGCACGCTCTCTCTGTTGGAAATATGCCCTAGAGGCAATAATAAATTAGTTATTATCATATTTCCTTGTTTATGATAATCGTTTATTATCCATGCTATAATTGTATTGATCGGAGACTTAAATGCATGGGTGGACACATAGACAAAACCATGTCCCTAGTATGCCTCTAATAGACTAGCTCGTTGATCAAAGATGGTTAAGGTTTCCTAGCCATTGACATGAGATGTCATTTGATAACGGGATCACATCATTAGGAGAATGATGGGATGGACAAGACCCAAACTACAAACGTAGCATATGATCGTGTCAGTTTAATGCTACTATTTTTTACATGTCAAGTATCTATTCCTATGACCATGAGATCATGCAACTCACTGACACCGGAGGAGTGCCTAGTGTGTATCAAACGTCGCAACGTAACTGGGTGACTATAAAGGTGCTCTACAGGTATCTCCGATGGTGTCTGTTGAGTTGGCATGGATCGAGACTGGGATTTGTTACTCCGTGTGACGGAGAGGTATCTCGGGGCCCACTCGGTAATACAACATCACAATGAGCCTTGCAAGCAATGTGACTAATTGTTAGTTGCGGGATCTTGTATTACGGAACGAGTAAAGATACTTGCAGGTAACAAGGTTGAACTAGGTATGGAGATATCGACGATCAAATCTCGGGCAAGTAACATACCGAAGAACAAAGGGAACATCATACGGGATTAACTGAATCCTTGACATAGAGGTTCGACCGATAAAGATCTTCATACAATATGTAGGAACCAATGTGGACATCCAGGTCCCGCCATTGGTTATTGACCGTAGAGGTGTCTCGGTCATGTCTACATAGTTCTCGAACCCGTAGGGTCTGCACACTTAAGGTTTGGTGACGTTTCGGTAGTATAGAGTTATGTATGGTGGTGATCGAAGTTTGTTCGGAGTCCCAGATGAGATCCTAGACGTCACGAGGAGCTCCGGAATGGTCTGGAGGTAAAGATTCATATATAGGAAGTCCTGTTTTGGTCACCGAAAAAGTTCCGGGCTTATCGGTAGTGTACCGGGAGTGCCGGTAGTGTACCGGGAGACCTCCGGGAGGGGTATTTCGAACCAAGAGGCTTCATGGGCTGTGGGAAAGTAATAACCAGCCCTTAGTGGGCTGGTGGAACAACCACAATAGGCCCATGTGGCTGGAAGAAAGAAACCCAAAGGAAAAAAGGTGGAAAAAAGGCAAAAAGGAAGAGTCCTAGTCCTACTAGGAGTGGAGGAGGAGAGTCCGCCTCCACCTCCCACTTTGGCCGACCCAAGGGCTGGATTTTTGGCAGCCAAGCCTCCTCATCCTCTCCTCCTATATATACTAGAGGATTTTAGGGTTTTGGCACGGAATTTTCAGCCACGTGCAAACCCTAATCTCTAGTGCATAGTTTCTCCTCTAGATCGGTTTTCTGCAGTGCTTAGGCGAAGCCCTGCCGGAATTGCTCCACCACCATCGTCGGAGCGCCGTTAGGATGCCGGAGAACTCTTCTTCCTCTCCACACCTTCTTGCTGGATCAAGACGGTGGAGATCGTCATCAAGCTGTATGTGTGCTGAACGCGGAGGTGCCGTCCGTTCGGCGCTAGATCGGAAGGATCGTGATCAAGTTCGTGGGACGCATCGTGATCGGATCGCGGGAAGGATCGTGATTGGATCGCGGGACGGATCGTGACTGGATTGCAGGATGCACGGCGATTTGGATCGCGAAGACGTTCGACTACACCAACCGCGTTTCTTAACGCTTCCCGCTTAGCGATCTACAAGGGTACGTAGATCCACTCTCCCTCTCGTAGATGCTCATCACCATGGATAGATCTTCGTGTGCGTAGGAAAAATACTATTTCCCATGCAACGTTCCCCAATAGTGGCATCATGAGCTAGGTCTATGTGTAGATGAGATCTCAAGTAGAACACAAAAGGTTTGTGGGCGTTGATGCTTAGATTGCTTCCTCCCTTGGTCGGATTTTGGTTCAGTGGTATTGTGAGATGAAGCAGCCCGGACCAACATTACTCGTACGCTTACGAGAGACCGGTTCCCTCGACTGCAACTTGTTGCATAGATGGCTTGCGGGTGCCAGTTTCTCTCACTTTGGTTGGATCGGATTCGACAAAGGCAGTCCTTGAGAAGGTTGAAAAGCAACTAGTGTATCACCGTTGTGGTTTATGCGTAGGTGAGAATTGTTCTTGCTAGATACCCGTAGCAGCCACATAAAACATGCAACAACAATTAGAGGACATCTAACTTGTTTTTGCAGGGTATGTTGTGATGTGATATGGCCAATTACATGATGTGATATATGAGATGTATGAGATGATCATGTGATGTATAGATTATCACGACTTGCATGTCGATGAGTACGGCAACCGGCAGGAGCCATAGGGTTGTCTTTAAATTATTGTATGACCTGCGTGTCAATCATTAAGCGTTGTGTAATGCTTTACTTTATCGCTACGGTAGCAATAGTAGTAGAAGCATATTGGGCGCGACAACCCCGATGGCGACACGTTGATGGAGATCAAGATGATGGAGATCATGGTGTCATGCCGGTGACGATGGAGATCATGTCGGTGCTTTCATGATGGAGATCAAAAGCACAAGTTCATGGCCATATCGTGTCACTTATGATTTGCATGTGATGTTAATCCTTTTATGCACCTTGTTTTGCTTAGGACGACGGTAGCATTATAAGGTGATCCCTCACTTAATTTCAAGATAAATTGTGATCTCCCCGAGTGTGCACTGTTGTGAAAGTTCGTCGTGTCGAGACACCACGTGATGATCGGGTGTGATAGACTCTACGTTCACATACAACGGGTGCAAGCCAGTGTTGCACGTGCGGAACACTCGGGTTAAACTTGACGAGCCTAGCATGTACAGACATGGCCTCGGAACACAAGAGACCAAAAGGTCGAACATGATTCATCTAGTAGATATGATCAACATGAGATGTTCACCATTGAAGCCACCTCAACTCACGTGATGATCGGACTTGAGTTGGTGAATTTGGATCATGTATCACTCGGATGACCGGACGGATGTCAATTTGAGTGGGAGTTCTTAAGTAATATGATTAATTGAACTCATTATCATGAACATAGTCAGTAGTATCTTTGCAAAATTATGTTGTAGATTACTAGCTCATGCTGTAGCTCCCTTGAATTTTTATATGTTCCTAGATAAATAGAGTTGAAAGATGATGGTAGCAATATTGCGGACTGGCTCCGTGATGTGAGGATTGTCCTCATTGCTGCACAGAAGGCTTATGTCCTTAATGCACCGCTCGGTGTGCCAACCCCTCTAGCGTCATTTGTAGATGTTGTGAACATCTGATAGGCACGTTCTGATGACTACTCGATAGTTTAGTGCGTCATGCATTACGGCTTAGAATTGAGGCTCCGAAACGTTTTGAACGTCACGGAACATATGAGATGTTCTAGAGCTGAAATTAGGATCTAAGGCTCGTGCCCGTGTTGCGAGATATGAGATCTCCAACAAGATTCTTTGCCTGCAAGATGAAGGAGAATAGCTCAATCGTTGAGCATGTGCTTAGATTGTCTGGGTGCTACAATCGCTTGAATCGAGTAGGAGTTGATCTTTTGGATAAGATAGTGATTGATATAGTTCTCCAAGTCACTCTCACTAAGCTACTAGAACTTGGTGATGAACTATAAAATGCCAGGGATAGAAATAATGATCCCTGAGCTGTTCGCGGTGTTTGACACTGTGAAGGTAGGAATCAAGAAGGAGTGTCAAGTGTTGATGGTTAGTCAAACCACTAGTTTCGAGAAGGGCAAGAGCAAGTAGGGAAACTTCATGCATAGCAAGTCAGTTGCTGCTCTAGTGAAGCAACCCAAAGTTGAACTCAAACCCGAGACTAAGTGCTTCGATTATGAGGAGAGCGGCCGCTGAAGTGGAACAACCCTAGATACTTGGTAGATAAGAAGCCTGGCAATGTCAACAGAAGTATATTTGATATACGTGTTATTGATGTGTACCTTGCTAGTACTCCTAGTAGCACCTGGGTATTGGATACCGGTTCGGTGGCTAAATGTTAGTAACTCGAAATAAAAGCTACGGAATAAACGGAGAACTAGCTAAGGGTGAGGTGACGATGTGTGTTGGTATTGTTTCCAAGGTTGATGTGATCGACATCGCACGCTCTCTCTACCTTCGGGATTAGTAACAAACCTAAATAAGTGTTATTTGGTGTTTTGCATTGAGCATGAACGTGATTAGATCGTGTTTTTTGCAACATGATTATTCATTTAAGTTAGAGAATAATGGTTATTCTGTTTACATGAATAATAGCTTCAATGGTCATGCACCCAGTGAGAATGGTTTGTTGAATCTTAATCGTAGTAATACACATGCTCATAACATTGATGCCAAAAGATACAAAGTTAATAATGATAGTACCACATACTTGTGGCACTGCCGCTAAATGTCATATTGGTATAAAGCGCAGGAAGAAACTCCATGCCGATGGATCTTTGGACTCCTTCGATTTCGAATCGGTTGAGACATGCGAACCATGCCTCTTGGTCAAAGATGACTAAGGACCCCGTTTTCTGGTTTGACGGAGCGGGCAAGTGATTTATTGGAAATGATACATGTTGATGTATGCAATCCAATGAGTCTTGTAGCGTGCGGTGGATATCGTTATTTTCTTACCTTCACTGATGATTTGGGTAGATATAGTTTACTTAATGAAACACAAGTCTGAATCGTTTGAAAAGTTTAAACAAATTCAGAGTGAAGTTTAAGATCATCGTGACAAGAAGATAAAAATAACTACGATATGATCGTGGAGGTGAATATCTGAGTTACGAGTTTGGCGTACAACTTTAGACAATGTGAAAGTTGTTTCACAACACACGCCACCTGGAACACCATAGTGTGATGGTATGTCCGAACGTCATAGTCGTGCTCTATTGGATATGGTGCATGTTATGATGTCTCTTGTCGTTTTGCTACTATAATTTTGGGGTTGTGCATTAGAGACAACTACATTCACTTTAAATAGGGTACCAGCTAAATCCGTTGAGATGACACCGTGTGAATTATGGTTTGATAGAAACCTAAGCTGTCATTTCTTGATGTTTGGGGTTGCGATGCTTGTGTGGAAAATGTTTTCACCTAATGAGCTCGAACCGAAAGCAGACAAATGCATCTTCGTAGAATACCCTAAGAATAGTTGGGTGAACCTTCTATCTCAGATCCAAGCATGAAGTGTTTGTTGCTAAAATGGGTCCTTTCCCGAGAAAAAGTTTCTCTCGAAAGAATTGAGTGGGAGGAAGATAGAACTTGATGAGGTTGTTGAACCTTTGTTTCAACCAGAGAGTAGCGCAGCGCAGAAAGATGTTTCTGTGGAACCTACGTCAGTTGAAGAGGAAGTAAATGATGATGATCATGAAGCTTCGGATCAAGTTACTATCGAACCTCGTAGGTCGACAAGGATGTGTACTGCTCTTGAGCGGTACGACAACCCTGTCTTGGAGGTCATGTTGTTGGACAACAATGAACCTACGAGCTGTGGAGAATCGATGATGGGCCCGGATTCCGACAAATGGTTAGAGGCCATGAAATCCAAGAAAGGATCCATATATGAAAACCAAGTATAGACTTTGGTAGACTTGCTCGTTGGACGGCAGGTCGTTGAGTACAAATGGATCTTTAAAATGAATGCAGACGCTGATGGTGAATGTCACAATTTATAAAGCTCGACTTGTCGTAAAGAAGTTTCCGGCAAGTTCAAGGAGTTGACTGCGATGAGACTTTCTCACTCGTAGCGATGCTAAAGTCTGTTAGAATTATGTTAGCAGTTGCTGCATTTTCAATTATGAAATCTGGCAGATGGATGCCAAAACATTGTTTCCTTTCTTGAGGAAAGGTTGTATGTGATACAACCAGAAGGTTTTGTCAGTCCTAAGGATGCTAAAAGGTGTGCAAGCTTCAGTGATCCTTCTATGAACTGAAGCAAGCATCTCGGAGTTGGAATATACACTTTGATGAGGTGATTAAAGTTTTTGAGTCTATACAAAGTTTACGAGAAACTTGTATTTACAATAAAGTGAGTGGGAGCACTGTAGAGTTTCTGATAAATATATGTGGTTGACATATTGTTCATCGGAAATGATATAGAATTTCTGGAAAGCATAAAGGGTTGTTTGAAAAGATTTTTTCAAAGGAAGACCTGGATAACGCTACCTAATTGTTGAGCCTCAAGATCTATAGCGATAGATCAAGATACTTGATGAGACTTTCAATGAGTACATACCTAGACAAGATTTTGAAAGAATTCAAAATGGATCAGTCAGAGAAAGAGTACTCGCCTGATTTGTAAGGTATAAAGTTGAGTAAGACTCAATGCCCAGTGACTGCAGAAGATAGAGAAAACATGAGTGTCATCCCCTATGCTTCAGCCATAGGCTCTATCATGTATGCAATGCTGTGCACAAGACCCGATGTCAGCCTTGCCATAAGTATGGCCGAAAGGTTTCAAAGTGATCCTGGAATGGAGCACTGGACAGCGGTCAAGATTATCCTTAGTAACTAAAAGACTAAGGAGATGTTTCTCGATTATGGAGGTGATAAAGAGTTCATCGTAAAGAGTCACGTCGATGCAAGCTTTAACACCAATCCGGATGACTCATAGTAGCAATCTGGATACGTATAGTGGGGCAGCCATTTGGAATAGTACAAAGTGGAGTGTGGTAGCAGTGTTTACGGTTTGACATAGAAATTTGGAAAGTACACACGGATCTGAATGTCGCAGACCCGTTGACTATAAGACCTCTCTCACATGCAAAGCATGATCGAGCCCCAGAACTCGTTGGGTGTTAGATTCATAACAATGCGAATCACATGGTGATGTGAACTAGATTATTGACTCTAGTGCAAGTGGGAGACTGTTGGAAATATGCCCTAGAGGCAATAATAAATTATTTATTATCATATTTCCTTGTTTATGATAATCGTTTATTATCCCTGCTATAATTGTATTGATCGGAGACTTAAATGCATGTGTGGATACATAGACAAAACCATGTCCCTAGTATGCCTCTAATAGACTAGCTCATTGATCAAAGATGGTTAAGGTTTCCTAGCCATTGACATGAGATGTCATTTGATAACGGGATCACATCATTAGGAGAATGATGGGACGGACAAGACCCAAACTACAAACGTAGCATATGATCGTGTCAGTTTAATGCTACTATTTTCTGCATGTCAAGTATCTGTTCCTATGACCATGAGATCATGCAACTCATTGACACTGGAGGAGTGCCTTGTGTGTATCAAACATCGCAACGTAACTGGGTGACTATAAAGGTGCTCTACAGGTATCTCCGACGGTGTCTGTTGAGTTGGCATGGATCGAGACTGGGATTTGTTACTCCGTGTGACGGAGAGGTATCTCGGGGCCCACTCGGTAATACAACATCACAATGAGCCTTGCAAGCAATGTGACTAATTGTTAGTTGCAGGATCTTGTATTATGGAATGAGTAAAGAGACTTGCAGGTAACGAGGTTGAACTAGGTATGGAGATATCGACGATTGAATCTCGGGCAAGTAACATACCGAAGAACAAAGGGAACATCATACGGGATTAACTGAATCCTTGACATAGAGGTTCGACCGATAAAGATCTTCGTAGAATATGTAGGAACCAATGTGGACATCCAGGTCCCACCATTGGTTATTGACCGTAGAGGTGTCTCGGTCATGTCTACATAGTTCTCGAACCCGCAGGGTCTGCACACTTAAGGTTTGGTGACGTTTCGGTAGTATAGAGTTATGTATGGTGGTGACCGAAGTTTGTTCAGAGTCCTGTATGAGATCCTAGACATCACGAGGAGCTCCGGCATGGTCTGGAGGTAAAGATTCATATATAGGAAGTCCTGTTTTGGTCGCCGGAAAAGTTCCGGGCTTATCGGTAGTGTACCGGGAGTGCCGGTAGTGTACCGGGAGACCTCCGGGAGGGGTATTTTGAACCAAGAGGCTTCATGGGCTGTGGGAAAGTAATAACCATCCCTTAGTGGGCTGGTGGAACAACCACAATATGCCCATGTGTCTGGAAGAAAGAAACCCAAAGGAAAAAGGTGGAAAAAAAGGCAAAAAGGAAGAGTCCTAGTCCTACTAGGAGTGGAGGAGGAGAGTCCTCCTCCACCTCCCACTTTGGCCGACCCAAGGGCTGGATTTTTGGCAGCCAAGCCTCCTCCTCCTCTCCTCCTATATATACTAGAGGATTTTAGGGTTTTGGCACAGAATTTTCAGCAACGTGCAAACCCTAATCTCTAGTGCATAGTTTCTCCTCTAGATCGGTTTTCTGCAGTGCTTAGGCGAAGCCCTGCCGGAATTGCTCCACCACCATCGCCGGAGCGTTGTTAGGCTGCCGGAGAACTCTTCTTCCTCTCCACACCTTCTTGCTGGATCAAGATGGTGGAGATCGTCATCAAGCTGTACGTGTGCTGAACGTGGAGGTGCCGTCCGTTCGGCGCTAGATCGGAAGGATCGTGATCAAGTTCATGGGACGGATCGTGATCGGATTGCGGGACGGATCGTGATCGGACCACGGGACAGATCGTGACTGGATCGCAGGACGCACGGCGATTTGGATCGCGAAGACGTTCGACTACACCAACCGCATTTCTTAACGCTTCCCGCTTAGCGATCTACAAGGGTACGTAGATCCACTCTCCCTCTCGTAGATTCTCATCACCATGGATAGATCTTCGTGTGCGTAGGAAATTTTTGTTTCCCATGCAACGTTCCCCAACACTCTCTACCTTCGGGATTAGTGACGAACCTAAATAAATGTTATTTGGTGTTTTGCGTTGAGCATGAACGTGATTAGATCATGTTTATTGCAACACGGTTATTCATTTAAGTTAGAGAATAATGGTTATTCTGTTTACATGAATGATACCTTCAATGTTCATGCACCTAGTGAGAATGGTTTGTTGAATCTTGATCGTAGTAATACACATGTTCATAACATTGATGCCAAAAGATACAAAGTTAATAATTATATTACCACATACTTGTGGCACTGCCGCTAAATGTCATATTGGTATAAAGCGCATGAAGAAACTCCATGCTTATGGATCTTTGGACTCATTCGATTTTGAATTGGTTGAGACATGCGAACCATGCCTCTTGGGCAACATGACTAAGGACCCCATTTTCGAGATGGATGGAGCGGGCAAGTGATTTATTGGAAATGATACATGTTGATGTATGCAATCCAATGAGTCTTGTAGCGTGCGGTGGATATCATTATTTTCTTACCTTCACTGATGATTTGAGTAGATATAGTGTATATTTACTTAATGAAACACAAGTCTGAATCGTTTGAAAGGTTCAAGCAAATTTCGAGTGAAGTTTAAGATCATCGTGACAAGAAGATAAAAATGTCTGTGATATGATCGTGGAGGTGAATATCTGAGTTACGAGTTTGGCATACAACACTAGACAATGTGAAAGTTGTTTCACAACTCACCCCACCTGGAACACCATAGTGTGATGGTGTGAACATCATAGTCGTGCTCTATTGGATATGGTGTGTGCTATGATGTCTCTTATCGTTTTGCTACTATAATTTTGGGGTTATGCATTAGAGACAACTACATTCACTTTAAATAGGGCACCATCTAAATCCGTTGAGATGTCACCATATGGTTTGATAGAAACCTAAGTTGTCATTTCTTAATGTTTGGGGCTGCAACACTTATGTGAAAAAGGTTTTCACCTAATGAGCTCGAACCCAAAGCGGACAAATGCATCTTCATAGAATACCCTAAGAATAGTTGGGTAAACCTTCTATCTCAGATCCAAGCATAAAGTGTTTGTTGTTAAAACTGGGTCCTTTCTCGAGAAAGAGTTTCTCTCAAAAGAATTGAGTGGGAGGAATATAGAACTTGATGAGGTTGTTGAACCTTTGTTCAACCAGAGAGTAGCGCAGCGCAGGAAGATGTTTCTGTGAAGCCTACGTTAGTTGAAGAGGAAGTTAATGATGATGATCATGAAGCTTCGGATCAAGTTACTATCGAACCTTGTAGGTCGACAAGGATGTGTACTACTCCTGAGCCGTACGACAACCCTGTCTTGGAGGTCATGTTGTTGGACAACGATGAACCTACGAGCTCTGGAGAAGCAATGATGGGCCCGGATTCCGACAAATGGTTCGAGGCCATGAAATCCGAGAAAGGATCCATGTATGAAAACCAAGTATAGATTTTGGTAGACTTGCTCGTTGGACGACAGGTCGTTGAGTACAAATGGATGTTTAAAATGAAGACAGACGCTCATGGTAAATGTCACCATTTGTAAAGCTCGAATTGTTGCAAAGAAGTTTACGACAAGTTCAAGGAGTTGACTGCGATGAGACTTTCTCACTTGTAGCGATGCTAAAGTCTGTTGGAATTATTAGCAGTTGCTGCATTTTTCAATTATGAAATCTGACAGATGGATGTCAAAACATCGTTTCCTTAACGGTTTACTTGAGGAAAGGTTGTATGTGATACAACCAGAAGGTTTTGTGAGTCCTAAGGATGCTAAAAGGTGAGCAAGCTTCAGTGATCCTTCTATGGACTGAAGCAAGCATCTCGGAGTTGGAATATACACTTTGATGAGGTGATCAAAGTTTTTGAGTCTATACAAAGTTTATGAAAAACTTGTATTTGCAATAAAGTGAGTGGGAGCACAATAGAGTTTCTCATAAGCATATGTGGTTGACATATTGTTGATCGGAAATGATGTAGAATTTCTGGGAAGCATAAACGGTTGTTTGAAAAGAGTTTTTCAAAGGAAGACCTGGATAAAGCTACCTAATTGTTGAGCATCAAGATCTATAGAGATAGATCAAGATGCTTGATGAGACTTTCAATGAGTACATACCTTGACAAGATTTTGAAAGAGTTCAAAATGGATCAGTCAGAGAAAGAGTTCTCGCCTGATTTGTAAGGTGTGAAGTTGAGTGAGACTCAAAGCTCGACCATGGCAGAAGAAAGAGAAAGGACGAACGTCGTCCCCTATGCCTTAGCCATAGGATCTGTATAGTATGCCATGTTGTGTACCGCACGTGTGTGTACTTTGCCATGAGTCCGTCGAGGGGTACAAGAGTGATCCAGGAGTGGATCACTGGACAACGGTCAATATTATCCGTAGTGACTAAAATACTAAGGAAATGTTTCTCGATTATGGAGGTGATAAAGGGTTTGTCGTAAAGAGTTACGTCGATGCAAGATTTAACACTAATCCGGATGACTCTTAGTAGCAATCCGGATACGTATAGTGGAGCAGCCATTTGGAATAGTACCAAGTGGAGTGTGGTAGCAATGTTTACAATTTGACATAGAGATTTGCAAAGTACACTCGGATCTAAATGTCGTAGACCCGTTGTCACATCCCTAGCTACTTGTCCTAGAATAGCAAGTGTTTGCATCATGTTTCATCTTATTGCATCAACATGAAATGGGGAACAAAAAGAAACCCCAAGCTCACTTTGAATCCAAACAAATCAAACTTGGTGAAAATTCAACAAATCCAAAATGCCCACTAAAAATGTTCCCTATGTCTGGTAAATTTGGGCATGATTATAACAGGGACCATTCTAATTATTTGAACAATCAAAGTAATCCAAAAATAGTTGATAAGGCTCCTGAAATCATTAAATAAAGCACTATCATTATTTTTGTTTTCAAAATATCCTGAAACTTTTTAGACAAGTTTGAAATATTCAAACTTCATTATAGAAAATATATGGGATATTTTATCAAGTCATTTGTACCTGAAAAGAAAATAAACAAATGTCAGTAAAAGAAAACAGAGAAGAAATAAAAAGAAAAAGAGGGAGAAAGGCCCAGGCCAGGCCAGCCCACCTGGCCCAGGGAGGTCATCGTCCTCCTGGCGGCCAGGAGGACGAGCGCGTGGCCGGAGCGTGCGCGCTGCCATGCCTCCACGCCGGCAGCTGCCTGCCTGTGTCCTCCTCGCCAGCGCGACGGGGATAAGATCCCCAAAGCCATCCCCATCGCTCCCTCTCTCTCTCACCCGCCTCTCTTTCTCTCCCCTCTCTGCTTCGCCATGGCCGAGCCCTGCTTGAGCTTGCCGCCGCCGCATTAGCCGCTCCCCCCTCGCCCCTGAGCCCTCGAATCGATCCGCCTAGCTTCCCTCTTCCTTCTCGCCGAGCCGTGCACCGCCAGGAGCTCCCCATCGCCATCTTCGCATCATCTTCAACCTCCGGCCGCCAGAGATCAAGTGGAGCTCGCCGCTGCTCCAGGCCCTCCTCGAGCCCGCTCTCGATGTCTCTGTGACTGTCGTGAGCCCTTGAGTCTTTTGCCCCTCTTTCCCCCTTCGATTGCGTGCTCTAGCGTCGGATTCCATCAAGGTCCGAATGCCCCCGCCGCTCGAGCTCGACGCCGGCCATGTTCCGGTGACCAGCTAGTCCGTCTGAGGCCTTCGTCGTGTTCGTGAGGGTGTGTAGAGTCCGTAGGTGCCCAGTAGAGCTCATGTTGCGCCCTGGTTCGACGAGCCCGTGCTCGCCCGAGCTCCGGCCACCGCCCAGCTCACCGCCGGCATCGATTCCGACCATCTCAGCTCCTGGGAGGGGTCGGAATGGACGCGTGCGTGTGTGCTGAGTCATTTGCTGCCCTCCGTCGTCCTTTTGGTCACCGGAGGAGGGATCCCGAAGCCCTCCGCCATCTCTGGAGCCACCGGAGGCTCAACGTCGGTGGGTCTTGCCGGAGTTGACTACGGGGCTTAACCCCCTGAGTCACTGGCAGGTGGGGCCAGGCCTTGACAAGTCAAAGCTAATTAAGAATTTAATTAATTGTTTTAATTAACCTAATTAGTCACTGACAGTGGGCCCAGTTTCTGTTAATTAATTAGGATTTAGTTTTAATTAGTTAGTTAAGTGTCTGAGTCACTGACATGTGGCCCCCACATGTCAGGTTTGACTCTCGCCCGGTCAGCTGACCAGCTGACATCATAATGATGTCATGTTGATGCAATAAAAGCAATTTCTAGTTTAAAAAAATAATTCCAAAAATTATTCAAAACTTCAAAACTTCATATAAATTAATCTGTAAGTCAGATGAAAATAATTTATATATGAAAATTTATCAGAAAAATCCAATGAATCCAATGGTGCTACTGTCATGCATGTTAGAGCAATCTAAATAGGTGAACATTGACATTTATTAATAGGTTAGTAAATGGAATTTGAAATGAAGAACAATTTTGAACCTATATTCAAATTCATTTCAAACCAACATGAACACTAGTTGCATTAGCTCATCTATACATGCTATCATGCCATGATCATGCATCATAATGTTGCACTTGCGTGTGTTGATTGTTTCTTATCCGCATTGCGGTAGGCCCTGCTCCTGAGGATACCCCCGAGTATCCCGACGAAGGAGAGAAACTTTCCGTTTCCAAGCAAGGCAAGCAACCCCTTTGATCATTCCGATAACATCCTACTCTCTCGCTCCTGCTCTTGTTTATTGCATTAGGACAGTCGACCACATGTCAGTCATACACGGTAGATGATCCTATTCTGCTGCATAACCTGACATTGTCACGGTAAATAGTCAAACCTTGCAACCTATCATACCTGGTAGATGCTTGCGCCATGATGTGCTTAGCTTACTTGCCTCCTATGCTTAGAGTTGGGTCAGGTCTGATTCATCTGGGTGATGAACTGAGTGAAACGATGTTGTCCTGATGTGGTGATATAATGATGAACTCGATTTGGTAAAGGTAGCGATGGGAGGCTATGTAGGAGTACATAGCGGGTTGTATCATTGGGACCGTTCTTAGGAACTGAGTTCCGTGTTTGTGATCCAAGACTAGTTACTACCACACGTTGGGATACTTAATTGATCCTCTCGACTTATCAGTCGCTTAGTCCTTAGTCCAGGAGTTGCAAGTAGTTTCTGGTGTTTATAGTATGCTGGAGGCCGTGCGTAGCATTGACCCTAGGGGTGGGTTACGAAGCGATAGGCAGTGGCACGGTGTACCAAGGGTCACCCGAATGGTGGGCTTGGGAACCCTGCGCACATCGTTTGGGGCCGTAGCGGAAACTTCGGCCGGACTTCCGTGTGGGTTTAGTCTCAAATAGGCGATAGCCTGGACTAGAGGTCTTATGCGATTGACGGTCGTGGCCGACTCCCTCGTTGGGCATCCGCTTGAAGGTTGCCAAGGTGCGTGGTTTTATGAGCACACAGCGATAAGTGGCGAGAGCGTGTGTGAAGAAGTACACCCCTGCAGGGTATGAAACTATTCGAATAGCTGCGTCCTTGGATATGGACTACTTGGAGAACTTATGCTGTTCATAGATAATCAAATGGATACTCATAAAAATATCAAGACAAGTGTGAGTACCGTAGATGGCACTCTCCCAGGAGAGGGAAGTGAATCTATGGTAGTGTATTGTCATGGAGTTAGTGGACTCGTGTGCGATATCTAAAATTGTAACTAAGGGTTAAAAACTGAGTAGTGTAGGTTAGCCATGAGTCAAAGCTGGCATTGCTGCATAAACTCCACCTCCCCCTTTTGTTGATACACGAGCATAGTTAGTCTAGGTCTTCTTTAAAGACTTGCTGAGTACATTTGTACTCATGTTTTCTTAATAAATGTTGCAGATGAGACCTAGGACCCTTCGGGTGGGTTCTTTCTAGATGTCGACGATGTCGAATAGCTGGTGTCCCAGCTACGACCTTTGCCCTGTGGCGGGCTGTAGATAGTCAGGCCATGTGCCTTTTTACCCTTTCATCTGTCTGTACTCAGACAGCTTATGCTTCCGCTTGGTTTGTATGAACATGTTTGTATGACTTGAGTGTCGGGTCATGTGACCCCTATCTGTAAGAACATATTATGCAAGGCTCATCTGAGCCTCTTAAATAAAAGTCATGTTGTTCTATAGTTATGTTGTGATGCCATGGTTATATCTATGCATATCGGTCATGTCGTGCGTACGTGTGACGTGCAACAGTATGTATGGGATCCGACACCTAGTCGTGTGCCTTTAGTAGCACTCTTTACGGGAAACTGCATCTTTGTGCTTCCACCGAGCCATGGTAGCTTGCTACTGCTCCAGACACATTGATTGACCGGCATGTATCCTTCTTTGCTGTTGTGTCTGTCCCTTCGGGGAAATGTCTCGCGGTGTAATGGAGTCCTTGTAGCCTGCTACGACTCGTCTACGTGCAGTGATGGCATTCGTGCCTCACGACGTAATGGAGTCCCTGTAGCTTGCTATGACTCGTCTACACACGCTTGAGGCCAACACCTGCATTGCTGGGTTACTTATGCCTATTTCCGTACGGATGTGCCGCTTGGGTTCTATGACTAGTTATGTCGGCCCGGGTTCTCTGTCATTTGATTGCCAGCGACATGTTCACATACGTGAGCCAAAAGACGGAAACGGTCCCGGCTAAGGTAAGGCTGCAGTCGTGGAACTTACCATGCGCGAGGCCGCAAAGTGATGTGATGTGTTACTGTCTGGATTCTTATGACTTAGGATCGGGGTCCCGACACCCGTTGACTATAAGACCTCTATCACATGCAAAGCATGATCGAGCCCGAGAACTCATTGGGTGTTAGATTCAAAACAATGCAAATCACATGGTGATGTGAACTACATTATTGACTCTAGTGCAAGTGGGAGACTGTTGGAAATATGCCCTAGAGGCAATAATAAATTGGTTATTATCATATTTCCTTGTTCATGATAATTGTTTATTATCCATGCTATAATTGTGTTGATCGGAAACTCAAATACATGTGTGGATACATAGACAACACCATGTCCCTAGTATGCCTATAATAGACTAGCTCGTTGATCAAAGATGACTATGGTTTCCTAGTCATGGACATGAGATGTCATTTGATAATGGGATCACGTCATTAGGAGAATGATGTGATGGACAAGACCCAAGCTACAAACATAGCATATGATCGTGTCAGTTTATTGCTACTGTTTTCTACATGTCAAGTATTTGTTCCTATGACCATGAGATCATGCAACTCACTGACACCGGAGGAGTACCTTGTGTGTATCAAACATCGCAATTTAACTGGGTGACTATAAAGGTGCTCTACAGGTATCTCCGAGGGTGTCTGTTGGGTTGGCATGGATCAAGACTGGGATTTGTTACTCCGTGTGACGGAGAGGTATCTCAGGGCCCACTCGGTAATACAACATCAGAATAAGCCTTGCAAGCAATGTGACTAAGTGTTAGTCATGGGATCTTGTATTACGGAACGAGTAAAGAGACTTGCCGGTAACGAGGTTGGACTAGGTATGGAGATACCGACGATCGAATCTCGGGCAAGTAACATACCGAAGAACAAAGGGAACATCATACGGGATTAACTGAATCCTTGACATAGAGGTTCGACCGATAAAGATCTTCGTATAATATGTAAGAACCAATATGGGCATCCAGGTCCCGCTATTGGTTATTGACCGTAGAGGTGTCTCGGTCATGTCTACATAGTTCTCGAACCCGCAGGGTCTGCACACTTAAGGTTTGGTGACGTTTCGGTAGTGTAGAGTTATATATGGTGGTGACCAAAGGTTGTTTGGAGTCCCGAATGAGATCCCGGATGTCACCAGGAGCTCAGGAATGGTCCGGAGGTAAAGATTGATATATAGGAAGTCCTATTTTGGTCGCCGGAAAAGTTTAGGGCTCATCGTTAGTGTATCGAGAGTGCCGGTAGTGTACCGGGAGACCATCGGGAGGGGTATTTCGACCCAAGAGGCTACATGGGCTGTGGGAGAGTGAATACCAGCCCTTAGTGGGCTTGTGGAAGTCCCACACAAGGCCCATGCGTCTGGGAGAGAAAACCCAAAGATAAAAAAGGTGGGAAAGGGCAAATAGGGAGGAATCCTAGTCCTACTAGGATTGGAGGAGTCCTCCTCTCTTCCTTGATTCGGTCGAACCAAGGGCTGGCCCCTTGAGGGCCAAGACTCCTCCTCTCTTCCTCCTATATATACTAGAGGTTTTAGGGGTTTTGGCACTAGATTTTCAGCCATGTGCTACCCGTTCCTCTAGTGCATAGTTTCTCCTCTAGATCGGATTTCTCGAGTGCTTAGGCGAAGCCCTGCCGGAATAGCTCCACCACCATCGCCGCAACGCCGTCGCGCTGCCGGAGAACTTGTCTACCTCTCCGCTCCCTCGTGCTGGATCAAGAAGGCGGAGATCGTCATCAAGTTGTACGTGTGATAAACGCGGAGGTGCCGTTCGTTCGGCGCTAGATCGGAAGGACCGTGATCAAGATCGCGAGACGGATCGTGATGAGATCACAGGACGGATCGTGATGAGTTCGCGGGACGGATCGTGATTGGATCGCGGGATGGATCATTCTAAGATCGCGGGATGCTCGGCGATTTGGATCGCAAAGACGTTCGACTACACCAACCGCGTTTCTTAACGCTTCCCGCTTAGCGATCTACAAGGGTATGTAGATCCACTCTCCCTCTCGTAGATGCTCGTCACCATAGATAGATCTTGCGTGTGCGTAGGAATTTTTTTGTTTCCCATGCAATGTTCCCCAACATCGAGCCGCCTCCAGCTCAGTCGTGGCGATGTCGGGGTTCGCCGTTGGAGCGATGGGGGTGCTCAGGCCCCGAAGGGCCGCGCCGAGCAGATCGGAGGTGCCGACACGGGCCGAGGCGGTGTCAGCCTCGGCCCACGCTCGGCTAGACGAGGTGGTGGAAATGATGACCATCACCCCGACGTGGGGGCCGTTGGACCTGGCAGTCGCGAGTGCACCCACAGCCATGGGAGGGTCGGTGCAGTCGAGCACCCGGCCAGGGTAGTCGTCGGCCGCTGGTGCATCGGCGAGGCTTAGCCTACCGAAGCACTCGACGAGCTCATCGATGTCAAGCCTAGCAGTGCTACCCGCAGGGCCTGCTAGAGAAAGCCCCACGAGCCTGCGGTTCCGCCTGGACGCGCAGCGGACGAGGGAGGTGGTGAAGGGTCCCTCTCGGAGCGTGACGCTGGGTGCCAACTGTCGTCGTTTTCTCACAACACATGGCATGGGTATGCTTATCGAAGGTGGTTGGGGCCGAAGGATGCCGACGGGCTCCAGGAACGGGATTAGGCACAAGCAGTGGTGACACACGATATACCCAGATTCAGGGCCCTCCATGGGAGGTAATACCCCTAGTCCTTCTTGGTCTAGTTGATAGATGGGTATGGCTACAAGGTTGCTCCCGGAGCTGTTGTTTAGAGAAGGAACAGGGAGCAGCCGGCTCGCCTTCCTCTACTACGTGGGCGATTGTGTGGGAAGTGTCCCGGGGATATGTGTGCGTGAATCCGTCGTCCCGTTGCATGGGGGGCTCGGGTTTTTTTTATAGGCCAACCCCTCGGCTTACAATATCCGTAAGGTACAGAGTGGAGGGACCCGGCTGGCAGCCTCTCCTGCTGGCCAGGGGCCCCCGCCTCTTGAGCCATCTCGTCGCCCGTAGGGTCCACCGACTGCGTGGTCCCATCGCCCACTTGGGCCGCCAGCTGGCTCCGCAATTGGCCCGCGCCCACCTGCTACGGCACGGGCCGCCCGGGTGGCATCATCTTGTGCTAGCCGGCCGAAGTCTTCGGTATGATCGGCTGCACTGTAGCCATGCTGGAGCAGGTAATCGAGTGGGCAGAGGCGTGCCAGCACTTTTGCCCTGCCCAGTCGCGGTCGCCCAAGGTCAGCGGCACGACCGGCTGAACTGTAGCCATGCGTACCCGCGCGTCAGCGGTCACTGTGGCTACATTAGGGCCTGTCGTGGGGGTCCCGTCTTGTCGTCGTACTCGCGTGCAGAGGGATGGGACAGTAGCTTGTCGCCCAAGGGTCATCGGAGGAGCCGGTCCGAAGGCAGCCGGCCACGCCCAGCCGGCCGGGGTCGAGCCGGTTCCTTGGACAGCCGGCCTCGAGCCAGCCGGCAACGTGCCTGCCGGCCGCGCGCCAGCCGGCCGCGCGCCAGCCGGCCGGGAAGTAGCCGACCACGTGTTTTTTTCTTGAAGCGGGGGAGAGAACCCCGTTGTTTTGCCTACCCAGGGGTAATAACCCCGTCAGTGTCACCGAGTCTGACTTATTAGGTGTAACGGTTGGATTTTTAGAGATGCCTATATATACCCCTTCACCACCACTCACTCGCAAGAGAAGCACTCAGAACAGTTCCCCACTCATACCTAATGATTTTCTGAGAGATGGCCACCTAGTCATGTGTTGAGATCATGCCATTCCATTCCTACCATATGAATCTTGATCGCTAGCCTCCCCAAGTTGCTTTCCACCCAATCAACCTCTACCACCATAGCCAAATCTGTGAGAGAAGTATTGTGTGTTGAGGAGTCTATCATCTTGAAGCACAAGAGCAAGGAGTTCATCGACATTATCGAGCCTATTACCTTTTGGAGGGTGGTGCGTCCTGGATTGGTTAGGTGTCGCTTGGGAGCCTCCTACTTCGTGTTGTGGAGTGAACCAAGAAGTTTGTAAGGGCAAGGAGATCGCCTACTTCATGAAGATCTACCCCGAGTTAGTCTAGTCCTGCGTGGATGTAGGCCATCATGGTATAGTCAAGGTTGCTTCTTCGTGGAACCCTTCGTGGGTAGAGTCCTCCGTGGACTCTTGCGGTTGTTACCCTCCGTGGGTTGAAAACTCCATAAACGTGGATGTACGATAGCACCACCTATTGGAACCACGGGAAAAATCATCGTGTCACCAATTGCGTTTGATCTTCCTACCCTTCCTTTACTTACATGCTTGTCTTTACTTTCCGCTGCAATACTCGTAAACATGCATGTGTAGGCTGTACTTGACTTGCTATGAATGCTAAAATCTGCCAAGACTTAAAATTGGGAAAAGTAGTTTTTTAATTTTTCAAGTAGTCTAATCACCACCACCCCTCTAGCACCACCTTCGATCCTACACCCGGTACCCTCCCGACACTCCCTGTACACTACAGAAGTACCCGAAACTTTTTCGGTGACCAAAACGGGACTTCCCATAAATCAATCTTTACCTCCAGACCATTCCGGAGCTCCGTGTGACGTCCAGGATCTCATTCGGAACTCCAAACAACCTTCGGTCACTACCATACATAACTCAATACCACCGAAACATCACCGAACCATAAGTGTGCAGACCCTTCTGGTTCGAGAACTATGTAGACATGACCGAGACACCTCTACGGTCAATAACCAATAGCGGAACCTGGATGCCCATATTGGTTCCTACATATTCTATGAAGATCTTTATCGGTCTGAACCTCTATGTCAAGGATTATATTAATCCTGTATGATGTTCCCTTTGTTCTTCGATATGTTACTTGCCCGAGATTCAATCGTCGGTATCTCTATTCCTAGTTCAATATTGTTACCGGCAAGTCTCTTTACTCGTTCCATAATGCAAGATCATGTGACTAACACTTTAGTCATATTGCTTGCAAGGCTTGTTGCGACATTGTATTACCGAGTGGGCCCTAAGATACCTCTCCATTACACGGAGTAACAAATCCTAGTCTTGATCCATGCCCACTCAACAGACACCGTCGGAGATACCTGTAGAGCATCTTTATAGTCACCCAGTTACATTGCGACGTTTGATACACACAAGGTATTCCTCTGGTGTCAGTGAGTTGCATGATCTCATGGTCATAGGAATAGATACTTGACATGTAGAAAACTATAGCAACAAACTAACACGATCATATACTATGTTTATAGTTTCGGTCTTGTCCATCACATCATTCTCCCAATGATGTGATCCCGTTATCAAATGACATCTTATGTCCATGGCTAGGAAACCTTGACCATCATTGATCAACGAGCTAGTTTACTAGAGGCATACTAGGGACACAGTGTTGTCTATGTATCCACACATGCAATATGTTTCCAATCAATACAATTATAGCATGGATAATAAATGATTATCATGAACAAGGAAATATAATAATAACTATTTATTATTGCCTCGAGGGCATATTTCCAACAAGCGTCAGCTGCCCCCTTGATCTGGGCCTGAATGGACGCCAACTCCGCCTTGGCCTCCTCCTCGCCCCTGAGCGCGGCTTGGAGGGCGGCCTCGGCGCTCGCCAGCTGGGCCCTCGACGCGTCCGCTTCCTCGTAGAGCTCATTGAGACTGCGCCTCTCGGGCGCAGGCTGTTGGGAGACGTAGTAGTAAATCAAAATTTTCCTACGTTCACCAAGATCTATCTATGGAGAAACCAGCAACGAGAGGGTAGAGATTGCATCTTCATACCTTTGAAGATCGCTAAGCGGAAGCGTTACAAGAACGCGGTTGATGGAGTCGTACTCGCAGCGATTCAGATCGCGGTAGATCCGATCAAGTGCCGAACGGACGGCACCTCCGCGTTCAACACACGTGCAGCCCGGTGACGTCTCCAACACCTTGATCCAGCAAGGAGGAAGGAGAGGTTGGGGAAGGGCTCCAACAGCAGCACGACGGCGTGGTGGTGGTGGAGTAGCAAGGTATTCCGACAGGGCTTCGCCTAAGCGCTGCGGAGGAGGAAGAAGAGAGGTAGGGCTTCACCGTGAGAGAGAGAGATCAAATCCTGTCTCAAAACATCCAAAACCTCAAGTATATATAGGAGGAGGGACGTGGAGGGCTGGCTTGGCCTCTACTCCAAAGAGGAGATGGCCGGCCGACTTAAAGGGAGAGTCCACCTCCCACAAGGGAGGTGGATCTCCTCCTTTTAAATCCTTTTTGCCTTATCTCCTTATCTCCAGCCACATGGGCCTTTAGCAAAAGTCTTGCCCAGCCCAATAAGGGCTGGCACACTTTATCTAACAGCCCATGTGGTCCTTTGGTCGTCACACCCCTCCCGGGGGTCCTCCGGCACCCTCCCGGCACTCCCGGTACACTACCGATGAGCCCGAAAACTTTCCGGTGACCAAAACTGGACTTCCTATATATCAATCTTTACCTCCGGACCATTCCGGAGCTCCTCGTGACGTCCGGGATCTCATCCGGGACTCCGAACAACCTTCGGTAATCACGTATACCATTTCCCTATAACCCTAGCGTCATCGAACCTTAAGTGTGTAGACCCTACGGGTTCGGGAGACACGTAGACATGACCGAGACACCTCTCCGGTCAATAACCAACAGCGGGATCTGGATACCCATGTTGGCTCCCACGTACTCCACGATGATCTCATCGGATGAACCACGATGTCAAGGATTCAATCAATCCCGTATACAATTCCCTTTGTCTATCGGTATGATACTTGCCCGAGATTCGATCGTCGGTATCCCCATACCTTGTTCAATCTCGTTACTGGCAAGTCTCTTTACTCGTTCCGCAATACATCATCCCGTGACTAACTCCTTAGTCACATTGAGCTCATTATGATGATGTCTTACCGAGTGGGCCCAGAGATACCTCTCCGTCACACGGAGTGACAAATCCCAGTCTCGATTCGTGCCAACCCAACAGACACTTTCGGAGATACCCGTAGCGTACCTTTATAGCCACCCAGTTACGTTGTGACGTTTGGCACACCCAAAGTATTCCTACGGTATCCGGGAGTTACACAATCTCATGGTCTAAGGAAATGACACTTGACATTGAAAAGCTTTAGCAAACGAACTACACGATCTTTGTGCTATGCTTAGGATTGGGTCTTGTCCATCACATCATTCTCCTAATGATGTGATCCCGTTATCAATGACATCCAATGTCCATGGCCATGAAACCGTGACCATCTATTGATCAACGAGCTAGCCAACTAGAGGCTTACTAGGGACATGTTGTGGTCTATGTATTCACACATGTATTATGGTTTCCGGTTAACACAATTATAGCATGAACAATAGACAATTATCATGAACAAGGAAATACAATAATAACCATTTTATTATTGCCTCTAGGGCATATTTCCAACAGTCTCCCACTTGCACTAGAGTCAATAATCTAGTTCACATCACCATGTGATTAACACTTACATCACCATGTGATCATATCATCATGTGATTAACACCCAATAAGTTCCGGGGTTTGTTCATGTTCTGCTCGTGAAAGAGGTTTTTAGTCAATGGGTCTGCGACATTCAGATCCGTGTGTACCTTGCAAACTTTCCATGTCATATTTGTAGATACTACTCCCACGCTCCACTTGGAGCTATTCCAAATGGCTGCTCCACTATACGTAGCCAGATTTCTACTAAGAGTCATCCGGATTGGAGTTAAAGCTTGCATCATCGTAACCCTTTACGATGAACTCTTTATCACCTCCATAATCGAGAAATATTTCCTTAGTTTTCAAGTTACTAAGGATAACTTTGACCATTGTCCAGTGATCCACTCTTGGATTACTCTTGTACCCCTTGACAGACTCATGGCAAGGCACACACAGGTGCGGTACACAGCATGGCATACTATATAGAGCCTATGGCTAAAGCATAGGAGATGACACTCATCTTTTCTTTATCTTCTGCCGTGGTCGGGTATTGAGTCTTACTCAATTTCACACCTTACAATACAGTCAAGAACTCCTTCTTTGACCCATCTATTTTGAACTCCTTCAAAAACTTGTCAAGGTATGTCTTCGTCGAAAAAACTTATCAAGCGAATTTATCTATCCCTATAGATCTTGATGCTCAATAAAATAGTAGCTTTATCTGGGTCTTCCTTTGAAAAAAAAAACTCTTTTCAAACAACCCTTCATGCTCTTCTAGAAATTCTACATCATTTCCGATCAATAATATGTCAACTACATATTCTTATAAGAAATTCTATAGTGCTCCCACTCACTTTCTTGCAAATACAAGTTTCTCATAAACTTTGTATAAACTTAAACACTTTGATCACCTCATCAAAGCATATATTCCAACTCCGAGATTCTTGCTCCAGTCCATAGAAGGATCGCTGGAGTTTGCATATTATTAGCATCCTTAGGATTGACAAAACCTTCTGGTTGTATCACATACAACTCTTCCTCACAGAAACCATTACGGAAACCTTGTTTTGTCATCCATCTGCCAGATTTCATAATCGAAAAATGCAGCAACTGCTAACAAAATTTTAATAGACTTTTAGCATCGCTACAGATGAGACAATCTCATCGCAGTCAACTCCTTGAACTTGGCGGAAACTTCTTTGCGACAAGTCGAGCTTTATAAACAGTGACATTTCACTATTAGCGTCTATGTTTATTTCAAAGGTCCATTTGTACTCAATGACCCGCCATTCAACAGGCAAGTCTACCAAAGTCCATACTTGGTTTTCATACATGGATCCTTTCTCGGATTTCATGGCTCCTAGCCATTTGTTGGAATCCGGGCCCACCATCGCTTCTCCATAGTTCGTAGGTTCATCGTTGTCCAACAACATGATTTCCAAGACAGGGTTGTCGTACTACTCAGGAGCAGTATGCGTCCTTGTCGACCTACGAGGTTCGATAGTGACTTGATCCGAAGCTTCATGATCATCATCATTAACTTCCGTTTCAACTGAGTAGGCTCTACAGAAACATCTTTCTGTGTTGCGCTATTCTCTGGTTGAAACAAAGGTTCAACAACCTTATCAAGTTCTATCTTCCTCCCACTCAATTCTTTCGAGAGAAACTCTTTCTCAAGACAGGACCCGTTCTTAGCAACAAACACCTTTTGCGCTTGGATCTGAGATAGAAGGTATACCCAATGTCTCATTAGGGTATTCTATGAAGATGCATTTGTCTGCTTTGAGTTCGAGCTCGCTAGGTGAAAAACCCATCTTCACATAAGCGTCGCAGCCCCAAACATTAAGAAATGACAACTTAGGCTTCTGTCAAACCATTATTCTCATGGTGTCATCTCAACAGACTTAGATGGTGCCCTATTAAAGTGAATGGATTTGTATTTAATGCATAACCCCATAACGATAGTACATCATAGTACTCACTATATCCAATAGAGCACGACTACGACGTTCGAACACACCATCACACTATGGTGTTCCAGGAGGCGTGAGCTGTGAAACAATTTCCACATTGTCTAAAATTGCATACCAAACTCGTAACTTAGATATTCACCTCCATGATCATATCATAGACATTTATCTTCTTGTCACGATGATCTTTAACTTCACTCTGAAACTCCTTGAACCTTTCAAACATTTCAGATTCGTGTTTCATTAAGTAAATATCCCCATATTTACTCAAATCATCAGTGAAGGTAAAGAAAAACAACGATATCCACTGTGTGTTTCAACACTCATTGGACCACATACATCAACATGTATTAATTCCAATAAGCCACTTGCCCGCTCCATCATATTGGATGACGGGGTCTCAGTCATCTTGCCCAAGAGGCATGGCTCGCATGTCTCAACCGATTCGAAATCGAGTGAGTCAAAAAACATCCATCATCATGGAGTTTCTTCATGCGATTTATACCAATATGACATTACGTGGCAGTGCCACAAGCATGTGGTACTATCATTATTAACTTTGTATCTTTTGGTACCAATGTTATGAATATGTGTACTACTACGATCATGATTCGATAAACCATTTCGAGTGGGTGCATGACCATTGAAGGCATTATCCATGTAAACAGAATAACCATTATTCTCTAACTTATATGAATAACCGTATCGCACTAATCATGATCTAATCACGTTCATGCTCAACGCAAACACCAAATAACATTTATTTAGGTTTATCACAAATCCTGAAGGTAGAGAGAGCGTGCGATGGTGATCACATCAATCTTGGAAATACTTCCAACACACATCGTCACCTTTCACCTAGCTAGTCTCCATTTACTCCGTAGCTTTTATTTCGAGTTGCTAACACTTAGCAACCGAACCGGTATCCAATACCCAGGTGCTACTAGGAGTACCAGCAAGGTACACATCACTAACATGTATATCAAATATACTTCCATTGACATTACCAGCCTTCTTATCTACCAAGCATCTAGGGGTTTTCCGCTTCAGCGAACATTCTCCTCATAACAGAAGCACTTAGTCTCGGGTTCGGGCTCAACCTTGGGTTTCTTCACTAGAGCAACAACTGGCTTGCCATTCCTGAAGTTTTCCCTTCTTGCCCTTGCCCCTTTTGAAACTAGTGGTTTAACTTAACCATCAACACTTGATGCTCCTTCTTGATTTCTACCTTCGTGGTGTCAAACATCACGAACAACTCAGGGATCATCTTATCCATCCCTGGCATGTTATAGTTCATCACGAAGCTCTAGTAGCTTGGTGGCAGTGACTTGGAGAACTCCATTAATCACTATTTCATCTGGAAGATTAACTCCCACTTGATTCAAGTGATTGTAGCACCCAGACAATCTGAGCACACGCTCAGCGATTGAGCTATTCTCCTTTATCTTGCAGACAAAGAATCTTGTTGGAGGTCTCATACCTCTCAACATAGGCACGAGCCTGAGATCACAATCTCAGCTCCTAGAACATCTCATATGTTCCGTGACGTTCAAAACGTTTTGGAGCCTCAATTCTAAGCCGTAATGCATGACGCATTGAACTATCATGTAGTCACCAAAAAGTGCCTGTCATATGTTCACAACATCTACAGACAACGCTTGAGGGAGTGGTGCAGTTAGCGGTACATCAAAAACATAAGCTTTCTGTGCAGCAATGAGGACAATCCTCAGATCACGGACTCAGTCCGCATTATTGCTACCATCAACTTTCAACTTACTTTTCTCTAGGATTGTATCAATAAAACTGTGGAGCTACAGCGCGAGCTATCTACGACATAATTTGCAAGGACATTTTTAGACTAAGTTCATGATAATTAAGTTCATTTAATCAAATTATTAATGAACTCCCACTTAGATAGACATCTCTCTAGTCTTCCAAGTGATACATGATCCATGTCAACTAGCCCGTGTCCGATCATCACGTGAGACGGACTAGTCATCCATGGTGAACATCTCTATGTTGATCGTATCTTCTATACGACTCATGTTCGACCTTTCGGTCCTCCGTGTTCCGAGGCCATGTCTGTACATGCTAGGCTCGTCAAGTCAACCTAAGTGTTTCGCATGTGTAAATCTGGCTTACACCCGTTGTATGCGAACGTTAGAACCTATCACACCCGATCATCACGTGGTGCTTCGGAACGACGATCCTTAGCAACGGTGCACAGTTAGGGTGAACACCTCTCTTGAAATTTTATTGAGAGATCATCTTATTTACTACCGTCGTTCTAAGCAAATAAGATGTAAACATGATAAACATCACATGCAATCAATATAGTGACATGATATGGCCAATATCATTTTGCTCCTATGATCTCCATCTTCGGGGCACCATGATCATCACTGTCACTGGCACGACACCATGATCTCCATCATCATGATCTCCATCATTGTGTCTTCATGAAGTTGTCTCGCCAACTATTACTTCTACTACTATGGCTAACGCTTAGCAATAAAGTAAAGTAATTACATGGCGTTTATGATTGACACGCAGGTCATACAATAAATAAGACAACTCCTATGGCTCCTGCCGGTTGTCATAATCATCGACATGCAAGTCGTGAATCCTATTACAAGAACATGATCAATTCATACATCACAATGCATCACATCACATCCTTTGGCCATATCACATCACAAGGCACATGCTGCAAAAACAAGTTAGACGTCCTCTAATTTGTAGTTGCAAGTTTTTACGTGGCTGCTATAGGTTACTAGCAAGAACGTTTCTTACCTACGTCAACACCACAACGTGATTTGCCAATTGCTATTTACCCTTCATAAGGACCCTTTTCATCGAATCCGATCCGACTAAGGTAGGAGAGACAGACACCCGCTAGCCACCTTATGCATCTAGTGCATGTCAGGCGGTGGAACCGGTCTCACGTAAGCGTACGTGTAAAGTTGGTCCGGGCCGCTTCATCCCACAATACCGCCGAATCAAGATAAGACTAGTAGCGGCAAGCAAATTAACAAACTCGACGCCCACAACTGCTTTGTGTTCTACTCGTGCATAGATTCTACGCATAGACCTAGCTCTGATACCACTGTTGGGAGACGTAGTAGTAAATCAAAATTTTCCTACGTTCACCAAGATCTATCTATGGAGAAACCAGCAACGAGAGGGGAGAGATTGCATCTTCATACCTTTGAAGATCGCTAAGCGGAAGCGTTACAAGAACGCGGTTGATGGAGTCGTACTCGCAGCGATTCAGATCGCGGTAGATCCGATCAAGTGCCGAACGGACGGCACCTCCGCGTTCAACACACGTGCAGCCCGGTGACGTCTCCAACACCTTGATCCAGCAAGGAGGAAGGAGAGGTTGGGGAAGGGCTCCAACAGCAGCACGACGGCGTGGTGGTGGTGGAGTAGCAAGGTATTCCGACAGGGCTTCGCCTAAGCGCTGCGGAGGAGGAAGAAGAGAGGTAGGGCTTCGCCGTGAGAGAGAGAGATCAAATCCTGTCTCAAAACATCCAAAACCTCAAGTATATATAGGAGGAGGGACGTGGAGGGCTGGCTTGGCCTCTACTCCAAAGAGGAGATGGCCGGCCGACTTAAAGGGAGAGTCCACCTCCCACAAGGGAGGTGGATCTCCTCCTTTTAAATCCTTTTTGCCTTATCTCCTTATCTCCAGCCACATGGGCCTTTAGCAAAAGTCTTGCCCAGCCCAATAAGGGCTGGCACACTTTATCTAACAGCCCATGTGGTCCTTTGGTCGTCACACCCCTCCCGGGGGTCCTCCGGCACCCTCCCGGCACTCCCGGTACACTACCGATGAGCCCGAAAACTTTCCGGTGACCAAAACTGGACTTCCTATATATCAATCTTTACCTCCGGACCATTCCGGAGCTCCTCGTGACGTCCGGGATCTCATCCGGGACTCCGAACAACCTTCGGTAATCACGTATACCATTTCCCTATAACCCTAGCGTCATCGAACCTTAAGTGTGTAGACCCTACGGGTTCGGGAGACACGTAGACATGACCGAGACACCTCTCCGGTCAATAACCAACAGCGGGATCTGGATACCCATGTTGGCTCCCACGTACTCCACGATGATCTCATCGGATGAACCACGATGTCAAGGATTCAATCAATCCCGTATACAATTCCCTTTGTCTATCGGTATGATACTTGCCCGAGATTCGATCGTCGGTATCCCCATACCTTGTTCAATCTCGTTACTGGCAAGTCTCTTTACTCGTTCCGCAATACATCATCCCGTGACTAACTCCTTAGTCACATTGAGCTCATTATGATGATGTCTTACCGAGTGGGCCCAGAGATACCTCTCCGTCACACGGAGTGACAAATCCCAGTCTCGATTCGTGCCAACCCAACAGACACTTTCGGAGATACCCGTAGCGTACCTTTATAGCCACCCAGTTACGTTGTGACGTTTGGCACACCCAAAGTATTCCTACGGTATCCGGGAGTTACACAATCTCATGGTCTAAGGAAATGACACTTGACATTGAAAAGCTTTAGCAAACGAACTACACGATCTTTGTGCTATGCTTAGGATTGGGTCTTGTCCATCACATCATTCTCCTAATGATGTGATCCCGTTATCAATGACATCCAATGTCCATGGCCATGAAACCGTGACCATCTATTGATCAACGAGCTAGCCAACTAGAGGCTTACTAGGGACATGTTGTGGTCTATGTATTCACACATGTATTATGGTTTCCGGTTAACACAATTATAGCATGAACAATAGACAATTATCATGAACAAGGAAATACAATAATAACCATTTTATTATTGCCTCTAGGGCATATTTCCAACACAGGCGCCCTGGGAGGAGGAAGTAGTCAGGTCCAGCTTATCGGGCATGATTGCAAGGAAAGAGGTGGGTGACGGAACACTCACTCGTCGATGATGGCCCAACACCGGTGAACTTGGGTCGGCCTCGAAGGCCCCCACCGCTGCCTCTAGAGGCCGATCATGGAGCCGAAGACCCCGTGCTCTTCGCCGCACCTGCAGCACTCCCTCCAAACGCCATGCAGGGTTAGAGAAGAGAGGAGGATGAAAACGATATCTTTGGGAGGATGGGGAGCGAGAAGGCGCGTGAGGATGGCAAGACCCACCAGGCGGGGCGGATTTACAAGCGTAACCACTGCCCATGGGGCGTCGTGGGGAGTGGAGGCGTTGTGCGCTCCTCGGGCGCCGCATGATAGACTCGGTCGGCATGCAACCCTGCTTCATGCCGCTTCATCTGCCCTCGTTGGGTCACATCCGCGTGGCCGAGGGTGAAGACACAAGGAGACAGCTGCATTCAAGGAAGGGCAATGATGGACGGCGCGACGCGTAGGCTTCGCGTCAGCCTAACTCGGGGCGGTTCTCGACGTCTTCGGGGAGCGGAGGCGTCCGCACCTCATTATGCGCCACGCACCAGGACTGGCCCACATGCGATTGGGGCCCACGATGCTCAGGTCGGTTTCTTCGGATTTGCCCAAAGCCAACCCAAGCGTGCCTCGAGCCCGGGGGCTGCCGTCGACGTTCTAGGAACAGGGTACCCAGACCTGCCAGCCTGCGGCCCAGGGCATGGCCCACTTCGACGGCCAAGCACGGCCCGACGTAGAGTCACTCAAGACAAGGCCCTCACGAGAGCCCCGCGCTTGCGAGGGGGCGGTGGCAAGACCCTCGAAGGGAGGAGACCTCCCCAGGTCGCCTCTTGAGGGGTGGAGATCCCTATGCAGCGCTCAACCTCGGGAGGTCAGGGGTGACGCAAGCCTGGCCAGGCGGACATCAGCACGTGCAGAGGGGATAGTTTCCTCTTTGGTGCAAAGGAGGCAAAGACGTACACATGTTCCCAAAGCACCCCCCAAAGGATTCCATTCTGGCGCAACAAGACCAGGACCATGAGCCCAGCAGGACAGACATCATCATCGAGCCTAACTCTGCATCTTCACGAGCTACTTTGCAGGTGAAGAACACCTTTCATCACGATAAGCGTGTACTCCTTGTCCCCTTTCAAATTTGGCCGTTGTGGGATCCCTTCCCTCCATTGCGATAAGGGAAGAGGACCCGTGCCACTATAAATAGAGGATAGGCTGCTCAATAGAGCGGGGGACAGACAGATCGAACACCACTCGAGCGCCCTCGCGAGGTTAACCACCAGTGTATTAGTTCATCCACAAACCTCCTCGTGAGGCAATCCACCAAAGGCAGGAGTAGGGTTTTACGCTTCGCAACCCGAACCTGGGTAAATCCCCGTGTGCTAGTCTCCTTCCCGTGATTGAGTGAGTTTGTCAGGCTAGGTTGTCGAGTTGTGGGCTTGAGGCCGGAGCTGGTGGGGATCTTCGCACACGCCCTTGAGTTCAAACCTCTTTGGGTTTTGCGGAGCCCGAAATCCGACAGTGTCCCAGGCAGTTACCAAGACTCGGTGTCACCGAGTCCTAAAATTCATAGGTTTCGATTTTGAGAAACATGACAACAGAATGTTGGTCACTGGTTTCGGTTGCACCGAATGGAAAGTTGGTGTCACCGAGATGCTAGGTTTCGGCATAGGTTCTGCCTAAGGCAAAACTTTGTGAGACTGAATGGGAAAGTTGGTGTCACCGATTTTGAACTTTAGGCTTTGGACAAAGAATATTTGTGGAAGAATGGGTGAGTATTTTTGGTGGCTAATCTCTAAGAACTTGAGCAACCAAATCATCATAATTCCTCATCCCCTTTTAATAGTATTGGCTTTCCTATGACTCAAAAGTGATTTCTCACAAAATATAAAATGTAGTCTTGTAGCTTGAAGCTTGGCCAATCCTATTCCATTCCTTCTTCTTCTTCTTGGGAATTCTCCTCACAATCCTTAGCCAATCCTCTCTCTGGACAAATCCCGAAATAATCTAAGTAAAACAATTAGTCCAAGAGACAATGTATGTTGTCATGAATTAGCAAAACCACCAATGGAGCATATGTGCTTTCACCCGGGGTGGCTGAAGTCGGCGAACCCGACAACGAGCGCCGACCGACGAGGATACGGCTAGGCGGCCGTACAGACGCGTCGGAGGCTGTTAACCTAGGCATACCTTGGGCCGGGTCGGGCTTGAGAAAGCCCGAGCTGAAAAACTTAGGCCCGAGCCCGGCCCGACCCGACCGTCGGGCCTAATAAATCGGGCCCAAGCCCGAAAAAGGTTGGTTGGCCTGGCCCGATCACGGCTAAAAAATAGTTTTTTGCAAGCTCGAGCCCGGTCTGGTCTGCTCGTTGGGCTTAGTTTCCACGCCCGGGCCAAGACCCGATGGCACGATCAGGCCCGGCCCGGGATTTTTGGGTCGGTTCAGGTCAGGCCGTTCGGGCCGGCTGCCCATGGCCAGGTCTAGGAGGCGGGTGGTGATGCAGCAGTCTCGATCGGAGAAGGGCGGCGACGACCGACACATCGCAAAGGCCGGCGCAGGGCGACGGGCGAGCAGACGCGCCGGCAATGACCGTGAGGGGACGCCACATCGCGTGAGGCCACCGAGTCGGTGTAGAGGCCAAATCGCGCCGATATAGGAGTAGGGGCACGGGGTTGACGGCGACTGCGGGCAACACAAAGCAATGTTAGATTGGAAAACCAAATAGAAAACACCGATCAATGCGACTGACGGAAGAGAGAAAACATGGATCAAAGGATCGGAAAAAAGACTCTCTAGGGCAGCGGGTCAACACGATTGGCGGACGAACCCTAGGTACGGGCGGCGCGGCCCCCGACGCGGTCATGAAGGCCGATCGCCCCGGGGGTGGCGCGGAGCGGAAGCGGTGGCTAGGGTTGGATCGGCTAATCTGTTACCATGTAAAAGGGAGAGGAGGAATTGGTGGAACAGTTGTTGTATTGATTGAACCTGAGTATATGATCTATTTGAAGTACAAGACAAGCGCGAATACTTCCTAGTCTATCTTATGTTTTCTATCTAACCACGATGCTCAACAGTATTGTCAGGTTTTATCCCATTGCAGAAAATTCCCCACCTTTGCCTCATGTAGGAGTCTCGATCATGTCTCAGTCTCAACGTGACTGGTCATCCTCTGCCGTATTTATAAAAATAAAATAGTGCTTTTAGATAAACTGCTAAGTGCATTGTACTAAATCAGCAACAATTAATATGAATAAAAAACATGTAATTTCTTTTGGTTTAAAATGGTGTATAAACTATAAAGAGTGGTTGAAGGAGCGTGGGAATTTCTAGTACAAGGCAGAGGCATAGAGAACAGATCCATGTGGATGTAGGTGGAGCCATTATTTTGATGCACATTTTTTGTAAAAAAATACAAAGATTATAATTATACTACAACACTAAGGTTTAATGAAACTTCTACTTCCTTCGTTCCTAAATATTTGTCTTTTTAAAGATTCAACTAAACATACGAAACAGAATGATTGAATTTATACTTTAAATTATTTTTATATATATTCGTATGTAGTTTCCAATGAAATCTCTAAAAAGACAAGTATTTAAGAACGAAGATAGTACAATAAAAAACAGGCCTAGAAAAAGAAAAACAGAGTAGTGGGTGCTCGCGGGTTCCAAACTGCGAATAGCATAAGAGCAAGCTGACGTACTTCCTAGTGCGTATGGCAGGTGACATGTTGCGGTTAGGATTGGATAATTAGAACGTAAATGAGTCCAGATATTGTTCCGATCATTATTGTAACGAATGTGTGCGCGTGCGTTTACACAGGTGGGTAGGAAAGACGATCTAAACCTGGGACCCGATCTCGTCGCATTTATCCTAAAGATCTCGTGGTGGCACATGGAATTGGCCGAGCGAAATTTCTAGGCTTGTCTTTAACGATGGTGATGCTTGTGGGCATTGTTCTTGTTTTTAAGACGTCGTCGTGGGTCTTGTCTTTATGTATATTTCAGGAGGAAAACCATTGTTGTCATAGACGCATAGCGTGGTTATCCCTCTCCATTTTTACAAAGTAAAAGAGTTTTATTGCATGTGGTCAGAGTTACAGTCAGCTGGCAGAAAAGCGATACAAGGAGAGCAATTTTGTAGCCAATAAGTCGTGCTACACTCTAATCTCGTGTAATTTTCAAAGCGTGGTTATCCCTCTCGACGGCATTATCGTGAAGCGTAGGTGTTGTATTCAGTTTTTTAGCACTCGATTTTAGATTTGGTAGTGTAGTCACGAGAGAACGGTGTGTCACCCTGTTGACTAGGATAGCACGGAGTTATTTAGCCCACCCGTGATTGAGCCATAATGTGGCCTATGGTGCTTGAATTTCTTCGATGAAAACATGCCTCCAATGGCTAGTCTTGGAGTTTTTTCAATGTAGCCGCATGTGTCTCTATCCGATTGTCCTTGTATCAATGTTTTACTTCATCCTTTTTAGTTTACAGGGTTTAAATCTGAAATCTCATCAATAAAGGCATATGATGAATGAAAAAATGTATCTCATACTTTACAAAACTATTCAAATTAAATCGATGCACTAATTTGAATTAATTGTAGTGCATGCATGCTTGACCACTAGATGAGCATTGATGTGTACTTTTTAATTTTTGCATGCAAAGATTTAATGCGTCTCAAAAACTTAAATTGTGATGGAGATGAACCTATGAGATCGAAGAAACGGAAAAATCAAGATGAAGCCTGTAAACCGAAAAAGACAAAGTACTATCACTTTGTATCAGTATTTTGTTCTACAGTATGTTTGTCTTATATAAAAATGGAACGAAACCATGTTTTATGCTTGTTTTATATAAAAACTGGACGAAAGCATGTTTTCAGAAGCGGTCGCAGCACCGCTAGCTAGCAGTCCGGTGGGCGCCCGCCGTACCGTACGCAGCAGGCGTTCCCGTCCGAGGCAGCAAGCAAGCAAGCGAAACCAGCGGCGCAGCCCGCGTGGCGGGTCGACCGCCGGCGTGCGCCTCCAGGTGCGTGCGGTGCGGTGCTCGCGGGAAAGGGAGGGACGCGGGAATCGGTGGGCGCGCGCGCGCGGTGCCGTCTGACTTCTTATTACCTGACTCGACCCGCACTACCAGGTCAGGTCAGTATTCCTCGCAGGAATCATCACCGCCATCTTTCCCCACGTTGCGGTGAAGCGATTCTTCCGGGGTGGCGCCGTCCGTTCCGTTGGTCCACCTCCAACAGCCGGGCACCTGACCTGACCTGACCTGACCTGCGTCGCTCCCTCCCTCCCTAGTCCCTAGTGCCCATCGGAAGGCTGGAAACACTTTAAAATTGTTGGAACAGGCATCCTCACTTTCGTTTTCCCCACCTACTAATAATGCATAAAAAAAACATCGCAAAGCAAAGCATTTGTTTGAGCAGAACCAATTAAACTAGCTTCACATGAAAAAAAACGAGTACAGCTTTGCGTACACGACAGCCAGCTTTACGTAGGTCTCGAATCCGCGTGCTACCAACCGCCCGCCCGCCCGCACGCACGCAGTAGTCTAGCCCAGCCAGTGAAGCGTGCAAGCATAAGCGCCAGCAGTCAGTACACCACAGTACGTACGATACGGTACAGTAGAACGCCGCGCAGCCCGCTGGGTGCACGTAACAAATCACGCGGGACACGCCACCTCAGTCCCCGTTAAAAGCGCCGGCCCCCTTGCCGACGCCGACGCGCCCACAACCCGTCCCATTTTCTCCCCTTCCCCCCCCCCCCAGTGGCCCAGTGCTCCGCGCATCGACGCATCGCCGCCTCCTCCCTCCCCGAGAAGCCGGACAGAGTCCACCCCCACTTCTCCTCTGCACCACAATCACAACCGCCTCCTCTTCATCCGCGCCGCCCGACGAAACCGGGACAAGCTAACCCCACGCACATGGCGCCCTTGAGACTCCTCCGGTCCGCCGTCGGGCGGCTCAGGACGGCGGCGCCCGCACGCCGCGCAGCTTTCTCCAGCGCCGCCGCGACCACGGAGGGCAACGCCAAGGCGACCGTCCGCGAGGGGGTGATCGCCGCCGCGGCCGCGGCCGTCGCCGGGTCCGGCCTGGGGCTCTGGCTCATGCCGCCGGCGCTCGCGGACTCCGGCGAGGTGGCCCGCGCCGCCGCGCCCGGACAGATCGCCGCGGCCGGCCAGATCTCGGCTGCCGGCGCCGTCGGGGAGCGGCACGAGAAGCAAAAGAGGTTCCTGCTCGCAGGTGAGCCGTCCTGTCCCCCCACCCCCCATTGGCTGCCGGCGTACGGTCCAGGACGGCCCACCTGTCCTTGGTTCCAACGGCGCTTGGTCCCTCCGCGCAGCTGGTTTCGCCGCCGCCGCCGCCCCCCCTTGCCCCGTGATGCTTGCTTTCCTTGCCCGCCGGGGTTTGGAAAAGCCGCGCGCTTTCGCATGATTTTTCCCCACCAGCACTGCTTTTTTCAGCGGCTCCTGCTACCTTTCCAAATCGTTTGATCGCACGCCTTCTCTTCTTTTCTTCTTCCAGCAAAGAACGTTACTAGTAGTACGTTTGCGATAGGTACGGTGCTCGCCTTGCTGTACTGATCTAGCTCCAGATAAGCGATAAGCCGACCAGCCGCAAAAATCCAAACTTGTTTGACGCGGCGTTTGTGTATGTACAGTAATAATGCAGTAAAGTCTTGCAACGCTTTCTGTCATGTTTTCGGATCAGACAGCACGTACGTACGCATGAAGTGTCTGATAACTACGTGCATTTATCGCTATTGTACGCTAGGGTTTGAAAATTTTAACCTATGATGATCTGATAAGAACCCCTTCTCTCTGCCCTCACTGCAGACTCGTACCGCCGAAGGGTGTTCTTCAACTACGAGAAAAGGATACGGCTTCGCAGCCCTCCTGAAAAGGTGAAGCATCATTGTCTGTCTGCATTGTAATTGTAGGCGGTTAAGTGTAATTTGATTCTGTTGTGTCTTACGTGTCCTAAATTTTGCTGCTATTCTGTTTAGATATTTGAGTACTTCGCGTCTGTGCGAAAACCGAATGGGGAAATGTTCATGTTGCCGGCTGACTTGATGAGAGCGGTGGTCCCTGTTTTCCCTCCATCGGAGTCGAACGTCATGCGGGAAGGGAGGCTTAGGGGGGAACCCAGCGCCGGAGAGCTGCACTGCGCTCCATCCAAATTCTTCGTCCTGTTTGACACAAACACCGATGGTCTCATCTCGTTTGCCGAGTAAGTGAATTGTGACACAAGCAACATACAATTGGATTTTACTCAGCTTGCTTCATGATGATTTATGCTTTTTGGTGGCTATGGCAGGTACATCTTTTTTGTTACATTACTCAGCATTCCTGAGTCAAGCTTCAGCGCGGCCTTCAAAATGTTTGACGTCGACCTCAGTGGGTGAGTTCTCTTTCTGCTCCATTACTTTGTCTTATGAACACGGTCCTGCTGTAGAATGATATGTATTCTCTGTGTAGATGTTGATGATCAAACCTGTTACGATTCTGTTTGCATGTAAAACAAGTGATAAAACACGAATTCTTGGCAGGCGAAGAAAATAATTAGTAGACCGTGTTTATGTATCAAGTTTAGTGGCTTCAATCCAGTTTTCTTTGTTTATCGTGTAGACGTGTTTTGTTTACTGAAGCTGCTGAAGGTATGTTATCCCCTTTTGTTTTCTTTGATTGATTTATGCATAAACAAGATACATTCGAATAATGTCTTGTTTGTGCTATATTGTTGTTTACCTGTGATCATTCGCGTGCAGTTAATTTCTCTTGTCGCCCAGAAAAAAAGACCTGCTCTTTATGAGCATGTTCAATCATCTGGCTTGTTAGTTGATGGTAAAAGAAGGGTAATGAACAAATTTTGGCAATCTTCTTCTCGGTTATTTTGTTGTTCTTATCTGCTGTCGCTTCTCATTTCCAGGGAGATAGACAAAGAAGAGTTCAAGAAAGTAATGGCATTGATGCGGTCCTATAACAGACAAGGAGCTGCCCATAGGGACGGCTTACGCACAGGATTTAAAGTTGGCCAGTCTGTGGAAAATGGTGGGGTGGTTGAGTATTTCTTTGGTAGTGATGGGAATGAACCTCTGCACTTTGATAAGTTCACAAGTTTTTTGAAGGCATTGCGTGAAGAGGTATTTTGCGTCTTCCATATTCCTTTTGTGGACTTTCTTGTCTTCCTGTAATATATATTTTAAGTTAAGTGTTTTTCCATTTAAAGTGTGCATTGTTGATCTAAATTTACATTCACGATGTTGCAATTATTCAGTTTTTTTTTTCCATTTGTACACCTACCAAACCAACTCTAGTTTTCTCAGTCCCCTTGATTCATTTCTCTGCAGATTATTCGTCTGGAATTCAGTCATTATGATGTCAAGTCGACAAACACTATCCCAGCAAAGGATTTTGCATTGTCCATGGTGGCTTCTGCTGACATGAATCACATTAGCAAGTTACTTGATAGAGCTGATACGTTGGGCAATGACCCTTATCTCAAGCACTTGCGCATTACCTTTGAGGTTTGACTTGCTGTCGTGTTTGGTCTTTTCTGCGTAATTATTTTGTCATGTGGTTCTTATAGATGTCTTTTCTGGGACTTCAGGAGTTTAAGGCATTTGCTGATTTACGTCGAAGATTGGAATCATTGACGATGGCAATATTTGCTTATGGCCAAGTAAATGGGCAATTGACAAAGCAGGATCTGAAGCGTGCAGCACAACATGTAAATTTTTGTACCAAGCTTGTTACTTGAACTTTTAGATAGTTACCTAACTTGTAGGCGTTCTTCAGGCTGTTCAATTATGTACCTAGTACTATAACATATTTTTTGACTGATTTCATGCCTTTTCTGGTTCATTATAGGTATGTGGCGTTGAATTAACCGACAGAGTGGTGGACATAATTTTCCATGTGTTTGACACTAACAATGACGGGCACCTGAGCTCAGGGGAGTTCCTGAGAGCACTACAAAGACGAGAAGCTGATATTCATCAGCCAGCGGCGCGAGGAGGTCCCATGGGCTGGCTGAACCCTAAAAACCGTTCTTCGCTTCTGCAGATGCTGCGCTAGTAGAGTTTTTTATCATCGCAAGTTTTGTTCTTCTTCTTTAGCCTTGGGTTAGGTACCATCTGAATGGTATGTCTGCCAAGTCTAGGTCACATAAGATTAGTTCATCCGGTCTTTGTTATAGTATTATGTTCTGCTACTTGTTACTGCTCAGGAGTGGGGAGAGATTTTGCTGTAAATATCGTAGGCATAGCAGTTGATCCCGTTGTACATAGTGTCTTCGTTGTAGTCTCCCAGTACATGGGTGAGGGTGGTGTATTGTATCTGATATAGGATATAGGTGTAAGTTTCAAATCTTGTCCATTTTCGCTGTTCTATTTTTGTGGATTTATAGATGCATTTCATAATATGACAGCTGCAGCTCTGTTGATATTTGTTTCTAAAAGATAAAGATAACTGGTTACTGAGATTGGTAGGTGCTATCGATGCCTAGAGTCCAAGGGATCAATGCTTGGCTTAGGCAAAATATTGAGGGCACATTATCTTTATTACCAATAAAGTACGCATTGCATGTTCAACTTTTCGTAGATCAGTCCTTGTGTTTTCTGATAAGGGCATGGCCAATGCGTGGCTTCAACCTGATGCCCCGCAGGCCATGTAGGCTCGGGTGTCAGGAAGAGCTGCCCCAAATGGTGTCAGAGACTCTTCTGCAGAAGAGATGCATGGCGTGCTGCATCAGTACGAGCGTCGCTGCTTTCTATTCCCACTGACGGAGCTTGCGTTGTTGGAGAAAGATGAATATAGCTGCCTGAAGCAACTTTTGTGGTTGGGGCACTCGTATCCATACGCTACCATAGTTCATGTCCTAATTGAACCAACAGGCCATTTTTAAGTGGATCAGTGAAAACGCATCATTCTTACAAAAAGGACCCTATTAATATTCAACCCGCAATCCTCTTTAGGTGGCTCTGAGATGATGTTGCAAAAAAGCCTCGGTGCAGAACGAGCGGATGAGGCGGCGGTTGCTCGATGCAGAATGACGACGGTTGTTGGAGCTTGCAGGGGTTGGGAAGGTCGATTCGAAGGCAGTCGGCGAGGAGGGGGCCGCCGGTGAAGAAAGGGAGGTGAGGGAGAGAATAAGGAATAAAGGAGGGAAGGTGCGACGTCGTAGGCAAGAGCTCGCCCGAGCCAGGCGATGGCAGATGGACGCGGGAGACGGAGGGATCTAGAGCCGGCCGGTCGGGCGACACCAACAAGGCCACGGGTGGCGTACGAACAAGAACTTGACCACTAGGTAATCCATTCATCTCGCCTTTTTTCCTACTTCCCTTCGATCCGCCCTTGCCCATGTCCATCCAGTACTGTCGTGGGGAGACACCTGCCCAGCTCGCCGCCCCGCCAGCCCATGTTGGAAGGCTCCCCACCCTCGCCACACGCCAGTTCTCCCCCTGCCCATAGAGCCCCCGCACAACCGCCTCAAATCGCGGCTCGGAGCATGCGAACCTCTCCGTGAACTTCATTTTTTGTCGTCATGGACTGATCTCTCTCTCTCTCTCAATCTCTCTCCCTCCCTCCCTCCCTCCCTCTCCCTCTTCGTGGCGGCGGTTCTTCGACGATTCTCTCCTTGCTCCCTGTTTCACCAAGCGACGGCTGCTCGATGCAGAACGACGACGGTTGTTGGAGCTTGCAGGGGCTGCGGAGGCTGATTCGAAGGCGGGAAACGAAGAGGGGGGCGCCGGTGAAGAAAGGGAGGTGAGGGAGAGAATAAGGAAGAAAGAAGGGGAGGTGCGGCGTCCTAGGCAAGAGCTCGTCGGAGCCAGACGATGGCGGCCGGACGCGGGAGACGTAGGGATCTGGAGCCGACCGGTCGGGCAACACCAACAAGGCCACGGGTGGCGTACGAACCAAGGACTTGAGCATTAGGTAATCCATTCATCTCCCCTCTTTTCCTACTTCCCCTCTATCAGCCATTGCCCCTGTCCATCCAGTGCCGCTGTGGGGAGCCATCTGCCCAGATCGCCGACCCGCCAGCCCACGTCGGAAGGCTCCCCACCCTCGCCACACGCCAGTTCGCCCCTGCCCATAGCGCTCCTACACAACCACCTCAAATCGCGTCTCAGAGCATGCGAACCTCTTTTTGTAAACTTCATTTTTTGTGGTCATGGATTGATGTTTCTGCTCCTCTTCCTCACAAACTACCTCTGTGCGTGTGTGTGTGTGTGTGTTCTTCGATGATTCTCGCCTCGCTCCTTGTTTCACCAAGCGGATGAGGCGGCGACTGTTCGATGCAGAACGACGGCGGTTGTCGTAGTTCTGTCATGGCAGATATCCTCATGCAAGGACTTGGGTGTGAGGCCATCACCGCTAGGTGGCGACTCAAAGGGGTTGAACGGGAACGGGAGGCGAGTTTACCCAGGTTCGGCCCCTCCGATGGAGGTAATAGCCTACATCCTGCTCTGTGTCTATATTGATGGTGATCTCGATTACAAGGATGCGGAATTGCTAACCTAGCTTTCGAGAGTGTCTAACTTGAGTCTTTTGGTCCTAGGGGCTCGCCTTTATATACAGGTCGAGACCCCAAGATTTACAAAAGAGTTCGAGTCATATTACAACTCGTAACCTATCATGTCTCTAACACACCTTGCCTCTCAAGCAAGGTATCTTATGGCACCTTCTGCCCTGTGGGCCATGAGTCATCGTCTTCATGCGCTTGGGCTGCCCGACGACTTACTCAGCAACCGCCTCTCTTGCCTTATACTCACGGCATGACCCGTCTTGAATATAATTCTAGAGCCGCCATTACATTGACCCGACCCAATAGGACGAGTTATACCACGGGGTTATATCCCCAACATTAGGCCCTAGATTGATTTGAATTCATTCGTGTCAATTACACTTCCCTTCTTTGGTGGCTTGCCTTTGGACTTACGTTCCACATGGATCTCATGATGCAGGCTTGTAATAATTCTAGCCTTTGTTGCTCTTTTACGTTGTCCACTAGTGACGTCGCTCACCATTAATTTAGTAGGCTAATAATGACATCATGGCGAATCTGAGTGTATTCGTTTACCCCGAAAATCGAGGCGTCTTCTTTTCCTAAAATTTACTGTGTTTCCACGATTGTCGCGCTTGTCAGTTGCCTCCTCAGGCTCCCTCCCTTTCAATATTTACCGAGGGGTCCCCCTCTCATCTTTCACTTCGTCTCTTTACTCCTTCTTCCATGATCATGGAGCTTCCTTGCATCACCGTTGTTACCTGCTCGTCGCTGGTGACCACTCCTGAGACCATAGCGGCATTTATTCTTCATCGGGAACCTCCCGCGCGTCTTTGCCGCCATCAGTGATCACTCGGGTAAGTCTTCTCCCGTGACCTAGATCCATTGTAGTTCATCGGAGTTTTCGAGTTCTTTGATAGTTCTTCTTCGGTTCATCACTATTGCTGGTTTCGTGTGTAGATCTCGTAAGTTTAATCATGCGAATAGAGCGGTAGGAGTGACGGCTCTGTTTACGCATATCATACTTTAATCTTCCTAAGCATTTGATGAACTGCACTGTCACTGCTCCCCTGCTCCGCCATTAGGTCTAGCAATTATCTTGCTTTTTAGAAATATTCTCAGATCCACAATCGTAGCTGCTCTAGTAGAAATTTGTTTTTCCCATACTTAGTGAAGAAACTAGAAGCCTCAGATTTAGTCTGAGCCGCTCATACATTTTGGCCGGCCCGTCAGCACGGACTTAACCCGCCGTGTAATAAAGTGTCGGATTAAGATGTTGATCCTTATAAGCCAATTTTACCCATAGAGAATAGCTAAGTCGTCTTTACATTAGCCACATGTTTTAAGTCGTCCCTTCATCTTATTCAGGCAACTCATCATGTCAAAATCCACCACCTGCAACGGGGGGGGCCACTCAAGTTTCTAATGCCATTTTAAAAGATTACCAAGATCAGGGGTTTCTACTGCCTCAATAGGTAATTGGCTGGCGGGTTATCCTTGGAGAAGAAATTCCACACCCGGAGGAAGGAGAAGTAGTAATATTCTTGGACCATCTTCTTAGAGGTTTCTCACCTCCTGGGTCAAAATTCTTTCGAGATGTTCTGCATTTCTTCCACCTACATCCTCAGGACCTGGGTCCCAACTCTAAATCCAATCTTTGCCAATTCCAAGTGTTTTGTGAGGTGTATCTGCAAATGGAACCCTCTGTTTCCCTCTTCAAGGAATTCTTCCACTTGAACCGGCAAACCGAATGCGCAGATAACCCTAGCCTAGAACTTGGTGGGGTCTCGATCCAGAGGCAAAGAGACATCCTCTTTCCTGCTGCCAGTCTACCAAGTCATCCTAAGGGGTGGAATAAAACTTGGTTTTATTGTCGGAACACCGCCCTTGCTGACGAGAACCCCTTGTCGGGTTACAGACCTAGCCGCCTTTCCATGGATTTCGACCCTCCTGGCTGGGCTCCTCAAGAGGAGGTTCTCAACACGCGCCCATCTACCCAAAGTTGAGGGCTCTACTAGCCAACAGGCTAACTGGAGTTGACTTAACCCGGTGCTGGGTGTCTTGGAGAATCTTGCCACTGAGCCACCGCAACAACTTGGTGTACACTTATTTCGGGGATTTAAATGATGCTCAAAGGTGCAGTAACTTTCCTTTAGATGCCGAGGAGATAAACCGGATCGTGAAGAAGCTGTTGGGTGAAAATCAAGAAACATGCAGCAAAGACGGGTTGAGGCCTTTCTATGCTCTCAATCCGGCTCCTCTAGTAAAAAGTCTATGATACTTTTATTCGGCTTTATGATTATTGTCTTTTTTAGCTTTTAAATCTTCATCTGTTTGCTCTGATTGCCAAGTTTTTTTAGGCCAAATCTCCTTTTGGGGGCGGGAAACGAGGCAAAACTTCGCCTAATAAGCCCAAAGCCGCCCCAAGTAAGAAGAATAAGGCGGCCATTGAAGGCCTGTCTCAGATGGATGAAGTAGCTGCTACTCATGCTCAATCAGAGGTAGATTTTTTTTCGAGAGTACGCAGATTGCGTACCATAGCTTTATAGAAGGAGAGAATTTCAAGTACAAGACAACTATCATTTATTGTGAACAACGAGCGTAGCATCAACTCCACATCCAGGCTAGTCCAAAGACAACCACCACCAAAAACAACACTACAAAGCAAAAGAGCCTGCACAAAACAAAAAACCTTGTCGTGTCTCGATCAACATCGCTCACCTCCAAACAACAGCAATTCCTCGAAGCTTCCCTTGTCAACGCACCATCAATGAAATAGGATAGCAGGACATGATCCGACTCGAGTAAGCCATCGTCATGGACTCACCGGAAGTTGTCGTACCTTGCGTCGTAGTTGCTTGATAGTGGGCAACGGTGCACACCGGAGGAGCGCAACACAGGACACTATCTCCTGGCACAATGCTCCCAACAGAGGAACGATGTCGAAGACACTGCCATCATGCCGATCCTACACCAAGTCAAGGCTTTCGCCCAGAGATAGCTACCACACCAAGCGAGCAAGGGAAATGACACCCATGGGCGCCATCGCCGCTGGCCCGGCAAGCACCGGACAAAACTTTCATCCGTATTGCCGCACCTCACGTCCTCAACGTTTGGGCAGCACCATACATGAAGCCTCACATCGCTGCTGCCACAACACCTTGTTGTTGAAGCCGCGCAGCCGTCGTCCACCAACACCGCGCACAACAGAGGGAACGCAGCCCAGCACTCTTCGTCAACAAGGAACAACAGCCTCCAACCACCCCAGGCAAGGACCAGGGCCGCCGTAACGGCCAGCCCCCGCTCCAAGGGCCAGTCACGCAACATATCTCACCTCACAGATGCAGATCGAATCATCCGGATCCAGATCTGATCCACTCCACAACCGCTCCAACCGGCACCTCCCTTGCACCAGCACCACCGGAAGCAACATCGCAGGTCATGGCACGGACGTGGCCGGCCGCCCGCTGCCTGCCAAGAGCTCCTTCCTAGTCGGGCCTTCGCAGCGCCACCACCTCACAGCCATGAACAAGTGCGCAGCCTCTAGCGAGCATCAGCGGCCACACCAACTCTGCCTCCACTGCTGCCTACCTCGCCGGACCAGCCGGACCTCCACGAACTTCGCCGCGCACTGGCGAACGCCACCGCGACCACACCTCATCCACAATGCTCCGAAGACGCCCTGCTCCGCGTGAAACGGGGCCGTCAGGGAGTGCCGCTGGCACCCGCCACCTTCGGCGGCCGGCGGCGGCTAGGGGAGGAGATCTGGAGCTGTTGGTGCCTAGGGTTTGGGGGTCCTCCGGAGTCGTACACACGTGTGACCCAGGAGGAGCGGTCTGGCCTTAGTGGTAGAATTTAGCTTTGCTCATGTTTCATCGAATTTAGCTGATGCCTCCTCTTCTTAGGGCGATGTTGAAACAAACCGAACTGAAGATATTGAGGTAATTTCCATTTCCTCCGGCTCGAAATCATTGCTTGTGTTGGGGAACGCGACAGAAAACAAAAATTTCCGGTTAGCGAGCACGCCCAGGACCACTATGGAGACTGCATACAAGGTTTGATCTGATCCGTACCGACTCGAAGCGCAGCGGAAGAAGAGTCGGTGGAGATCGTTGGTGTAGATCCCCGCATCTAGGATTTTACAACCTCCCAACCGCGAGGATGTAATCCCTCGTCGGACAGCCCTTCGGGAGGTGGTCGGACAGTCCCCCGGACGATGTCGCGGACAGCCCTTCGGGAGGACCCTCGAAACTCGAACGAAGACTCGGACAGCCCTACGGGAGGACACACGAACAGCCCCTCGGGCAAAAGATCGAAACTACGACCTCTCTACGGGGTTGCACACATACGATGTCATCTATCCGGCAGGGCTTCGCCGTCCAGAACTAGTTCCTGACGGAACCCAGACAGCCTTTCGGCTCTACGAAAGACTCTTTTCGTGGAGGGAGAGAGAGAGCTTGCAAAGCAAAGCATGTGTAGGAGAGCACAAGGATGAAGAGATGGCAGCCCACATCTCCTCTATTTATAGGAAAACCAAGGGGTGGGGTTGGGACTTGAAAATACCAAACTACCCCCACTTTATGTCACACATAAAAAACATAAGAAGGAAAAAGGGGTGCCATGTGGAGCTCCATGGAGGAGTTCCACCTAGTATTCAACAGATAGATGACCCTTAAGCGTGTGACCCTATAGGTTCGGTGAAGCATAGACATGACCTGGAACCCCTTCCGATCAATGATCAACATCGGAGCCGTGGACACCCATATTGACCCCTATACCCACACGAATGAATATTTGAGTGAACCTCTAGTTGCCGTGAGCTATTCCTGTTGCTTCGTGATATGTTACAATTACCCGAGGTGAGACATGTAGGCATCCTCGTGGATCAACAACTTGTCCACTATGCCAGTTACCTCATTGCCGGTATTGTTCTCTTTTCTCGTTCTCGTGTTCCGGCATCCCCGTGATCAAATCACAAAGTGTCTGGCCAGACGATGATGGATATCGTAACACCAAGAGGGCCCAGAGATATCTCTCCATCGTCGGAGGAGCAAATCCCAATCTTGAGCTAACAAGTTACTTGACATACTTTTCCATGAACCCGTAAGCCGCCATAATAGCCACCCATTTACGGATGACGTTTAACAAACCCCAAAGTTCATGAAGCAAGCATGAAGAAACTCGATACTCTCATGGTCTAAGGAATTATGCAAACGTTAACCATCTCTGTGTTATTAACCATTAACTTGTGACGAATGTATCTCATAGCATAACATCAATTCAGATCGATTCAACACGAGTGTTCTACCAACATCGCGTCCTCAAAATTGCCGGCATAGCCATGCCCATGATCAGGAAAACAGGACCATCATGCAACACTTGAGATAGTCTTAGAGGCAAGACTAGGAATACAATTTACCGTTTATTATACCACACGTGCACATGAGTTTCCCTCCAAGCCTCGTTTAATTTGTAGACTCGAGAATCATTGCAGTTATAGCATGGAACATAAACATTCATTACAAACTTTGGAGATACAAAATAATTGTTATTACTGCCTCTAGGGCATATCTCCTATAGACTCCCACTTGCACTAGAGTCATAATCCAGTTACATGGCTTCCCTAACACCAATGGCTATCCGGTGTTGCTCATGCTTTGTTCGTGGTAGAGGCTTTGTCATCGGGTCTGACACATTCAGATCCGTGTGAACTTTGCGTACTTTCACTAAACCTTCTTTGACATGATGTCGAATGAGTTTATATTTGCGTTGAATATGCATTGTCTTATGGTGCGAACATGGCTCCCTTGCCTGAGCCACGGCGCTACTTTTATCACAATAGATCTCCACCGGGTCCAGAGCACTTGGAACCACACCAAGGTCTTCAAGAAATTGCTTGATACCGACAGCTTGCTTGGAGGCTTTAGAAGCAGCAACATATTCCGCCTCCGTCGTCGAATCCGCCACAGTCTTTTGTTTGGAACTTTTCCAATCAACCGCACCGCCGTTCAATATGAAAACATAGCCAGATTGAGATTTGAAGTCATCTGGGTCAGTCATGAAGCTTGCATCAGTGTAGCAACTTACAATGAGCTCTTCATCACCTCCGTACACAAGGAGTAAATCCTTGGTCCTTCTGAGATACTTAAGAATACCCTTGACTGCGGCCCAGTGTTCCAATCCTGGATCACCTTGGTACCAGCTGCTAACACTTAGCGCATAGGAAACATCTGGTCTTGTACATAGCATGGCATACATAATAGAACCAACTGCTGAAGCATATGGAATATCATTCATTTGTACTCGCTCATCGAGGGTCCGAGGACTCTGATTCTTTCAAAGCACTGTGCCAGGTGACATGGGGAGTAGGCCTTTCTTGGAGTTCTCCATGTTGAACCTTTTCAACACCTTATCAATGTACGTGCTTTGGCTAAGCACTATTAGGCGTCTTGATCTATCTCTATAGATCCTGATGCCCAATACATATGCCACTTCTCCTAAGTCTTTCATTGAAAAACTCCTTTTCAATGAGTCTTTTATTTCGCTAAGAAAATTCACATAATTTCCAATCAACAATATGTCATCCACATACAAGATTAGAAATGCTTTTGCGCTCCCATTAAACTTCTTGTAAACACAAGATTCTTCATCGTTCCTGATGAAGCCAAACTTTTTGACCACTTCATCAAAACGAATGTTCCAACTCCTTGATGCTTGCTTCAGACCATAAATGGCTTTCTGAAGCTTACATACTTTTCCAGCATTCTTAGGATCGACAAAACCTTCTGGCTGTATCATGTATACATCCTGTTCAAGGTTTCCATTTAGGAAAGCTGTTTTGACATCCATCTGCCATATTTCATAATCGAAATAAGCAGCAATTGCTAGTAATATCCGAACAGACCTAAGCATAGCTACGGGCGAGAAAGTCTCGTCGTAGTCCACTCCTGGAACTTGCGTGAACCCTTTCGCGACAAGTCTAGCTTTGTGGATAGTAATGTTACCATCCGTGTCCGTATTTCTTTTGAAAATCCATTTACAACCAATGGGTTTTACGCCATCTGGAAGTTCTTCCAAGTACCAAACTTGGTTTTCGTACATGGATTCCATTTCGGATCTCATGGCCTTGTGCCATTCCCTTGAGCTAGGCCCCGCCATCGCTTCCTTGTAGTGCGCAGGTTCATCGTCTTCAAGAATGAAGATTTCATTATGAAACCACTCAGGTGGCTGGATAGCCCTACCTGATCTGCGCGGTTCAGTTACAACATTGTCTGAAATTTCCGCATCACATGCGACAACTTCCGGCTCGGTTGTAGGGATAATTTGCGGAATTACTTCCGGTTCCTTAGCCATATCAACGGTTGCCAAAGATTCACTAATCTCATTAAGTTGTACTGTCCTCCCACTCAATTCTTTAGCGAGAAATTCTTTCTCGAGAAAGTGTGCAACCTTTGCGACAAACATTTTGCCTTCGGACTGGTGGTAGAAGGAATATCCAATGGTGTTATTTGAATAACCTACAAAGTAACATTTGTCTGATCTAGGTTCTAGTTTAGTTGGCTGTAAACATTTTACGTATGCCTCACAACCCCAAACCTTGAGATGCGACACACTAGGTATCTTCCCACACCACATCTCATTTGGTGTCGTCTCAACAGACTTAGACGGCGCTCTGTTTAATGTATAAGCGGCAGTGAGTAGTGCGTGACCCCAAAAAGATATCTGTAGATCTGTAAGAGACATCATCGACCTTACCATGTCTAACAGGGTTCGGTTACGTCGTTCCGACACTCCGTTTCGCTGTGGAGTTCCGGGAGGCGTAAGCTGTGAAACGATTCCACGGTCACTCAGATGTTGGCCAAACTCATGACTAAGATATTCGCCTCCGCGATCAGACCGCAGAAACTTAATCTTTTTGTCACGATGATTTTCTACCTCATTCTGAAAATCTTTGAACTTTTCAAAGGTTTCTGACTTATGCTTCATCAAGTAGATATAACCATACCGACATAAATCATCAGTAAAAGTCACGAAGTAAAAATACCCACCCCATGCGGCCGTGTTCATTGGACCACATACATCACTATGTATTATTTCCAATAATTCACCCGCCCGTTCAGGATGACCCGTGAACGGCGTCTTGGTCATTTTTCCCATCAAGCAAGCTTCACATGTGTCAAATGATTCAAAATCAAGGGACGGTAAAACTCCATCTTTATGGAGTCTTTGCATGCGTTTCTTTCCGATGTGGCCAAGCCGACAGTGCCACAAGTAAGTGGTGGTGGTATCAGCCTTCTTAAGGCGTTTAGCATTCACGTTAAAGACATCATTTCCAAAATCAAGATTTAGTATGAAAAGGCCCCCAACAATGGGTGCAAATCCATAAAACATATCCTTACAATAAAGTGAACAACCATTGTTCTCAGACTTGTAGGAGTACCCATCGTGTACTAAACATGATCCAGAAATAATGTTTCTACACAATAACGGAACAAAATAACAGTTACTAAGTTCGAAAATAAATCCTGAAGGGAGACGTAGAGGCATAATGCCGACGGCTTGAGCGGCGATCCCAGCGCCATTCCCGACACGCATCACGACTTCATTCTTTGCCAGCTTGCGCACCTTCTGAAGCCCCTGTATCGAGTTGCAAATGTGAGCAACCGATCCGGTATCAAATACCCAAGACTTAGAATTTTCGCTAGCAAGCAAAACGTCAATGACATTAACTTGTATAACAATTATACCTTTTCCGGTTTTCCCGGACTTCTTATCTTCCAGATACTTCTTGCAGTTTCTCTTCCAGTGTCCTGTGCCCTTGCAGTAGAAGCACTCCGTTTCATTCTTGGCTCCGCCCTTAGATTTGCGTTGGAAGCCGGTCTTACCGGCGCCCTTGCCCTTCTTTGGCTTGCCTTTCTTTTTGAAACTGGCAGTTTTATTCACAAGCAACACTTGCTTGCGATTTTTCTGCAGTCCTCCTTCAGCAGTTTTCAGCATGGCAAGCACCTCATTTGCTGTTTTGTCCATCCCATTCATGTTGTAGTTCATGATAAAACCGCCATAAGACGGGGGGAGTGAACCTAGCAACAAGTCCATAACATGCTCTTTTGGAAGTGGGAATTCCAGGATTTTAAGCCTTTCAGCGTAGCCAATCATATTGACTACGTGCTCGCCAACTGAACTGCCCTTAGCCATCTTGGTCTCCGCCATCATTTTCATGATGTCAAAACGTTCAGACCGTGCATTAAACTTGTAAAGAGCATCCAGATCCTTGATCATATCAAAGGAGTTATGGAATTCAAAACGTTTTTGAAGCTCTGAACTCATGCAAGACAGCATGAGGCACTGCACTAAGTTGTAATCATCATCCTTAGTGGCCCAGACATTATGTATGTCTGTCGTGGCTGTTGCCGCCGGTTTAGGAGGAAGAGGTCCGTCAAGCACATACACTTTCTTAGCACCCCGGAGGACAATCCTCAGGGTACGGACCCAGTCCGCATAGTTGTTTCCATTCACAACTAACTTCTCTTTCTCTAACATAGGGCCTAAGTTGAACACGGTGTTGCGAGCCATTTGATCTACAACGGAAAACACAAGTTCATTTAGACTTTGTTCATAATGATTTTTTGCACTAGTGAATAAATAATTTTATTCCAAGGTGCACTCCCACTCAAATCAATATCTCTCATAATTGATTGTGAGTGATGCAAGACCCAACTTTCAATTCAGCGTCAAGGATGTAACCATCTCAAGTGACGAGAATTTCAATTGGTAGGCCAACTTGCCAATCACATCTCTATGTGACTCTTGTTCATCTTTCGATGCGTGTGTTCCGAGCTCATGAGTTTCATGCCTGAACGTCAAGACAACCAAGTGATCTCGTTGCGAGGTCTCAACTCACCCGCCTCACACTTCTCTAATCGTTCGTACCCATGTAACCATGTGATACCCCGAAGAGATAGGTGCCGTGACGGTGCTACACTTGGGAGAACATTAACTACTTGATATTCTAAGTGAGAGATCACCCTAATAAAAAGCGACTACCATGCAATTAAGAAGGGTGCATCAAGAGGGATAAACATCTCAGGCAATTCATAATAGCATGATATGGTATAGCCCCTTCTGACAGAGAAGTCAAGTATTTCTTCGTCTTCGGCATTCGCGTCGGTGTTCACCTCTGCGAAGATTGCCACCACCTTGTCGATGCACCAGATAATATTGCTATCTTTATAGCTAATAAAATAAGTGCATTACATAAGGTTGACACGCAGGTCATTAAAGTGCAATCATATGGCTCCAGCCATCATGCCGAATCATGACACGCAGGTCATGTTAATTACATCATATAGCCATCTCATACATAATCAAAATTGAATATGAGCTTTGCTATACCACATCACATGCAAACCATCCTGCAAAACCAAGTTAGACGCCTCTAATCGGTTTATACAAATTTTTATTTTACGTGGCTTCTAAGGTTTTGACTCAAACCGCAGCTACCAACGTTTATCATCAAGTATGATAATTCAAGTTGCTAGATTAACTTTCCAGGGTGTATGAAACACGAGATGATAAAATCTCGAGCCCCATACTAAACTTCGTCATACGTGTGACCCCCGTGCAGATCATATCTGCATTGCCCTTTTCGTCTGCGAAACATCCATCTTTCTTTTGACTATGGTGGAACCCAAAGAACTGTTAGCACTTCGTTGATCTGTCAATCAGCATACTCAGGAGCAGCATGAAAGGATCGCGGATTGCCAGAACTTTGTAAGATTCCACCATTCCGTCAAGATATGGACTACGCAAATTCACGGGAAGCAATAGGAACATCGGGTAACAGATTTCATCTGCTACCCGCACAAATAATTTTCAGCAATAGATCTCATCTACTACAAAATTATACTATGCAATACCCATACATCTTATGTATTCTGGATCATAACATGCATCTACTCATAGCCTGGCTCTTGATGCCACTGTTGGGGAACGTGACAGAAAACAAAAATTTCCGGTATAGCGAGCACGCCCAGGACCACCATGGAGACTGCATACAAGGTTTGATCTGATCCGTACCGACTCGAAGCGCAGCGAAAGAAGAGTCGGTGGAGATCGTTGGTGTAGATCCCCGCAGCTAGGATTTTACAACCTCCCAATCACGAGGATGTACTCCCTCGTCGGACAGCCCTTCGGGAGGTGGTCGGACAATCCCCCGGACGATGTCGCGGACAGCCCTTCGGGAGGACCCTCGAAACTCTAACGAAGACACTGCCATCATGCCGATCCTACACCAAGTCAAGGCTTTTGCCCAGAGATAGCTACCACACCAAGCGAGCAAGGGAAATGACACCCATGGGCGCCATCGCCGCTGGCCCGGCAAGCACCGGACAAAACTTTCATCCATATTGCCGCACCTCACGTCCTCAACGTTTGGGCAGCACCATACATGAAGCCTCACACCGCTGCTGCCACAACACCTTGCTGTTGAAGCCGCGCAGCCGTCGTCCACCAACACCGTGCACAACAAAGGGAACGCAGCCCAGCACTCTTCATCAACAAGGAACAACAGCCTCCAACCACCCCAGGCAAGGACCAGGGCCGCCGTAACGGCCAGCCCCCGCTCCAAGGGCCAGTCACGCAACATATCTCACCTCACAGATGCAGATCGAACCATCCAGATCCAGATCTGATCCACTCCACAACCGCTCCAACCGGCACCTCCCTTGCACCAGCACCACCGGAAGCAACATCGCAGGTCATGGCACGGACGTGGCCGGCCGCCCGCTGCCTGCCAAGAGCTCCTTCCTAGTCGGGCCTTCGCAGCGCCACCACCTCACAGCCATGAACAAGCGCGCAGCCTCTAGCGAGCATCAGCGGCCACACCAACTCTGCCTCCACTGCTGCCTACCTCGCCGGACCAGCCAGACCTCCACGAACTTCGCCGCGCACTGGCGAACGCCACCGCGACCACACCTCATCCACAATGCTCCGAAGACGCCCTGCTCCGCGTGAAACAGGGCCGTCAGGGAGCGCCGCTGGCACCCGCCGCCTTCGGCGGCCGGCGGCGGCCAGGGGACGAGATCTGGAGCTGTTGGTGCCTAGGGTTTGGGGGTCCTCCGGAGTCGTACACACGTGCGACCCAAGAGGAGCGGTCTGGCCTTAGTGGTAGAATTTAGCTTTGCTCATGTTTCATCGAATTTAGCTGATGCCTCCTCTTCTTAGGGCGATGTTGAAACAAACCGAACTGAAGATATTGAGGTAATTTCCATTTCCTCCGGCTCGGAATCATTGCTTCTGTTGGGGAACGCGACAGAAAACAAAAATTTCCGGTATAGCGAGCACGCCCAGGACCACTATGGAGACTGCATACAAGGTTTGATCTGATCCGTACCGACTCGAAGCGCAGCGGAAGAAGAGTCGGTGGAGATCGTTGGTGCAGATCCCCGCAGCTAGGATTTTACAACCTCCCAATCGCGAGGATGTACTCCCTCGTCGGACAGCCCTTCGGGAGGTGGTCGGACAGTCCCCCGGACGATGTCGCGGACAGCCCTTCGGGAGGACCCTCGAAACTCGAACGAAGACTCGGACAGACCTACGGGAGGACACACGAACAGCCCCTCGGGCAAAAGATCGAAACTACGACCTCTCTACGGGGTTGCACACATACGGTGTCATCTATCCGGCAGGGCTTCGCCGTCCAGAACTAGTTCCTGACGGAACTCAGACAGCCTTTCAGCTCTACGAAAGACTCTTTTCGTGGGAGGGAGAGAGAGAGCTTGCAAAGCAAAGCATGTGTATGAGAGCACAAGGATGAAGAGATGGCAGCCCACATCTCCTCTATTTATAGGAAAACCAAGGGGTAGGGTTGGGACTTGAAAATACCAAACTACCCCCACTTTATGTCACACATAAAAAACATAAGAAGGAAAAAGGGGTGCCATGTGGAGCTCCATGGAGGAGCTCCACCCTTGGCCGGCCAACCCTTGGGGGGGCATGAGGAGCTAACTTGCTCCCCAATCCCTTCTAGAAGCCTTTTTGGAAATATCGAAAAAGGTCCTTTTCCATAAATATCCAAAAAGCACTTTCACTATTCACGACGACATTTTTCAGCGTCCGATCAAACTTAAAATATTTATGTGGGCTTAGAACAATTCTAGTACCCCACTAAAATAATTTTTAATGCGATCCAGAACAATTCTGGAATAGTGATTTTCATCTGCGAAAAGCATGCGAAGCGGTTCCGGCAGCTCCGGAACATTTCCAGTTTTTCTTCCGGAAAATTCCCAGAAGTTTCCAGAATGATTCTGGCACCCTCCAAGAATTATCAGGCATGTGCCGAAACCAATTTGACTTAATGGTATCCCCTGAAACTACTTTTTAGTTTTACCGAAACTGTTCCGATGACCTGTCTGTGGAAGTTTTCCGCTGTTCGAAACTTTTCCGGTGTCCGAAACTTTTCGGTGATTTTCTCTCAGACTCCCTGTCTAGTATTCAACAGATAGATGACCCTTAAGCGTGTGACCCTATAGGTTCGGTGAAGCATAGACATGACCTGGAACCCCTTCCGGTCAATGATCAACATCGGAGCCGTGGACACCCATATTGACCCCTATACCCACACGAATGAATATTCGAGTGAACCTCTAGTTGTCGTGAGCTATTCCTGTTGCTTCGCGATATGTTACAATTACCCGAGGTGAGACATGTAGGCATCCTCGTGGATCAACAACTTGTCCACTATGCCAGTTACCTCGTTGTCGGTATTGTTCTCTTTTCTCGTTCCCGTGTTCCGGCATCCCCGTGATCAAATCACAAAGTGTCTGGCCAGACAATGATGGATATCGTAACACCGAGAGGGCCCAGAGATATCTCTCCATCGTCGGAGGAGCAAATCCCAATCTTGAGCTAACAAGTTACTTGACATACTTTTCCATGAACCTGTAAGCCGCCGTAATAGCCACCCATTTACGGATGACATTTAACAAACCCCAAAGTTCATGAAGCAAGCATGAAGAAACTCGATACTCTCATGGTCTAAGGAATTATGCAAACGTTAACCATCTCTGTGTTATTAACCATTAACTTGTGACGAATGTATCTCATAGCATAACATCAATTTGGATCGATTCAACACGAGTGTTCTACCAACATCGCGTCCTCAAAATTGCCGGCATAGCCATGCCCATGATCAGGAAAACAGGACCATGATGCAACACTTGAGTCAGTCTTAGAGGCAAGACTAGGAATACAATTTACCGTTTATTATACCACACGTGCACACGAGTTTCCCTCCAAGCCTCGTTTAATTTGTAGACTCGAGAATCATTGCAGTTATAGCATGGAACATAAACATTCATTACAAACTTTGGAGATACAAAATAATTGTTATTACTGCCTCTAGGGCATATCTCCTACAGCTTCCAGGAAGAACAAGACGAGTCATTCGGAAAGTAAGCTTCTCTCATCCGGACGCTTTTTTTGATCCCAACTTTGTTTTGAAGAAAACCCAGCATAAGTCGAAGTGCAAGACTCAGAGTGGTGACGGTGATCTCACAGACGGCTTACCCAATAAGCCTTTGCTGGTAAGAGTTCAACTCAGGTATCCTTTAATCCAATTCTTCTCTTTTCCAAGACTAATTACCAATATTTTAATTATTCCAATTTTGTTTACTAGGCGTCACCACCTTCATCAGGCGACTCTACTGCCTTAAAACTGCCACCCTTTGTCATCAATCCTGGGTAAATTTCTTTTATTATATGATGCTTTATGTAATTCTTCAAACTTGCATGCTCTTCATTTTGTCCTCTTGTTTTTATAGGGCTAAGGCCAAGAAGATAAAAGTTGGTGAGCCGTCCATTGATGTCGATGCCTCTAAATCGGGGAATCCAATCTGACGGACCGTGAAATCCATGTTGATCAACATGAAGATCATCGGGAAATCTGAACTGATTTACCCCTTCAACCAGAGCCATTGAACTTTGAAGTTGTGGATGTTGATGCAGATCCGGTAGCTAATCTTGACCCGCCCAGTCCTCCAGAACCAAGAAAAGTTCCTTGCATTGATAATGAAGAGGTAATTATTATCGGGTCGGGTTACACAGCTCCTAGAATCTCCACGGTATTCACAAAACGTGTTGCTAAAAATGAAACAACGGTACCTGAAGAGGGGAAAACCAAACTGGATCTTACAAGTTATGAAAATATGAGCGCTAAGGAACTGCATGCTGGTTGTTGGGGAACATTGCATGTGAAACAAAAAATTTCCTACGCTTCACCAAGATAAATCTAGGAGATGAGCATCTATGAGAGGAGATATCGGATCCACATACCCTTGTAGATCGCTAAGCAGAAGCGTTAAGAAACGCGGTTGATGTAGTCGAACGTCTTCACGATCCAAATCACAAGTCGTCCCTTGATCCAATCATGATCTAGTGCCAAACGGACGGCACCTACGCATTCAACACACGTACATCTTGATGACGTCCTTGCCTTCTTGATCCAGCAAGAGGGGCGAAGTAGTAGATGAGTTCCGGTAGCACAACGACGTGGTGATGGTGGTGGTGAAGAACAATCTCCACAGGGCTTCACCAAGCACAACGAAAACTATGACGGAGGATAAACTAGAGGGGTGGGATTGCCGGCACACGGCTTGGGGAAATCTTGATGTGTTCTGGGTGCTAGCCCTGCCCCTCTATTTATATGTTGAGCCCTGGGATCCAAACTTGGAGAAAGAGCCTCCTCAAAATTGGTTTGGCACGCAAGGCAAGAGTCCTCCTCGGACTCCAAGACCATATGCCAGGGTCCTTAGCGTCTGGCCCCACACGCCAGGGTCCCTGGCGTCTGGTCCCTGGCCTTCGCAAAACTCATTTTTGCACCTTCCTAAAGCCTCGTGGGCTTTACCCCTTGTCCCAAATAAAGTGTTCTTATACCCGAACATTTTGGGAAACATCTGAAACCCCTTCCGGTGAATTCCGGAACCCTTCCGAAGACCAAAGACTATTATTCCGTATATCAATCTTTACCTCCGGACTATTCCAGAGCTCCTCGTCATGTCTGGGATCTCATCCGAGACTCCGAACAACTTTTGGTCACCAACATAATAACTCAACTATACATATATCGTGACCAAACGTTAAGTGTGTAGACCCTGCAAGTTCGAGAACTATGCACACATGACCGATACACCTCTACGACCAATAACCAATGAAGGGACCTGGATACCCATATTGGTTCCTACATATTCTATGAAGATCTTTATCGGTTGAACCTCTATTCCAAGGATTCAGTTAATCTCGTATGATGTTCCCTTTGTTCCTCGGTATGTTACTTGCCCAAGATTCGATCGTCGGTATCTCTATACCTAGTTCAATCTTGTTACTGGCAAGTCTCTTTACTCGTTCCGTAATACAAGATCCCATGGCTAACTCTTTAGTCACTTTGCTTACAAGGCTCATCGTGATGTTGTATTACCGAGTGGGCCCTGAGATACCTCTCTGTCACATGGAGTAACAAATCCCAGTCTTGATCCATGCCAACTCAACAGACACCCTCGGAGATACCTGTAGAGCACCTTTATAGTCACCCAGTTACGTTATGACGTTTGATACACACAAGGTACTCCTCCGGTGTCAGTGAGTTGCATGATCTCATGGTAATAGAAACATATACTTGACATGTAGAAAACTATAGCAATAAACTGACATGATCATATGCTACGTTCACAGTTTGGGTCTTGTCCATCACACTACTAGGGAAAAGCTTAGCAGTAGCGCTGGTTTTGGGTATAGCAATAGCGTGGGGCAGCGCGCTACTGCTACGATGCTACAGCTAAAGTGTAGCAGTAGCGTGTGGTAGCCAGCGCTACTGCTATACCTGCTTAGCAGTAGCGCTTTTAGTAGAAAGCGCTGCTGGTAGTTACTAGCAGTGCGCCTCTCCGCCCGTGCTACTACTACTATCACGTATTTCTTTTTTATGTCGTATATTCATACGCCACTATACAAGTTTTCATACAGTATCATCATAATACATCATTATCATATAACAACTCCTCATCATCATCATTTTCGTCCATGAGACATCATATAACAGCTTGGTCACTAGTTATAACAACTCACCATCATAGTACTCATCCTGTGCATTTTAAAACCGAACCGAAAAACCATACCGAAAATAAACCAAACCGAACCAATTTTATGGTTTTTATGGTTTTATGATTTCGGTATGGTATGAACTTTTCATACCGTTTTGAATTATGGTTTTTATGGTATATACCAAAAAATTGAATGGTTTACCGAATAAACCGAAGTAAAAAATATACATATATATTTTGTGGCGAACAACCATATAAGTAATCATTTTGGTGTGCAAAAGCTAGATTTCCTGTTAAGTGCGTCTTTTTTTCTTGTAAGAGAGTCATATTTCTCTTCAAAAGAATGCAAAGCATGTCCATAACCATCGAATCCGTGGATGCATATATACTTGCATATAGTTATATACTTTTTGTATAAAAAGATATGTGTTTTGAGTCATAATTTTATAAGTTGTTATATGTCATTTTCAAATTCGTGTCAACTTTGATTTTTACGGTATATAACGAAACCATACCAAAATAATTTGGTATATACCGAAATCGAACCGTATCTAAATTGCATACCGTATTTACCGAAGTATTAATACCGTACAAACCGAAAAAACGTATAAACCGAACCACGTAAACCGAATAAAGCGAATGTACATAGTGACATAGTACTCATAATCACTACTCCCCCTCCTCAGCATCACCATCAACTCTAACACATTGTAGCACCTAATAAAAACTTCTCATCATCATAGTCATATACAATGAACACTAACTAATTGTTCTTAATACCTAGGACCTACTCCCGCTGCTCTCTCTCAGGTAAAATAGCATAAAACATGTGTAGCACTCCTGCTTCATCATATTGGAAAATGCAGATGAACCTGTCTCCTAATTGTGGGTTGCGCTTCCGATTCCTGCCCCCTAGTACTTCTCCACGATTCTTCACAATTTTTCTCCAGTCTTTGACTATTAAGACTTGCTCGCTTCGAGAAATGATGAATGCACTCATGTGCAATGTAGGATATCTTGGCCGTAAGCTAACCATTGTCATGCAACCTTGAGGCTCGATCCAACGAGGCACAACACTCATCGGGAGTCCCTGTTGAAGAACATCATAGTAACATACTGAGCAATGAAGTTTAGCTTAAAAATACTGTATGCAAAAGATGCACTAAGGACAAATAGTAAAAATCTTACCATCTTTCCTAAATAGACGTGACCGTAGTTCAATACGCACACTAGTGGTCACACGTTCTGAGTACTAATATCTCGAAGTCCAGGAAAATAACCTATCTTAACAGTATCAAGATCCTCTAGCCATGAAACATAATGACCTATCTCCTCGTAGTTTAGTTCAGCTCTGGACAATAGTACATGTTGTCTACCAAGCGCTGGACATGTTTGCTTGAATAGAAATAAGCTGTCAATACAAATTAGTTGTCAACTATTTTTGAATAAACAATATAAATTAGTTAATAAATATGGTTGAGAAACTCACATAATGGTAGAACTGGAAGCATCTGCACATCGACCCAGATGTCGATATTACCTTCAATTTCATCTTTCGGACGAATATCAAAGGTGATAAGCATATTAGGCTCAAATGCATAAGCCTTGCATAGTGCTCTCCAATTTTTGCATTCAAAATAGGAGTAGGTGTCTGCATTGTATAATTTTACGGCAAAAGTATAACCATGCTCGGTCCTCAAGTGAACTCTCTTTACCTCCATACTTTCCTTAGTACTGAACCAAGCTTATCCAAGACAGAAATTCTTGCATGGCAGGGGATATGCTAGTAGAATGGTAAAAAATTAAAATTATAAGTTGAAGCAAAAAAAGCAGAAGACATGCTTAATTACGAACAAAGACTTGTTGGTGTGACTTACTGTATCCACTTCGAAGGTCTCATCCAGCATGATGTTGAAGCGCCTACCACCAACTAGGTAAGGCTTGTCGCACAAGCCACGCTCGTCTTCGCAGTATTCACACATAACAAATTCCCTTTCGTCATCAGACATTTCCTATGTTCATAGTTGAAACATTTAAAATCGGTCGAAGAAAACTACCAGGAAAGTACTAGGAAACTACCAGGAAGGAGAGACAAATATGGTTGAGAAAAAAATTAGTATTCAAAATTAGCATGCATTCAATAAGCAGAAATAAATCATCTCTTGCGTTTGTACATCGTCGAATATTATCACTAATACATCTCGAATAGTATCATACATATATCATCACTAATACAGTTAGAACCGTAGTGAACGACGGGTATCGGCGCGGGTGGTGGACACCCAAAGAGAAGGAACCATCACAGGATCATAGCTTGGGTGAGATCCCTGAAGAACCTGCCAGGTATGGGAGAACATGATGTCCAACACAGACATATAGCGTCGAACGTGCTTGTCCTCCTCCCTAACACGGCAACGTATCACCTCCACGGGGGCCGGCTCCATCTGCATCGACAGTGGCCCACGCGACCACCATCAAATAACCTCTGGGTCAACGACGGGCTGCCTCCTCACCAAGTTACGTGCCCCGGAAGGTAGGACCTCCCAGTACCAGCCCGATAGAGCCCGGTCCCGGACATGGCCCCTATAATCAAGTAGGCCTTCTCCACCGAGTCGACAACGAGGATGCGGGCCAGGCATCGTCGACGTCGAGAACAAATGCTTAATTATGAAAACAAAATTAATAAACACTTAGCAGACCTAAAGTCAACCCGTTCCATATATCAACCAATGACATAGAAAAAATGCCCTATGTTTTACCAGAATACCATTGAATTCCCGTTGTGGAAAATCAGAAGCACTCGATATGTCCTACATTGTAGCACAAGTCATGCTAAAATTCATGAAAAAAATTTGGCATGACCTTTGCTTAAAACAAAACATATCGAGAGCCTGAAATTTGCCACAATTGAAACGAATCAACATTTCGACAAAACATAGGCCACTCAGAGGTACATTACAAACAAGAACACCAAGACATCCTCTATATTCAGAATGCATCATCATCGACATCAATGACATCAACGAGACACCAAGTTTACTTACTAAATAAACTAAATAAACTAGTTATGTTAAGTACTTACTAAATATAAAAAACTAGTTCCATTAACTACTTACTAAATAAAGTAGTTCTATTAAGCACTAACTATAAATAAACTAGTTCTATTAAGCACTTACTATCAATAAACAAGTTCTATTAAGCACTTACTATCAATGACGTCGAGTCTTCCTTCCTAAACTCTCATCTCACGTATATGGTGGACACTCCCTCACCAATTTTTCTACTGTCGATGATGGTCGCTACTCCTCCTTCCCCTAGTGCATAACAAATATGTAGCACAAGGAGAAGAAGGATAAGCGACCCCCACGACAACAGTCGGCATTCTTCTTCTCTCATATATGGTGGACACTCCCTCACCGATTTTTCGACCATCGATGATGGTCACTACCATTATACAAGTTCTATTAAGCACTTACTATAAATAAACTAGTTCTATTAACCACTTCTGAAATAAACTATTTCTGTTAAACACCTACTAAAAACAGTAAAAAATACATTATACAAGAACAATAAAAAATAGTTTCGGGTTTAGGAGAGATGGAGGGAGGATGGGGTGGGAGGAGGGAGGAGGAGGAGGGAGGAGAGAGGAGGAGGGGGAGGAGGGCGATGGGATGAGGGAGGAGGAGGAATGAGGAGGGGTGGGAGGAGGGAGGAGGGCTGTCGGAGGAGGAGGGAGGAGAGGGCGGTCGGAGGAGGAGGGAGGGGCGCGGAGGGGGAGGAGGCCGCAGTGGGAGGAGGGAGGAGGGAGGAGGAGGAGGGAGGAGGGAGGAGGAGGGATGGAGGGACTACCTCAGTGGAGGAGGACCAGGAGCGTCGGCAGCGGCGGGCGATGACGGTGGTCGGGGAACAACGGCGGCGGACGATGGGGGTGCAGGGGAGAGTGAGAGTGGAGTGGAGAGGGGAGAGTGAGGGAAGGCCGGTTGGAGAAGTTGGAGAAGATAGGCTTTAGCAGTACCGCTCTTTGAGGTAAAGCGGTACTGCTAAATGACATAGCAATAGCATGTTGAGGAGACATGCTCTACTACTATACCTAGTCTGGCAGCAAGGTCGTGGCAATTGTAGTAGTAGAGTTGTTTCCTCCTGACGTGCTACTACTATGTGGGTAGCAGTAGCACGGTCGCTGTAGCGCGCTACTGCTAAGTTGCAGTAGCGCCTTTTTTTAAACTGCGCTACTGGTAAGATTCTATCTATAAGGTTTTCCCTAGTAGTGTCACATCATTCTCCTAATGATGTGATCCCATTATCAAATGGCAACACATGTCTATGGCAAGGAAACCTTAACCACCTTTGATCAACGAGCTAGTTTAGTAGAGGCTTACTAGGGACAATTTGTTGTCTATGTATCCACACATGTATCTGAGTTTCCAATCAATACAATTATAGCATGGATAATAAACTATTATCATGAACAAGGAAATATAATAATAACTAATTTATTATTGCCTCTAGGGCATATTTCCAACACTGGTTACTTGGACCATCTTGCTACAAGCCGGGAGATGAAGGTCGGTTTAGTTAGCATGGTGAAAAGTATATACGAGGTATGTTCCTTTATGATGCATGCTCCATGTATCCCTTTGTATCCCCCAAGGGCCGGCTCATCTCCTTGAGATGAGTCAGGTCTTTTTAATAATAAGAATTCGACCTGTAGCCCCCAAGGGCCGTCTCATCTCCTTGAGATGAGTCAGGTCTTTTTAATAATAAGAATTTGATATGTAGCCACCAAGGGCCGGCTCATCTCCTTGAGATGACTTGGGTCTTTTTAATAATAAGAATTCGACCTGTAGCCCCCAAGGGACGGCTCATCTCCTTGACATGAGTCGGGTCTTTTTAATAATAATAATTCGACCTGTAGCCCCCAAGGGTTGGCTCATCTCCTTGGTATGAGTCGGGTCTTTTTAATAATAAGAATTCGACCTGTAGCCCCGAAGGGCTGACTCATCTCCTTGAGATGAGTCCGGTCTTTTTAATAATAAGAATTCGACTTGTAGCCCCCAAGGGTCGGCTCATCTCCTTGAGATGAGTCGGGTCTGTTGATATACTTGCTTTTGAAAGAAACGATATGCATTAGCCCCAAGTGTCAAGTATATTGCTTGCAATCTGCTGGAGACTTGTGATAATTTGTCTCATATTATATAGCATATTGCTGTCGGTTTATGATTGTGGGAAATGATGACCCGTATTATGCAGGAATCTTTGAAAGATGTCGATTCCAAAGTGACCGGGCTAGAGAAAAATCTTGAAAAGGGAAAAGAAGCCCAAGCAGTCGTTGAGGGGAAGCTTCGTCGTGCTTTGGAGGAGTTGAAGAAAGCCAAGTCATATTTTGAAAAAAAAAATCCTTTGAGCTTGAAAACCCCGCCTTATTGAAGCTTGTAGAACAAGCCGAGGGCCAATTGAAACCCATCACAGAAGAACTATCCGGGTTAAAACGACATCTTGCCCAAGTGGCCCAAGCCATCTTAGGTAAGTATCTTGTAAGAATTCTTGTCATCCAATATATATATGTGTGTGTGTGTGTGTGTGTGTGAATGGATAAGTCGCCCATCGACTTATATTCCTGAACTGAACTTGCAGGGTCGAGGGTAACCAGTCTCCAAGATAACATTGTGCTTATTTTGAAAGCTATATATGCGCAGTCTGAACCACTGTATGCCGGAAGCTATTTTTCTATCAGGGCAGTCATGGGAAACAAAGAACCAATAAAGTTGATCATAGACGTGGTGAAGTTCCTCACCACGACCCCGCATCAAGTTAAAGAGCTGAAGAGATCAGCCGCCCGAGCCGGTGCAACATCCTCTCTAAGCCGGGCTTTTGTCTATTCGGAGGAACTTGATCTAGCAGAAATGGTCAAAGGGTTTCCCGAAATTAAAGATGATGGCTCAGTTTTCGGTGATGCTGATTATCGTAAGTGTGTCAAGACATGATAAATGTTGGCAACACATCTTGTTGCTAAAATGGAGCTGGACGACTATCAGGCGGCTTATGATGCTAACAACGCATGAGTTCGGCCGCCATCCTTTTTATCGGTGAGCCTGACTCCTCGTCGTCGCAAGCATTTGTTTGCCCCCGATGTCGATCTGTCCTCCATTCTAAATGAAGAAGTTGTTTTTCATGCCTTGACCCATTGCAACTGGGATATGGAAAACCATCAAATTGAAGACCCCAAAGATTCAGTAGAAGATGACCCGAGGGCGACCCAGACGAGTGGCCAGGCCGATTATTAACCCGGGTATCATAGAAGGCGAGTTGCCAAAATAACGAATTGAAATTTTTAAGTCACCAGACAGATGACCCAAACCCCCAAGCATGGAGCGGACTATTTTGTGGCTCCTTGACCTTGTAATAGGAGTACTTTGAAAACTGATCTCCAAATGATGTCATGCCATCGTGCATTGTTGTATCCAGTAAACCTTTGTATTTTTGGTCTTGATCAGACAAATCATAATTGTGTTGCTCTTTTTGCCTTGTTCCGAAAAATCTTTTTGTTGTACTTAACAAGTCCCTGATGAAAAAAGGAAGGACTAGTCTTGAAGTGATTCGAAAAAAGAACTTTGTTCTCAAGGCTCAAATCCATTGAGTCTTCCCCCAGTAATATTTGCAAAAGACATGGATTCTATGCTGGTCATTGTTTTGACTACAGCAAATAACCCGGATGCTCATGAATGAGCCGGTAGTGAAATCAGAGCATTCCTGAAAATATTGTGGTGATTGCATAATCTTTATAACAATACAGGATATCGTTAATAAGCCGGCCCAGTGGGACTCAACAAGAATAAACTGGCTTTCGAAGCTCAGAAACATAGATCCACTCTTTAGAGCCGGCTTTGAGGACTCCAACCATTTGATCTTGGTCATAACAAACCTGATGATATGTCTTTGAGTGCACTGTTGACTCGGTCTAAGGGTGAACAGGATTCTCATAGAATGCTAGGCTCGCCTAATGGTCAAGGGTTTGGTGGACGAGGTTCTCGTAGTGTAAGGGGGGTAGGTCTGTCACACAGTGGAGCAGAGTCAACAGTGCACTCAAAGACATATCATCAGGCACTTCAAGATCCAGAAGGACAACCACGCTGGAGCGGAAACAACATGGAACATGAAGACTACTTCACCTCTAAATTTTCGCATCCTTCCCACACCTAGCCCAGGAATATCGGGGAAGAGATTCTTGTAAGGGGGGTAGGTCTGTCACACCCTGTGATTTGCCTCATGACTAAGTTATCATGACTCAAAAATCAGGGCCAATTAAAACTTTTGTGTGCTTCTTATGCTTGACTTGATTGTTGATTGTCCGATTGCTTGCTAGTGCTCTATATTCATAAAATCCCTCCTACTCTCAAAACTCTTTTCCTTGATCCCCACTATTGTCCAATGATCATGGCATGTGAATAGGATTTAATTATATTTTTACAAAATATTATTTTGGCCAAAAAGGTTTTATCCCCTCTAGATCGATTACTCCACCACCATCATCGCAGCGTCGTCATGCTGCTGGAGAACTCGTCTACCTCTCCGCTCCCTCTTGCTGGATCAAGAAGGCAGAGATCATCATCAAGTTGTACGTGTGCTGAACGCAGAGGTGTCGTCTGTTCGGTGCTTGATCGGGATGGATCGTGATTGGATCACGGGACGCTCGGCGATTTGGATCGCAAAGACGTTCGACTACATCAACCGCGTTTCTTAACGCTTCCCGCTTGGCAATCTACAAGGGTATGTAAATCCACTCTCCCTCTCGTAGATGCTCATCACCATGGATAGATCTTGCGTGTGCGTAGGAAATTTTTTGTTTCCCATGCAACGTTCCCCAACAGTGGCATAATGAACTAGGTCTATGTGTAGATGAGATCTCGAGTAGAACACAAAGAGTTTGTGGGTGTTGATGCTTAGATTGCTTCCTCCCTTGGTCGTGTTTTGGTTCAGCGGTATTGTGGGATGAAGCGGCCCGGACCAACCTTACTCATACGCTTACGAGAGACCAGTTCCATCAACTCACATGTAACCTCGTTGCACGAAGATGGCTGGCGGGTGCCTGTTTCTCCTACTTTAGTTGGATCGGATTCGACAAAGGCGATCCTTGAGAAGGTTGAAAAGCAACTTATGTATCACCGTTGTGGTTTATGCGTAGGTGAGAATTGTTCTTGCTAGATACCCGTAGCGGCCACATAAAACATGCAACAACAATTAGAGGACGTCTAACTTGTTTTTGCAGGGTATGTTGTGATGTGATATGGCCAATTACATGATGTGATATATGTGATGTATGAGATGATCATGTGTTGTATAGAATATCACGACTTGCATGTCGATGAGTACGGCAACCGTCAGGAGCCTAGGGTTGTCTTTAATTATTGTATGACCTACATGTCAATCATTAAGAGCTATGTAATGCTTTACTTTATCGCTAAACGGTAGCAATAGTAGTAGAAGCATGATGGGCGCGACAACCCCGATGGCAACATGTTGATGGAGATCATGGTGTCGTGCCGGTGACGATGGAGATCATGTCGATGCTTTCAAGATGGAGATCAAAAGCATAAGTTCATGGCCATATCATGTCACTTATTATTTGCATGTGATGTTAATCTTTTTATGCACCTTGTTTTGCTTAGGACGACGGTAGCATTATAAGGTGATCCCTCACTTAAATTTTAAGATGAATTGTGTTCTCCCTGAGTGTGCACCATTGCGAAAGTTCGTCGTGTCGAGACACCACGTGATGATCGGGTGTGATAGACTCTACGTTCACATACAACCGGTGCAAGCCAGTGTTGCACATGCAGAACACTTGGGTTAAACTTGACGAGCCTAGCATGTACAGACATGGCCTCAGAACACAAGAGACTGAACGGTTGAACATGAGTCATATAGTAGATATGATCAACATGATGATGTTCACCATTGAAACCACCTCAACTCACGTGATTATCGGACTTGAGTTGGTGAATTTGGATCATGTGACACTCAGATGACCTGAGGGATGTCAATTTGAGTGGGAGCTTTAGTAATTTGATTAACTAAACTCATTATCTTGAACAATAGTCTAAGTAACCTTTGCATATTTATGTTGTAGATCAATGGCTCACGCAGTAGCACCCTTGAATTTTAATGCGTTCCTAGAGAAAGCTAAGTTGAAAGATGATGGAAGTAACTTTGTTGACTAGGCCCGTAATATGAGGATTATCCTCACGGCTTCCTAGAAATCATATGTCCTTGATGCACCGCTTGGTGACCAACCAAAGGACATGTCATAAGAAGACGTTAAGAACGCTTGTGAGGCACATTCTAGAGATTACTCAATAGTTTAGTGCAATATTGTATGGCTTAGAACCAGGACTTCAAAGACGTTTTGAACATCATGGAGCACATGAGATGTTCCAGGAGTTGAAGTTTATCTTTCAGAAGAATGTCTGGATCGAGAGGTATGAGACCTCTGATAATTTCTATGCTTGCAAAATGGAGGAGAACGGGTCTATCAGTGAACATATACTCAGAATGTCTGGGTATTCGACTCGTCTAGCGGAGTTGGGAATTGCCCTTCCGCCAGAGGCGATCACTGACAGAGTTCTTCAATCACTGCCACCTAGTTATAAGAGCTTTGTGATGAACTATAACATGCACAGGATGAACAAGTCAGTCGCCAAGCTGTTTGCGATGCTAAAAGTCGTTGAGTCTGAAATCTAGAAATCAAGTGTTGATGGTCAATAAAAGTAGTAACCACTAGTTTCAAGAAGAATGGCAAGGGCAAGGGCAAGAAGGGTAAAACCAAGAAGGATGGCAGAGCAGTTGCTACTCCTGTCAAGAAGCCCAAGACTGGACCCAAGCCAGAAACTGAGTGCTTTCATTGCAAGGGAACTAGTCACTGGAAGCGGAACTTCCCCAAGTACCTGGCTGACAAGAAGGCGGCCAACGACAAACAAGGTATATATGATATACATGTTATTGATGTGTACCTTACTAGCTCTCGTTGTAGTGCGTGTGTATTTGATACCGGTTCGGTTGCTCACAATTGCAACTCAAAACAGGAACTACGGAATAGACGAAGGCTGGCAAAGGATGAAGTGATGATGGGCATGGGAAATCGTTCCAAGGTTGATGTGATCGCAGTCGGCACGCTCTCTCTTTGATTACCATCGAGATTAGTGATGAACCTGAATAATTGTTATTTAGTGCCTGCGTTAAGCATGAACATTATATCTAGATCTTGTTTATTGCGAGACGGTTACTCATTTAAATCAAAGAATAATGGTTGTTTTATTTATATGAGTAATATCTTTTATGGTCATGCACCCAATGTGAGGGGTTTATTCATATTGAATCTTGATAGTGATGACACACATGTTCATAACATTGATGCCAAAAGATGTAGAGTTGATAATGATAGTACCACTTTCTTGTGGCACTGCCGTTTAGGTCATATTGGTGTAAAACGCATGAGGAAGCTCCATGCTGATGGACTTTTGGAGTCACTTGATTTTGAATCACTTGACACATGTGAGCCATGCCTCATGGGCAAGATGACTAAAACGCCGTTCTCTGGAACAATGGAACGGGCAAGTGACTTATTGGAAATCATACATACAGATGTGTGCGGTCCAATGAATGTTACAACGCGTGGTGGATATCGTTATTTTCTCACCTTCACTGATGACTTAAGTAGATATGGGTATATTTACTTAATGAAACACAAGTCTGAAACGTTTGAAAAGTTCAAGCAATTTCAGAGTGAAGTTGAGAATCATCGTAACAAGAAGATTAAATTCTTGTGATCTAATCGAGGAGGTGAATATCTGAGTTATGAGTTTGGCAGTCACTTAAGATAGTGTGGAATTGTTTCATAGTTGACACCACCCGGAACACCATAGCGTAATGGTGTGTCCGAATGTCGTAATCGAACCTTATTAGATATGGTGCGTTCTATGATGTCTCTTGCTGATTTGCCACTATCGTTTTGGGGTTATGCATTAGAGACAGCTGCATTCACTTTAAATAGGGCACCATCGAAATCCGTTGTGACGACGCCATATGAACTATGGTTTGGCAAGAGGCCAAAGTTGTCGTTTCTTAAAGTTTGGGGATGTGATGCTTATGTCAAAAAGCTTCAGCCTGAAAAGCTGGAACCCAAAGCAGAGAAATGCCTCTTCATAGGATACCCGAAAGAGACAGTCGGGTATACCTTCTATCTCAGATCCTAAGGCAAAGTGTTTGTCGCTAAGAACGGAACATTTCTTGAGAAAGAGTTTCTCTCGAAAGAATTGAGTGGGAGGAAAATAGAGCTTGATGAGGTTATTGAACCTTTACTTCAACCAGAGAGTAGCGCAACACAGAAAGATGTTTCTGTGGAGCCTACGACAGTTGAAGAGGAAGTTCATGATGATGATCATGAAGCTTCAGATCAAGTTACTATTGAACCTCGTAGGTCGACAAGGGTGCGTACTGCTCCAGAGTTGTACAGCAATCCTATCTTAGAGGTCATGTTGTTGGACAACAATGAACCTACGAGCTATGGAGGAGCGGTGATGGGCCCGGATTCCGACAATTGGTTAGAGGCCATGAAATCCGAGATGGGATCCATGTATGAAAACAAAGTATGGACTTTGGAAGTATTACCTAAAGGGCAAAAGGCCATTCAGAACAAATGGATCTTTAAGAAGAAGACGAACGCGGACGGTAATGTCACCGTCTATAAAGCTCGACTTGTGGCAAAGGGTTTTTCACAAGTTCAAGGAGTTGACTATGATGAGACCTTCTCACCCGTAGCGATGCTTAAGTCTGTCAGAATCATGTTGGCAATAGCTGCTTTTTTCGACTACGAAATTTGGCATATGAATGTCAAAACAACATTCCTCAACGGTTTCCTTAAGAGTTGTATCTGATGCAACCAGAAGGTTTTGTCGATCCAAAGAATGCTGGCAAAGTTTGCAAACTCCATCAATCCATTTATGGGTTGGTGCAAGCATCTCGGAGTTGGAATAAGCGCTTTGATGAGGTGATCAAAGCATTTGGGTTTATACAAGTTTATGGAGAAGCTTGTATTTACAAGAAAGTGAGTGGGAGCTTTATAGCATTTCTAATATTATATGTGGATGACATATTGCTGATAGGAAATAATATAGAAATGTTGGAAAGCGTGAGGGAATATTTGAACAAGAGTTTTTCAATGAAGTACCAAGGAGAAGATGCTTTCATATTAGGTATTAAGATCTATAGAGATAGATCGAGACGCTTAATAGCACTTTTACAGAGCACATACCTTGATAAAGTTTTGAAGAAGTTCAAAATGGATCAGTCCAAGAAGGGGTTCTTGCCTGTGTTACAAGGTGTGAAGTTGAGTAAGACTCAATGCCCAGTGACTGCAGAAGATAGAGAAAAGATGAGTGTCATCCCCTATGCTTGAGCCATAGGCTCTATCATGTATGCAATGCTGTGCACAAGACCCGATGTCAGCCTTGCCATAAGTATGGCCGGAAGTTTTCAAAGTGATCCTGGAATGGAGCATTGTGTGTCGGTCAAGAATATCCTTAAGTACCTGAAAAGGACTAAGGAAATGTTTCTCGTTTATGGAGGTGATGAAGAGCTCGTCGTAAAGGGTTACGTCTATGCAAGCTTTGACACTAATCCGGATGACTCTAAGTCACAAACTGGATACATATTTATTCTCAACAGGGGAGCGGTAAGCTGGTGCAGTTCCAAGCAAAGCATGGTAGCCGATTCTACATGCGAAAAGAAGTACATCAAAGCCCTGGAGGCGGCGAAGGAAGGTGTCTGGATGAAGAAGTTCATGACAGATCTTGGAGTAGTGCCCAGTGCACTGAATCCAATGACTCTGTTCCGTGACAACACTAGTGCCATTGTTGTGGCCAAGGAACCAAGGTTTCACAAGAGGACCAGACACATAAAGCGACACTTCAACTCCATCCGCGATTGCATCGAGGAGAAGGACATAAATATTTGCAAAGTGCACACGGATCTGAATGTTGCACCCGTTGACTAAACCTCTTCCAAGGGCTAAACATGATCAACACCAGAACTGCATGGGTGTTCGATTCATGACAATTAAATCACATAGTGATGTGAACTAGATTATTGACTCTAGTGCAAGTGGGAGACTGTTGGAAATATGCTCTAGAGGCAATAAATAAAGTGTTTATTATTATATTTCCTTGTTCATGATAATTGTTTATTGTCCATGCTATAATTGTATTGATTGGAAACACATTACATCTGTGGATAAATAGACAACACTTTGTCCCTAGTATGCCTCTAGTGAACTAGCTCGTTGATCAAAGATGGTAAGGTTTCCTAGCCATTGACATGTGATGTCATTTGATAATGGGATCACATCATTAGGAGAATGATGTGATGGACAAGACCCAAACTACAAACGTAGCATATGATCGTGTCAGTTTATTGCTACTGTTTTCTGCATGTCAAGTATATGTTCCTATGACCATGAGATCATGCAACTCACGGACACCGGAGGACTGCCTTGTGTGTATCAAACGTCGTAACGTAACTGGGTGACTATAAAGGTGCTCTAAAGGTATCTCCTAGGGTGTCTGTTGGGTTGGCATGGATCAAGACTAGGATTTGTTACTCCGTGTGACGAAGAGGTATCTCAAGGGCCCACTCAGTAATATAACATCACAATAAGCCTTGAAATCAATGTGACTAAGTGTTAGTCACGGGATCTTGTATTACGGAATGAGTAAAAAGACTTGCCGGTAACGAGGTTGAACTAGTATGGAAATACCGACGATCGAATCTCGGGCAATTAACATACCGAGGAACAAAGGGAACATCATACGGGATTAACTGAATCCTTGACATAGAGGTTTGACCGATAAAGATCTTCATAGAATATGTAGGAACCAATATGGGCATCTAGGTCCCGCTATTGGTTATTGACCGTAGAGGTGTCTCGGTCATGTCTACATAGTTCTCGAACCCGCAGGGTCTGCACACTTAAGGTTTGGTGACGTTTTGGTAGTATAGAGTTATGCATGGTGGTGACCGAAGGTTGTTCGAAGTCCTGGATGAGATCCCGGACATCATGAGGAGCTCCGGAATGGTTCGGAGGTAAAGATTGATATATAGGAAGTCCTGTTTGGTTGCCGGAAAAGTTTTGGGCTCATCGATAGTGTATCGGGAGTGTCGGTAGTGTACCGGGGGACCATCAGGAGGGGTATTTCAACTCAAGAGGCTACATGGTCTGTGGGAGGATGAATACCAGCCCTTGGTGGTCTGGTGGAAGTCCCACAAAGGCCCATGCGGCTGGGAAAGAAAAGCCCAAATAGAAAAGGTGGAAAAAGGCAAAAAAAGGCAAAAAAGGAAGGAGTCCTAGTCCTACTAGGATTGGAGGAGGATTCCTCCCCTCCTATCCACTTCGGCCGAAGCCTCCTATTGCTGGACCTTTGGCCAAGCCTCCTCTTCTCTTCCTCTTATATATACTAGAGGTTTTAGGGTTTTTGGCACAAAATATCAGCCACGTGCAACCCTACCCTCTAGTTCGTAGTTCTTCCTCTAGATCGATTTCAGCGGTGCTTAGGCGAAGCCCTCCTGAGATTACTCAACCACCATCGTCGCAGTGCCATCACGCTGCCGTATAACTTGTCTTCCTCTCCGCTCCCTCTTGCTGGATCAAGAAGGCGGAGATCGTCATCAAGCTGTACGTGTGCTGAACGCGAAGGTGTCGTCCGTTCGGTGCTTGATCGGGACGGATCATGATTGGATCGCGGGATGCTCGGCGATTTGGATCGCGAAGACGTTCGACTACATCAACTGCGCTTCTTAACACTTCCCGCTTAGCGATCTACAAGGGTACGTAGATCCACTCTCCCTCTCGTAGATGCTCATCACCATGGATAGATCTTGCGTGTGCGTAGGAAATTTTTTGTTTCCCATGCAATGTTCCCCAATAGGAAACCTGTTCGTGAGCCGCCCTGTGACCCACCAGGACCGTGCTGACCTGGGTGTCCTCCACCATTGCCCCCTTGATTATTTTGGAAGGCTTGGTCGCGAAATTCCTACATGATGTAACTGTTTTCCCGTGAGTGGGTAGCCGGCTTGTCCTTGGTGCTATGTTTGGGACACGGTCCCTTGAGAGCTTCCTCATAGTTTCGAGGCTTATTCCCATTATAACTCCCTCCAAGACGACCATTGTAGCATTGGTTTTTGAAGCCAACATTGGTGTTGGCCACAAAGTCTGACCCATCGTCTAGCTGCTTCCGCTTGCCATTGTTATTTCGGGTTCCCTGGTTACCACCACGATTATGATGGCCTTTACTACCTTCACCTTTGTTTCCCTGCCGACCTTATCTTAATTTGATCCTAGATCCTTCGTGTTGTCTTACTCGGTGTACCTGGTGAGAACATCCTTTATGTCGCCCATGTCTTGCCCCTTACGCTTGAGACGCCCGAGCTTCTGGACGAGTGGATGGAAATGGCAATTCTTTTCCAAGATCAGGACGGCTTGAGCGGGCGTAATACTGTCTGACGAGTGTATAATTTCCGTGATCCGACAAGTTCAATGATGAGCCGACTCATCCAGACGCTGGATGCAATGTTCAAGGTCCACTATCGTCATTGGCTTCATGCACGTTCCCTGGAAATTCTTGATGAAATGCTCTTTAAGCTCTGCCCATGTGTTCATGGAGTTGGGCGGAAAATTCTTCAACCATGTTCTAGCTGGTCCCTCCAGCATGATGGTTAAGTATTTGGTGCACACAGAGTCACTGACATCCAACATATCCATCGCCAACTCGTAGCATTCGATCCAAGCCATCGGCTCAAGATCCGCCGTGTAATTTGGCACGTTGCATGGTCCCTTGAAATCTTTGGGCATACGCTCGGCGTGGAGAGTCGGGGATAGGCAAGGTATCCCAATCGTTCTATTGTTGGTACCGGTTTCTGGTTGAGCAAGTGGCTATTTAATTGCCTGTGCTACTACTTCCGCCTCTGCTTGTCACGCTTCCCTAACCGCATCAACAGTTTCCTGTGCTCCCAGCAGAATAGGCCAGGTCGAGGAAGTCTAAAGCTGTTGCCTGCGCCCACTGCTAGAAATAGTTGGAGACTCCACATGGAGACTCTTGCTACGGTTGGCATGTGGGGTGGAGTGCATCCGATCGCGACTATAGGAATATTGTGCTTTCTGCACCACTGTTGTTTTCAACATCTCTATGGCATTCCTGGCCTCAACATTGATAGGGGTATTCCCAAGTATGGGTAACGATTCCAAATTCTGGGTTGCAGCCAACAAATTGTCAACAGGGTTAGAAAAATTACCCCATGGTGTCTGGAAACACTGAGGCAGTGAAGGAATCGGTGGTGGCTGAGGTGGCTTGTTTTGTTGGTTTCCAACCAGATGCCCAGCCCCCGGCATCTACCAAGGGATGTTAAAGAATTGTTGTGGCTCGAGGTTGAGTGGTAGCCGACTCTGATATCTCCTTTGGTAAACCACCTCAGATGCCTCTCTCTAAAGTCCTAACTACCAAGCTTCGTCCTTAAGGCGTTCTAACTCATTATGTATGCGAGCCTATAGTTTAGTCATCCTAGCGTTCTCAGCATCGATTTCCCTCTGTACCTCGGTCATCTTGTCTCGTAGTTTGATCAACTCCGTGTTGCGCTCTTCCTGATTTTTTGCTATGACGGGACTCTCCATGAGCTTTGCCATCTCAGCCATCAAATATATCATGGATTAAGTCGGCGTCTTGCCAGACCCGCGAGATCCACCTGCCGCTCCGAATGCGGACGGGTTCTAAGTCACCGCGGTTCCTGCCATGTAGACAACGACCTGTTTAGGCGACTCATGGACTTCCTTAGGGGCTTCAATCTCCAACGAACACCCAAGTCTGTCATCATAGAGAGGACAGATTGATTCAGTTTCTCCTATGGAAGAGCCACCATCTAAGCCGGCAAAAATGTCGCCTCTGCTCACCGCCTCATCCGGGAGGCAAACTCCCAGAGTAAAACCAACGAAAACATGACGTCGGCCAGTTTTATCCTGGCCGGGTTGTGCACGCTGAGCTGGTTCGTCGATGCAAATCTTGTCGTGGCGACTCTTGATCATCTGATCAACCACAGATTTCCCGAACCCTAGACAGGTTCCCTTCGAGAACTCAACTCCACCGGGCGAGGACCCCATGGTGGGCGCCAACTGTCGTGGTTTTGTCACGACAGATGTCCTCATGCAAGGACTTGGGTGTGAGGCCATCTAAGTCATAGGAATCCAGACTGTAACACATCACATCACTTTGCGGCCTCACGCACGGTAAACTCCATGGTTGTAGCCTTACCTTAGCTGGGACCATTTGTGTCTTTTGGCTCACGTATGTGAATATGTCGCTAGCATTCAAACGACAAAGAACCCGGGCCGACATGACTAGTCATAGAACCCAAGTGGCACAACCGTACGGGAACATGCATACATAACCCAGCAATGCAGGTGTCGGCCTCAAGTGTGTGTAGACGAGTCATAGCAAGCTACAAGGACTCCATTATGTCGTGGGACATAAATGTCATCACTGCATGTAGACGAGTTGTAGCAGGCTACAGGGACTCCATTACACTGCGAGACATTCCCCCGAAGGGACAGACACAACAACAAAGAAGGATACATGCCGGTCAATCAATGCGTCCGGAGCAGTAGCAAGCTACGAAAGCTTGATGGAAGCACAAAGAGGCAATTCCCTGTAAAGAGTACTACAAAAGGTACATGACTAGGTGTCGGATCCCATACACCCCGTTGCATGTCACACGTATGCATGACATGCCTGGTATGCATAGATACAACTATGGCATCACAACATAACCATACAACAACACAACTTTTATTTAAGAAGCTCACAGGAGCCTTGCATAATATGTTCTTAAAGATAGGGGTCACATGACCCGACACTCAAGTCATACAAGCAAGTTCATACTCCCTCCGTCCCAAAATAAGTGTCTTAGCTTTAGTACAACTTTATACTAAAGTTAGTACAAAGTTGAGACACTTATTTTGGGACGGAGGGAGTACAAACCAAGCGGAAGCATAAAGTTGTCTGGGTACAGACAGATGAAAGGGGTAAAAAGGCACATGCCCTGACTATCTATAACCTGCCACAGGGCATAAGGTCATAGCTGGGACACCAGCTATTCAGCGTTGTCGACATCTAGGTAGAACCCACCTGATGGGTCCTGAGTCTCATCTGCAACATTTATTAAGCAAACTTGAGTACAAACATACTCAGCAAGTCTTTAAAACAGACCTAGTCTATTTATGCTCATGTATCAACAAGGGGAATGGTGGAGTTAATGCAGCAATGCCAGCTTTGACTCTTGGCTAACCTATTCTACACATATTAATCATTTGTTCAAATTTTAGATATCGTACACGGGTCCACTAACACCACATCAATACACCACCATGTATTCACTTCCGTCACCTATGAGAGTGCCATCCACGGTACTCACACTTGTCTTGATATTTTTATGAGTAACCATCAAGTTATCTATGAATAGCATAAGTTCTCCAAGTAGTCCATATCCGAGGACGCTGCTATTCGAATAGTTTCATACCCTGCAGGGGTGTACTCCTTCACACACGCTCTCGCCACTTATCGTTGTGTGCTCATAAAACCATGCACCTCGGCAACCTTCAAGCGGAAGCCCAGCGAGGGAGTCGGCCACGACCGCCAATCACACAAGACCTCTAGTCTAGGCTATCACCTATTGGAGACTGAACCCGCATGGAAGTCCGGCCGAAGTTTCTGCTACGGCCCCAAACGATGTGCGTAGGGTTCCCAAGCTCACCATTCGGGTGACCCTTGGTACACTGTGCCACTACCTACCGCATCGTAGCCCACCCCTAGGGTCAGGGCTACGCACGGCCTCCAACAAACTATAAACACCAGAAACTACTTGCAACTCTTGGACCAAGGACTAGGCGGTTGATAAGTCGAGAGGGGTCGAGTTACCGGAACCCAATGTGTGGTAGTAACTAGTCTTGGATCACAAACACGGAACTCAGTTCCTAAGAACGATCCCAATGAGACAACCCGCTATGTACTCCTACATAGCCTCTCATCGCTACCTTTACCAAATCGGGTTCAACATTTAGCTCATCACATCAGAGCAATACTATTTCACTCCAGTTCATCACCAAGATGAATCAGACCTGAAAAAACTCTAAGCATAGCAGGCATAGCAGGTAAAGCACATCATGGCTCAAGCATCTACCCGGTATGCTAGGTTGCAAGGTTTAGCTATTTACTGTGACAATGATAGGTCATGTAGAGGAATGGGTTTAACTACCGCAAATGACAGATAATTGAACGTTTGTCCTAATGCAATAAACAAGAGCAGGAGCGAGAGAATGGGATGATATCAGAATGATCAATGGGATTGCTTGTCTTGCTGGGAAGCGGAAAGGTACTCTCCTTCGATGGGATACTCGGAGGTATCCTCGAAAACAGGACCTACCGCAATGTAGATAGGTAACAATCAATACACGGCAAGTGCAGCATTATGATGCATGATCATGACATGGCAACTTGAATGGATGAGCTAATACAACTACTATTAAAGTTAGATGGAGTGGATTTGAATATAGGTTCAAAATCGTTCTCCATTTAATATTCTACATATTGACCTATTGCTAAATGTCAATGTTCATCTACATAGGTTGCTCTAACATGCATGATAACAACACCATTGGATTCATTGGATTTTTCTGATAATTTTTCATATATAATTTATTTCAATCCGAGTTACAGATTAATTTTTATCATTTTTCTAAGTTAATAGCAATTTCTGGAATTAAATTAAATTAGAAATTCCTTTAATGCATCAGCATGACATCAGCATGATGTCAGCAGGTCAAATGGCCATTGACAGGTCAAACCTGACTAGTGGGGTCCACTAGTCAGTGACCCAGACCCTAATTAGATTTAATTAATTTACTAATTACTAAATATTTGGGATGGGCCCACCTGTCAGTGGTTATTTAAGTTAATTAAATTAATTAATTAAGTTTCTAAACTAATCTTAAGCTAACAGGGTCGGGCCCACTTGATAGTTGACCCACGGGGGTCAACCCCGTGGTCAAATGGGTTGACTCGCCAGTGTTGAGTCGCCAGCGACATCACGGACGGCGGAGGGGGTCGGAAAACCTCCTTCGGCGACCAAATGGACGGCGGAAGGCACCGGACGGGCCTGCTTGCTCGCGCGCGTCAAACCCGACACACCCTAGGGGCTGGGATGGCCTGAGTCGACGCCGACGTTGAGCGCGGTGGCTGCCGGAGTTCGGGCGAGCATGGGCTCGTCGAACCGGAGCACGAGCAGGCCGGATCAAGGCTCCTACGGCTCCTTGGGGCCCTCCTGAGCACGCCTACGTGCTTAGGTGCGAGCACGGGCCACCGCAGCGACGACAGTGTCCTCGCCAGCGACGAGGAGCTCTCGGGCCCGAGGCAACACGGCGCTAGAGCGTGCTAGCAACGAGAGGAGAGGGGGAACGGGACTAGGGGCTCACGATGGTTGCAGCGGCATCGAAAGCCGCCCCAGGAAGGTCTGGAGTGGCGGCAATCTTCAAGTTCCTACCGGGGCCGAAGGTAGAAGACGATGGCGATGCGACGATGGGGGGGCTTCCGACGGTGCGTGGCTCGAGAAGGAAGAGGGCATCGAGGCGGAGGGCTTGGGGGCTCGAGAGAGAGGGGAGCGGCTAGAGCGGCGGCTACAATGGCGAGGGAGCGGCGGCCATGGCGACAGAGGAGAGGGGAGCGCGAGGGAGAGAGGGGGAGACTGAGAGAGAAAGAGAGAGAGAGAGAGAGAGAGAGAGAGAGAGAGAGAGGTCGGGACGGCCGCGGAGAGCTTCAGGAGTCCTCCACGGTAACCAGGCAGGCATGAGGTGGCCAGGAGCGGCGTCGGCACGCTGGCCACGCAGCTGCCTATCCTCCTGGCAGAGGAGGAAGAAGACCCCCTGCCCCTGGTGGGCTGGGCCGGCTTCTCTCCTGGGCCAGGCACAGGTAAGCCTCTCCTTCTCTTATTTTTTCTGTTTTCCATTTTCTGTTTCTAACATTTGTTTATTTTTGTCAGGGCCTCAAAACCTACTTCGAATTATATTAAAATATCTTGTAAGCTTAGTTTGAATATTTCAAACATCCACAAAAGTTTCAATATTTTGAATGACTAAAATATTTATATTGCTTTATTTGGCCTTTTCAGAAGCTTTGATATTTATTTTAAAATGACATAGATGTTCTGAAAATTAAAATGTCCCCTGATATAATGATGTCAATATTTACGAGACATGGGGGTCATTTTTTATGGGCATTTTGGATTTGTTGATTTTTCACAACATTTCAATTGGTTGATTCAGGTGAGGTGCTAGGGTTTCTGTTGATCCCCATTTCATATTGATGCAAAAATCAAAACATGATGCACACACATGCTAACCAGAGCAATGCTAACTAGGGATGTGACACACTGCTCCCCTGCTCCGCCATTAGGTTTAGCAATTGTCTTGCTTTTTAGAAATATTCTCAGATCCATAGTCATAGCTGCTATGGTAGAAATTTGTTTGTCCCATACTTAGTGAAGAAACTAGAAGCCTCAGATTTAATCTAAGCCGCCCATATGTTTTGGCCTGCCCGTCAGCATGGACTTAACCTACCGTGTAATAAACTGTCGGGTTAAGATGTTGGCTCCTTATAAGGCAATTTTACCCATAGAGAATAGCTAAGTCGTCTTTACTTTAGCCACATGTTTTAAGTCGTCCCTTTTTCTTATTCACGCAACTCATCATGTCAAAATCCACCACCTGCAACTGGGTGGTCACTCAAGTTTCTGATGCCATTTTAAAAGATTACCAAGATCAGGGGTTTCTGCCGCCTCAATAGGTAATTGGCTGGTGGGTTATACTTGGAGAAGAAATTCCACACCCGGAGGAAGGAGAAGTAGCAATATTCTTGGACCATCTTCTCAGAGGTTTCTCACCTCCTGGGTCAAAATTCTTTCGAGATGTTTTGCATTTCTTCCACCTAGATCCTCAGGACCTGGGTTCCAACTCCATATCCAATCCTTGCCAATTCCTGGTGTTTTGTGAGGTGTATTTGCAAGATAGGAGGGGAGGTGTGGCATCCTAGGCAAGAGCTCGCCGGAGCTAGGCGATGGCAGACGGACGCGAGAGACGGAGGGATCTGGAGCCGGCCCATTGGGCGACACCAACAAGGCCATGGGTGGCGTACGAACAAGGACTTGACCACCTGGTAATCCATTCATCTCCCCTCTTTTCCTATTTACCATTGATCTTGCCCCTGTCCATCCAAGGCCGTCATGGGGAGCCACCTGCCCAGCTCGCCGCCCCGCCAACCCATGTTGGAAGGCTCCCCACCCTTGACACAAGCTAGTTTGCCCCCCTCTCGCTTCTGCACAACCACTTCAAATCGCGGATAAGAGCATGCAAACCTCTCCCCGTGAACTTCATTTTTTATGGTCATGGACCGATGTTTCTGCTCCTCTTCCCCACAAGCTACCTCTCTCTCTCTCTCTCTCTCTCTCTCTTCATGGCGGCGGTTCTTCAACGATTATCGCCTTGCTCCGTGTTTCGCCTCTACAATTCTCAGGCAGATCATGGGGGAGTATTTCCCTATTTTTCAGCCTTGGTTTGTTTGGCGGCTGACAAAGAGGTGGGTTGTAATTCTGATCTAGAGTTTTGCAAGTATGTTGTCGAAATGCATAAGAGTAAAGGAGAGAGGGAAGGAGATTGAGGATGTGGACGAACTACTCAAACCATTGGACATGCATGAGGACGATGGAGATGATTTTGTATGGGAGGGTGAGGTTGAAGAGATGAACATGCAAGCAAAGTGGCTGGCCATTGCGTGTGTTCATACCAGCAAGGGGTTTAGTCCATCGGCTCTATAGTCTATACGTAGATATGAGATCCACGTGGGACCGTGCGACTGAAGGTCGTTGGATATTAATTGAAGAGAACATATTTATAGTTCAGTTTGGGCGCCTAGGGGACTGGAATACTACTATGATCAATGAACCGTGGCTCTTCGAAACCAAGCGGGGTCTTGGAAGAGTATGATGGGTTTACAAAACCTAGGATTGTGTATTTGAACAATATTGCGATATGGGCAAGGGTTCTAAAGCTCCCAGCTAATTATCTTGAGGAGAAGGTGATTAAAGGGATGTGTAGAAAGATGGAGAAGATTTATATATTACAAATCCATATTCAGATAACTTCAGGCTACGTGTGATCCTATGTTCATGTGAAAGCAAATCTGAATGTCAATAAAAATCTGGAGAGGTCTGTATCAATCACTAAGGCGGGCAAGAAATATCTGTACCAAATCAAGTATGAGGATCTTCCATGTTGGTGAAGTAATTGCATCCTTGTGTTTTGGAGATTGTTGTCATAAATAGTGTTAAAACTAATGTGTTTGCTAGTGCACACAGAGTAACAAGTCCCTAGAGTCATGTGGCGTTTGGAACAATCTTCGTAGATAATCTCTTGCAAGGCAACACGGATTATTATCAAAGATTATGCTTGTCGAAAGTGACACCCTCTAAAATTATTGACGAGAAGCAATTTGTTCGGTGATAGTCCGGATGTATTGACTGCATCAAAGAGGTTTGAAGACAGAGAGAAGACATAGTAATTTATTCAGTTATTTTTCCTCTATTTCTTGAGTGATAGGACCACAGTACCGTTAAGAGGGGTGTAGTGTTCAAAGCTTACGGTTCTCTGATGCTAAACCAAATCATATGTGAGTTGCTAGAAATCTCTTTGTGTTTTGAATAAATACTTTCCAACAAGAGACACACTTCTTCTTCTCTGTGAGAGATTTGATTCGGGCCGATGAGTTAGCACTACTTGTTTCTCAAGTAATGTCACTGTTGTGCTCAAAATACGACCGTTAGATATGTATCCGTTGCACATTGGCTAGTTGTCATGTCCAAAATAGTCTTTTCCCCATCTAGAGGACCGTGACTATAAATAGCCACCCTGCTTCAACGTTGATCGTTAGCTGCTCCGTGTGATCCCAAAAAGATTGTATGAGCACCTACCTCAAGAGTTATTTGAGTTTAAAATCACCGAGAGAAACCCCAAAGCCAAAAAATTATATAGTGGTTTACCATCACTCGAATCTAAGTCTAGTACATGCAACCTATTACTCTTGAGAGTTGCGAACTCTCTAGACGGTCAGGTGTCAAGTCTTTCAACGACCAAGAGTAGTTGTCTTTCAAGAAGACAAAGTCTGTGAAGGTTTGGAGATCGCCTCAAGTATCTACCATAAGTAATCGACACTGGTTGATGAATCAGCTATCGAGGAAAATAGGAGGAAGAGAGTTTATCTTCTGTGTTCAATCAGAAGTCCCTCCAACCACACGTAGTACTTTTTGAAGAAGGGCAAATTAGTCTACCAAATCCTCTGTCGCCATCGAGCATCACTAATCATCCCTACAATCAATTTACTTTGAATTATCTGTCATGAGTTTTGCTGTAGCCATGTGATCGTTTCTCGTTGCCTGCCATAGTTATCTTTCGGTAGTTGTTCGTCTTGTTCTGTTCACTGTTTACTTTCATTTTGCTGTTGGCTAAGAGACTTGAAGTTTCCAAAAGAATTTTTGAAATTTCCCATTCACCCCTCCTTTGGTATACATACTTTGCTCCTACATGCCGATTTTTTATAACAATTGTGAGTTGTTGGCTCACTAGTACGAGAAGTGTGGCACACGCGAACACGATGTCTTCTCAAATCTGACAATAGGGCGAGCCATGTGGGCCTACAAGAAAAAACCTACGGGTTGTGAGGACATGTGGTCTAACTGTTAGTCGACCAATTGGACTATCCATACACCCCAGAGCTCCCAAGGTTTGGTTCGGTTTAAGGGAATTCAGACATCTGAATAGATCCACAGAGATTTGATGCGTGGGTCGAAGGGCAAAAAGTCTCTAGACCACATGGGACATTTATGGGCGTTTTGATGAACCGTGTTGGAGATTCCCTTACACCATAGAGCCTGGTAGGGGGGACTGAAGAAAGTTAAACACTTACTGTTAAACAGATAGATGGTAGAAATGTTTGTTAACAAATGTAGGACAATCTTCTATAACGAAATAGTTAGTCCCCACTAACCTATTTATCTCAACATGCATGCATGCCACCTCATCATGCAACATGCATGAGGAAACTCTCACCTTAGCATGCAACCATGCATAAGAAAAAAAATCATGTAAACAACATGCATGGGAATTTGTATTCTGTTATTCCCTCCATTCCAAAATATATGGTGTATCCCTTTTTGTGCAAGTTAAACTTGTGTATGTTTGACCAAGAATGTAGAATAAAATATCGTAATCTACAATTAAAAAATATGAAAACAATTTCCATTATGACTCTAATGATACAAATTTTGGATTGTAGATATTGATATTTGTTTCAAAAACTTGGTTAAATATGCACATGTTTGACTTTAAAAGAATGCACCTTGTATGATGGACCATAAGGAGTGTGTTATTTATATTTAATAGAAAACTTACGACTACATAATAATCAAACACAATAATACATATATAGTTTTAGTTTAAATATTATTATTCCAACCAGTCATATTTCATACAACCAAATCTCATTGAAATATATTGGGTATCATCTAGTTTCTTTAACAATAGACAAACATCCCATGGTAAGAAGTTTTGATATTTCTATATATAAATAGCTATACCCCACTAACATATTTCTCTCAACATGCATGCATGCCACCTTATCATGCAACATGCATGAGGAAAGTCTCACCTCAACATCAAACCCTTCATAAGAAAACAAACTCACCTCAACATGCAAACATGTTTTGGATTTTATATTCTATTATGTTATTTATATTTAATAAAAAATACAACTATACAATAAGAAAACAAAATAAACCATATGTTTTTAGTTTAGTTATAATATTATTAAGTTACATGCATTTTGTATCATAATTTTAGATGATAACTATTCTACTTTTATGTCTTTTAAACCATATTTGCATCAATTTAATTGTGATTTATCTTAAAATGCAGTGAATTCAATATTTAATTCTCGGAGAGGTCGTCATGCTCGAAGATTGATCATTATGAAGAAACTGCCTTGCCGAAGCTCCAAAAAATGAAACAAAAATAGTTCCAGAAGTTTTGAACTAGAAAAAAGCAGGAACCAAAAGAAGGCACCAGGGTGGCCCTTGCCCCCCCCTAGTGCGTCCTATGCGACCCCACCTCGGGTGCCCACATGGGGCATTTGGGGCCCACAAGGGTCCCTTGGTGACCTCCTTGGCCTTTTTAGGTCCTCCCTAAAGAGTTTCGTCCATATCCATTTTTCTAGAATTTTTTCATCGCCACTTCAAGGCGGAAACCTAGTTCTTCTTTCGGAGGGCTATTTCTGGCCTAATATGCCCCTCCACTTGGATGAATTCAAATCCATCGTCTTCACCATCATCAGCACATCAAGGGTATCATCTTGATCCAAGCCATCTTCATCATCTGCATCATTCACATCACCATCTCCAACCCCATCTCATTATTTTGTAGAAATATTTTGTAGTTTGAATCACCATTGCACTTGTGATTGTTAATTGTTGTTACAGTAGTTGAGGCCTTGTGATCTACTGATAAAAGATAATTATTTTCAGATTGTTATGAACATCATTACCATACCGAATATGATTCCCATGATGTGTTGTGAGTAGTTCCCTTGTGTTCTTTAGGATATGGGAGAAGACTGGTTATCAAGTGCCATGTTAATTTGAAGTAAAGGTTGTTGCGTAATCATGTTGTAGGGTGATTCTGTAAAGGTGTTATACGAACATCGACTTCGTGCCACTTCACTTATATGCCTAGAGGAGAGCATTATGTCATATAAGTTTAGAATGGGAGGACGGAATGACAGACATTATCGTATCCTGAATTATAAGTTGTGAGATGAAGGGTGAATAGGAACCCTAGAGAAATTATAGCTATGGCTGGGTGTTAACCTTAAGAGATGTTGTACTTGTGTTAATTAGTGAGAGAACAATCATAAGTATGTGTATTCAATGGTCATTGGCACACATTATGTTAGGCTTTATACCTATAAAATTGAATAAGTGACAACAATCAATGTAAATGACATGTGAAAATTGACACCTGTATCGTTATCCCATTGTCCTCAAGAAGTTTTGAACCATAAGTAATACCATCGGCTTGTCCTAGGCACTATCAAGGATTGGTCCACTTGCTACGCTCTCTTGTTTTTTATGTTGTTCACACTCCATTGCCCAAACACACCCACCAAACACAAAACCAACACACCATTTAGTACTTGCAGTGAAACCTTGCTATTTTTGTGCTTACCATTTCCTTCATCTCCTTGTCGATTGGTACTATTACTTATTGAAAAGAGCTACAATTTAACCTATACTTATGGGATATCATATTACTCCAACAATTCATGTTCCATACAACCAAATCTCACTAAAATATATTGGGTAACATCTAGTTTCTTTAACAATAGATGAAGAATCCCATCGTAAGAAGTTTCGATACTATTTTTTAGGGATTAAGAATTCATTAGATGTGAAATAATGGTGAACGTAGGCAAAGTGGTACTCACAAGGAATCACTGTCATTACTAACAAAATTGGAATATATTTGTTGAGTTATGTTGAAGAAATATTTCTAATTAAATTGGGTACACAGAATAATTAGCAAGTTTGTTGGAGAAATATTAGTAAAAACTTTGGATAAATGTTTCTACAATTTTGTAGAATAATAAAAATATATTGTAATATAGGGGTAAGGCTTGTTGTAACCAGAGACATGAAGAATTATGAGTTGCATGAGGAATAAGATTCTTTTATAACACACTATAACGTAGATGCCCGAATACACGCACATATATTTACCTTTACGAACGCTCGTAAGCGCAGCCTACCCCTATGACCACCACTGAAATACTAAGCCGACACGATATTTTGAGATTGATGAAGTCATCACATGTGCATTGGTAGTTGACAGCAACATCTCCTAGTACTAAACGAACATCGTCGGGAAGCCTTAGATAAATCCAAGAAAATGCAAACAACATACCTAGTCTAGGACTTAAATCCTAGTCGGGTGGTTCCATCACAATGAACCTAATTAGTTGAGCTACACTCTCGGATGGTGTTTTGCGGACAATTTTTTTGATGTAGTGAGAAAAGATTTCAAAATGCACGAGGAATGAAATAAAGGTGTAGTTACAAAAAGGGATAAAAATATCTCAATCGTGTACCCCTTCGACTTGTGCTTCCACGAGTCAGCTATTAGGGTTTTACGCCTCCTGCCGACGACGCTGCTGCAGGTCTACCCCATATCTGTGGCCTTACGCCGTGAAGGCGCGGTGGATCTCGGACCTTGCTGGTGGGAGGGCTCCTGCTCCCTTTTTTGGTGTCTTTTTGTGTTCATTTAGGGTTCCTGTCTTGTTCAGTAAGGCGAGACGGCGGCGACTCTATGAAGATAGAATAAGATTCTTCCCTCCAAGCCCTGTGCCGACGCGTCTAGCGTTGTCGAAGGGTGTGTGGAGGTGTGTCTTCTACCGATCCCGCGGTCTTTGGCCGACATTTGTCTCCATTGGATGTACTTGGATCCGGTTTCCGTTCCTTTGTGTTCGTGTGTCTACATGTTGGATACTTCTGATCGACGCTTCTCTTCAATGACGACGATTGTTGTTGTGGTGTGCTGGTCCTATGAGCTCTTAGGATTTTTGACCGTCTGCTACAACAAGGTTTGTCCGACTCTGATAAGGAAGGGGCGATGACGACGGTAGCTCGCTCTAGTGCTTGTATCGTCACTAGGTGGTCTAGGAACCTGGACCTATTTTTTACTCCTCTGGTCCATATTACTTGTTTTGGATTTGTTTAAATATGAATGTATCTAAAATAAAACGTGCCTAGATACATATATGAACAAATATAAGACAAATAACACGGATCGGAGGAGTACTTCCAGTATACTGCCATGGCTGCTAATGAACAGATTGGAATTTTTTTCCGCAACAAAGGGAGGAAGGGGTAAATAAAAATTGCCAAAAATTACGGTCATATATTGTTACGAAGTTGGAAAGGTACATATTTATTTTATGAGATAGAATAGTTTATGTTGGGGGAAATATATTACTTCCTCCATTCCCTTATACAAAGCCATTATGAAAAATACATTTTGCATCTATATAAGGTCACTAACAATAATCGAGGTAACATTAATGATGTTTTCTCATACTAGCAACTTGTTTAATACTTACATGCATGTATTCATAATGACACTTAGCTACTTTCTTCTCACTCATTCGTTGCATGCATGCAACGTATTAATGATTCCGATTAATGAAAAGAAAACTTGATTTTTTATGGGGTCATTAAATTCTGCCTTGGTACCTGTAATATGAGTTTGTGGTCTTGTATAAGAAAATGGAGGGAGTAATATAATTTCGGACTCACAAATGTATTCAAATCAGAAAGAAGAAAAACAATCGTTTTGTTTAAAACTTGTTCATAGACTTATGGAGAATAAAAAAAGGACCGCAATATCTGGCAAATGTTCCCTAGGAGAGTTTTTCCCAGCGTCAACTTGCCATGCCAAATTAACAAAAAAAATACCATGAGAATTTTGTAAGAATTGCCGTGTTCAGGGGCAAAAATTGCCATGACGGTTTTGTAAGAATTTCCATATTCTAGGTGAAAAACTGTTGTTCATAAAGAAGAAAAATTGCCACATTTCATCGAAAAATTAGCATTCGATCTATCATGATAAGACAGTTTTGAGGGTGTTCCCTCAAAGCTCCCTCGGAGGGAACTTCCACAGTTATCTTTTCCGGCAAATAAAATTGTGAATGGTAATTGCATGATGACATGTGTTTGTGTAATATATTATGGGGTTTATTCAAAAAAGGATGGTAAATGTGAAAGAAAAAAAGAAAAATGACTCATTTTCTGAAACAGTAAAATGTTATGTTCTTGTAGTTAAAATCATGTGTGTTTTGTTTGTGCGTGAATGCCATATCAGCCTGATGTAGGATAGATCAACACGCGTGGTATGCAATTCGGACTATTAAAAAAAAGCCTGATGTCGGACGGATTGCATGTTGTTTGTGACATATTAGCAAGTGATTTCATAATAACCAAAAAAAATCGCGTTGGAAAGGTTGAATCGTAAGTCTATCCGGTAAGATAATGTCAGTAGAATAAGATGGAGACATTGATTTTGTAGACAAGCGCAAGTCGCCATTGATAATGTTTGTAAAGCTTAATCAGTCCATATACGAATAGACACGTCGGCAAGTTGCTACTCGGCCTCGACCTGCCAAGCAAAGACATGTGTACAGAGTAAACAGCGATCGGTTGCATGCGTGGGGCGTCAGGCAACCTTGTCACCCCGAGACGCTGCCTCCCGAGTCGCCCGCACCTGTCGCCTCCGACTTCCTCTTTCGTTTTTTTTTTCTTTATCGTTGTTTGAGGGCACGGTCAGGCAAAGCCTTGTCGTGGCCGGTGACGACGGGGATTAGATGCTCTCCCATTCGTGAGGAGCTGGCGCGGGTCGACGCCTTCGGGCCGAAGTGTGACGTGCGGCCGGACGTCACGACGGGGGCTAGTGGCGCTCCGGCGATTCCATTCCCATGGCATGCGGCTTCAAGATCTGGATCGCCACAGTCGTTAGGGACGGCAGCGGCGTGACCAGATCGGCGGCGGCGCGGACGGATCTGGGCTCTGGCGTGAGCTTGGTCTTCGGGTCACGGTCGGCGTGATGGCGAGTGCGATACGTCGGTATCTGGACGGATCTACGGGATTCCATCTTTGTCTAGTCCTGGACAACCTGGGCAACTCCGGGGGAAATCCTAGATCTCCATGGGATAGAGCGATGGCGGTGCTCTTGCGCCGCAATTCCTCTTCAGGGCATCGTTTTGAAGTTTGCTACGGTCGAAGGAACCAGCGAGGCCGGCGGCATACGCCTGGTGGCGCAACTGCCGATGAATATCGCGCCGACTACGGTCATGGCGGACGATGGCAGCATTTTTGATGTCGTTTCCTTGTCGAGGCATCGTTGTTACAGTTGGCGTCACCAGGCTCGAGATGCTCCAGGGGAAACCCTAGATCTGGGTCTCCCGGATCGGACGATGATGGCGTTCTTAGTAGCGCTTTCCCTTATGGGGGCATCGTTTTGAAGCAAGTGATGGCTGAAGTTGACAAGAGGATGAGCGGTGCTTCATCACACACATGGATGGTGTCGGATCTCGATGGCATGGCGCTCTGGAGATTAGGTGTCTGATGTGCGATGATGGACTCGCGCAGGAGGTCGACGCTGTCTGGCGTCGTGGTGGCGTCGGCGACAGCTAGACCGGGCAACGTTCATGCAGCAGTACATCTCTGAAGATGGATTAGTGGCAGGTGGCTGCGGCGGCCTCATACCCGGCAGGCGTCCTGGTTGAGGAGCACGCCGGACTGGTGGGTGCCCATACCCGACATGCGTCCTGGTTAGGACCTCAGGTCTTAGATGTTAGGTTTGGCTGCGAGGTCTGTTTGGTACTAGGCCCAGACTATCAACATCCCTTCATCAATTAGATAGGAGTAGCGACACTTTTGTTGTCTAGACGATGACTTCAGTCTTAATGTTATATAACTTTATAAAATCTTATCTGAATAATTAATAAAATGGTTGTCAGAAGTCCGGGTCCTCCTCCATTTAGAAAAAAAAAAGGCAAGCTTGTCACGACAGCCAGCTGGGGAGGGAGGTGGAATGGAAGCCGACTGACAGAGAAATAAATGCAACGGGAGCCGACTGGCAGAATGATGTCGCAGTAAATATAACCCCAACTTTCTCTCTTTCACAAAAAAAAGGAAAAGGAAAATAAGAAAATTGTCCACATCAACCGAAGCTACTCGCCATACAGCGCCGGAGACTCGCCAAATTTGCAGACCTCTCGGCGATTCGGCAACGAGCAACCGGCCCCCTTCCCCTTCCCTCCCGCGTGGGCGTGGCGACGGAAGCTCTAGGCACGCCCCGCGACCTCCCTCCCCCCATCCTCTGTTTTTTTTTCTGTACCGCACCGGCCGAGAGGGAGCCGCTGGGCGACGGAAGCTGACGCCGATCTGGGTTTGGGTGCCGCGGGGCGGGGCGCAGTTCCTCCCGCGGCGTCGTTGCCGGTGCTTGGTTGCTGCTGTCCCGTGGGCTGGCTGGGGGAGGGGACATGTCGCCGCCGCCGAGGTACCGGCACGCACCCTCAGGGCGGCCGAGGACGCCTGCATCCTTGCAGGCCTCGGCGTCTCCGACGACGGGGGCCGTGCTCGTGCTGCTGCTGCTACACCGCCTCTGCTGCCTCGCGTTGGTGCTGCTGACTCCTGCTGCGTCGCTGTGCGCTGCTCCCATCTTCTGCGGCGCCTATCTCTTCTCTCTCGCTAGATATTTTTGCTAGCTATTTTTTCTATTTGATATCATTAGTCATAGAAAATTAATGAAAAATAGATTAGTGGATTTGAGGACTCGGTTGGAGTGCAAGCAAAATATGGAGAGGAGGGAATATTTTGGAGTGAGACTCCAAATGAGGATTTGGAGATTCGATAGGACTTGCTCTTAACTATCTTGAAAATGATCATACAAAACTTCACGATCTTGGTGTTTTGTTCTTCTCATGCTACCTTTTTTTTTTTGAACAATCATTAGCTTAAGGTCATATCCATTATGAATAAACATGAGTATCTGTATCTTCAGGCACCATGTCGATGTTCCCAGGGATGGATCTTACCAAGATGGACCCTCCAACTCTTACCCTCCTTGGAGCAGCTTGCTGTGTAATGTTGTCCATGCATTTCACAGTGCAGTTGGTATCACAACATCTTTTCTATTGGAAAAATCCCAAAGAGCAGAAGGCTATACTCATTATTGTGCTAATGCCTCCACTGTATGCTATAAGCTCCTTTGTTGGTCTTCTAGATATCAAGGGAAGCAAAGCGTTTTTTACATGCTTGGAGTCTGTTAAGGAATGCTATGAGGCACTGGTGAGTCCTCTTGGGTTAATGATGACATTTTTCACCTGAAGTTTCTGATTTCACTCACTTTTCCTTATATTTTTCTCCTTTCAATTGTGTAGGTTATTGCTAAGTTTCTGGCATTGATGTACAGCTACTTGAATATATCTATTAGCAAAAACATTGTACCTGATGAAATCAAAGGGAGGGTGCTTCATCATTCTTTCCCTGTCTCTCTTTTCCTGGTATCTTCTTACACCCTCGTATGCTCTTATAGAAAGTTTGATGAATGTTGCTGTAATCTGCTCTTGAACTTTGGTAATGCAACCTGCACTATGAATGACAAATTAATAAGGGGTCCTAGGTGCATACCCATGCTGAACCTTTACATATTTGCAGGATGCTGCATTATTCAGTATTACTAAAATGATTCACGGTCTTAACAAAAAGGTTTATATTCCATTAATAAAGTACTTATTCATAGAGTAATATCTGGTTTAATTGAAGCATGTACGTATGAGTAATCATTGTTCAGTAATACTAGAATGATTCACTGTCTTAACAAAAAGGTTTTTATACTCCATTAATAAAGTAGTTACTCAGATAGTAATATCTGCTTTAATTGAAGCGTTTACATATGAGTACTCATGCTTGAGTTATGATTTTAACTTCGATCCTTCATGTGTTGTTCACTATGTTTGCCTATATGCATTTAAATGTTGTCATGCATGTGTAGTCTGGAAGCTATTAGCAGTACTGTTAGTTAAGACTTTTCACCCTGTTCATTAGTTTTACTTTGTGTACTTAAAGTAACCAATATGCTTCTGGCTCTGTGCTTTGGCAGCCCCGTAATGTTCGGTTGGAGCACAAGACATTAAAGCTTCTGAAGTACTGGACCTGGCAATTTGTTGTTGTTAGGCCCGTATGCTCCATTCTGATTATTGCACTTCAGCTTGTTGGGCTGTACCCCAGCTGGGTCAGCTGGACATTCACAATTATACTGAACTTTTCAGTCTCCATGGCACTATATGCCTTGGTCATATTCTATCACTTGTTTGCCAAGGAGTTGGCACCTCACAAGCCTCTTGCTAAGTTCTTGTGCATCAAAGGGATTGTCTTCTTCTCTTTCTGGCAGGTAAATCACTTCCTCTCTTGGCTGGAAAGAGTTTAAATATTCTTATAAATATTTTTGGGGTTACTTTTTCTGTGTGTCTGAATGCTATTGATGTAACTGTAAGCCAGTTTGTCCTCATGGTTGCATCGGAACATTTGGTTGAGGTGGCGATATTGGTTTAGTAATGTTGATAGTTAAGACTTTTTATACTTGCCATGTTATCTGCGATGATTTTGCATGAAGCTTCTTCTCTCATTCACTCTTTGGATTTTGTCCAGCATAATATTTAATTACCTTATTTTGTTATTATGGCTAATGGTTATCAATCTAGGAGCTTGGTCTGCAATTTAATTTTCTATGCATTGCCATGTAAATATTTAAATTCATCAAAAATATAATTAATAAAGGTCGCAAAGAAACAACTGTACATAAGTGTGCAACGGGTTTATGAGCATAAATCAGTTAAATAATTTCACCTTGGAATGCACAACTTTGTTGCAGTAAACATTCCCAGTGGACTATTGTCTTATCTATGGGTGCTTGAGGCTCTCATTCTAACTTGCAATCCTTTGCTGTAGGAAACTAAATAGCTAAATACGACACCCATTCCATTTTGTAACACGGTTCCTTTTTTACCAAATCAAATCTGATCAAAATCCTGGTTCTTGAATGCTATTACATGTCTGCAGGGCTGCGCACTGGATGTTTTGGCTGCTGTAGGGGTGATTCAGTCTCACCATTTCTGGCTGGACGTGGAGCACATCCAGGAGGCAATCCAGAATGTCTTGATCATCCTGGAGATGGTCATCTTCTCGGTCCTCCAGCAGTACGCGTATCACGTCGCTCCGTACAGTAGCGCTGACAAGGCGGAATCCGTGAAGAAGGACGAATGATCCAGGGCATTGTGCCAAACAACATCTGCAGCTAGCTCATGTATGGTTTTCTGTGTGTGATGGGTCGAAAGATGTTATAGGACATGTGCATTTCCTTGTGGACACGCGTAGAGTGAGTTGTCGTTATACTTATACCTTGAACATTAGAAAATCGGAGATGATGAGGAACAACATATATAGGAATGCCCGAATAGCATGTTGAGGAACAACACGGTAACATATATAGGAGAATAAGTGTCTAAACTCGGAGATGATGAGGAACAACATATATGAGGAACAACATGTTGTTACCGTGTTGTGAGACTGTAATGCCTGAATAAGGAGAATTTTGGGGATTTCCCACTACGAATTGCATCCTGAATAAATGGTGGTTTCCTGTCGCCCAAATCATCGTATGTCGCTGTATGGTTGTTCCAAAACTAGGTATGGTTGGATGGCCATTGTTGTCACATTTTTCTGAGGGTGCCCAAGTAAAGAAAAAAGACTGGAACATGGAAGTGATTGGTTCCGGTCCAATGTGTCTACTGTATACGGAGTACTCCCTCTGTCCCAAAATAAGTGTCTAAACTTTATATTAGCTCTAGTATAAAGTTATACTAAATTTGAAACATTTATTTTGGGACGAAGAAAGTATTATATAAGATGGTACCTCAAATTAGTCATAGTTTATTACACATGAAAGCTAATTAATTCCTGGACAGCTTGCATGGAAACTTACATAACTTTTAACTCAAGACCTCAAATCACTCATGTTTGTTGTGCATGAAAAATAATTAATTCCTAGACAGCTTACACTAAAACTTACATAACTTTTGACTCAAGACGTCAAATCACTCATTGTTTGTTGTGCATGAAAGCTAAACTTGCATAGCTTTTGACTCAAGACCTCAAATCACTCATCGTTTGTTGTGCATGAAAATTAATTAATTCCTGAACAGATTGCATGGGAACTTGCATAACTTTTGACTCGAGACCTCAAATCACTCATCGTTTGTCCAGCATGAAAAGTAATTAATTCCTGGACAACTTGCACGAAAACTTACATAACTTTTGACTCAAGACCTTAAATCACTCGTCGTTTGGGTGAATGAGCAATAGGAGGCCACAATGTTAAGATTCTTTCACTTGCAATGAAAACATGCAAGAAAGAAAGAGATGGTTCCATATCAAGACTTGCAAGAACTTGTGCATCAAGTTGTTCATTCTGATCAGTAGTTGAAGTGTCGCCAAGCCTGCAGCGACACCTACACATCAAGCACTTGGATAAGTTCAACTCAGCGGGAAGAGATGGAAGCATTGTTGCAGATTTGTCCTCACAAGCAAGACAACCGGAAAAGAAGCTACTTCATAAAACGTTAAATCTTCCTATATACTAGTACCACTCGCATTAGTGTCATACATGCAAATGTAGAGGTCATTTCAAGAAGGGTTATCTAATTTAAAGACGGTGCCGCGCTCAAAGGAAAAGGATGGACACATGATCGATGACTCAAGTGATGATCTGAATTTGAGAAGAAAGATGCAAAGTATTGTACTTTTTGAGACCGGGGCACCCATGAGTTCAGATGGAGTTGGTTTTAATCTCATGGTTCAAAAAACTGCAACGAAGTCATTGATGGTTGCGGCTACAACAACATCATTAGTAGTGATCATGTGCTTGCTCTCGGATATCCACATGGAGACAACCCCACTCATATTATGTGAAATGGTTGAATGGTGTTGGTAAGCTAAAAATTACACATGGTGTGTGGGTGCTATTTTCAATGGGAAGCTATGTGGACAAGGTGGTATGCGATGTGTTGTCACTGCAAGCTTGTTATCTTCTTTTGAGAAGATTGTAGTAGTTTCATCGCAATGCTACTCACCATGAAAGGTCTAACAAGTATTCATTTGCGCATCAAGGAGTGAACCATGTATTCGATCCTACGATGGATCAGACAATCAAGGCTGAGCAATTCCCTCATGTGAAGAAGTGAATACAAAATACCTCAAAACTACGGATGGTTTTGTTTGAAGAAAGACAAGATGATATGGACGAGTTCATGACCGATGCATTAACTTGTGAGGTCAAGCCTCATTCATGAGTTAAACCGGTGGAGAAGCCAAAGAAAGACACATGCAGCAATTATCTATGTTGGAAAGCTTCCGATGCCTATGTTGAAAGAAATGACACGTCAGATTTCAAGATGAAACCTCCCACCTAAACTTGATTAATTCTATAAGGGCCTAGCTCGTTTTGGGGGCTAGATAAGATGACATTTGAAGTCAGCTTTCATGCATAACAAACGGTGAGTGGTGTGAGGTTTTGAGTCAAAAGTTATACGAGTTCCAGTTGTCCAAGAGGCTCCACAAGTTTGCTACAACTATAGGTTGAGACTTGCGAATTTATTCTTCATTTTTAGTTGTGTTCACATCTTAGCTAGTAGGTGCTTCTAGTAAAACTAGTTGACTCGTTGTGCCAATGGTGCAAAGGGCGAGAGGGAGCAAGTATTGTGAGAATATTCAGACACCCAAGTCTTTACTGCTGGTACATAGATGCTTAGTTACAATGTGGTACACAAAAGAAGTAGATAGGAAGGAAGGAATACATTATTAGCTTATGAAAACCAAACATGGCCAACACTACCACATCCTCTTCTTGGAAGCCGTCTTTTCTCGCCGGATCTAACATAGATACATGATCACAAAAGGAAGCAAGACCATCGCCGGATGGAACCGCAAAGTATAATGGGGCTTGACGGACAATAAAAATAGGTGCTGCTCCTCGTCTCCTCCTGGGTCTAGATCGAGGCCTCGCTCCTCTCTTCTCTTGAATGACAGCTTGAAGGAAAGGACACACAAAAGCGCAGTCCTATACATTGACTAACCTGACAGAAAACAGAGACAAATGTAGGTATGGTTATCTATTATGTCGCTGATACAAAAAGTAAAACGCTAAACAGAGACAAATAGAAGAATAGTGAGGACTGGAGTAACCTCTACATAATAATTCAGATTGCATCACTAAACATATGAATGACGGAGAGCCCCATAATAATTCAGATTGCATCACTGTAGGAAACTACAACTCACGAGAGACATTTTTTCGAAGAGTAGAGGAGAGATCAAAAGCTAATATATTAACAAATCTACGACATCTTCACCGACACAACTATATAATGAATTCGGAAGTACTTCATGGGCACCAATCAAAAGCTAATATATAGTTCAATATATCCACATGCTGCTCCCACTCACCAGAAGAGTAGAGGAGAGATCAAAATTGAGAGAGGGTCAGTGGGGGGTTGAGGGCGCTGGGAGCCGCAAGACCTGTCATCCATGTTGTCGGTCTGCACATTTCACTTATTTTCTGCAAGAGCAAACCAAACCAAGATAGCATTAGCATGTTGTATCTTACGCAAGTGACCAGACGATGAGAATGCTTGCCGGCAAAGGGGAGCAAGAAAATAATAACCTGAAAACATCCAAGGAAGTAGTAATCCACCTAGCAAGAAAAACAAAGGCCATGGAATATTCAGTCAGCATTCCAAGACCTGACTTGCCCTCTGGATACATATCTTGAGAGTCACAAGAGATGATCTATTTTACCTGTGTCTCTTGTCAAGTCTTCCCAGCCAGCCGAGAACTCTGTATATCTGTTAGAGCAGACAAAACAGAACAAATACAATTAACTTCGAATTACAGAAGTTGACAATTGCACAGAACATATGCAATAAACTGTCAAAATTGTAAAGTAGGTATTAAAGAAGATAGAATCATGAGTGTGAGTGTACTGTCTGAAAGTGCATTGATGCCTATTTTGTACAGTGACCTAGAGAAAACTCCAGTACATAAAAAGGAAGGCTAACACATTACGTGTGATTAATGGGTGACTTGTTAAGACGTAGGGACATACATTGATTACAATTTTTTTGCCAATTCAAGCTCTAGAAAACAGATCATCTCATCATTAATCAGGTTATCCTTGTGTAGCCCATCCTTATACATAGATATTAGAGGTAAATTGTTATCCAAAAATATATAAATGGTTCAATCTATTTTCAGAAACTAAAAATTCTATTTTTTATGTAATCCACATTATAGAATAAGTGCTAACCTTTTGACGAGTCCTCTGCAATATCAAGAAGTTGGATCCAACTAATGCGCTCGACTTGCTCTGCAAATATATACATGGTTCAGCCTTATTTTCAGAAATTAGGATTTCAGTCACAGTTGCAACTCCAACACCAAAAGGAATTGACTATTCATTTTCTATAAGTTCAGACAAAAACAAAGAACGATGCTTACCTGATAGAAACCAACAGAGTTGAAACCTAGACTCTGATTGTGAAGCCCAATTAAGATGCCATTGAGCACTCCAAATCCCATGGCGGTCCTTGCGTCGAAAGGTTTGTGCTTAAAGGGCTTCATACATAATGCCACATGAAGTCAATAGAATAGAACAAAGAGATGTCAGCGTATCAACATGGTTGGTGCACAATAAAGAATAAGGGTGTTCTTATTTGTAGGGATAACATTTCTGCCAAGTTATACATGACTTTCAAAGATCAGTAAACTGAATTCAAAATTTACAGGTTGTAGAGAACAAAAAATGGCAGTCATAACATGATACTACAAACAGGGGATATGCAAACGTCGATGATCTGAACAGAAGCTCTAAATAAATAAAGAAACATTAATTCATAAGAACTGAAACTCACTGCCTCCAGTTCCATAGACCAATACTCAGTTTTATGTGAGTACAGTTTTCTAACACGTGAGAATCCTTTGATCAATATGTTGACTACATAAATAAAATTAAACAAGATCAGTGAGTTTTCCATGATGGCATCAGTAGTGCTCAGTGCTCACTGGATGTTCATGTTATCTTTCCATTTTGACTGTTGGAGAACTGGAGGTGAGCATGCTTGGACGTTGCTGAAATTTCATCAAACACCTTATAGGCATAAACAAAAAAGAATTTGCACAAGGAAACAGATGAGCTGAAGAGAGAGGGTAGGAGGCAGGGGGAGAGATTAGATTCTACAGCAGGCAGGGGAATAGCCAGGTGCGACATCTCCTGCCTTGCCATGGCCGGTTGCACCTCGAGGTCGGCAGCTGCCCCCTAACGGAGAGAGGGAGAGATGTAGAAGGAGAGAGAGAGGGAGATGTAGAGAGGGGAGAGAGCCTGACTGAACCTGGGACTCACCGACGACGGCGCCGGCGCTGTGGACCAACGCTGCTGCTCGAGCTCATCCTGGGGTCTCCGCTGCATGCGTGGAGATGCTCCGTGGACCACCGATGCGGCTCAAGCTCCTCCCGGGGTCGCCACAGCACGCGCGGAGATGGACGCGGGGGTGGGGGCTCGTGGCCAGACGGAGGTGCAGACGACCACAACGACCTCGTCCGGGTTGAGCTCGTTCTCCCGCGGCTTCCTCACGACGGCAGCTCTCGGCGACGACGGGGCTGACGGATCTGCGAGCGCCATGGCCATGGTCGTCGCCTGACCCGCTCGCTGTCCCTCTTTTCTTCCCTTCCATTCCCTTCTGAAAATGGGAGGGGGGAGGTTGCGGGCGGAGGCTGGCCGGAGGAGACGGGCGCGAGTGGCGGCGGCTGGCCAGGTGGAGCTGGCCGGGTGGAGGAGGTGCGGCGACGGGGCAGGGAGGCGGGCGCGGTCTAGCTAGGGTTTGGAGGGAGAGAGAGGAGAGGGGCGCGGCGCGAGCATACCTGGCCAAACGGGCCGTGGGCACGGCCCGCCGCGGCACGATTACTAGCCGGGCCGTGCCGTTCCGGCCCGCGTGTCCGGGGTGTCGGCCCAGACACGGCCTGTTTGCTAATCGGGTCGGTCCGTCGGCACGCCAGGCCCGTTAATATGCCTACTATTTCACGCATTGAGCGTTTTTTAGTCTATTTTTACTTATTGGCCGTATAAAAAAAAAGATAATCGGGCCCTACCGTGCCGGCCCGCGTGCTGGGGGTGGCGGACCAGGCACGGCCCAAGGCGGGCCGCAGGCCTGGCATGGCCCGTTTAGTTCGTGCCGGACCGGGCCACGTGCCGTGCCGGCGCGGCGTGCCGTTGGGCCGGCCCGTTAAGCCCGGCCCGTTTGGTCAGGTATGGGCACGAGTGCGGGATGGGCAGAAAGCTAGGTTACCTCCACCGGAGCGGCTGCCTTTTATACGCCCGTATGCGAAATGACGAAAATGCCCTCGACGAGGCACCGAATTAACAGGCGATGGCACGAGCACTATTCGTTTATAGGGCGACGTGGAGGCAACGGTTGTGACTACCAGTCCAGCGTCATTTATATGTTCAACTACTCTCCAGCTGTTCCATGCGAAGGGAGCTTGAGACTTCATAGTTTAAGTTTGTACACATCTGGTGAGGTCAATGTGTTGTGTTGTCAGCCCTAGTTTAGTTGAATTGAATGTCCTGTCCTTAGCTCTTTTGTATGGATTGAAGGGCATGTCCTTAATCCATATAGGATCCTTACGACATCATCTTGTGATTTGGTTGTTGCTGCCTGTGCTTGGTACATGAAATGTATTTATCCATATAGGATCCTTGCGATTTCATCTTATGATTTAATTGTTGCTGCCTGTGAGTTGTTTGGTACCAAGAAATATATTTGAGACTTGCTGCTTCAGTTTGTGAGTTGTTTGATACCACGGTGCCCTCATCACACCACCATATCACCCGCCAAGGGGAAGCGATCCACGCTGAGAACCGTAACCAAGATCATAGTAGCACCACGCGAAGAAACTTGGCAAAGAACCAACTGTTATGTACACGAGCCATTACATTTACACACCATCCCAAATGCGGAGGAAGCACGACGCATTTACAGTTGTTTCTTCGCATCAGCTTTGATGGGCACACCGTAAACAGACGACATAAACAGTTCAGTCTATCATCAGATCAATCCTTGGCGTAACTCACAAGACTATGTATGTACAGACGCGCAGGCCCGTTCTGCCTGCTCTACTCGGGGTGATTATATTTACACGTAGGCAGAGGTGCCGGTTACCGGAAGTCTACTCCGGCCGCACGCTTACCAGGTTGGGGAGGGCGGCCAGCTGAAGCTTCTTGACCTCGCAGGCCGTTACCTTGCACGAGTCGAGCGACAGCGAGCGCAGGTTCTGCAGCGGCCTCAGATGGTGGAGACCGGCGTTCGAAACCCGGGAGTATGACAGGTTCAGCGAGACCAAAGCGGTCAGGCCTGCGACAAGGATACATAACTGTGAGGATCATATCGGAAGCTTTGGGGAGATGAAAGAAAGAATGCTAAAGATGCACGTACCTGAGATTATCTCCAAGGTCTTGTCTGTGAGGTTGCCGTTTTGGGATAGGTTAAGCAGCGTCAGGTCTTTGAGGTCCTTGATGTTCTTCACTCCAGCGTCGGTGATTAACCCGCCGCAGAGCTCCAGAGACTGCAGACCCTTGAAACCTGAAACGATGACAACCATGTTAGGTGTTGTATGATTGAATCGATCTTTGATTTAATCATGCACACTTACATCTGAAGCAGTTCGTCCCAGCATCAGTTATACGAGCTCCAAAAAGATCAAGGTGCGTTAATCCAGTGAGAGCTGCATTAGAAATGATGGAAACACAGAATCTTAGGGGCAAAGTTATGGAAGTGACCCGAAGAGACACTCTTCATGATCCAGTTACTAACACGACTGTAACCTATATTCCAATAAAACTGCATAAAGATGTAGACACTTAGTTTAATAACTAGGAACGCAATAATTAGCGCAACAAACAACGAAATTTGGCTGGGTTACTATCTGTCATCACAAGTCCTGGGGAATATGAGAGACATACTTGTAAGAGCTGCCAAGCCGTTGTCTGTAATTTGACGATTATCAAGATTAAGTGACTTCAGTGAATTCATGCCAGCAATTTTCTTCAGACCAATGTCCGTAATCACTGTAAAAGAGAGATTCATGCTATGCAAATTCCGAAGACCTGCAAAAGAAGATCCGTTGCAGAACTATAGTGAAAAATAATATCAACCGTAAGAGTTCAGACACATAAACCTCATAATAACACTTCAGCATTGTGATTAAGATGAATACTATGGCTCAACTATCAATTGTTGAGAGCACATGTAGCAAGATAAAGTCAGGGGATACTATAAATGAAAAGTGTGCATGCAATGTACCATTAAATGTGGAGTCATTTCCTGACATAACCAGTCCGTTTCAATATAGAAAATCACCAAAAATACCACAGTATATTATCAGCATTGGCCCCTCTATCATGCAACTTTTTAGTGGTATTTCTTGAATTGTGTGAACCAGTGGTTTATGCCTTCACACAAGTCACTTGACCACAATACAGGTAGGCAGCCCAGAAAATGACAATATAATCTAAGATAATGCATTGGGCACCAAGATGAAAAGAATATTTCTATAAACACATTACTAGAAAGTACTCTACATCTAGTAACCAATCATTAGACCAGAAGCCGACAAGACATAACTGCATATATTCCAGTGTCATGGTGATCACCTAGCTTAAATTGGTTACAGCAGAAGCAAGTTCAATTTTCTCACAAATTAGCAGCAACAATAATGTAACAAGCTAATGTTGGAATTATGTGTCCTGCAACTGGAATACCTCATTATGGAATAATACATGTATTTATACATGGAATACTTGCATGATTTATCACTTGTTGGAACGTATTTAAGTTATATGCTTAAGGAAGCTGGTCGATTATCAGTGGAATACAATATACTCCCTCCGTCCCATAATGTAAGACGTTTTTTAACACTAGTGTAGTATTAAAAAACGTCTTACATTATGGGACGGAGGGAGTACTATTTATGTTGGAAAGACTACCCGGGTAAAGTGATAATCGGAAGGAGCTAGATCGTATAGTTAGATTACAGCCCTAATGTTGATCTACATAATTAGAGGAATTTACAACTATTATGACGCGTTGCTCACAAGCGTGTGCCCCGGGGACATAACGGGTAGAATCCATTAACAGACAAATATGATCGTAGTTGGTAATTTGATCTGGACTCTATCCTGGAAACTAGTGGAAAATACTAGGAATCTTATATCTGTATAAGAGGTGGACTCTTTGAAAAGACAATATAAGAAGGTCCCTACCCCCTAGTATCAGATATGCGATTGTGAGCGGCACCACGGATAAGCGCAGAGGAATAGGGGTAGACCACAAACCCTAAATTTCTAACGTTGGCATCGGAGCTAAGGTCATACCGTCGCTACCACGATTCTAATCCGCTGTGCAACTCTGCCGACGTTGTCACCGCTGCACCGGATAGTGCGTGGACTCCCAAGAGCGAGAAAAGGAAATTCTGCTGTGATTCAATCTACAACGGCGGTGCGTTAAGAAGCAGCTGCATCAAATCCACCCAAAAGCAGCCGTGTACAGGGGCGTAAGTGCCGAGCAGATCAATTTTTGCCGCTGGTTCCCAGGGATCCCACGTCCTTGTCAAGTTTGCGGCTGTAATCAGATCCTATGTGCTCTTGTGTTGCAACTTACAAACACCAAGCAGCTGGATTTAGGGCATGTTCGATCCAGGAAATCAAGTTTGTTTTCTCTTGTGCGCACGGATCAAGTAATACTAGTAGCGCATGCATGTTTATTCTGCAGTACACCGTCGTCATTATTTGGCCTTCGCGTCAATCCATGGGAAAATCAGTTTCTGCTGCACCATGTTTCAGCTGCACCATGTTCATCCGCGGTCTCGTCCAATTGTCGTCCTGGTCGTGACCACGAGTTCGATCTATCAAAAATACGAATCCTACTGGCTCACCGGGTCCAACTCCACGACGTATCGTGTCCGTCGCCGTCTCTCCACCGGGAGGTCTGCTGCCTTGGGAAGTCATATGCTCCCCTGAGTCGCAGAGTTTGCTGTTACATTGGTCCAGATCCGATTCTGGTGCTCACGGAAAGGTGTTGTCTACCTGAAGCCATACATGAATTTCAAGGGAATTTTAAGCTACAAGAATTACATACGTAGCTAGCTGCTGGTGTTTGGTGCAAAGCAATCGAGGAATCATGGTCGGGAACTCGATGGAGTATGCTGGAAGGAGTGCACAGCAAACGAATTTTGCTGGAATACCATCGAACCGATCGGAATACTACAAACTTTGAATGACATACTGACGGCAAGCTTTGTTCCTGTACCGTCAAGCTGTCCATACTATCACCGACCCAGAACAATTTTCATTGCTACATCTCGACATGCTGAAAGGAATTTTTTTTCAGTGGAATCATTTATTTTCAATCTAATTAGTGTAAAATAATTGTTGGAGAAAAAATATTATGCGGAAACTTATGCATACTGGTAAGGGATTTCGGAGAATTGTTATTATTGAGCATCACTTGTTTGTGGAGGAAGATGAGAGTCACTCCGAGGACAAGGAAATTTTCTATTCATTTGTCGGTATGCCTAACGACAAGTTTTTGCACTATATTCATTTATTTGGGGCTATTTTTTTAAGTATAATTGGCTTGTGGCTTGTCTTATTGCTGGAATACAATAGCGAATTTATTGGCATACTAACAGTTCCAAAGGAAATTATATATATTTATGTGCTTTGTCATTGCTGCTAAATTTTATACACTTTGGAATTGGAAAATTTGCCATAAAACTCCTGTATAGAGGAAACATATTATTGTTACGGGACACTATGTGCAAGTTCAGTGAGAAGGGATTTGATTTATTGTCTATCTTGGAATCTATTTACTATTGATTATGAAATACCATTGGAAAAGGAAGAGCGGAAATATTTCTCAATGATAAAATTAGTGCAATATGGAATTTCACACAATGGTCTATTCTTTATTGATGGTCCATTGGAAGATAGAAACCCAAATTTGTTTATTTGGAAAAGATAACTCTATATGGAGGAATACCGACAATAGGAACACATGCTTGGAATTTTATTATCTACATCATCAACGACTTGGTCACATATCTTGAAACTAGATGAATTGGCTTATTGATTCTGGAATTCTAAAGTTTAGTGGGAGGATTATGGTATTTTGTGAAGCATATATACCGGACATTTTTTACTGACACACCTTTTTATTAAGGTGGAAGGAGGTAACAAAAGGAAACTTCACATCATATTATTTTTTTGTATAGTTATGGTATTTTCTCCCACTCCCACTAGAGGCTAGATTATATATTTTATCACATTCATTGATAATTGCACTTGATATGGTTATGTTTATACTATTTAAAATACAAGTCGGAATGTTTTATTGTGCTTGTCACATTACGTACTGAAGTGGAAAATCAGTTGATTAAAAGATGCGAGAGTTTTAGCAACTGATTGGTGGGGGAAAGTACACTTCAGGAATATGTCAATTGAACATGAAAAGAGCATGGAATTATTCACCATTGTAATAGACCGTACACTCCGAAATTAAATGGAGGAACTGAATATTTTATTGTCTTGTAAATTTTGGAAGAAGCATCCCATATATATTGCCGTTTGTTTATATCATTCATCTAGCACAGTCACTCCTTATGGTTTGTAGGCTGGAAGGAAATCATTTTCCTTATGGTTTGTAGGCAGGAAATTCCTAATTGCTACAAAGCACGCACCAGGAACTTTGTAATGATAGTGGATCAAACTGGTGGAAAAGTAGGAACACAACGATTATTATGATCAAGGGTGGAAATATTGACAGTCATACTGAATATAATCTTGACCCCAATGGAAACTACAAGTGAAACTCCCGACACTAACATGCTTAGGATAAGTGGGAGGAATTGGCTTGGAATATCATGTTTGAATAATTGTTATGTGTTGTTGTGGGACGCCACTCTAAATTTTAGAGGAATGATTAAATTCTCTTAAGAAGGCTTTCTTATCAATGAAAACTATGGGCGGAAGAATTGCGGGAAGGAATAAACTCATATGAGGAAGAACATAGTTTGGGAACTTAATATCATACCAAACAACCGCAAGCCTATTGTCTCGAAGTGATTTTTTAAGGAAATTTTGGCTCATTGGAATATTATAATGTCACTCTTGCTATTCAGTTCTTCACACAAAAGGAAATATACTTTGTGGAAACTCTCTCTCCTGGGATTTGGGAAAGAGGAACTAAAGACATGGTTTGCTAATTGAATACATTAATGTATGGTCTTATAACAAGCTTCATATCAATGGAATAGCGGGTCATATGATTTTCTAAATTGATTCAAGGTGGTCATCTACAAATGTAAGTGTTAAATATTTGTTTGCATTAACATTGTTTCGCTGTTTGCAATAATAAAGTCACATTGATGGAAGTGAAAGCTTGTTCATGTTTGAACTTTCATATGAAAGGAATGTTTGAAGCTTCCTGTGTTTTGGCAGTGGAACTACATAGGATATGTTTTTGAAATGTTTTCTATGGAAAATTGCAAAGTTGTTAAAGTACCCAAAACCAAACTCAGTGAGGAATTATGTTTGAACTCCTGAGGAAAAAGGGATAATACTTGGTGTTGAAATTTATTGTATGTTTGTTATACAATCATACCTTAGCTTTCGAAATATATGTTGCATTCAAGCAGTGGAAGGAAAGACGAGCAGCTAAGGGAATCTCACACATCATATAAGATTGTGGAAAGTGCATCACAACTAGTCACTTGTTCTGGAATTTATATTAAAGGTTAACACACTGAGGAAGCTATTACTATATCTATGAGATGAGAAATAAGTCGAGGTACGCATGTTCAATTATTATTTTTAGTACTAACATGATGCAGGTTCACTAACTAAAGTCAGGAAATTCTTTCAAGACTTGGTTACTCATGAAACTTCATTTACTGATTGGATTTCATATTTATGTGGTTCTGAAAATTTATTCAACATGGTTATCATATATTTTGACTTGATGTGGAATTATACATATTGTTGATTATGTGACGAAAAATAATTGATGCAGAATTTTCACTTGAAGAAGTGATACTCAAGGTGCCTATAAAGGTGGAATTACACTCGAGGAAATAATACTCGAGGCGCCTAGGACAGCTATGCTGGAATAATTAGGTGGAAACTAAGGTCTCTAGTGATCTTAGGTGTCACAACAAGGAAACATATTGAGGGAATGTATCACATATTTGTGTGTATGGGTTTTTCAACGTGGTGTTAATATGATTGTTGATCCCTTGACTTAGCTTATTAGTCATGAGGTATTTGGTAAGCATGTTAAGGCTATGGGTTTACGAATATTTGAATGATCGTTTTGGACAAGTGGGAGATGTTGGAATTATGCGTCCTGCAACTATATTCAAACATAGGAATTGCTAATATTTGGAATACCTCATTATGGAATAATACATGTATTTATACATGGAATACTTACATGATTTATCATGGAATTATCACTTGTTGGAACGTATTTAAGTTATATGCTTAAGGAAGCTGATCGATTATCAGTGGAATACAATATACTATTTATGTTGGAAAGACTACCCGAGTACAGTGATAATCGGAAGGAGCTAGATCGTATAGTTAGATTACAGCCCTAATGTTGATCTACATAATTAGAGGAATTTACAATCTATTATGACATGTTGCTCACAAGCGTGTGCTCCGGGGACATAACGGGTAGAATCCATTAACAAACAAATATGATCGTGGTTGGTAATTTGATCTGGACTCTATCCCGGAAACTAGTGGAAAATACTAGGAATCTTATATCTGTATAAGAGGTGGACTCTTTGGAAAGACAATATAAGAAGGTCCCTACCCCCTAGTCTCAGATATGCGATTGTGAGCGGCACCACGGATAAGCACAAACGAATAGGGGGTAGACCACAAACCCTAAATTTCTAACAGCTAATTTTCAACTGGACTACTAAAACGAAGGCAAATTAAAGAGGGGGAAAACGGCACAGTTCGTGAAACAGAATTTGGCAAAGCGTAAACAAACCAGAGAGATGACGAAGTCCATTGCTCCCAACTGCAGTGTCTGAAAGTTCCAAACTTCTCAACTGTAGAAGGCCTACAGCACAGCGAAATGTATCCATTAGAGCTTTACAACAGGAGAGCCATTATAAAAAAAAGGAAGAGCCCAAATTCGATTTTTCTAGACAGGAAGCACTAAAATCGTCTAACCACAAATGCTCTATAAATTTCTGCAGGCAAACAACAATGGCACATCGATGCTATACTGCTAACTGTAGACAAGTCTGGTAAATAAAAATCGTATACCATTCCACAACGGTAAACTGTACGTGCACCGGCTGGTTAACTTGATGATTCCACTATTAGACATTTTATAAAACAAGATGTAATAGAAGATGAGGTGAGACATGCTATTACAGTTGCAAAAAAGAAAAGAAAAATTAAGACATGTTGGAGGAACTCACCTTTCAGGTGCAATAGGCCCTCATCACCAATCTTGCATGAGTCCAAGTTCAAACACTCCAAATTGATCAATTCTGGAAGGAACAAAGAACATCATATACAAACTGTCCCCACGTTGTGTTGTTTAGTATACTGGATCCACGGTTCAAATACACACCTTCATGGTTATATTTTTTTAAATATATTATTATGCAAGATTTAATACAAGAGAAAAGTGCTCCCAACTGACACTCCATTTTGATCTAGAAAATGAATAACATGCATGCCAGAAGTGCAAGACCCTCTGCATGTTCTTTGACATGCCTCTGCTTTCATCTTACCAGCATCTTTGTGCACAGGCGGAAAGATAAATACCAGTCATCTTTCTTGAAGGATAATTATCATGTTTTATGCTGTTGTTTCATTTGCATAAATTCCTTAGGGGCTGTTCTTAGTTTCTTATTTCTTTCATTTTTCATTTGGGTTTTCTAGTTGGTTTGTAAGATCCGCGCCTTCTCGGTACTTTCTTCTACTACAAACTGATGTCTATTCTCGTGCGTGTTTGAGAAACAAAAAAGATCAGGTTTTATGAAATCATGCACACCAGTGATTTTGTTAATCTTAGTACAAAACTGATAAAATAAGAGAAGAGTGTCTCAAAACATTTTAATATTGGATGATCGAATCAACCAAGTAACCATTAAAGATGTGAAACACTTGTTGCTGATGTAGATGGGTGTCTTAAGGATTAAATATTAGCATGTTCAAATGTTGCTATATAACAAATTAATATAAAGATAAACAGAGATTAATGCTCACCTCTTAGATGAACCAAGCAGGCATTTGTAATGTGGTTGAACCCTAAATTAAGAACCTTCAATTTGACAAGACCTGCAAGGCAGCACCAGCCAGTGAGCTACAAAAGGGTGCAGGACAAAGGACACACTTGGACAGATTCAGCTCACAAAAGGGTACAAATATGCATGCTTGGAAAAATTGTAGGTGAAGGAAACAGTGACGCATTGAGGGTCCATCAATTTAACTACCGAGCTAGACATCTACACCTCAAAGAAGGAAACATGTATCGTATTTTGCATGCCATCAAAAACAATGATCTCAGCAAGTAACAGAGAGTCGTGTTCACCATATGGTCAGCAATTGTTGCCGTATTTACCTTCCAATTTCTGACAGCCTTCATCACATATGCCACACCTATTGAGATTTAACATAACCAATGAAGCCAATCCTGAAATAGCATGACTATTAATGAAGTTGGGACCCAGATAATGAGCTTGCAACTATTTGCACAATTACAACATAAATGAGTATTACAACACAATCTTCCTTTCAAAGTAATGGAATTAAACTCCATACACTGCCTCTCAGAAACAGAAGAGGTAAAAACATCTCATCAATTTGTATAGAAAAGCCGGTGTCCCCATAAATTCACAGAAGAACTATCTGACCAACTAATATGTTACTTTTTGACTCATTCTCATTGAACTTCTGAAGCAAACTTATAAAGATTTCATGTTATCTTTCTACCAAAAGGGCATCTCTCTGGGGCATGAATTCTAGAGATAGAATAAAAATATAAGACTGCTGCGGTAACTTGTGAATAAGTTCATGACACACATACTTCTACAGAGTTCTAAGGTCCAATCGTCCTCCTGCTGCAACATACATAATAGATCAAACTATATACAATTGTCAGCACCCTTCAACAGGCAAGACTATGCCAAAGAAACTTATACGGAAGCGGCATCAACAGCAGGGTGCTCTATAAGGAAAGGATGTAAAACCTGATATAGCCTCCAAACAAGCAGCAGTCACTGCACAGCCCTCCAGATTTAAGTGGGATAGTTTGGACAGACCTAAGAGATCAAACCAGCAACTTAAACACTGGCTAAATTTAGATAAACCCTTGGGTTACTAAGTAAATAAAAACCAAGAGTTAGTCAACAAAAAAAAAACAATTCAAGAGCATGTGTTTGGGAGTTACCTCTCAGATAAGAAACACCACAATCGCTTATTTTGCAGCAAGACAGTTGCAACTCTCTCAAGCTCGTAAAATCTACACAAGGAGAAGGGCATTGCATTGTAGACCAATACGTATGAAAACATAGATTGGTTTAGACTAGTCATAGAAAAGTTATAACCTGATAAATACTTCATATCTGAATCTGTGATGCCATTACAATATCTCATGTTCAGTGTTTCCAGTTTTCTCAAGCCTGTAAAAGAATGTTATGTTATTGCAACAGAGGCAAGTAGTTTTTCTGTGTTACTTGCTATTGAGAGGAATGTGAATAATAGGCCACATGCCAGTTCTTATAGTGACTACAAACAAATGTATGTATCACATGTCAGGAAATGGAACTGTATAGACGAGAACACTCAAGATGCCCATATTGTTGTGATAACTGACAGTAGCCTGTAGCCTGTGTGGTTTTAAGTCTTAGAAGTTGGAATAAATTAGGTGATTGGGAATGCTTTATAAACAATTCGTTCAGGGAACAAAAGGCCACCTTTTAAATGAACAAGGCCACCATGAATTTTTGGGCATCGCTCAAGGTCCAAATTTACCAAGTTAACTAAGTTTGCGAAGGCTTTTGCTCCTTCAGCTGTAACAGCAGCACATTTCTTAAGGCTGAGTGATGTCAAGCTTGAGAGGCCTGCAGAATGAAGACATGCATCATAAAAATGAACATTCACCCCCCAGACTCATATAAGTGTAAGAAAGCACAGCTACTGGACTATTGTCATATCACTTACCTGACATTGTTTTAAGTCCATGTTCAGAAATTCGATCACAGTAATTGCATGCCAGACTTTGCATATTTGAGCAATCTTTAAGGAGATTCAATCCACTATCAGTCACATCAGAGCAAGAGATGTCAACAGATAGCAAGGACTGCCCTTGAGAAGCGATTACTTCCATCCAAGCATCCTTCACTCCAGGGTACTCATCCAGACAGATATCCTGATACCGAATAGTGTGGAAGATCAATTGGTTGTCATATAAGGCTAACTCATCCCAGAGCGCGATAGAAGCCTTCAAGTTTTTCTTTTCTGGTCTAGCTCACCAAGCAAACTGGTGGCTTGGCTTGCAACTTACCTTAAGCAAGAAGTGCCATCTGACTAGGAATAAGGTAGCCGCCTAAGTGATCTCAAATGGTCTATTAAATGGGCTTTCCTAAGGAATAGGGACTTTTTCATTCTTACCAGTAATTTTTACTTTCTATGAACAAGCTTGACAAAGAATTGCATTCTAAATTACTGAGTGAACCTTGAAAAAACAACAACGAATGTCTGATAAGATGCCTTTCTTCACTCCCTGATAATGCCCATAATCATTCATCGAGAAAAGGTAAGTACATTTATATATTAAGGCCTGGTTGATGTTATGGGAACTTTAATTTTCAATCAAGCAGTTGTTCATATTTAACAGGGATAGACTAGACTTGTGTTCTTCTATCCATCATTCTTTTGTACATAACCCATATTAATACAAAATTTGAAGTGGGGAATTTTCCCACTGTTTCGCCTTAAAAAAATTATCCAAGACAAAGCATCACTGTGAATGTCACTCGAAACAGTTTACCAAACAAGTATCAAAATTTCACCTGCAAAGCACAGTCACGAAAAGCTCCCAGCAACTCCTCATTGATGTAGCTACACTGCACCAGTTCGTTGAATATCTGCTGGCTAAGATCCCTAGGCAGCCTGGAGAAATCTGAATAGCTGTTTATGTCCTGCAATCACCCACATCAACTCAGCCAAGAACAGGCATTGCTTCCCCAAACTCTGAAGACACGAGGTCAGATGACTACCTCACGGACTCTGGCCACGCAAAGTTCCACCAGCTTCGGGCGGTGACCTGGCGCCGGTCCCTGCGCCTTGCGGAGCACATCGGAGCTGCTGCGGGACAGCGTGTGCAGCAGCCACTTGAAGCTGCCGCTCTTGGAGAACTTGACGCTGTACAGTTGATCCTCATGGACCACCTGTCCTCTGTTCCTTGAGCAAGCACTGCCCATGACGAGTTCTTGCGCTTAACAAAACCCAATCACCGCCTCAAGTCTATGGATAGAACCAAAAGGTGCACGTTATTCCCGGCCGCCACGGCTCGATTCTCTAGCATCCATTTCAGGCGTGACTACGACTTCGCCTTCTTCAACGCCATCCTGCATCATCATCAAATAAAATTAATATAATCAATAAGTTTGCCATGCACTGCAGTAAGGAAATTAGTACTATCAGAAGATGAAGATTGTATGCAGACGCAGTCAGACAAGACTAAACCCCCACGCAATGGTTTCTGATGCAAGTGGTCGATTTCGAGTGAAGTGTTCATCTCCCACGCAACTGAGCGTGCGCGCCCAATCACCACACGCCGCCAACCAATCCCACACGCAATCGAGCAATTGAGCCCTACGAACAAAAAGCAACCAGTCCCTGCGGATGATTACGCTGAACAGAACACAGAACCCCCCGAAACATCCAACGGTATCGAGCGCCCCGTCCGCGACAAGCTCTGCAAATCGCGGCGGGCAGGCAGAACGAGCTCCAAAAATGCCCAAAACTCCGGATAGGAATGACCGAAGAAGAGAGGATCGGGGCAGAGACGGAGGCTGGACGAAATCAGCAGCAGCCGAGAGAATCGCACTCGCGCCTAAAGTTGGTTATTATTGCATAGGATAGGAGACGATGAAATTACCTGATCGGGCGTGGAATTAGGCCGCCGGGTGCCGGGCCTGAGCCACGGATTAGCAGAGCTCGACGGGGCCGGCGGCTGGGACCATCGCCGTCGCGTCGTATCTGATTCCCAATCCGGCGAAGTCCCGCGAGCGACAGTGACGACACGAGGTCAGGTCCGGCCACGAGTGGGGAGGGAGGAGGAAAGGTGGGGGTGGAGGAAAAATGGCTTATAGCGAGCGCCGGGGAGCAGCGGGCGAGCTCCACGTGTCGCGGAGCGTCGGAACGGTACGCCGGACTACGGAACTTTTGGTCACTGACACGCGGGGACCGGAGACCTTCTGGACCCACTGTCGGTGACACGGAGGAAAGGGAAGGTGGTGGTGCTAAGCGGGGGATGGGGGCCACCGGGAAGCGGAAGGGATAAGGCAAAGGGGGGTGGGGCACCACCGTGGCGGGCGGGCGCACGGCACCCCCGGAATGTGCTCACCGGTTTTGTGACCCTGAAGAGTCTTCTTGTTCGTTCTGCGGGGGTGCACGTGGGGCCCGCCGCTTTACGAGCGCGGTTTTGCTATTTATCGCCTCTCGCTCGTACCACTCGTCGTACAGTGGCGGTGCCCGTGCGAGTCACCAACCGCACCCGCATGTGTCATTTTTCTGGCGCGACGAAACAAAACGAACACGTTTGATGTTGCTTTTGGGAGCGGTGAGAAAACACGTCTCACATCGGGCAATAGAGCATCTCGACAGACGAATTGGATGCCGAGCTCCTCCTTTTGCAAACTTCAAAATTTCATATTTTTACACTTTAAATTTTTCTAAAAAATAAAGACATACGTAGAGGCATAGTGTACATATGTGTGAATTTGCAAAACAAAATATGTTGAAATGAGGGTGTGTAAAAGAAAATCTAAGGTTTTTTAACACATGATACTATCCAGCTTCAAAGTCTGTAAGAAAATAATTATACGGGTCGCGTTTTAAGGGGTTTCATTCTCATTGTTTACACATATATACATTTCATACTTGCATACTTTCATGTTTTGTTTCAGATTTTTTTTAAAACCAGGAAGTTTGAACTTTGATTTTTTTTTAATAAAGGGCTTCATGGAGCTTGGCCACAAAATACACTATTCATCAACAAAACATATACTAATAGGGTAAAGAATATACAATCGGAAGTATCAAATTGTGTCCCTAAATGCCCGCGGGTGCATATGCGTCATCGCCCGCTAGCAGTGTCCGGACAGTAGCCTTTTCCCTCCGCCCACAACCACAGACCCAAACTTACCTACTTTACTTCATATAAACACATGCACTCTACATCGATCATATGGTATAGCATAAAACTTAGCAATTCGTAGTTTAACCACATAGTTCATACAAAAGGGGCGAAGCAGTTATAATTCTAGATGATTAAACATAGATTACAATATACGGGGGCGGTCGGAGTTCACCACTCCCTCGCCGGTCGCTTCCCCTTTGTGTCTCGATGGCTCTTCGCGGAGTACACATCGGCTGGTCGTCGTCCATCGTACAGCCCCCGTTGGTTTTTTTGTTGTCTTACAACTTCCTGAACGGATGTTGTTGGTTTTTTCGGAGCTTTTTTACTTGTCCTTTGGTTTTTATATTTCATTTCCTTTCTTTTGTTTTATTCACTACTTCTTTTTGATTCTTTTCTTTTCTTTATCCTTCTACCTTCTCAAAATTCATGTTTAAAAAAATTGATTGAAGACTTCTTAAGTTTGTGACTAATTTTGAGATAACATGGAGCTTTTTTAAATTCATAAGTTTTCGGACTTTTTAACATTTTTATATCCTTGAACATTTTTAAAAGGGTTTTTTATTGTTTTTGCACTTCGCCTTTGCCCATTTTTTGTTATGCCTTGTTATAGTGGCATAAAAAACCAATTTCCCCTCTTTTTTTGCTTTTGCCACTCCAGCATGGCATTTATGATATATTGTCAAAAGTTTTTTTTGGAAATGCGGTCCCTTATGGCTCAATTCATTAAAATAGGTAGAAGAGAGTTGTGTGCTTAATTAATGCAAACCCAGGCGAAAACCATTACAACACACCCCAAGAGGGCACCATCAACACATGCCGACCCCCGGGCCGCGTACCAGGCGAGCCGCCAGCTCTGACACCCGAGCAACACATAGCCGACACTCTACGACAGAAACCAAAGGTGCCGCTCCGGCATCCATGCCGACCCCAAGGTCGTGCCCCAAGCGAGTCGCCTGCTCCGTAGCCCGAGCAACCAGAGCTGACACCCTACAACCATCTCCGGAGTTGCCGCTCTAACATACACACGGAAACCCCACACGTCGATCCCGAGGACGAGCACAAGGCGAGCCACCGGCTTCGTCACCCAAGCAAATGGAGCCGAGACCCAACAACCATATTCGGAGACGCCGCTTTGACAACCACGTCGACACCGAGGTCACGCACCAGGCTAGCAAACAACACTGCCACCCACGCGACCAATGTTGCCACCCCTTCATGATGACAAGATCCGGAGCCGTCGCTCTGACTTCCACTCCGGCCATGGGGCCACGCACCACCAGAGCCGATGGCTCTCCCAGGCCAAGACAACTCCACAACAATGCCTCCAACAAGAATCATGACACGGGAGCATTGCCATCGTCCACTCCAGGAACTTGGGACAAGGGTTTTCCCGAGAGTGCGAGAGAGGAGGGTGTAGGTCCTCTTGGGAACATAGTAGAAAACAAAAAGAATCGCCCTACGATCAACCAGGAACACTATGAAGATACAATAATGGTTGGGATCATGATCCTTACCGTCATCGAGTAGCTGCGGACGAAGAGCGTGAAGATGACGATCGAGCTTGGAGTCCCTCGAACCGTAGATGAATGATACGTCTCCAATGTATCTATAATTTTTTATTGTTCCATGCTATTATATTATTTGTTTTGGATATTTTATATGCATTAATATGCTATTTTATATTATTTTTGGGACTAACCTATTAAACTACAGCCTAGTGCCAGTTTCTGTTATTTCCTTGTTTTTGTGTATTGTAGATAAGGAATATTAAACGGAGTCCAAACGGAATAAAATCTTCGTGATGATTTTTCTTGGACCATAAGACATCTACCAGACTTGGAGGGGAAGGCAAGAGACCTGCCAGGAGGTCACAAGCCAGGGGGCGAGGCCACCACCCCTAGCCGCGCGTGGCAGGCTTGTGCCCCCAACAGGTCTCCTAACCCTATTCTTCGGCCTATAAATCCCCAAATATTCCTCCAATACCAAAGGGATCCACAAAAATACTTTTCCGCTGCCGTAAGCCTCCGTTCCCAAGAGATCCAATCTTGGAGCCTTTTTCGTTAATCTGCCGGAGGGGGATTCGATCACAAAGGGCATCTACATCAACTCCATTGCCCCTCCGATGATGCGTGAGTAGTTCACCACAGACCTTCGGGTCCATAGCTAGTATCTAGATGGATTCTTCTCTCTCTTTGTGCTTCAATACCATGTTCTTCATGATCTTCATGGAGATCTATCCGATATAATACTCTTTTGCGGTGTGTTTGTCGAGATCCGATGAATTGTGAGTTTATGTTCAGATTATCCATGAATATATTTGAGTCTTTTCTGAATTCTTATATTCATGATTTCATATCTTTGCAAGTCTCTTCGAGTTATTGGTTTGGTTTGGCCAACTAGATTGATAATTCTTGCAATGGGAGAAGTGCTTATTTTTTGGTTCAATCTTGCGGTGTCCTCACCTAGTGACATAGTAGGGGTAGCAAGGCACGTATTTGTATTGTTGCTATCAAGGATAAAAAGATGAGGTTTTCATCATATTGCTTGAGTTTATCCCTCTACATTATGTCATCTTACCTAATGCGTTACTCTGTTTTTCATGAACTTAATACTCTAGATGCAGGCAGGAGTCGGTCGATGTGTGGAGTAATAGTAGTAGATGCAGAATCGTTTAGGTCTACTTGACACGGACGTGATGCCTATATGCATAATCATTGCCTTGGATATCTTCATAATTATTCGCTTTTCTATCAATTGATCGACAGTAATTTGTTCGCCCACCGTATTATTTTCCTTCATGAGAGAAGCCTCTAGTGAAACCTATGGCCCTCGGGTCTATTTTCCATATTATATTTTCAGATCTATACACCAAAAATACCAAAAATACTTTGTTGTAATATTTTTGCTTTTGTTTTACTTTTCATTTTAGTAATCTTCTATCTCGATCTCTATCAGATCTCATCCTTGCAAATAACTATGAAGGGATTGACAACCCCTTTATAGTGTTGGGTGCAAGTGTTTGATTGTTTGTGTAGGTGTGAAGATTGGGGACTTGCTTGTATCTCCTACTAGATTGATACCTTGGTTCTCAACAACTGAGGGAAATAGTTATCTACTTTGCCGCATCACCCTTTCCTCTTCAAGGGAAAACAAACACAAGCTCAAGAAGTAGCAAGAAGGATTTCCGGCGCCATTGTTGGGGAGATCTACATCAATCCTACCAAGTACCTATCACAAACTCATCTCTTGCATTTACATTATTTGTCATTTGCCTCTTGTTTTCCTCTCCCCCACTTCTAAAACAATTTTCAGAGGAAACCAAAAAGATCTGCCTTTTATTCGCCCTCTTTATTGTTCGCCTTTTTCTCACCGGATCTCTTTTTGTTTTCTTGTGTTGCCATGTGCCTTCTATTTGCTTGCATCTTAGCTTGCTAAAAAACTATTGATATGGATCCTCATCCACTTGCTAATCTTTTTAAAAGGCCAAATTATGATGAACCAATTGCTAGTGAGTTGAGTGCACTTGATTATCTTTATGAAGTTTTGTTTGAAAATCATGAATCTAATTTTTTTGATAAAGCGTTGAAAGAAGAAAATTATAAGATGATTCATGATAGATCCTTGATTGAAAATCATGATTGCAATGTTGCTAGTATGAATTCTCTAAATACCCATGATGCTAATGATATGCAAAGCCATAAGCTTGGGGATGCTATGTTTCATGAAGATGATATTTTTTGTTCCCCAAGTTTTGATGGGCGAAATCATTTATGATGATTGCATGCTTGTGCATCATTAAAAGAATGATTTATGTGATAGTTATATTATTTAATTCCTTCATGATGCTACTAAAATTTATTATGAGGGAGGAACATATGCTTGTAGGAATTGCAATAATATCAAGTTTCCTCTCTATGTGCTTAAAGTTTTGAAGTTATGCTTGTTTTGCCTTCCTATGCTAGTTGATTCTTGTTCCCATAAATTATTTTCTCACAAAATCCCTATGCATAGGAAGTAGGTTAGACTTAAATATGCTTGTCATGAGATTCATGATGCTTTCTTGAATATTTCAATTACTACTTTTTATGTGAGCATCATTGAAATCAGTATGCCTAGCTAGGGGCGTTAAACAATAACGCTTGTTGGGAGGCAACCCAATTTTATTTTTACGTTCTATTTTTTGCTTCTGTTTTTTAGTGTTTAACAAATTATTACCTCTGTAGTAATTGTGTTTTTGTGTTTTAATTAGTGTTTGAGCCAAGTAAGACCTTTGTGATGGTCTTGGTGATTGTTGATTTGATCTTGCTGAAAAACAGAAACTTTTGCACCCAGTCCAGGAATTTTATAAATTTATTAGTGCGTAGAATGAGTATGAATTGTTTACACAAGATTGATATACAAATTTCCCAGGTTTTCCTAATTTTCAGAAGTTTTGGAGTTATAGAAGTATACGAAGTTTCCAGATTGCTACAGACTATTATATTTTTGACAGATTTTGTTTTCTTTGTGTTGTTTACCTATTTTGATGTATCTATGGGTCATATCGGGGGTATGAACCATGGAAAAGTTAGAATAAAATAGATATAACACCAATATAAATAAAGAAGGAGTTCACGACAGTACCTAAAGTGGTGATTTATTTTCTTATACTAACGGATCTTACGAGTTTTCTGTTGAGTTTTGTGTTATGAAGTTTTCAAGTTTTGGGTAAAGATTTGATGGGCTATGAAATAAGGAGTGGAAAGAGACTAAGCTTGGGGATTCCCAAGGCACATCAAGGAATCAAGGATATCAAAGAGCCTAAGCTTGGGGATGCCCCAGAAGTCATCCCCTCTTTCGTCTTCAATCCATAGGTAAATTTACTCGAGGCTATATTTTTATTCACCACATGATATGAGTTTTGCTTGGAGCGTATTGTGATATGAGTCTTTGCTTTTTAGTTTGCCATAATCATCCTTGCTGCACACATATTTTGAGAGAGACACGCATTAATCGTGAATTTATTAGAATACTCTTTGTGCTTCATTTATATCTTTTGAGCTAGGCAATGCTGCTCTAGTGCTTCACTTATATCATTTTAGAGCACGGTGGTGTTTTGTTTTATAGAAATAATTGAACTCTCATACCTCACTTATATTATTTCGAGAGTCTTTAAATATCATGGTAATTGGTTTAGGTTATGAATTTAGTCCTAATATGATAGTCATCCAAGAGGGATATAATAAAAACTTTCATATAAAGTTCATTGAATATCATGAGAAGTTTGATTCCTTGCATAAAGTTTTGAGATATAAATATGGTAATATTAAGAGTCATGTTAGGAAGTAATTATAAATTGGTAAAAATACTTGTGTAAAGGTTTGTGATTCCCGTAGCATGCACGTATGGTGAACTATTATATAAGAAAGTCAGAGCATGATTTGTTTATTGATTGTCAGCCTTTGTGTGAGGGTCAGGAGCGCGTGATGGTTTACTCCTACCAACCTCTCCCCTAGGAGAATGCGTCTAATACTTTGCTTTGATGACTAATATACTTTTGCAATAATTATGTGAGTTCTTTATGACTAATGTGAGTCGATGGATTATACGCACTCTCCCCCTTTCACTTTTGCTAGCCTTTCTAGTATTGCGCAACTTTAGCCGGTGCATTACACCCATCATATATCCTTCCTCAAAACAGCCACCATACCTACCTATCATGTCATTTCCATAGCCATTGCGAGATATATTGCCATGCAACTTCCATCGTTCCATTTATTATGAAACACACCATCATTTTCATATTGCTTTGCATGATCGTAAGATAGCTAGCATGATGTTTTCATGGATTGTCCGTTTTTGATGTTGTTGGGGATATAACCCCGTGGTGAGACCTGCCCAGGTGGGGCCGGGTTACGCTTGGCGGCTCATAAGCCAAACAAAGGCCGATGGGCCTGGAGACATATGTCGGTTTACCAAAGATGGGCCTGGGTGAGGCCCAGACCAAGAAAGCATGAAGACCCGGGCGGTTAAGCCGCCCGGAGACGGCTTGCCCAAGAAGGCAAGGTGACATAGAGATAGGATCGGATACATTGTAAGAGTCGGTATGAGACTTGTAACCAGTGGTCTTGGCCTCCTATATAAGGGCAAGACCCGGGGTGACTTAGACAGAAACGAAGCAATCGAGAACTAGGTCAAGCAAATCTGCTCCCTTGTAATCGATACTCCAATCAATACAACACAAGTAGGACGTAGGCTTTTACCTCATCTCGAGAGGTCGAACCTGGGTAAACTCGTGTCCTTCGTCCTAACCAACCCCTTTGAGTCCATCACCTTAGCGATGGCCTCGAACATAAGTCCTCGGACATCTGTCATGACAAAACCACGACAGTTGGCGCCCACCGTGGGGCTAGCGCTCGGTGGTGTTGAGTTCTCAAAGGGTTCTCTTCCAGGGATCGAGGGATACGTTGTCGGCGGGATGAACAAGAGTCGCCGTGGCCGGCTCTACATCAACGACGCCGGTTGGGGCCCCGAGGCTGACTCTGTCGAGTATGGCTTTCGAATTCCCTTCGGTGGGATCCATGTTTTCGTCATCAAGGTCAGTGGATCTACACCCAGGCCGGACGTCTGCAGCAACATCGCCGAGCCAGCTCGGCGCATGCAACCCGCTCGTGCTAATCCGGGTAGGAAGCATGTCTTCGTTGGTTTTACTCAAGGCGCGGATCTGGAGGGGTCCATGTCATAGGAAACTCTCGTCTATTTGGAGGATGGATCTTCGAGTGGAGAGACGGAATCAATCTACCCGCTTCACAATGGCAGGGGGCTACGACGAGATTTACCCCGAGTCGGAGTATCATGAGTCGGAGGACTATGCGACGCCAATGCATGCGGCCGTCTTCATGGCGGGTTCAACACCGGGCACGAACAGTACAACCGCTGGGGCAGTAGGGTCGGGAGCTGACCTGCTGCCGGCTCAAGTTCTCCTGGATCTAATGAACGAGCTCACGACCCTGATGGCAACTGAGGTGACACTAGAGAATCAAGCCGCCCGGAACGCAGAGATCGCAAGGATAAAGGACCAGATGACGGAAGTCTAGCAAGGGATCAGCGTGCTGAAGGCCCAGATGGACGCAGAGGCAGAACGCCTTAAGACGAATGCTTTCCGCCTTGAGCTAGAGCAGCAATCTATGGCGGTAGTTCAGCGGATGAGACACCAGTCTTGCCTACCAGAGCAATTCGAGGCTAGGAATCTATTTAACACGCCAGGGGCGGGACGGACCGCGGAAGCACCAGAGAGTCGGCCAACGGCTCGACAACATTGCCCTAACCCGCCCTGACAAAACTAGCCCTCGCCAATGGCTTTTCCAACGCTGAAGGGTCACTATTCAAACCCGGCAGAGAACATGGTGGCGGAGGCAACCCGGCTCGGTACGATTCCTATCCCGGACGAGGCACCCTTCACAGAAGAGGTGAGGAACGCTATTGGATACCTATAGACGACGATGGCCTAGCAGGAGAAATACACCTACAGCCGGAGTCGTGTGCACTCAACCCCCATCCCCAGCCGCAGCTTCAGCCAAAGTTATGAGTCGCCGGCAGTGTCTAGCAGTGACCGACACCAAAACCCACTGCGAGACGATCAAGCGGTTCTGGATGCTCAGGCTCTGGTGGACCGGGCAAGGGCATGACGCGAGGAGGAGGCTTTGGCAATGACGGCGGCTCGTCAAGAACCGGCACCTTCTATCTCGGTAGGAGCAGGAGTAACCACCAGGGCAGTGGGAGTGCCGTGCTTGGCGCCGGCTTTACGGAACGAACGTCTGCCGAGGGATTTCAAGGGCCCTCGCAAGGTCCCGAACTATACTGTTGATCTGCCTCCGGAGGCATGGATTGAGATCTATGAGCTAGCAATGGAGATGTTAGATGTCAGTGATGTAGTGTGCGCCAAGTACTTTATCATGATGCTGGAAGGGCCGGCTCGCACGTGGTTGAAGGGCTTGCCACCCAACACCATTAATTCCTAGGCCGAGTTAAAGGCAAAGTTCATCAAAAATTTCTAGGGAACGTGCAAGCAGCCTATGATGATTATGGATTTGGATCATTGCGTTCAGTAGGAGAATGAGTTGGCTCATCATTGGGTCCGACGGGTCTCAACCATTATCCACTCGTCTGAGCAGATTACAGCAGCTCAAGTAGTGTTGATTCTGGATAAGAATTGCCACTTCACGCCTTTGAAGCAGAAGCTTGGCCGGCTCAAGCGCTCGTGTCAGGACATGGGGGAGCTCATGGCGGCTCTCACAAAGTACGCTGACTCTGATAATATGAAGGATCCAGGTTCTGACGAAGAGAAGCCCGGTCAGGGCAAGAAGAGCAACAATGGCAAGAGTCCGGCAGGCAATGGCAACCAAGGCAAGAGGAAGAATCCAGACGGCGGGTCAGAATTGGTGGCCAACGCCAGCCCCGGGAACAATCGTGCTAAAGGCAATGGGAACTTCACACAACCCTTTAATAAGGGTAAAGCTCCTTTTTAATTTGGAGGAGATGCTTAATAAACCTTGCCCAGAGCACAACCGGCCCGATAAGGTGGCGAATCACTCATGGAGAAATTGCCATATTATGCACAAGTTTCGAGATTATAGTCTGTGGTAGCATAACAACAACGGCGGAGGCCCGCCGGGCGGCTCAGGGCCAGGTGGGTCAGGTACCGGCTTGGGGTCTGGAGATTCAGGATCTGGCTATCAGGGCCAGGGCAACCAAGGAGGGCAGCATCAGCAGACCAATGGCAATAATCAACAGCAAAACAACCAGTCTAGATATCAGAGTAATCCGAAGCAACTCAGCTCAGGTCAGTATCATGTTTTCACAACCAGCCTTAACAGGCGGGACAGAAGTTGCGCAAGCAGGCGGTTAATGCCGTCACGCCAGTTCTCTCGCAGTACTTAATGTGGTTAGAGTACGACATAACCTGGAGCAAAGAGGATCACCCACCGCGTGTTGATGACCCGGGACGGCTGGCATTGGTAGTTGCCCCCAAGTTGGAGGATATGTGTTTACCAAAGTGCTTATGGATGGTGGCAGCAACATCAATATTTTGTACTACGACACTTACCGACGGATGAAGTTGCTTGATAAGGATCTTAAGCCCTCCTCAACAGTTTTTCACGGTGAAGTGCCTGGCAAATCAGCTTATCCAGTGGGAAGGATTTCTTTGGAAGTCGCCTTTGGCGACGAATACAACTACGGGGTAGAGACCTTGTGTTTTGAGGTGGTCAAGAACAAGAGTCCGTATCATGCTCTGTTTGGATGTCCGGCTTACGCTAAGTTCATGGCTAGGCCTTGTTATGTGTACTTACAACTCAAGATGCCGGGCCTAAAAGGAACGATTACGGTGCACGGTGATTGAGAGACGGCTATTGAGTGTGAGGAAGGAGATGCGGCTTATGCAAAGTCAAGTTGCGCGGAAGCAGAGCTCAAGTTCTATAAGGAGAATGTCGACCCGGAGGATATGACTCCGCTCAAAAAGCCCACCACGGAATCTGAGCCGCCCCTCAAGTTCTCGGCGAATGACACCAAATTAGTGGATTTTACTCCAGGCGACTCATCGCAGCAGTTTACTATTGGGGCCAATATGGATCCCAAATAGGAAAGCGCGCTCATCGAATTCATCCATGAGAATCGAGACATCTTTGCATAGAAGCCTTCTGACATGCCGGGTGTACCGAGAGAGGGCTCCGAGCACCACCTTAATATGGATCCTAAGTTTAAACCGTTCAAACAGTTTCTGCGGTGGTTCAATGAGGAGAGGCGCAAGGCCACTAGGGAAGAAGTGGCTTGGCTCCTAGCGGTAGGTTTCATCGTTGAAGTGTTTCACCCAGAGTGGCTTTCTAACCCAGTGCTAGTGCTTAAGAAGAACGTCACATGGTGCATGTGCATGGATTACACGGATCTTAACAAAGCCTGTCCGGCTGACCCGTTTGCTCTCCCCCGTATCAACCAGATCATCGATGCAATGGCGGGTTGTGAGAGGTTATGTTTCCTGGATGCTTATTCTGGTTATCATCGGATCAAGATGGCAGTTGAGGACCAAGAGAAGACAACTTTCATCATGCCTTTTGGTGCCTTCTTCTATGTGTCTATGCCTTTCGGGCTCAAGAGTGCCTAGGCAACTTATCAACGTTGTGTGTAGAACCGTCTTCATAGCCAAATTGGACGCAACGTTCATGCATATTTGGATGAGATTGTGATTAAATCCAGGAAGAAGGAGACTTTGCTGGATGACCTAAAGGAGACCTTTGACAACTTACAAGTCTACAAGATGATGCTTAACCCGACTAAGTGTGTTTTCGGTGTTCCTGCAGGAAAGCTCTTGGGATTCCTAGTCTCTGAGCGTGTCACTGAGGCTAATCCAGATAAGATCAAGGCTATCACTTCCCTGTCTGAGCCGGCATGCATTAATGATGTTCAGCGCCTGGCGGAACGGATCGCTGCATTAAGCCGGTTTATAAGACGCCTTGGTGAGAAAGCCATCCCTTTGTACCAGATGATGAAGAAGATAGACAACTTTGTCTGGAGTACGGCGGCAGGTGAAGCATTTGAAGCCCTCAAGAGGCAGCTCACAGAGCCGCCGGTTTTAGCAGCTCCGGCTAAGAAGGAGCCTTTGCTCTTATATGTGGCGGCTAATAACAGGGCGTTCAGCGCCGCGATCATTGTTGAATGTAAGGAGACAGGGAAGGAATATCCGGTTCAAAGGCCGGTTTATTACATTAGTGAAGTCCTGACAGAGTCCAAGTAGAGATATCCACATTGGCAAAAGCTATTATATGGGGTGTTCATGGCTAATCGTAAACTGAAGCATTACTTCCTGGGGCACCAGATCACAGTGGTTAGCTCTTCCCCGTTGGGAGATATAATTCAAAATAGAGAGGCCACCGGCATGATTGCTAAGTGGGCGTTTGAGCTTGGACCTCTTAATCTAAAATATGTTCCGCGCACGGCGGTCAAGTCTCAAGCCCTGGTGGACTTCATAAACGACTGGACGGAGTGTCAGGCGCCCGAGGAAAAGCCGGATAACACATACTGGATAATCCACTTTGATGGATCCAGGCAGCTGGAAGGATCAGGGGCAAGGGTTGTCTTGACCTCCCCCAAAGGTGATAAATTTTGTTATGTGTTAAGGTTGATGTTTCCTTGTACTAACAATGCAGCTGAGTACGGAGCTCTGCTTCATGGCCTCTGGGTGGCTAAGGAGATGAACCTGAGCCAGGTTAAGTGTCTCGGCGACTCAGACCTAGTGGCTCAGCAAGTCTCAGGCACTTAGGATTCCAAGGACCCACATATGGTGGCTTATCGTCAGGCGGTGGATGTCATCGCTGGTCATTTCAAGGGTTATCAGGTGGATCATATTGATCATCGCAAGAACGAGGCGGCTGATGGCCTATCAAGGTTGGGGTCCCAGCAAAAGCCGGTACCGCCTAATGTTTTCTTAGATGTATTGCATCACCCGTCGGTTAAATTATCTTCATAGGAGGATTTGGCCATACCTGACCCGAAGGGACAACTGGTGGCAGCTCTACATGCTATTCCTGACTAGACCGTGCCTTACTTGGCGTACTTGACTCGTGGCGAGTTACCTGATGATGAAAGTTTGGCTAGACAGATCACCAGGCGGTCTAAGTCTATGACTATAATCAATGGTGAGTTACATAAGTGCAGCGTCACTGGCTTCTTCCAACGTTGTGTTTCGCCTGAAGAGGGCAAGGAAATGTTGAGTGAAATTGATGCTGGCGATTGTGGTCATCACGTCGGCTCAAAATCTTTGGTGGCCAAGGCCTTTCGACATGGTTTCTTCTGGCTGACAACTCATAGAGATGCAGAGGATTTGGTTCACAAGTGCGATGGATGTCAGAAGTTTGGCCGACATACTCACGTCTCGGCTCAAGAGTTGCGCATGATTCCAATTACTTGGCCATTTGCAGTCCGGGGGCTTGATATGGTCGGGCCTTTCGAGAGATCCAAGGACAAGAAGACCCACCTTTTGGTGGCGGTGGATAAATTTACCAAGTGGGTAGAAGCTGAGTCGGTCAGCAAGTGTGATGCGGCCATGGCGGTTCAATTTATTAAGAAGTTGATCTATCGTTTCGGTTATCCTCACAGTATCATCACAAATAATGGCACAAACTTATCCAAGGGGGCTATGCAAGTATTCTATGAAAATGAGCACATCCGACTTGATGTTTCTGTGATGGCTCATCCGCAATCAAATGGTCAGGCAGAACATGCTAACCAGGAAATCTTGAGAGGCATCAAACCCCGGCTTATGGTTTCTTTGCAGCACACGCCGGGTTGTTTGGTGGAGGAGTTGCCGTCCGTTTTATGGAGCATCAGAACCACTCCCAATAGATCAACAAGTTATACACCTTTCTTCATGGTTTACGACGCAGAAGCCGTATTGCCAAGCGATATCCGTCATGACTCGCCATGAGTGTCGGCTTACGTCGAGGAAGATAACGAAATAACACGTCAAGACGCGTTGGATGCCTTAGAGGAACAACGTGATCTCGCGGCGGCTCAATCGGCGATCTATCAACAAGACTTGCGTCGCTACCATAGCCATAGGGTTAAGACCCGGACGTTTCAAGAAGGCGACTTAGTGTTGCGGTTGATTCAAGACCAGACGGATGCACACAAGCTGTCCCCTCCATGGGAAGGGCCTTTCGTGGTCAGCAAGAATCTCAACAACGGGTCATATTACCTCATTGACGTCCGGGATGACTCAAATACTTCTGGGCAGGAGACCCGCCAGCCGTGGAACATAGCTCATCTGCGGCCTTATTACACTTAAGTCGTTGAGACTCAACACTGTACAACATCATTGTACATATCATATATATATATGAATAAATATTGGCATCCCTGCAAGCTAGGGCTTTTGCCGTTTCACATATCTCAGTTGTGCAAAACAAAGGTCCTCTAGGGGCTTCCAACCCGCTGGGTTTAGCTTATCTCACCCTATCGATCGGCTCTCAAGCCAAACAGTTGATTTCGTCAACAAAGGTCGTCTAGGGGCTTCCAACCCGCTGGGTTTAGCTTATCTCACCCTATCAACCGGCTCTCAAGCCAAATAGTTGATTTCGTCAACAATGGTCATTTGGGGGCTTCCAACCCACTGGGTTTAGCTTACATACCCTCTTGATCGGCTCATAAGCCGCTAGAGTTAAACCTGCCCGTTTGCAACTTGCCACTCCACCAGGTCACCCGCTGAACTCTTAGCAGTTAATCTCGCCTAGAGACCATGAGCCGGTTCAAAGATGTTGACGGCCAATCTCGTTAGAGACCCTGTACTGGTTAAGGTTAAACCGGCGGTTCTAGTCACGTGAGGGTTGGCTTACGGAAAGCGAGGATAAACTCTCTCATCTACCACTGACTCTCCGCTATGTGGCCCGTTCGTACTCTTAGACAGTCAATCCTTTGAAAGACCCTAAACTTTCTAAGGTTTAAACGACGGATTTATGTCACGTGAGAGGCAGCTTTTGAGTTACCAGGGTGCTCATGCCCTGCCATGTCTCTCTCTGGGACGCTACACTTCCTATCAGTTAATCTCGCTTAGAGACCCTGAGCCGTTCTAAGTAAGGATGGCCAATCTCGATAGAGACCCTGTACTGGTTAGGAGTTTTAATTAGTGGGTCCACCCAGAAGAACCGGCACATGAGTTCATTTTTTTTTCAAACAATAAATCTGGAAAGATATAACATCTCCGGGTTGTGCGATTCTAGGCCACCATGTTAAAAAGTATGGAACATATTTTGTTTCTACAGGTTGATTATCTCAAGAAGAGCCGCCATGAAATTTAGTATGAATTGGAGCACAAGGCAGATACAATATGTTAAAGTAGTACGATTTCCTATGTGCACGATGGCACAGTTCAAGCAAGACAAAGTTTTACTACAAGCCTATTACAATGCTCTTCACAAAGCTCAAAAGCAATGACTTAAAAGTTTTTTACACGCCTCAAAGTTTGTCGGGTGACGAGAGCCGAAATATCCATGGCATTGACAAAGGGCTCAGCTGGATGGCGGGTCACCCTGCGCCGGGTCTTCGACCTCCTCGATCTGGAGATTGTCCACGTCCCAGTTGCATTTATTTAAAGCTTCAAAGATTGCCTATTCAAAGAGGGGAGATGGGTCAAGCTCAGGAGCGAAGAAGTGCTTATGGCGTGTAGAAATTAAGTATGTGGCCTCAAAGGTTGGGCCGTGCACTCGCTTGTTCTCGGCATTTTAAGCCGCTTGATATGTTGATAGGTTCACCTCTTCCACTAATACCGATGCAAGGACTCTGGAAGCCTTCATGCAACGGGCGTAGTCGGTTTCTGTGAACTCTGAGCCATCATCCTTCTTCGAGGGAAAACCGTCCATCATCTCCTTGGGAATTAGCTCTGGGGCGAAGGCTAAGGCCCGACTTAGGGCCACAATGGCTCCTTTTCTAGCGGATGATTTCTTGAGCTCCTGGAGTTGCTTGGGCAGGGTAGATATCATTTCAATGACCCCCTTCATGGACTTGGGTATACTCTCCTTGTTAAGCATCGCCTTGATGGTGCAGAGTGTTCCGCAATATAGCCGTTCTGAGAGAGTATAAACGGCTTTCAGAGACAACAGGCTATCAAAGGCGATTTGACGGCTCCTTGGACCTGTATAAGATGGATTTTTTATAAGCCGCCTGTATAAGTATTTACACAAAGATGTTGACAAGAATACTTACCAAAGATAGCAGCAGACATCTTTGTTATATGGCGTTTCAGAGAGTGCAGTTCATTGGATACTTCCATGATCCGCTGGTCAACATTATCTGCACGCTGAGCCATGGCAGTTTTCTCCGTCTTAGCAGCCTTCTTAAAGGCGGCGAACTCAGCTTTAGCTTTTACAAGCTCTTCGGTTGCGAGCCGACACTTTTCTTCTGCTGCACTCATGGTAACCTGTTAGGAGGCCAGATTGCTCTTCAAGTTGGCCAGATCAGACTCGACATTATTTAAAGCTTCCTGTGACAAACAAAGGTACAAAAAAGGTAAGTCGCCAGGATAGCATGTCGTCAGATGATCAGGCTAATAAATATAATGCAAGTTTCAAGCAGATTGCAAGCAATATACTTGACACTTGGGGGCTAATGAATATTTGCTCTCCAAGACTACAAGTACGTTCCGGCTCATCTTTATCAAGTTAAGCCGGCACGTGGGGGCTAATGTATATTTGCTCTCCAAGACTACAAGTACATTTCGGCTCATCTTTATCAAGTTTAGCCGACACGTGGGGGCTAATGTATATTTGCTCTCCAAGACTACAAACTACAAACCACATTGCAAGTCCCGGCTCATCTTTATCAAGATAAGCCGACACTTGGGGCTACAATTGGCTCTTTGTTCAAGTCTACATTGAAGTCCCGACTCATCTTTATCAAGTTAAGCCGGCCCTTGGGGGCTACATTTGGCTTTTTCCATTAGGGGATTCGGCCCATTATTTCTATACTGACCCGAACTTGGGGGCTACAGTTGATTAACTACTTAAAATTGAGTACTAGCTCAATATTTACATATTAAGCCGATACTTGGGGGCTACAGGTTAAGTGTTCCTACTCAAAGCATGGAGTGGAAGACCTGGCTTTCCATTGACAAATACTAAACCGGCTCTTGGGGGCTACATAATGATATATGGAAAGGAAAATAGTACCTCGTATTTTTTCTTCATCGGATTGACGAGCTTGAGTTCCATGTTCCGGCTCGTGTTGACGCGGTTCAGATAACCTGCGCGCAGCTCGTCAGTATTTAGCTTCTCCAACACCGGGAGTTCAAGATCCAGCTTGCCAGAGGCTTCGGTTTTCTTAGTGCGTTTTGTTAACACACGAGGTTCAGGAGTTTGAAAGCCGGTCCTGGTGATAATGACATCTGGCATAGTTGAAACGTCAACGACCGTTGAAGAGCTCGGCGGCTTGGAATTGATCCTCGGAGGGCTCTCAGTAGTCGTCTTATGGCCTGCCGGCTCGGCAGAACGACGAGTATCTTCAGGTGCATCCTTGGAGGAAGCAGAAGGATCAACATGTGAAGCCAGAGAGGCCGGCTTGGCAGCCTCCGGTTCTTGAGTAGTGGGGGCCAAGGTAGACCCGACGGTTTTCCTTCGCTTTTCTTGAGCCCTGGAAGGCATAGAAAGTTGTTATACAAAATCCAAAGTATAACAAAGGATAGGATGTAAGTATGAAAGCACATACTCTGGGTTGATCTTCAGAGGAGGCAGCTTGGTTGCTGTAGAGTCGCCTGAAGAAGGAGGTGATTCCTGAAAGCAGTTAAAGCATTGTCAAGACAAGGTAAAGTTGTCAGGCAAGATTGAAAAAATTAAATCCAAGTGAAACAAATACCTCAGCTGGCCGTTTCTGCTGAACCGGAGAGTGAGATTACCCGACCATAAGGTCTTCAGAGCCGGTGCTCTGGGTCTGGCGTCGGGAGATTTGCTGTTGCTTTTTCAAAAGAAAGTTGGGTCTAAGTAAGCAAGAGGATGAGAAAAGGGGACTTTTCGGACGACCCGCCGTATCTTCTGTGGAGCAAGATATTCTGAGTCAGATGAGACATAGGTTACCTCAGGGGCGTTGCGTGGCTTGTCTCCGTCTTGTCCTGAGAAGTTATTGTTGTCAGTAAAGTGTATGAAGAGACGACCAAGAGAGACAAGTTTTACCTCTGAGTCGTCAGCTTCAGGCTATTCTTGGGGTGCAGGTTTCTTCTTTCGGCCGACGGCCTTTTCCTTCAGCTTCTTTGGAGGAGGAACGTACTTCTTTTTCCAGAAGTCGGAGTTAGCCTGGAAGTTAAAGCAGCCAAAGGAAGTTAAAAATTACAAAACATACATGGATAGATAAACATGGAAGTCAGGAGGTTCAGAGTCGCCCTTACATTCGAGGCCGGGTTTGCGGCGCAGAAGGGTGATAACCCGATGGTGCGGCAAGAATCTTGAGATTCATAGATAAGACTTTTGACGGCAGCAACAATGTTGTCTTCTGAAAAAGTGGTAGAGTTGAAGCAGAGGGGATCGTTGGCATCACCCGTATATTCGCACATGAGGCGGCTTCCCCAGCTTAGAGGCATGACTCGCTAGTAGACCCAACAACGGGTCAGATCAATCCCTGTCAAACCGTTGGCCATGAGGGCTTTAAGCTTGGCGTAAGTTGGAGCATATTTTGCTCGTTCAGAGGCTGGCATCCGGTCAGGGAGTTCAATTGTCGTCTTAAGTCGGGATGGGCGATAACCCGACAGTGGATGCTCTCCCTCTGGAGAGGTATCTTTACAATAAAACCAGGTTTTGTTCCAGTCTTTGGGATGACTAGGCATTCGAACAGCCGAAAAGCTCATGTCCTGTCTTCTTTGAAGGGAGATCCCACCAAGCTCCAAACTTGGGCCAGCTGCCACTTCGTTTTGGCGGTTTGCGTAGAAGAACTCACGAAAGAGGTCAATGGATGTCTCTTCTTGTAAGTAAACTTCAGAGAGAATTTGAAAGCTGCACATGTTTGAAACATAATTAGGTGCAATATCCCGAGGGTGTAGCTTGAAGAAGTGAAGGACATCTCGGAAGAATTTTAAGCCGGGCGGGCTGAAACCACGTATAGGGTGGTCTGCGAATACAACCACTTCACCCTCTCGTTGTATGGGTTTCTTTTCTTTGCCTGGAACACCCAGTGAATGACATCTTTTGCTGGCAAAGTCCCTGCTTCTACAAAGTCCATCAAAAACTCTTCAGTAATGGCAGAGCCGACCCAGTTGCAGGTATTGGATGCATGAGGCATAATGATGTCCTAAAAGTTGTGGAAAGTAATAACGCATGGCAAGTTAGAAGGTGACAGACAAGCTAACGACGGCTGATGAAATTTAAGTTCTACGAGGCTGAGCCACCCGTGCAGTTCAGGGCGAAAGTCGGAAGTCCAATGGCGGGTTACGTTGCAGGGCAATGGAACAAAATACTGCTAAGTGTGAAAAACAAGTTTCACATGTTATCTATATAAGTGCGGATCTATATATAAAGGAAAAAAGCGAATCTATTCTAAACCTAACGACAAACGGAGGAACTGACAGATGTTCGAAGACAGTGCAAGGAGGCAGCTATGGATCTATATTGTGCTATTGTTGATTTCCTATGATTTACCACAATGGAAAGAGGATCCTTGCAAGGTTCACTGATCTACCTGTCAACGGGCATTATGAAGAACTCGTGTTCTTGCGGGCGGAAGAACTCCATGGATTTGCTATCCTAAGCTATAGATCTGGGGAATGAAGAAGGACGTACCGGAGGAAATGCGATGGGCGCGGAAGATGCTCTGGTCCGTTCAGGTTGATGCAGCGGCCTTGGGCGATGTCGGTGCATGTGATTCACTGGAGCGAGAGAGCTCAGGGGCGGCGGCGGCAAGAGGAAGAAGAAGAGGCGCAGGATGCGGAGGAAATGAAAAGGATCGTTCACGGTCCTATTTAAGAGGTTGATGGAAAGGAAATGGGTGTGGGAATCCAGGCGACTGAAACTGACTGACTGAGACGGATGCCTTGATTTTTGGGCCATCAGTTTAATGATGAAAGATCCGTTGTGGTCATCAGGGAATATTTTTGGCATATCCAATATGATGTCACGACGGGTTACCTTTTCTTACTTTCAGGTGTTGAAGGAAGAGACTCGCCGCCAAGTGAAATGGACGATTGACATGAGCAAGCTCAAATCAACCTGGGGCCTAATGTTGGGGATATAACCCCGTGGTGAGACGCACCCAGGTGGGGCGGGTTATGCTTGGTGGCTCATAAGCCAGACAAAGGCCAATGGGCCTGGAGACATATGGCGGTTTACCAAAGATGGGCCTTGGCGAGGCCCAGACCAAGAAAGCATGAAGACCCGGGCGGTTAAGCCGCCCGGAGATGGCTTGCCCAGGAAGGCAAGGTGACATAGAGATAGGATTGGATACATTGTAAGAGTCGGTATGAGACTTGTAACCCGTGGTCTTGGCCTCCTATATAAGGGCGAGACCCGGGGCAACTTAGACAGAAATGAAGCAATCGAGAACTAGGTCAAGTGAATCTGCTCCCTTGTAATCGATACTCCAATCAATACAATACAAGCAGGACGTAGGCTTTTACCTCATTTCGAGGGGCCGAACCTGGGTAAACTCGTGTCCTTCGTCCCAACCAACCCCTTTGAGTCCATCACCTTAGCGATGGCCTCGAACATAAGTCCTCGGACATCTGCCATGACAAAATCACGACACATGTCATTTGCTATGTTAGATCATTGCACATCCCGGTACACCGCTAGAGCCATTCATATAGAGTCATATTTTGTTCTAGATATCGAGTTGTAATTCTTGAGTTGTAAGTAAATAAAAGTGTGATGATCATCAGTATTAGAGCATTGTCCCGTGAGAGAAAAGGATGATGGAAGCTATGATTCCCTCACAAGTTGGGATGAGACTCCGGACTTTACAAATAATAAAAGAGGCCAATGAATACCAAATAAAAAAAGAGGCCATAGATGCCTACCAAAAAAATGAGAGAAAGAGAGAAGGGACAATGCTACTATCTTTTTCCACACTTGTGCTTCAAAGTAGCACCATGATCATTATGATAGAGAGTCTCATATTTTGTCACTTCAATATACTGGTGGGAATTTTTCATTATATAACTTGGCTTGTATATTCCAATTATGGGCTTCCTCAAATTGCCCTAGGTCTTCATGAGCAAGCAAGTTGGATGCACACCCACTTAGTTTCTTTTTGAGCTTCCATACACTTATAGCTCTAGTGCATCCGTTGCATGACAATCCCTACTCAATCACATTGATATCTATTAATGGGAATCTCCATAGCCCGTTGATATGCCCATTTGATGTAAGACTATCTTCTCCTTTTTCTTCACAACCTCTACCATATTCTATTCCACCTATAGTTCAATATCCATGGCTCACGCTCATGTATTGCGTGAGAGTTGAAAAAGTTTGCGAACATAAAAGGTGTGAAACAATTGCTTGACTTGTTATCGGGGTTGTGCATGATATAAATACTTTGTGTGGGGAATATGGAGCATAGCCAGACTATATGATTTTGTAGGGATAACTTTCTTTTGCAATTATATTTTGAAGAGACGCAATTGCTTTGTTAGTATGCTTGAAATATTATTGTTTTTATGTCAACATTAAGCTTTTGTTTCGAGTCTTATGGATCTGAACATTCATACCACAATAAAAAAATTACATGGATAAATATGTTAGGTAGCATTCCACATAAAAAATTCTATTTTTATCATTTACCTACTCGAGGACGAGCATGAATTAAGCTTGGGGATGCTGATACGTCTCCAACGTATCTATAATTTTTTATTGTCCCATGCTATTTTATTATCTATTTCAGATGTTTTATATGCATTAATATGCTATTTTATATTATTTTTGGGACTAACCTATTAATCTAGAGCCTAGTGCCAGTTTATGTTTTTTCCTTGTTTTTGAGTATTGCAGATAAGGAAAATTAAACGGAGTCCAAACGGAATAAAATCTTTGTGATGATTTTTCTTGGACCAGAAGACATCTACCGGACTTGGAGAGGAAGGCAAGAGACCTGCCAAGAGGTCACAATACATGGATGAAGAGTACTGACTCAACCGTATGTATTGAGTATTTCCTCCTCCACATACACATGGCACGAGGAGATGATCTCCACGCCATTAAATATCTCCCCCTCAAACTTAAGGGGCCAGCTCAGCACTGGCTAAATAGCCTCCCCCAAAACTCCATCGGATGCTGGGAAGACCTAGAGGATGCATTCTGCTCTAACTTCCAGGGAACCTATGTTCGGCCGCTGGATTCCTCCGATCTAAGCAACGTCGTACAGAAGTCCGAAGAGTCTGTGCGCCAATTTTGGAATCGGTTCTTGACCAAGAAGAACGAGGTTGTCGACTGCCCGGATGCTGAGGCAATAGCCTCTTTTCGGCATAATATTCGGGACAAATGGCTGGCTCGCCAGCTCGGCCAGGATAAACCTCGACCATGTCCGCCCTTACTTCCCTCATGACTCGCTTTTGCGCGGGCGAAGACAATTGGCTAGGACGACGCAGCCACAACTCCGAAGACCCCGGAACCTACAAAGTTAGGGATGGCAATGGGAAACCCAAGCGCAATAAGAACAAGTGCCGACACAATAATAGCGATGCCGATGGCACGGCTATTAACACAAGCTTCCGCAACTCCCGTCCTGGGCAACAGAAGAAGCCTCCTAAAGGCAATCGCGATGGAACCACCCCGCTGGAAAAGATCATGGAAAGGCCTTGCCAAATCCATGGGACTCAAGAGAAGCCCGCCAATCACACACACCACAATTGTTAGGTGTTTAAACAGGTCGGCAAGCTCCCACCCGAGGATCAATGCAAGAGCCCCCGCAGCAAGGACGAGGATGAGCCTCGGGGCCCGATTGGTGGCGACCAAAGAAATTTCCTCCGTAAGTTAAAACGGTAAACATGATATATGCCACCCATATACCTAAGAAGGAGAGGAAGAGCGCCCTTCGAGAGGTTTACGCTATAGAACCCGTAGCCCCGAAGTATAACCCATGGTCGGCATATCCGATTACTTTTGATCGGCGCGATCACCCAACCAGTATCCGTCACGAGGATTCGGCCGCACTCGTCCTCGACCCCATTATAGATGGGTGATAACCCAAAAGTGTAGGGGATCAATTGTAGCCTTTATCGATAAGTAAGAGTGTCAAAACCAACGAGGAGCTAAAGGTAGAACAAATATCCCCTCAAGTTCTATCGACCATCGATACAACTCTACGCACGCTTAACGTTCGCTTTACATAGAACACGTATGAAACTAGAAGTACTTTGTAGGTATGATAGGATAGGTTTGCAAGATAATAAAGAACACGTAAATAAAAACTAGGGACTGCTAAGATAAAGAAACAACTAAGTTAGTTTAACGAGTGTGGAAAAGGGGTGGTAGTAGTTGCGGAATTGTCCCTAGGAAATTGATAACTAGACCGGTAATCATTATTGCAATTTTATATGAGGGAGAGGCATAAGCTAACATACTTTATCTACTTGGATCATATGCACTTATGATTGGAACTCTAGCAAGCATCCGCAACTACTAAAGATCATTAAGGTAAAACCCAACCATAGCATTACAAGGTATCAAGTCCTCTTTACTCCCATATGCAACAACCCACATACTCGGGTTTATGCTTCTATCACTCAAGCAACCCACCATAGGCGAATCATGAACACATTGCAACACCCTACAGAGAGGATCCCTTATGCTTGCGCGACACGGAGAGCACCAATAATAAAACATGCAACTCAAACCAATCATGATCATCAATCAACCAATAGGACAACAAAAATCTACTCAGACATCATAGGATGGCAACACATCATTGGATAATAATATGAAGCATAAAGCACCATGTTCAAGTAGAGGGTAAGCGGGTTGCGGGAGAGTGGACCTCTATAGATAGATGGGGGAAGGTGATGGTGGTGTTGATGAAGATGACAGAGTTGTTGGAGTAGATCGCCGTCACGATGATGGCCCGGGCTGCGTTTCGGTGCCACCGGGAGAGAGGGGGGAGAGCCCCCCTCCTTATTCTTATTCCTTGACCTTGCCCCTAGATGGGAGAAGGGTTTCCCCTCTGGTCCATGGCATCCATGGCGGCAGAGGGGCGAGAGCCCCTCCGAGATTGGATCTCTCTCTGTTTCCTTGTGTTTCTGTGCTCCCAGATTCTGGCCTTTCACCGTTTCTTAAATATGCAGAGATCCGTAACTCAGATCGGGCTGAAATTTTGAGGGGATTTTCCTTATAAAAATATCTTTCTTGCATCCGAAGGATAGCTCCAACCAACCTAAGTGGTAACCACAAGCCCTCAGGGCGCGCCTGGCAGCCTTGTGGGCCCCTCGGGCACCGCCTTCTGTTGATTCCACTTCCCAAAATTCACATATATTCCAAAAAAATCTCTGTAAGTTTTTATCCCATTTGGACTTTGTTTGATATGGATTTTCTGCAAAATAAAAAACATGCAACAAACAGGAACTGGCACTAGGCCCTGGATCAATATGTTAGTCCCAAAAATAGTATAAAAATTTGCCAAAAGTATATGAAAGTTGTTGAATATTGGCATGAAACAATCAAAAATTATAGAGACGACGGAGACGTATCAGCATCCCCAAGCTTAATTCCTGCTCGTCCTCGAGTAGGTAAATGATAAAAAAGATAATTTTTGATGTGGAATGCTACCTATCATAATCTTGATCATATAATCTAATCATGGCATGAATATTAAGACACGAGTGATTCAAAGCAATATACTATATTGACGTAAAAACAGTAATACTTCGAGCACACCAACAAGGCAATTGTGTCCTTTCGAAATAACATGGCCTTAGAAAGTTACCCTTACAAAATCATATGGTCTGGCTATGCTCCATCTTCCCACACAAAGTATCTAAATCATGCACAACCCCGATGACAAGTCAAGAATTGTTTCACACTTTTTATGTTCTCAAACCTTTTCAACTCTCACGCAATACATGAGCGTGAGCCATGGATATAGCACTATAGGTGGAATAGAATATGGTGGAGGTGATGAGGAAAAAGGAGAAGATAGTCTCACATCAACTAGGCGTATCAACGGGCTATGGAGATGCCCATCAATAGATATCAATGTGAGTGAGTAGGGATTGCCATGCAATGGGTGCACTAGAGATATAAGTGTATGAAAGCTCAAAAAGAAACTAAGTGGGTGTGCATTATAATGAAAAATTCCCACTAGCTATATGAAAGTGACAAAATAGGAGACTCTCTATCATGAAGATCATGGTGCTACTTTGAAGCACAAGTGTGGAAAAAGATAGTAGCATTGTCCCTTCTCTCTTTCTCTCATTTTTTTATTTTTTTGGTGGGCATCATTGGCCTCTTTTTTATTTGGGCTTCGCTGGCCTCTTTTATTTTTTGTAAAGTCCGGAGACTCATCCCAACTTGTGAGGGATTCATAGCTTCCATCATCCTTTTCTCACACGGGACAAATTCTATAATAATGGAAATCATCACACTTTTATTTACTTACAACTCGATACCTAGAACAAAATATGACTCTATATGCAATATGAAAGTGGTGATGCATGTCATACTAAATAGAACGGTGGAAGTTGCATGGAAATATATCTCGGAATGGCTATGGAAATGCCATAATAGGTAGGTATGATGGCTGTTTTGAGGAAGGTGTATGGTGGCTGTTTTGAGGAAGGTGGGTTTGATGCACCGGCGAAAGATGCACTGTACTATAGAGGCTAGCAAAGGTGGAAGGGTGAGAGTGCGTATAATCCATGGACTCAACATTAGTCATAAAAAACTCACATACTTATTGCAAAAGTCTATTAGTTATCAAACACAGCATTAGACGCATGCTCCTAGGGGAGAGGTTGGTAGGAGTTAACCATCGCGCGCTCTCGACCCTCACACAAAGATTGACAATCATTAAACAAATCATGCTCCGACTTCGTTACATAACGGTTCACCATACATGCATGCTACGGGAATCACAAACCTTAACACAAGTATTTCTCCAATTCACAATTAGTCACTAGCATGACTCTGATATTACCATCTTTATATCGCAAAACTATTGCAAGGATCAAACATATCATATTCAGTGATCTACAAGTTTTATGTAGGATTTTATGACTAACCATGTGAATGACCAACTCCTGTTAACTCTCTAAATTGATATAAGTGAAGCATGAGAGTTTAATTCTTTCTACAAAAGATATGCCCACACTTTAACAAATATAAGTGAAGCAAAATAGCATCTATAGATGGTGTTTTTCTATGTGTAGAGAAACAGGCAATCCAAACTTCAAATGATATAAGTGAAGCACATGAAGCATTCTATAAAGCCATACTCAAAAGATATAAGTGAGGTTCATGAAGCATTCTATAAATTGACCAAGGACTATCTCATACCATCATGGTGCATTATTAAAATAAAAATAAAAATCACACGACGCTCCAGGATTTACGCATATCATGTGACGAATAAAAATATAGCTCCAAGTAAAATTACCGATGGTTGTTAGAAGAAAGAGGGGATGCCTTCCGGGGCATCCCCAAGCTTAGTTTCTTGGGAGTCCTTGAATATTACCTTGGGGTGACTCGGGCATCCCCAAGCTTAGTCTCTTTCCACTCCTTATTACTTCATCCATCGTGATCTCACCCAAAACTTGAAAACTTCAATCACACAAAACTTAACAAAACCCTCGTGAGATCTGTTAGTATAATAAAGCAAATCACAACTTTATGTATTGTTTCCAACCAATTCATATTGTATTTTTGCATTGTAGCTATTGTATTATAATTTTTCCATGGCTTATACCACCGATACAATCGATATTTTCATCAAAACGAGCAAAACAATGCATCAAAAACAAAATCTGTCTTAAACAGGACAGTCTGTAGAAATCTGAACATTGACCATACTTTTGTAACTCTAAAAATTCTGAAAAATTAGGACAAAATAAAAAATCTTCATAGAAGTACTTTGTAAAAAAATTCAGAAAATTTTGACATTCCAGTAAAAATGTAAATTCACGCACCACAGCTAATGTTTCTGTTTTTACACTGCACACACCAAACAAGCAATCTAATCATCCTAAAGGCAAATCTTGGCACATTATTTTTATAATACAATGGATTTATACAAGGGAATAATTATTTTTGTTGAAAAGTTTCTGTAATCAAGATTCACAAAGTTTCCATGGGCATGAACAAAGTTCAAGGCTACGCCCCCTTCAACGTTGCTCGTCTTTCTCACTTTCACTTTTATTTTTGAAAAAGTTTTAAGTTCTGTCACATCCCTAGTTAGCATTGTTCTGGTTAGCATGTGTGTGCATCATGTTTTGATTTTTGCATCAATATGAAATCGGGATCAACAGAAACCCTAACACCTCACCTGAATCAACTAATTCAAATGTTGTGAAGAAACAACAAATCCAAAATGCCCATAAAAAATGCCCCCCATGTCTGATAATTATTGACATCAATATATGAGGGGACATTTTAATTTTCAGAACACATATGTCAATTTAAAATAAATAATAAAGCTTATTAAAATTCTAGATAAAGCATTATAAATATTTTAGTCATTCAAAAATATTGAAACTTTTTGTGGAAGTTTGAAATATTCAAACTAAGCCTGCAAAATATTTCAATATCATTTGAAACAGGTTTTGAGGTTGTGACAAAATAAAACAAATGTCAGAAAAGTAAAGGAAAAAAGGGAGGGAGTTGACCTGAGGCCAGCTCCAGGCCATCCCATCTAGGTGAGGGAGGTCTTCGTCCTCGTGGCGGCCAGGAGGCTGGGCGTGTGGCCGCCGCGCGTGCACGGTCATGCCGCCATGCCGGCAGCTGTCTGCATGCCTCCCCATCGCGAGCGCGACGGGGATAAGACCACAGAGCTGTCCCCATTGCTCTCTCTTCCTCGCATCCGCTTGCTTCTCTCTCTCTCCCCCTCTGCCTCGCCATGGCCGCCGCTCTCTCGCCGCCATAGCCGTCGTTCCAGCCGCTCCCCCTTGCTCCCGAGCCCCTCAATCGCTTCGCCTCGATGCCCTCTTCCCCCTCACTGAGCCACGTGTCGTCGGGAGCTCTCCATCGCCGCATCACCGTCATCTTCAACCTCCGGCCATCGGCAAAGAATCGAAGCTTGCCGCCGCTCCAGACCTTCCCCGAGCCCGCTCTCGACGCCGCTGCAACCGCCGTGAGCCCCTAGTCGCATTCCCCCTTTTCTCCCTGTCGCTAGCGCGCTCTAGCGCCGTTTTGCCTCGGGCCCGAGAGCTTCTCGCCGCCGGCAAGGACGTTGTTGTCGCTGCGGTGCCCCAAGCTCACACCTGAGCGTGTAGGTGTGCTCAGGATGGCCCCAGGGAGCCTTAGGAGCCAATAGCTGGCCCGCTCGAGCTCCGGCTCGATGAGCCCGTGCTCGCCCGAGCTCCGGCAGCCGCCGTGCCCAACGCCGGTGTTGACTCTGGCCATCCCAGCCCCTGGGGTGTGTCGGGTTCGACGCGTGCGAGCACGCAGGGCCGATCGGTGCCCTCCGCCATCCATTTGGTCACCGGAGGAGGTTTTTCGACGCCCTCCGCCATCCCTGACGCCGCCGACGGCTCAACGTCGGCGAGTCAACCCATTTGACCATGGGGTTGACCCCCATGGGTCAACTGACAAGTGGGCCCGACCCTGTTAGTCTAAGATTAGCTTAGTAAATTAATTAATTAATTGAATTAACATAAACACCCACTGACAGGTGGTCCCATCCTAACTAATTAGTAATTAGAAATTTAATTAGAACTAATTAGGATCTGGGTCATTGACCAGTGGACCCCACCGGTTAGGTTTGACCTGTCATCGGTCTGTTGACCTGCTGACATCATGTTAATGTCATGCTGATGCATTAAAGGAATTTCTAAATTAATTTAATTCCAAAAAATATTTAAAACTTAGAAAAATCATAGAAATTAATCTATAACTTAGATTGAAATAAATTATATATGAAAATTTATTAGAAAAATCCAATGAATCCAATGGTGCTGTTATCATCGACGTTAGAGCAACCTATGTAGATGAACATTGACATTTAGCAATAGGTCAATATATGGAATATTAAATGGAGAACGAATTTTGAACCTATATTCAAATCCACTCCATCTAACCTTAATAATAGTTGCATTAGCTCATCCATTCATGTTTCCATGTCATGATCATGCATCGTATTGTTGCACTTGTCGTGTATTGATTGTTACCTCTGCATTGCGGTAGGACCTGCTTCCGAGGATACCTCCGAGTATCCCAACGAAGGAGAGTACCTTCCCGCTTCCCAACAAGGCAAGCAACCCCATTGATCATTCCAATATCATCCCATTCTCTCACTCCTGCTCTTGTTTATTGCATTAGGACAAACGTTCATTTATCTGTCATTAGCGGTAGTTGAACCCATTCCTTTGCATGCCCTGTCATTGTCATAGTAAATAGCTAAACCATGCAACCTAGCATACTTGGTAGGTGCTTGAGACATGATGTGCTTACCTGTTATGCCTGCTATGCTTGCTATGCTTAGGGTTGTGTTAGGTCTGATTCATCTGGGTGATGAACTGGAGTGAAACAGTATTGTTTTGATGTGATGAGTTAAATGATGAACCCGATTTGGTAAAGGTAGCGATGAGAGGCTATGTAGGAGTACATATCGGGTTGTCTGATTGGGACCGTTCTTAGGAACTGAGTTCCATGTTTGTGATCCAAGACTAGTTACTACCACACGTTGGGATACTTAATTGACCCTCTCGACTTATCAACCGCCTAGTCCTTGGTGCAAGTGTTGCAAGTAGTTTCTGGTGTTCATAGTAATGCCGGAGGCCGTGCGTAGCGCTGACCCTAGGGGTGGGTTACGACGCGGTAGGCAGTGGCACGATGTACCAAGGGTCACCCGAATGGTGGGCTTGGGAACCCCGCGCACATCGTTTGGGGTCGTAGCGGAAACTTCGGCCGAACTTCCGTGTGGGTTCAGTCTCAAATAGGCGATAGCCTAGACTAGAGGTCTTGTGTGATTGACGGTCGGGGCCGACTCCCTCACTGGGCTTTCTCTTGAAGGTTGCGGAGGTGCAGGGTTTTATGAGCACACAGCGATAAGTGGCGAGAGCGTGTGTGAAGGCGTACACCCCTGCAGGGTATGAATTTGTTCGAATAGTCGTGTCCTTGGATATGGACTACTTGGCGAACTTATGCTGTTCATAGATAACTTGATGGATACTCATAAAAATCTCAAGACAAGTGTGAGTACCATGGATGGCACTCTCGTAGGTGGCAGAAGTGAATCCATGGTGGTGTATTGATGTGGAGTTAGTGGACTTGTGTGCGATATCTAAAATTTGAACAAAGAATTAATATGTATAATATAGGTTAGCCATGATTCAAAGCTGGCATTGCTGCTTAAACTCCACCACTCCCATTGTTGATACATGAGCATATATAGACTAGGTCTGTTTTAAAGACTTGCTGAGTATGTTTGTACTCATGTTTGCTTAATAAATGTTATAGATGAGACTCAGGACCCATTAGGTGGGTTCTACCTAGATGTCAATGACGCCGAATAGCTGATGTCCCAGCTACGACCTTATGCCCTGTGGCGGGCTGTAGATAGTCAGGCCATATGCCTTTTACCCTTTCATCTGTCTGTACCTAGACAACTTTATGCTTCCGCTTGGTTTGTATGAATTTGCTTGTATGACTTGAGTGTCGGCTCATGTGACCCCTATCTGTAAGAACATATTACGCAAGGCTCCTCTGAGCCTCTTAAATAAAAGTTGTGTTGTTGTATGGTTATGTTGTGATGCCATAGTTGTATCTCTGCATACCGGGCATGTCGTGCGTATGTGTGACGTGCAACGGTATGTATGGGATCCTACACCTAGCCATGTGCCTTTAGTAGTACTCTTTACAGGGAACTGCCTCTATGTGCTTCCACCGAGCCTTGGTAGCTTGCTACTGCTCCGGACACATTGATTGCCCGACGTGTATCCTTCTTTGCTATTGTGTCTGTCCCTTCGGGGAAGTGTCTCGCAGTGTAATGGAGTTCCTATAGCCTGCTACAACTCGTCTACGTGCAGTGAGGACATTTATGTCCCACGACGTAATGGAGTCCTTGTAGCTTTCTATGACTCATCTACACGCTTGAGGCCGACACCTACATTGCTGGGTTATGTATGCCTGTTCCCGTATGGATGTGCCACTTGGGTTCTATGACTAGTCGTGTCGGCCCGGGTTCTCTGTCATTTGAATGCTAGCGACATATTCACATACGCGAGTCAAAAGACGCAAACGGTCCCAGCTAAGGTAAGGCTGCAGTCGTGGAGTTACCATGCGTGAGGCCACAAAGTGATGTGATGTGTTACAGGCTGGATTCCTATGACTTAGGATCAGGGTCCCGACAACGTTGGTATCAGAGCCTGACTGACTATAGGACTACCAAGCCAAACCGGTCGAAGTTGAGTCTAGAAACACTATAGAAATGTAAGGGAATTGATTGTGGAAGGAAACGTAAGGCTATTTTTACTCCTCTTCCCTAGTCATTCTATTCTGAGTCACCTCTTCTTTTCTATGGGGTTAAGAACTAGGCTTCTCATCTAATTCTTAGGAGGACGACTTACTAACCATGGACTAGCAGCTAGTTTGTCTGTAAGTGAACTCCGGTACTCAAGTATTTTTTGGTGTGACAATTAGCTGGATTAGAAAGTTGATTCTAGAAAGTCGAGTGGTTATGCTATCCAATATTTTGTAGTTGTCTCAAAATCTTTTTGAGCAATTACAACCGTTATGCTGTCTAATTTCTGCTAGGAGCTCTAATGCCTTTGCATCATTCTCTGTTTCAGATGCCCCTTGTCCTTCTCTTCAGGTGGTCCGTCTAACCAGGTGCATCGATGTACCGGGTCACATGGCCATGTTGGTTAGAGTTATGATGGAGACTGGTTACCGTTGGTACCCAGAGTATACAGTGGAGGAGCAGTATCGAGACTTCAAACAGGGCCAGTACCTGTGTACTGTTAGGATATATCCATCATATCTTGGAGCTGCAGAGCCGCTCCATTGGACATATGGGTTAGGTGCCACCATAGACATGGTAGTTCAGGAGGCCGCCTATACCATATTGACTATTATGAGATCTCACCATGGACTGCTTTAGAACACTGAGTTCTATTATGTCCCTGCTACTCTAGGAGGAGAGGATGGTTATCTTAGTGCAGCCTATTATGATCATTCTCATGAGGACCCTAGGCTTCAGGTGACCGCTCAGATGTTGGAGAACAGGGATCGTGATGCACGTGCCCTTCGCATGGAGCTATATGCTACTCGTGCACGTCTTTGGACATCCCTGACATAGCTAGCACCTGTCGTGCAGACATGCTATGGAGATTTGGAGATGCTGAACCCATCGCGGACTCAGCTGCCAGTTCACGTAGACTGGCCCGATGTTGGAGGCATCACTCCTCTTCGAGGACCGTTGTTGCCACCAACCAGGGGACCGAGGCCACATCCGTGTCCTTACGGTTTCCAGGGATCACAGGCCATGGTGTTCCCAGATCCTCAGGTTCAGCTCCCGGGTCACGGGGGTAACCTATATGAGGTGTTCTACGGTGACGCTTGAGTGCGTGTATGTTAGTACTAGTATTGTAGTAGTCATATTGCCCCAGTCCTGCGTGTCTCGTGGGATATGACTGAGGTGTGAGTTGAGTTCTGGAGGTGTTGATAGATAATGTATAGGAAGCTTGCAGTGCCTCCGATGAGTTGTTTCATCTTCCAGTAGTTTGTACTTCAGCTTGGGCTTGTATTAAACAATGTCATGGTGTGTATGAATCATGGTGTTCATATGGCAGTTTGTTTATTACCATGTTGATCGGGTATTTACCCATGCATACCGTGTTGTCCAGTACATTCCTCATCTCATGTCTCAGAGTTGATGTCTTCCTTGTCTAAGTTGTGGGTTTGTTTTCCCAGGATGGTGTCAACTAGGAATAACCCCGTGCCTGCCTTCGAGCAGGGAGAGGGAAGCCAGCCAAGGCAAGAGAACCTGCCGCAACCACCCTCTCTGGCAGAGGTGATGCTCGAAGCTGAGCGGAATAAAAGGGAGACCAACAGGCTGTTGGAACATATTGAGCAGAATACAACACATCCTCCCCGCAATGAGCGTAATGATGGTGTGTATCTCAATGAGTTCGTCAAGTTGTGCCCACCTAAGTTTCATCACTTGGTCGACCCGCTCGACGCTGATGACTGGCTGACCAGCATGTCCCGCAAAATCCGAGCTGCTAATGTATCCGAGGCCAACAAAGTGACTTTTGCTGCATACTTTCTAGAAGGACCCGCCAACCAGTGGTGGGAAAATTATGAAGCTATGTGTCCCGCAGGACCCGCAGCAACTTGGGTAGATTTCAGTGAGGCATTTTGTACCCATCACATCCTGGAAGGGCTGATGGATTGCAAGAGAGAGGAATTATGTGCCTTTACTCATGGTAGGCTGGCAGTGGATGTCTATAGCTGTGAGTTCGGCAACCTTGCTTGTTATGCACCATAGGAAGTGTCGACCGACGCCAAGAAACATGCTAGGTTCCGCAAGGGACTTAATCCTGAGCTCCGTTGAGACCTTCGTCTGCATGAGTGCACTACCTTCCAGGCCCTCGTCAACAAGGCTATCAACGCCGAAACTGGACAAACCGACTACGAAGCAACTAAGAAGCACACCCGTGACTTCAACCCTACATCTGGCTCAGGCTCCAACAAATGTCGGGTGTGGGTGCCCAACACAGCTCTACCACCAAGGTACACCGCGAGGCCATCCTTCTAGGCGCCTCGCCCAGCTCAGCCCAACCCTCCAGCCAGGACATTTTGGAGGTCCCCCTGCCAATGTTGCTCCCCGTGCCACTGTTGTCTGCTACAAATGTGGAGCACCAGGACACTACTCCCGAGAGTGTCCCCAGAACAACACCAAGCCGGCTGGACGTGGGAAGCCAAGAAAGGCCTTCTATGTGAAGCCAGCTCCTGCTCGTGGATGAGTGAATTATGTTTTTGCTGAAGAAGCCCTTGAGGACCCTGATGTTATCCTAGGTACGCTTGTCGTGGGAATGAGCTTGACAGTAGAAGGTAGGGGTACGAATGGAGAGGACAAAGTCCTAGCTACGTCGAGGATGTACACACGAATGTATGAGTTCAGGCCCCTCTCGTGGAGGTAACAACCCTACGTCTCAGTGCTCGGAAGCTTTGTCGTGTGGAATGTGAGATTATGGTGGTTGTGAACCCTTGTGCCGGAGGGGAGGGGCGGCTTATATAGAGTTTGCTGCCCCTCATAATTATCCGGCATCCAAGGGTCCGATCGTGGGTTTAAAGACTACCGTTACTGGTAACGTACATAATAAAAGCTACTAATGATGAAAGGTCTAACGCCTGCCCGTTGGCCTTCTGGGGGTGGCTTCTGGTCTTTTGGCATCGACTGGAAATGAGGTCTTTCGAGTGACAGGCGACTGTCGAGTGGAGAAGGAAGTCTCCGAGTGGATTGCCTGTCGAGTGACTTGAGCGTCATCAGGAATCCAATCAGAATCTTACTTGTGATCTTCAAGTCCTCCAATGGAGTGTCCTTAGGTAGGGTATGTAGGTCAGGCCTAGGACCCTACCCTAGGTACGTATACTCATCATTAGCCCCTGAATGGATCAGGGTTCGAGTGCTGAATGGGGGATATCGATGTCAGTTCAGAACAAGACAACAAATCTTCCGAATGATATTCGGGGCTTCAACGAAACTTGCGTCGACTGAACTCTTCATCATTCACTCGGATCAATCCAGCCTTGAAATTGCCCGAGTGAATGTTCAATGTCGATTTTGTTCTGAGTGATCTGAAGGAATCTTTTGAAGGCGACGGGTCGGTATGTCAGACCCGGATTTTGCGGGATACGAAAATTTGGGAAGCGCGCGCCCGCGGCGATGACGCCACGATCGGGGCAAGTGGGCGCATGACACCTTGATTCCCATGCTGGTCATTTCGCCATGTACAGGATGCCGTCAGCGGTTGGCGTGCGCGGTGATCTCGTGGGCCCACCCGTCAATGAGGCACTCGGTGGGGTATAAATCCCGAAGCGCCACGGTTTGCACAATATTCTTCCCCAATCTTCCTCTCTTCCTACGCCTCCTCTGTCCTCAACGCAACACTCCGCCCATCTCCGACGAGCGCAACCACCGTGACGACGAAGGGCACGACGAAGAAGTTAGAGCGCGCCAAGAAGGGGATGGTGAAGGGCAAGGGCAAGAAGCCCCCGACCGCTCAGTTCACCGCGCTAGCGGTATGGATGCAGGGAGACTTCCTCCCTTCGGTGGTCTCTCGAGCGGACATCGATGGCCTGGTTGCCGACGGGCTCGTGGCGGATGGTGCCTGGAGGTTGTCGGAGGGAGAGCGCAAGCCGGAGCCGTGCGAGGGAGAGCGGGTTCTCCTCCTCTCTCACGTCGAAAGAGGTTTTTCCATGCCTCCCCATCCGTTCGTTAGAGGATTTCTGAACTTCTTTGGTGCTCAGCTCCACCACTTCCCGTCGAATGCAATTTCCTACCTGTCTGCTTTCATTACTTTGTGCAAGTGCTTCCTGGGCTGTCCTCCTCACTGGGGACTATTCAAGCACATTTTATGGTTAGATCTCAGACTGTGAAGAAAGCGCTCCGAGAGGATGGGAAAACTCATGTACTGTAGCTATGTGGGGGTTTAGGACTTCAAAAGAGAGCTCGTAGTTCTTTCCCCTCTATGACCTTTCCTGAATCTGTTAGAGGTTGGCAGTCGACTTGGTTTTACTGCAAAGATGTAGCTTCTCCCAACATGTAAACTGGTCTTTCCCCTTTCACATCCGATCGCCCAGCCATCGCCAAATCTCTAAAGGTGTCTAAAGAGGAACAAGTCCAAGTGGGAATCCTGGTGGACGCCGTGGTGAAACTTATCCGGGGTGGAGTGACTGGCATGGATCTCTTGGAAACATTCCTCAGTCGACGGATCCAGCCACTCCAGGCCAGGGATCACACCATGTGGCACTATGCAGGCCCTGAGGACTCGACCAGGATGCATCCAGAAGAGGTTTCGCAAAAAACTATCGAGCAATGGCTTTGCAGCATCATAGGGGCTTATGACAATCCCTTAGGAGCCAAGAGGATCTGACCTTACTCGGCCGAAAACCCGCCAAAGAATCTGGTAAGCTGAATTTTGTCGACTGGAGTACTTGTATTGTCGAGTGATCGATTGACTTATTGATTGACTTCCTTATTTGAATCAAGCAAGAATGGACACATATGTACTCGCCTATACCAAACAGGAACTAGCCTGAAGACGGTGGGGTGAGCAAGGGCGGCAGCATGGACGGCAAGTGATCTTATGACTTCGAAGAAGAATACGAAAACTCAGGTGAGAATGAGGAAGAAGTCAAGTCCCCTCCTCGCTTCGAACACCACTCCAAATCTTGCCAAGACCCAGCGACTGCTGAGGACAGGGCCCCGGGCCCAAGCGAGAAGAACCTGAAGCGGAACCGACCCTCATCTGTTGAGTCGAGTGAACGATCAGCGAAGCAACCCAAACCGAATGTGACCAAACCTCGCGAAGCCCTGCCTTGCATGAAGATGGTTGTGCATGTCGTCTCCACGTGAGTGTTTACTTTTGAATTCTCACTGTCGATTGTGAATTTGAATCCTTGTTGACTAAATGTTATTCGATCCATCAGAGCTGCTACTTCAGTGACGTCGCCTCAACATGACAGAGGGGATGCCATGGACGTAGACACTGCCGGTGCAGCCACTTCTCACAGAGGAAATCGACTCTTCAGTTCTGTTTCTTGAATACGGTTAGTCGATTGCAAAAGCTAATACTGTCGATTGATAATTGCAGAAATCATCCAGCTGGAAGATGATGAAGAACACCTTGGGGGCATGGGAGGCGAATACGAGACCCTAGGCATCCCACGCATACGCACTCAAAGAAATTCATCTGCGCAGACGCCTCAGCGGTCGACCACCGGATCTTCCTAGGGGATAAGCGACTCGACACGGGTCATAGCTGAATCCGCAGTGCCTCTGTCGAGTGCCCCTCCAGCTACTTTGATTATTGTGACATCAACTCCAACCGAACCTGCTCGCACCACCTTGACTACGCCAACCATTACACCGATCCCGCCAGTGACGGGTTTCCCTTTGCATCGCATTTCGGAAGACCAGACTGGAGCTGCAAAGGAGGCCATGATCCAGGCGGAGCATATGATGTTGCACACCAAGGAAGCGTACGAGTCCAGCAAGTCGGCCTATGACACTAGCGCAGCGCTTTGCACCAATGTCCGAGTAAGTTCGATTGTAAGTACATTTCTGATTGAATTCCTATCTTCTTTGACTTCACACCCACTGGGTGTTTGTTTACAACTTGTAGAGTGTTTTAAAGTCTTCCACTTGAATAGATCATGTCTTGCTCGGGTAGGTTTTAGGTCAGTGGGGGCACTCTGAGTGCACCCACCGGGTGTAGTCCCCGAGACCGCTGTCGAGTGCTTGCACCAGTAGGGGTCTTTTGTCGTATACGAGATACGTTTGCATTTGACCGCACCACTCTGAAGCTACCTCGTAGGTTTCATGGATATCATTGATCAACCATGATATGACGCTACATAAGGATAGACTGCACTTCACGGTTGTCAGTGCGAACCTTTCCAAGGGTGTGGAGTGGGGTGGCATGTCACTCGATAGGTCGAGTGATGGATGTACCAATGATGAATATTTTCTGCCACTCGGCAGGTCAAGAATTGGAAGATCTAGTGGGGTCATGCTAAGTGCACCCACTAGGTGTAGTCCTCGAGATCCCCGTCGAGTGCTTGCACTGGCGGGGGTCTGATAGAGACCATTGAATGTTCTAACAGGGCATACCTTGCCGACTGTTTAACAACCAGTGGGGGCACGTTAAGTGCAGCCACTGGGTGTAGTCCCCGAGGCTACTGTTGATCGCAGGCGATGAGCAGTAGTCTTGAAAACTCAAAATCAGAATTTTTGTCGTACGCGGAGTATGGTTGTTACTCGACATGTCGAGTTGTATATATATTTTTTCTTGGCCGTCCCGCTCCGAAGCTATCTTGTAGGTTTTATGGACATCATTTGATCAACCATTATATGACGCTGCTTCAAAGGTGCAGAACGGGGTTGACGGAACACTCGACAGATCAAGTATTAACCGTTCCAATGGGGGCACTCTGAGTGCACCCACTGGGTGTAGTCCTTGAGACCGCCGTCGAGTGCTTGCACTGGCGGGGGTCTGATAGAGACTGTCTTGACCTTGTTTACGATACACAGAGTACACGAGCCACTCGACATGTCGAGTGTACTTTTGGTTGAATTCTCCTTCCCCTGGACACATGTTTCATGGACATCATTGATCAACCATGATATGACGCTATTCCAGGATAGTGGCGCGGGGTGGTGTGCGTCGCCCAGTGGACCGTTTTTGGTCTTCTGCACTTCAGGGTGCTGATATTTCTTGTCGATTGAATTTCTTTCTTTGTTGGTTTCAGAGGGCATGTGAACTGGGCACGCAATACAAGGACCTTGAAGATGAAAGGAACCGGCTGCGTGTGGACTTGGAGGCCTCCAACAATGCTTTGGAGCGAGTGCGGACCGAGCTGAAAACTCTGGGAGGTAACTTCTGTCGACCCACTACATTCTTATCCTCACTTCCCATGCTTTGAACCGAGTGCCTTCACTCAAACAGACGTACACAATGAAAATCATCGACTCCAAGCGCGACTCAACAATGATGTTTCTTTAGATACCATGAAGAAAGCGCTGGAGGACAAGGACAAAGCGCTCGCTGACACCCAATGTGTGGTGAAGGAGAAAACTAAAGCTGCCGACCAGAAGCTGACTGTTGCAAAGAGGATGGAGGAAGAGAACTCGAAGCTGAAGCAAGAGCCTATGGACCTTATTAAGAACACTAAGCAGCTAACCAAGAGGAGCAACGGCCTAGAGAAGCACTTGGGAGAGTTCTCGAGGAAGATGTATACCATGCTCGACGGTGAGTATCTCTATCGACTGAACTGTATAAAATCTTTGACAATTGCATCTCATCCAACTTCCTCCCATTCTTTCTTCCCAACAGAATTCTGCCAAGACTTTAAAAAAGAGACTGAGGATATTGAGCCCAATTTGGATCCCACCAAGTCACCTGTTGGAGATGCGGTGGCCATGAACATGCTCAGACTCAACTTCAGGCTCCAGGGTGTTCAAGCGTATGTCTTCCGATTGAAAACTGCGATTGAGAGGATCGACAAGGAGCTATGGCCTGAAGACACTCTTCAGCTCGACCTTACATCTGTTATGGCACGCCTGACCGACCTCCCTAGTCGAGTGCAAGCATGGAAGAAATCTACTGCTCGCTGCGGCGCTAACGTGGCACTCTCCCTCATTAGGGTCCATTGCAAGGAGGTGAGGGAAGACAAATTGAAGGAGCTCCGAGTGGTTAACATGAAGAAACTTCAGTTTGCAGATTTCATGGAGACCTTCATCAACGCAGCCACCAGGATCACGGACGGCATTGACTTGGACACGTTCGTCGAGCCAGCCAGCCCGTTGTGCGCTTGAAAACTTGATTTTTGAGAGAAAAACTTTATTTGCCTCGGTATGCCGAGTGGAATTGTATCAGCTTAAAACTTCATTCATGCCTTAAGCCCGAGCACGTTTGCTTTCTCGCGAAACACTTATCCACGATTAAACCTTTGGATTTATCCGCATTTGGCTTTCAATCACTTGTTCGACTGACTTTGTTTTCGGACTTAGGAGAAAACATGTTCGTAGCTAAGCTCCCGAGTGTGAGGACTTCTCAACACTCGGAGTATTTTTGAATCTAGGCGAAGATTTATTCGCAGCTAGGACGTCGAGTGGATGGATTATTATCCACTCGACAGGAATTCTTACTTAGGCAAAAACATGTTCGCAGCTAAGCCCCCGAGTGTGAGGATTGCTCAACACTCAGAGTATTATTGAACCTAGGCGAAGACTTATTCGTGGCTAGGACGTCGAGTTGATGGGTTACTATCCACTCAGCGGGGAGTTTAACTTAGGCGAAAGCATGTTCGCAGCTAAGCCCCCGAGTGTGAGGATTGCTCGACACTCGGAGAAGAATTTTGAACTTAGACGAAGGCTGCTTCGTAGCTAATTTGTCGAGTCAACGGACTGCTATCCACCCAGCAGGGTTTTTAACTTAGGCGAAATCATGTTCGCAGCTAAGCCCCCGAGTGTGAGGATTGCTCAACACTCGGAGTATTATTGAACCTAGGCAAAGACTTATTCGCGGCTAGGACCTCGAGTGGATGGGTTACTATCCACTCGGCGGGGAGTTTACCTTAGGCGAAAACATGTTCGCAGCTAAGCCCCCCAAGTGTGAGGATTGCTCGACACTCGGAGAAGTATTTTGAACTTAGACGAAGGCTGGTTCATAGCTAAGTCGTCGAGTGAATGGATTGCTATCCACCCGACAGGGTTTTTAACTTAGGCAAAAGCATGTTCGTAGCTAAGCCCCCCGAGTGTGAGGATTGCTCAAGACTCGGAGAAGAATTTTGAACTTAGACGAAGGCTGGTTCGTAGCTAAGTCGTCGAGTGAATTGACTGCTATCCACCCGACAGGGTTTTTAACTTACGCGAAAGCATGTTTGTAGCTAAGCCCCCGAGTGTGAGGATTGCTCGACACTCGGAGAATTCCCAAGTACGATCGGAATCGACAATAAACTATGGAAGTCTGATTTGCATAAATGAAGTATTTTTATTACATCAAAACCTCTTCAGTCTCTAAGTGTAAAAGCGTCGGAGCAGATCTGCATTCCAGGCCCGTGGTTCGTCTATCCGTTTCTTGAGGTTGTACAGGTGATAGGCTCTATTGTTTAACACTTTGGTGACGACGAAGGGACCTTCCCATGCTGGGGCAAGCTTATGAGGCTATTGTTGATCCACTCGAAGTACCAAGTCTCCCTCATGAAACAACCGACTCTTGACATTCTTCGCATGGAAATGTCGCAGATCTTGCTGATACGCTGTAGTCTGGATCAGGGCCATTTCTCACTCTTCCTCCAGGAGATCGACACCACCTTGCCTGGCTTGTTCAGCTTCAGCTTCAGAATAAAGTTCTAGTTGCGGAGAATTGTGAAACAAGTCACTTGGCAAGATAGCCTTAGCTCCATAGACCAGGAAAAAAGAGTCCGTCTAGTCGACCGATTGGGTGTCGTTCTCATGCCCCATAAAACAGACGACAGCTCAGTTAGCCAGGCACCGACAGCATGATCCAGATCGCGCATGAGACGAGGCTTCAGACCTTGCATGATGAGGCCATTAGCTCGCTCAACTTGTCCATTGGTTTGAGGATGTGCCATGGATGCATAATCTACCCTAGTGCCTTGGGAGGTGCAGAAGTTTTTGAATTCTTCCGAGTCAAAGTTGGTGCCGTTATCCGTGATAATACTGTGAGGAACGCCATATCGGAAAATTATTTCCCTCATGAATGTGACTGCCGTGCGGGAGTTCAACTTCTTGATGGGCTTGGCTTCTATCCATTTTGTAAACTTGTCGACTGCAACTAGCAAATGAGTGAATCCGCATTTTCCGTTCCGAAAGGGACCAACCATGTCGAGTCCCCAAACAACAAATGGCCAGGCGAGGGGAATCGTATTTAGGGCAGAGGCCGGCTATGTGACAAGTTTGCATAGAACTGGCATCCATCACAATGATCCACAATGTCTTTGGCCATCTCATTATCCCGTGGCCAGAAGAAACCAGCTCGGTATGCTTTAGCGACAATTGTCCGTGAGGATGCATGATGGCCGCAAGTTCCCGAGTGGATTTCATCCAGAATCACTTGACCTTCTTCGGGGGAAATGCAATGCTGTGTCACGCCAGTTGCGCTTTCTCTGAACAACTGATCCCCAATCACAGTAAAGGCCTTTGACCTACACACAATCTGTCGAGCTTCTATTTCGTCTTCGGGGAGCTCTTGTCTGGGGATATAGGCAATGTAGGGCACCGTCCAATCGGGAATGACAACCAGAATCTCCATGACCAAATCAATTACCGCTGGGACATCGACTTCGGTCGGATCAGTGGAGCTTATAGCTTGTGGGGGATCTTTAGTGAAAGGATCCTCTTGCACCGAAGGACTATGCAGGTGCTCTAAAAACACATTACTGGGAATGGGCCGTCGAGTGGACCCAAGCTTTGCTAGTTCGTCGGTCGCTTGATTCTTCAGTCGGGGAACATGATGAAGTTCCAGGACTTCAAATTTCTTTTCCAACTTTTTAATAGCACTCCAGTACCCATTCATAGCGGGGTTTCGAACATCTCATTCTTTCATCACTTGATTTACCACCAAATCTGAGTCACCATAGACCATCAGGCGCTTGACGCCGAGTGAGATAGCCATGCACAACCCATACAAAAGTGTTTCATACTCTACCTCATTGTTGGAGGAATCAAAGTGAATTTGCAAGACATAACTGAGCTTGTCGCCCTTTGGAGATACCAGGACGACACCAGCACCAGACCCATTCAACATTTTAGAGCCGTCGAAGAACCATGGTCCAATGTGCCGAGTGAATCTGGGTTGGCTGTTGCTGTTCAATCCACTCGACAATAAAATCTGCAAGTGCTTGAGACTTGATTGCTTTCTTGGCTTTAAACTTAATGTCAAAGAATAAGAGTTCAATTGCCCACTTAGACACTCGACCAGATGCGTCTCGATTGTTGAGAATGTCAGATAACGGAGCATCACTGACGGCTGAAATCGAGTGGTCTTGAAAATAATGTGCCACCTTCTTCGCTGATAGGTAAATACCATAAACCAGCTTCTGGTAATGTGGATATCTCTGCTTCGAGGGAGATAGAACTTCAGAAACATAATAAACTGGTCGTTGGACTTTGTAAGCTTTACCCTCTTCTTCCCGCTCGACAGTTAAGACCGTACCGACGACCTGATTAGTGGCCGCGGTGTACAGGAGCAAGGGCTCTTTGCTGTGAGGAGCGACAAGCACCGGCTAGGTGGAGAGCAGGGCTTTGAGTTCAACAAACACTGATTCGGCTTCAGGAGTCCACTCAAACGTGTCGGACTTCTTCATCAATCGGTACAAAGGCAGTGCCTTCTCACCAAGACGAGAAATGAATCGACTCAATGCCGCCAAGCAACCTGTGAGTTTCCGAACATCGTGCACTCGCACGGGAGTCTTCATTCGGGTAATAGCGCTGATTTTCTCAGGCTTAACATTGATCCCTCGTTCGGAAACGAGAAAACCGAGTAACTTGCCATACAGACGGATCTGTTGATACCTAGAGTAAGCATCTAGAAATGACAAACGCTCACATCCCGCAGTCGAGTCAACAATTTGATCTATGCGAGGGAGTAGAAAATGATTCTTCGGGCAGACCCGATTGATATTTTTGAAGTCAATGTACATACGCAACGACTTTTCCTTCTTAGGCACCATCACAACATTCAAGAGCCACTCGGAGTGGTAAATCTCCCAAATGAACTTGGCTTGCAAGAGACGTGCCACTTCTTCGCCGATTGCTTTATGCTTTTCCACCGCCGATCAACGCAAATGCTCCCTAACGGGTTTAGCTTTCAGATCAACTCTCATACGGTGCTCAGCCAGTCCCCTAGGAACCCCCGGCATGTTAGCTGGATTCCATGCGAAGATATCCCAGTTCTCACGGAGGAACTGGATGATCTCAGCTTCCTATTTACTATCGAGTGTTGATGATATGTTTGTCGAGACATCAGTTGGATCCGTCGGGTGGATGTGCACCTTCTTCACTTCCCCCACCGACTGAAACACCGACTCAGAAGCGGGCTTTTTTGCACGAAGCAAATCAGCAAGGTCAACGCTCTTCTTGTATTCTTCCAGCTCGACCATAGCCATCTGATGATCGGCGATCTTGGAGCCTTGCTGGAGGCATTCTTCGGCCTGCTGTCAATTGCCAGTGACTATGATCACACCCTTAGGTCCTGGTATTTTCAACTTGAGATACACGTAACATGGTCGGGCCATGAAACGAGCATACGCGGGTCGACCCAAAATGGCATGATAGGCACTCTGGAAATCCACGACTTCAAACGTCAACTGTTCCTTTCGAAAGTTTCTATCGTTCCCGAATGTCACGTCCAATGCAATCTGGCCGAGTGACTTGGCCTTGTTCCCTGGGATGACTCCATGAAATTGCATGTTAATTTCACTCAGTCGGGACATCGGAATGCCCATCCCTTTTAGGGTGTCTGCATAGAGGATGTTCAGACCACTGCCACCGTCCATGAGGACCTTTCTGAGTCGAGTGCCCCCCCACCGGATCAACCACCAAAGCCTGCCGACCAAGAGTGGCCACATGAGCAGGATGATCTGTTTGGTCGAATGTGATGGCATACTGGGACCACTTGAGGTAGGTGGGGGTAGCAGGTACGGCTAGGTTGACTTCCCTGTTGATAACTTTCAATCAGCTCTTGCTCTTGACATTAGCAAAAAACACAAGTGTAGCGGTGACATCCAGGAATGTTTCTTTATCTTCATCTTCATCCTTCTCAGGAGTCTTATCACTCGGCGGAGTCTCTTTGAACTGTTGTATAAGCGTCTGACACTGCCGAGTGGTGTTCTTGGGCAAAATCACATTGCCTTCCTCATCTTTCCTCGTGTGGATTACACATGTCTGATCCATAATATCAGTCCCTGACTGATTCTTTCCTTTCTTAGGGGCATATTGTGCTTTAGCCTTCCCCTTATTCTTTGCTTGAGTCGCCAATGCGGCTACCTCTGCTTGGACCAGACCCTCAGCTTTCCGCTTCTGTTTTCCGATTGGGATTACCGCCAGCATCACTGACGACCGCTTTTCCTTTGCCGCTACGGAGACGGTCTTCTTCCTCGCCATTGGCGTACCGAGTGGCGATTTCCATCATCTTGCTGAGCGATATGTCGCCTGTTCGACCAAACTTCAAATAAAGCTCTCTGTACTTCACACCAGCCTTGAAGGCACACACAACTTGGTGTTCGGAAACATTCTCCACTATATGATGCAGAGTGGACCAATGCTGAATGTAATCCCTCAAGGTCTCATTTGGCTTCTGTATAGAGTGCTGTAAGTCAACCAGCCCGACAGGACGCTTGCACGTGCACTCAAAGGTACGGACGAACACTCGAGCAAGATCTTCCCAGCAATATATACTGGATGGAGCCAAACGATTCAACCAAGCACGAGCTGAACCATCCAACATTAAGGCCAGGTGTTTCATCGCGACGTTATCATTGCCTCCACCAATCTGTACAGCCACTCGGTAATCATCCAACCAAGTCTCTGGCTTTGATTCACCAGAAAACTTCCTGATCCCAGCCGCCAACCTGAAGTTGGGGGAATCTCTGCAGAGCGGATGGATCTGCTAAAACACTCAAGACCAGAAATCACAGCTGAGCTGCCACTCGGAAAATCTCTGTCTTGTCCTTCTCTGTGAGCTCTGGCCCTGTCGGTCCGCTTCTGGGTGAGGATATCACGAGCATCAAAACCTGCATTCCACTCATCACCGAACAAGCGCCTTTCGTCCTGGTGCCGGGGCACATGCGGACCACCCTGCGGAGGAGTGGGCACTCGACAGTGGTCTTCACGGTGAAACTGATCTCTGACCTGTTCTTCATGAAAACCTCCACCTGTACGGTGCAAGGGCGATCCAGGGCTGTGTGCTGACTGAACGATTTCCGCCCTGGGTGAGTTGCTGTGTATTCTGTTACGCGACTGCGAAGCGACAGAATTCTGACGCTGTGCTGCATCTAGCAAAGCTCTAATTTGCATCAACCCTCTTCCAGCCTCTGACCGTGACGGCTGAATAGAATATGCTATCCTAGCAGCAGCTGTAACAGTTAATACAGGGTACGATATACCTCAATGTTGTTGTGAGATCCAATTGGAAACAACTGTCACTGACGTTGACCGGAAACTGGTGGGCGCTGGCGAGCGCGCTCGTCAAGTTCCCTCTGGAGCTCTTCCAGCTGAATACGCGTGGCCTCCAAGGCCTGAGCCTCGGCGGTCGTAGCAATGATGGGAGTATGAAGGACTTCACCATCGTGATGCGGATGTTCACTTGACGCGCCGCCAACATCGCGCTTGCCGTGGCTAAAGCCCGACGGCAGGCTTTGATGAGAGCCCGCCATAAGGACCTCCGCCGCTGGATCGCAGCTCTCACACTCGGAAGGGACATCAGACGGATCAGAATCTGACTCGAACACGCCATGAAGGGACTCGGCGGGCTTGAGTGCTGTGATCTGCGGAGAAGCAATTTGGCGCACCACTGCATGCTTGACCCAACGCTAGAGTCGTGAGTGGCCGGACCGCTTGCGACAACGGACAGCGAGGGGTGCCGATGCATAGGTAGTCGACGGCTGACACAGCAGCATGCCGCAGGAACTTGCACGGAAGTGTGCGGCCCTGTGGACTGGGAGCGCCTTGACATCGAGAGGTGCTTCCTGAAGCCATGTCGAATCATCGGCGGTGAAGGTGAGCACTTCGAAACGGATCTCGTGGCCCAGAGCGAAAACACCGCCGGAAGACATGTCGAAGGATGAAAAACGCAAGCTCACCGGAAGTCGCTTAGACGCCTACCCTATGGTGGGTGCCAACTGTCGTGGGAACGAGCCTGACAGTAGAAGGTAGGGGTACAAATGGAGAGGGCAGAGTCCTAGCTACGGCGAGGATGTACACACGAATGTATGAGTTCAGGCCCCTCTCGTGGAGGTAACAACCCTACGTCTCAGTGGTCGGAAGCTTTATCGTGTGGAATGTGAGATTACAGTGGTTGCAAACCCTTGTACCGGAGGGGAGGGGCGGCTTATATGGAGTTCGCTGCCCCTCATAATTACCCGACATCCAAGGGTCCGATCGTGGGTTTAAAGACTATTGTTACTCGTAACGTACATAATAAAAGCTACTAATGACAAAAGGTCTAACGCCTGCCCATTGGCCTTCTGGGGGTGGCTTCTGGTCTTCAAGCGTTGACTGGAAATGAGGTCTTCCGAGTGACAGGTGGCTGTCAAGTGGAGAAGGAAGTCTCCGAGTGGATTGCCTCTCGAGTGACTTGAGCGTCATCGGGAATCCAGTCGTAATCTTACTTGTGATCTTCAAGTTCTCCAATGTAGTGTCCTTAGGTAGGGTATGTAGGTTAGGCCTAGGACCCTATCCTAGGTACGTATCCTCGTCAACGCTCCTTGTCAATAGTCATCCAACATCTATTCTGTTTGATACTGGAGCATGTCATTCATTCATCTCACAAAGTTATGCACAGTTGCATAACATGTCTTTTTGTGATATGCCAACTCCTTTAGTAGTTCAGACTCCTGGTTCAAAATGGCAAACTTCTAGAGTGATCCATGACAATGAGATTCTTGTGGATAGGTTAGTCTTCCTAGCATCCTTGATAGCCCTCAAGTCTTCGGACATCAATATCATCTTAGGTATGGACTGGATGAAAGCCCACTATGATAAGATTGATACTCATACTAGGAATGTTCAACTTACACATCCCTCGGGTGAGATAGTTAATGTCTCCACTCGAGCAGCCAAGCACCAACTCTATTCTCTCAATGCTAGCCCTCTTCCAGAACTAGAAGATATTCCGGTAGTCCGAGACTTCCCGGATGTCTTTCCAGAGGAACTGCCAGGAATTCCACCTGTCAGAGATGTTGAGTTTGTGATAGAACTCATCCCAGGGACTGTCCCAATAGCCAGAAGACCCTATAAGATGGCACCCTTAGAACTAGCCGAACTTAAGATTCAACTCGATGAGGCTTTGAAGAAAGGTTTCATCCGTCCTAGTTCTTCTCCCTAAGCTTGCCCCGTCCTCTTTGTTAAGAAGAAGGATGGATCAGATTGGATGGTTGTGGATTATCGGCCAGTGAATCTGGTCACCATAAAGAACAAGTATCCGCTCCCCAGGATCAATGACTCATGATTCTCCTCTCACAATTCATCCTGGTAGTACCAAGATGTATCAGGACCTACGCCAGAAGTTCTGGTGGACTAGGATGAAGAGAGAAATTGCTCGGTTCATTGCTAACTGTGACGTCTGTCGTCGCGTTAAGGTAGAACATCAAAGTCCTCCTGGCACGCTTCAACCCTTAGCTATTCCTGAATGGAAATGGGATAAGGTTGGTATGGATTTCATCACCGGATTTCCCAGGACTAAGAGAGGGAATAATGCTATTTTTGTGGTCATTGACCGCCTTTCCAAAGTGGCTCATTTTGTTCTTGTTCGGGAGAGTATAACTGCTAGCCAGCTAGCGGAGTTGTATGTTTCTCGAATAGTTTCTCTTCATGGTGTTCCTTTGGAGATTAACTCAGACCGTGGAAGTATCTTTACTTCCCGATTCTGGGAAAGCTTCCAGAATGCTATGGAGACTCATCTATCTTTTAGCACTGCTTTCCATCCGCAGTCAAGTGGTCAAATTGAGCGAGTCAATCAAATTCTAGAAGACATGCTCAGAGCTTGTGTTATATCTTTCGGTACGAATTGGGAGAAATGTCTTCCATTCGCCGAATTTGCTTATAACAATAGTTATCAGTCAAGCTTGGGCAAAGCCCCTTTTGAAGTTCTCTATGGACGAAGGTGTCGAACACCTCTTAAATGGTCAGAAACCAGAGAGAGGCAAGTCTTTGGACCGGATATGATCCAGGATGCAGAGGAGCAAGTTAGCATTATTTGTGAAAAGTTGAAAACAACCCAATCTTGTCAAAAGAGACAATATGACCTCCATCATAAGGCTATGACCTATGAAGTTGACGAGAAGGCTTATCTTCGGGTTACACCTCTGAAGGGTACCCAAAGATTCGGTATCAAGGGCAAGTTGGCTCCTCGTTACATTTTTCCTTTTCGCATTCTTGCTAAACGACGAGAAGTTTCCTACCAATTAGAACTTCTGTCACATCTTTCCAAGGTTCATGATGTCTTCCACGTCTCGCAACTTAGGCGTTGCTTCTTGGACCCTGTCCGCGAAGTGGACCATGAAACGCTTGATCTCCAAGATAACCTTACATATCGAGAATACCCTGTTCGTATTCTTGATCAAGCTGAGCGTACCACTCAACATCAAAACATCAAGTTTCTCAAGGGTCAGTGGTCATACCATTCCGAGAAGGAAGCCACATGGGAAAGAGAGGATCGTCTTGGACTAGAGTACCCCGCGCTTTTCCCGACGACTTCCAAATCTCGGGACGAGATTCTTTTGAGTGGGGGTGAGTTGTCACATCCCTAGTTAGCATTGTTCTGGTTAGCATGTGTGTGCATCATGTTTTGATTTTGCATCAATATGAAATGGGGATCAACAGAAACCCTAACACCTCACCTGAATCAACTAATTCAAATGTTGTGAAAAAACAAAAAATCCAAAATGCCCATAAAAAATGCCCCCCATGTCTGATAATTATTGACATCAATATATCAGGGGACATTTTAATTTTCGGAACACACATGTCAATCTAAAATAAATAATAAAGCTTCTGAAAATGCCAAATAAAGCATTATTAATATTTTAGTCATTCAAAAATATTGAAACTTTTTGTGGAAGTTTGAAATATTCAAACTAAGCGTGCAAAATATTTCAATATAATTTGAAACAGGTTTTGAGGCCCTGACAAAATAAAACAAGTGTCAGAAAAGTAAAAGAAAACAAAAAAAGAAAAAAAGAAAGAGGGAGTTGACGTGAGGCCAGCTCCAGGCCGGCCCATCTGGCCCAGGGAGGTCTTCGTCCTCCTGGCGGCCAGGAGGCTAGAGGTGTGGCCACCGCGCGCGCACGGCCGTGCCGCCACGCCGGTAGCTGCCTGCCTGCCTCCCCATCACCAGCGTGACAGGGATAAGCCCGCAGAGCAGTCCCCATCGCTCGCTCTCCCTCGCATCCGCCCGCTTCTCTCTCTCCCTCTGCCTCGCCATGGCCATTGCTCTATCGCCACCGTAGCCGCCGTTCTAGCCACTCCCCTTGCTCCCGAGCCCCCCAATCGCTCCGCCTTGACGCCCTCTTCCCCCTCACCGAGCCACGCATCGCCGGGAGCTCTCCATTGCCACATCGACGTCGTCTTTAACCTCCGGCCACCGGCGAAGAATCGAGGCTCGCCGTCGCTCCAGACCTTCCCCGAGCCCGCTCTCAATGCCGCTGCAACCGCCGTGAGCCCCAGGTCCCATTCCCCCTTTTCTCCCCATCGCTAGCGTGCTCTAGCGCCGTTTTGCCTCGGGCCTAAGAGCTTCTCGCCACCGGCGAGGACGTTGCCGTCGCTGCAGTGGATCAAGCTCGCACCTGAGCACGTAGGCGTGCTCAGGAGGGCCCCAGGGAGCCTTAGGAGCCAATAGCTGGCCCGCTCGAGCTCCGTCTCGATGAGCCCATGCTCGCCTGAGCTTCGACAGCCGCCGCACTCAACGCCGACGTCGACTCCGGCCACCCCAGCCCCTGGGGTGTGTCGGGTTCGACGCGCGCGAGCACGCAGGGCCGATCGGTGCCCTCCGCTGTCCATTTGGTCACCGGAGGAGGTTTTCCGACCCCCTCCGCCATCCCTGACGTCGCAAGAGGCTCAATGCCGGTGAGCCAACCCATTTGACCACGAGGTTGACCCCCCTGGGTCAAGTGACAACTGGGCCCGACCCTGTTAGTCTAAGATTAGCCTAATAAATAAATTAATTAATTTAATTAACATAAACACCCACTGACAGGTGGTCCCATCCTAACTAATTAGTAATTAGGAATTTAATTAATCCTAATTAGGGTTTGGGTCACTGACTAGTGGACCCCACTGGTCAGGTTTGACGTGTCATCGGTCTGTTGACCTGCTGACATCATGCTGATGTCATGCTGATGCATTAAAGGAATTTCTAAATTAATTTAATTCCAGAAAATATTTAGAACTTAGAAAAATCATAGAAATTAATCCGTAACTCAGATTGAAATTAATTATATATGAAAAATTATCAAAAAATACAATGAATCCAATGGTGCTGTTATCATGCATGTTAGAGCAACCTATGTAGATGAACATTGGCATTCAACAATAGGTCAATATATTGAATATTAAATGGAGAATGGTTTTGAACCTATATTCAAATCCACTCCATCTAACCTTAATATTATTTGCATTAGCTCATCGATTCATGTTGCCATGTAATGATCATGCATCAAATTGTTGCACTTGCCGTGTATTGATTGTTACCTCTGCATTGCGGTAGGCCTTGCTTCCGAGGATACCTCCAAGTATCCCAATGAAGGAGAGTACCTTCCCACTTCCAAGCAAGGCAAGCAACCCCATTGATCATTCCGATATCATCCCATTCTCTCGCTCCTGCTCTTGTTTATTGCATTAGGACAAACATTCATTTATCTGTCATTAGCAGTAGTTGAACCCATTCCTCTGCATGATCTGTCGTTGTCACAGTAAATAGCTAAACCCTGCAACCTAGCATACCTGGTAGATGCTTGAGCCATGATGTGTTTACCTGCTATGCATTCTATGCTTGCTATGCTTAGGGTTGTGTCAGGTCTGATTCATCTGGGTGATGAACTGGAGTGAAACAGTATTGTTCTGATGTGATGAGTTAAATGATGAACCCGATTTGGTAAAGGTAGCGATGAGAGGCTATGTAGGAGTACATAGCGGGTTGTCTGATTGGGACCGTTCTTAGGAACCGAGTTCCATGTTTGTGATCCAAGACTAGTTACTACCACACGTTAGGACACTTAATGGACCCTCTCGACTTATCAACCGCCTAGTCCTTGGTCCAGGTGTTGCAAGTAGTTTCTAGTGTTCATAGTAATGATGGAGGCCGTGCGTAGCGCAGACCCTAGGGGTGGGTTACGACGCGGTAGACAGTGGCACGGTGTACCAAGGGTCACCCGAATGGTGGGCTTGGGAACCCTGTGCACATCGTTTGGGGCCGTAGCGGAAACTTCGGCCGGACTTCCGTGTGGGTTTAGTCTCAAATAGGCGATAGCCTGCTCTAGAGGTCTTGTATGATTGATGGTCGTGGCCGGCTCCCTCGCTGGGCTTCTGCTTGAAGGTTGCCGAGGTGCATGGTTTTGTGACCACACAACGATAATTGGCGAGAGCGTGTGTGAAGGAGTACACCCCTGTAGGGTATGCATCTGTTCGAATAGCCGCGTCCTCGGATATGGACTACTTGGAGAACTTATGATATTCATAGATAACTTGATGGATACTCATAAAAATCTCAAGACAAGTGAGTACCGTGGATGGCACTCTCGTAGGTGGCGGAATTGAATCTATGGTGGTGTATTGATGTGGATTTAGTGGACTCGTGTGCGATATCTAAAATTTGAAGAAAGAATTAACATGTGTAATATAGGTTAGCCATGAGTCAAAGCTGGCATTGCTGCTTAAACTCCACCACTCCCATTGTTGATACATGAGCATATATAGACTAGGTCTCTTTTAAAGGCTTGCCGAGTATGTTTGTACTCATGTTTTCTTCATAAATGTTGCACATGAGACTCGGGACCCATCAGGTGGGTTATACCTAGATGTCAACGACGCCGAATAGCTGGTATCCCAGCTATGACCTTATGCCGTGTGGCGGGCTGTAGATAGTCAGGCCATGTGCCTTTTAAGCTTTCATCTGTCTGTTCCCAGACAGCTTTATGCTTCCGCTTGGTTTGTATGACTTGAGTGTCGGCTCATGTGACCCCTATCTATAAGAACATATTATGCAAGGCTCCTCTGAGCCTCTTAAATAAAAGTTGTGTTGTTGTATGGTTATGTTATGATGCCATAGTTGTATCTATGCATACTGGGCATGTCGTGCATACGTGTGACGTGCAACGGTATGTATGGGATCCAACACCTAGCCATGTGCCTTTAGTAGTACTCTTTATGGGGAACTGCCTCTATGTGCTTCCACCGAGCCTTGGTAGCTTGCTACTGCTCTGGACACATTGATTGACCGGCATGTATCCTTCTTTGCTGTTGTGTCTGTCCCTTCGGGGAAATGTCTCGCAGTGTAATGGAGTCCTTGTAGCCTGCTATGACTCGTCTGCGTGCAGTGATGACATTTATGTGCCACGACATAATGGAGTCCTTGTAGCTTGCTATGAGTCGTCTACACACGCTTGAGGCTGACACCTGTATTGCTGGGTTATGTATGCCTGTTGCCATACGGATGTGCCACTTAGGTCCTATGACTAGTCATGTCGTCCTGGGTTCTTTGTCATTTGAATGCTAGCGACATATTCGCATACGTGAACCAAAAGACGCAAACGGTCCCGGCTAAGGTAAGGCTGCAACCGTGGAGTTACCGTGCGTGAGGCCGCAAAGTGATGTCATGTGTTACAGGCTGGATTCCTATGACTTAGGATCGGGTCCCGACAAGTTCCCCACTTTATTTTTGTTTTGTTTTTAAACTATATAAAAGCACACAACATAAAAAAATGACTCTCTAAAACTTCCGGGTTGTCTCCCTGGCAGCGCTTTCTTTAAAGCCATTAAGCTAGGCATAAAGTGCTCATGTAATGGATCCACCCGGATCCTAAGGTATATCAAAGCCAGTTTTAATTAAGAATGATTTTTAATTTAGTATTGAGCACAAAGTAACATATATCATGCAACAACGAAGTCTTACTCTCTTCCTATGCATCGGCATGTCATAAAAGAACAATTCATGTACACAAAGTAAAGGCCAATACATAGCATAAGCAGTTTCTTGCAATTTTATCATATTGGAAACATAGAGAGGTGGATATGTAGTTCCTCTATCATAATAATTGCAGGTAGGAGCAGCAAGAACATGCATATTGTATCTATCAAAATCATCATGTGTAAAAGCAAAAGGCAACCCATCTATATAATCCTTAATGAGTGCAAACTTCTCCGATATAGTGTAGTTGGGAGAATTCAAAAAGATAATAGGACTATCACGCGTGGGTGCAATAGCAACAATTTCATTATTAACATAAGGAACTATAGCAAGTTCATCTCCATATGCATCTTTCATATTGGCATCATGGCCACAAGCATATCAAGCATCAAGTTCATCAAAAAGGGTTATTTCAAATGAATCCAAGGGATCATAGCAATCAACATAGCATTCATCCTTCGGTAAGCATGAAGGGAAATTAAACAATGTATGAGTTGAAGATTTACTCTCATTAGAAGGTGGGCATGGGTAGCTAATCCGCTCTTCCTCCTTTTGTTCTTTGCTCTCCTCCTCATCTTTTTCATCTAATGAGCTCACAGTTTCAACAATTTCTTCTTCCATAGATTCCTGCAAAATATTAGTCTCCTCCAAGGCAGCAGACATTATCTCAATAAATGCACCAATATCAGAATTATATTCATAATTATCATAGAAATATTTAAGTATAGCAAAATTTTCAGGTCTACAAACATCATCATCATAATTTTCACACTTGTCAAGCAAAGATTCAATTTCATAAGCACCCTTAAAAGCAACGAATTCTTCTATTCGTTCCACATCATAGTAATCATAAATACCATTAGCGTAAGAAGCCAAGGTTTAATTATCATTAAATTTACATGAAAAGGAAGGTGTGGAGCCTTCATCCTAGAGCAACAAGTATAAACATATCTTTGGCATAGATTCCAAGCATACCATTTCAGCATATAAATATGATCCCATAACAATTTCCCTTTTTGAGTCAAGCGATAATCCCTAAAGTATTCACGTTGATCCAAAGTGTATCCAATTATCAAGTTGAATGGGGTTTTCTCAGGATTATTAAGGTAGTGCATAATATCTTTCACATAACGAGCATCGAGGGTTTTAGGAGGTTCCCCATCTCCATGAGTAGCAAGTACACCTATTTTTTTTGGTATTTCATGTTCCATATCCATAACTAAAGATAGAGAACAACTTAGAATAGCAAATAAAATCTACTTAGTTGTAAAGCAAACAAGCACACACGAGAATATTCACCCCACGCTATTGCTCCCCGGCAACAGCGACAGAAAAAGGTCTTGATAACCCACAAGTGTAGGGGATCAATTGTAGCCTTTCACGATAAGTAAGAGTGTCGAACCCAATGAGGAGCTAAAGGTAGAACAAATATTCCCTCAAGTTCTATCAACCACCGATACAACTCTACGCACGCTTAACGTTCGCTTTACCTAGAACACATATGAAACTAGAAGTACTTTGTAGGTATGATAGGATAGATTTGCAAGATAATAAAGAACACGTAAATAAAAACTAGGGGCTGCTAAGATAAAGAAACAACTAAGTTAGTTTAACGGGTGTGGAAAAGTGGTGGTAGGAGTTGCGGAATTGTCCCTAGGCAATTGATAACTAGACCAGTAATCATTATTGCAATTTTATATGAGGGAGAGGCATAAGCTAACATACTTTCTCTACTTGGATCATATGCACTTATGATTGGAACTCTAGCAAGCATCCGCAACTACTAAACATCATTAAGGTAAAACCCAACCGTAGCATTATAAGGTATCAAGTCCTCTTTACTCCCATATGCAACAACCCACCTACTCGGGTTTATGCTTCTGTTACTCAAGCAACCCACCATAGGCGAATCATCAACACATTGCAACACCCTACAGTATTATATTATTCCATGCTATTATATTATTTGTTTTGGATGTTTTATATGCATTAATATGCTATTTTATATTATTTTTGGGACTAACCTATTAATCTAGAGCCTAGTGCCAGTTTCTGTCTTTTCCTTGTTTTTGAGTTTCGCAGATAAGGAGTATTAAATGGAGTCCAAATGGAATAAAACCTTCAGAAGGAATTTTCCTGGAACAAAAGGAATCTACGAGACTTGAGAACCAAGGCAGAGGATCCAGCATGGGGCAACAAGCCCTATGGGCGCGACTAGGGGGGCCACCCGTGTCGGCAGGCTTGTGGGCCCCTGGCAACACCCCTAACCCTAATCTTTGGCCTATAAATTCCAAATATTCCATCATTATCATAAGGAGCCATGAAAACATTTCTTCGCTGCCAGAAGCCTCCGTTCCCGAGAGATCAATTCTTGGAGCTTTTTTCAGTAATCTGCTGGAGGGGGATTCGATCACGGAGGGCATCTACATTAACTCCATTGCCCCTCCGATGATGCGTGAGTACTTCACCACAAACCTACGGGTCCATAGCTAGTAGCCAGATGGCTTCTTCTCTCTCTTTGCTTCTCAATACCATGTTCTTCATGATCTTCATGGAGATCTATCCAATGTAATACTCTTTTGCGGTGTGTTTGTCGAGATCCGATGAATTGTGGGTTTATGTTCAGATTATCCATGAATATTATTTGAGTCTTTCCTGAATTATTATATGCATGATTTCATATCTTTGCAAGTCTCTTCAAGTTATTGGTTTGGTTTGGCCAACTAGATTGGTAATTCTTGCAATAGGAGAAGTGCTTAGTTTTGGGTTCAGTCTTGCGGTGTCCTCACTCAGTGACAAAGTGGGGGTGGCAAGGCACGTATTGTATTGTTGCCATCAAGGGTAAAAATATGGGGTTTTCATCATATTGCTTGAGATTATCCCTCTACATCATGTCATCTTGCTTAATGCGTTACTCTGTTTTTCATGAACTTAATACTCTAGATGCAGGCAGGAGTCGGTCGATGTGTGGAGTAATAGTAGTAGATGCAGAATCGTTTCGGTCTACTTGTCATGGACGTGATGCCTATATGCATAATCATTGTCTTGGATATCTTCATAATTATTCACTTCTCTATCAATTGCTCGATAGTAATTTGTTCATCCACCGTAATACTTGCCATCATGAGAGAAGCCATCTAGTGAAACCTATGGCCCCCGGGTCTGTTTTCCATATTATATTTTTAGATCTAAAACTAAAAACACCAAAAATACTTGTGGCGTTGTTTTTTTACTTTTAGTTTTACTTTCTGTTCAAGCATCCTATTATATCTATCTCTACTAGATCTCATCCTTGCAAATAACCGTGAAGGGATTTACAACCCCTTTATAACATTGGGTGCAAGAGTTTGATTCCTTGTGCATGTATATCTATTGGTGGCTCGCTTGTATCTCCTACTGGATTGATACCTTGGTTCTCAAAAACTGAGGGAAATACTTATCTACTTTGCTATATTACCCGTTCCTCTTCACGGGAAACCAATGCACGCTCGAGAAGTAGCAAGAAGGATTTCTGGGGCCGTTGCCGGGGAGATCTACATCAAGCCTACCAAGTACCTATTACAAACTCATCTCTTGCATTTACATTATTTGCCATTTGCCGCTCGTTTTCCTCTCCCCCACTTCTAAAACGATTTTCAAATAGATTTGCCTTTAGCCCTTCTTCGTTCGTCTTCTTGTTTGCTTTTTGCTTGCTTGAGTGCTTGATTGCTTGCTTTGTCATGATGACTCAAGAGAATACCAAGTTGTGTGACTTTTCCAATACTAATAATAACTATTTTATTAGTACTCCGATTGCTCGTGCCACTAGTGCGGAATCATATGAAATTAATGCTGCTTTGCTCAATCTTGTTATGAAACAACAATTTTCCGGCCTTGCTAATGAAGATGCCGCATCCCATCTAAATACCTTCGTTGAGTTGTGTGACATGCAAAAGAAGAAATGTGTGTATAATGATATTATTAAATTGAAGATATTTCCGTTCTCACTACGAGATCGTGCTAAAACTTGGTTTTCATCTTTGCCTAAAAATAGTATTGATTCATGGAATAAGTGTAAAGATGCTTTTATTTCCAAGTGATTTCCGCCCGCTAATATCATCTCCCTTAGGACCAATATAATGAATTTTAAGTAACTTGATCTTGAACATGTTGCACAATCTTGGGAGAGGATGAAACTTATGATTAGGAATTGTCCCATGCATGGTTTGAGTTTATGGATGATTATACAATTTTTTTGTGCTGGCTTGAATTTTGCTTCTAGAAGTCTCTTAGATTCCGCCGTGAGTGGCACTTTTATGGAAATCACATTAGTATAAGCTACTAAACTCCTAGATAATATCATGGAAAATTACTCTCAATGGCACACCGAAAGATCTCCTACTAGTAAAAAAGTGCATGCTATTGAAGAAATTAATACTTTGAGTGAAAAGATGGATGAATTGATGAATTTTTTTGCTAGTAAGAGTGATCCTATTGATCCTAATGATATGCCTTTGTCTTCTTTTATTGGAAATAATAATGAATCTATGGATGTGAATTTTGTTGGTAGGAACAATTTTGGTAATAACGCTTATAGGGGTAATTTCAATGCTAGGCCGTTTCCTAGTAATCCCTCTAATAATTATGGTAATTCCTATAGAAATTCTTATGGAAATTATAATAAGATATCATCTGATTTTGAGAGTAATATTAAATAATTCATTAGTACGCAAAAAGGTTTCAATGCTATGATTGAAGAAAAATTGTTCAAGGTTGATGAATTGGCTACGAACGTTGATAAAATTTCTCTTGAGATTGATTCTTTAAAAATTATATCTATTCCACCCAAGCATGATATTAATGAGTCTTTAAAAGCTATGAGAATATCTATTGATGAGTGTAAGGAAAGAACTGCTAGAGTTCGTGCTAAGCGTGAATGGCTTGAAAAAGTATGTTCTCATGATAATATTGATGAAGATCTTAAGGTGATTGATGTGAATCCTATTGAATCTTTGTTTTCCAATAATCTTGATACGAATGGGACTGGAGATGAGTCAACTTTAGTTAAAAGGCGTCCCAATGATGCGGAGTTTTTAGATCTTGATGCTAAGATTGATAAAAGTGGGATTGAAGAGGTCAAAACTTTAAATAGCAACGAACCCACTCTTTTGGATTTCAAAGACTTTAATCATGGTAGCTGCTCTTTGATTTATTGTATTTCCTTGTTGCAATCCATGTTGAATTATCCGCATGCTTATAATCAAAACAAGGCTTTTACTAAACATATTGTTGATGCTATGATGAAGGCTTTTAAAGAAAAACTTGAGTTGGAAGTTTATATACCTAGAAAGTTGTATGATGAGTGGGAATCTAATATTAAGATGAATATTAAAGATTATGAGTGCCTTGCTTTGTGTGATTTGGGTGCTAGCGTTTCCACTATTCCAAAAACTTTATGTGATGTGTTAGGTTTCCGTGAATTTGATGATTGTTCTTTAAATTTGCATCTTGCGAATTCCACTATAAAGAAACCTATGGGAAGAATTAATGATGTTCTTATTTTTGCAAATATTAATTATGTGCCCATAGATTTCATTGTTCTTGATATAGATTGCAATCCTACATGTCCTATTATTTTTGGTAGACCTTTCCTTAGAACGATTGGTGCAATTATTGATATGAAGGAAGGGAATATTAGATTCCAATTCCCATTAAGGAAGGGCATGGAACACTTTACTAGAAATAAAATAAAATTACCTTATGAACCTATCATGATAGCTACTTATGGATTGCATACCAAAGATGACAATACCTAGATGTATTGCGTTTTGCTTAGCTAGGGGCGTTAAACAATAGCGCTTGTTGGGAGGCAACCCAATTTTATTTTGCTTTCAGCTTTTTTGCTTCTGTTTTGGTGTGTTTGGCATATTAATACTTATTTAGTAATTGTGTTTTTGTGTTTAAATTAGTGTTTGAGCCAAGTAAAACCTTTGGGGTGATCTATGGTAGTTGTTGATTTGATCTTGCTGGAAAACAGAAAGTTTTGCGCTCAGTCCAGGATTTTTTTGATTTTTGCAGAGCGTCAAATTGATCTGAAAGTTTTACACATGATTTATATACAAATTTCCATAGTTTTCCTAATTTTTCAGAATTTTTACAGTTCATAAGTATTCGAAGTTTATAGATTGCTACAGACTGTTCTGTTTTTGACAGATTCTGTTTTCTTTGTGTTGTTTGCTTATTTCGATGTATCTATGGGTCGTATCGGGCGTATGAGTCATGGAAAAGTTAGAATACAGTAGGTATTACACAAATATAAATAAAGAATGAGTTCACAACAGTACCTAAAGTGGTGATTTATTTTTCTTATACTAACGGATCTCATGAGTTTTCTGTTGAGTTTTGTGTTGTGACGTTTTCAAGTTTTGGGTGAAGATTTGATGAACTATGGAATAAAGAGTGGCAAGAGCCTAATCTTGGGGATTCAAAAGTCACCCCAAGTCATATTCAAGGATACCAAAAAGCCTAAGCTTGGGGATGCCCCAAAAGGCATCCCCTCTTTCGTCTTCAATCCATCGGTAAATTTACTTGAGGCTATATTTTTATTCATCACATGATATGTGTTTTTCTTGGAGCGTGTTGTATGATATGAGTCTTTGCTTGTTAGTTTGACACAATCATCCTTGATGCACACATCTTTAGAGAGAGACACGCTGAATCGTGAATTTGTTAGAATACTCTATATGCTTCACTTAAATCTTTTGAGCTAGGCAATGTTGCTCTAGTGCTTCACTTATATCTTTTTAGAGCATGGTGGTGTTATATTTTATAGAAATTTTTGAACTCTCGTTCCTCACTTATACTATTTTGAGATTTTATTAAAACAACATGGTAATTTTTTAGGTTATGAATTTAGTCCTAATATAATGGCATCCAAGAGGGATATAATAAAAACTCTCATATTAAGTGCATTAACAACTATGAGAAGTTGGATTCCTTGCATATAGTTTTGAGATAATAGGGATGGTAATATGAGAGTCATGCTAGTGAGTAGTTGTTAATTGAAGAGATACGTGTGTTAAAGCTTGTCATTCCTGTAGCATGCACGTATGATGAACCGTTATGTAACGAAGTCGGAGCAGGACTTGTCTAATGATTGTCGACCTTTGTGTGAGGGCCGGGAGCGCGCGATGGTTAACTCCTACCAACCTCTCCCCTAGGAGCATGCATCTAATGCTTTATTTGATAACTTATAGACTTTTGCAATAAATATGTGAGTTCTTTATGACTAATGTTGAGTCCATGGATTATACACACTCTCACCCTTTCATCTTTGCTAGCCTCTCTAGTACCGCACAACTTTCGCCGGTACATCGAACCCTCCTTCCTCAAAACAGACACCATATATTCCTAAAAACAGCCACCATACCTACCTATTATGGCATTTCCATAGCCATTCCGAGATATATTGCCTTCAACTTCCACCATGTAGTTTTTCTATGAATTGCATCGTCACTTCATATTGCACATAGCGTTATATCTTGTCATAGGAATCGAGTTATAATTTATTTTTATTTGAGTTATAAGTAAATAAAAGTGTGATGATTTTTCATTAATAGAGCATTGTCCCATGAGAGAAAAGTATGATGGAGGCTATGACTCCCTCACAAGTTGGGACGAGTATCCGGACTTTACAAAAAATAAAAGAGGCCATCGAAGCCCAAACAAAAAAATAAAAGAGGCCAAAGAAGCCCACCAAAATAAAAAAAATTGAGAGAAAGAGAGAAGGGAAAATTGCTACTACCATTTTTCCACACTTGTGCTTCAAACTAGCACCATGATCTTCATAAAAGAGAGTCTCCTGTTTTGTCACTTTCATATAACTAGTGGATATTCATTTTGCACGACCACTTAGTTTTACTTTTGAGCTTTCATACACTTATTTCTCTAAGTGCATTTGTTGCATGACAATCCCTACTCACTCACATTGATATCTATTGATGGGCATCCCCATAGCCCGTTGATACGCCTAGTTGATGTGAGACTATCTTCTCCTTTTTCCCTTGCACCCACTCCATATTCTATTCCACCTATAATGCTATATCCATGGATCACGCTCATGTATTGCGTGAGAGTTGAAAAGGTTTGAGAACACCAAAAGTGTGAAACAATTGCTTGACTTGTTCATCGGGGTTGTGCATGATTTATATACTTTGTGTGGGGAAGATGGAGCATAGCCAGACCATATGATTTTGCAGGAATAACTTTCTAAGGCCATGTTATTTCGAAAGGGCACGACTACCTTGTTGGTGTGCTCGAAATATTACTGTTTTTATGTCAACATTAGACTATTGTTTTGAATCTAACAGATCTGAATATTCATGCCACAATAAAGAATATTACATGGATAAATATGTTGGGTAGCATTCCACATCAAAAATTCTATTTTTATCATTTACATACTCGAGGACGAGCAGGAATTAAGCTTGGGGATGCTGATACGTCTCCAACGTATCTATAATTTTTGATTGTACCATGCTATTATATTATCTATTTTGGATGTTTAATATGCATTAATATACTATTTTATATTATTTTTGGGACTAACCTATTAATCTAGAGCTTAGTGTCAGTTTCTGTTTTTTCCTTGTTTTGATTTTCGTAGATAAGGAATATTAAACGGAGTCCAAACGGAATAAAACCTGCGGAATGTTTTTTCAGGAAAATATGGAAGCCACGAGACTTGAGAACCAGGGCAGAGGAGCTGCCACAGGGCCACAAGCCCGCTTGCCGTGGATAGGGGGACCACCCGTGCCAGGCAGGCTTGTGGGCCCCTAGCAACTCCCTAACCCTAATCTTCGGCCTATAAATTCCCAAATATTCCATCATTATCAGAAGGAGCCACAAAAACACTTCTCCGCCGGCAGAAGCCTCCATTCCCGAGAGATCCAATCTTGGAGCCTTTTCCGGTAATCTACCGGAGGGGGATTCGATCACGGAGGGCATCTACATCAACTCCATTGCCCCTCCGATGATGCATGAGTAGTTCACCACACACCTATGGGTCCATAGATAGTAGCTAGATGGCTTCTTCTCTCTCTTTGGTTCTCAATACCATGTTCTTCATGATCTTCATGGAGATCTATCCGATGTAATACTCTTTTGCGGTGTGTTTGTCGAGATCTGATGAATTGTGGGTTTATGTTCAGATTATCCATGAATATTATTTGAGTCTTTCCTGAATTCTTATATGCATGATTTCATATGTTTGCAAGTCTCTTCGAGTTATTGTTTCGGTTTGGCCAACTAGATTGGTAATTCTTGCAATAGGAGAAGTGCTTAGTTTTGGGTTCAATCTTGTGGTGTCCTCACCCAGTGACAAAGTAGGGGTAGCGAGACACGTATTGTATTGTTGCCATCAAGGGTAAAAAGATGGGGTTTTCATCATATTTCTTGAGTTTATCCCTCTACATCATGTTATCTTGCTTAATGCGTTACTCTGTTTTTCATGAACTTAATACTCTAGATGCAGGCAGGAGTCGGTCGATGTGTGGAGTAATAGTAGTAGATGCAAAATCGTTTTGGTCTACTTGTCATGGACGTGATGCCTATATGCATAATCATTGCCTTGGATATCTTCATAATTATTCGCTTTTCTATCAATTGCTTGACAATAATTTGTTGACCCACCGTAATACTTGCCACCATGAGAGAAGCCATCTAGTGAAACCTATGGACCTCGGGTCTATTTTCCATATTATATTTTATAGATCTAAAACCAAAAAACACAAAAAATACTTGCTGCATTGTTTTTACTTTTAGTTTTACTTTCCGTTCAAGCATCCTATTATATCTATCTCTACTAGATCTCATCCTTGCAAATAGTCGTGAAGGGTTTGACAACCCCTTTATAGCATTGGGTACAAGAGTTTGATTCCTTGTGTAGGTATATCTATTGGTGGATCGCTTGTATATCCTACTGGATTGATACCTTGGTTCTCAAAAACTAAGGGAAATATTTATCTACTTTGCTGCATCAAACCGTTCCTCTTCAGGGGAAACCAATGCATAATCGAGATGTAGCAGCGGACCTGCTCCTCAAAGAACCGCCTGTCCACCCGCTCCTTGTGGAGATCGGACTTTAGGCTAGACAGTTCGGCCACACTCTCCTTTCCCTTCTGGTCAAGGACCTCGCACTTCTGGCTAGCATCCTTGAGCTCCTGCTGGATCTCCGCCACACGAGCCTCATGCTTGTCGCTGGTGGCTCATAGGGCGGAGAGGGCGGTAGCCGCTTCTTTACTCGCCACCCTCTCGATGGCCGCTGTGTCCTTCGCCTGTTGAAGCTCGGCCTTGAGCCTCTCCACCTCTTTCACCTAGGCTGTGTAATCATTAACACTATCAAGACCTGCATTGACAGTATTCTGGCAAAGGTGTTCGGATTTTGTGTAGACTTACCTTGTGCCTCATCGAATCTTTTGTTTAGGGCATCAACTTCATCCTCGGAGCATTTTAGCTTCCAACTCAGCTCATCCAGCTCAGCACCATTTACGGCCGTCACCGACGATGAAGCTTGTAAAACACAAATCCTTGTTAGGATACATGGGATCAGCACTTCCGAACTGTCATTAGTCCAATCACATGTCCAGTCCTCTTAGGGGTTATTTGAACGTTCTGAACACACGTTTTTGTATGTAGTTCGGAAACAGATCCATGATAGACCCCTAGGGCTCGGGGGCTGCCATGTATATAATCATGAAAATAAATAAACATTTTTACAGACAAGAGTGTCGCGTGACTTACTTGAAAGCACGTCAGAAGACCCTTGAAGGCCTCCTTCAGTCCATTGTCAATGGACCGAATTCTTTGCAATACCGCACCCATAAGGGTGCGGTGCTCTTCGGCGATGGGGGCGCTTGATAAAGCCTCCTCCATGATCGGCCACCCATTGGTCGGTGGCATCAGTGGTGATCGGATAACTCGAACACCAACCGCGGTTTGAACCATTGTCTCTGGAGGCGTGGTGCGCTCCGGGGATGCCCTTAGAGGGGACTGAGCGGTTGCTCGTCTGGCCTCCTCAGTATCCAGGTGGGGTACCTCCCCTCGGTCTTTGGTGACTGAGGTGTTAGCCTCCGCTATGATGTCGTCTCCCCCACCACCAGTGCCCGGCTCCGGATCATGCTAGGATGACACCTCCACGGTGTCCTTCACAGTGCCCGGAGTGGCAGGATGCGACGCATTCCCGCTCTCCGCTAGTTTCGCGGGTGGGGTCTCCCCGTTCGATACTTGATAGGTGGGAAGGACACACGAGGGGCTGCAAAGTCAATAAGTACTCGCGTATTAATAAACTTTAAACCTGTTAATGACGAACAAGGGGATATTCGGATCCTAACCTTCGAGCGAGGGGGCTTGACCCCGAGGTTCATTTGTGGAACCGTCTCGATGTCATCGGCCTTAGTGTTTGAGTCTGAGCTGTCACTGGACAGGATCACCTGTGCCCGACGTGTTTTCTTCTGGGGAGGAGGGGGTACCTCCTCCGGGGCACCCAATGATGCCACCCTCTTGTTGGGTTCTACCGTAGGTGCATCACATGCCAATTAAAAAATTCCTACGCGCAGAACATCCAAGAACATGCTACGGAGATGGATCACATATTGTTACCACTAGATGCGCAGTGCCATGCAGCCAAAATAGAGTTGGGGCAGCGCGTTCGTGTGGTCCGTCTCCTCCTTGTCCGATCTCCCTCGAACAACCGTTCTGATCTCCCTCGAACAACAGGTTCGCCGGAGCGGCACAAGTGCACCGCCTCTAACGGTATCCGCGCGTGCAGGAGGAACACCCATGCGGCGGACTGCTAGGCCCAATCACACGGTCGACGGCGGCAAGTGGAGGTGACTAGTTGCAACTCATTCAAATCCCTAATGATGGCATCGAAGCGATCAACCGGATGGGTGTGCCGTACCTCCACTATATATAGGCATCCGGTGCGGGCTCAACTCTTGGGCCACACACGGATCCTAAAGCCCATGTGTTCCTTCCCTTAAGCGCGCGACCCCTTAGGTTCTCCTTCACTTGGTCGTGAGTCAGATCACGTCCAACTCGACCAATTGATAGCGTCCTTTAGCAAGACATGCCGACTCCAAGTGTCTGATGAAGCTGGTTAGGTGAACCTGTACTTCACACTTCTGTTCCCTTTGCCACACGATATATGTTGTCGTGCACAAGGCGATATGGTCACCCTTGTTGCAACATGGCCTCTTTCTCGTTCCAGTGAATCCGACCAACACTTCGGATTATCTCATAATCCTCATCGCATGGCCATGCTTATCCAGGTCGGATCACCCGAGGGGCCCAGAGTATATCTCTCCTGGTAGGAGGGGAAAATCTCATCTTGCTCGACCATGTATCGCAGCATGGGTCCAGACAAGCCCAAAACCTACC